>OX276459.1:3052789-4475289 GCA_946251905.1 Cryptocephalus moraei
ACAAAAGAATGCCTTTTGGATTAAAAAACGCCCCTAGTACCTTTCAACGAGTAATGGATAATGTATTACGCGGATTACAAAACGAAATTTGTTTAGTTTACCTTGATGACATAGTAATATTTAGTACATCCCTTCAGGAACATATTGAACGATTGAGATCAATTTTTGAAAGGTTAAGAAAATCGAAATTAAAAATACAGTTAAATAAAAGCGAATTTCTTAGGAAGGAAGTAAACTATCTTGGACATGTAATTACCCCTAACGGAGTCAAACCAAATCCCGACAAAATAAATGCTATAAAGAAATTTCCGTTACCGAAAACTCAAAAAGAAATCAAAAATTTCCTCGGATTAATTGGATATTATAGAAAATTCATAAAAGGCTTTGCCAAAATTACCAAACCGTTAACTCAATGTCTAAAGAAAAACGCAAAAATTACTCATGACGAAAACTTTATTTCTGCATTCAATGTTTGTAAAAATCTTCTGATAAATGCTCCGATATTGACCTATCCCAATTTCAAAGAAAAATTTATTCTCACAACAGATGCCTCTGGTGTAGCTTTAGGTGCAGTATTATCACAAGGACCAATAGGATCAGATAAGCCAGTAGCATACGCTTCACGTACATTAAACGAATCAGAACAAAAATTAAGTACCATAGAGAGAGAGTTACTTTCTATAGTATGGGCGTGTAAATATTTTAGACCCTATCTTTTTGGAAGAAAATTTACTATTTACACAGATCATATACCGCTAATATGGCTTTTCTCTCTCAAGGAACCCAATTCAAAATTAGTGAGATGGCGATTGCAATTAGGAGAATTTGATTACGACATTGTTTATAAGAAAGGCAAATTAAACACCAATGCTGATGCCCTCTCACGTATAAAAATTAATGCCCTTGAAACAGAATCGACAATAAATAACCCCGGAGAGATAAATACAGAATCAGTCGAATATCTAAAACAACTTTGTGAGTCAATGGTTTTTGACGAAACTCAATTAGCTAACGAAAATCCCGTACCAACCACTTCAAAGCCGAATCAAGAAAAAAGAAAAATTCTTCAAGATATTATTATACCACCAGAACCCGAATCTGAAAGTAGTATCCAAGATACCCAACATTCAAATTTTCATGAAACTACTAACACAGGAATTAAAATATTAGATGAATTAACAAACAATAAAGTCAATCAAATTTTAGTCTTCCCTCACGTTTACCCCATTCGAAAGTAAGTCAAGAAAATTATCAACATCATAAAATAATTACTCTCAAAATACCTTCTTTAAATAACGATAACCTCATTTTGCAATTTTTAAAAGAGTATACTTCTGCTGGAAAAACATACTGTGTATATTTCCATAATGATAAACTGTTCGAACAATTTAATCGAGTATATTTACAATATTTTTCTGAATCCGGACCTAAATTAATAAAATGTACAAAATTATTGAACACTGTAAAAGATAATGAAGAACAATTAATGTTAGTGAAACATCATCATGAAGGCAAAACCAACCATCGCGGTATAAACGAAACGTTAAACTACCTCAAAAGAAATTATTATTGGATAGGAATGAAAACGACAGTAACAGATTACATAAATTCTTGCGAAATTTGCCAAAGAACAAAATATTCAAGGAAAACCCCTTATGTACCGCTTATGATCACCGAAACAGCATCGAAACCTTTTCAAATTGTCCATATCGATATTTTCACTGACGATAACAAATTTTACTTAACTCTCGTTGATGCTTTTACCAAATTTGCTCAAGCAATATTAATAAAAGGAAAAACTGCAATACATGTTAGCGACGCACTAATTAGATACCTCAGTTGTTTCGGAATACCAGAAAAAATTATAGTTGACAACGGATCGGAATTTCAAAATGATACCGTAAAAGAAATTTTAAATCTACATAAAATCAAAATTCACTTTTGTACCCCTCATCACCATGAGTCCAATTCTATAGTTGAAAGATTTCATTCAACCATAATTGAACACCTCAGAATTCTCAAAGAAATTTATCCTAACGATGAAAACTTGATGAATTATGCCCTCATTGGATATAATTAATAACACAATTCACAGCGCAACTAAATTTACCCCATTTGAATTAACCTTCGGACACACAAATGCAAGAAACCCTAATGAAATATTTTTACCTAGCTTATTTTATGCCGATTACGCCGAAAACCACAAAAATAAATTAGAACAAGTGTATAAAACTGTTAGTCAAACGCAAGAAACTCAAAAAGAAAAAATAATTTCGAAATTAAATATAGCACGAGATCAAAGTAAAGAATTTTATGTAGGACAAATTGTATATAAGCAAAATCCAAAGGTGAGAAATAAAAAGTTTAACAAATTTTTAGGACCTTACGAAATAATAAAATTATTGGAGAGAAATAGAGTAGAAATCGCAGAAAAACGAAATCCAAACAAAACAGAAACCATTCACATAAAAGAATTAAGAAAACCAATTGTTTGGTTACAGGTTCACTACCTGCACGGCAGCCATCTCCTACCCCAAGTTTCACGACTTAAATGATAACCCTGGGTTGCTTCCACTTAAATTAGGTAATGCACAAAACAAAATTGATTTTTGGTCATTTATACAAATCTTTGACATTTCCAAAGTCGTTGATGAATTCTACAATATAAATACTCAATTTCAAAATATTCAGAATATTTTCGATCATAATCAAACGAAAAACGGTTATAAAGAAGAATTTTATAATTCATATCACCTAATCTCTAATTTAGAATCAAAAATATATATTCAGCTTAGCCAATTACATCCAAATTTATTAACCAGAACAAAAAGAGGATTGATTAATGGATTAGGATCAATAATAAAATCAATAACTGGAAATCTGGACCAAAACGATGCCGAAAAATACGAAAATGCAATAAATATACTTTCCAATGACGAAATAAAAATGAAGATATTATTAAAAGAACAAATTACATTGGTTGAAAAATCTATTCACACCTTTAATAATAGTATTCAATCAATTGCACATAACCAAAAAGTCCTTGGAACGAGAATGATACAAATAGAAAATGAATTGAAAAACAACGAACTATCTGTTGTAGATACTCATTTTTATTTTTTAACTCATGTGATTCTTTCTCAGATTCAGAGTTCCTATCAAGCAATTTATGATATTTTGGAAAAATTGCTATTGCCATAACATTTTCAAAAATTAACACTTTTCATAATTCACTAGTCGAACCCAGTGATTTATTAGAAGAAATCAAAATTGTAGCAACAGAACTTTCAAGTAACAAATTACCATTTGAACCTGAACTAGACAATCTATTAAACTTTGAACGGTCTTTTGAAATTAAAAGTTACAGTAAAGATAACAAAATAATGTTTATAATCGAGATACCAATTGTCGAGAATGAAAAATATACTTATTTTCATTTGTATCCTCTCCCAGTTTTCCACGGCAATTCCTTTGACATAATAACACCTGAAAATAAATACCTTATCCTGAATGAGCAAAGGTTCGTCCAATTTGATCAACCGTGCCAGAAGATCTACGAAGAAGAATACCTCTGCCACGAAAATGACCCAATTCGCATCGACCAGACGACCTCCTCTGAAGTTCAACTCCTGACTTTTTCAAGAAATTCTTCATGTTCGCCTGTTTCAGCACAAATCAGTGTAGTGAAAGTGCAAAAAGTTGAAAATAATAACTGGATTTTAATATTACCAAACCATGTAACCGTTATTCAAAAGTGTTCCTCTGAAAAGGACACCTTCTTAAAGAAAGGAACATTTGTTTTGGAATTAAGCCCAAAATGCGAAATCACAATTGATAACATTCATATTAGACATTTTCAAAATTCTAGAAATAATTTCAAATTAATCGAACTCCCAAAATTACACATAAATTTGGAACGAAATGAAATTAAAAACCACAATTATAAACCTCTAAAATTAGATTCAGTTAACTTGGATGAAATCAAAAACCTAAAACAAATATTGAATTCACAACTAGATAGTATTAATTCCATTTCAGAATTTCAGAAACCTTAAATTCACCATCAATTATGTATTTTACCAATGTGTGTTGTAATGTTTGCTTCTATATCTTTTTGTATATATCATTTTTATAAGAAGTATAGGATATCGAGGACCCTGCCAGTCGAAGACGGACCAGGTCAACCCCCAGTTCCAATAGTTACCCCCCGAAGCCTGTTCTAAGGGTGGAGGAGTTACGTCCCTGTAACCGCTGGCAACGTAAACTTATAGGATGCTGAATTGCGTAATGTAATCTTTAGTGGAGAAGAGATAAATATATGTGTAGAATCGTAGGTGAGAAGCTTTTTACCTTAGTTTTGTAAATGCGTTCATCGAGAACACATTAAAGCTCAACATTAAACTTCTTGTGTTTTTTTAAAAACTTGATCCGGGCTTCCGCGAACAAAACTCGTTCAAGTTTTATGTAACATATTGAATTATAGTTGCTTTGATTCCTTTACTGAACTAAAAAAATGTTTTCATGTTTTCTCAAAAAATTCCCATGGGCGGGATATATAGTATTACAACAGACACGATGTACCAAGAAAATGCATATGAGTTGTCGAAAAAATATTTTAAAATTAAAATTTATATTTAAAATTATCGTTAAGCCTCAATATTACTTAGTACATTTTATAAATGATTTTCATGTCACTTTGTCAAGGAAATTATATATTATAACATGTAAATAATGTATGACATATTTTCCAAACGCTATTTTCCTGTGCGGGTTTTCTCCGTGGGTATTTTTTTCCGCGGCTTTTTTTTTGTCATTGGCTCTTTTATTAGGCTTTTTCCCCGGCATTTTTTTTCACGGCTTTTTATTCCGGGATTCACAGTTTTTAGATGGGCGCAATTTTCAATGAGAGCAAACTCTTCGTCTGAAACTGTTCAATCTGTTACCACTGCTGCAGGGTAAGTATTCTTTTAAATGACTAAATATATTCGAAAATTAATATATTTTTATTTAGCACTTCGAACAGTCCCAATAATTTCTATTCTTCGCCAGAGTTGGAATGTGAAGTCGATAATACGTACAAATCTATTGCATACTTGTTATCAGGACGCAGAATAGTGAATTTAGGATACGTTTTGGACCATTATGAGAAAATTGTTTGTCATTCGCAAATGTCCTCCGTGGGTAGGACGGATTTTGATAAAGAATCCAGAGTCGGTCTAAAATCAGAGTTGATCTTTTATTGTGATTACTGTGATAGAAGACACATAATATATACCGATATACCCACGTCAGATGCACAAAATATAAATCAGTCTGCTGTTTGGGGTAGCATTTCAATCGGAATTGGGCATAGCCAATCCCAAGAACTTGGTGTACTAAACATTCTATTTATGTCCCCCAAGTACGTTTGCCAAAATTACCGAAAGTGTGAAGAAGGTACATAACTTACACAATAATAATAAGAATGGCTGTGGAAAATGGAAACGTTGCCGCTGATGGAACACCCCACATTACAGTTATAGTGGACGTCGAGTGGAGCAAAAGAACTTATGGGCATGGATACAATGCTGCTTCAGGAGTGGTAAGCACTAATAAAATGTTTTGGATTATAAAATTGTGGGAAACCATACATGTATGTAAACCAATTTTTATTATTTTAGGGAGTAATAATTGGTGCTGTCACCAAAAAGCTATTATTCCTCGGAGTTAAGAACAAGACATGTTGATCTTGTGTTTTTGGAAAAAGAAAAGAAATCGTTCCGAAAAAACATACATGCGCACTTAATGTCAGTGGCCCATCTACATCCAATGGAGCAGGACATAATTGTCCAAGGATTTAATGAAAGCATAGAGCAACATGGATTCATCTATAAATATCTGATAGGTATCTTACTATTATAGAGTGAATTTTACGGAGACCGAAATTATCTTAGTTATTTCAACTTAAACAGTATACATAGAAAATATGGTGCAAGTGGGTCTTGCACCATATAAAGTGGTGCCAGTGTGTATGGACGCATCATAGAGAGAGTACCATATGGACGGCAAGTGGTTAAAATTGAATGCGCGAACCACATGACCAGATGCTTTAGCGATTGCTTGAGGTTGGTTTTCTTGCAAAATCTCTAGTGATGTGGGATTTTATAGATATTAGCTTTGAAGAAATGTCTGAGACTTTTTTTGATGGCAAACGTACATTTAGTGGTCCTTTTATCCATAACGGTATGATTTTTTTCGCTACCCCTATGCACACAAGATGCATATAGTCAAGAGGTACATCAGCAACTATTTAAAATTAGAGATGTTCAACAGTAATGATGTGCCTATATGATATTCTGGGTTTTCTCTTAACGTAAATGACTCTAGGAACCTTTTCTTTGAATTGTTTAATGGAAAACTCATACGACCTTCTATGAAATTTCCTTCTTGTTCACATTTTGAACAGCTGTAATAGCCAGTATGTCCCCTTGTTTTTAAAATGAAAGATTTTGCAGGAGCATCGGCATTCAGACATCGTACAGATAATGGCAGTTTGCGGTCACTGAAATATATTCCATCATCCATGAGCTGTATTAGATCATTTACAAAATATTGAATATAATCATTGGCATCAGCTGATTTGGAATACCCATGATACAAACCAATCAAAAAAATTGTTTTTGACGGATGAATACATCCCAAAATGGGCCAAAGCTGGCTGCTGTTTGGCTGCTGTTTGAATCTGAAATTGGAAGGCCATCAACACTCACTTTCAAACTGAGTTCTTCAAATTTAAATGTGATAATTTCTGCAGTTAAGATCTCTAATATTGATGTCTTCAGATCAAAGTGGTAATAATGCCCTGGTGACATTACTTTCAGAGCAGTCGTTCTTGGAGTTTTAAGAAAACTTCTGTAATCTTTTGGTAACCTATTGGATGGATGCTCGGATGAATGCTTTCGTAATACTACCAGCAGTTCAGACACTGCAGTTCTTATGATTTTATGTTTGACAGCCCATTGCCTTAAATCTGAATCTAGAGAAGTTTCATATTCTTCAAAATTCTGACTACTAGAAAGACTAATTTGAGGATACTGTCCGTCATTAGTTTCACTGATTATGTCCATTATGTCTACACCATTTTCTTCATTTTGAAAAGTTGATATTACATCACAACCAAATGTTTCAACAAAACTACTTGAATGAGAACAAATACTAGACCGACTACTAGTTTCAGCTATAGACACGCTGGACTGAACAGATTCCTCTAGATCTGCATCAATGTTACGCAATTTATTAGAAGTTACAGACTCTTCAGAGTGATGATTTTTTGCCCTAATTAAGCGGCATTAGCAATGTCTATTGCTAATGTCAAGTGGCGACTTTCTTTTTCGAGACATTTTTGGAACGAAATGCGTGCGTTTGTGCGTGTGTGTGTGTGTGTGTGTGTGTGTGTGTGTGTGTGTGTGTGTGTGTGTGTGTGTGTGTGTGTGTGTGTGTGTGTGTGTGTGTGTGTGTGTGTGTGTGTGTGTGTGTGTGTATGTATGTGTGTGTGTGTGTGTGTGTGTGTGTGTGTGTGTGTGTGTGTGTGTGTGTGTGTGTGTGTGTGTGTGTGTGTGTGTGTGTGTGTGTATATGTGTGTGTGTCTGTGTGTGTGTATGTGTATGTGTATGTGTATGTGTATGTGTATGTGTATGTGTATGTGTGTGCGCGTGTGCGCGTATGCGCGTGTGCGCGTGTGCGCGTGTGCGGTGTGCGGTGTGCGTGTGCGTGTGCGTGTGTGTGTGTGTGTGTGTGTGTGTGTATGTGTGTGTGTGTGTGTGTGTGTGTGTGTGTGTGTGTGTTCGTATTAATAAGTTCACGTACTTTCGGACAATTCGGCGCATACTCTTGAACCAGTATTGGCTGGCAATAATATCGAATGTTTTGTCGAACCCGAAATGGCACGAATCGTCGTGCGCAAATCTAAGGACTTGAAATTGCGCGCCCTTTGGGATCACCAAGCGGAAACCTCGACTGGTCATTTTGTAAACTTTTCCGCCCTTTAGGGAATGGTTATGGAAGACATCTCCGTTCCCTTCTCGGTCGCCAGACTCAAGAATTTTCCTGATCTGTTGGATCGAGCTATCAGCTTGTTGCACGGCCAACATCCACTCGGCTTCGTCGATCGTAGTTAGATGGACCCCACATTCAATGCCAGGCATATTGCGACTTAAGGCGTCCACATGTTGCATTTTACTCCCGCTACGATGGACGATAGTGAATCAGTATTCATTTAACTCCAGAATCCATTGACCGATTCGAGAATTTACTTTGCCCTTTGAAAAAGCATTCTTCACAGCCGCACAGTCAGTAATGATTGTGAAAGTTCGCCCTGACAAATACTGACGGAAACGTCGGACCGAAGCCACAATCGCTAGTGCCTCCAGCTCAAATGAATGGAATTTCTGTTCATCCTTAGTGGTATGCATACTGAAATAGGCCACGGAATTTTCCTTACGCCCAGTCACTTGGATCAATATGCCAGCTATACCAAAACGACTGGCGTCCGTATGCAAACGAATTTCTAAATCTGGATTAAAAAGAGCTGCTAAAAAAAGACAGGCTCGGAGATTAAGACTTGCTTCAACTCGTCAAACGACCGCTGTTGCGATACTCCCCAGACCCAAGGAGTGTCTTTGCAGATGAGTGAAGTCAATGGTTTGAACTTGATAGCATACTTAGGAATGAACTTTCGGAAATACCCGGTTAAGCCCAGGTATTGACGCAGTTGATGGACGTCGCGGGGTGTAGGGAAATTACGGACGGCTTCGACTTTGCGAGTATTTGGACGGATCTCGGATTCAGTGATTTCGGAGCCCAAATATTCTATGGTGGTTTGTAAGAAATAGCACTTTGAAAGTTTCAGCGTTAAGCCATGTGCCTGGAACAACTCAAGGACTTCTCTCAAAATGGACAATGTATTCTGAATACTTTGAGCAGGAATCAGAACATCGTCCAGATAACACAGGACTTTAGTAAACCTCAATTGACCCAGGACGGAGTTTACCATCCTCATGAAGACCGCTGGGGCGTTGGTTAACCCAAATGGCATTCTCAAGAACTCGTAGTGGCCATCTTGGGTTATAAATGCGGTCAAGGGAATGGATTCAGGGGCCATCGGTACGTGATAATAGCCAGAGAACAAATCAAGGGTGGAAAAATATTTGAAACCGGAAAGGCGTCGAAGTTGCTCCTCGATAAGAGGCAGGGGATACTTGTCTTTCACTGTAATCTTATTCAGAGGTCGATATTCGATGCAAAGGCGAGACTCTCCGGTTTTCTTGGTCACCAGCAACACACCACTGGCAAACGGCGAATTCGATTCCATGACTATTTTATTGGCAATCAGGTCATCTACAAGAGATCTGATGCGTGCCCGTTCCATATCCGAATATTGCCGCGGACGACAGGCAATAGGGTCGGTACTAGTCAACTGAATCGTCATTTGTACCGAGGATGTTACACCTCGCTCAGACAGGTCAGAAGCTCTGCAAGTGACGAACTCGTTCAAAAGAGTAATCAGCTGTGCTACAGCGCTTTCGTCGGACACACCAACGTTCACGGTATTTTCTTTCAAGGAAAGGGTATTGTTTATAGTTATATTTGGGTTGGACTGGTGAAATTGTAAAATCTGACCGCTTTTAAAATAATTTACATTTTCCAACTCCGTTGAAGTTCTGCCCAATCAACACTTCAACTTTCATGACCCATTTAGCAACAGCATAAAAGCGCAAGTTTTTAGTTATGTTGTCGATGTTCGCCTGCGCTTCCACAAATCCCGCAGGTGTCATGCGCATGTCACCAAGCATTCGCTCCCGAAATCTATATAACATCTAATGGATTGTCCGGCTACACTGATTGTCTTAAAGAATTTATAATTAGAATTTTCCCTAATGGCGTTGACATATTTTGGTTCGATTGCTAACAAAGGACGTTTACCGCTAGGTCTAGGGTCATTATTTGGACAAATCCTGCGAAAGTGACCTTGTCGACCACATTTAAAACAGGTTGGGCCGGTTGCAGGTTCCGTTTGGGACGATCGTAAGGGAACCGAGGGAGGCGCGAATTTCGTCTTCTTCTTTTCCCGTATACCGCTAAACTGTGAACGATTTATAGGTCTTGCGCCAGAGGAAACAATATGGGCGTCAGATCGTTCCGACCTACGTAATCGTTGTTCATCTAGAGCGCGAAAATGGGCCGCTAAAAGTTCGGGGGAATTGATAGCGGACGTCTCTATGGAAATCCGCACCTGATCATTGGCAACCCCTCCCATGATCAGGTTGACCTGATCTTTATGTTCAATAGATAATTTTAGTTTATGAATTAGCGCTAATTTAGCAAAATGATATTCATAATAAGTGTTGTATCTGTCCGCGGTACACTCAATCATGTTTTCCATGCAAGCATGTAGGTTATGTTTTTGTTGAAAGTTCTTCAGAATCATTTCGCGCCATTGTACCCATGTGAAAATATGACTGGGTAAACCCCTGTACCAAACTTCTGCAGCGCCCCTTAATTTACACAGCGCCATGTGACTCGTGGTCGTGTCATCCCACCCATATACCTCGGCGTACTCGTCAACAGAGTTCACCCAGCTCTTTACGTCGGTCGTAATCGGATCGAACTCACCTACGATATTGGTTAACAGCGAGGAACTGATCACGTGGCGTCTCTCATTACTACGCCGCGAGTCACCTGTTACCCGTTCCATTCCTTTAACAATCGCCTCCGCGATCTCGGCGACAGCGTCCCTGCTCGCTGTAGCCGTACCGCCGCTGTCCCTTTGGCGACGAATCCATCTCCATCGACAAAGACGACGACGCCGACGATTCGCTCCTCGATCGCCGTCAACTGGCGCGCCGGTTGCTCCGTCGTTGGCGCTCCTTGCGCCATTTCCGGTCGCCGCTGTGACGACGCATTCTTGAACGTCCCTCTCGTACTCGATCGCCCTTCTCGCCTTTTCTTCCCCGTTCCATCTCACCAGCAGGTTCACACAGGACACGAGGTTACTATGCCACTTCTGATGTTAAAACCCACAGTTATCACTTCTTATTTATTCAATTGCTCGAATGTAAGACAACAGAATCAAAAATGATCGACCCAGTAGTCCGTCTCTCGCTCGAATGACTCTCTCCCGTCGCGTACGTCCTCCCGTCGGGTGCGCCGAGTACCACCTCCCGGTCGGATGGGACAACACCGTGCCTGCAACGTCCTCTATTCTAGGTAGTTGTTAACACTTCTTTTCTGTAAACAGCTGAAAAAATGTTGGATTAGTCGTGAACGGACTGTTGTGTCTTTAAAATTACTGTGTCGATATAAATGTATAAAATGTTAAACAAAGTACCAGCGCATCCACTAATTTGCATTTATTAGAAATGAAAGATGTGTACAAAGTAAGGAATTCGGCTAGTCCAGACGCGCACTTCTGCCTTTCTCCCTCGATCGATTCCGACTGTCTGGACCGATTACGTGACGACCCGACAACCGTCCCATCCGCCACTCGTCACTCGCGCCCTCTCCGAAACGACGACGTGTCCTGGGAAACTTGACGTCTGGTCGATCATTTTCTTACATTCGGCCATCCTGAAATAGGCACGTCCCGGGGCCAATCCTTACTATACTAGAAATGCGTTTGCTTCTGCAATTACACAAAATTCACCAGCAGAAACTATTGTCAATTTCCACAAAACCATTGATAAAACCATATGAGCTCTTTAAACAGGTCAAATGCATTTACTAATAGCTAAGATCAGTAAATAATACTAGTGGTCAGCCAGCACACAGTCCAGTTACCACAAGATTCAAATAATTCCAGTGGTCAGCCAACACACAGCCCAGTTACAACGTGTTACAACGTTTTATCAATAGACAAAATACAAAAATATCACCAGTTTGATTCAAAAGGAGCTACAGCTCTGTTGCAACTGCTCAACAGGAGCTAGAAGTCATTTGGAGCGGCTCGGCAGGAGCTAGGGCTCGGCTGAAGCGACTCAACAGAACTTAAAGCTCAACTGGAGCTATCCAACAAAAGCGAGGGCTCGTGTACGGTTAACTAACCTTTAGTTAATTTTCTAGATGTTATATAGTTTCATCCTGTCACTTGCAACTACCCCTCTGAATCGTCTGCGGTCACTGGACAAGGACTGGACACGGTAACGGTCGTTCACCAGAACTACCTTGACTTCTACTAGACCAATATACCTCCGCACCAACTATCCACTGGTGAGACCCTTGACGATAGGCGTCCTCTCCACCATGACCATGTCTCCCTCTTGGAACTTCACAGCTTCCAAACGATTTCGGTTGTACCGCCTTTTCATGGCGTTTGCGGTTTTCACTAAGTTACCCGAACCCTTATTACGGATCCTATCTAACTCGCCTAGTCTGTCCACGCCCGATTGACTTGGTAAACTTATATCGTATCTCAAGTTAGGACGAAAACCATATAAAAGTTCACACGGCGTTTTACCCGTACTCGCACATAGAGTAATGTCTATACCGCGTTGTACATCCGATATCTTACTCTCCCACGAGTCATGATCACCAGTTAGCAGTTAGCGCGTTAAGGATAGTGCGGTTGAACCTCTCGACTTGTCCGTTACTCCTTGGGCCAGCTATGGCATTCAAAATGTGTTGTATATTTTCCTTTTGCCAAAAATCGGACATTTCCTTGCTGGTGAAACCTTTTCTTCGGTCTGTAATTATCCTCACAGGATCTCCATAAATTATTATTAACAGTCTTAAACACTCGATCACTCGTTTTGTGATAGTGTCTCGGACAGCTTCAATCCACGTAAATTTCGTGAACGCATCCACAGCTACTAACACATAGCTATTGCCATCAGGGCTCTTACAGAACGACCCTAAATGATCCAGATGGATGGTGTGAAGAGGTTTGTTGACTTTTGGTATAGGATGTAGGTGTCCGCGGCGCTTGCCGGTTGGTCGTTTTGCACATAAACATGAAATGCAAGCGTTTACGTACTTTAAGACAAACTCCCTCATTTTTGTAAACCAGTACTTGGCAAATATTGCTTCTTGAGTATTTCTAAGTCCTGGGTGTCCATGGTCGTCATGGTATTGCATAACGATCCTCCAACGAACATCTTTCGGAACAAATAGTTTGTCGTCTTTATTGATTTCGATGCAAATTTTATTATGTATAAGTTTGAAGTGAGCTTCGGCTGTATCATCGGCGATTTGTGTTCTCAGCTTTTGGCATTCCTCTTCTTGTAGCTGTACACAATTTAAGCAATCGGTCTCTCTGATCAAATTAATGTGTACTGGTTTTCAGCTGAGAGCGTCCACGTGCTTCATTTGTGTTCCAGGTCGATATTGGACGTCAAAATCATACTCCTGGAGTATGATACCACTCTCCTACTCGAGCATGCAGGTCCTTCTTGGTCCATCTCGAGCGTAAGGCGTTACAATCAGTCACAACTGTAAATTTTTTCTCACTAAGTAGTTGCGAAATTGGCGTACACTCATGACAACGGCGAGAGTTTCTAATACATAACTGTGGTAACGCGATTCGTATTCTGAAGTCTGCTGATTCATGTAAGCGACTGGTTTCTAGTTGTTGTCGGTTGGTCTTTGTAGCAAAACAGCACCAAGGCCTACCTTGCTGGCGTCCGTATGTAGCTGTGTAACGCCGCACCGTATTTCATACAGGGACGTACTAAGAAATGGTAGCGTCTGCCACCAGCCCAGAAATTATTTATTTAAAATGTCGCTCTGAACGGACGACACTGTTTTTGGCCCAGCGGAGACAAGGTTTCTGACCAACCTCTACAGAAAACGCGAGCCCCAGGGCTTCGCAAATGCCTGTCGATTTCAGTGGGGATTCGGTAGCAAAATAATACCCAAGTGTTAAATTTGAATGAAATTAAAGTTTATATTGACTAGATAAAATTTATGACTATACAGTGAACAAAAAAAAAATGGATCAATTAAATAAAAGAAATTAAAATAACCGAGTAACCGATAACAAAAAAAAAAAAATAACCGAATTCAAATAGATATAAAATTACGCATGCTACCCTTACAAGAATGCGTATAAGATATTTCCCCAACAATCAAAAAATATAATAGAGTCCACCCTATTTGGGAAAATCCTCTACCCTGTACCTAGATCAATATTTGATTCTCTACTATTCTTACTTCCAAAGCTCTAGTTCTTACTTGTGACTGAACTAACCAAAATTACCAAACTGTGAACTAATCAAGGAATTTACGTAATTGCGCGTTAGATTTCAGAGTTTAAACCTGGATACGCCTCTGTCCCGGGTCGTCGAAATTCGAACAGAACCCACACACACGAAACCCAGTCAAAGAGATAAGTATAAATACGAATCAACAAAAGAAAGGATCGCCTCGTCTGTCCTCCGTCTCTGGAAAATTAGTAAAAACCCGTAACTTATTCCCGACTCACCACCTTGGAGTTCTGCGCTGACTTCCACCCTAAGATTCGTCGCTTCGGCTCTGGTATGACACTCGGAAACGTGACTCTACACTCGATACGGCCAAATAGCAAAAAAATTTGGAATCAGCCCCAAAACTAATGATACGAAAAAATATCAACAAAACTAAAGTCAAATTTAAATAATTGATTTGACGTTAAAGCAAATTCCCACTGAATTCCTTTACTTTACTTTACACCCTCGGTACCAATAAGTACCAAAAACAAAACACTGACTCGAAAATCGCGCCCCCGACGCGTAGCAACCCCGTTGCTATGACCTCGTCTGAACACCTCTGTTCCCCGGACCGAAGTGAAGTTCTTTCGTCCTCAATGCGAGCTGTGTATTTTTCCAAGTCATCAATTTTCGCCCAGTTACGAATTGCAGCGGAATATTTATTTCGTCGCCCATGGCCTATAATAATGTCAAGAACCCTCAAAAACGAATTTTTCCAGAGCAAACCTCTCCCCTATGAAATCTGTGCTTTAGGTATCATTTCCCTGAACGCTCATTTCTGATTACGACGGGGTTTTCATCTCTTTCGTCGCGTAAATTATTTGTAATTTCGGGCGTTTGACCTTTTGTTATAGTTTCAATTATAAAACATTTTTACGTTTCAAAACAAATTTCGTTATAGTTTCAATCGTTTAGTTTCGAAACCAATTATACAGGGTGGAGCCTTTTCCCATTTACCTAATCAATTTCTAAAATATCTCTTAAATAAATTTAGTAACATCCCCCGGATGTTACATTACTCCCCCCTACAAAAAAATCATCGACTCTTATGTCGATGACTTTTTCTCAAATTATCTTCGGGTAGTAACCTAACTAGTAACCCAACATGTGTCACAATGGCTACAACCAAGGAGGATAAGCTTCAGCTACAATCCAAACAATTATTCATTAAACCTAAGAATTACAATGTTGCTCACTTCGCGCACTCGCGTAACATTTAGGTTTCGAGTTCGTAGGCACTAACATTTTGATTCGCGCACACACTCTCCATCGTTTCCATTCCCTTACCATCTCTCTCTTTAACTCCCCTACGGCACCCCGATTCATACAGCGTCCTTCAGCCCCTTGGTCCAATGCACTTGCGGTTTGTTAATTAAAGTGTTCATTGACGCGGATGGCGCGGTTGAACTTTCGTTGCGATTACGCGACGCGAGAAACGGCAAACTTTTGGATAAATCCCGGATGTCATCTTTTTGATCCGGCTGGATCATCTTCCTCAACTCGTGGCCCGATTCTGCGTCCTCGTTCGTTGACCGACGATTCCTATCCTAGTGTTTATGTAGTATCCACAATGTCAGAGTGGACCATAACCATTCGATCAATTTGAATCCTCCTCCTACAGTTCGGTACAATTGTAGTCCGTTTAGTGCCATCGCCAGTTGGGTTCTGAGTATTTCCCTCTGTGCAAGGCATCTGCTGTGTATCGTCTCGAGGTAGAGATGTTCCACATCTCTCTTGAAAGCTGGTTCTACGTACAGGAACTTCTTGTTTACGTCCGCCATCCGGTCCGTGTTTCTTGGCGTTATCACTTGTGACTTAGGATTGAAATCTTCTGGCGTGATCGGATGTGGGGATGTTCTGTCTGCAATACTTCTAGTCCACATATCCAGGACCTCTGTTGTAAGTCAGGGCGAAAATTCTGGACCCCGCATTAACCACCAAATACTTCTCCTGAGCCCTGTGCTGCGTTACTTCTTCGGCTACTCCCTTATATAGCACGCTTAAATGTCCTTCGCACTTGTCTGGTCTGTCAACTTCCCAGACCGCCTCTCCGACTTCAGTGTCGAAACAATATCTCTCCAAAAATGGGCAGGTTACACTCCCGCTGACCGAACTATCGTCCTCGTCTAGTTTGACCGACGCCCAAAAAATCCCGCACTAAAGTTTTTTCCGATGCTACGACAACAACATTGTTCCATTTTTGTCCATTTTCCTGATACGTTTTCGCCCGTGCACTTTCCCGAATTGTCTATTGTCCCTTGCACTGTTTCCGACTCGATTGTGGTTGCATTAGGCGTAATGCCCCCGAAAAGTCTAGTAGTACCATCCCGATGTATGAGTTCGCATTCTTCGGCCCCAACTAGATGTACGAAGGTTTTAGCCCCCCAGACGCCATCGAACTATGGCTATACATGCCACAATAAGTCCTTATTCGCGTTACTTTGATTATATACGCGAACATTTTCTGTTGCCCGAATTCATTTCGTTGAACAACCGCCACGTTCGTGGGTGCGCTGGTGTAAGAGAGAGAAGGTTCGGGGCAGTTGGCGATATCTCGTAGCGAGACTGTTGCCACCTCTGCTGTACTGCTGCTGCAGTGGTACGCCACCAGCCCTAATCCGGTTGGCAGCATCAGGAGGACCCATGGTGGACACATCGGAGTCCTAATAAAGTCTTTTAGCGCAAAGTTTACGAAATCAAAATAGTCCAAAAATACAATACAATTCGCTAATAATAAACAAATAACGAAAACCCAAAAGATCTTAACTAAAACAGAAAATCTCAAATATTTCCTTTGGTTTTGTCTAGGTGTCACTGCCCTGAGCGCTAAACCTGCCCCCCCAAAATAAGTCAAAATTACTTAAATGGTAAATGACTCAAAGTCCTATTTCATGAGAACATAAGTAATTCACCCAACAAAACCAATGGCGACACAAACAAAACTCTTACGGCTAACAAACAACAAAAGGATTCAACCAAAATAAACTCGAAGTAAATTATAAGTACAATAAACCAAAAAGAATTAAAATACATAAAATGGAATAAAATTAAAATTGTGACTCTATATTCAAATTAAATCACTAAATTGTCCGTTAGCTGTCGGTCACTTATGCCCTAAGAATAGCGGCTAGTGAGCGACGACGCTCTAGATAGTTCAATTTTTTTTCAAAGAAAAGAAAACCCCCCATTAGCTGAAATTTAGGAAGGGTACGGGATCTCTGACGCATCCCATAATTTGACCACCGCTTAATGACTTAAGTTAATGACCTGTGAGGTGCGATCAAGAAAATCTCCGCCTCACATTTTATTTTATCAACAAGTTTCAACACAAAACCTGGGACTTTAACCCCTTAAACCTGCGGTTTCCTGCACCTAAACTTTTTACTTGGCGACGCGCAAACCGTGGGACTATAACCCTTTAAACCTGCGGTTCCCTGAACCTAAACACGAAGCGCAAACCTGGGACTTTTTACCCTTTACCTGCGGTTCCCTGAACCTAAACGCGAAACGCAAACCTGGGACTTTACCCTTTTGAACTGCGGTTCCCTGAACCTAAACCTTTTTACTTCGCGACACGAAAAACCTGGGACTTTAACCCTTTAACCCTACGGTTCCCTGAACCTAAACACGAAGCGCAAACCTGGGACTTTTTATCCTTTAAACCTGCGGTTCCCTGAACCTAAACGCGAATTGCCATCTGGGACTTTTACCCTTTACCTGCGGTTCCCTGAACCTAATACTCTGGCGCTGATACACTCAAAACCCTACGATTTTAACCCCCCTATTTACCCCACAGGGAACAAACTATCTGTTTTGTCGCCTCTTACGACAAGCCGGATAAGGCTGAGAGACTATTCGACCCCGGTCTCCCACAGGGAACAAACTAAAACATAAAAACTTTTAGAAATTTAGCCTCGCTGGCGGCCTCCTGTTTCGTTCCGATCGTCGCAAACCTTCAGCGTCATCGAACGATTTTATTCGCTTTCTCGCGGATGTGGACTGACCAGCCCCATCCACCAGGGTCGGTGGGGGTGGGGGTGGCATGGCACGTTTTGGTAGCATCTGTTGTAACGCGTCCGGATCTACGTCTACAAAGTCAGGGACAATAAACCTACCCCGCGGTTCTTCCTCGTCGTCTGTTTCTACCCCATCTGTTAAGTTTGGATCCTCCTCTTCCTGATCCTCCTCTAAGTCAGAGGGCTCAGGCTCCGATTCACTCGAGAGGGAGCAACCTTGTCGCTTAACGTACTCTTTGAGGCGGTTCGCGTGTACTACCTGTTCCTTTTTTCCTCCTATTTTCCGTACCTTATAGGTCACGGGGCCTAAAATTTCAATTATCCTGAAGGGTCCCACCCAATTTTTTGATAATTTCCTGGACAGTCCTAATTTTCCCTCCATGTCTCTAACCAATACCTCATCCCCAACTTTAAAATTCTTTTCCTTTGTTTTTGTGTTGAACCGCGTAATGCGCGATTCCTTTACCCGATCTGTTCTCTTGGCGACTTCCGAATACACCCTCTGTAATCTCGCCCCTAGTTCCGCCGCATAGTTTTCGTCACAATCATACCTGACCCGCCTAGGTTTGATAAAAGAATCGATTGGTAAAACCTGATCTCTGCCATGTAATAAGAAAAAGGGGGTGAATCCGGTCGTATCGTGTACGTTACCCCTATACGCCATTAATATATAGGGCACCCATTGGTCCCAATCGCGTTGATTTTCGGCAATGTAGTGCGATAACATATCTTTAAAAACCCTATGCATACGTTCGATTTGCCCGTTAGTGGTCGGAGCGTAACACGCAGTTTGTAATTTCTTTATTCCCAATAATTCGCACACCCCTTTAAACATTTGTGACGTGAAATTTGCCCCTCGATCAGTTAACAATTTTTCGGGTGCCCCATGCCTGACAACTACCTGCTCTACAAAAGCCCTTGCGACGGTATCCGCTTTTTCATCAGGAATGGGAATAGCTTCGATATATTTCGTGAAATAATCTTGGAACGTTAATAAATAGCGATTCCCCTGATCCGTTTTGACTAATGGCCCTACAATGTCCATTGAGGTAAGTTCCCAAGGGCGGGTTGTGGCTGTAAATTTTTGAAGTGGAACTTTCTTGTGGTGTGGGGATGTTTTTCGTTCGTTACAGGAGACGCAACTCGCAACATACTCTTCTACATCCTTTTTTAAACCTGGCCAATAAAATCGTGCCCTAATTCTTAATAACGTTTTCTTACACCCCGGGTGACCCGCTATGGCTAGATCGTGAAAATCTCCCAAAACTTTATTAACAAAAATTCGCGGCACTACTAACTTGTCGCCTTTGGTGTCCGGTTCCGCCCTATACAGAATTTCATCCCTGTCCAAAAAAAATTCGTCCGATTCCTCCGTATTTTCCCCTAATTTTGAAATTATTTCCTTGCAAAATTCGTCTTGCCGTTGGGCCGCCTTAAGTAACGCCCTGTCCCACTCTACTTCCAAAAATTCTTCTGAAACTAACTTAACCTCTTTTCTGGCCTTGAAGGTTTGCGTACAAATTAAAACTTGGACAGTTGTCCCAAAAAATACGAAATGTAACATATCCAAAACGTTATCCCAGTTTAACTGGTCTAAACCACACCCAATTTTTGGTAAAGCCAAATATTTTTCCCCGTTTTCGTCGCACAACCTGCGCAATTCCTGGAGGGAATTCCATACGTTTTCATACGATGTTTTATCGGAATATTTATCTTTTGTGACCAGATAATAAATGCGCCGTTCTTTCGTTTTCAATACCGCGACTTCTCCCACTAATTTTCCTTGAGCCTGTAATAATTCCCTACTCCCAAATTTTTCTGTAAATTTTGCCGCGATGCCTCTACTCATCTCAAAATCTGCCGAAACCGCGTGGGCCAATGCCCAATCGCCCGGAACCGTGAATAAGTCTCTCTCGTCAATATTAACATTCTTGGGCTTCGGTGTCACGTGTCGTTTCTTATAGTCCTGGAAATCGGCGTATGTCATGTTCACGTATGTGTCGTCGTTGTTGTACATTCGGCTGAGGGCGTCCGCGTTACCGTGTTGTCTTCCCGGTCTATGTATCACGTCAAAATCGTACTCAGACAAAGTTAACGCCCAGCGAGCTAATCTTGAATCTGGTTCCTTAAGGGTTAACATCCACCGTAGAGGACGGTGGTCGGTAATGATGGTAAATTTTCTCCCGTACAGGTAACATCTGAACGTTTTTACCCCGAACATTACACCCAACAGTTCTTTGTCAGTGGTGGAATAATTCTTCTGAGCTTTATTCATCTTTTTACTCGCGTACGCGATTGGTCTTTCGTAACCACCCCGTTTTTGACTTAAAATCGCCCCGACTCCCGTCCCGGAAGCGTCCGTAGACAAAATAAATGGTTCGTCAAAATCTGGGAAAATTAGTAATGAATCTGAAGTCAACGCGTTCTTTAATTTCTCGATTGATTCTAAAACTTCGTCAGTGATTTTAAATGGTACGTCTTTCTTTGTCAGTTCCGTCAATGGTGAAGTCAGTTCTGTCACATTTGGAATAAAACGTCGGTACCAGTTTACAATTCCCAAAAATGATCTTACCCCTCGTACGTTTTTCGGGATAGGAAATTTATGTATGGCCTCAATCTTTTCTGGATCTGGCAAAATCCCCTCCTGAGAAATATAATGCCCCAGATATTTAACCTTCTCCAATAAGAAATTACATTTCTTGGGTTTTAATTTGATGTTAGCACCCCTTAACCTCTGAAATACTTGTTCTAAACGTTTAATATGATCTGAAACTCCATCTGAGTTATATACCAAAATATCGTCAAGATAAACCATACATAAATCACCGGTCAGACCCGAAAGCGTGACATTCATAAATCGTTGAAAAGTGGCCGGCGCGTTAACTAACCCAAAGGGCATCTTCGTGTATTCAAAATGTCCGTGATATGTACTAAAACCTGTCAATGGTACCGATGTTTCCCCCATGTCAATCTGGTGATACGCCTCTGCGACGTCAATCACGGAAAATAACGCTTTATTCCCGGTTTTATAACCCTGCAACAGGTCTGCGATATTTGGGAGTGGATAATACTCTTTCTTCGTTACCGCGTTCAAACCCCGGTAATCTATGCACATGCGCAATTTTTCCTCCCCGTTAGGCAATTTTTTCGAAACTAATACTACCGGCGCTGACCATGGGCTCGAGGACGGTCGGATCACTCCCGCCTCTAATAACCTATCAATTTCATTTTGTAAGATTTCCCGTTGTTTAAATGGAATTCGATAAGGGGCTTTACAAATGGGTTGCGCACCGGTTTCTAGAATAATGTCATGCTTAACCTGACTCGCGCTGGTAATTTTGTCGCCTTCTCCCAGAAATAAATCGGCGTAAGACCTCAACAACTTGTACACCTCTTTCCTTTCACTCCCTTTTAAATGACTTAGCTCAAAACCCTCATCTATCCATTTGTCAGAACTCGTATCAACCAAATTAATGCTAACGTCTTGAAATTTTGATCTTTGACCTTCCTCTTCCGCCTCCATGGCAGTCCCGATTTTCTGACCTTTTTGAATACGCAATTCACCCCCAGATACATTCACTATTCTAACAGGTATTTTCTCGCCATTTTCAACTATACTCCGCGCAATAAAAATTGAACCATTCTCGCTCTCATTCGATTCACACACAAGCCATTTTCCTTTCAGTGTTCCCTTTACCTTACCCGCGCATAACAGTTCAGTCCGTGGTGGGACGGAAATCAACTCCGTACTTACAATGTCAGCCTTCTCCATTTCTTGTAGTTCATTGGGCAATTGCCTCCTTATCTCTTGTACTTCCGTCTCAATTTTCTCATTCGCACCTATTTGCTTCGCTCTTTCACTCTTTTGACTTTTCTTAGCCGGATTCACAACTTCTACCATTTTATTTTTCTCAGACTCTCTCTCTTCAGACATATCCCTGTAAAATTTTTCGACGTGCCTCAGCCATGCGCACCAATCATCCCTATTTCCACACTCATTCTTAGTGGCAATTAGAGGCAAAACCTCACCACGAATTATCAGCGCAGGGTTTAAACCATAACACACTTTCGCAGAATTTTCATGCAAAAAGTCTCGCCCCAACAAGGCGTGCGTAGAGCCCAAAATTTTATCATCGCATACTATCATACGAGCCGTCATGAGAGCGGAGGAGTCAGGGATATCCACTTCGAACTCCCCTACTCCATAAGTACAAAGTCTATGTCCTGTTATTCCCGTCAGTGAAAAATTTTCCGCAACCGTACACCGAATCTCTTCATCCGTAACTATACCTTTTTTTATTAACGAAACCGCCGCGCCCGTGTCCACGAGACAAATTCTATCTACTCCCCCTATACGCAACACCACGGAGTGAGGTATTTCCTCCCTATCTTCGCAGTAAATTTCCGGAATGACACAATTATTTTTATACCTAAATTCTATATCTTCTCGTTTTTCCTCGCTGGGTCGTTTTTCCGAAAAGCCTTCTAGCCGAGGAATTCTAGAAGGCTTGATTAGTTTAAATCGCTATTTTTCCTTTGTGCGCTCCCGGAATGCCTATCGGCCCTAAACATCCTCGAGTTTTCCCTATCGTCTTCCGCCTTTTCGTGAAACTCACGGGTTTCTCCACCTCTTTTATACTCCCTTGTTCTCTGCGTCGTTCCTTGATTTCTTAACTCCCCTGAATCCCTTCTACTCGCGTAATATTTTTGCCCGTTTTTTTCGCGTCTGGCCGTATCCACGGTATTTACCCGCGCATTTTCCCTAGCCGCATTTTCCCTATAATTATTTCGAGGCCGTTCGAGGCTTTCTTGCCTCGGCGGGGACCTCTTCCTAAAAAACCTATCCTGTTCCGGCGATGATTCGCCCTTAAAACCTCTCCCTTTGTCTGTTGCCCTATTTTTACATTCTTGTGCCCAGTGCCCTGGCTTGTCGCATTTAAAACAATTCCCTTTTTTCTGATTTCTTAGCTTAGCTTCTGGAACTAATCTGGTTTCCCCTGAACTTTTCCTACACTCCCTAGCAAAATGGCCGAAATTCCCACAGTTGTAACATTTCGACCAATTTCCAATGGTCGAGACGCGCGCCCCTGAATTCCTCCCTTGGGTTATACGCGAGGTCGTTTCCTGTAACGTCGCTATCTCCTCAGCCACTTCCAAGGTCAACTCCTTTTCCCTTAACAAAGTTACCCCTATTTTATCCATTATATCTTTGCGCAGCCCTACCTTAAATTGATTTAGAATTACTACCCTATTCATTCGGGTTAAGCCCTCCTTTTCTCCTGCTGTCGCACCCTTAAGTTCCTCCCTTAACGCGCGATTCCCTAAAGTTCGCAACCTTGTACTGAACGTCGCGACATCTTCGTCATACCTCTGATAGCACCGACTTAATTGTAGCAACCCTTCCCCTGGCAATGCTGAAGGCGCAAATCTACTTATTAATTTTTCTCTAAACGCTAAATAATCCAAATTTCGAAGTGACTCATCTGACGTTACGTAGTTCTGAGCCTCCCCGACGCACTTAAATTTTAAAAGTTTGAGGGTGTCTTCCTTCGACCACCCGTCCAATTCCGCCCTCTGTTCCAGTTTTTCTAAGTAACTTCTAACATTTTTCCCATTAAACGGATCAAGGGTCGTCGCTATCATCCCCAACGAATACATCATGGGTAACCTAGCCAAATTTTGCTGACTGCCTTCGGCCATTATGACCTTTTTATCTACTTTTACCTTGGGTTTATCTATTGTAATTTTGGGGCCTAATTCTTTGCTTTCAGACTCCTCGTCCGAATGATATAACATGTCCCGTTTAACCGTGCACCCCTGATTTGTTTATCAAACAGCTAAACGCAAATTAAGACCAAATACTGATTTAATTAAATTAATAAGAAAATTAAATAAAACCGTCCTTACAAATTAACTCCGCCTTCGTTACAACAGATGCCCGCACGCAACGCCACGAGGAACGAGAAAAAAAATTTAATTGTATCTATTTCGCTCTCGCAATTTAGCAGAATTTGCAGTTTGCTCTAAAGAAAGCTTATAAAATAAAATAAAATAGGAAAATCGTACTCATGGTAAAAAAAAAGAATCCACATATATAACCCAGAATATAAATAGAAAAAAAAACAGGTCAAAATCATGCAAAGTAAGTGATTAGTACCACGATAATATGAGACGGTGTGTGGGTCTTCCGTCGTCGCTCCAGTGGCGCGCCCGCCGCTTTTCCACCCGGCGTTCCACAACTCTGTATTTGCGCAATTTATTGAATTTTAGGATTGACTCAAAAGTTACTCAACAGATTTATTGATACCAAATTCAAGACTCCTAATACCTAAACTAGTTCAAAATAACCCCAAATTTCTTTCTAGTTAAAAAAAACTAAAATAACGATTCCCTCAAGAGGACAATCCCATAGGGTGAAATATGGAGACAGACGGGGAGAGAATAATAAAAAATAGAAAAATTCAAAAAGACCTACCAAAAGGAACAAGTCAAAATAATTTTTTTTTAACGAGAGAAAACTACCCTTCTTTAATATTGCCAATTCCACCTGAAATGTTTTTAAGAAATCCCACCTGAAGACTTTTTAAGAAATCCCACCGGAAGACTTTTTTAAGAGATCCCACCTGAAAACTTTTTAGGAAATCCCACCTGAATTCTTTTTAAGCCATCCCACCTGAATTATTTTTAAGCAATCCCACCTGAATTCTTTTTTAAGAAATCCCACCTGAATTCTTTTTAAACGATCCCACCTGAATTCTTTTTAAACGATCCCACCGGAAAACTTTTTAGGAAATCCCACCTGAATTCTTTTTTAAGCGATCCCACCGCTGCCACCAGAATGTAACGCCGCACCGTATTTCATACAGGGACGTACTAAGAAATGGTAGCGTCTGCCACCAGCCCAGAAATTATTTATTTAAAATGTCGCTCTGAACGGACGACACTGTTTTTGGCCCAGCGGAGACAAGGTTTCTGACCAACCTCTACAGAAAACGCGAGCCCCAGGGCTTCGCAAATGCCTGTCGATTTCAGTGGGGATTCGGTAGCAAAATAATACCCAAGTGTTAAATTTGAATGAAATTAAAGTTTATATTGACTAGATAAAATTTATGACTATACAGTGAACAAAAAAAAAAATGGATCAATTAAATAAAAGAAATTAAAATAACCGAGTAACCGATAACAAAAAAAAAATAACCGAATTCAAATAGATATAAAATTACGCATGCTACCCTTACAAGAATGCGTATAAGATATTTCCCCAACAATCAAAAAATATAATAGAGTCCACCCTATTTGGGAAAATCCTCTACCCTGTACCTAGATCAATATTTGATTCTCTACTATTCTTACTTCCAAAGCTCTAGTTCTTACTTGTGACTGAACTAACCAAAATTACCAAACTGTGAACTAATCAAGGAATTTACGTAATTGCGCGTTAGATTTCAGAGTTTAAACCTGGATACGCCTCTGTCCCGGGTCGTCGAAATTCGAACAGAACCCACACACACGAAACCCAGTCAAAGAGATAAGTATAAATACGAATCAACAAAAGAAAGGATCGCCTCGTCTGTCCTCCGTCTCTGGAAAATTAGTAAAAACCCGTAACTTATTCCCGACTCACCACCTTGGAGTTCTGCGCTGACTTCCACCCTAAGATTCGTCGCTTCGGCTCTGGTATGACACTCGGAAACGTGACTCTACACTCGATACGGCCAAATAGCAAAAAAATTTGGAATCAGCCCCAAAACTAATGATACGAAAAAATATCAACAAAACTAAAGTCAAATTTAAATAATTGATTTGACGTTAAAGCAAATTCCCACTGAATTCCTTTACTTTACTTTACACCCTCGGTACCAATAAGTACCAAAAACAAAACACTGACTCGAAAATCGCGCCCCCGACGCGTAGCAACCCCGTTGCTATGACCTCGTCTGAACACCTCTGTTCCCCGGACCGAAGTGAAGTTCTTTCGTCCTCAATGCGAGCTGTGTATTTTTCCAAGTCATCAATTTTCGCCCAGTTACGAATTGCAGCGGAATATTTATTTCGTCGCCCATGGCCTATAATAATGTCAAGAACCCTCAAAAACGAATTTTTCCAGAGCAAACCTCTCCCCTATGAAATCTGTGCTTTAGGTATCATTTCCCTGAACGCTCATTTCTGATTACGACGGGGTTTTCGTCTCTTTCGTCGCGTAAATTATTTGTAATTTCGGGCGTTTGACCTTTTGTTATAGTTTCAATTATAAAACATTTTTACGTTTCAAAACAAATTTCGTTATAGTTTCAATCGTTTAGTTTCGAAACCAATTATACAGGGTGGAGCCTTTTCCCATTTACCTAATCAATTTCTAAAATATCTCTTAAATAAATTTAGTAACATCCCCCGGATGTTACAGCTGGATATCCAAATCAGGGTCATAGAGTGCGAGGACAGGATCACTGGTCAAATCATGCTTTATTAACTCAAAAGCTGCTTCTTTATGTTCACCCCAGTTCCACTCAACATTTGTCTTGATTAATCGTGTCAGCGGTTTAGTTTTCGTTGCGAATTTTTCGATAAATTTTCGAAAGTAAGAGGCCACGCCTAGGATCTGTCGTACCCGTTGAACATTTTCGGGCCTTGGGAAGGTTCGTACTGCATATATCTTTGTGGAAGATGGTCGTAGTTCGTTGCTACGGTTAGTATAGCCTAAATATTCAACTTCAGGGCTTAAGAAGGAACATTTACTCCTGTTTAGAGTAAGGCCTGATGCCATAAATTTCTGCAAAACAACTTCCAATCTCTCTAAGCCCTGCTCAGGTCCTTGGGATATTATTAACACATCATCGAGGTAAGCCAGTGCGTAACTAAACCTGAGATCTCCTAATACCTCGTTGATGGCGCATTGAAATACACTTGCAGCGTTGGTCAATCTAAATGGTATCCTTTGGTACTGGTAGTGATCATCTGGTGTCACGAAGGCAGTATATCGCCTGCTACTCTTGGCCACCTTGAGTTGATGATATCCGCTTATTAAATCCAAGGTAGTGAAACACGTATTTCCAGCTAATGTCTCCAGTTGATCATCTATCCTTGGCAACGGATATTTGTCCAGTATTGTCATGGCGTTCAATTTTCTATAGTCCACACACATTCGCTTGCCACCTGTCATTTTCTTAACAAGCCAGATTGGACTAACGTATGGAGAAATAGTATGTTCTATAATTTCGTTCTTAAAAAGGCCATCCGGACAATTTTGGCGTTCGTGGTATGATAGGGTCGGATAGGGTAGAGTCGGTAACACACAGGTTTGTCATTTGTTACCTTTATCTCTAATTCAGCACTAGTTTGTCCTTAGTGCAGACAAATTCTCAGGAAGCAAACTTTATACTTGTCTAATAAGTCCTGAAGGTGTTGCTGAACAGAACGTCCCCAAACACTTGGTTTGATCAAGCTATCCTTTGGTACTGAGCCATCCACCGCACCTATAGCGACACATTCACTTGCCTTATAAGTCACTGGTGTCTTGCCTAAGTTTATAACTGTAAGCACGGCTTTGTCATAAATGACTTCCAAAAGTTTCGTCGGAATAACGATAACTGACCCAGCACGGTATTGTTCAGAGCAGTTTGTTACCAAATTAGCATGATTCACTTGGGAGCATACCCGAATCTTATTAATTCCAGGGAGTAATTGGGTTTGTTCTTCGACAGTGATTGGGTATTTTGCAATTTTTGTGATTACGAAGAGTAACTCTCACAGTTCTTCGTTGGTGCGGTTATGAAACTTCAATGATTCTCCAGTATTAATGTTTAAATCATCTGTTAGTTCTGTAAACGGCTGACCAACGGGTAAGTCAATATCTTGAATCTCGTTATTGACGACTGCAATGGGTACAGAACGTTCAACTTCGTCCATTCTTAATCGAGCAGTAGCCTGTCCTATTGATGTAACTGTGGCACCTCCGAATCTCAACATTGCTATTTGCTTACTGGTGTCTATCGGCAATTTTAGGTTTATTGCTGTGTTCAGCTTCATTATGTTGCACGCGCTCCCAAAATCTACATAGGTGGTTACTGTCCCATCGTTTACTTGTGCTTCTATATGATACTTCTTATCGCCTCTAGAAATCGTGTTAATCCGTGGAGTGCCCAAATCTGATTTCCTCTTCAGCCAGTTTTCTTTAATATGGCCCTCTTTCTTGCAATAAAAGCAAGTTATTCGTCTTGTTTCACTGTTTCCCTCCCGACCGGAATTATGACTTACAGATTTGGAATAGTTCATGCGTCTAGGTTTCTCACTGAAGTCAGTAGTAAGGCGTTTAGGTTTGAAACTTTTATCGGCTACACCACTTCCGTAATCAGACTCTGAGAGAAACTCCAGTAACTTATTTGGCGTTGAACACTTTACTGCATGTGCGCTAGCATTTAATAATTTATTATTCATGGTAGAAATTATTACATCGGCAATAACTTCATCGGAAAGGTTACAGTGTCTACCAACACGTAGTTTCTCATAGTAAAACTCAATAAGATTTTTTTCGTGTCGTCTTTCGGTGTTCACAAAGTCCTTGAGCTTTGCCCTTGAATGGAGGAAAAGAGCATTGTAACTTTTGCTCCCATTCCTGCCACGTTTCAGGTGTATCCGTCAGGCATTCCTACCAGAATCTTGCAAGGGCGGGTCCACAGGGGTGCGGTGGGGGCGACCGCAATTGAAAATTTTAGGTTTCGTTCTCCGATTTTTGTCTTGACTTGAATATTAAGTTCAATATTATTCTTGAAACCTTAGTGATGAACCTCGACAAACACGAAAAATGATTTTAACTGACACGAAGGGAATCCCCAAATATGTGTCTAACAGTTCAGACATACTTCTTCACAACAGTATTCAGGAATTATAGCGATAAAAAATAATTTTTGAATAATCCTATCGTAAACAGGAGCAATAAAATTTCTGTATTGTATTTGTTACTTGTTACCTACCTTATCTTTTTTCTAGAAACGACCAGTTATTTCACAATTTTATTTATCATAGATTTTTCAAAACGAGGGTGCGCTATCGGTTATTCGTTATTGCAGTAGATATTTTAAAAAATTTAAATGTTAATATTGACAAATGTGTTGGAATTTCAACTGATGGGTGCAGTACTATGATTTCCGATAGACGTGGGGCAGTTGCCGTAATTAGAAAAAAGGCTTTAAATGCTGTTCACTGTCCCTGCCATAATCACATTTTAAATTTATCAATTGGAAAATCGTCGAAAATTCCTGTGAGAAATGCAGTTGGTGTAATAAAGGAGGAGACAATAGCGTTTTTTCCCATTCCAGTAAACGAACACACGTTTTAATTAAGAACATGGGTCGTACTCTGTCAGGGTGGTGCGAAACTCGTTGGGTCGAAAGGCATGATGGCGTTATGCAATTTCGCGCATGTCTTGGAAAAATTGTCCATATATTAGACGAAATTAGTTCCTGGAATGATATCGGAACTAGTTCTAAAGCCAAAACATTGAGTAATGCTCTCTGTTCATCAGAATTTTAGGTCGCATTAGTGTCATTGTTTGACGTACTGCAGTGTACTTTGCCGCTTAGTAGCGCTTTTAAAAAAAAAAACAAATTGATATGCGATCAGCTCAGAATTTGTTGAGAGACTGTCTGAAATTACTGGAACAAAAACGGAATGATTGTGACACAAAATTTGCTAATATTTTTAATGAAGCCAATGCGCTTGCAGAAAATGAACTAGGAACTCAGTTAACAATTCCACGTAGAACAGGGCGGCAGATGCAACGAGAAAATTACCCAACCAATGATCCCTTCAACTTTTATAAGCAATCAATTTTCATCCCTTTGATTGAAAATGTTTTGGAAGATTTGAAAGACCGGTTTTCAGGGGAGACTTTGGGGTTATATAACCTGTCATTACTATTCGCGACTAGTAAATTTGATACCTGTGAGTCCACCATACTTGTCAAGGACATTGCAAAAAATATCGTAGTTTTTTTCAAAATGTATGTGAATTTGTTATAGAAAGAAATATGATGGCCGAACTAGAAAGTTGGAATTCGAAATGGGAAAACGAGGCCTCTGATGATATGACTGCCCTGGACTTATTGCCGCATTGTGATCCCGATATCTACCCATTTTTGCATACATTGTTCAATATTTTTGTATCCCTCCCTGTATCGATAGCATCAGCGGAAAGAAGTTTTTCAACTTTGAAAAGAATGAAATCATGGTTAAGGGCAAATATGATGGAAGACAGGCTGACGGGACCTGACGAACATTCATCGTGATAAAAATATAGATATAGAAAGAGTAATTGATCGTTATGCTAAAATTCGGAAAAATCACCGACTAGAATTTGCTTTGTAAAAATGTAAGTCAAAAAATATGTAAAATTTTCGTGCAATTTTTCTAAATATATTTGTCAAATAGAATTTTAATGAATAAAATAATTTTTTCCCATAAAAATTTCTCCGGTGTACTTTTTTATTTCCCCAATAATCCCTCTCCTTTCCCAGTTCCTCGAATCAGGCAAAAAAATAATAACATTATTATGAGTGTTATTGTTATTATCATTGTTTTGAGCAACCGCTCCCCTCGAATGTCATTGCTGGACCCGCCCTTGGGATCTTGCGTTGTCCGTTAAGCGTGCGATGGTGCAAAATATTTTCGGTTGGTCATTCCAGTTATACACTTTGCTAACTGAGTTAATTTTATTTAGCCACTGATTTATAGTCATACCGTCGGTAGAACCGTTGAACGTTGGAATAAGTTCTAAACGACCTGTGAATCTGGAACCATACGAGTCACTTGAGGAACCGCGCTGTTTTTCGGCGTTGACACGTGCTCTAGGGGGCGACGCGAGAGGTGTGCGCGACCGAGAACCTCCATAGGGCGTACTGCACGCACTTTCCCGTAATAACTGTGGCGACGCGGTCGGCTCATTCGACGAATTATGTGCCATACTCTCAGAAGTCTTTGTTCAATCAATGTAATGTTTATGTCGGGGCTCGTACTACGCGCACGTTTACGACGTCTGACGATGGAGCGTTTCAACGCTTTCAACGAGAATCCCAGACGCGAGACGCGGCGTCTTGGCGACGGCACCGTCCTGCAGGCTCCACTTGCACTGAGTTTCAGATCCCGCTTCCGAGTTGTTAAACAAAGTACCCGCGCATCCACCTATTTGCATTTATTATAAATGAAAGAGATGTACAAAGTAAGGAATTCGGCTAGTCAAGGTGCGCACGTTTGTCTTTCTCCCTCGATCGATTCCGACTGTCTGGACTGACTACGTGACGACCCAACGACCATCCCATCCGCCACTCGTCACTCGCACTCTCTCCGAAACGACGACGTTTCCTGGGGATCTTGACGTCTGGTCCATCATTTTCTTACAATAAATAAGGATTTTGAGATGATGTTCGTTTCATATTTTACTAATACGTTTTCCTTCGTATATAGGTATAAAACGATGATTTGTTATTTATATTCGTCATTGAAATATCCATAATAATAATAATAATAATAATAACAGTTAATAAAATGTTATAAACATTTAAATGTTAATAAAATCCATTAATAATTTAGAATAATAAAATTGTTCACTGTTCATATATTATTGCACCGTCTTCATTAATGCACCCAAAATATTCGACATAAGTCATCGACTTTTTCATGTTCATGCCGTCTATTATTTCAAAATTGATAGTTATTCAGAAAACGTGATTCGTAAGTAGAAAGACTCGAATAGATTATACCAGTTTCAAGAAGTAGACAGATGTAACAACGTAAAGCTGTAAAAGGAATTAATAGACGGTGTGAGCGTTTATGACGAATAACAATGAACTGGGAGGGATTAAGTCAAAGTATAGTGTCTACGATCGGTTGCGGACTTGAATATTTTCGGAGACGAGCGAAACACCCTTAAGAGCCGCACATTAGAATCCACTTGCACCGCTTGAGTAAGCCCTTTAGAGTTCAATACCGCCCTTTCCTGCTTTTCCGCTCTCGCTTTAGCTATCTCTTTCGTACGCCTGCCTCTAACCGCTTCAACCAACTCTGCACGCTTATTAGCCTATTCTAGTTAGTTAGCTTACTATCTTTCGTCATTTAAATATATAGTTTGCTATAATAGACACTTTCATTTCCAAATGTAGCCTTTCCATTCACATTTTCGTCCATTTATTAAAATCATACATTTTCAGTAAATGTAGATAATAAACGAATCGGTTTTGCCCAAACACCTGCGTCCGAACGTCCCGTTCTAAAGCGAAGTGCAATTTTGCTGGTTTACGCTGGTAATCTGTAAAACCGGAGCGTACAGTGTTATCAAGAGTTTTCGAAAGTCCGGAAATTGGAAAATTTCTGCACTATGCTGCCGACCCGCCCGTAATTACTGTAAATAGTGTAAAGCATGGTTGTCATTTTTCCACATCACCACAAAACCGTTATTTTGTACATAATTGCCGAATTCTCCGAAATACCGTAAACCTTTACTTTGTACATAGTTGCCGTTCTCTACTCATCTGTAAATATCATTAATTTGTAATGTAGATAATTCGTACTCTCCCGAATCGTGTTCGATTCACGGGCGCTCTGGTATTCTCCTGAGTATCAACTCACCCGTGGCTTTAGGGAGCAAACCCTTAAAAAAATCTGACGCCAGAGCGAACCATTCCGTAACTAAATTCCGAACTCCGTCAACTCCGCACCAAGCGCCAAATCTACGAGTAACGTAACCTTCCAACAGAGTCGTCGTGCTGCCAACGACAATGCATCCTGAGGAAAATACGTCACATCGTTGCTTTATAAATTTATAAAAAGTGAGACAATAAGTGAAAAATTTTTGTGAAAAATAAGTGAAAGTTGCGTCTTTCAAAGAACGGATAAAAACCGGATATTCCAAAAAATATTTAGTAGATATGAAGCAGTTTTCCTGATGAGAAAAAAGGGAAAACTGCAAAAAAAATATCCACATTCTAGAACTCGATTAAAAAAAAGATTGTGAAAAGTGGGTTCAGGCAAAACAAACAACAATGTCGTTTATCGAGTAAAAATTTGTTTACAGTAATAATGAAAGAAAATAAATGAATTTTTATTTACTTATAACATTTATTTACCCTGAATATATTTTTTTACATTTTCAGTTATGTTACAAAGAAAACGTTTGTTAAAATTACAGCTCATAATCGCTGCTATCTAATTCTTCCTCTTCTACTCTTTCGTTCTGCTCCTTATTCACTTCCTCGTCGCTGTCGGTATCCACTTCTCTCTCTTGGTCCAGTATTGGTACTCTATTTAGACAAGTGTCTTGATTCCAGTTTCTGCAGGTTGCATTGCAATAGAGGCCTACTCGTCGGCAACCGCACCCTGAACCGCATCCCTTTTTGCAATTGCAAAATATCATCTGCAAAAGTACTTCAGGTGCAGGTTGATTTGGGTTCTTGATTGGGTGTAAAATTCCCTCAATTTTATTCCAATCCAAATCAAGAGGCCTAGCCATATTTGGGTTTGCAAAAACACTCTTTTTTATGCTCATTTAAAGCACCAGCTGTTGGGACAGTAGATGATAGTTTTACAGCTTCCTTTTTAGTGGTTAAATTAACAAGTGAGTTATATCTCATTTCGTGAAGGTATTCGGACAAGTTTTTCATACATTTCAAATTATCTAAGGTAGTGTCCTTACTAAGCCCGAACAATATTAGTGTACAGTATCTACCGGCTTCTAAAATCTCTTCAATCGTCGAAGAAGTATTATAGAAAATCTTCGCCTTTTCCCTAACGTCGGAACGTTTTTCTAATATATCGATAAATTTTATTTTACCATTGTTAAAGAAGGCAGAAGTAGAATCACAGCCAGTGAAGCTGTGAATAAACAATACTAACTCTGCACTGTTTGAATAGTCAATTTCTAAACTTTTGGAAGAATATGCCACCGAAGGGGAATTTGTTGGATTCAAGTAATAAATTTCTTCTTCCATCTTTGCTATTGTAGTCAAATTGACCAAGATATCTATATCCTGCGCTACAATGACTTTTCTTAAGTTGGTATTATCTTCAACCGCAGTTTGAGCAATCAACTCGTCGGCTTCTCCTTTTCCTTGGTAACATTTAATCGATTGTTTTTGTAATTCTTACATAAGATAAGATATGAATCTATTCTTGTTTTTATATTTCGATAAAAACTTTTCTTGCTTAGTAGTTACTTTCGAATCTTTCGTGAAATTAAACTCTCTTGAGGTTAGCTTTAATGACCGACGAGTTCCTTCGGCTGCTTTATTACCAGTGTCATCATATAAATTGAAAATAAGTATTACGTGATCGCCAAAATGCCTTTTTAAATATGAGAACATATTCTTGGAAAACTTGTTCATATTAACAATCCGTTGGCCATTTGATTTTAAAAAGAAGCATGCCTCAATCAATATAATATTTACATGTTGTACATTTACAATGTCATTTACAATGAAGTAAGAGGATACGCCGCCATTTCTAATTTTAAATACAAATGTAACTCTTCATCATTTTTCTTCAAAACAGATATTCTTTGGAATAATAATTAATCTCATTGGTACCAATTAATCCTGTGGCAATATTTTGCAAATGCTCAACGTTTTCGAAAGGGTCATTGTCTGGTAAAAACTGCTTAAAAGTTAACACATTTTATCTTTCTGAATTGTAGCTTCTCTTGCATTGACATGTTCGTGACTTTTGCTGAACTCCACATTACAAAAGTTTTCAATCATATCTTTAGTAAATATGATGCCCTTTACCCATTTATAGACTACACTGCTTGTAGCTCTTCGTTTAAATGGACCTCCTTCCGCACTCCTGGATCGCATCAAAGGCTGCTCTATCGTTTGGTCTGAAAATATTCCGATGAAATAAGCATTTGTTCTTCGTGAAGTACAGAATCCACCATCTGCATACTTGTGGTACTCTTCTGGATCCATTGAAGCCTTCAAATCTTTCATATTCTGAACATATTATCTTGTAGATTTTGCGTAATTGAAGTGACCTGTTGAATGGAAAGACGGTATTGTGAATTCAGTACACTCAAAGTGAGAATTCCAGTCTCCCATTCGCTTAGCAGCTAAAATCTGTTTCAAGAGAGAAACCATTCTAAAGTATATTACACACAGCTTACAAGTTTTTGCTCTCTTCTGAATTTCGACAAGTTTTTCCTCAAATAACTTATGCAATGTTTCAAAATTTTCATTTAACTGAATTGTCTCAATACCCGTCTCGTAACAAAAAATTTCGTCGTTCTCCAACAGCTTCTGAAATTCGACATTTTCTTTTTTCAACTCTTCGATAATTAACATCGTACTGCACGTGCATAAGAATGACCATCTAACATATTGTAACGAAACGGCTCGCCGGCCGCGACATAAACACGCCAGGAGCTACACAAGATCGCCTTATTGCAATTCCGGGAAGGACGACGGGAACAGTCGAGAGAGTTCGATGCGATAACGGGTTCCTGGAAAATCGAACGTTCTGGTAATTATCCCGAAAGTACGAGAAGCTTCTACGTGCCATAAAAAGGGAATGTCGGACCCGAAGCAGGCCATAGTTGAAGAACCGGTGCGTAAACATTGGAGCGAGAGATCGGGCGCGTTAAATAAATAAACATCTCTGTGAAATAAATTATAAGTGTTAAGAGTTAGTAATAAATTAATTAGGACAAATAGTGTAGTGTTTAGTTTTAGTCAATAGTAAAAACGTTACAGTGGTGTCAGAAGTGGGATTAATTAGTGAAATAAATTAAAAAAATGAAGAAATTACGCGATTTAAAAGTTGTGTACCTCAAACGCGAGTTGGAAGAACGAGAACTCGAAACGTCAGGGACGAAAACAGTGCTGCAGAAACGTCTGGAGGAGTATATAATTGAAAATGGAGACGACCCTGAAACTTTCTACTTCGAGGAAGAAGGTGAGCGCCTCCTTGACAACATAAAAATGGAACTCCACGGTGAGTTGGATAACCAGACAAAGGAGATGAAACAACTCCACGGCGAGTTAGATAACCAAATGAAGGAGATGAAAGAACTTCATGGCGAGTTAGACAACAAAATGGGAAAACTTCACGGAGAGTTAGATAACAACATGAAAGAGCTCCACGGCGAAATAGGAAAACTCCACTGTGAGCTGGATAACAACATAAAAGAGCTCCACGGCGAAATGGGAAAACTCCACGGCGAAATGGGAAAAATCCACGGCGAATTGGACAATCTAGGAGAACTCCACGGCGAGCTGGATAGCCGAATTGGAAACCTTGACAGCGCACTTCAAGCCGAGAAAGTCCAACGACTGGAACTGGAGAACCAACTGCGAGAATTGGGGACCCGATTAGAATCCATGCATTTCCAGCCCAGTCGGCAAAACATCTCCAGTCCAGGTAATCCATTCAACGACTCGAGTGAGGTAACCAGGATCGAGGCAGTCCCTACTGCGAGCCACCGAGTGAAGCCGCCAACCTTCGACGGGGAAATTCCCTGGGAGAACTACCTCCGGCAGTTCGAGGCAGCGGCGAAAGCCAACAACTGGGCGCCAAGGGCCCAGTTGCCCAAGGCAGTGGCTCTGACGGTCGCCCTCCGAGGAAACGCCCTCGACGTGCTGCAGACTGTTCCAGAGGGGGAGCTGGACAACTTCGAACTACTCGTCCAAAGGCTGGAGAGGCGGTACGGGCACGCACACCTGGGGCAGGTCTACCAATCCCGAATGAAGAACCGACGACAAAAGCAGGGAGAGAGCCTTCAGGAGGAGGAAGCCGACATCGCGAAACTAGTCAGATCCGCCTACCCGGAAGCGGCGGAGTCCATGACGGAGAGTCTCGCGGTCTCGGCCTTCATCGACGGCTTGAGGGATGTGGAGATGCAGCGGGCGGTACGGCTGTCGCGTCCCAAGAGCACATTGGATGCCCTCTCAATGGCCCTGGAATTCGAGGCTGCGACGGAGGCGTCAAGGAGCTGTGGCCGCGTTCGAGCTGTGGTCGGGGACGACGCATGCGTGGAGGCCGAACGGAAGGAGGACGCCCTGGAGCAGGTTGCCAACGCCCTCAAGGGACTGCTGAAGGGGAAGAAAAAGGAACCAGCGAAGAGCTCTCCGTGTGGAGAGGTTGGCCGTCTCCGAAGGGACCGCAAGCGCCCCAGGGTCGACAAATCCAAACGGGTCGACTCCCAGGAAGCAGCTCCGGCCCGTTGCCCGTCCCAAGATCCCGTCATCAAGATAGCTACCCTGAGAGGTGAAGGTGGCAGCCTGTACGTGGATGACGAAATTAACGGCAGGAAGCACACCCTACTGATCGACACCGGGGCATCCAAGACGATCCTGAAGCCAGGCCTGCTGAACACGCGAGGGAAGAGAGTGATGGAGTCCAGGTGGAGGTTGCGAACGGCTACGGGCGAAGCTGCCGATGTCCACGGAGAAGTTGACGTCGAGATCAAGATCGGCACTGCACGATTCTCGCCACACCGAGTCCTGATCGCCGACATAGAAGAGGACGCCATCTTGGGAATGGACATCATGAAGACCCACGGCTTCGCACTCAATTTGAAACGACAAGTGATGCAGGTCGGCCCAGAGGAAATTTTCCTGCACACCAAGGGCGAGACGGTCCACTAGATAAGGCTGACGGAAGACACGATCCTGCCAAGTAGGAGCGAATCGATCGTGGTGACCCGACTTCAAGGCGTCGCAGGAAAAGGGAGTCCTGCCGTAGTGGAACCTTGGAACCACGACGTGGAGGTGGGCCGAGGCGTTCTAGTAGGGAAGACCTTGGTAACGCTGGGTGATAAAATTCCAGTCCGGCTCATCAACATCAATGACTACCCAGTTACCATCCGCAAGGGGACCAAAGTGGGAACCTGCTCACCATTGACGTCACTGATCCACCAGATGACGGCGAGCGCTGGCTGCAGAGTCGCGAAAGTGGAGGAAGCTCTAGTGGGCGCCTGCGATTCTCTCGCTGGATCCGAGAAGAAGAGGCTTATTGAGCTACTCCGTCGATATCGATCGATTTTCGTATCTGACAAGGGGCCTTCTGGGAGAACGAATATTGTTAGACACAAGATCAATACGGGGGACGCGAGACCAATCCGTCAATCAGCAAGGAGGTTGCCGCAGGCGAAGCGGGAGGTAGCGGAGAAGATCATCCACGACATGGAGAAAGAGGGAGTCATCGAGCCATCTAGCAGTCCTTGGGCATCTCCTGTAGTCCTGGTAAAGAAGAAGGATGGAGACACCAGGTTCTGTGTAGATTATCGCCTACTGAACAACGTGACGAAGAAAGACAGCTACCCTCTTCCCCGGATAGACGACACCCTGGATACTCTGCCTGGATCGAAGCTGTTTTCCACCCTGGACCTGAAGAGTGGCTACTGGCAGGTGGAAATGGACCCTGCAGACAAGGAGAAAACGGCTTTCACAGTAGGATCTGGACTGTGGCAATTCACCGTAATGCCATTCGTGTTGTGTAATGCGCCTGCTACTTTCGAGAGGCTCATGGAGAACATACTCAGAGGGCTCTCCTGGAAAACGTGCCTCGTGTACCTGGATGACATAATCGTCGTAGGGAGGACGTTTGACGAACACCTGTCAAACCTGGAGGAAGTCTTCAAGAGACTCCAAATGGCTAACCTGACGCTCAACCCAAAGAAATGCCATCTCTTAAGAACGAGAGTACACTATCTGGGTCACGTGGTCAGCAGTAACGGCGTCGAGGTGGATCCTGAAAAAGTGCGAGCAGTCCAAGAATGGCCAACACCGAAGGACAAGCATCAATTACGAAGTTTCCTGGGGCTTTGCACTTACTATCGTCGTTACGTCAGAATGTTTTCTGACATCGCAAAGCCGCTGACACGACTAACCGAGGAAAAACGAGCCTTCCTTTGGGATAAAGAATGCCAAGCAGCCTTCGACGCCCTGAAAAGACGCCTGACGACGGCCCCGGTTCTCGGGTTTCCGACCCAAGAAGGACGCTTCATCTTGGATACAGACGCAAGCAACGACGGGATCGGAGGGGTTTTGTCACAACTGCAAGATGGGCAAGAGCGGGTCGTTGGCTACTTCAGTAAAGTCCTGTCGAAGCCTGAGAGGAACTACTGTGTCACCAGGAGGGAGCTGTTAGCCGCCGTGAAGTCAGTAGAACATTTCTACAAGTACCTATACGGAAGGAAGTTCTTGTTGAGAACGGATCATGCGGCGATCAGATGGCTCCTGCGATTCAAGAACCCGGAAGGACAGGTAGCTCGGTGGATTGAGCGTCTTCAGGAATACGACTTCGACATCGAACATAGAGCAGGAACCAGCCACCGTAATGCTGATGCTCTTTCAAGAAGACCGTGTCCGGAGGGATGTTCCCACTGCAGTCGTGCAGAGGTAAAGGTGGCGTCTACTTGCCGCACGACGGTCACCGACGAGGACTGGTCACCAGACGGGCTGCGGCGGGCGTAGGAAGGCGACCCTGAACTCCAACGGATCCTGAGGTGGAAAGAAGAGGGACGTCGGCCGGAATGGCAGGAAGTGGCCCCATCCTCTAGGACCCTGAAATCGTACTGGGCGCAGTGGGACTCCCTGGTGATACAGGATGGACTGCTCAAGAGGGTGCTGGAATCCGATAATGGCGCAGAAAGACGATTCCAACTCATCGTGCCCAAGATCAAGGTGGCGGAGGTGCTACGTTACCTCCATGACGGAAGCTCAGGAGGCCATATGGGAGTAAAGAAGACCCTGCAGAAAGTGCGCGAGCGCTTCTATTGGGTGGGCTGCTCCGAGGCTGTTCGTGAATGGTGCAGGAAGTGTACAGTTTGCTCAGCCAGCAATGGACCGCACCGCAAGCCGAAAGCCCCTATGAGACAGTACAATGTGGGAAGTCCTTTCGAGAGGATCGCCCTAGACATTACTGGGCCATTTCCTGAAACCGATTGCGGCAACAAGTACATCCTGGTGGCAATGGACTACTTCACGAAATGGGTAGAGGCCTACGCGATTCCCAACCAAGCAGCAACAACTGTCGCAGATGTCTTGGTGAAGGAGCTAGTGAGCCGCTTCGGAGTACCGTTGGAATTGCATTCCGACCAGGGGCGTAACTTCGAGAGCGAGCTGTTCCAGGGAGTTTGCGAAAAATTGGGAATTCGCAAAACTAGAACAACGGCGCTGCACCCTCAGTCTGACGGAATGGTGGAGAGGATGAACCGCACCATGGGCAAGTACCTCTCGAAGGTAGTGTCTCAACACCAACGAGACTGGGATCAACATCTCCCCTTTTTCCTGATGGCCTACCGTTCTGCCATCAACGAGTCCACCGGCCAAACACCAGCAAGGGTATTGTTCGGGCGAGAGATGAGGCTTCCCTGCGATCTGAGCTTCGGTTGCAAACCGGGAGAAGATCTGGCTGGGGAAGACTACGTCACCGAGCTGCGCAGAAAGATGGACCAGATTCACGAGATGGTACGGACGAATCTCCAAGTCGCCAGCGACCGCATGAAGGATCACTATGACGTCCGGGCGGACAGCGGCATATATGAAGAAGGAGACCTGGTGTGGCTGTACAACCCGCAAAGAAGACGAGGGTTATCACAAAAGCTTCAGAAAGCCTGGGAAGGGCCGTATACAGTGAAGACCAAGATAAATGATGTCATCTACCGGATCAGCAAAGTCCCGAATGGGAAACCCAGGGTGGTGCATTACAATCGATTAGCGCCTTTCGAGGGAGACCACGACCAAGATCAACAGGTGCGCCAACTACGGCCCCTAGAGGATGAGCCCTCCTTTGAAGAGTTTATGGCTGCGTATGGTGGGACCGGGAGGGCCAGATTCGGTGTGACCAGGGAAGAACAACGGGATCTGTTCGGAACACCGCCTGAATATGCGCTGGCTCATTGCGTGGCCCAGGACCTGCGGATGTCCCGGAGAATTGCCGCGGAGTTTCGGTCGAGGTTCGGCAAACTGGACGAACTCCACCATCAAGGACCGGCAGTCGGGCGAGCGCTGAGGATTAAGGAAGATGGATCACAACGGCCGCTCTTCTACCTGGTTACCAAGAGGAGGTCCCTTCACAAGCCCACCTATTTGGACCTGTGGGACGCACTACATGACCTCAGGGATACCCTACTTAGCGAAGATCTAACTAAGTTAGCAATCCCGAAACTGGCTTGCGGATTGGACGCCTTGGACTGGAGGGTCGTGAGGAATATGCTGGAGGTCTTATTTCGCTTCACCGGGGTAGACATTTTGGTGTGTTGTTGGAATCCTGAGAGGAGTCCCCACAAGAAGACCGTGGCATGTTATTTCCACCAAACCTCGCGTTGCAGACAGGGGACCAACTGCAGATTTCTGCATGGGCCTGTCAGGGACACGTTTCGGGACGAAACATCTTTAAGGCGGGGGCAGTGTAACGAAACGGCTCGCCGGCCGCGACATAAACACGCCGGGAGCTACACAAGTTCGCCTTATTGCAATTCCGGGAAGGACGACGGGAACAGTCGAGAGAGTTCGATGCGATAACGGGTTCCTGGAAAATCGAACGTTCTGGTAATTATCCCGAAAGTACGAGAAGCTTCTACCTGCCATAAAAAGGGAATGTCGGACCCGAAGCAGGCCATAGTTGAAGAACCGGTGCGTAAACATTGGAGCGAGAGATCGGGCGCGTTAAATAAATAAACATCTCTGTGAAATAAATTATAAGTGTTAAGAGTTAGTAATAAATTAATTAGGACAAATAGTGTAGTGTTTAGTTTTAGTCAATAGTAAAAACGTTACAATATTGTCTACGGATCCTTCTGCGTATATTAAAGAAAATATTTATTTCAACAAAATATCGCGAGCTTTAACGTAAAGTGGCTGACCAAAAGTTATAAAGCAGGTCTTCATGCCTTCTTTCGATAGTATTTTGCTAGCACATTTCAAAATCGTAAATAACGTGGTATAATCACTCGGTGATGCATTGACGAATGGCAGAAAGTTTACTAATGATACTGAATAATCGATCCGTGAACACGTGATCATGGCCATAAATCCATTCCAGCCCTTGAAATGGTTATCTCTGACATATTTGAATAACATTGACAAAATGTTGAGCTTATCGATTAAAGTTTTTTGAAACAATGGTTCTTTCTCCAAATCTGTAACTTTTATTTCTTTTAAACCACGTCCAGGTTTTTTTATGTATAATGCTACGTGTATATTATTATTTTCAAACAATTACGAGGCTTTGAGGATTTCTGAAAGCGGTAACCGTGATATTGGTAATCTTTTCTCCAAACAGTCAGCTGGAGAAATACATTCAATAGATCTTAGAAAATGGAAGGTGTTTCGTCTATCGATTGTGCCAATATTACAGACCCAATTATCAGCAACGATTTGAAGAAATGGATTTACACGACTTCGAGTTGCTTGAAGTGCAGCACAAATTTCGTAACGTTTAATTTCAGCATAAGTACAAGAAAATCCAAAGTTGGTAACAAATATCCATTATACGTTTTGATTCAAATTTCCTATAAAATCTTGCACCCACAGTAAGTTGAAGAGGAGAAAGAAAACTTTTTGGACGAGCAGCAGACATAATTGCATGTGCGATAGATATCATTCTTCTAGAGAACCATTTTTCAGTGGCAGCAGTTTTTTATCTATAGAAATAATGTGGTTCAAAAATCGCATCAGTTGAAGTAGAATGTTTTCATTGACATAATTTAACATCTGATAGCAGGATATTCATTTAATTTACATAGGGTTGTTCTAATTTTTCTACCTATTAATTCGGATACAGAATTGATCAAGTAGTTTTTCTCTTCTTCAATCGTTCGTTCTGTTGCGCCACGTATCTGTAAGAATATCATATAAATTGTTGAAAAAATATACATATGTCACACCGCCTAGAATTTTTAGAATTAGAACCGTTTTTCGTCTAGAATCACGTCAGTTACTTGTGCAGATTCCCTGAGTTGCGTGATGGTAAATTGACACTCATTACTAGATAATATGTAACTGTAATACTTTTCCAATGCCTGATCAATTTCACTTGAGTACTTATCTTTTGGATCACGTAATGATACTTGACTTGCTTTAAGCTGGTTCAATTTTGCTTGCAACTTTACAAGACCACAATGTTTACCAGTAATACGCTTAAGTATTTCTCGAAGATAATCATCTTGCAAGGGGGTAAGTATCTGTACAAGATTCGAGGCAACAACAGATCACATTTTATCTTCCTCTAAGAACTGCAACATTCTGCCACGAAACTTTTCCTCATGACAAAATAATATGCCAGGGTATCTCTCAGACCACAAAGACTCCGACGAGCAACATTTGTACCTACTCGATGAACCATTTCCGTTTCGATCCTGTTAAGGTATTGAAGAATAAAAAAAAAACTTATATTTTTTTATATCAGAATCTAATGTTGTGCAAATATAATGATTTATTCGTTATTGAAATAAATTATAATGAATGCTAGTTTGTAGAAGTATAAAAAATAAGGCACTTTTCAGCAAATACTAGACAATTTATTAGTCACACGACAAAAAAATACATATTTATATCAGAAAAACTTAATTTTTTTTTAGTACACATTTCTGGGCGGTTAATACCTACAGCTTAAAACAAATGGAACAAAAAAATAAATTCTCAATGTTATTAGGAATGGAAAAAGTATACATATTGACCGAAATGCGCACAGTTTCAAACTAATCCAAATAAATAACCTTTCAGTAAAAATACAAGCAAAAACATAATATATAATAATTTGGTAGGACACGGTACATGAAAGTATAACTATTATAACTCTCCATAACAAAAAAAAAATATTTATGGAATAAAAAACAGAACTTTTTTATAGTTCATATCATGACTAGAATAGTCTACATTTTTAATACGAAGGAATAAAAAACGGCACAGTTTTAAACACCTAAAACAAAAAACCCGAATTTATAAATATTAGCAACAAATGATAGAATAATAAAGAAATAGAATAATCGATCGGAAAAAAATTAACTTATTCTAAGTCCTTATCTTTTATTTTTCCTATTGACCCGTCCTCCTGCTCTATCAGGAGCGTTTTTTACCCAATTGCGAATAGCATGATCTATTTCGGAATATGTCGCGTTTGCTGTTGACTGGTTTCTTCGAACGGCTCCGTAAAAATATTAAAATGGACAAATTGTAACGTTGAATTTTTACTTACTAATTTTTGTTATCCTTTTTGCCGGCTAGCTCAAAAATACTTCGGGAGTGGTTGAAAGAAAATCAAATATACGATTTGAGCCGTTTAATTGGGTACGTCCAATAAAATTAGCACCGAAATAAATAAATATAAACAAACCAAAATTTACATAAACAACTAATTTACACATGGATCGGTCGACCGAGAGGGTTCATAATAAAATTACGACAATATTCTTCTACTACACAAAATGACCTATAGTTTAAACGGAAACTGAACTATCCAGACTTTTGACTAATTAACTTATTTAATGCGTTCAGATTATCAACAAAAAATATCTCGGTATTGTCTTGATTCACGGGGCGATCGATCGATTTTTACAAGTTATTTTAAATAAAAGGCGTTTTATATTACTAATACCTGTCACTTCGCTCAACTCACTACACTTGGAGTCGGAGTCTAGAGGTGGAGGTTCCAGGTGGATTACCCGTCTAGCGGGCGCTGCGCCGGGGTTGTCTGCAGCACCGGGTGGATTGCCCGGTCAGAGGGCTCTGCGCCGGTACTGTCGGGAGCACCTCTCGTTGTTAACGGCAACAATTGTCGTTATTTGTGGTGAAATCACACACGTTCACTCTAGTGATTCGACATTAACGTACCTCACGAACCAATTCACTTGCCATTTGTAGTTATCCCATACCGGCACTGGAATTCAACGCACTGATTATTCGTTGTATCTATTTTACCAATGGGGGCTCCTCAAATTTTTGGGTGCACTAGTCAAAAGTTTGTCAAAATGAAAAACCGTCTGCCCGTGATCAAAGTCGCTGATCAACTCCTCGCCCCTAATCTTTACTATTCCTAATTTCCCTTTCCCTCATAACCGGAAGTGACGTATCACCAATAACGGACTCTCAGCTCTCCTCTTCTCTAGACGTACAACCAATCACCACCGTTTTACTTTCCCACTTAGTGACTTCCATTCCCCACACATGATGACGTATGTCTAGATAACTCCTCTAGATAACGACCAAACTAACAGGATATTCGTACTCAAATCTACAAGATCTAAACCAACACAGTATCCCAACAATCGCTCAAAATTTCATAAATCCATCTTTTGTATTTTTCGAACTAGAGCCTGGGCGACACAATGTCGCCAGCTTTCGGATAAAAGTGTCTACACGCACGCTTAAGTAAATAAACAGTCGGCTCGCCGCGAGCACAGTAAAGAGTACTTTTCCGATCGCAACTAAATGGGATGGAGGGTATGACGTCGTGCGGCGTTACTCCGAGGTAGTTAAAATAACATATGAAAATTGAACTCGTCGCTAATTCGGGATTTAGAGAAAAGTGACGTATCAAAATTAATAAAAAAATTAAATTTTGAACAAAAGAAATATTGGATAAAAAAATGTTTGTTTATTAAAAGCTTTATATATAAAATTTTCACTATTGATAAAAAAAAAATAATTAAATTATTGTAAGAAATTGATATTTTGTAATCTTATACCATATGTAAATTCAAAACATTTCCAAATTTTTGAAAATTGGCTTTCTCATTTGCCCCTATCCAATTTATTTTCAGTGATAATTCGTGGCTCACAAAGAGTGACAAAATTTTACTGGCCGTGTCGTTTAAACCCCTGCCTTCCAGTAAAGAAATTCATGCTTCCTGAAAACAAATCCATTTGCAAAAATATAAGCAAAACAAAAACCTAAATTTCCAAATTGAATACTTGATAACCATGCAATTTAAAATAGTAGTTACATACTATTTTAAAATTTAGCTACCATTTTGTTAAAATAATCTTCCTCCAAAAATAATTCATTGAATCTCTCAAGCTCAAATTGTTAAAATAATCGTTAAAACGAATCTGAGCATCCAGCTGTTGATACAAGGTCAACTTATTATTGTATATTTCCAAAACCAGACTTTTAGTATCCAATTTAATCGTTTGAATGTAACGCAGCAGGCGTTCCATTATATCTAAAAATTAATTGTTTTAATATAGGTACACACCTAACAAGCCGCTAGTAATTTAATATTAATTACTTGAATTTGTTTCGCAGTGACACTTGCGTTAATTTGGTAAGAGTTCTATTTCATCCTGACTAGGTTTAGGACTACTTGGTAGAAGACAATTATTATTATTTCGAGGTCTGTCAACTGGTTTCAGTTCAGCAAATGATTTTTCTTTGGCTGCTTTGGAAACTTTGGAGCAACAGCAATAAAATCTTCATTTTCATCGCTTGGCTGAAATGAACAAAATCTTCGTCTCTTTTGCTTCATATCAATGATTTCTTTTGTGAATTTCTACCTGCGGTATCTGTTCGTAATGACGATGAAAGATCATCTTCTTCTAGAGTTCTTAGCGTTAAACTTGCCTGCTCATAGTCATCTAAAAATACAAAAATTCCTAAATATTCATAAATTACCATTATTTTTAATTAATTACCACTACTATGCTTTACTATGACGGCGCATTTGATGCATTTATTTGTTAACAAAAGGGGTATGATTTTTAACCACTTTCTCTCTTGAAAGTGTTGACTATAAATATGTGGGCCAGTAACAGTACAAAATGCCATGATCTTCAACAATCCAACTGCTTGATATTAAAGCCATACTTATTTCCTCATTTTTGGTTTCGTCAGGAAAATCAACAATTACGTGTTGGCTAAAATTTTATTGAAATAAAATGATATTTATTATGGTAAATAAGGTAAAATTCAACTGGAAGCATGACAGCCTTATTCATTAACTGGTAATATAATTTAAAATTATTTTCTTATTTGTAAATCATGGTTGTTCCATAACTTTTTAAATCATACAAGGAATTTTAACCTATTTTATGTATTATGGCTTATACTTAACTTTAACTGTTTACATTCCCAGGCGGTCATCTTGTCATTTACGTTTGACAGGATTTCGGAATATTGTCAAGAAATGATCAATCAGCTTATCTATCAATTAATTAATTAATCCAAATTCCGCTGATAATTTAACTTTTTATTCTTACATGAAGACAACTCGCGTGTTTTCTTTTTTCTTTTCTTTATTCTGCAAAGCAACTAATTTAGCTACTTTACAGTAACTTATAGATTCAGCAATTCGCGGATAATACTTTTCGCTAATTCGACCCGCGATTCCCGCGAGCTATCGCGTGCGGATGCAACGTCTCGAATTCGAGATCGAGCATCCGCCAAAGAGTCCTGGAATCGACGAACTTTCCACGTTATGTTACTAACGACAAAAGTTGATTGGTCATCAGAAAAAAGTTATAAATTGACAGGGGACCGACAAAACCGGGTTCATTAGTTTTGAGAATCGCGTCCTTGGTCGGTTTCGGAGACACGTCCCCTGAGCCACGTCCAAGATGAACTTCTTAGGGTAAGTCCTTATTTTCATGTGGTTTTTATTCAGGTCCCCTTTCATTATTATTAGTCCCTTTTCATCATTAGTTTTTTTTGTGTTTCTTAAGTTTTATTACGTTGTCCCATGTTTTGTTTACGATTATTTTTTACGATTTTTACTTGTGCCCTCTACATGTGTACTTACCGTCTTTTCAATTGTTTGTTGAGACTTTTGTCACCGCCCCTCGTATTCGTCTTATTTTTTTGTGTTATTTTCAACTGGTGACGTGTTGGCCGCTGGTCGCGCCTTTAATGTACTAAATTTTGTTTAATATACCCTTTTTACTTAGGCTTACTTTTTTCGTGTTGCTCTACCCCTAGCTACCCCTCAGTGTTCGACCCTGTGCTTAGCTCAGGTCGCAACATATATGGTGGAGGCGCCTTGTTTCGATGCCCAGGAGTAATTCTTCATAATTCTCCTAACCCCTTTGTAAAATTTTTTTTTCTACCTAAAATAAGTATTTCACCATTGTAATACTTCGCGATTTTATAATAACGTTAGTCAATGCGCTGTTTAATGAAAAATAAATTCCCTTCGCCGGTCGTTGTACCAGCAGGACAACTGACACCAGTCATGAACCGTAGTTGCGCTCATATATATCTCTTTACCTGACACTTGCTTACACTTTATAATATCGTCCTGCTAATGAATCTTCGTTACCCCGATAGAAATTAAAATGATACGTGCCCAAACAAAATTTTTTTATTATCACTACCGTTAATTTTGATTATTCTGTATCGCACCTAAAACAAAATAATTACCTATCGAATAGTATTAGGGTGTCCTATAAGTAAACCTCGTTTTTACAGAATACGCCAAATTATCATTTTTTGCCTGTTTTATTTAGATATGTCGTAGTATAATGATGGAGAATAACTATGCAAATGTTCAGAAACTTGGAACGTAACGTATAACCCAGCAAGCTATAACAGTACTAATGGTAATAAATAGCATATCAACGTTAACGTAAAACAGGGGCGAACAGGCTGAATTTCACGCCACCTGCTGTTCATCGCATCTTTTAAAACCGCGACGTCAGCGTTGGACAATTAGAGGAGGTCGCTTAGTGCGCAGGTGTCGATTACTCTAGAACGCTACCACACATACACCATATTTTATTGTATTTGTGGAAGTTTAAATTATTATTTGGATATTTTTTTCGTGTTGGTTAGTTACAATAAAAATTTACCCAAGAGAAGAGTGTATTGATATGATTTGCGTCCTTGGACAATGTCATCAAAATTGTTTATTGGCTTCCCGGCTTTATGCTCAAAGGTATCCCGAGGAGAATCATCCTAAGCATACCGTTTTTGAGAGATTATTAAACCATTTTCTGGAAAGTGGAAGTATTAGCTATAAAAAACCCAATACATCAAAACCTGTCACTGAAGATGAAGACAATATTTTTACAGTAGTTGGTTCAGTTATCGAAAATCCCTATATTAGTCAAAATCAGATATTTGAAAATGCTAACATTAGTTAAGCAAGCAATTCAAAAATTCTTAAAAAACATAAATTTCATCCATATAAAATCCAGCTTTGTCAAGAATTGTATGGAAACGATTTTGACACTCGAACTGAATTTTGCTTGTGGGTGTTAGATAAAGTGTCAGAAAATGATATTTTTTTAAAATGTGTTGTATAGTGATGAGTGTACATTTCATAACAATGGTTTCGTGAATAGACAAAACTTTCATTATTATTCAGATTCCAATCCACACCAATACCTATTGAAGATAAATCAGAATAGATGGTCTGTTAATGTGTGGGGTGGAATACTAGACCCATATTTAAATGGACCTTATTTTTGAAAGAAACTTAAAATGTTATGATGTCTCTTGATTTTCTTGTACATCAGCTTCCAGTACTATTAGAAGAGATCCTGTTAGGTAGTCAACACCTAATGCTCAAGAACATTTTTTGTTTTCAAGTTGGCAACGATAGGTACGTAGCGCCACGTAGCGCGGATCGTCTCGTTGCGACGTTTTTATTTGTTTTATGCATTCATTCAGCGAACGAGAGAACTGAGAGAAGCATTGTTAATTTTCGTGCATATAATACAGTCCACTATTAAAAATTATTCGAACATAGCAGTGATTCATTCACCTCAACGCCAACCAGCGGTTGGGAAACATCATAGACCCAACATTTGGTCCTTAGATCAGGATATCAACATTTGGACAAAGTTGTAGCGGATCGACCGATATCGATCGACACGCACGGCGGCGGAGGAGAAAGACGGACTCTGCGGAACGACCCGAACGACGCACGGCGCCCGGCGACCACGAGAGCTATACATTGTACGAGTTCGAGAACAGGTGTGTCCATTCCATTTTCCCCTCCTAACACATTTCATTGGAACCTACTCAGTTAGGTATTTAATTTTCATATGCACATTTCATTGGAACCTACTCAGTTAGGTATTTAATTTTCATGGGCCCATTCATTGAGTCAAAGTACAGTAGTTGCGTTCGTAGCATTAGTTCAGATTGCGCGTATCAGGTGGCCTTTCAAGAGAAACCGTTTATAAAATGTCGCTCACAGCCGAACAAATGCAAGAAGTAAAGGATTTAATTCAATCACGCGGTTACATCAAGGCGGGATTAACTCGCTTTGAAACCTTCATAAATACAAAAGCTTTAGATAAAAATAATTGCAATGAATTACAGAAATGGTTAAATCGCGTTGAACAGAGTATAATGACGAATTTCGAAGATTGTCAAAATAAAATTGAAGCAATAGATGGTAGTCAGCAGCAAATTAAAGAAAGAGAAGCTTTTGAAGAATTGTATTATAAATTAACCCGACAAGCACAAGACATTATTGACTCTTTTACAAGTGTTGTTACTAATCCTTCCAATACAGCAGTTATCGAAGCGCCGATTCCAAGTGTATAGCGTATAAATTTACCACAGATAAATCTGCCTAGTTTTGAGGGTTCGTACAGTAACTCATGCAATTTTAAGATACGTTTAATTCATTAATTCATGGTAGCAGTACATTGTCAAATGTACAGAAATTTCACTATCTATTGTCATGTCTAAAGGGAGATGCTCTTAAGGTAGTTCAATTATCGGATATTACAGGTGATAATTACGTCATAGCTTGGAACCTCATCAAGGAACGATATGAAAATAAAAGGTTTATCATTAATTGACATTTAAAATTTTTTTTGAATTGCCGAATGTGCAAAGGGAAAGCGCTCACGCTATGAGGGAATTTGTGGATGGTTACAATAAAAGTATAAGATCATTAAAAAGCTTGAATCAACCAGTTAAAACGTGAGACACTATTCTTATTTATATGTTGAGTTCGAAATTGGATTTAAAAAGCAAGAGGGAATGGGAAGGTAAAATTACAGCAGGAAAACTTCCGAACTTGGACGAATTTTCATATTTTCTCAATACTAAAGGCCAATTACTAGAAACGTTATTCTCACCGGTAGTCTAAAAGGTGCACACGTGACCGCAAGGTAAACTTACAAGTCATATGGCTACTAACGTAAAGAAGAATGAACTGAAATATTTTTATTGTAAAAAATCACATTGTCTTTACTATTGAGAAGAATTTCTTAAGATATCCAGTCAAGATAGATATGATAAGGTAAAAGAATTGAATCTTTGTGTTCGCTTGTTGAAAGCCCGAAAGGGCAACCTGTGTCTCCCAGCTGCGCCACCTCGTAATTCCCAGCACGCCCAGCCTCTCTCCAGAAATTTGTCGAGTAACTGCACCTGCTGATCCTGTCGCCCATTACATCGCCGAACTCCTCAATGAGGAGGACCTCGACGAGGACATCAAGACCTTGTGCCGACCTCTCCTTTCTCCCCCAGTGACTGAGTCGGCCATCATCGAAGAGCTTATGCTGGTCGCAGCGAAAGGCATACTGGCGAGAATGACGACAACCACTGTGGCAAGGAATCCTCATTCGAACTCATCTAGGCCCAAAAGGAGGCATCAACTGTATAGGGATGCGCAGCTCCTTTGGTACAAAGATCGGGCCAAACTAGCTCAAAGAGTGATAGATGGGACCCTCAACAATACTGTTGAGCAACTTCCCAAAATCGACGATGTGACCTCCGCATACATGAAGCTATTTGGTAGCCCTTCCTCGCCCGACGAGGCCCCCATCCAGTCCGTAAAGGATCACGAAGTCATGATATATAGGCCGATTACCATCTTAGAGGTATCGGCTCTTCTCGCCTCTAAGCAATCCAATTCTAAAGGACCTGACGGCAATACTCTTGACGACCTTCGGAAGATCCCGACTAAAGTGTTGGCTATTATCTTTAATGTCGTCTTACTGACCAGGAAAGTGCCTGCATCGTGGAAACTTAATCATACCATCTTAATCCCTAAAGCAGGCAGTGACAGTGCCAGAGTAGATGGATGGTGCCCCATTACTATATTATCATTATCAGTGTGGCTTCGTTTTTTTTAACAAAATCCTGGCCAAGAGATTCGCCGATTTACCTCTGCACTACTCCCAAAGGGGTTTTAAATAGCTCGACGGGGCCATTGCCAATACCACCATACTCCAGGCTGTACTTAAAGAGTACCGGAAGCAGTGTCAGCCACATGCTGTTACTACCCTCGATATACGGCGGGCATTTGTCACTGTTTCCCATTTAAGCATCTTCAGGGCTCTTAAGCGTTTTAATATCGAAAACGAAATAATTAAACTAATAGCCGAATGCTACAGCGGAGCCACAACACAAATACAGGTCGGCAGCCAATTCACGGCTCCGGTTCCTATTAACAGAGGAGTCAAGCAGGGGGACCCCCTATCACCTTACCTATTCAACCTTGTTCTAGACGAACTGCTCTCCACTATCGAGACTGAGACTAAAGTAGTGGGCCTGCAAGTGCACGATACACGTACACGGGCCCTAGCCTATGCCGACGATATCGTCCTCATAACCAGAAACCGGTACGACGCCCAATACTTGGTGCGGAGAGTGTGCGAATTTCTTAAGGGTCGAGGTATGTACCTCAACCCGAAGAAATGATGCTTCCTCTGCGTAAACACGGTTCCAGCAAAAAAAACAATTGTACGCTTCCACCACGTCAAAAGTGTTCGTCGACGCCACCCCCATTGTGACTATGTCGGTCGAAGACCGTTCCGTTACCTGAGCTATTCATTTTCCGCCACGGGCGCGAAATTGACTCCAATTGACGAGCTGCCTACGCACCTCCGAAATATCGAACGGGCCCCCTTGAAGCAGCATCAAAAACTCACCTTAATCAAGCATTACCTCGTTCCGCGGTATATTCCCAGCCTGCAGAACCCGGACATTTCATTCAAGGTCCTGTCCAGCGTGGACCGTCTCTTCCGCCTCTCCACCAAGAAAATACTCCATCTACCCAAACAAACTCCGAACGCTGCCATTTATGCTTCGGCGAAATACGATGGACTTGGTATTCTTTCCTTCCGCCACCGGATTCCCGGCATTCTACTCGGCCGCTTGAAGGCTATCGGGAAGTTGCAAGAACCAGATATTACTGCAGTTTTTCGGAGTTCCTACGTATCAGATGTCTCCTCAAAGTGGAGGAACTGGTGTAGAGAGGCGGGCGAATCCAACCGTGCCGTCGCCAGCGTCTGGAACGCAAGCTCGAATCTTCTGCGTCGGGTTGCGGTCTTTGGCAGGTGGGCTTCTACGAGGGGCTTCTAGCTGGATTGAAAATCCACCCTCATACTGGTCTGGTGGTGACTACATTAATGCGGTGCTACTGAGGTTGAACGTCCTCCCAACACGTGGCGGCCTTCACAATCCTGGAGGCAACACCTCTTGTCGCGCGGGTTGCGCGAGGCGAGAGACTCTTTGCCACGTCCTACAGCGTTGTCCGATAACGCACAACCAGAGAATAAAAAGACATGACAGAATCGTATTTATGTCAGGGGCGGATTCAAAGGTGAAACTGATAAGACTCAAAGCAGAGATATCGGAACTACTTCAATCAGGGGGCTTCACTCTAAGGCAGTGGATGTCCAATATGACAGAGGTATTGTAATGTGAAGATGATCAGGGCAGATTCTGTATTTCAAATGACAAGACGGTCAAGACGTTGGATATTCTATGGAACCCTAATTTGGATCATTTCGAGTTTGCTGTCACCGTTGGGGAGCTAGACTTGACGTAGAGAATGGTGTTATCGATCATCAGTCAGATCTTCGATCCATTTGGATTACTTAATCCCATTATAATCAAAACTAAATGCATTTTACAGCAATTGTGGAAGTTAAAACTGGACTGGGACGAACGCATTCCGATCAACTACCGGGAGGAAGTTGCACGATTCTTCATGGATTTCAAGCACTTGGATGAGGTTTGCATTCTTAGGCATGTTGTTTTGTTCAATAGTGTATACGTCGAAATGCAAGGATTTACTGACGCATCCGAAACAACATATGGTGCGTGTATTTACTTGCGGAGTGAGGATGGAAATGGTAGGATTTGGGTGCAATTGCTTTGTTCCAAGTCTAGGGTGGCGCCATTAAAGGCAATATCCGTTCCGAGACGTGAGCTGTGCGGAGTCACATTATTAGCACGTTTGGTGCGCAACACGCGGATTGCACTAAAATTAGACATACGCAAGACATATGTATATACAGACTCGCAGATCGTATTAGCTTGGTTAGCCCAAGAGCCTACACGATGGAAAACTTTCATAGCAAACGGGGTTTCAGAAATCTAAGAGCTTACGGATCCTGGCGACTGGCGTCTTGTAATGTCACCGGAAAACCCTGCAGATATAATATTGTCGCGACCTAATTAAGCAACCGAGGTCATTGTAATCACCGCGGTTATCGATCTCTAGTCCACCTGTAATTGCAAATTTTCAAACCAGTCATATCCGCTTTTCGGATTAGCGAACCTTAGCGACAGATTCACGAATTAATCAGGTGGATACAAGTGCTAAGTCTTAGATATGTCTTTACGAGTTCAACAGGCCGCCGATTACGCGATTTGCAAAATATAAATTCAAAGAGGGTTATCGATCGGGGCTTTTTGGTCGTCAGTTAGTGAGTGGTTCGCCAAGGGTCGCACGTCCGACGTCTGTCCTCGCCTCCCCGAAGTAACCATGTAAGAACCCCTTCTTTTTACGTAAAATTTTTCTTGCTTTGACTTGTTTAAATTATTTTCATTGTTTATTTGTTGTCGTTTTGTTTTTATTTATTATTTTTTTTTTACTTTTCCACATCCCCTTGAATTTTCACTGTGCTAAAATAAATTTATATTTCCCCAACTGTTTTCTTTTCTCCACCTCGAGCTACCCCCTAGCACGTTTTCAGGGTAACTTCATCCCCTGGACGCCACAATATCTCGAGGTTGTGATGCACAGACGTTGATAGAATCAGATTTATGGTGGCATGGAACAAAATGGTTACAACAAGATGCGAGTTTCTGGCCAATTCAGGTACAATACGACGTACCATATGATCAAATACCCGAAGCTCGTAAAGCCGACAAAAATTTATGCTTCGCAACCGTGGAAGACTTCGATTTGATACGATTTTCAAGTTGGAAAAAATTGCAGAGTGACAACATACTGCTTGCGCTTTATACGGAACACACGACAAATGGGAGAAACATTTAAAGGAAATTTGACTATTGATGAAATTAAGGAGGCTGTGACAAGAATTATCAAATTAGTACAAGGAATTGAGTCCACGGAGGAATTGACTTCATTAAGAAATTAAGGATTAGTAACCAAAGGGAGCAAGATTGTTAGTCTCGACCCATTTTTAGACAAAGGGGGTGTTCTGCGTGTTGGAGGAAGATTAAAACATACACAATTGGAATATGATCATAAGTCTCAGATACTTCTACCTGCAGGGCACCTCTCCACACTAATAATTATACAAGCACATGAGAAAACGATGCATGGAGGAGTATAGAGTGTTCTGTCTATGCTAAGAACTGAGCATTGGATAATCAACTCAAAGGGAGCCATCAGGAAAATCACAAGGCAATGCGTGAAATGTTTCAGGTTCACACCGTCCATGATCAAGCCATTAATGGGACAACTCCTCGCGCGGCAAGAGTAACTCCTACTAGACCTTTTTTATCGTGTGGAGTAGACTTTGCAGTACCATTTACAGTTAAAGTTGGTACTTTACGAACCAGAAAACTTGTGAAAATATATATGCTTATTTACATGTTTCTCGACAAAGACGGTACATTTGGAAGTGGCAGGTGATCTGTCAACTAATGTTTTCCTTAATGCACTTAAGCGATTTTTTGCTAGACGCGGAATCTCAAAGAATATTTGGTCCGATAATGGGACAAATTTTGTTGGAACGGCAAATCATATTCAAAGGCATGCTAACTAATATTGGCAAGGATCACGCAATTCGGAATTATATTCTGTGAAATGAAATCAATTGGCATTTTATTCCCCCTCGGGCCCAGCATTTTTGTGGGCTTTGAGAGTCGGCTCTAAAGGTCATGAAGGATCATTTGATTCGTACAATCGGATTATCAGTTATAAACTATGAAAATTTTCATACAATCGTAACACAGGTGGAGGCCATATTGAACTCCCGTCCAATCACTCCTTTATCCAACGATCTAAAGATTTATCCCCACTTACTCCTGGACACTTCCTCATTGGCGGCGCCACACACTCTGCCGGAAGAAGACGTTACTGAAATCAACTTCGGTCGTCTGAACAAGTATCAACAACTTCAACAGATCATCCAATTTTTTTGGAAAAGATGGTCGCACGACTATTTACACACTCTGCAACAACGGCACAAATGGATGTGGGACAACGGAGACGTGATCAAGCCAGGCCCAATGGAGCTTCTGATGGAAGACAATCAACCCCCGCTCCGCTGGAAGATAGGGCGCGTGACGAAGGTGCATCCAGGAAGGGATGGCCTCGCGAGAGTGGCTAGTGTGAAAACTGTCAGTGACATTGTGAAAAGGGCTTTTTCTAAATTGTGTATTTCGCCCATTGAACACGTTTAAATTGTATTCTTGTTTTTTGAAAGCACGTCCTTTCAACGAGGGCGGTATGTTAGGTAGTTAACCCTTAAGAACATTTTTTGTTTTCAAGTTGGCAACGTTAGACACGTAACGCCACGTAGCGCGGATCGTCTCGTTGCGACGTTTTTATTTGTTTTATGCATTCATTCGGCGAACGGGAGAACTGAGAGAAGCATTGTTAATTTTCGTGATTCACCCCAACGCAAATACCAGCAGTTCGGAAACATCATAGACCCAACAGGTCCCTTTAAACATAAGAAAAATAATGTTACTTCAATTGGATGGAGCTCCGTCTCATCACTATCTTGAGGTTCGGCAATTTTTAAATGCGAACTTTCGAAATCGATGGATTGGAAGTGTAATGAAGCATATTTTTCCCGTGGCTAGAACCATTGTCTCCCTCTGTTACCGTTTTCGGAAAACCCATAAATTCAATAAACAACCATTCTCTCTCCGCCGTGACACCTGCAAATTTCGAAGGCCGAGTTTAAACAAATGACCACCAGTTGTCTCTTTAAATGCGAGCAGCAAACTACCCCTCCCTGTTTATCAGGGATCTCTAAATATGAACGAAAAGTATCAAATGTATCTGGTGTAGTCGCCACTCCTGTGAGTAGTCCTGGAGTGCCTCTGCAGTGCCTACCGTTCGTTTTTGCGCGAGTCGACCGAGATCAAAAGTGTTTTCCGCTCTTGCGAGATCCTCCAAGAGACGACCGCCGAAACCCAAAATTCCGTTCTCGAGAGTGATCCGCAGAACCGTTTTCTTTCCGACGCGCCGTTTTAGTTTTTCCCGCACCGAGAGTTTTCTTGCCGACACCGTAACCGAGAGTGATAGACTTTTCCGCGAGTGAATTTCCGCAAAGTGACCGACCGCCATATCTCCTCCAATTGTAAGTACACAATTTCTGCTCGATTCGCTGGTAGGCCTCTTCCTTGTCTAGATTCCCATTCGGGAATCTCCGCACGTTAGATTTCCCGTTCTCACTGCTTCAGCACCCGCTTAAAAGACCCGCTCAAAAATTCTCTCGCTCGCTTCGCTCTCTTGCTGATATCTTTTCCCTCTGACTGCTATTAACCGACTCTGCACATTTATTTTCGCCTATTTTAATTAGCTAGCTTCACTATTTCCTTTCCGTTTGTAAAGTAATTATTCATATTTTATTTCATTTACTCGATTTTGTATTTTCCGTAATTCCAAACAATAAATAAACCGTTTTTATCGTACCACCTGTTCTCCGCACATTTCCGCCCGACCGTGGAGCGCAACGTTGCCGGTTTCTCTCCGAAATCCGACTTTCCTGATTTCGCACAGTTGCCAAAACTTCCGAAAGTCTAGTAACCGGCAAATCGTTGTCTCCGCTGCCGAAACGTCCCTAACTACTATACATAGTGTAATTACGCCCTTCCGCTTATTCCTAATGTTCCGATATCGTTATTCACGCTTACTTTAAATCAATTTTCTGTAAATAAGTTAATAGATGTAATATAGATCAACCGTATTTTTCCCTGTACTGTGTATTTTATTTTCACGGACACCCTGGCATTCTCCTGAGTTTAAACTCACCCGTGGCTATAGGGAGTTAACCCTTAAAAATCTGGCGCCAGAGGTAAACCGACTTTAAACCGTTTCCCGAATTTCCGAACTCCGCAACTTGAGCCAATTCAAATAAGTGACGTAACTTGCCGCCAGAGTCCTTGTGCCGCCAGCGACTCTGCCCTACCGACCAAAGTACGTTACAGAAGAAATGGTTTTGAAAATTGGCCCTCGAGATCCCCGGACTTAACTCCACCAGATTTTTTTTATGGGGCTACATAAAAGGAATTGTATACAATATGCCTCCAAAGACACCACATAATATGGAAATACGCATAAGAGACGCTTTTCAAACCGTAACAACGCAAATGTTGTCAAGAGTTAGCAGTGGTTTTTGAAAAACAATATGAATGTGTCTGGAAATGAACGGTTGACATTTCGAACATCTATTATAAATATTTTGTTTCAGTTTGACTTTATCGATGTTATGATATTAATTACCATTAATGAATATTGTTATAGCTCGCTAGGTTATATGTTACGTTCCAAGTTTCTGAACGTTGGTAAAGTTATTCTCCATTGTCATACTTTTAATTTCAAATCATAAGATATTTCTAAATAAAACATGCAACTAGTTACATTGGACCTTTTATTAATAAAATAGCAAATGGTATAAAAAAATGATAATTTTGCGAATTCTGTAAAAACGAGGTTTAGCTATAGGACGACCCCTCGATAGGTAATTAAAAACTTCAATTCCTGGTAATTTTAAAAATATGACGTTCCATTTAAATTAAGCAAGTTATAGCCACTTGAATATCTCATTCCATTAGTTTTAATATTTGAACACCCTGTATGAAATGGTAACCTTATTATAATTGGAATATAAAATATGAACTATGGCCATAGTTCACTGTAAATTCCGCTTGCACAACTTGAATACTCCATAAGCATATAAAAATGAAAATTAGGTAAAGATTTGATATAAGTAAAGTTATTTTAAAAACCATAAAGTTTAGGTATTACAAACCTTATTAAAATATGCACTTATTTTGATCGGAAAATCCAAAAATGCAAAAATATACCGGGGGTTTCATTTAAAAAATCACAACATTGATACTTTACACACTGTTGGGACACCCTATATAATACGCAAATAACTCTTAAAAGTAACTGTAATAGACCCCTATCTATCCCAACTGTGAAACTTTTTGAAAGTCACGTATTTCGCCCATAATATTCCGTGCCGTGTAGCGTGAATAATCCTGTATACAAAAGTTGTAAATTATCGGGAACAGCATTCTTATGGTGGGCAAGATTAAAGAATTTACTCTTTAATACATCATTGACAGCTTTCGCTAACTTTATTTTCGTCTTTATTAATTACGCTTCAAAGATAAAGTGAACACATAAAGTGTGATATAGTTGTAGTTGTAATATACTTACAGTATGCAAGAATAGTTGAAACTTGCTTACACATTAACAAGATAAAATTATTTTCTACTGGATTGTTTTAATAACAGCAGGAATTAACATTAACATTAAGACTGCGGTTGTGGACGTCATGTCAATGCGCACTTTCAGCTTAAAGGTGACCTTCCTTTCTAATTGACATAACATGGATCAAAATTATTGGACAAGGGACATTGCCAACGACGAAAACAATTTTAAACATATAAAACGTCACTTTATACGGAAAAATGGAATAGGCAGTGTATTAAAACATTTTAATCCGCTGCCTAAATAAACAAAATAAACAATGACTTTATAGGTTCGATTTGACGTCAATAAACGTCAGTTTATTGACGTTTATTGTTATTCAAACAGTAAAACCACGTGGACAAGTAAAGTTAAAATTAACACATATCGAAACACGAACTACAAGAGTATGAAGGATAACCCTGTGATGTTAACGTCCTCATTGTACAAAGGTTGATCGACAGCTGTCTTTTCCATCTCAAAAAGGACCGAAATTGACCTTCTAGAAAAGTCTCCAATGTGATGGAATGAAAAAGTTCACCCAAGTGTGGGGGCATGCGCAATTTCAAAATTAGCGGGTATAGGTAGAACACAATACAACTCAACACAGAAACAATGTTATACACGGGGCGATAATTAAGTGGCGTGTTATCGACATAACCTTAAAAATTTTTTACGATGGAGTGTTTATTTAAGTAGGTATGTTAAAAGTCATTGACACACTTCACATTACTTTATTTCATTGCCTTAAATATCTCTAGCATTTCTAAAATGTTCAGCCTAGCTCCCTTGTTAAAGAAATGTAAGAAATACACGTCTTCTTTAAAATCACAGGTATGGTTCTCACTTAACAGATGGTTAGAAAACTGAGACTGGGAGATTATTATATCTCGGTCTTTATAATTGAAATATTGTCTAACGTTGTAACTAAGCGCCCTCTCTACCCGAAACACTACATATAGTAATTCCGTGCCACTATGGTAAATCCGTCCCATTATGGGAAACTGTAACAATCCTATCATTTCACTGAAGGTTCTTCCAAAACCCGCCGAGATCGCCTTCTTTTCCGCTCTTACAATCTACCAGTCTTTACCTATCTAGATGGTTGACTTCTGACTCAAGCGGGAGACCAAGGCATCCTCCATCCGAGTTTAGTGTTTTCCGCTCTCGCGAGATCCTCCGAGAGACGTCCGCTAAATCCGAGTTCAGTACGTTCCGTTCTCCAGAGTTCCTCGGCAGAACACCGCGTTAAATCCGCTTTTCCGTTCTCGCGAGATTTTTTTTCGAAGGACGCCGCGCCGTTACCGTTTTCTCAGTGCCCGAAAAATTCTCCGTCGCTCCCCGTGCCGAGAGTTTCGCTGCAGAACGCCGCGCCGTGTTCGTCTTCCTCCGTGCCTGAGAGAGTGATTTTCCCTACAAATGTCCGACCGCTTGTGCTACAATCAATTGTAAGTACGCAATTTCTGTTTGATTCGCTGGTAGGCCACTTCCTTGCCTGAAATTTCCATTCGGGAAATCTCCGCACGTTAGATTTCTGTCTTCACTGCTTTAGCACCCGCAAGACCCGCTTGAAATTTTCACTGCTCGCTTCGCTCTCTTTCTAGTATTTTTTCCCTCTGTCTGCTTATAACCGACTCTGCACATTTACTTCACCTATTCTAGTTAGCAAGTTTGCAATTCCCCCTCGTATAAATAGTTGCTTTACTATCTTAGACACCTTCCGTCCCGAAAGTAAATTAATTGTTCATATTTTAGTTCATTGATTCATTTGTATATTTTCCGTAATTAAAAACAATAAATAAACCGTTTTTATCCTAACACCTGTTCTCCGAACGTGCGCGCTCGAACGTGGGGCGCAACGTTGCCGGTTTCTCATCAAAATCCGAAAGTCCGGAGAGTACACTGTTGTCACGTCTCCCGAACGTCTAGTAACCGGCAAACCTTTGCGCCCCACTGCCGAACCACCCCTAACTGATGTAAAAGTGTAATTACGATTGCCGCTTATGTCTAACAATCAGTTTTAACTATTGATTAATTTAAATTCATCGTAATTTGTAAATATTTCTGTAAAATCATAAATGTAATATAGAATCATCCGTATTTTTCCCTGTACTGTGTGTTTTATTTTCACGGACCCCCTGGCATTCCCCTGAGTTGAAACTCACCCGTGGCTTTAGGGAGTAAACCCTTAAAAATCTAACGCCCGGAGTAAACCGACTTTAAGCCCGTTTCCCGAATTCCCGAACTCTGCAACAAGCGCCAATTCAAACAAGTGACGTAACTTTTAGCTAGAGTCGTCGTGCCGCCGTCGACGCTGCCTACCGAACAAAGTGCGTTACAGCGTGTTGTCTTATTCTTTTTTCAAAGGAACCTCCAGTATGACCTACGTACACGGCGTCGCAGTCCCTACAAGTTAGTTTGTACACTCCCGACTCGTTCCAAGAGTTCGTCTTATCTTTGGAGTTAACCAAAAACCTCCTGGCGTTGTTAGTGGTCTTGTAAGAGACTGTGACGCCGTGTTCAGGCAGGATTTTCCCAAACTTTAAGGAGATACCTCCGAAATAGGATAGTGATCTGTAAGTTATATTTTTAACTGTTGATTGATCTGAACAAAAGTTATTAATTTTAATCTATGTTTTAAAAAATGTCTAAAATAAATCTTATGAACGAACGACAATGGACAGTTGTTATTAACCCCTATCTGTTTGATGATGTTAATTTCTTTTTGGAAGGCGTCTTCAGCGAGGTCCAAAGAGAAGGCTCTGTTTAACAAAGCGTTAAACGCCGCCAATTTGTGGGACCAGGGATGTGCAGATTCATATGGGATTATACTATCTGTGGCCGAGGGCTCTGTAAACTTCAAAATTGAATTTGTTGGTCGAGCTATCTTTAATGAGTAATATTTTTCTTTTTTTTTTTTACAGAGTCAAATAAAATTTATATTCAGGGTACAAAAATTAATGTTATAAAACCATTCTTGATTTACCCAACAGAAAGTACTTTTATTTCATTATTTGAAGTACAACTTAGCAATGTTGAAGTTTGCAAATTATGTGATGAGATTGTTTCTAAAGCAGTTTTATTGCCACATTTTAATAACTATATTTGTTGTCCACTAATTCATTTTCTTTAATTTTTAGTTATTGGATACTTATGGTCACTTTCTTTTAGCTTATAGAAAATTCATTATAGTATTATCGAGACTAATATTGTTATAAGTGAAATGGTTAATCGTTATATCCATTCACAAATCAAATTTTAATTTTCCATTGACTGACACAATTTTCTGGTTTAATTGGAAACCACTTTTCTATGTTCGGACACTCTTATGATATTTTTCTGGCACTGAAAACAGTTCTTTAATGAGTCATTAAAGCACTGTTTTCTACTTTAGATTGGTAACATGTCTAATAGGATTTTAGAGCAATAACATATTCTGAAATGCTGTCAAACGTAAATGTCAAGATAGCCGCCTCAGAATATAAACAGTTAAAGTTAAGTATAAGCCATAATAGATAAAATATGTTAAAATTCCTTGTATGATTTAAAAAAGTTAAACCATACAAAAAAAGAAAAACCAGGATTTACAAATAAAAAAACAATAATTTTTAAATTATATTACCAGCTAATGAATAAGGCTGTAAAACTTCAGTTGAATTTTACCTTATTTACCATAATAATTATCATTTGATTTTAATAAAATTGTAGCCAATACGTAATTGTTGACTTTCCTGACGAAAGCAAAAATGGGGAGATAAGTATGGCTTTAATATCAAGCAGTTGGATTGTTGAAGGTCATGGCATTTTGTACTGTTACTGGCCCACATATTTAAAGTCTACACTTTCAAGAGAGAAAGTGGTTAAAAACCATACCCCTTTATTAACAAACAAATGCATCAAATGCGCCGTCATAGTAAAGCATAGTACTGGTAAGTAATTAAAAATAATGGTAGTTTATGAATATTTAGGAATTTTTGTATTTTTAGATGACTATGAGCAGGCAAGTTTAAAGCTAAGAAAACTAGAAGAAGATGATCTTTCGTCATCATTACAAACAGATACTGAAGGTAGAAATTTCCAAAAAAAATCATTGAAATCAAGCAAAAGAGACGAAGATTTTGTTTATTTTGAGTCAAGCGATGAAAATGATGATTTTATTCCTGTTGCTCCAACATTTCCAAAGCAGCCAAAGGAAAAATCATTTGCTGAACTAAAACCAGTTGACAGACCTATAAGTAACAATAATTGTCCTCTACAAAGTAGTCCTAAACCAAGTCAGGATGAAATAGAACTATTACCAAATCAATGCAAGTGTCACAGCGAAAAAAATTCAAGTAATTAATAATAATTTACTAGTGGCTTGTTAGATGTGTACCTATATTAAAACAATTAATTTTTAGAAATGATGGAACGCCTGCTGCGTGACATTCAAACGATTAAATTGGATGTTAGAAGTCTGGTTTTGGAATTAAACAATAATAAGTTGACCCAGTATCAACAGCTGGATGCTCAGCTTCGTTTTAACGATTATGATGACCTTCAGAGATTCAACGAATTATTATTAGAGGAAGATTACTTTAACAAAATGGTAAGTAAATTTTAAAATAGTATGTAACTACAACTTTAAATTGCATGGTTATCAAGTATTCAATTTGAAAACAGGTTTTTGTTATGCTTTTTTTTCCAAATGGATTTGTTTTTAGGAAGCATCAATTTCATTACTGGGAGGCAGGGATTTAAACGACACGGCCAGAAAAATTTTGTCACTCTTAGTGAGCCACGAACTATCCCTGAAAATAAACTGGATAGGGGCAAATGAGAAAGGCAGTTTTCAAAAACTTGGAAATGTTTTGAAACTTACATATGGTAAGATTACAAATATCAATTTCTTACAATAATTTTTTATTTCTATTTATCGATGGTGAAAAGTTGATTTATAAAGCTTTTAACAAACAAACATTTTTTAATCCGATATTTCTTTTGTTCAAAATTGTATTGTTTTTATTAATTTGTCCATTTTAATATTTTTAAGGAGCCATTCGAAGAAACCAGTCAACAGCAAACGCGACAAATTCCGAAATAGATCATGCTATTCGCAATTGGTTAAAAAACGCTCCTGATAGAGCAGGAGGACGGTGTAATGTCCTCTTATTACCGAGGACATTCTTGAAAGAAACTCGGAGAATAATTTGAAGTAACGATGATTTATTGTTGATTTCATATAACTCGGTTTGCGGTCTTTTACATACTGTAGTTTAAATGATACCTTTTTGAATCGATCACTGCGACTGTTAACATGAGTACTCAGCGTTCAACTGACGATCGCATATCTACAGGTGAACTGCCTTTCGTTCAGTCACCTGTTGACAAAGCATAATTGGAAATATGGTATTGAACGGATGTGCGATTGTCGTTGTCCGCGTAGGTATTGCTAACTTCGATAATGCGTACTTAGCTATTTGTGCAATAAACGATAGGTTAATGTACTTAATTAAGTGTCATTTACTTGAGGTCATAGAAGGGCATTACACCACCCCTCCTAAATGAGCGGACTCCGATATTGACGCGGAGTCTGCGAGAGCTACTTGACCTCGAGTAAAGAGCTGCAATAAGCCATAAAAATGCGTGATTATCCTATATAAAATATGGTAGATATATTAAGTATAAACACATGTTAAAATATTGAGTTATATACATCATGAAATTGTTAAAAATTATTAAATCTATTATTATATTATATGAAATGTAGATTAAAATTATTAAAAAGAAAAAAAAAAAAAAAGGGAGAATTGACAACAATCGAAATAAGATTGTTGTTTTATTGCGAGACTTCGTAACATTGTACGTGTTAAACGACGTTCGTCTCGGGTTGAGAATGAATTCTGCGTTCTGCACTTTTTGCTCTCCATGCTTTAATAATTGCGTTGCTTTGGGGTACAGCACTTTTAGAGGTTATCTTAACAACTGGGTCAATGAATACTAATGGTGTTAAGTGCAAAGTGCAGTGTTATTGTACTAATTATATTTGCAAAGGAGGTTGTAACTATTACTTAGGTATGTATGCTATAATGCTATATCGAAACTTAACTTATATCAGATTGTTTTTGTGTTTGATAAATGTAGATAAAAATTCGTTTGAGTCAGCGTTCCTTATTCGTCGGTTATAATGCTTACGTTAAGGATAGGAGAGAGAGAAAAGGAGAGAAAATGGAATGGTAGGTAGATTTATATATTATATTATTAGCTTATTAGTTAAATTAATTTTTATTACATATATATTTATTTTTTTTATAGTGGTTAAGCTTCTTGAGCGTCCGTTGCGGGGCCGTATGGACGCACACGGTTTTTGTGAACCTTCGCTGTTTTTCCTTCATCATTCGAGATGACGCAATTCGGATCCTCTACTGTGGTAACTACAAATGGTCCTTTATACCATGGATCAAATTTACGTCTTCCTTCGTTTGTCAAGGTTACTAGGTCTCCGGGATTTATATTTAATGGTTTCGAATTTATGTTTACTTTTGAGTTTCTTTTTCGTTTTTCCATTTCAAGATGTTGCGCTACTCGTAAGTGAGCGTACTGTAATCTGTATCGGAGTTCCTGTTCGAACGCATCGATATTGTAACATGGTTCTATTTTACTGTTTCGAAGAGTATCTGGCAGATGAACCTGTCGGCCATATACTAATTCGAAAGGTGTGTAATTATGGTACGTGCTTGTTGTTGTATTATAGCAAAATGCGTAGTAGTGTATCCAGTTATCCCAGTCATTGTGAAATTCATTGATATACATTCGAAGGAGTTCATTCAGTACTCTGTGATTACGTTCACAGCCTCCGATTGTTTGGCTGTGGTATGCTGTAGATATTTTGTAGGATATACCGAGTAATCGAGTCAGGTTCTCGAGCACCTGGTTCTTATACTCGGTTCCCATGTCTGTCCGAGTTTCTTTCAAGAATGTCCTCGGTAATAAGAGGACATTACATGGCGATCCTGCCAGTGGAATCATAGTGGACGTTAAGTGGAAGTATCCTGGCAGGATCGCCATGTAATGTCCTCTTATTACCGAGGACATTCTTGAAAGAAACTCGGAGAATAATTTGAAGTAACGATGATTTATTGTTGATTTCATATAACTCGGTTTGCGGTCTTTTACATACTGTAGTTTAAATGATACCTTTTTGAATCGATCACTGCGACTGTTAACATGAGTACTCAGCGTTCAACTGACGATCGCATATCTACAGGTGAACTGCCTTTCGTTCAGTCACCTGTTGACAAAGCATAATTGGAAATATGGTATTGAACGGATGTGCGATTGTCGTTGTCCGCGTAGGTATTGCTAACTTCGATAATGCGTACTTAGCTATTTGTGCAATAAACGATAGGTTAATGTACTTAATTAAGTGTCATTTACTTGAGGTCATAGAAGGGCATTACAACGGGCCAATAGGAAAAATTAAAAATAAGGGCGTAGAATAAGTTAAAATTTTTTCCGATCGATTATTCTATTATCATTTGTTGCTAATAATTTTAAATTCGGGTTTTTTGTTTTAGTTGTTTAAAACTGTACCATTTTTTATTCCTTTCTATTAGAAATGTAGACTATTCTAGTCATGATGTGAACTATAAAAAAGTTCTGTTTGTTATTCCATAAATATTTTTTTTTTGTTATTGAGAGTTAGAATAAGTATAGCACTTTCATGTGCCGTTTCCTACCCAATTATTCTATAATATGTTGTTGCTTGTATTTTTACCTAAAGGTTATTTATTTGTATTAGTTTGAAACTGCGCATTTCAGTCATTATGTATACTTTTTTCATTCCCTAATATCTTTGAGAGTTTATTTTTTTGTTGCATTTGTTTTAAGCTGTAGATATTGACAGTCCATAAATGTATACTAAAAAAATTAAGTTTTTCTGATATAAATATGTATTTTTTTTTGTCGTGTGACTAATAAATTGTCTAGTATTTGCTGAAAAGTGCCTATTTTTTATACTTCTAGAAACTAGCAGTCATAATCTATTTCAATAATGAATAAATCATTATGCATACTTGCACAAGTTTAGATTCTGATATCAAAAAAAGTATAAGATTTTTTTATTCTTCAATACCGTAACAGGATGTTCCGCAGAAGCTTTTTCCAGAAACGTTTCTATTTATTTTCAAGAATTTTTTTTCAATTAAAAATTGTTAATTTGGATATACAAAAATAATTTCTCTTTAATAGTGTTACCTACTAATATAATTCCAATTTTTATTTGATACATCTTTACGTTTTACAAAAACCATTATTAACTTTAAATTGGGTATTTTATTTCAGAGTATAATATTGCTATATATTAGTTCTCAATATGCACCTATTTCAGCTACAGAAATATCTATATTATACATAAATTATTGTATACAATTTTTATTCCATTAGCTAAATAGAAGCAGTTTCCAATAAAGAGAAAAATTCTAATTTAGAAATACAATTATTTCGCGGCGCCTGCGCTTTCATCTGGCGGCTTACAAGAAGATTGCCTCTAGTGAGCCACGGATGGCCAGCCGTAACTTTACTGCCTATCTACCATCGGCCCGTCGTCGGGCATTCCAAGGCTTGACGCGTCTAAATGGTTGCCTAGCCGACTGTTAGCCACCTTACGGCCTGGCGGACATGCCCTACCTACGTGCCGAGCCGGCAGCCGTTGATGGGCCGAATACGGCAGTTCGGTAAACCACTTTCGTCCCGTTCACGGACCAGCCAGTCTGTGTTTGTTGGGTAAGGTTGATAAGTTTTGTTATGAAACGACGAAATTGTCGGGTTTATTGAACAATTCGTAAGAAGTTGGGTATCAGTTTTTGACGACTCTCGTTTATCGCCCAAATCAGAATTTAAATCTGATTTGTACTGCGCTTTATGACATTTATTTCGGACAACTAAACAGTTATCTGTAAAAAACTATTTTATAAAAAAAGTGGTAAAAGGTTCTAGACACACACGGACCGTATCTAGCATTAGGAAATTGTTTAATGTCATGTAGTTTCCAGTTAGGCACATCTACTGTTTCATGTTGTCTTATGACTTTGTCTGTTTTTGTTTCACATTTATAGGTTGGCCAAAAACATTTTCTACCTTTTTCCCTTAGCCAAATTAAAGGTACGGCCTCCACTGAATTATCTTCTAAAAATTGAACCACGGTCCAGTTCGCCATCACTGCCCACTAAACAGACGATGGTTAAAAAAACGTATAATTTAGGGTATAATCGTTAAATAGCTTATTTACGTATATCTAATAAACGTTTATCTCTGTCTTATTTTTAAACGGTACATGTAAATACATGAATTATACATCTTTTCTACTAAATGCGTATACGTTTATTACACGGGTCCATTGTTTACGTTAAAAAGACGTAAAATAAAAGTAAAAAAATAGAAGTATGAAAACCGTATTTGAATTAACGGTTTATAGCGATCGAAGGTATAATATTTAATTTACGTATTATCATATACCTCCATGAAACGTTGAAATAAAGGTAAAATATCATTTACGTAATAACGTTTATAGACACTTCAAAGTTTTACGTAAAAAAGACGAACGATAAAAGTTTTAAAAAAAAGTAGGCAAGACTTATTTAGATTAAAAGTTTATAGCGATCCAAAGTATAATATTTTATTTACGTATTTTTGTATACGTCTAAGGAACCTTGAAATATAGGTAAAATATCATTTACGTAATAACGATTATAGACACTTTAATTTTTTACGTAAAAAAGACGTAAAAGTTTAAAAAAAAGTTGGAAAGATGTATTTAGGTTAACAGTTTATAGCGATCGAAAGTATAATATTTTATTTACGTATTTTTATATACGTCCATGAAACGATGAAATATAGGTAAAATATCATAAGTAGTTAAAAACGTTTATACACACTACAATTTCTTGCTTTAAAGGTGCCTAAATTAAATGGTGCGGTAAAATATAATGAAAGTGGATCGATTCTTAGACGTCCCGGTCATAATGACGAACCGACAACTGTTTAACGATAACAGCGCTATAAATCGTGATCAGGTAGGAATCGGACAATAGAAATATACAACTTATTTCGGGAAAACCCCAAAGATGGCAATTTGTAGGGGTCGCTATCAGAACACGTTCCCGGGAGATGTATTCTGTATTCCTCATATTGACTGGTAGTATGGCATGCTACTCATTACGGCGCGTTTCGGAAGAGAGCAGAACAAGATTTTGAAGAACATACTTAATACTTATCATCAGCGACTTCAACGCTTCAACAGTGTTTGATGCATATTAAGGTAAGGGTCGAATTTCTCTTGAAAATTTCTTAGTTTGCCTTAATTTTCTCCAGAACGACTTTATTGATTTATCTCAAATTTCGAAATTCGATTTATCTATTTAATACTTATGATTTTCATGTCAAACGGTTTTTTTTTTTGAAAGTTCTAAAAGGCTTGTGGCTCTCAATAATTTTGTAACACCCTGCAGGTGGTTATGGAATTTTGCTTGGTTATTTTCTGTAGATTTATTAACCTTTTAACACCCTGTAGGAGGTTGTGGGATTTCAAATTAATTTTATTGATTAATTTTGTTAGTTTGTAACATTTATAAAAATGGCCCTGTATATGAAAATTACTTAGCAAATTATGGTAATATATGAGTCGTTAGAATTAATTATAAACAAGCATAGAGACGGGTATGCAATTTAACACCGGACGTGACACTTTAATTAAAAAGTATTGCAACTGGAGGAATAGCGCTAACAGCGGAGGAACGACTTTGTAGTCGGTACCCGGGGTTACCAACGGTGAACTATGCTTAGTCTGTAAAAGGGGCGTGGATTGATTAAGGCACGGAGGAGCGAAAAATTGGGAATCGATAATTAATTAATCAGAAAAAGGCGGGACTTGTGAAGTTCGATGGATAATCATATTGTCGAATAGGGAAATTATGACCAATCAGAGAATTGGAAGAATAATTTCGTAAGCAACTTAGGGTTGTGGAAATTGTAAGCGAGGCCTCGACTGGAGAAGGGATTGTAAAAAACGATAGTCGTTGGGAGACAGGGTCTCCGAACGGTGAGTTTTCGAGTCGGGAGTGTTTTTTGTGTTCATTTATGAGAAGGTTCTGTATTGTGAGACTTAGAGTTTTGAAGTAGAGTTTTGGTTTATATTCGCAGGGCGAAGTAAAATCTTGAAGTAATTCGAGGGAGTCGTAATTTGAGAGAGTTAAATTGGAGAAAAACAATTTAGGGTTTGAGTTCAGAGTTTTCAAGGGAGAATAGTGCTTGAATTTTACGTTTTCCCAGAGATTGAGTTCAGGGGAAATTCGAGTCACTCAAGAGGGAGTAAATAATTTGCAGAGTTTTGGAGTAGAGTTTTGATTAGGGTGTGATTCGAGTTTTGATTAGAGTTTTGATCAGAGTTTGAATGGAGTTTTGCCGAGAGGGCTTACGCCAGAACCTTTTGAGAGTAGAGTCGTTAAAGTGAGTATATTCATCCGTTCCGTTTTCCATGCGAGCGAAACGCGTTTTCCGAGTCACCTCCGCTGAGCTCCGACATTGAGGTTTCCACGCCAAAGTCCAGGCAGTAAGCAGAGTTCACTCCGTGCCGCTCGGTGAGTTTGTTCTGATTTTCAAGGGTTGAACCACCCTGGATTTTATTTTAATTGCGTTTAGTTTTGGTACGTCGTCCGTCGCTATAATCTCGATACACCGATCAGTAAAATTCGGAAAAAATCACGTCCTGGTATCGTACTGCGGTAAAGTTCCATATACATGGGTATTAAGATATGTAAAGGTGAACCGTTCCAATTGTTTGAATTATAAGATTTAAGTTATTCTGCTGTGGGTTTCAGTTTCCTGATCATTCAGGTCTTAAGGGGATAATTTTATTATTTTATTGTATTGTCTTATTTTTGGGGCTAATTTTCTTGTTGTGTTGTTTTATTTTAGTCTCTTATTTTAGAGGATAATTTTCTCCTTTTATTTTATTGTCTTATTGTGGGAATAATTTTTGTTATTTCTTTTTCTCATCATTGTCTTGTTTTGGGGATAATTTTTCTTGGTATATTTTTATTGTTTTATTTCTTTTGGGGGATTTTTTGGCTCCAATTATTTTGTTGTTCTTTGTCAGGTTAAATTTTTTTGTTTTATCAACAGATATTTTTTTTAAATTCAGTTGTTTAATTTGAAAACGAGTAAAGCAGGCATTCGAGAAGCCCTGCACCTACGCTCTCTGGGAATATCAGTTTTAAAGTCAATTCCATTAAATTAAGTCAACCTCACCCAAAGTAATATATCGGTTCCTAATCTTTTCCTATTTCGTCAATCATTCAAAAAGGACCGGTCGCTTACAATTTCTAAGTTTCCTTATAGTTTTCTCCAAAGCGACTTGCTATAAAAATTTTAGGTTTCCTCAGTTCTCTTCAAAATATCCTTAATGATTTATCTCAAGCTTCGTAATTTGATTTACCTTTTTAATATTTATGATTTTTGTTACATATATGTTGAAAGATCGCGCTAAAATTTAGTATTTTATCATAATCAGTGACAAAAAATTACAAATATTATAACATAAAAAAAGTTGAATTAATAAAATCTTTTATCTTAGAGATAAACAAACTGGCATGCAAATGAAGGTCCGACCAGCAGTACAGCATAAATACAATGATACGTGAAGTCTTCACAAATTGGTTTAATTGGTCTTGTTCTGGTAGGAAGAACAAATTCAAATTTAAAAGTTCCAAATCGCAGGAAGCAATATTTGGTATGTAACAGTTAAATTGGCGCAATATCGTAAAGGTTAATTGAATTGTAATATCTCATTAAAAATGTAAATTTAAAAGTAGCTATTCAGAAAATTAACAAATGCATTTTTCCACATCATTTGCAAATTTAATTTCCACAGCAAAGGATATTTAACAGAATTTTTTAATGAAGTTCTACTCTGTAATATTAAAATTTTATAAATGTTAAATATGTTTTCTGATAAAATAACTAATTTTTGTTTTTAATTTTTCACAGGCTATAAAGGTGGAGCACGGGAAGAAGTTAGCATCTGAAAAGGAAATGAAGCAGGCCGTTTCGAATTGGTTGAAATTGGTCACATCCCGTTTTAATTACCATGTAGCTACAAACAACAAAGAGTCATAAATACTGATATAATCATAAGTAAAGGACGTTATTGTTATATTATTATTATTATACCTATTATTATAGTTTACCTTTTACCCATTACGCATATATGTTATTGTTATTATTAGACTTATTAATATGACTATGCCTATTATTATAGTTTACCTATTACCTATTCTTGGAAACGTATAAAATATTTACCTAATTTAAACGATTTTTTTAACGTTTTATTATGGTTTAAAAGGCGTTTGGGTCAAAAGTTTATGAAAGATCCCTCATTTATACTTGTTCATATACGTCTAAAAATGGTTTTAGAAACGTTTCTTGAAAACGTATAAAATATTTGCCTGATTTAAACGATTTTTTAACGTTTTATTATGGTTTAAAAGATATTTCTTTCAAACGTTTGTAAACTATACCTTACTTATACCTATTTACATACGTTTAAAGGTGGTTTTGAAAACGTTATTTTTAAACGTTTATGAAATATACCACATTTATACCTATTTATATATATATACAAAAACGGTTTAAAATACTGTTTATTACATCGTTTATAAGCTGCACATTCCGCTCAATTTTATACGGCTCTTGTATACGCATATTAGACTGGTTTACAATGTAGGTTTTTAACGAGAAATCAACGATATTGTCACGTCCAGGGGATGAAGTCACCCTGAGAGCGTGCTAGGGGGTAGCTCGAGGTGGAGAAAAGAAATCAGTTTGGGAAATATAAATTTATTTTCAGCGGTTAACAACAGGGGATGTGGAAAAAATAATAAAAGAAAAAAGAATAAATGAAACAAAACGAAAACAAATAAAAATGAAAATAATTAAACAAGTTAAGGCAAGAAAAATGTTACATAAAAGAAGGGCTGCTGGAGGTCCCGAGGCCGCTGGTGGAGTGTATGCGGGATAGCCGAGGGAGCGTGCCAAGCGGCGTGTTTCCTGACAAAAGAGAGGTTAGTCGGTTACAAAAAGGTATGTAAAGATTATCTGAAAATCCTTAAGGGTACTTTACCTGGTCTGTGGGAGCATTCTACTAATATGTGTGTGTATAATTACCTCCTTTCCCCCATTTCTTTTCGCCATTATTAATAATGTATTGTAACGTTATTTTTTTGAGAGGCGGCCTGAATCGACAACCTTAGCCAGTTAATTGGAAATTATTTAAGATCCCTGGATATGCAACCAACTTAGCTCTTTACTTAGTAACTCTACTTAACTTTATATTCACACATTTTACGTAATTCACGTCCCCGGGAGCCAAACTGACCTGTCGACACAGCTCGTTTGCCCCTAAGGCCAACAGGAGTCAGGTAATAAAGGTAAATGTAAATCATAACCTCTAACAGGCCACATGTAATTCAATACCAGGGAATAGGGCCGATGTAACAGGACTAGTGTCGCCAGGGGATAGGGTGTATTGTTGCCCCATTAAGGGCTAAGTTATTAGTTTCGTATCCCTTCCCTTGTGAACACATTTCTGGTTCGTGAGAGGTTATGCGCGGTAACTAGTTTAACGTCAGATAAGGCTCCGGGAGAATAGGTGGTTATACAAGAACGAAGTTATCTTAACTAGGATTGTGTGGACTAAGTAGGGAACAGGTAATCTAGGAATTTTAACCTCCAATTATAAAACGTAATAAGTTGCCAATAATAGAACTAATGTACCCGGAATGTCTTCACAGGGGATATTATAGATTATTGCGTAGTACATAATGAAGGGTTGAGCCCTCAAGTGATCTCCCATCCTCTGTGAACACATTTTTGGATGAGAGGTTAGATTCAATAGGAAGATTCGGCTTAAAATGTAGTACAAAGTATTGGCGACTTTTAGGAATACATGGTGAGACCCTATAGTAACAGTACCACAGGAAATAGGGATAATTTGATTAATTTCTATCTATTCCTAGAAGTCAAGGGTAGGCAACCAGTTATACGAGTAGTTTTATTTCGCTCATGCAGATATGTCTTTCCTTCTCTCACTTAATTCGGATTGGTTGACAGTTAGGAACATTTATTTGTATTGGTAATGAATTTTGTTAAGTTTATGGCCATACCTTCTAGAAGGTTCTTTTTTTTGTAGAGAAGGAACGATTAGTATAAAAGCGGACAGCTCCCCTGTTTCGCTCTCTTATTCTCTCTTATTCCTAGTCTCTGTTACCGGTTGCTCTTATTCTCTTAGTCTTTTACGCTCTTACTCTCCGTTAGTTCTTACTCTTGCTCGTTGTTAACGTTAGTTATTTTAGTGATTTACTCTCTGTCAATCTCAGTGATTCTTGCCCTCCGCTATCGAGTGGTTCCTGATTCCGGGCGTAAGTGCGAGCGACAGAAAGTGGGACTCTCGCGAACATTGTGATCCCGAACCGGTTGGTGTGTGCACGGAACGACCGTTACGTGAACGCGGTGTTCCGTCGTTACGTTTCGCGCGCTGACAGGCGACAGCGAGAGAAAGGGGGTTCCTGTTTCCTGTTCCGACGGTAACCCGTCCCGCAGCGACGCACATCCGAACCGAGCCATCCGAGGGACTTCGCATCTGTCGACAGGGGGGGCCCAGAGCCGTCCACGCCGTAGTCCCGCTACGACGCCAGAGCCGCCCTCGCAGTAGGACCAGCCACAACGACCGGGGACCTACGTAAGCAGCCCAGGGGTCGGCCACGACGCCAGAGCCGTCCACGCAGCTGGACCAGCCTCCAGTCCAGGGGTCCAGAGACGACGCCGGAACTGCCCACGCCGTTAGCCGCACCAGTCCAACCACCCCAGTCCAGGGGGCCTACGCCGGCAGTCTAGGCAGTCCCTCGAGGGTCAACGGCAGCGTCGCCCCGTACCGGTCAGGTTAGGGTTATTAGGGCACAATATTCTAGTGGTTGCATATCCGAGAGTGGGGTACTATATCGAACTATAGTATATTAAATTCATTTATGAGAGTTGTTCAAGTTTTATTTTTCGGATCTAACCTCAACCTCTCTCTTGGATGCGAATAAGCCTTCGTAAAGGTAAGTGAGACATCTGATAGCTGTGAGACGGTATCGTCTCCTCTTAACAACTAAAGGGGAGATCGAAGTATCAGTCAGGGCCGGGCTTTGTAGTTGTTGGCGCCCTTCTTTCATCGCATTATTTGGTCAACTTGTAGTTCACCCACGACCACTCACCGACGAGTTGAGTTAGTCGGGCCCTGTGAGTAAGATCATCGAACGTCTTGTAACGTTAATAGAAGTTAACGTTGCAGTATGTAATCTCATTCATCTACTTAAGTCATATTGATTTCCGGAATACCTTAACTCACTTCTTTTCAGGCATACACACTTAAGTCCTGGTCAGGTAATTCATTCGCACTCTAACACTCATATCCTCAATCGAACAGCAGAATCCGGGTCGGCTTATCTGTCTCGGTAAGGTGTGTCTTCACTCCTACTAGGAGCACCTTCCAGGCTCTCCTCCCGTTGTCACTAGCGTCAGTCTGCAAGTACTCTTTCTCACATTTCTCTTTCTCTTGTAGTGGGCCCACTTTAATATTGACGATACCATTTTTTTAGGTACTTCAGCCAAGATTCGATCCCTATATGTAGATTCCTTGGACTCTTGGCATCGGATTGTCATCCGGGGACCGTTGGAGGTTACCAGCTCGTTGCAGCTTTCACACAACCACATCGAGACTAATGTGATGATATATAGGACGTACAAAGTTCAGGTCAATTTGGATTTATAACGTTGCAACTTAAGCACTTAAGGTTTAAAACAATTGTTGCAACATTTCGTGTAAAAGTGTAATGATGAGTATTAATAACAAAATATTATAGAATGCATAATAAGCAATTGTGTGGTACGTTCGGATCGTCATAGTTTCTTCGGGGTTAATGAATGGTTAAGACGGAGTATTGTTCGACTGTCAACGAATACGTGTGAAAAGAAAATAAACTATGTTTTTTCGAAGGAATTAGCAAGAGTTAAATTTCTTCCTTTAACCCCATCAACAACGAGTTATCACGAGATATCACATGGCGATCCTGCCTATCGATACCAAGTAAAAGCTATCACATGGAGTAAGATGGGTTCGACTTCATCGAGAGAAGAGGTGATTATTGCGGAAGCTGGAAATAGCGGAGGTCAAACCAACAATGCCGGACTAAGTAAACCAGTTGGGATATCTGCAAAAGAAGCTTTGGAGATTACCGTCATCGTGCTAGCAGTGGGCGTCATCATCCTGTTTTGTTACACTAGATGTAAGAAGAGGCTGGAGAAGAAGATACGCAGAGAAATTGCGGCGAGCCAGGAAATTGCCTAAGTGAGTGTAAAAGTGAAAAAAAATATGGTGATTAAAGTGAAGTGGACGTAAAACGGTTATGCAAGATATCAGCGAATTTAAATACCTGTTAGAAGAGTTAAGAGTTTTCCATAGGAACTTGAAGAAAGATCCTGAACCGAGAAGGACAAATTTGAATAGTACACAACGTAAGTCAAATAAATTGAAAAAATTAGAAGTGAATTTTAAGAATTTGAAAGAACATGTTAATACTTTGCATTTAGACAGTAAGGTAAAACAAGAGATTCAAACTATTGCAGATTCAATTCAAAAATATATAGTAGCTATTAAAGAAAATTTAGAGAACAGAATTCAAAATTGCAAAGAACAAACAGTAGATACAGATTCAGAAAGTTCAGTTAATTCTTATGAATTAAAAATGGCAGAAAAATTTAATTTGAAGACTGCAACAGCTTTGATACCTATTATGGATGGTAGCGAAAATGTAACGAAAAGTCTTATAGATGCAATTGAATTATATGATTCATTGTTAGATGATAATGGTAAAACATTTTTAAATAAATTCATTTTGAAAACTCGACTAACGGAGAGTGCAAAAATAAGGCTTAAAAGATCCTATGAATCCAACAAAGATTTAATTGATGATTTAAAAACACATTTCTTAACTAAAAAATCAGCCGCGACATTGTCAAAACAGTTATTTAATGCTAAACAAAATGGAAAATCTATAGAGAATTTTGGTAAATCAATCGAAGAATTGTTAGTAAATTTAACGATTACTCAAGCTAATGGAGATAACAGTTCGATGGAAATTTTGCGAAACGTTAATGAAAAAATTGCGATAAATGCATTTGCAAATGGGTTACAGAATAATGATTTAAAAACCATAGTCAAAGCGAGGAACTATACAAAATTGAGTGATGCGATTCAAGGTGCAAAAGATGAAGAGCAACCAACAGTTCATACATTTCATATAAGAGGACGCAATTCATTTAGGGGTAATTCGCAAAATCCTAGATTTGGTCATAATAATTATGGCTACAATACTCACCATAGAGGTACTGGACATGGTAATAGAGGTAGACAAAGTACATATAATAACCATAACAATACAAGAGGAAATCATAGAGGTCGGTATCATAGAGGTAATTATAGAGGTCATTTTAATAATCAGAATCAGTTTACTAATCAGCGATTCAAAGATCATAATGAACGAATTCACTTCATAGGAAACGAGACAAGTGAATTAAACAATGTAAGTAGTCAGTCTAATTCTAGTAATTCTGGGACAGTGACTAACGATCCGTTTTTTCGAGTCCAATAGAAAGTTTATTTATTCAGCAAATGGATTAAATTTTGTTAGAATTAGGTATAAAGGAAATAGTTTCAATTTTCTTTTAGATACGGGGTCATCAGTAAGTATATTTTTTAAAGAGTATTTAACGAATGAAATAGTAAATAGTACGGAAAAAATACAAATAAACGGAATCACTGGGTCAACGAGGTCAAGTGGAACAGCTGACATTGAATTTTACATAAACGAGCAAAAAGTTATTCATAAATTTGTGCTTATGGACAAATTCGACGTTTCGGTGCAAGGTATACTTGGGTGTGATTTCTTTAATACATATTTTGCTTGTATTGATTACGAAAAATTTGAAGTTTCTTTTTGGCTAAACAACTCAAAAATTGTTGTTCCAATTCTATCGGAACATAGTTTTAATATCACAGTACCCGCCAGATGCGAAACAATCAAATATTGTAAGATATCTGTAAAAGAAGAATGTGTAATTCTACCTCAACAAGTATGTGAAGGCGTTTTTGTCGCTGGAACATTAGTAAAATCAGACAGTGAAAATAGGGTACCTATTAAAATATTAAATGTTAGGGATGAAACTGTACAACTAAAAAACTTTGAACCAAAATGGGAAAAACTTGATAACTATGATATAGGTGAAATAATGTGTAGTAATAATCAACCAGTAAGCCGAGCAGAAATGTTGTTAAATTCATTAAATTTAAATTATTTGCAAAAGGAAGAGAAAACTTCAATAGAAAAAATTTGTGTTAAATATAGTGACATTTTTCGTCTAGAAAATGACCCATTAACTGTTACTAATATTTATAAAGAACGAATAACATTGAAGAATCCTGATAAATCAGTTTATGTAAAACCATATAGATTACCGCATGCACAGAAGGAAGAAGTTCATAGACAAATAGATAAAATGCTCAAAGATGGGATAATAGAAGAAACAAAATCGAAATTTTCATCACCTATTTTGCTCATTCCTAAAGCCACAATAAGAGGAATTAAAAGATTTCGTTTGGTTCAAGATTATCGCTTACTTAATAAAGAAATCGAGGATGATAAATTTCCTTTACCATGCATTACAGAAATTTTAGATTCATTAGGTGGAGCGATGTATTTTTCTCACTTAGATTTATCTCAAGGGTATTATCAGATAGAAATAGATAAAGCTAGTCGTCCCTGTACAGCATTTAGTACAGATAGAGGTCAATATCAGATGACGAGACTTCCACAAGGATTGAAGATTAGTCCAAGTTCATTCTCAAGGGCTATGACAATAGCAATGGCAGGTTTAAATTATGAAAGATGTTTTATTTATTTAGACGATTTAATAGTTTTTGGCAATAATTTATTAAATCATAATAAAAATTTAACCAGGGTATTTCAAAGACTCAGGGAAGTAAATTTAAAACTAAATCCGAATAAATGCGAATTCTTGAAAAAAGAAATCCTATATTTAGGCCATCAAATTTCAAATCAAGGAGTTTTACCAGACCCTTCTAAATTAGAAGCAATAAAAAATTATCCGATTCCAAAAGATTCCAATGAAACAAAAAGATTTGTTGCATTTGCAAATTATTATAGGAAATATGTAAAAAACTTTGCAAGTATTGCAGCTCCATTAAATAACTTGACAAGAAAAGGGGTGAATTTTCTGTGGACCCCAGAATGTCAAAATTCATTTGAAACTTTAAAACAATCTCTTCAAAACCCGCCTATTCTTCAATTTCCTGATTTTTCAGCTGATAATACATTTATTTTAAAAACGGATGCCTCAGGACTTGGCGTCGGAGGAGTATTATGTAATAACAACGATCATCCTATTGCGTATGCCAGCAGAGCCCTAAATAAAAGTGAAAAAAACTACCCCACCATTGAAAAAGAATTATTAGGTATATGTTGGGCAATTAAACACTTTAGACCTTATTTGTATGGAAGAAAATTTATCGTTCAGACGGATCATCGTCCATTAATTTATTTGTTCGGAATGACAAATCCGTCAAGTAGGTTAACAAAATTTCGGTTAGCACTGGAAGAATATGATTTTGTGGTACGGTATATTAAAGGAAAAAGTAATGTCGTTGCAGACGCACTGTCGCGTATTGAGATAACAGCAGACGAATTAAAAAATATGGTAAAACCAAGTAGCGAGGTTGTTTATGTTACCACTAGAGGCCAAAGTAAGATTACCAATTCAAAAAAAGGCTTATACACGGAAAACGAGGAAAGGACTGATCACCCAGGAATCGTCGAAGTGTTGAAACCCGCGAAAAATTCGTTTCAATTGCGTTCAGTATCTAATTCTGAATTTGAAAAAAATGCAAAAAACCGGTAAAAGTGTAGTTATAGGGAATGTAATTAGTAAGCAAAATTCGCGAATTGTTTACTTAAATCAGGACACTCGATCATCGTTAGACTTAGGATCTACGTTGAGAGACCTGAAAATAATTAGGGATAAGTTCGATATTCCGGAATTCACAGTACTAAGAAAGGAAATTGACTTATATCCGATAAATGAAATTATAGCATTTCCCGACATGTTGAAGAAGTATAATATAAAGTTGTCTATTGTAAAAGATAAACTACTAATTTCAGAATTAGAGACTAGGCAGATTGTATTGAATGATTATCATATATTACCGACAGGAGGACATGCAGGAGTAAATAGAATGTTTAACAATATAAAAAAGACATATTTTTGGCCAGGTTTGAGATATGATGTCGAAACATTTGTAAAAAAGTGTGATGAATGTCAACGGTATAAATTTTCTAGACCACATATTGAACCGATGAAAATAACACCTATTGCTAAATCAGCTTTTCAAAAAATCTATATAGATCTCGTAGGACCGTTAGATGAAGACTTTTATAACAACAAGTATATTTTGACCATTCAGTGCGAATTAAGTAAGTTTGTTGAATGTTATCCTATTAATAATAAAGAGGCAAATACAGTCGCTAAATGTCTTGTAAATAATTTTATCTTGCGATACGGAATACCTAAAGAAATAGTAACGGATAGAGGAACCGAATTCATGTCAAATGTCTTTATTGAAACTTGTAAACTCTTGAACATCAATCAGTTAAAATCAACAGCTTACCATCACGAAACTTTGGGTTCTTTAGAAAACTCGCATAAAAACCTCGGAGCCTATTTGCGCATGCAAATTAATAAATATTCAGAAGCATGGAGTTCATGGGTGCCGTATTGGTGTTTCTCGTATAATAATACTGTACATACAGAAACCAAGTATACGCCCTATGAACTGGTCTTTGGTAAAATCGCAAGATTACCCTCGAACTTAACCGAAGAAATTGATCCAGTGTATAATTTTGACAATTATCCATTAGAGTTAAAATATAGGTTACAAACGGCATGTAGTGAAGCTAGAAATAATTTAAATGTATCAAAAGAAAAAAGAAAAACAAAATATGATAAAAAATGTCATGTAGTTAATTTAACAGTAGGGGATAAAGTTTTAGTAAAAAATGATGCTGGGAGTAAAATGGAGCCAATTTATCAAGGTCCATTCATTGTGGTAGAAGATAGGTCTCCAAATGTAGTGATAAGGGTAAATAATAATTTAGTAGAAATTCACAAAAATAGAGTTAAGTTATATTATGAAAAATGACAAAAAAAAATATTTTAATGTAAAATTTTTTTTTTATTTTCCCGGGGGAGGTGTGATGATATATAGGACGTACAAAGTTCAGGTCAATTTGGATTTATAACGTTGCAACTTAAGCACTTAAGGTTTAAAACAATTGTTGCAACATTTCGTGTAAAAGTGTAATGATGAGTATTAATAACAAAATATTATAGAATGCATAATAAGCAATTGTGTGGTACGTTCGGATCGTCATAGTTTCTTCGGGGTTAATGAATGGTTAAGACGGAGTATTGTTCGACTGTCAACGAATACGTGTGAAAAGAAAATAAACTATGTTTTTTCGAAGGAATTAGCAAGAGTTAAATTTCTTCCTTTAACCCCATCAACAACGAGTTATCACGAGATATCACACTAAGCTCATGGACAGACCAGGGTAGTACTTTACTTTAGTACTTTGAACTAAAAATAAACATAGAATGGATTAAACAGGTAAACCGACATAAACTTAATATGCTCTCAATTATGCTATACTAATGATATAATGATAATTTTCCTTCACTATAATGTTTCATAACCCTACTAATTAATATGATAAAATAGTTCCCCTTGAAAAAAAAAAGAAACAAAATTTAACTATGCTAATAATTACCCAAATTAATCTTAATTTGAAAAAACAGCTTAAGTAACCATTGACTTATATGACAATAACTTTAAAGGAAAGTCCCCTATTAACAAAAAATGTGAGATAAACATAGTTTTGCCCCATAATAAATTAAAAAATGTATAATACAAAATTTAGGCACGGCATCCTAATCTTCATCGGAAGATTGTACGTTGTTAGGTGCCAGGCTCGCTTGTAGAACACATGGGGCGCTCTTCCCGTGACGAATAGCTGCCAAGGTGTCCGGGTCAATCTGGATGGTGAGTCGTCCGGAGGAGCTTGGCTTCTTGGGAACTTGACGTCGGGGAGCCGGGATTCTCTCATGTGATTTGGTTTGTTGCAGGTTCGTCCGTTTTCGTCTCAGGTACCATAGGAGTGCGAGGCGGTCGCCCAAGTAGATTGAGAATATGACCAAAACGATGCAAACTGTGGCGAAGAGGATATCATGCTCGATCGTTCCACCTTGCTGGGCGTGGGCTGGGACGACTAGGGCTGTGACTTGCCAGGTTTCCTCGGGCCTGAAAAAGCACGCGGGCGACGCAGATGGACAAAATGATGTTCCAATGTTCCAGACGAGGAAGATGGAGTCGCCTTGATGATCGTAGGTGTATGTTGAACATCCCAAATATGGGATATTTTCCAGGATGTCTCTTATTGCATTTTGGTTAGATGTCAGATTGACGTGTGGGCGTCAGTGGCCGAGGGAGGCGTTCCAGGTAACACGGAGAGGTAATAACCTTGCGCCATTGCTGAATAAGTGCGTGGCCTGGGACGTGAAAGGGGAACCTGGCCCGAAGAGGCTGAAACAACTCGGGCTTAATGGGGACACCTTCCGCGAAATTATTGGGGAGGGCCTGGAGCCGGGGAGGCTCGAGTTTGTCCGTACGCAGTCGAGAAGCACGACTAGCAGAGGAGCGAATAAGGGGAAGGAGAGCACGGTGTATCTCCTACCATACGATGGGCGGGAGCCGGAAATGAGGACCGCAGTTAAGATGCATGTGATGCTCACTGAAATGAGGTCCCAAATGAATACATACCCGGCTGACAATATTGAGGTGCTGGGGGACGTTCCGGAGGGGATCCTTGACAAATGCTTGGAGCACGTGTTTAGGAAGGACAACATCAGTTTCCTCCTAGAGGAAGAGGGCGGACGACCTCCAGGGGAGGGGGGAACGCCCTGAGCTCGCGGCCCCCACGACCATTATCGGAAAGGGTAATTATAAAGAGTGGCGGCTGCTCTTATGCTGAGATGGTCGGGAGGGTTAAGAGCAGTCTCGACCCGGCCGCCATAGGGGTCCGAATTAAGGCCGTGCGTAAGACGAATGGGGGGGATGTGGCCATCGAGGTGGAGGGGTCCTCTGATATGGCCAGGAATCTAAGGGAGGAGATCTCCAGGAAGAACGATACCCTCGATGTAAGGGTGGTAGAGAGAGGGGGAGAGACGGTAGTTGTCCATGGGTTGGAGGAAACTACGGTGGGGGACGAGGTGGCTGAGGCGATTAGGGCGGTGGAATCCGACGCCCCCATTAAATCGATAAGTCTCCGTCCCTGTCGGGACGGAACCAGCAGGGCGTTCGTGAGGACGAGCGGCAACGTTATGGCAAGGTTGGTCGCGGCGGGCCTCCTCAGGGTGGGTTGGGTGGCGTGTAGGGTCACATGCAGGCCGGATGTGGTCCGCTGCTTCCGATGTCTGGAACCTGGGCACAAAAGGTTTGAATGTAACGGGGTGGATAGATCGGCGCAGTGCCTGCGGTGCGGGGAAGAGGGGCACATCGCGGCAAAGTGCTCGAACCCCCCACTCTGCCCCAACTGCAGGGCTCCGGGGCATGGTGCAGATAGCCCGGCATGCCCCAAGGGACGTAAAGGAGAGGGAGGAGGCACGTGCAAGGGTACCTCCCGGCAAACGGCCATTGCAAGAAGGAGGGTGGTAGGCGTGAAGGCTACTCCCACAGTCAGGCCCCGGGAGGCGGAGGTTCGCCACCCGACAGTCCAGGTCCAGGAGGAGAACCCTTCGGGGCTCCAAGAAACGTCTGAGGCGCCAGCGGGAGGTACCGTCCCGATCAGCGAGCTTAGGTCTCTGCTGGGTACACAATTTTGATGAGTGCTCCTACAAGAAGGTCAGTGACGGGAGAGCATCGACGGCATGTGGCCGAGGAACTACTGTATAAGACTGAGATCAATGCTGTGATACAGGCTAACGCTGTGATAAGAGCTGTGATAGGAACTGTGATAAGCGACAACAGGACGACTGTGATACTTTTTTCTGTTTGTGTTTACGCTAAGTGTATGCTCGTCTTGCTACCTATGTGTATGTATGTGCTGTGCTGTGACCGACTTTACGCCGGATCGAATAGATGCTTCTCGCCTGCGGAAGTCTACTGGGTATGATCCGCATAATACAATGTAACATCGGCCGCACCAGGGCGGCGCGTGATCTGCTGGTGGCAGAGGCTATGAGGAGGCAGGCCGATATCCTCGTCGTGGCGGAGCCAAACAAGTTCCTGGCGGAGAAGGCGATGTGGCGGATGGACCCCCGCCAAGATGTCGCTATTGGAGTGGTCCCTGGGGCGGCGGGTAGATGCTCCCCAACAAAGATCGCCACCACTCAGGGGGGGTCGGCCTAAAAGTGGGCAGGGTATGGGTTTGGGGGGTTTACCTTCCCCCCAACGTGCCGCTACGGGTATACCGGACTGATCTCGAGAACATCATGGCGTTGGTGGCCACTACATCCCCCCGCTTCGTTATAGCCGGGGACCTCAATGCATAGACCCCGGCCTGGGGTTCTCAGGCGACGGACGCACGCGGGGAGGTGGTAGTCGAATGGGTGGACACCGCTGATCTCAGTACACTGAACGATGGGACCCCCACGTTCAGGAGGGGAAAGTCCAGGACGCATATTGATGTTACCTTCTGCTCCGGCCCGCTTTCCAGAGAGGGATGGCTCTGGACGGCCAAACACTCCAACCCGATGACCCATCACGCGGTCATCGAGTTTCAACTCGGCACAGGAAGGATTACCCAGGAGCGCCAGCAGGCGACGATCAGCCTGGGGAAGCTGACGGACCTGGCAAAGTCTCGACTGATCGATACGGAGTCGGCTGAATTCCCGTCGGCGCTCACTGACTGTGTAAGGGAGGCGGAGGATGGAAGCCCAGCAGGCTCTCGTCTTAAGCACCCCTATTGGTGGAATGAGGATATAGTGGCCCTCAGGAAAGAGGTTCTGAGACATAGGAGACACCTAGCCCGCGAGCACCGCAGGACGAACACGACCCGAGACGAGATTACCCAGGCTAGGGAAAGCGTTAGAAGGGCGAAGAAGCGTCTCAGGAGTGCGATAAACCGCAGCCGCAAGGAGGCGTGGGACGCCCTCCTCGAGAACTTGAATCAGGAAATATGGGGGTCCGGCCTTGCGCCTAGACCGCGAGAAGGAGGGCATTATTAAGGCCCTCTTCCCACAGGAGGGGGAGGATTGGATGCGCGGGGCGAAGGTCAAGGACCCCCCCCCCCCCATCACGCGTGGGGAGTTGGATGGGGCGATAAATGCCCTAAAACTCAATGCAGCGCCAGGCCCGGATGCCCTAACCCCTGGGGCACTTAAGGCGGTACATGCGGTGATCCCGGAGAAAATACTCATAGTACTGAACGACCTGCTGGCCAACCAGACGTTTCCTGAAGTATAGAGAGAGGCGAGGGTAGTCCTTATCCCCAAAGAGGGGAAGGTCCTCGAACTGCCCGGGGCGTACAGGCCAATCTGCCTTCTCTCGGTCTTGGGGAAGGCCTACGAGAGAATTCTTAGAGACAGGATTGAGGAGGAAATAGAGGACGCGGGGGGTTTCTCCCCGGCCCAGCATGGTTTCCAAAGGAAGCGATCCACCTTGACCGCTCTAAAGGCGGTTACGGCCGTAGCTTCGACAACGAGCGTGTGCGCAGAGTTACCTCCAGGACAGGAGTGTGCGCGCGGCAGGGACCGGACGGCATGTTACTAACATGGGGGTGCCGCAGGGTTCGGTATTGGGACCAACCCTTTGGAAGGTCCTATTTGACGGCGTACTGCGGCTCGACCTCCCCGAAGGCACCCAAACTGCCGCGTATGCTCTGCAGTGGGTCGTCCCCCTGCCACTCACGGCAGTGGGGGACGACCTGAACGTGGTGCAGCGTTAGCTGGCCCGGGCGCATGCCCGGATCACGGTCTGGCTGAGGGAGCATAAACTCCAGGTTGCGGTCGCCAAAACCGAGGTCCTGGTCCTGAAAGGACCTAGGAGCAAGAGGCGTTTCTCAATCCGGCTTGGCGAGATCCAGCACGAGACGACCCCCTCTCTGCGATACCTTGGCGTATGGATTGCGGAGGGGGGCAGATTCCAGACTCATGTGGCCAAGGTAGTGGAGGCTGCGGAATGCAGGACGGGAGCGCTCTCCCGCCTAATGCCGAACATCGGCGGACCTACGTCAAGGAAAAGGGTAGTGATGGCGCAGGTGGTCTTTTCGACCCTATTGTACGCGGCGCCTATTTGGTGCCGGATACTCGATATACAAAAGTACCGAACTAAAATGGAAAGTGCGCAGCGAAGAGCCCTGCTCCGAGCGGTCTGCGCATACAAGACTACGTGCACGGCGGCGCTCCAGGTGTTGGGGGGCACTCCTCCCATTGACATCATGGCCAAGGAGAGGCGCTTCCTCTTTAACGTTGGGGGAGGCAGGCTTCCGGGAGTAAGGAGGATGGCGAGAAAGCGGACCATCAGGCTTTGGCCGAAGAGATGGGAGGAGGACACTAGGACGGCCGCTTGGACGCGCAGGCTTATCCCCAGGCTGGAGCCTTGGTTGAGCTGCGGCCATAGGACGTGCAACCATTGGTTGGCGCAGTATCTCTCGGGGCATGGGCCCTTCGGCGCCTATACCCAAAGAATCGGAAAGACGGAGGATGACAGGTGCGAGTGCGGGGAGGTTGATACTCCGGAGCACGCCATCTTCCACTGCCCGCTGTGGAAGTCGCATACACACACACGCTAAGATCCCTCATGGGCCTGGAGTGGAACCCCACGGAACTGATGTCCCGCATGGTAAACAGTAAGCAGGTATGGGACCTGGGGTTCGAGGCGATAAACGAAATCATGAGGGCTAAATACGCCAGAGAGCTGGCGCCGAGGAGGGCACTGGTGGTCACATTGGAGAGGTGGGCCCCCCCTCAACCGTTTAGTAGGGAACCGACAGTCAGGCACTGGCCCCCCACCAGGGAACTCGAGGTGGGTCTTGAAAGATGGGGGGATCCCGCAACCAGGGAACAAGGAACTCAAGGTCAACCTTGTTAGGATGGGGGAGCCCCTACAAACAGGGAGGGCGGGGCAGGAGGCCCTCGACGTGGGGAACGGAGGGAGCTCAAGGTACGACTCGAGAGATGGTGGGGAGCCCCTCAACCAGGGAGGGGAGAGCTCGAAGACACTGCAAAAGTGGGGGAGTCGCCACAAACGGAGATGACAGGGCTCAGGGTAAACCTGGCGAGAACGGGGGAGTCCTCACTTGCAGGGAGGGAGGGGCCAGGTGGACCTCGGCAAGGGAAACTGAGGGAGGGGAGGGAACCCCCCGGATGATACCCAGGGGGTCTGGGGCGCGGAGGAGTTGAGGGAACACGACGCCGCTCCACAGGCACCGCAGACGCCTTAGTCTCTGAGGTAAGGGTAGTTAGATAGCCGTCGCACTGTGCTACGTCTGAACCCCTAATCAACTCGACGGGACGGGGGATGTAAGGCGTAGTCCCGAGGGTGAACGAATGTTTTTTTCTCCATCTTTGTTTGCCGACACCCTGCCTTCCTTACTCGCCGGGTGGTGGACTGTCCCCTCAACAGGATGATCCCACTCGGTGAGTGGCTTATGTAAGTTCTAATCCCGACCTGGACAGACCATCGTCCGAGCCTAGGGGGAGACTGCAGGGTCAGGGGAGACTGCAGGGTCAGGGGAGTCCACTGGGCTCTCCCTGTCTTCCCCAGGTGAATTTACCCGGGGCGGTGTTCATTGCCCGCTCCCGAAGTAGTGCGTGTAGGCCTTTGGGCCTCAAGTCGGGAAAAAAAAGATTGACGTGTGGGATGTTGAGTGTCTAGTTGGCGTTGAGGCATTCAGATAGGTTTAAGAATGTGGGTGGCTCTGTCCGTGTTGTTGGCTTTAGTACGAATGACTTCATTGTTGTCCAAGCTGCCGGAATGATGAAGTTTATCCTTGCGATGTCTGGGAGGTTCTCTGGACATGGGTATTTCATCGGAATCAGGATATCATTTTCTACCCATAATTCACAGTTGCATGGCACACTCATCTTGACTGCTCCTGGTGATGAATAAGATGTCTCTGGTATGGGGTGTATGGATCCGTCCCTGCATTCTACCCTAGTGTTGTTCCGGGGGTGGGTGATAGCTTAGAGTTCTTCCTGAATTCCTGTGATGACGGTTGTCTGAGACTTGTGGTATTTCGTTGGACAATGTTGGGAGAGTTCTTCGATTGGTGCACCGTTATATAGCTTTTTCGCGCACTGAGGGCCCTGGAATGATTCTGCAGAGAATCGGGGGATGTAACAGAGACGATCGTGAAATGGTCTGCAATGACTCAGGTCTGTTCCAGAGATCTGTCGTACCAAGTGAGTTCCTGTTGTCTGGTTGTAGGCTGTCGCTAAGAGGACTGGGGTGTGTTCTATGCAGCAGGTCTCATCTTTCCATGCGAAGGGTGCTGTGGTAAGTTCGAAGATTTTCCAAGAGTACCCTTTTACTGTGATGGGAATTCTCACGTGAAATAAGATATTTCCCCTGAAAAAGGTGCAATCTGTTAGAGGAAATTGATAGTATTTTTGTTTCTCGTCCGCCGGGATGGTCAGCTTGTGATTTGATTGGTCGATTTCCGATTGCAGGCGGATGAGATGGTGTTGTATCACGGCTGGGTCTAAAATTGCTGTAGGGATTTGATGTTGGCGACAGGACATAAGAGTATGTTGTTTTCTTTGGGCCCTTGTTACCTTGATAAGGCTGACCATTAGATTGAATTGGTTGATTAATGTTGATTTTTGTATCTCTTGTAAGTAGTTCTCCCTCTGTCTGGTGTCGTTGATTAGAACTCTCTGGATATTGCGAATGTGGGACTCTGTGACTTTCAGGGTTTCCTCCATTTGGTTTTGGTAGTCCCGGAACTTGTCGGGGTTGGTGGAGACGTCCCGAAAGTTCTGAGATAGGGCCGCTTGAAGTCTCTGGAGCTTGGCCTTTTGGTCCCCTTCGTTCATGACCAGCGAATCGAGTTTGTGTTGGGTAGCTACGCCGCAACACCATGACAGGCCTTCTCCTATGAAATCCAGAGATCGCTTACCTCTCGTTTCCGTATCTTGATTTTGAGGGTACTTGGGGTCCCAAGTGGTTTCTAAGAAACGGTATTCCTCGTGCCATGATTTCCGCAGTTCCCGGATCTTTTGAGCTATGGTGCAGTCGACCGACGGCATGATGTTCCTATAGGGTTGGTCCGCTTGTTCTGGTAGGTGAAGTTCCTTGTCCCATTTCGTCTCGTACACTAGTGGTATTGTTGCCTCATAGCCCACTGTCTCCGGTAATTCTTTCCAGAACGCACCGGCCGTAACTTCGATGTTGGTTCCTGTGGTGCCTTGCAGGATCAGCCAGAGAATAATTGAGAAGAACCTAGGCAGATTTGTATGAATTTTGGTTGGTTATACTCGTAGTTGTAGGTTTTTGGTTGGTTGTAAATGTAGGATGTATAGGGCGTATTTTTGTAAGGATGCTGGGGTTAATTATTGGGGTGTTACTGTGGGGGTCCAGGGATCGTTGTAAGGTAGTATTCGACTGACGTGGACGATTTCTTTCTTTGACCTGTCTGTAGGCCCTTTTTGAATTTCGTAGTCTACTTCTCCGGTTTTTCTTGTAATGTAATAGGGCCCTAACCACTTCAGGAGGAGTTTTTCGCTACGACCCACTTTTCTGACGGGGGTGAAGACATAGACCTTATCTCCTACGTTGAACTCGATGGACCGGTGTCCTCCGTCGTACCTCATCTTGTCTTTCTCCTGACGGTTCCTGATGTCTTCGATGGCCATTTGTCGTACAGCCAGCGTCCTTTCCCTAATTTCTAGGGTGTTGGTTGATGGGGGAGTCTGCATCAAGTTAGCCTCTGTTGCTAGGATAGGTTCACGGCCGTAGACTAACATAAACGGTGAGAATCGTGTGGCGTCCTGCGTTGCCGTGTTGTATGCCCATGTAACGTGCGGTAGGTATTCGCACCAGTCCGTTTGATTTGTGTTAGTGAATAATGCCAACATGTCTGCCAAGGTTTTGTTAAGTCTTTCTGTTAGGCCGTTACAACTCGGGTGATATGCGGTGGTGAATTGACTTGTCGTTCCCATAAGTTTGAGTAGCTCTCTGACAGTCTCTGAACGGAAGGTCGTTCCTCTGTCACTCAGGAGGTATTTCGGTGATACATGTCGAGTAATTATTTTTTCCAGGATGAATTTGGCTATTTGATCTGCCTTGCCGTTAGGTAGTGCCGCGGTCTCCGCCCATCTGGTTACGTAGTCTGTTGCCACGACAATCATTGTTTTCCCGTTCCTGCTTCTTCGGAATGGTCCCAGCAGGTCGATTCCAACTTTTTCAAACGGTGCGCCGATCGGGATAGGTTGTAGGACGCCGACTGGTTTCTCGCTCTGTTGGCCCTTCCGTGCCTGGCAATCCGCGCATCCTTTCACAAATTTCTCCACGTCCCGTCGTAGTGTTGGCCAGGAGTATCATTGTTGTATCTTGTCCAAAGTTTTGGTGATCCCGAGGTGGCCCATTAGTGGTTCGGAGTGGTGGCTGAACAGTATTGCGCTCCTAAGATGGGTTGGAACCATTAGTAGGTAGTCCCGTCCGCGGTCAGATGGGTTGATTTTGTGCAGGACTCCGTCCCGTAATCTATAATTTTTTGCTTTTCTGGCCACACCGATTTGTGCGTTGTCTGGTTTCTCTAAGGCTGCGAATAGCGGCAGCAGGTCCGCATCCTTGCGTTGTTCTTCGGCCATGTCTTCAGGTAGCAGGAGGAATGTGGGGATGTCGTCTAAGTGTATGGATTTTCCTGTTTCTCCCGGGGATGGATTTCGGGATAGACAGTCGGCGTCACTGTGCTTCACTCCGCTTTTGTGGACGATTTCGTAGTCGTATTCTGACAGTTTCATGCTCCATTTCGCCAGCCTACCGGTTGGGTCCTTCAAGCTTCGGATCCAGCAGAGAGCGCGATGGTTTGTGACAATGGTTACCGGTTTTCCGTAGATTAGGTGTCGTAGGTATCCCAATGCCCATATCGCCGCCAGAGCTTCCATTTCGGAGATCGTATAGTTCCGTTCTGCCTTTGTGAGATTTCGGCTGATGTATGCCACTGGGTGCAGTTGCTGGTCTTTCCCTTTCTGTAACAGAATTGCCCCGATGCCGGAGGTGCATGCGTCCGTTCTTACTGCGCATGGTTCATTTGGGTTGTAGTGTTGAAGTACTGGGGCCGATACTAATGCTTGCTTTAGCTGTTCGAAGGCAGAGACTTGTTCTGGTTCCCAGATGAAGCCTGTCGTTTTCTTAGTTGCTTCGTGCAAGGGACGGGCGATTTTAGCGAAGTCTTTGATGAATTTTCTGTAGAAGTTGCAGAGGCCGACGAAACTTTGAATGTTCTTGATTGATTTTGGGACAGGGAAGTCCTTAATGGCCCTCAGAAGTTCTTCATCTGGAGCGATGCCCTTTCCACTGATGATGTGTCCTAAGATTTTGACGCTGTTTTGCATGTAGGAGCATTTACTAGGTTTCAGAGTTAACCCAGCCTCCCGAAGACGTTGAAAAACTTTCTCTTGTTTCTGAGTGTGTTCCTCCTCTGTGTCGGAGAATATGATAATGTCGTCAAGATAGATGAGGATTATTTCCATTTCAGACCCTTGAAGACTCATCACATTGAATTCATATGTGCCGTGTCCCTGAGCGATGAAAGCTGTGTATTGCTTTGAAGATTCTTCGATGGGTACTTGGAAATAACCACTAAACATATCCAGGGTGGAGAAGAATTTAGCTTTCCCTAGATATGTCAGGATATCGTCGATGTTTGGCAGTGGGTATGTAGATTTCTTCGTTACGTTGTTGAGCTTTCGGTATTCTACACAGAAACGTGTCGAGCCATCTTTTTTCTTCACAAGGACCACTGGGCTGCTCCAGGGGCTGTGGCATGGTGGGATGATGTCAGCTTCCAGCATCTCGGATATTTGGCTGTCGATGATATCTCTCTATTTTTGGGACACCTTATAGGGCTTACATTTTATGGGAGAAGCCCCATTCATGTCTATCTTGTGCTCGGACAGTGTGGTTCGTCCCATTCGCCTTGTCGATTTAGAAAAGACGTCCCGATAGCTCTCAAGAAGGTTTGTTAATTGGTTTCGAATCTTCGGGTCGGTGATATGGTCTACTGAGTGGTCCTCCAATGTCACGTCATCATCTTCAGCGGTGGTGTACAGGATCATGGCTTCCGTAGGGACTTCTTTTGGGTTGTCGTGGATGTGGCCTACATACGTCTTTCTGTATATCTTCACGGGATTGTGGCTTACATTCAGCAATGTTACTTCAGGTTTGTCTGGCATCTGCGGTTCCTTGACACAGATTAGGCCGTTTTTAACAAGATATTGTTTGTTAGTTGTGAGTAGATAGGCTATGTTGCTTCTAACCCAAAAAAACCGGTTATTTTCCGGGGTCAAGTTTTTGCCCATTTTCGTACCGGATTTCCATCGATATTTGACCTTGAGTGCGTTTCTGGCCCAATCCTCCATGTTATTTTAAATGGGGGTACAATTTGTTGCCCACTTTACGGCATGAAATCGAGCGCGGTGGAAATTCTGGCCCAAAAAGCCAAGCCCAAAATTCGCCCATGTTTCTCTCCGCTTTTACATTTCTGACCCAATCATCCATGTTATTTTAAATGGGGGTACAATTTGTTGCCCAAATGACGTCATCGACGCACTATATATCAGACAACCGACTTATTTCAGACCCAATCCTCCATGTTATTTTAAATGGGGGTACAATTTTTTGCCCAAATAATGTATTATATATCAGACAACTGAGTTCTGCCACGGCGCGGTGTGCTAGAGGGGGGGGGTAGAGAGAGGGAGGGTGTGAGAGAGAGGGAGAAGGTGTGACTGAGTGCCCGAGAGAGAAATAGTGAGTGAGAGAGAGGGAGAAGGTGTGACTTAGTGTGCGAGAGAGAAAGTTCGCGTGTGAGAGAGTGCGAGAAAGAGAAAGTTCACGTGAGAGAGAGTGTGACTGAGTGTGCGGCAGATGGGAGAGACTGTGACTGTGTGTGTGTGTGTGTGTGTGTGTGTGTGTGTGTGTGTGTGTGTGTGTGTGTGTGTGTGTGTGTGTGTGTGTGTGCGTGCGCGCACGCGTGTGTGTGTGTGTGCGTGCGTGTGTGTGTGTGTGCATGTGTGTGAGTGTGCGCGTGTGTATGTGTGTGTGTGTGTGTGTGTGTGTGTGTGTGTGTGTGTGTGTGTGTGTGTGTGTGTGTGTGTGTGTGTGTGTGTGTGTGTGTGTGTGTGTGTATGTGTTCTTTAACTCAGGGAGGACTGTAAATCGTGGGTGTATCATTTAAAACACTTGGCAACATCCTATTAGGATTATTGGTCCAATCATGAAGTAGTACAACAGAACGAGCTTAGCACTAAAATCTCATAGTTTGATTCTTTATGTACAAACAAATTACATTTTCTAGCAAATAAAAAATATGTAACATTCGTTTTTAATTTCACAATTATTTTCCTGACATGTTACATGCTTAATAAACAGATTATTTTTTTTTATAAAACAGCAAAAATAATGGGTTAATAAGGTTCAAGTTAAAAGTGTGGTGAATATGAGAATCAGGTGCTTTATTTCACCTTACAATAATCATTTTGGTTTTGAAGTTTGACGAGCACACATCGACATGCATTTCACTATCATCCTTCAGATTTTCATTAGCATGTACAATGTCTGCGACTTGTGCACAACTTCTCCACCTAACTGGGACGACTCCATAAGTAGAATAAAGCTGGCTGCTGCGGAGGAAGATCTCCAACAGTGTTACAGGGAAGTGGAACACTGGAAACATAGATTTAATGTAAGGGGTCAAAATGTAGAACGAGATTTGTTGGAGTAAGTACTTAAATTTAGTAATTTATTAAGATTAAAACTCTAAATTTCTTAGATATAATGCCGAAAAGGTGGTAACATTAAATGCAATATTTACGGATCAGGCAGAAGTAATACATCAGCTGAAATCTCAAATAGACTTGTTGAATGGGAACCTCACAGCATGCCAGGAGGAGCTGAAAACGACGAAAGTCTCATTAAGCGAGAAGGTGGGGCATTTAGAATATGCAAATACATACAATGTTGATTTACATTTTAAACTAAAGGGTTATAATGCGGTTATTAATACATTAAGATCGAGAATGTTAAATGTATCAACTAAACTTAATAACTTAAGACTCAAACATAAAAAAAAACTAAAACAGAAAAAGTCATTAAAAGGTAGAAAATTTTACATTAAAGCCGTCAATGAAACATATTCTAATTTTAATGTGTAAATAACCTCAATATTATGTAGTTTATGATAATGTAGTTGTAGGAATTATGGGTAAAACTTATGTAGTTGATATATAGTAGTTTTTAGTTGTAGCAACTGTGGGGGGTAACACTTATATACCTAGTTAAATATTGTAGTTTTAGGAACTGTGGGATTACATTTTAAAAATTAATTTTTTTTACTTTTAGGGCCTTCCTAACTATCCGTTTCTCTCAGCTTTCTTCATTGGTTAGGATCTAAAGTACCTGTTGATCGAGATAGGTTATTCGGGAGCATCTATGATGATGAATCTTACCATTGTACAAGCTTCTCAAATCTAACCTCCAAAATTAGGAGGGACGCCTACTACACGGTTCACTTAACACTTAGGCAACTCTACATACTATTTTAGAATCAAATTATAGGTTGTAATTAATTTTGTACAGCCCGGAGGCGTTCGTTTTATTTTTTGAACTCTTGATACCTTCGATATCTTGTGCGTTCTGTGACGCTCGGAACGATACGTTTACGTTTCGTGAATCGTGTGACGTGTAGTAGGCGTAGTAGGCGTTTGACGGTTGACAGCCGTGGTTCGATTCGTTCGAACTCCCTATTTTCTCGGGTAATTGCACGTTTTCGAGGTAAACCTTTGAGAAGACGATAAGATCTCATTCTGCGGCACAGATTTGACTCGTTTTCCTGGGGGGCTGAGACTTTGAGCCGTAGCACCTTTGAAAGTTGACGGATATAACGACGTCCCCAGCTATTCAACGACCCCATTTCGGAGGACTATTCGGCTTGGAAGCGGCGTTAGAGGAATGAAATTTTCCACGTGTTCGAACGGCCCATATCACTTACGGTAACAGAATCGTATCTTTAGAAGATTTACTAGCGAATTGCTCAAGAGTGGGACGGGTTCACTGTCGATTTGAGGGTGGGATTATATACAATGTACCACTTTGTAAGTACTTGTGTTCTGTAGGGGTCCTTCGGTGGAGTAGCGAAGGCGGTGTCCCTCAGCAGAACCGCAGGAGTAGGCTGCGATGAAGTCCCAGACCTGTTTCGGTTGATCGTCCGAAGAGGAGCCAGCGAGCAGTACGAGACCGGGCTGCTGAGGTTAATGCTTGCAGAATCAAGTTTACGTTTAGTTCACATATAGGTTAAGTTTTCCCTATCTAGATGTTTCTCTTACACTTATACTCAGCCAATTTTATTTTGGGATTTGTTCGGGTTTGAAGCCGTCACTATGATCGAACGACTTTACTCCACATTTTTATATTTCATACTCATATTTTATGTATTTATTTTATTCAACTCTTGTTATTGCTCTGTGGAATAGATTATATGTTGTTTTCTGAAACAGTTCTTCTTCCAGTCCCAGCGGACTCGACCGAAGGTTTCCTCGTTATCTGTAAAACGAGCAGCTATTGCAGCTGGTTACGCTGTTCCTCTGAATGAGGTCGGTTCTTCTACCACCACTCTTTTCAGAGCGAATCAGGAAAAGTGTCACTGGGTTGTCATACTGTACAGATTAATAGATTGTTATTTTGAGTAACTAGGGCACTACTGAGTAAAAACTTAATAACACACGTAGTAAACTCTACATACTTTTATTTAACATATAAAATCGGAATTAATCATACATTTTGGAATAATGCTAGTATCGTTAAACATAGTAATAAATTATATTGAACATAGTAGAAACTCATACAATCATCATATCAATAAGTATAATACGTTAAACATAGTAATAAAGTATATTAATAAGTATAATACAGCACAAATAAAACGTTAAACATAGTAACAACACAACAATGAAACGTGTTACAGGACTTGCGTCCTAGATCGGGAAGTATCCCCAAGGGACAGTGCTATGCGTCCCACCTACCAACTGTCTCTTATCATCATATGGACTGAGAGCGATTTTATCTTGAACTATAGTAAACACTGCATGCTTTTCAGATTTTATAAGGGTTTGTTGTACCGTCTTTAATTTAAAGTTTTCCAAACAATCTACATAATCCTGGAATGTAATTCTAGTTTTAAATACATTCTTCTTGATACCTTTTGCCTTTTTGATAATCCCCCTATTATATAATATCATATTAATTTCCTGCAATTCATATCCTTCAGCTTCTAAGGCCCGTCTCATGATTTCTTCTTCTACAGCTAGAGTTCGAATGGTATATAACTTTGCTCTGAGCGCCACAATATCTGTCATAATCGTGCCAGAATTTTCATCTTTAAACATTCCAATCATGTTTTTATTTACTAATGGAATATTAAATTGATTATTAGGAGGAAAATCGGATGTGTCGAAATACTGATGACAGTCACGTCTCATAACCTCATACGGATCTTCATCTAGAATTTCATAGATAGCAGATTCAGTGTCGGTGTAGGCAAGATTAAGAGATTTGAAGGCGTTTGTCATGTATTCGTAATGAAAACCATAAATCCCTGTTTTCGCCATATCCAAAATGCACATACCCACATAGATTGGTTTATTGAAGAATATTTCCAGTTTTTTCAATTCGATCGCTACCAAATTGGGGTTGAAGATGGTTGAGGACTTAAATTCCGGTTTAGCAATTAAAGCCTCAGCACCATAGCGTCCAGACCATTGTGTGACAAGCTTCACGTTCACATGTTTCCGTATGTTCTCCATTGTTTTACCAAAAACGGCATTATTCATTAATTTGAATAGGTTTTTCTCAAAGTCGTTTTTAGCGTTTCTTCTCAGCTCAGTATTAAGGCTGATTTATGGCTTTAGTCATGCGCTCTGATTAAATTTTAAAATCCTATGGATTTTAGTAAGGACAAGACCGTGTGTTAAAGCCTGTTTCAAGTTCCTATAATGTAGAACATATCTGTGTTTGTCGTAGAGCGTAGCCAAAAGTTTTTTCTGTGTAGCGTGAGGGGGAATGCGAGATTCTGGACAGAACGGTAAATCTTTATGCAAATCATGAAGAAAATGGGGGTAATCCCAGCAAACAGAGTCACGTCTACCTACGTGATTTTCACGTTGAGATTTGGTCGGTTTTTTCCCAGTATTTAAAAACGTGAAAAAGACGAAAATAATACGTACTTTTTCGATGAAAATCATAACCAGTAGAATTATGAGACAAACTTTTGGCCTGAGAAATATAAGATTTTAAATTTTTTGCTCTTTGAGACAACAAATAAGCACTTTTGCAACTCTTAATTGTATTTAAAAAATTCCAATGTAAGTCCAGTATAATGATACGTAAAAAATACGTCATATCACGTCCCTGATGTATCGAATACAATAATCGTGTAATTCGTGGCAGTCGTGCTCTCTCTCGACTCTGTCGCTGTCGCACTCGGTCGCACTCGTTCCTCGTTGACCGGTTCGACGTTCGACGTTACAAATTTCGTTCGTCGTTGATCGGGTGAATCGGGTTTTCGGCTTTCGGTTTATTCCTCCATTTTGTTTATTTTAGTGTGGTGTTGTTTGGCGTCGTCGGTTCAATAGTGGTCGATATCGATCTAGTGGGACCTTCAATATCGGAAATACCTATACTGGATTTGACTATTTAATCAGGTAAGTACTACTCCACATTTATTTATTATTTAGCATCTTGATAGGATGTTAATCATTTATCGTTCTTTATGTTTATGCATAACCTCAATAATTTGCAAAGGTTTCGAAACTCACCTGAAAAATGAGTTACGTATTAATTCAATTCGATGAAGAAGATGGAGGAGGTATCGCGGTTGTGCACAAAACGTGGATTACTCCTAGAAAATCAGAAGTGTATTGGCCTCCATATAAGAATCAATTTCAATTCAATAAGGCTCTTGAGAAAGGAGAGACTGTGGACGTGGCTCGATGGACTCTGTTTAAAATTAAAAGGACTTTTGGTGCCTACGGTATGTACAGCAGATGTCCTACAAAGTACTTAATACCTACAAAAAACCTTAAGCTAACCCCACTCCGATAAATTTATTAGATATGGATATCTTTTTCCTTTCAGTAGATATGTCCTTTCGCTTACTTTCCATTAGTTTAAAATAGTTTTATGTTCACTTCATACCTTGTTACAAAAAAGTACGAACAAGAGCTACAATCAATAAAATCAAAACCCCCAAAAAATTGAACTATTTGTTCATCTCCTTTATTTGAATGCACATTTTATGTTTTTATTTCTAAGGAGGGTTCTTTTTAATACAATTAATGTTTATATCTTAGGTTAGGTTAGTTCCTTATCCTATATAAGGAAGCTAAAAAAAAGTCCGATTTGGCTGAATTAACTTCAGATCTTCAATCAGACCCCGAAGATGATGTAAAGATACGAAAAAGAAAGAGGCCAGAGAGATATAACAATTACAGTGACAGTTCTGAGGAAGATGAAGTACAGTTGAACACAAAGTTAATTCGACCGCCAGAAATAAAATGCGCTCCATTGCTAAAAGGTAGGTAGTATATAAATTGTTGGAATAAAATGATTTTGATATCAATTCATAATTTTGTTTAGATACTGCTAGTTTGGAAGGAACTCCAGTGCCTCATTTAAACTGTAAACTGGCTAATACTTCACATTCAACACAATCTATATGTTTTGATAACTCATTAGAAGAGAGTAATACTACACTTCGTGCAGTTAGTCCACAATTATCCAGTGTTGCTTCTCGGTGCAGTTCTTCAGTTTCACAACTTGACTCGGGTTGGTTTAATGTTTACTTGTTTACCCATATGTTATAATTATTTCATTAGTGTTTCAGACTAAACTAGCAACTGTGCTATCTACAATAGTGGAGCAAAATAAAGAAATATTATCTATTCTAAGGAATCAAACAAATACATCACAACCTTGTCATAGTACCAAACCTATTATTCCAGTGGAGTTACCACTAGGCCCATTTGACGATTTGGAAACATTTGAAAATTACTTAAATGACAGCTCCAATGCAAAACTAATGGTAGGTAAACATACAGTATGTTCTACAATAATGTGTTAATACCAAATATTTTTGTTTTAGATTTCATTCCTATCGACCCTAGATAGAAATAATTTGGTCAGTTCTACTAATTCAATCCTGCGGTATTGTTTGTCGTTCAAACTTGCCAAAGATCTCAGCTATTTAGGGACTCGAAACAATAAAAAGGCCTTCAAGAATTACACTTTAAAGAAAGTTATTGTTGGTAAATTTAGAATCAAACAATATAAGAATTTTAAATTAAATTTTATTTTGTTTTAGAAGCTGTAAAAATTGCAATCCCGCCAGCAGTTGAAAGATCCATAGAAGACAATATAAAAAGTTGGTTGAAACGCTCACCAAAAAATTATCAACTTGAACAGGACAAACAACGGAGAAATGGAATATAAAGCTGTTGTGGGAAAGCGGCAATTCTTGAGAAGGGTTAAACAGCGAAGTGATATTATTTTGCAACAACTTACTGGAGATCAGTGTCATAATAAACAACCAGCTGTGAGGCCTGTGAGTAACAGTAGTGACAATTTTGACAATTGTAATAATTTGGATGATAATTCTTCAGGCCCTTTTAATTGCGATTGGAATGAATTCACAAATGTTGCTATAAATCACCCAAACTTACCCCCCTTAGATTTAGTAAATATATCAAACTTAAATGGTCCTTTGCCAAAACTAACATTTGTTGAAGAGTTGAAAAGTTGGGCAATCACCTATGGTGCATCACAAACTAGCATAACAAAATTGCTTCACATTTTGTGTTGTTATCATTCTGACTTGCCGCTAGATTGTCGTACGTTATTGAAAACTCCTAATAAATTAGAAATATGCAATTTAGAAACGGGAAAATATTGTCATCTAGGGCTTCTTAATGCATTACAAAATTTTTTGTTGACCAATTCTGACTTTAACAGCAATATGTTAGAAATAGCATTTAACATAGACGGTTTACCATTGTATAAAAGCAGTAACAGTCAGCTATGGCCGATCTTAGGTCAAGTGAAAAATTTTGAGTCTAAACCTTTTCCAATCGAAATATTTTATGGTACATCTAAACCAAAACCTCTTAAAACCTTTTTAAAACAATTTATAACTGAATTAGATAATATTAATAGAAATGGTTTTACATTTAAGAACCAAATTTATTATATCAAGATTTTTGCATTTAATTGTGATGCGCCGGCGCGAGCCTATCTTAAGTGCATAAAATCACATTCTGGATTTTCGTCATGTGAAAAATGTACAGAACCTGGCAGTTATGTAAATAATCGAGTAATTTTCACATCCATCAATGCCGCAAAAAGAACAAACATTACATTTAAAATGCAAGTAGATGAAGACCACCATTTAGGTATTTCACCTCTACAGGATCTTCCTATTGATATGATATCTACTTTCCCTATAGATTACATGCATAATGTATGCCTTGGTGTAATGAGAAAATTACTTAATGCATGGCTAAGTGGACCGTTAAAAGTAAGAATGCGAAGCAGGCTGATGGAAAATATATCTGAACATATTGCTGTCCTAGGTAAATTTGTACCTATAGAATTTAATAGAAAACCTAGATCATTAGCAGAACTTTCAAGATGGAAAGCTACTGAATTTCGTACCTTTCTTTTATATATCGGACCGGTAATTTTGAAATCAAAGATAGATCTTGCTATATATGAACATTTTTTATTATTACATTGTGGAATTGTTATTTTAATGTCCAATACATTGCTTACCAAATTTGGAATAGACTTTGCCGATCATTTGTTAAAAAATTTTGTTAATCATTCTTCTAAAATATATGACCCAACGTTTCTAATTTACAATGTTCATTACTTATCTCATTTGAGCGACGAGGTTCGTCACTATGGGGTACTAGACAATTTCTCAGCGTTTCCGTTCGAAAACTACTTAGGTCAATTGAAACGTTTAATTAAATCGACAAAACATCCTCTTGCTGAAATTCACAATCGTTTAGTTGAAATTAATAGTAATAACTTCATTGGTAAAACACCAATGAAACCATTCGAGTTAAAATTGCAGCATCATTCTGGTCCTCTTCTAAGTTTAAGTTGTTGTATGCAATATAAAAAATTGTGTTTAAAAGATTTCACTTTGTCTATTCATAAACATTCCAAAGCTGATTGTTACTGCATGCTAGCAAATCAAATTATACAAATAGAGAATATTGTTAGTACCTCTGAACACTCCATTGCATTGATTGGAAGGAAATTTTCTGCTATGGGTTCTTTATATACATATCCCGTCAATTCTAGTGAGTTTGGTATTTATATTGTGTCTAATTTATCTCCAAATTTGGAGTCTTGGTGTGCACGTGATGTTACCACGAAATGTTTTCTTCTGCCACTTGATGAGAAATTTGTATCTTTCCCATTATTTCATAGTCTATCTGAACCATAAATTCATTATATAGTGAGCCTAAAAAGTCTGGAACAAATTCATTTTTCCAATTATCTTTTTATTTACAGAAATATTGAATTTGTTCCAGACTTTTTAGGCTCACTGTATATGTGTGTAATATATTATAATTTTAAAAAGTTTAATGTTGCATTTGTATATTTCATATAGTGTTGTTATGTTAATATGAGTTATTTTGAAAATAAAATTATAAATTGAGTATATCATTTTTATTATTACTACCTACGGAATTAAACGACCTAAAAATACGAAATTAAAACGTGACTTTAGACGTTTTGAAAACGTCTAAAAAAGACGTTAGAAATACGTATTTTTTACACGTCTTTAAACTGTGACATTCTCACGTGATAACAACGTGATATTCACGTTAAATTTTACGTAAACTAGGCAAATTTCGACGAAAATAGTACGTATTTAAAACGTGACTTTGTTTGCTGGGATGTAGATCCACTTCTAAAATATATCCTGTAGGCGAGTCATCAGGAACTTGTAAAACATCTAAATTGGTAGTATCAAGCCACTGAAACCCTCCATATGGCAAATGCTGTTCCATTGCCCATCCATATTGGTTATTCTGGTCATAGTACATTAAGAACACGTTAGGTTTGGATGGGTCATAATTTGGCATGTAACGGTTATTAGCTCGAACCATTCGTTTGGACACCTGCGCTAATCCTCCTCTTATACCTCGTTCTATGAACAGCAACATATCTATGTCTGTTAAAAGTTCTAGTTTCTGTCCAGTTTTGTACAACATACGATTCCAGGTGAACCCAGGCAATGTGTATGAGTGAGCGGGGTCCAAACCATATGTTTGCCTAGAGCTGAGTCTAAATTCTTCGAATACATCTGTCAGAAGAAGAATATCAATTTTCATATATAAATCAATATATTCTCCCATGTTTCGTATGTTGAACTTTTTCCAGACATCTAAAGCTCTCTGCTACATTCTTCGAGGACATGGCTTATCATCAAGTTTATTATAAAATGCTTCAATAGATGGCAGTTGGGTGTTGGCAAACTTCTCGAAAGAGTCAATAAAATCATAAGGCATAAACCCTTTTTTTAGTCACTAGACTGAGAGCTTCATCATCGAGATCTTTAAATTGTGTTTGCAAGTTTGGAAATCTCGTTAAGTAGGATGCCAAGGTATCTAGTGAGGCACTGAGAAACCTAAAACTGTCGATGAATCGGAATTGAATCATATTGACATGTTTTGTAAATCCAATGTATTTTTCTTTGGTGACAGGTAGAAGGTTGATTATTCCTTCAACTTTTGAGGCTAAGTCGATAATTATAAAGTGGGAATCATAGTTGGTCAGGTTATGAAACACTACGGGAACAGTGTGTGAGTCCCTATAATTCACATTGCAACTTTAATGACTTGCTCCACGATAATTGTTCTCTGGAACTAGATGGAAGTGATCTCTTACTTTAACGTCCTCAGATGTGAACGGTTTCTCACAGATGTGACAATGCGTGGCATCTCTAAAGGCCTGCTCATCTTCGACACTCATATGAATGTCATAGGGGCATAAAAATACTGGCTCAATATCTTCAGCTAGCTGTTTGAGCTCTTCCACAAACCATGGTATACACTCCTCTCCTCGATATGCTCTATAAAACGATATGGAATCGTCGTAAGAACATTTCAGAAAGTATGCAATGGAAGCGGGTATATGTTCCTGTGGTCGTTTATGATCTCCAGTCTGATGTAAAAGACACTTCAAGTCGGCGTATACTACAAAAGGCACCTGCTCCTTGTCACCGAATTTTTGAAATTCTAAAATATTGTTTTTGGTTGTAGGCAATCGAATAGCACACTCATTAATGTCTCGACAGTCTATAACATGTCTATCTAACTTTTCCTCGGTGTGGAAATAATGCAAACATCTGTCGCAAAAAGTATTTTCGATTACGTCTATTGTCAAGCTGTGTTGAAACTAATCTCGATAGATTCTTTATCCAAACATAATGACAATTGTTACCATCCCCAACGAGTAGCAGATTCACATGTTTCTCCATGACACGTTTCGTTAGGTAGGTTAGAAGACATTTATCATCTTTAAACAAGTATACATTAGCGGAGATCTGATTTTGAGTCTCAAACTGAGGAATCTGTCTCAGTGTCATCGGAAATTGTATCCCTTTTAATTTCAACACTGTAGAGTAGTGTGGATAAGAAGACATTCGTTCAGGGTGTTTTTCGGCTGGAAATAGTGCTGAAGAGATAGCCCATGCAAAACAGTATTTATCATCATTCTGTACATTTATACATGCCTTTTTGGTATGGATTATTCGAGGCAGGTTAATATACGTGGAACCGAGCTGTGGACTAAATTTGTTTATATTTACCCCCAAGTTAACAATGCGTATTAGGGCCCATCCACTATCCTTTTCCTGAAACTCTTCGAGTTTTTTCATTATAGGTTGAGTCACATTCCTATTAAACCATACCATTATATCAGTATTTTTATCAATTGGAGCATTCTTCGTGGTAAAATATTTAAATTCTGTTTGGTCTTTTTCAGCTTGGGTAATCATAAATTCTCCGCAGAATACAGTGTTTACTTTAACAGTAAACTCCTTCTTCAATACTGTCAGAATGCGCTTTTTAAATATAGTTTTGCAGTCTATGAAAAAGTGTCCAACATCCTTATGTGTCAAATTAGTTATAACTCCAGTCCTCATTCGACTCTTAAATGCTGAAGCTATGTCGTCCCAGTGAACTCGCCTATAAAGCCTTCCTCTCTGACCACCCCCAACTTTCCTAGTTGCTTTCAAGTGCGCGCGTTGACTCTTTATCTGGCAAAGTATTGTTAGCAAGTGTTGTTTCTTACCGGGGGTTGAAGCACGTTTCAATGCTTTTTTCACCTCTCTAATGCCTAGCTGACATTCTCGCAGTCCGGTAGCGTAAGCCTCATCGTCCTGAGACTGTAGGTAGGTGGCTAAGCGAGCAAGTAAGTTGACAAAGTACATCTAAAATTAAAAAATAACATGTTGAAATCATAAGATATATAGATTTATGCTATAAATATTCTATGAGTATCAACCACTGACGCTCGACAAATACAACATTTTACTAGACCCAAAGAACATTCCACACACGCAGCCACGTGACCACATGGAAAAAACACTGTCGATATTTCACTATCTAAGCAAATGTTGCATCTATTTATTTTCTCCCTCACATCATTTTCAAGTTTGGGTAAAACAATACTACTTTTAGAGATATGCAACAATAAGCGTTCCACTCCAGTGTAAAATAGCCCGTTTCGAGCTAGATTCATGTGGCTAGTAGTCGGTTTAAATATAAAATATCTTTGACCTGGTGGGGGCATTTTTTTAAAAGACTCGAATCGTGTTTTGAAGATGCTGATATCAATAAAACTAATATATCCAATTTTTTCCTCGTCCCCTAAATAATAATACCCCGCCTCAGAGTACTCCTGAACATTAATATTAGGGCCAACCCATGTTTCAAAAGACTTTAAACGTCCCTGTACTGAAAGCAATTTTTCTACATGTTTGGTCTGTTGTATAAAAAAACACTGTCTGCTCTTGCGTTCATGTACATCCAGTGGTCTATCAGTTCTTTTCCAGTTCTTACATACTAGACCACACCTATAACAGATCACATGATCACCAACCCCCATATATGAAAAACCGGCTGTGACTAACTCAATAGGTTTTTGACTCAGAGAACGAGGCCAATCTGAGAAAGTGCGCAGACTTGCCTGACTAAAGTTTGTCCAGTCAACTTGATGCATCTGTAAATGGTCATACAACAAGTATACTTTCAGTATAACTAACAGACATTAATAATCATAGTTCATACCTTAATGTGATAAGCGGGCAATTGAGATTCTGGCAAGACTCTGGAAAGACGAAACGTTTGAATTTTCAGTGTACAGTACTAAAAGTTCATACCTTAATGTGATAAGCAGGTAATTGAAGTTCCAACACAGCACGTGGCAAGGTAAAATCAGCTATGAAAATAGAAACGATTGGTATTCAAATATATTTATATGTAAGACTTTCTCATATGTTATCACCGTTTTGTGAAATAAATTTTCCTATTAGTAAATGTCTGAAATAACAAATTTACTTAGTAATATCAGCTAGACCAGGGGTTCTGAACCTATGGTCCGCGGACCACCGGTGGTCCGCGAGGCACCTCAAAGTGGTCCGTGAGACGTCTAAAAAAAATCATTTTTTTGCCAAAGTTTTCGTTTACCTCGATGTGTTTGTATATTTGAAAGAGGAGGAAGAATTTATTATTATAGAAGGTAGCTTCTCAGTCTCGAAAGTTTATTATGATTTAGGAGAGAAGGAAGAAAAATAGAGTTATTATTTACGATTAGTGGATAGAGTTGAAACCTTATTGTCAGCTGTGTAATCAGAGAATCGTCGATCGTCACTAAACTTGTTTGCGGTTTGATAAGGACACTTTTGTCAGTTACCACCGCTGAGACAGCTTTTTTAGTTAACTCGGCAGATGAAAGGTAGCGATAGCGTGTAAGTGTGCAAGAGAGAGAGAGAGAGAGAGAGAGAGAGGGGGGGGGGGAGAGAGCGAAGGAGAGAAGAGTTATCAACGCATTGGCATTTGTTTTTGTTTCCAGTGTAGCAGTAGCAGTCGTAGCAGTTTAATGCTCTTGTTCGCGTAAACATCGTGAAAATGGCACCGAAACGTAAATATAACGATGACTATTTGAAATTTGGCTTCACATATATTGAAGTTAATCATGAAGTGAAACCTCAGTGTGTTATATGTGCAACAGTTCTCTCCAACGATGCCATGAAACCAGCGAAATTGGAGCGTCATTTAAAGACGGTGCACCCCACCCTCAGCGATAAACCATTAAACTACTTTCAAGGTAAAAGTGTGAACTTAAAGAAAATGAAGCTTGGACCAAGTGGATCAGGATTTGCATCAAATACAAAAGCACTGGTTGCATCCTTTGAAATAGCAAAACTCATTGCTGAAGAAAAGAAGCCGTATACCATTGGTGAGCGTCTAATAAAGCCTAGCATGTTAAAAGCGGTGGAAGTTACACTTGGTGAAGAAGCAAAGAAAAAACTCCAACAAATTCCGCTGTCTAATGATACTGTCAAGAGCAGAATAGAAAACATGTCCCATGATGTTGAAGAACAACTTCTTATGCAAATTTCCCAGTCACCATACTTCGCACTACAATGTGATGAGACAACCGATGTTGCTCAATGTTGTCAACTACTAACATTTGTCCGATTCTTAGATATTAGTGAAAATACATTCAGAGAGGAAATGCTTTTCATGGATTCGCTGGAGACTACAACAAGAGGAATGGACATTCTGGATAAAATTGATAACTACTTCCAGAAAAACAATCTTGAATGGGATAAACTTGTTGGTTGTTGTACGGATGGAGCCCCAGCTATGTTAGGAAGTCGGTCTGGATTTGCTACACTGCTGAAGAAGAAAAATGCTTCCATAGTGAATACACATTGCATCATTCATAAACAAGCTTTAGCTGTCGAAACTCTACCAATGGAACTCGCAGACGCCCTGAAAACATCAATCAAGTTGGTCAACACCGTGAAAGGAAGTGCTTTAAATACTAGAGTATTTAAAAAATTGTGTTCTGATTTAAATGCAGAACATGATGTGCTGCTTTTCCACACAGAAGTTCGCTGGCTTTCGAAAGGTAATATGTTGCAACGCTTATTTGAGCTAAAGGAGGAACTTGATGAATTTCTGAGTGCATCTGGCAAACTGGATTTGTATGCCCAATTTAAAGATCTGAAATTCCAAACACACTTGGCATACCTAGTCGATATTTTTGGCCATCTAAATAAGTTAAATTTGCAGCTTCAAGGGTCCGGAAATGAAAATTTGAAAGGAACAGCAAATATATTCGTATTTGAAGATAAAATGCGCGCCTTTCTTTGTAAAATCGAATTGTGGCTTACTAAAGTGAAAGGGGGTAACTTCTCAGGGTTTCCACATCTCAAAAGTTTTATTGATCGTACCCACGCGGATGCCACTATTACTGTTGTAATCCAGGAAAACATTATTTCACATTTGGAATCGTTGATCAGTGAATTCACTCATTATTTTCCTGAATATGGGGTAGAAAACACGGATCCTATACGAAAAATGGTGCGCAGTCCATTTCATGTCGACGTGACAACACTTCCTGATGATATGCAAGAAGAACTAATCGAGTTACAGAACGACAGTAACTGCAGAGACAACTTTAGCAGTCAAAAATTGGAAGAGTTCTGGTGCAAAACCGCTTTGTCGTACCCGAAAGTTCGTAATAGTGCGCTCAAACTCCTCACACTCTTCTCCACCACCTACCTATGCGAACAAGGATTTTCCAATGTCCTTGCAATCAAAACGAGGCAACGCTCCAAGCTGGCGAATCCTGAGTTTGATTTACGACTGGCAGTAGCAAAAAGTATTACTCCCCGCATCGATAAGCTTGTCAACAGTATGCAGGCACAACCGTCGCATTAAAAACTGCTTATTTTCTTTTGTTTATTTCCTTTTTTTTGATTTATTGTTTTTTTTTACTGCATTATTGAATAAATTTGAATAAAACTGAATAAAAGTTTTACGACAATGAAAAAATAAATAAATGTGTACCTGTAAACATCCTATTACTACCCGTCACTATGTACCTATATTATTATAAATAAATAATACAAAAAAAAATTACAGTCTACTTTGAGCCTACGACTTAAAAATGTTAGGTGGTCCGCGGACATTTTTGTTCCTGGTTAGTGGTCCGTCACTTCAAAAAGGTTAAGAACCCCTGCTGTACAGTATGACAACCCAGTGACACTTTTCCTGATTCGCCCTGAAAAGAGTGGTGGTAGAAGAACCGACCTCATTCAGAGGAACAGCGTAACCAGCTGCGAATAGCTGCTCGTTTTTCAGATAACGAGGAAACCTTCGGTCGAGTCCGCTGGGACTGGAAGAAGAACTGTTTCAGAAAACAACATATAATCTATTCCACAGGGCAATAACAAGAGTTGAATAAAATAAATACATAAAATATGAGTATGAAATATAAAAATGTGGAGTAAAGTCGTTCAATCATAGTGACGGCTTCAAACCCGAACAAATCCCAAAATAAAATTGGCTGAGTATAAGTGTAAGAGAAACATCTAGATAGGGAAAACTTAACCTATATGTGAACTAAACGTAAACTTGATTCTGCAAGCATTAACCTCAGCAGCCCGGACTCGTACTGCTCGCTGGCTCCTCTTCGGACGATCAACCGAAACAGGTCTGGGACTCCATCGCAGCCTACTCCTGCGGTTCTGCTGAGGGACACCGCCTTCGCTACTCCACCGAAGGACCCCTACAGAACACAAGTACTTACAAAGTGGTACATTGTATATAATCCCACCCTCAAATCGACAGTGAACCCGTCCCACTCTTGAGCAATTCGCTAGTAAAACTTCTAAAGATACGATTCTGTTACCGTAAGTGATATGGGCCGTTCGAACACGTGGAAAATTTAATTCCTCTAACGCCGCTTCCAAGCCGAATAGTCCTCCGAAATGGGGTCGTTGAATCGCTGGGGACGTCGTTATATCCGTCAACTTTCAAAGGTGCTACGGCTTAAAGTCTCAGCCCCCCCAGGAAAACGAGTCAAATCTGTGCCGCAGAATGAGATCTTATCGTCTTCTCGAAGGTTTACCTCGAAACCGTGCAATTACCCGAGAAAATAGGGAGTTCGAACGAATCGAACCACGGCTGTCAACCGTCAAACGCCTACTCCGCCTACTACACGTCACACGATTCACGAAACGTAAACGTATCGTTCCGAGCGTCACAGAACGCACAAGATATCAAAGGTATCAAGAGTTCAAAAAATAAAACGAACGCCTCCGGGCTGTACAAAATTAATTACAACCTATAATTTGATTCTAAAATAGTATGTAGAGTTGCCTAAGTGTTAAGTGAACCGTGTAGTAGGCGTTCCTCCTAATTTTGGAGGTTAGATTTGAGAAGCTTGTACAATGGTAAGATTCATCATCATAGATGCTCCCGAATAACCTATCTCGATCAACAGGTACTTTAGATCCTAACCAATGAAGAAAGCTGAGAGAAACGGATAGTTAGGAAGGCCCTAAAAGTAAAAAAAGTTAATTTTTAAAATGTAATCCCACAGTTCCTAAAACTACAATATTTAACTAGGTATATAAACGTTACCCCCCACAGTTGCTACAACTAAACACTACTATATATCAACTACATAAGTTTTACCTATAATTCCTACAACTACATTATCATAAACTACATAATATTGAGGTTATTTACACATTAAAATTAGAATATGTTTCATTGACGGCTTTAATGTAAAATTTTCTACCTTTTAATGACTTTTTCTGTTTTAGTTTTTTTTTATGTTTGAGTCTTAAGTTATTAAGTTTAGTTGATACATTTAACATTCTCGATCTTAATGTATTAATAACCGCATTATAACCCTTTAGTTTAAAATGTAAATCAACATTGTATGTATTTGCATATTCTAAATGCCCCACCTTCTCGCTTAATGAGACTTTCGTCGTTTTCAGCTCCTCCTGGCATGCTGTGAGGTTCCCATTCAACAAGTCTATTTGAGATTTCAGCTGATGTATTACCTCTGCCTGATCCGTAAATATTGCATTGAATGTTACCAACTTTTCGGCATTATATCTAAGAAATTTAGAGTTTTAATCTTAATAAATTACTAAATTTAAGTACTTACTCCAACAAATCTCGTTCTACATTTTGACCCCTTACATTAAATCTATGTTTCCAGTGTTCCACTTCCCTGTAACACTGTTGGAGATCTTCCTCCGCAGCAGACAGCTTTATTCTACTTATGGAGTCGTCCCAGTTAGGTGGAGAAGTTGTGCACAAGTCGCAGACATTGTACATGCTAATGAAAATCTGAAGGATGATAGTGAAATGCATGTCGATGTGTGCTCGTCAAACTTCAAAACCAAAATGATTATTGTAAGGTGAAATAAAGCACCTGATTCTCATATTCACCACACTTTTAACTTGAACCTTATTAACCCATTATTTTTGCTGTTTTATAAAAAAAAATAATCTGTTTATTGAGCATGTAACATGTCAGGAAAATAATTGTGAAATTAAAAACGAATGTTACATATTTTTTATTTGCTAGAAAATGTAATTTGTTTGTAAATAAAGAATCAAACTATGAGATTTTAGTGCTAAGCTCGTTCTGTTGTACTACTTCATGATTGGACCAATAATCCTAATAGGATGTTGCCAAGTGTTTTAAATGATACACCCACGATTTACAGTCCTCCCTGAGTTAAAGAACACATACACACACACACACACACACACACACGCACACCCACGCGCACGCACACACACACGCGCACACTCACACACATGCACACACACACACACACACACAAACACACGCGCACGCACACACACACGCGCACGCACACACACACACACACACACACACACACACACACACACACACACACACACACACACACACACACACACACACACACACACACACACACATAGTCACACTCTCTCCCATCTGCCGCACATTCAGTCACACCCTCTCTCACGTGAACTTTTTCTTTCTCGCACTCTCTCACACGCGAACTTTCTCTCTCGCACACTAAGTCACACCTTCTCCCTCTCTCTCACTCACTATTTCTCTCTCGGGCACTCAGTCACACCTTCTCCCTCTCTCTCACACCCTTCCCCTCTCTTAACCGCCCTCTAGCACACCGCGCCGTGGCAGAACTCAGTTGTCTGATATATAATACATTATTTGGGCAAAAAATTGTACCCCCATTTAAAATAACATGGAGGATTGGGTCAGAAATAAGTCGGTTGTCTGATATATAGTGCGTCGATGACGTCATTTGGGCAACAAATTGTACCCCCATTTAAAATAACATGGATGATTGGGTCAGAAATGTAAAAGCGGAGAGAAACATGGGCGAATTTTGGGCTTGGCTTTTTGGGCCAGAAATTCCACCGCGCTCGATTTCATGCCGTAAAGTGGGCAACAAATTGTACCCCCATTTAAAATAACATGGAGGATTGGGCCAGAAATGCACTCAAGGTCAAATATCGATGGAAATCCGGTACGAAAATGGGCAAAAACTTGACCCCGGAAAATAATCGGTTTTTTTGGGTTAGAAGTAACATAGCCTATCTACTGTTGTGAACAGTGCCTCGTCGGTTATCTCGATGTTGCTCGATACTTGTGCTGTGTGCTCTTATCCGGGCTGTAGTATTATGTCGGCGTCTAGGACCTTGTGCTGCTGCCGGTTTTCTGAAGTCGGTTCTTCCTCGTGTAGGGCGTCCTTCTTGGTTCTCGGATGTATTTTCTTCCATAGTTGGCGGATTTCTTCAATTGTTTGTCGCCTGTAGGTCTCTCTCGGTGGGAGTCCCTTATTTTCGTATGGGTCGCCTTTGTGCATCCTCCTGGGCTGGGCTGCAGCAAGGGATATGAAGTGGTTCGTGTGTCTATCTCGTAGTCGAAGCGTTTGGGTCTGAAGATCGATGATTGCTTTAAGGTCGTTTAGGAAGTCCATTCCCCAAAGTAGTGGGTATAGAGATTCTGTTATGACGATGGCCTCTCTTGTCAGTCTCAGTTGGTTAATTTGAAGCTGGCATCTTGCGGTCCCAAGGGATGGTATTCTCCGGCCCCCAATTGTCTGAAGGTATCTGGTGTTACTACTGTGGGTGATTTTATCGATCAGGGCCCGGGTGATAAGGCTCTTTTCGGCCCCTGTGTCCACAACCGCCGTTGTCCTTATGTTGTTCACGGCACAAGTTACGGTCAGGATGTTGGATGTGTGGATGGCCCCGCCGGAGGTTAGGACGACGCTGGGGCCTAGTTGCGTCGACCTCGTCCATTTGGGGGCCTCCCCTGGGATTGTTCTGACAGGATGCTGCGTAGTGCCCTGGTCTATTACAACTGTAGCATATCAGTCGGCCGTCTGAAGTACGAGTATTGGGGTAGCTGGTTCCGTTTCCTGGTTGGCTCGTTGATGGATTTGTCCGATGCCCCTGATTTCTGTCTTGTCGTGGTTCCTCAGGTCCCTGATTGTTGCCTGACTGGGGTCCTGGCCAGTAGCTTGGCTGGGGTCCTGGTCGGTAGCCTGGCTGGGGTCCTGGCCGGTAGCCTGTCTGGGGTCTTTCCGGTAGCCTGGCTGGGGTCCTGGCCGGTAGCCTGGCTGGGGTCCTTGCCGGTAACCCCGGTAGTTACCTGCTACCGTCTGCTTCGGTGTTTCTGGCTGATGGCTTCTAATGTGTCGACAATTCTTCGGAGATCCTCCCAGTCCATGTCGTGGCTTCGCTGTAATCTGTACGAGATGTAGAATTCCTCGTCTAACCCTTCCTCGAAAAATGTAAGGAACTCGTCGATGTTGAGGGTTGGATCGTATTCCCCGAATAGGTCCAGGAGACTGTAGTAGAAGGTCCGAATGGATTCGTACCTGCCCTGATTTCTTGTTTGAAGGCGTTTCGCTAGCTGTCGTCTCACATCACCTGAAGCAAACTCATTTATGAAATCGTCCCTTACCGATGGTCATGTTTTGTATGCGTTCTCCTCCTTCTCCCTATATAGCTCGTACCACCGGCATGCGGCACCCTTCAGGAAAGCCTGGAGACACGCCATTTTCCATGAGCTCGTCCACCCGTTAGCGGCACAGGTCCTCTCGTATCTTCTCATAAAGGTGATGGAGCAGTCCCTTTCGCGGTTGAGGGTCGGGGGGCTGATGAAGTTTGGAGTTGCGGGGTGTCTAGTTACCAAATAGGCGTCCCCCAGTACCGGGCCAGTGTTTGGGGTTGAGAAAGCCCCCGGCCTCCTATCCGCTCGTGAGTAGTCTGGAAGTCTTGGGTGTCCCAGCGGTCCTGGGTGGTTCTGCATGTCCAGTAGATGTCGAACCGCCTCTAGACCTGTTGCTCCTTGGATTACCTCTTCTTTGGACAGTCTATTTTTTGGAGTCTTCAAGTCAGTTGCCTTCGGCGGGTTACCTTCCGGATCGTCTATGAAGCTTCCCTCGTCCTGTCCCGTTGCCTGCGGTTGTAGTGCCATATCTGCTACTTGTAGGATACTCTCTGCTTGGTCGGAGAACTGCACCTGCTTTGCGTTGCTATTTCGAGGTCGAAGTGTACCGTCTTGGCCGTGGAGCGGGTAAGACGTTTTAATGACATGCCACGGGTCGCGGCTTTAGAATAGAACAGGTAAGTGGGGTTTGGGTGGTTAGGATGAGTATGTGTAGATGGGATCTGGAGAGCACGTTTACGTAACGATCTAATAAAGTTATGAATCTGACGGGACGTTAAATATTTCTTCCCTATTTCTAAGTATATAAAATGCGATGAATTGAATCCTACTAAAAGAAAATTAATTAGAGAAATATGGGACAGAATTAAATAAAATTAGGGGTAATTAGAGTAGGAGAGATTTGGGATGCGGAAGGTTCGTCCCCAACATTTCGCCCCTCACATTTCGCTCCTTCACAATTCGCCCCCACACATTTCGCCCTCACACATTTCGCCCCCAGGTACACTTCGCCCCCACACATTTCGCCCCCAGGTACATTTCGCCCCCACACATTTCGCCCCCGATAAAACACTTCTTTATAATATGTTTCGTCTCCTTTTCTCATTTTGCCGCAAATTTTTTTGGATTAGATTTTTCAAAGTTAATACCAACATATGAATAAAAAGTTTGTTTATAACTATTGACAACCAATACATTGCGTATAATTGTGAATTTTAATTTATATTCGTGTTCGTTCCTTTTCACAATGAATTATCCTTCAGATAATGTGCTGTTTCACATAGGTACATACTTTTATTATTGTTTATTTGTTATTATTTTTATTGTTATTCATTATTGTTTATTTATGTTTGTTATTATTTATTATTAATCAGGAAATATACAATACATAATACAATTGCATTTTAAGTTATCAAACCGACAGTTACAATAGTTTTTCAACACCTTCCTTAAAATTTGGGATACAAAGAAACAAGGATAAATATAATCTTGGATGAAAATTTCGGGTGGGACTTACCTTAGTGAAATATACGGGGGCGAAATGTGTGGGGGCGAAATGTGTGGGGGCGAAATGTGTGGGGGCGAAGTGTACCTGGGGCGAAATGTGTGGGGGCGAAATATACCGGGGGGCGAATTGTGGAGGGGCGAAATGTGAGGGGCGAAATGTTGGGGGCGAAATGTGGGAGGCGAAATTTCCGTGAACCGAGAGATTTTGAAGAATTTCTCCTTAGGGGTCTAAACAAGGCGCTTCCACCAATATGTCGCGTCCAGGGGATGAAGTCACCCTGAGAGCGTGCTAGGGGGTAGCTCGAGGTGGAGAAAAGAAATCAGTTAGGGAAATATAAATTTATTTTCAGCGGTCAACAACAGGGGATGTGGAAAAAATAATAAAAGAAAAAAAGAATAAATGAAAACAAAACGAATACAAATAAAAATGAAAATAATTAAACTAGTTAAGGCAAGAAAAATGTTACATAAAAGAAGGGGCTCTTACATGGTTATTTCGGGGAGGCGAGGACAGACGTCGGACGTGCGACCCTTGGCGAACCACTCACTAACTGGCGACCAAAAAGCCCCGATCGATAACGCTCTTTGAATTTATAATTTCCAAATCGCGTATGTTGAACTCGTAAGGACTGCCGAATAGACGATTTAGCACTTGTATTCACCTGATTAATTAGTGAACCTGTCGCTAAGGTCGATATCCGAGAAGCGGATATGACTTGTATGAAAATTTGCTATTACAGGTGAACTAAAGTTTGATAATCGCGGAGCGGATATTAATTATTGAAAGATTTGTAATTGCAGGTCGGTAACTCGCGGAGATTTCAATGACCTCGGTTGCTTAATTAGGTCGCGACAATATTTAAACCATATTCAGTTTACTAGGTAAAATAATAACCATCAACACTTAAGTTAAATGACAAAATAAAAGTATCCATAATATTTATTAACATTTGTATTGCACATTTTCGCCATAAAATACTGATAAATTATATACAATGACCTCTATAAACTTTCAAGATATATTATAATTTATCTAAAGATAATTTCATTTAATTTGTACAACGCGATAACTGGAGACAACCTAGATGTAGAAAATATTTATACTGTAATATTTACATTGGTGCAGCATACAGAAAAAAATACATGTGTGGATATTATAAGTACATTTCGAGAGATAAATTATAAACTTAACTTAAAATAAAAGTCATTATTATAGCTTTATAATTTTTATTGCACACAATAATTTTCCGAATGTAACAGCGGCATTGCGACAAAATTTTCTTTGTATTTCTATTTAACCACCATAAATTTAACATCTTTTACTGGATAAAACTTTAGTGCAAACGCGAAATTAGTGATTGAAAATGCGCCTAACAAAGAAGAACAACAGGGTTGTTCGTAAAATCGTTCTTTATATTCTACCTCTTTGGCAATAATCATGATATCTCTGTTGCCATTTACTATCAAATTTTGTATTAGGATAATTTTTCCATCCTTAAGACAGCAACCGTTATCGGGTGCAGATATCTTTAAAGTAAAATGTTTTGTTTTAAAATACATTTTTTATACTGCACAAGTGAAACGGGTAAAGTTGGCCCATCAAAGTGTTTATCCCGTAACTCGAATTCCTTTTCATTGTTTAGGTTTTTAGGTCGTCTAAAATGTGAATTGATTTCATTTCTTCGGTTCGCGAATTGAGCCAAACGTCGGCATCTATTTGCCAATAATCGTTTCCTTTGAAATAAATAATTTTCGGATTTGAATGCACTAAAATTATCAAGAACCCCAAAGCGAATTGTGTCTTTTGTGATATGTTGTAATAATAACAAATTCCGTTGTATATCGAGTATGTCAGAATCGCTAAGTAAGCAGTGCAATAACCTATTGGTGCGTTGCCGAACGACTATTCGATATGCAACGTAATGACAATTTTTATTAGTTAGGTTGTTAACACGAAAAAGAAATGTATTTTATTCACTCACATATTAGACTTCGAAATAAAAGCATTAATTAAGTATGTAAGACGAAATCATTTTACCAATCGCCCGACAACCACCACATGGCGATCCTGCAAACAACGATCCTGCAAACAACGATCCTGCAAACAACAGTCGTGCAAACAACGATCCTGAGTAGAAACTAAGGCAACTAAAATTCAAGAATCTTGCCAAATATAACCTTGTGATTGTGAAAAGTGAAGATGGGTACGTCATCCAGTAAAGAAGAAGTAATCATCGCCCAGGCTGGAAATAGCGGTGGACAAACCAACGACGTGAATCAATCCAAAGTTACAACTACCGAGGTTCTGGGAATAGTGGCCTTCGCTTTTGCTGTATTGGTAATGGTCCTGCTTATCATCCGGATGCTGAGACGAGCGTTAGAGAGGAAGATTCGGAGAGAAGTTGCCAGGAGCTGCGAGATCCTGAGGGGAGCCGACACAAGTAACAACCAGTAGTCCTGTGAGGGGTGGTAATCAACCAATGTTCCACATCAAAGGTAGAAGCGAATTTAGTTAAGTTTTAATTTTTAGACTTATGTAGGTAAATTGGCGTATTAATGGTTTAAATTAATTATAACAGTGGTAACATTTGACCAATGAGTGCTGTATTCGATGAACTTAAAAAATTAAATGAATTAGTGTCAAATTTTGCCAAGAATTTAGGTAAAGATAATATTGAGAGAAGAACAGATAAAAAAGTAACGGATGCAAAATTTGATCAAATAGCAAAACTTGATTTAGAATTAGAGAAGATCAAATTAAAACTGTCAAAAGTAGAGTTAGAAGATAAGTTAAGTGCTCAAGTAAAAATATATATTGATGAGACTAGTGCTACTTTAAGCGACGCTTGGAAAATTTTACAAGACAGGTCGGAAGGTCGTCAGAATATTAGCGAATCAGTTGAAATAAAGCCTGAAACGATGTCTGAGACATTCGATTTAAGAACCGCGGCTAGTTTGCTTCCAATCATGGATAATACGGAAGAAAGTGTTAAACAGCTGATTGATGCAATTGAATTATATGACGAGCTTCTTAATCCTGCTGGGAAAAAACTCTTAACTAATTATGTTTCAAAAACACGCCTAAAACAATCAGCAAAATTGAGATTGCAGAAAAGTTATGATACAAATAAATCGCTTGTTACCGATATGAGAAACCATTTAATCAGTAAAAAATCTGCTGTCGCTCTATCGACTGAATTACATAACACTCTGCAAGCTCAAAGCTCGATTGAAGACTATGGGAAAACTATAGAAAATTTGATGGTAAACTTAACATTGGCACAATCCGATGGTAATGATGAAAGCGCTAAAATTCTTACAAAAACCAACGAAAAAATTGCCATAGATGTTTTTACAAATGGATTAAAAGATCGTGACCTAAAAACTATTGTTAAAGCTCGAAATTACGTTACTTTAAAAGATGCAATACGAGGTGCTAGAGATGAAGAAATTAACAAAAAACAACAAGCTGCGCCAGTATTTTTTATGAAAAAACAGAATCAGCATCAGTTTAGGGGAAATTATTCAAATCCAAATTTTAGAAATCAATCAGGTCGCAAACCAAATAGGTTCCAATCACAAAATAGAAATGTTACCAATAACACTGCAACTACCACTAACAATCATTCCTATAATGGATCAAGACCATTTCGAAATAGAGGTTACTTTAGAAATAGGGGAAATAACCGAGGAAATTATCAAAACCAATATAACAGACAATCTAATCAAAGAAGTTATCATATGCAAGATGAGCCTATCTCACCAGAGGTATCTGATCAACCAAATGAATCATTAGAGCAAACATTTTTTCGAGACCAACAGTTCTAAAGATTTCGAAAATGCTGAAGTGTTAAGTATGAATGGACTAAATTTTGTGCGTTTGAGAAAAGGAATGAAAGATTATATGTTTTTGTTAGATACAGGTGCGTCAATAAGTGTGATTTTCGGAGAATGTTTAACCGGAAATGAATTTATAAATCGTAATAGGAAAATAAAAATTCGAGGTATTTCAGGATGCATTATGTCTCAAGGAACGGTTGATATTTCATTTGAATTAAACGGTTACAAAATTATGCATGAATTTGTAGCCGTAGATGGATTTGGAAACGGAATGGATGGAGTATTAGGATCAGATTTTTTTTCAAAATTTTCTTCTATAATTGATTACGAACAAAATGAACTTACTCTCTGGAAAGATGATAATAAAATTAGGGTACCACTATTTTCAAATTATAATTATTGCACAAAGATCCCACCTAGATGTGAGATAATAGCCTATTTTTTAGTAGATACAGATGACGAATGCGTGGTGACAACAGAAGAAATATGCAAAGGTGTGTTTACGGCGGCGACAATCGCGAAACCGGAAAGTAAAACAATTCCAGTAAAAATATTAAATACAACAGAAAGAGAAGTCAATATTAGAAATTTTACACCGCGTACGGACAGTTTAAGCAATTACGAATCATTTAATTTTAAGGAAGTTTTAAAAACGGTTGATCGGGTACACAGATTACTGAAATTAATTAATACAGAAAATATGTTACAAGAAGAAAGAGATTCTCTTCATAAAATATGTGCTAAGTTTGCTGATGTTTTTTATTTAGACGGAGATCCGTTAGGTGTAACAAATATTTATAAACAAAAGATTAGATTACAACAACATGAATCACCGGCGTACGTTAAACCCTACCGTATTCCACATTCGCAGAAAGCAGAAATTGATGAACAAATTACCAAAATGTTAGATAATGGTATTATAGAACCCGCACGTTCAGAATGGTCCGCACCTATTCTTTTAGTTAACAAGAAATGTGACAGTAAAGGAAATAAGCGTTTCAGATTAGTTATAGATTACCGTCAATTAAATAAGAAAATCAAAAATGATAAATTTCCATTACCTGCAATAGAAGAAATTTTAGATGCATTATCGGGAGCCATATATTTTAGCCATTTAGACTTATACCAAGGTTACTATCAATTAGAACTAGATAAAGAATCACGTCCTTTTACAGCATTCACAACAAATCAAGGTCAGTATCAAATGACACGAACTCCGATGGGGTTAAAAACTAGCCCAAATGCTTTTTCACGCGCAATGACTATCGCTATGTCAGGCTTAAATTACGAAAGTTGTTTTGTATACCTAGATGATTTGATTGTTTTTGGAAATAATTTAACAACACACAACAGGAATTTAATAAAAATACTAGCTAGATTACGCAAAGTGAATTTAAAATTAAATCCAAGTAAATGCAGTTTTTTAAAGAAACAAGTTCTATATTTAGGACATGTAATCTCAGAAGACGGCATTTCGCCCGATCCTGAAAAAATTTCTGTAATGCAAAATTATCCTGTACCCACCGATGCAAAAGAAGTAAAACGCTTTGTAGCATTCGCAAATTATTATCGCAAATTCATAAAAAACTTTTCAGAAATTGCATATCCATTAAATCAACTCACAAGAAAGGGAGTATCCTTTGCTTGGTCCGATAAATGTCAACGAGCGTTTGTAAAATTAAAAGAACTACTCGTAAACCCGCCTATATTGCAATATCCAAATTTTACGGAAAACAATCAGTTTATTTTGAGAACAGACGCATCAGGTTACGCATTAGGTGCAGTATTATCCAACGGAAATGATAAACCTGTAGCGTATGCAAGTAGAACTTTAAATAAAGCTGAAATAAATTACTGTACAATTGAAAAAGAACTTCTTTCAATAGTTTTTGCAGTCAAAAAATTCAGACCATACTTGTACGGAAGAAAATTCACTATATTAACTGACCATCGTCCTCTAGTTTATTTATTTGGTATGACTAATCCAACAAGTCGTTTAACGAAATTTCGCTTATTGTTAGAAGAATACGACTTTATAGTCAAGTATGTGAAAGGTTCCGAAAATGTAACGGCAGATGCTTTATCGCGAATAATAATCAGTTCAGACGAATTAAAAAATTTAAATCAAGGTACTGTTTGTGCCATAACGCGTGCTCAAAGTCGACATCGAAATAGTGACGAGGGAGAATTGAAACGTTTGTGTGACGAAAGGACTGGCCATCCGGGAGTCATAGAACTTTTAAAAATACCCGAAACGTCAATTGAATTAAAAATTCTTAACGATACAGAACTAAAAAACATTCCAAAACGAAAAACAAAATTGCATTTTCACGGCATTGCATCTTACGATAGTGATATTAGAATATTATATATAAGTCAGGATTCTTTGTCAAAGAATGTACTTAGGGCATCTTTGAAAGACCTGAAAGAAATATGCGAAAAGCATAATATTCCGGAATTAGTTATAATAAAGAATGGAGAAAATGCGCATTTAATAAAGAAACTACTAGGAGCTCCTCAAGAAATAAATAAGTTACAATTAAAAATATCTGTCGTAAGAGGCGTGCAAAGTATTACCTCACCAGAAATGAAACAACTAATAATTAACGATTTCCACATGCTTCCAACAGGAGGACATGCTGGTATAAACAGAATGTATAATACTATAAAACGATATTATTTTTGGACAAACTTAAAGAAAGACGTTGAAAATTTTGTTAAAAAATGTACCGAATGTCACAGATGTAAACATTTTAATATTGCTAAACAACCCTTAAACATTACCACTACTGCCACAAGTGCATTTCAAAAAGTATTACTAGATTTAGTAGGTCCTTTAGAAACGGACAATAATGAAAATAAGTATGTGTTAACGCTTCAGTGTGATCTAAGTAAATTCGTGGAGTGCTATGCCTTGCCAAATAAAGAAACAAGCACCGTAGCACGTTCATTTGTTGAAAATTTCATCCTCCGGTATGGAATTCCTGAAGAAATACTTACTGATCAAGGAGCTGAATTTATGTCAGCTACATTCAAAGAATGTTGCAAATTTTTACAAATTAAAACGTTAAATTCCACAGCTTATCATCATCAAACTTTAGGTTCTTTGGAAAATTCACACAAAAATCTAGGAACGTTTTTAAGAATTCAAATTCAAAATCAAAAAGAAAGTTGGAGTACTTGGCTTCCATATTGGACATTTGCTTACAACAACACAGTCCATACAGAAACTAAGTATACTCCACACGAATTAGTTTTTGGTAAAAGAGGTAGAATACCATCAAATTTGCCAAACAGAGTTGATCCATTATACAATTTCTGTAGTTATCCCCTGGAATTAAAATATCGTTTACAAACAGCAGCTAATGACGCTAGAGAAAATTTAATTAAAGCAAAATGTAATAGAAAAAACTTTTATGATAAGAAAAATAGATGTAAACATGTTAGTTATAGGTCAGGTGACAAAGTGTATTTAAGAAATAGTGCTTCGAACAACAAAAGTGAAGTGATATTTAAGGGACCTTATAGTGTTACAGAAGATAAACATCCTAATGTAGTGATTCAAATTGACAATAAATTAGTTGAAGTTCATAAAGACAGAGTTAAAAAGGATCCTAATTAAGAAAAAAACTGAGAGAAACAACAAGACGTCTTGCTGGAATGTATTCTCGAAATCAATTCAAAATGAAGCCTTGTTTTCATTGTATAAACCTGTATAAGAACTGTTTTAAAGAGTAATTTTAGATACAACTGCGTAGTAGACAAATATTTCAGAGTTATGTAATAATATGTATTTGGTATTAGTTCTTTTTTTTTGTATTCGACAACAAAACATATTTTCCTTATAAAAAAAAGGTTTATTGACATAGAAATACGATCATAATGTTCAAGGAAAAAAAATCAAATTTGCAACTTGATTTTTTTTTCATTCCCGCGGAAGGTGTAATAATAACAAATTCCGTTGTATATCGAGTATGTCAGAATCGCTAAGTAAGCAGTGCAATAACCTATTGGTGCGTTGCCGAACGACTATTCGATATGCAACGTAATGACAATTTTTATTAGTTAGGTTGTTAACACGAAAAAGAAATGTATTTTATTCACTCACATATTAGACTTCGAAATAAAAGCATTAATTAAGTATGTAAGACGAAATCATTTTACCAATCGCCCGACAACCACCACAATGTAACAAATTGTGGACGTTATGAGTAACATGCTTTTTTTCTTATAGTATTTTAAAAGTGTTGATAAAATATTTATACAACTCATCTCCATAATCGCAATATTGTGTTATAAGAACAGGACTACATAGTATAGCAGAAGCAATATGTAAAGCCAAAAAAATTTCATACATGTCTAGAAGTAAAATATCTTTCAATAGAACCGATCCTGAGTACAACAAAAATTGGCGAAATTCGGTAGCTTTCCAACGTTTCATTTATCTAACCCTCGCGGTTTTCGACAAAATTCCAGTGGTATGTACGATTTACTGTTAACCAAAAGGTCGGAGAATGAATTGATTTGGTAAGCAGTTAATTTATGTGGAGGTTTGGCTCCCACACACCAAAGATTAACTAATTTTCTCATAACCCCTAAGCATATTAAATGCATATAATCTAAAGGTGTATCATTGATCATATCAAAATCATCGAGCTGCTCTAAAATTGATCTACCAAAATGATGATCCTCATCAACCTGAGCTTTGAATTCTGTATCTGTTCTAAGTAAAATACGTTCGGTATTAGAAACACACATCACATTGTCGATATATTCCCCACGGACATGACATTTAGAACACGAATGGTAACCGCAATGGCACTTGTTTTTTTTTTATAAAACTTTTAGCTGGAGCATCAAAAATTCCAAATTTAATTCTGAATGGAATTCTATTTGTATTATTATATTTTCTAGCACTTTTTGTCAACTTTAAAGCTTCGTCAATAAAATCATTAGTAGTGTGTATTGCCGGTGCTGGACCAAGGGGTAGTTTTTCCCCCTCCACCGCCCGAATAGGGGTGGAAACCCCTATGGAGGGGTTGTTACCCCTAATAGGGGTGAAAACCCTTATGAAGGGGTTGTAGGCGTGCGCAATGGGTGGGGGGAGGGTTCCCGAGGGAGGGGGTGCTATCCCGAGGGATGGTAGGGTGGGTTACCCCCAGCGGTGAACTACCCCTATTTAGGGGATGATTGTGACATGGAAAAATCAGCGAAAAAAACTATTTTTTTTCGGAGGGGGAGGGTGAGGGAGGATTTTAAAGGAAATATTCGGGAAAAAGTTGCGCGGATCGGTGTGGGATACGATCTCCGGACCTCTAGAATACGAAGCCGGCGCGGAATGCATGTGCCGATGATACATGTGAGGTAGAGTATGGAGATGTGTATAAGTACTTGTCATACGCTAGAGGATAGATCGGTTCGGAGTGAAATAAAAAATACTAAAAAATAGTTTACAGTTTATTTAAATCGTGCAATACCTTATCTTTATTAAAATACAATATTTCCTTAAGACACAAACTAGCTACACTATTAGTAAGATCACAATAGGCGAGAAGGCCTTCCTCGCTAGTCGAAACAGTTCTCAACTTACGAATTAAATCTAAAACGCCTCTATAATATTGCAAAAAATCGAGTTTTCCTAAACTAATTAATTGATTAGTGACAAACTTTTGATTTAGAGCACTCAGTTCGCGTACATTATTTTCGGTTAAATACAAGGAAACTGAGTGTTTAGAAACGACAATCATGCGTACGTCATTACATTGCTGGGTCATAATTACGATGTTGTCATTGCATATATAACGGAGATGAGTAATGTCGTCGCCGCTGGTAAAATATCCGACGAGAAGCCAAGCCAACTGCTTCATTAACATATTCCAGTCATTAACGTTAAATTGTAGAGTTGTTCCACTGCTAATGTGTATGGCGATAGCCGGTTCGAAATTGTGAGAAATTCGGAGGCCCACGCTCACATCGAGGCCGCTGCTTGGACACGGGAAACAGGTGTTGATTAATAGATGCGTATCTGGTGGGTCGGGCGCTGGCGGCGTTTCCTCTTCGCAGTGCGAAACGTTTGCATAAAACGTCGCCAAGTCACAATCAGCGGCGGCGGCGTTTTCCATCTGGTTCGCTTGCTGTCGTTACAATTGTCGCGCGTAGACTGAAGTAGGCGGCGGGGGGAAACTGATCGAAAAGGGGTGGGTGGTAGGGGGTGATGCGGACAACCAGGACCCTCTAAATCGAGGAAGTTGTGCGTGTTTTCCATAAGAAACAATGTTATTCGACACTCGAACACCGGTTTGTCACTGGTTTCAATGGAAAATGCGAGCGGAGTCTACAAGCGATTTGAGGCGTCGATCCAAGAATCGGGTGTACTATCGAAACCTAACCAACGAACGAGCACTTTGTCACCTTTTCGTCTCAAAACTTTTTCCACTAAATATACGTCGGGAGTTTTTGTTTTTTGCAATTCCTCTGTATAGAAACCACCTTTGATGGGTCTCCCCTCGAGATCTTCCAGCAAATACGTTACAGGGTTGGTTATTTGAACCTTTTTAACTTTAAATAGTTCACTCGTCCAGTTCGGCGTGTAGCTCTTCTCAAAGACATGCTTGGCCTTGCTAATACGTACTAGATCGCCCGCCTTAAACTTGCGTGAGCCTGTCGCGACCTTGAGGTGTGTATACACCGTTTCCAATAGATGTTTCTCATTTTTTGCGTTCAGAGCGTCGGAAGGTCGCATTTTAGTAACGGAATGCGTTGTATTATTATAAGTGTGCACGATTCGTGGTAGGACATCCACCCAGGCGTATGTACCGTTCAAACTAAAATATTTAAACAGTTTTTCTTTAATCGTACGGATGGCGCGTTCAGCCATAGCAGCTTTGATATGAGTATAGGACGTGTAATGATTGATGCCGTGACGTTCCATTAAACGTCGAAAGTACAAATTGAAAAATTCGCTCCCCCGATCGGATTGAAGATTACGTGGTCTTGCTTCTCGTAGGATATCTTCGAAAGCGCTTGTCACCTCCTCGCCAGATTTCGATTTTAACACTCTCACCCAGATGTATTTTGAGAAACAATCGATGACGAGTAAAAAATATTTGAACTGTTTATTTACTTTGGCATACAGATCGAGTTGTCCAAGGTTGGCCTGCCACAAGTCGTGTAAACCTTTAATTATCGTGCGACGGCGGGGATAGAGTTTCCTGGCCGGTTTGTGTAACTCGTTAACTAATTGAATTTTTTCAGCTGACATTATCAGGTTTTTAACGGATCGCCTTTCTTCTTTGTCGATTTGCTGGGTGTACTGCCGGACGGATGTTGCGTACTGGGGTTGATATTGCTTTGAGAAGAGGGTAGAGGAATCGCGGGCCGCTTCGGAGCTTTTTTACTAGTAGTAGGAGTAGTAGTGGGAGGAGGCGATGCTGTTGGTAGCAGTACAATGTTTAGTTTGTCTTGTAATAAATCGATTCGCTTGCTAAGAGTGTGCATCTCAATAGCATAGGGAGTCGTGTCGAATGTTGCGAGAAATTTATTTTGAGAAGATTCTAGTTTTCTAGAAAAGGAATCTGCTACAAGTTGAATCTCGCTGCGAAGTAAGGCGATGGATTTTTTGGTAGAGTCATCTATATACTGTTTACACGTTGAAATGGAGACGAGACCCTCTGCGAGGGCAGCTGCAGTTTTACTAACTCTTTTCTCTATAGTACCCGTTTTTTCACTAAGAACACCTACTAAGGCAGCTTCCAGTTCACGAAAGCGTCTATCGAATTCAGTTTGTGCTTCGAGAATCACACGATCCACATAACCTTTATTATTAGCGTCGGCATCTTCCGTAGGACTTTTCAGATTACTGATCTTAACGTGTTCGATATTAAGATCTCCCTCGGACGTACGAGAAAAAATCGAATGACTGGTGAACGATGCCGCTTTACTGTGGACGACGGTGTGAAGACCTCCCGAGCGACAACCGAATTTATCCAAACTCATCGTAAGACTGATGCAGATCGCGTATTAACCGCCAATATATAACAGTATCCTAATAGGACGTCGACTTATCTAATGTGGCGTGTGAGAGATAATTTGTCTAAGCAATACTTTAAGTTGGTCATACAAGCTTAGATTGGGACAGGGAATATTGAATATATCTAATGTGAACTTTCCAGATCGCGCTAAACTATTAGTAAATTCGCTATATTCATAATAAAAATCATCCTGCAGGAAATACAAAAATCCGTTAGTATATCGAAACACCGAATCTATATCGGAGGGTACGCCTCGAAAATCTTTGGAAATAAATCCATATCTGCTAGGGATGAAACTAGTCTCGTTCAATTCCAAATAAAAATCCTGTTCATAAAAGAGAAACGTTTTACCCCTGTAAGTGTTTACGACGGCGATTAATTTTCGGTCAAACTGATTGTAGATATCCGTATATTTTACACTGCGTTTGAACCTAAGTTTAGGTAGTACTTCGAATATTATTATGTTATCCTCTAAGAATAACACGATTTCATCATTAGGTCTCTGATACACCACGGTGATTTCACTAAAGCGTTCCGGGATGAAATGTAGAAACTTGTTAAGATCCAATGCTTTAGAGGACATATTTCCAGATCTGAGATCTAGAATCCACACCCAATTTTCATAAATACTATATAATTCCTCGTTCAAGACCAAAAAGGAAAGTTTGTCATAGCTGTTTATGATGCAAATTCCGGGTTCGGCCGCCGGCATTGGTGTAGTAGCATGCGTCATCCTCGTCGTAGGTCTAGGCGATGTCGACGTTGTAGCCTTCTTCGTCGTCGTCGTGGTGGTGATGGTCGTAGTCGGCGGGAGCGGACCGTATAACAATTGAATTCCCTCTATATCATCAGTATGAAAGTGTAGTGCTTCCCCCTGATAGTAGGGAAACATTACAGCGGAGGTATTAGTCGAATGGTCTAGCCCCAACGTATGACCATTCTCATGAAGTAATATAGGGAACAAGGAGGGTTTCTTTTTGTTCGCAGAAACTCCTTGTATATCCATACTCAAATTTAAAGCGGCGTTTACATGAATTTCGGCAGGTGCCGCTCCTGGATTGGGAGAATATGCGTGCGCATAAACTTCTGTCCTCAATTTCATGGGGCATGAATGATTTATAGCATCCATATCATGAGTTTTATCTTTAAATGTAATGGAAATATTTGCGGCGTGTAAATCAGAGACAAATAGAAATTTTAAATTTATCTTCTCCCACGCCTTGAAAGCTTTCTGACTAACAAGTTTGCATTTATAGAAGTCTCGCGGTGTTCGTAGTGTCCACTTTAGGGTACTACCCCGCGGCCATGCTGTGGGATATACCGCAAATTCGCTGAGATCGGGCATCCCGCATCTGGGTGTTTCGAGTAATTCGCTAGTTTGGTTGTTTACTTCTCCGTCCTGAGGTAATTGGTAGCGTTCTTGAAATAAGGACAATGCTTCCGAAACATTCCCATCACCATTTCCTATCAAGTAACCATACTCTCGAAGATATTCATCTGGGCTCTCCGCACGCACTGCTGACACCAACCCCACCACCGACACAACTAGCAGCTGCAGCAACATGGTGGGAATACTTCCGGAGCGACGTCCTAATACATCCAAACTCATCGTACAACTGGAGGCAGATCACTTACGAACACTTAATATATAACGTTCGCCTCGCGAAGTTCTTCGAGGATCGAAAGAATTTCATTATCATGTGATATGGTATTACCAGCTTCTTTGGACGCGTACAGAAGTCTTAATCTGTCTACTAACTCATTAAAATTATCAAAGTAGACGTATTCGGTAGACTTGGTATTATAATGCATATTGGGTAAAATACCTCCACGCTTACGGAAATTATATGGGGGTGGTTCTTCACGTCTCGGTTTAAGTACTTTTCTATATGTAGAGACTCCTTTCGAGGAGGAGGAGGAGGAGTCGAGAAAAGCATTCGTGGAGGCGCTTTTCTTGGAGGCTATGGTAGCATCTTCTGCTTCAGCATCAGTAAAACCATCTGTTTCATCATCATCATCATCACCATCTTCCTTATCGGGCATCTCTGCATCGACGCTAGCAATAGGAAGCTCTCGAAAGTGTAAGCGTTGCCTCGGGATGCGTGGAGTTGAAGCGTTTACCGGACTTATCCATTCGGTTTTAGGATGTAACAATGGGGGTGGTGGGGGTGGTGGTGTTGGCGGCGACGACTTCTCACGCTTTCTCTTAACAGACTGTAAAGTAGGCTCAGTAGGCTTTTTCGTAGCTTCAACTAGTTCAGTCAAAGGTTTCGTTATCGGGGCAAACAGTTTCTTCAGTGTGGCATCATCCTCATATCGTCCTAGTTTGATAGCCATAAACTTTTTTCGTACGGAGCGAGACAGTTCGCGAACTTTTTTCGCTCGCGCCGCCTCGGCATATCGACCTCTGCGATATCGACCGGCATTCAAATCGAACTCCTTTATGATGACGAGAGGAGTAAACGTGCGACTCCAACATGCAGAACACAATCGTTTAAAGTGCTCAAAGCTCATATCTGGAGATACGTGCTCATCGAAAGCATGTCTTAAATTAATATCGTTCTGTTTGAATAAGACAAGAACATTACAATTATCACGTACGAGCTTTTTGGCACTTTGGAATATGTTTGACATAGGTATGCTACATCCACGTTCCGATGCCTCCCCATCGAGAAATAGGCCCTTACGACGTGTTGCTTTTCGCATGCCACATCGTCGAATAAAAATATTGAATTTCGACGTGCTTTGTCGGGATCCATGACGCTTTCATTGTCCGAATACGCGAAATAGCCCATACCTTTCACGTTCTGCAACACTTCTTGTAACAGCTGATATTTGGGCTGATACAATGATCTCGAATACACGTAGAGGTTACGAAACTTTAATCCATTCTTATGGAACAGTAGCGATAACATGGCATTCGTTTTACCACATGCTGATGGTCCGGCAAAAACAGCTCGAAAACAATTCGGAAGTAGTTCACTGTGTTTAATCGACGGCTTGCTTGCGTCTACAAAGTCCAAGTTGTCAATAGGCAGTGCGGGTGCTTGTTGTACCGCCCGCATTCTTGCAACTGACAGTCAGGTATGGGTCTACCGCCTATAAATAGGGTGAGACAGCCGAGGTTAGTATCATTTGGGATGATAGTGTACAAAGGTGAGGGTGTGTTGAATACTCTAATCAGTAAGTTGCCCTTCGAAATACACATCCCTGGGTACGAATTTTGTGGTCCAAATACCCAATTAGACAAGCGATTGGCAAGGGGTGACCGCGGGGTGAATGCCCTCGACGCTGCCTTTTAATCGCACGACATTAGTTATGCGAAAAGTTCCTCTTTGAAGGATAGACAGAAAGCTGATCGGGAATTGGAGCATCGTGCGTGGGAACGCGTGAAAAGCAAAGACGCATCTGTGGGAGAGAAGACAGCGACGTGGTTTGTGAAGACCGCCATGAAAGCGAAACGGAAGATCGGCATGGGGCATCGCCCGATATCGTTTAGAAGAAGCGTTGTGAAACCCGTCGCGCGCCTTGTAAAAACCGCAATGAAAACAACAAACACGCCGATAAGCGCGGCCGGCTTGAAGCCGTCTGCTTCGATCGCATTACGCGCGGCTCGTGCCGCTGTGAGAAAGGCGGACGGCCGGAAGCGAATTCGCGTTCCTCGCATTTTACCGTATGAAAGTAAATCTGGAGGAATTTTACCTTTACTACCCCTCTTCGCAAGTTTGAGCGCTTTAGGCACAATTACAGGGGGTACAGCGGCCGTCGCGAAGACAGTCGTCGATGCCAAGAATGCACAAAAAAAATGGAAGAGCAAAAACGACACAATAAAGCCATGGAAGAAATCGGAGCGAGGGGATCCGGATTGTATATACGGAAGTCACCTCGAGGATTTGGTGTGTATATTAAAAAGCAGCAGGGACGCGGATTGTACATGAAGAATCAGACAAAAAACCTTTAAAGCTACCCAATAGAGCTCTACACGATCGTGAAATCATTAAATATGTCGATAAATTGAGAATCCCCTACTTTAGAGGGGTTTATATGCGTGATTCCCTACCAGAAAAACCGAGACACAACGAGAGCGCCATCGTCAATTTAGATACAGCGAAACATCCGGGAACGCATTGGGTAGCATATAAGAAACGGGGTAATGTCATCGAATATTTCTATAGTTTCGGTAACCTGAAACCGCCGCAGGAACTCGTCCGATACTTTGGTGGGAAGTCAGTGGAAATTTTCTATAATAGAGACCGTTATCAAAAGTTTTCCGCGAGTAACTGCGGCCGTCTATGTCTCGAATTTCTCTATAAAACGTGAGTAGGGACCGGTTCGCTGTTTAATCATGTCCGAGACGTTCACGTTAAAGAGTCGTACATTAACTCTCTCCATAGATTTCCAAACACCCATCCACTTAGAGAAGCATTCTGCGTACGGGTTGGCTTTACTCGGCTTCTATTCATACAACACTATTCCGAATATAGAGGACGGTACGAAATTTAAGTATTATTCGAAAGGGAACGTCGACACACCGCACTTCATTAGCATTCCGACAGGTACTTACGACATTGTCGATATCGAGAAGTACCTTAAAACGTTTCTGATACCGGAAAACAGAGCAGGTGACAGTGTCGGCCACGCCGACGACGACGACGACGACATATTCTTTTTGAGATCAAACAATAATACGTTAAAGTGTGAAATATTTCTGCGAGATTACGATATTGACTTTCGAGCCGGGTATACCAGGATCGCGAAACTTCTGGGATTCACTCCAAGGCTATTGGAAGCCGGAAAAGTGCACCAGTCTGACTTACCCGTCAACATTGTGAAAGTCCGCACCATACACATCGATTGTAATATAATCGGTGGTTCGTATTACAACGATCGCCCGTCGCATACCTTATACGAGTTTCCCACTAGCTCCGACCCAGGGTTCGCTATCGACGAAGTTCCTCGCAATCTAGTATATTCCACAGTGATTCCACGTGAGATAAGTAATATCACATTAACGGTTCTGGATCAAAATTTTGAACCTATCAATTTTCGCGGTGAAGAGATTCTCATTAGATTGGAATTAAAAAGATTGTAGATTGGAAGTAAAGAAGATGGTCTTAGTCTTGGGTGATTACTATAAAAGAGGTGTGGTGCGGAGTGTAACAGCAGTAGCAAAAAACCGTTCGAGGCGACGGCATCAGAGATTGTCCCGAGCGAACGCTACATTTCTCCACGCCATCGGATATGTTGTCCAGCCGGATTTTCGACCTATATCCGAAGCTTCAAAACGATGACACGATAACGAGTATAAAACGCCACACGTACCATCCATTCGTGAAATCCTATCTCAAGAATGATATTCTCGAAATTACGGTGACGCGAAACGACGCTTTTCTCAACCTCTACGACTCCACACTAAAAATCTATGGGAAATTAGAGAAGAAATCCGGCGATGGAGAGGTTACATTCGTAAATAACGCAGTCGGGTTTCTATTCGATAGCATGGCATATCTCCTGAATGGTATCGAAGTAGAGCACGTAAAACAGCCGGGTCTAGTGAGTTTGCTTCGCGGTTATCTCTGTTACAATGCCAATGAGAGCAAATATTTGGATAAAGGTAGTTGGGTGTTTCCCGAGAAACCCCGCGTGAACGCAGACGGGACTTTCATTTGGCTCATCCCCCTCGCACATTTCTTCAGCATATTCAACGATCACAAAAAGGTAATGTTCGGAAGACACACCATTCGCGTTGTTCGCGCTCGTAACGATGACAATTGCGTTCTGGTTACAGGAACAACTACCACCTATGACATAACGATAACTGACATGTTATTGAAAATACCACACGTCGTTCCCAACGTTGAAACGAAGCTGGAACTGTTGAAATCCATAAAAAATGATAGACCGTTCATAATCGCATTTCGAACGTGGCAGTTACACCAGCTACCCGCTCTGAATGTGGGTTCCACTAATGCCGTTTGGTCGATCCAAACGATGAACAACCAACATCCACCCCGATACGCAATCATCGCATTCCAGACAGATAGACAAGATAAAAAACAGCAGATAATACAAAATTCGATAATCTGAACATATCCGATATATGTGTGAATTTATCTGAGCGATATCCATACGAACCACAAAATTTAAATTTCGAAACCGGCGACTATGGTGAGATTCATGATAGTTATGTGGATTTTAACACTAGCTACAAAGGGGACTATTTCGGCGCGAAGCAACCATTACTCGATATGAAACAATTTAAAGATACGACGCTCTTCGTCGTCGATTGTTCGCGCCAAGACGAGCAGATTAAATCCTCTATCGTCGACGTCTCCATCGAGTTTCAAGCGCGGACCGGATTTCCTGCGAATACCAAAGCGTATTGTATCATTATTTACGAAAGCGTGTACGAAGCCACGCCCCTTAGTGAGATGGTGAGAAGCATCTATTAGTCGCAATCACACACTCGACCATGAAGGTACTCCTAGCCGACATTCAGGGGTTTACGCTCACGAAGAATTCTTCGCCGGAATTTTTTGCAAAAGAATTGGCAATTCATAAATTGCCAATTCTTTGCCAATTGCCAACTCGCATGAATCATTACGTGTTTGAGGAACCTATCCCATACACCAACCTCTCGAACTATGATAAGAAACAAGTTCAGTATTGCACCAGACATATCCACGGACTCCGCTATACTTCCGGTTATGTACCCTACGAAAAACTCGACGCCATCCTTTTGACCGACATTCGTGATGCTGACATCGTCTACGTACGAGGACATAAAAAAAATGCTTATTCGACGCTCACCTACACAATCGAGAGACGACGACGACGATGGCGACGAAGACGATGCAAGCGAAAGTTGTCAACACCGAACACCTTTCAGACAGCTCCCCGGATACATTCAAATTTCACCGTGACCTTCCGCTGTGTATGAATCATCACTCGCATTCTTTTTCTATGTGTGCTATACGAAATTGTTATACATTATACTCTTGGTTCTTCCAATGTGTTCCACAATAAATAAATATATAGATAAGAATGAATTTTGTTTCATTTCTCAGTAGTCCTCCAAACATGATCGCGTCCGGGTCCCCCTCCTCCTCCTCCCCCTCCTCCTCCGCCGGTTTACTACTGCTACTCTCGGCAGTACTGAATAATATCCTCTATATTTCCACGCCGCACGCTGCAAAGGATGTGTTTATATGTTTCGATAGACATGCCATTTGGCCGGAAAATTGGGTGCAGATGGAATCCTTCACATACAACCGGTACACACCGACATTGATGACGAAATTACCGGGCAATGCTACTACAAGCTACAAAATACGTGTCGTCTACCAAAATCGCACGTTTGAAGATTCGACATGGTGGAACCTAACTAGCGTGCGCCCTACTCCTACTAATACTACTAATACTACTACGCCCTCGACCACCCAACTTTCGAACACTATATATTTTTTGGGGTGCTACATCGCTTTCAGTGTATCAGTGCTGCTTCTTATCGCTGGAACAAGAACATTCGTCTGTCTGTGCTCGAAATATGGAGCTGAACGAATTTTTTATTAAATACGAGGACGTACTTCTACCGCGACATAGAGCACAACTTTTCTATTTGCAACGAGCTCTAAATGTCGAATTGGAAAGGATGCAGACGTCCGCGCGCGGACGCCATTATGTGAGCTGCCCTTGGGCGCTGAATTGCAGCAAGGAATGTCCAGAGAAGTGTTTGTGTACCGATCGACTATTTCACCGGGACGACATTAAAACCGCCATGAAAAAAATTATGAAATTGTATAGCGACCTATATGGAAATACACGCGATTAAATGTCGTCGCTCTTTTCTTTTTGTTCTGTTTCCTTGAAAGCCTCGAGTTTCAGCCTTCGTACACACACACACACACACACACACACACACACACACACACACACACACACACACACACACACACACACACACACACACACACACACACACACACACACATGCATGCATGCATGCAAGTTCTCGCCGGCGACGAACCTGTTGGGAACTTTTTTTCGCGTAAGTTCACCGACTCGCACCACCCTTCACCCCCCAGCGGCGCGCAATTCCTCATCGCTCTCGACTTGTTGAAACTTGCGCGCGAGGGATAAGTTAGTCTGCAGCCCCCACCCCCACCACCAGCTCAACCCTCGGATTCAGTCTTCAGTAACGGTGTTCAGAATACACACGCACGCACGCACGCACCTCTCTCACACTTTCCAAACAACAGCCACAACAACGAGATGGAAGTTACCGAATTTTTGCGGCAATACGCTAGCAATGTCACGGAAGAGCACAAGAAAGAACTCCTAGACCTTCAGCATCTCCTAGACAACCGAGAAGCACAAGAACGACGTGATTCCAAATATGGGAGACATTTCGTGAGATGTCCTTGGTCCAGCGATGCTAGCACAGAGCGGCCAGACACGTGCGACTGCGTCTCATGGAACTGGGAACGTCGGAGAATCGAGAAGCATATCCAGACGATTATTGACATGTATTTCCAACTTCTATCGAGAGTCGAAAATAAAACGTTTTCTTAAACTCGGTTCGTTTTCTTTATTTCTAGCTACAAGATGAAAGAAAACACACACACACACACACACATAATTCGAAGGTATTTCGTTTATTATACGCAAACAGTGCGTCACAGCGCCTACACCTATATATTATACATTTTTTTGGTGTGTTTTTTGTTTTGTTACACACACACACACACACACACACACACACACACACACACACACACACGCACACACACACACACCCACGCACGCACGCACGCACGCACCCACGCGCACACACACACACACACACACACACACACACGCACGCACGCACACACGCACGCACCCACGCGCACACACACACACGCACACACACACACGCACACACACACACGCACACACACACACGCACACACACACACGCACACACACACACGCACACACACACACGCACACACACACACGCACACACACACACCCACGCACGCGCACACACACACACACACACACACACACACACGCACGCACGCACGCACACACACACACACACACGCACGCACACACACACACACACGCACGCACGCACGCACGCACGCACGCACCCACGCACACACACACACACACACACACACACCTCCTCTTTGTTCCTTTGTCTACGTATCTAGACACGATTACACATGACCCTCGCAGCAGTCGGGCGGATACATTTCTGCGCCCTACGACAATATTTTATCCCTTTCCATAACTACACTCATCTGGATCTATGCGAAATGACTTGCATAAATGGGATCCTAATCCACCTTTCGCTTGGGTTTTACTTCATTCTTCTTTTTTACCCAAGTGCGTGTGTTGTCAGCATACCAAGCCCACCTTGACAGATGTATAATACACCGAATTTATTTTGTGCCAGCGAGAGCGTGAATAGACATTTCTTTGCTCATAGCTACTTTTGTATTCTTCTTCTTGCCATACATCATAAGTCGCCCACGCACACAGACACGCCGGCCGTGAGGTGTCGTCTCGTACATCCACCTTTCCCACCGGCTGCGAGTTGAGACAAGTATTCCGTTCGCCGGTTCCCGACCTCGCTCTACGTTGTTGTTTTCATATCCTCGTCTTTGTATGAAAGGCTATCTCGCGCCGGCTTTCGTTTCGATTTTAAATCTGGTTTTCTTCGTTTTTCCACCTGTGCACGCCGTTTTCGTATCGCGCTCACCTTGACTTTTGCATAAGTTGTCTGAGGTTGCGAGTGCGATTTCTTTGTACATGGCTTCGTTCCTCTTCTTCTTCTTTGTCTTCCTACGCATCTTCAGTAGTCTACACGCACGCACACCCAGACCTGATGATCTTGTGGTACCGTCTCGTATTCCCCTTCTGCAAGTATCGACAAGTTTACCACCGAGGTTCGCCGCGACCTCGGCCGGTATTTTTTATTTACATACTGCAATCATCTTTGTATGTGCATTATCTCGGGTAAATGGAATCGTCTTACGGCTTTCGCTTCGTGTTTTACTTCGTTTTTTTTTTCCCATGTGTATGTCCGCGTACCGAGATCACCTTGGCAAACCTCTTGTCTGCAGTTGAGGGGGGCGAAGCGCACAAAGCATTTCTTCTCTCATAAAATGCTACCCTTTCGCTCGCATTTTACAGTCCGGTCCACTTCATACGCGAGTCATGTATTGCTATAGCGCTCGCTACGTCCTTATGCGTCTGGATTTCCATCGCCGATTACTCGACGGCGATTCTATAGCAGATTTCGAGTTGGGATCGGTTCTTCGCAGCCAGAAGCGCCTCGTGGAGTTATGCATTTCTTGCGCCCCGGATAAAGAGTGCCTCTACGAGTACTACGACTACCACGAATGGGTTTCGGAGAAGTCCGACGACCTACCCAAACGCTGCTTCGAGTGCGGATTTCTTCTGGAGCTGTAAGTTTTTCTTTCTCCCTTAGATTGTTTGTCCGTTTATTCCTACTAGCGTACCATGCACTCTTGCATTTCTGTCCCTCCTATTTCTCTATGGTTTCTTGCCGCCTTCCTCTCTCCCAGTTTTTATTTCTCGCTCTGATTTACCATTCCTATTACAGATATGAACATCGTGCGTTATGCTCATGGTGCGGCCCCGATTTGCCCCGCAAACACAGCCCAATGAAGTGTACGATGTGTGGGGATAGCCTTTCCATACCCATGTTTTGGAGGACGCCGGGAACGAGGGAGCGGGTTTGTGAGAGATGCAAAGAGGGTCGGACCGATGTTCGATGCATCGACGGACGCGTCACCCCAGACATTACCGTCTCCGAAGATGGAGCGGTGGTGCGGTAAGCCGTACCGACCCTTATAGACCTCGCAGCCAATATGGTCGCGCTCCACCACGGCGCACCCTTTATGGACGGGTCTATCCCCCGAGTATGTGATGTTGCAATACGGAACTGTTGGTTGAAACATTATGGGGGTCTTAGGTACTATTTTTAGGACTCTGCTTTATACTCTTTTATTATTTACTTTTTATTCCCTAATATTATTATTCTTATTATTATTATTATTATTATTATTATTATTCTTACTATTTATTATATGCCTTTTTACTATTTCCCGCGTATTATCTTTCCTCTCCCACACACTTCGACAGTCGTGCCGTGCGTCTCTTGACGATTTTTTCACTATATCGTCTTCCGCTACTACATGCCACTTTCACATGCGCACGACATAATCTTTCGCAAAATGCAGTGACTGACACCGACAATAACACCGAAATTCCGTCTATTACATCACACCGGTTTTGCATTTGTAAACACTCGGTTCCCTGTGGTCTTCGTTCTACACACACACACACACACACACACACACACACACACACACACATTTCACATGTCGTCGACCTTGATCTCCACATACACTTTCGCGGTGGACGCGTCCCAATTTCATATTAATACGAAGAATATGATAATGAACCGGTTGGTTCTCGGAGGAGAGTTTCCGTCTTCTCGATCTTGGCTTATCTTTACACAAAAATAATGTACGCGAACTGTGTGCTCTAAATCAAAAGTTTGTCACTAATCAAGTAATTAGTTTAGGAAAACTCGATTTTTTGCAATATTATAGAGGCGTTTTAGATTTAATTCGTAAGTTGAGAACTGTTTCGACTAGCGAGGAAGGCCTTCTCGCCTATTGTGATCTTAATAATAGTGTAGCTAGTTTGTGTCTTAAGGAAATATTGTATTTTAATAAAGATAAGGTATTGCACGATTTAAATAAACTAAACTATTTTTTAGTACTTTTTATTTCACTCCGAACCGATCTATCCTCTAGCGTATGACAAGTACTTATACACATCTCATACTCTACCTCACATGTATCGTCGGCACATGCATTCCGCGCCGGCTTCGTATTCTAGAGGTCCGGAGATCGTATCCCACACCGATCCGCGCAACTTTTTCCCGAATATTTCCTTTAAAATCCTCCCTCACCCTCCCCCTCCGAAAAAAAAAATTTAGTTTTTTTCGCTGATTTTTCCATGTCACAATCATCCCCTAAATAGGGGTAGTTCACCCCTGGGGGTAACCCACCCTACCATCCCTCGGGATAGCACCCCCTCCTTCGGGAACCCTCCCCCCACCCATTGCGCACGCCTACAACCCCTTCATAAGGGTTTTCACCCCTATTAGGGTTAACAACCCCTCCATAGGGGTTTCAACCCCTATTCGGGCGGTGGAGGGGGAAAAACTACCCCTTGGTCCAGCACCGGCAATACACACTACTATCATTTAGTAATTGGTTGGATTCTTTTGGTTTTTCGTTACCATAGTAAACACCAATAACTTCAACTGCATTGTTAGAACCGGAATTTGATTTTAGTAAACAAATGTAGTATAAAACTGGCTGTTGGAACTTTTGAAATAGGAATACCATCGATGTTAAAACAAAAGTCGATTTTAGCCAAATCTGAGTAATTTTCTAATGCAATTAAATTTCCAATGCAATTTTCGATGCCAAAATGTGTATAAATACCAGGTTCTACAGTTTCGTTCTTGAACTCAGGCGAAGTATTTAACAAAGATCTACTATCATTCGGTATTTCTGGAAAGAATTTGTTTAATATTTTTAATAGTTTAACTGCGTTTCGATTCACGTTAAACAATAGAACCCAGTTTATCAATGATGATTTCAAATCTAAATTAGATTGAGTTGGTTCCGAAAAATGTGTTTTATTATCAAGAAACAAGGAATCACAATTTTGAAATTCGCAATTTTCACCTGAAACGTTTGACCCATCGGGAAATTGAAATCATTCATCAGTGTTATCTTTTTCATAACTATATGCATGATTCATATCAGTTACATCTTCATTATTCATACGACTTTCTTTGACATTAGAGATACTTCTGGTTACTTTTCCCAATGAATTTTCATAATCTATTTTGGTTTTATGTACCTTTCTGTCATCTGGTGGTGGGTTGTACATTTTCTGTTTCATTAGAGGACGTTCGGAGATCTCCTATTGTGCGGACACTATTTTTCCAGGGCCAATTAATTGAATTAATTATTTTCCTTTCAAGGCTTTATTTCCGAGGGATTCCTTTCCAGCGATGATATTTTCAGGTGATAAATTATGGACATTTATTTTCCTAGAAAATTCCTAGTCTATTCAACACATGCAAATTAATATTATCAATCGGACGTAAATGAATATCCAATGGACGTCCGCTATGGGCCTAAACTGGACGTCCGCTGTGGACTTTTGAAGAACCTCTAGGCTGTAGGCCGGGAACGTAAAATAGACGTCCATTGGACGTCCGTTGGACGTACTTTAAGGACCTTGACCTACGGGACGAGAAATGGACCTAAACAGGACGCCATCGGACATCCAGTGATACGTGGGGGTGTTGAATCAAGTGTCCCAAGGGATTGAATAATTTAAAATAGCGATTTACTGAAAAATACGTCTAAATTTGGAATCTAAACATTTTGCATCCGGTAAATTTTGCAGGGAATTTAGATTTACTACTTTTAAAATTAAACTATGAATCTTATTTAAATATAAATAATTTATATAGGGAACTGGTAACATCTTAGGCATGTTCCTGGTTTTTAAAGTGGAATACTAAGGGTGCAACTGAATGTATGCGACGAAGAAGTTTACCCAGCAATATATTTGCTATTGAAACTATTAATTACATTATCAATTTCTGTCGCTTCCTGAGAACGAAGTTTTCTTCATTAAGAAAATTGAAAACGTGGTTGAGATCTACCATGATTCGAAACAGATTGGTTGGGCTGACAGTAGTTGGCATTCATAATTTAAATCCTCCTTCTGCACAAAATGTTCTTGAGCGGTTTTTAAAAAGCCGCAATCATAGGATATTATTTTTGTTATCTATGCTTTTTCACTTGTACAGTGGTTTAAAAATATTCTATAGAAAAACTTTTCTAAAAAACTATGGAGAAACTATTAAAAATATTTAAGAGCGAAGTTATAAAACAGCAGATTTTAAAGTACCTGCTTGAAACCGTTGTCTACAAGATTGTCTCGAAGTTAATACATCAATACTTGAAACATTTTTTCATGATATTAAAAAGGTTTAACACGTGTGATTAATAAAATATTTATTACACGTCTGATTATTTTTAAAAGGAGACATATTTTCCCTCCATATGCCACTACATATGTCCACTAAAGACAGTGTTATCAAATAGAAATTGTCCAGGTATTTCAAATTCGAGGAGGAATTTCGTAAAACGAATCGAACACACTCTTTTATGAAATGCTTAAAGTGAATATCCTCCGATATATACAGTAAACCTCGTTTTTAATTGACCCGAACATAACAGACCACCGGTTATAATTCAGTATATTGTTATCTCAAGATTCCAGAGTAGGGAAATCAATACAAAAAATTTCAGAAAAAATTGACTTGGTTAAAATGAATTTTCGGATATAATTAATAAATATTTCCAAACAGTTTATTCTAACCGAGGTTCGCTAGCGACTTTCGAGCAGGTAAAACCATTAAACATTACAAATTGCGGTTAAACGATAATTTCATATTTCCAAGAAAACCACATTAGGGTGCAAACGTAATAGAATTATGTGAATTTTAAGAAGGAAAGGTAATATTTTAACAAATACAGTTGTGTGTTCAGTGTGTTATTAACCGTTGATAACCCAAAACCGAGAACATGTCACATGACAGTGAAAATTGAAATAAGAGAAAACGAAACGCTTGGACACTAGAAGAAAAGTATAAATTTAAGAAAGGAAATTTGAAAAAATGAAATTGAAAATGGTAAATCTCAGGCGTTCATTTCCCGAGAAAAAATATAGGAAAAGCTGGTGTTTCGTTAATCTGGATAAATAAGAATGAAATTGTTAGAGCTTATGAATCTAACGCTTCCAATGCGAAGTGTAAAAAAAATGAAAAAATCTGCGAATTGTGAAGTTGATACGGCTCTTTTTACGTGGTTTTGGCAGCAACGAAGTAATGGAGTTCAAGTTTCAAGACATGTACTAAAAACAAAATCTGTTCAATTTGGTATGATTGAAATCATTTTTATTTCCAATACATATTGTGAGGAACCGTTTTAGGACAACAAATTCATGAAACCGAAACATGTGCGTGTAGTTTATCCTGGATTGACCGATTTAAGAAACCCCCGCAACATATGTAGCGGAAAAATTTCAGAAGATATAACTGTAAATAATGCAGTTAATCAGCAGTGGTTAGAAGAAATTTGGCCAAATTTGCGAAGCGAACATTTTTAACGGTGATGAATCCGCTTTATTTCATAAATTAACACCCGTCAAAAACCTATCATTGAAAGGAGAAAAATGTAAAGGAAGAAAATTGTCGAAAGAAAGAATTACATTTTTCCTGCTGCAAATTTCACTGGTATAGAAATAAGGAAATTGGTGGCAATCGGAGAAACAAAAAATCCTCGCTGCTTTAAAAACATAAAATGTTTGCCAGTTGAGTACTATGCCAAAAAGAAAACATCTGAGTTATTCAGAAAAGTGTTATTTGAATAGGTCAATGAATTGCAGGAACAGGAGAAAAATTCTAATGTTAGTGGATAATTGTCCTGCAAATCCAGAAGAGAAAAAATTGTATCGGAAATTTTTAATTAATCATTGGATCGACTACCTGGAAAGAAAGGAAGCATTGAATGTGAGCTTACTAATTGCTATTAATTTTATTTCCAAATCTTGGCAAGAAGTGTCAACTCAGAATAGTGAATAGCTAACGCTAGAATAGAATTCTGTTTAATGTTTCTGTTTGTTTCTGTTTAATGTTTTCTGTTTTTGTTAATGTTTAATTCTGTTTAAATGTTGTAGAATAGAATAGAATAGAATTCTGTTTCTAAAACAACTTAATACTAATACTGTTGAAGCGTGTTCATTTCCTGCGCTTCGAACACGTCCATTCTTCCTCGCGTTCCGTGCGGTGTTCCGTGTGTTTCGAGGTTGGTATCCTTGCCTGTCTGTGAAGTAGGACGTGCGCCCTCTCTCTCGCTCGCTCTCTCTCTCTGGCGGTGGCGTCTTCGAGGAACAATGGCGTTATCATGGTCCTAGGCTATCTCGACGGTATCTTCGCCCATCGAGGCCCCTAAAGGACTTTCGTTTGACTGGAGCGTTTCGACGGCTATACCTGGTTGAGGCAGTTATCGTTTCTTTATCAGTTTCGTACCGCTACCGTCCGTGTGTTGGATACACGTGTGTACCTAACCCTCTTCTCGAGGTAAGAACCACATGAAATACCACTCTCTTTCTAATTTGGGACAATCTGTTCCAATTCAGGGTTTTAATTTCGAGTCCCGGATTTCGAGTTCGCATTCCACGTTCGGATTCTGACTCAAGGAGCCGGATCCTGATCCAGTGTTCCAGCCCAAGGCTCGTCCCTGTCCCGTATTCCGATCGAGCTGCAGAGATCTTCCGTTGGAACCGGACACCACTTCGCCTGGTCGAAAGTTACCCTCTGGCACGAACCACCTTCCCGAGTCTACCGAGAACTATCGTCACCGAGCTAAGCGGTCGAGTGGTTATCAGGTCGTACCTTTCTTTATTAGCAGGTCGTACCTCGCTTAATTATCAGGTCGTACCTTTCTTTATTAGCAGGTCGTACCTCGCTTTATTATCAGGTCGTACCTTTCTTTACTCTTAAGTCATACCTTTCTTTTATTCAATTAGTGGGAGATATTTTCCCTCATTTACTTATCGACGAGAAGTGCACTACCTTAAGCTAAGTTATTCCCTTCCTTTATGTGCTGTGACTGTTTGAAGTATTTCTCACGTTATAACAGGTTAAGTTATATTACATTCTGTGTATTAGGTCATATCTCATTCTATTATGTACTAGGTTATATTTCATTCTACTATGCACTAGTGTACCTGATACGTTAAGTTATATGTCACGTTACTAAACGGGAAGTCACCGATTATCCCACCATTCTCATTACTTGTACTTTCACCGTCTGGTGATCCGATTTTGCATTTGCCACACCCTTTTTGGTCTTAGTTAGGTGTTAATAGAATAATTGACAGAATTATGTGTTTTATTGAACAACCCCACATCACACTGTAATACCGTTCCCAGTAACCCTGGGTGGCGCCCAACTAAGTTTCTCTTACAGATCATAACACAGGTTTCTGAATCCGACTCACGACCTTATGCTCACCGGTGAACAGCTGCCGTAAGCGAAAGTGTAGGTATTCATACGCCACACTGTATTTGAACAGTTCGATGGGGAAAATAATTTACAGTTGAGTGAATGGTTCAGACTTCAACATTTACCGAACACAAGTATTGAGTTTGAAGAATATGTGTCTGTATATGACGATGTGTCAGCTACACAACAGTTGGATGATGCAAAATTATAAATCAGGCAGTTTATTAGCTAAAATAAAAATAATAAACAGTAATGAATACCACATATTTTATTAAAATATCTAAATGGCAAAGACACTGAAAGCCAACGATGAAGAAGAAAGTTCTAAGTTATAAGATTCGTACTCTGACTAACCATCGTCCCTTCAGACCGATGTGTTATTCTAATTGTTATTATGGACATTAAGTTAATGCACAAATCAAAAAGAGTTGAACAGCCAATGCCTGGTACTGAAGATGGCTTAACAGTCTTTTCTTCCAATGTAGTTATAATTGTTTAAATGTACTTGAATAAATAAATTAATCGTGATTAATCAACCGGGATGAGAATTTGAGTGATAATGTATGTTACGGTTTGCAACTTTATACGAACTTACGTTAGGTAAGTTCGCCCAGAAGGACCAGGCAAGAGGTTGTTTCTTCCTTGCGTTGAACCTTGCCGATGCAGTTGAATGGTGTGTTTTCGCTGGAGTCGGGATTCGATGGAGAGGAGAAGCGCGGAAGCCTTTACGCATAAAACGTATATTTCCAGTAACGATATTCTAGATGAACTTGTGTACAATTTTGTTCAATTCGAGTGAATTGAGGCGTTGTGAATGGAAATTGTTTATGTCTGACAGTGTCCAAAAAAACTTTTGGTTTTTCATACAGGGTGTTCAATTCTCTGTGAAGTGTTTGAATTCCGCGCGTAATTGTCCGACAGCGCTTCACGCGCCCTTGTAAATTAGTTCTAAGCACTTCCTTTATGTATCATGCAGTACAGTCCATTTGCTCTCAGAGACACATCGCTCTGAAGAATAAAGTATTTTTCTACGTTCAACAGTGCGTCAATTAGTCACGTAACCTCTATATTTACCAACGCTTTTTCTATTAAATAGTCAATAACACAGGGTAAAGGTGATTGCCCCTCCCAGTGCCGAGGTGATTGTGTGAAGTTTACAGGAAACCCTCTGCTACGGATGGGATTATTCCGTATGACTCGGTTCATCCCTGGTCACATAAGGCAGCAGCTTTTAACTCCCTGTTCCATAGAGCCTTCTCTCTGGACCTCTCGGAGGAGTCCTCTCAAAAAGAAATTAAGGTTGTAGCGAAGATTGACTTACCTGCACATAGCTTACGGCAGCTGTTCGCCTGGAGAGCATTAGGGTCGTGAGTCGGAATCAGAAATTCTTATCGTAACGGTACTAAACAAGAAATATAGGGCGCCACCTAGTGAAAACACTAGGAACGGTAGTCTTGTGCGCTGGACCAGTCAATAAAACAACAATAGTGCCTCTGTGTTCGGTTTAATAGAATGTATCGGAGTAACGGAGCAATATTACATGGACGATGAATTATACTTATTATGGTCAAAAACATGGCGGTACTCCTAACTTAACAAATGATGAATGACGATTAAGCATGAATAACATTAAATAAACACAGCGGCACTCCTAACTCTGAAATTAAGAAACATAAAACAAAAACAAAAGAATATAACCTGGTTACGGTACTTACAAGTATCCTGGATTCGAAGGGAACGGCAGTCCTCGATGGGAACGATAGCCCTCGGTATGGATAGTAGTCCTTCGATAGGGGCGATAACGGGAACGGTAATTTCCAGTGAGAGCAGTGGATCTCAACGAGACGATAGCCCTTAGTGGGAACGGTAGGGTTCGGTGAGACGATGGCTCTCGACGAGACGATAGCTCTTAACTGGAACGGTAGCTCTGAACGAAACGATAGCGGGAACGGTAATATCCAGGGAGAACAGTAGATCTCAACGGGACGGTAGAGTTCGATGAGAACAGTGGGCCTTGGCAGGAACGTATCTGTGGTGAGTAGTCTTCTACGCACGAATGTAGTTCCCCGGGAGAAAAAAAAACCTCGAGGAAGGAGGATTATGTATCACACGTGAATATGGCGAATACGATATCGTCGAAAATGAACGTCGGAACCTGAAGATAACGCCTTTGCGAAACGAACTGTACGTTTTAATCTACACAAGATGCTCAAAATGGAGCGGATGAACGCAAGTGTAGTTCCGAACAGCACGTGGATTCGGAACGTCCAAATCGGTAGACAGCCGGCGGAAAAGAGGGAAGAGACAAGGGAGACGTAGCTCACGGAGCGCCTGTCACTCTTAGTTTTCGAGGCGTACCAACCTAAGCCGGACACGGAACGCGAAAGACGGTAGGTTCGATTGGAAAATGAACACTCTACAAGGTCATTAAACAGATAGGGATTAATAACAACTGCCCGATTGAAGTTATCGATAAACTTTATTTCAAGCACTTCCTTAAACATGCCATATTCAACAATCATGTCCCATATCAATCAAAGGAGAACGACATAATTTACAGCTCGTTATCTTTCTTCGGGGGAATTTCTCTAAAACTAGGTAGAATCCTGGCCGAACATGGCATCACAATCTCTTAGAGAACCATTAACAACTCCGGGAAGTTTCTTGTTAATTCAAAAGTTAAAAGAGAGGTGTGGAAGGAATCGGGGGTTTCTCGTTTAAATTGTGGAGATTGTGATGCGGCATACATAGGCCAAACCGGACGTTCTTTCTCTACGCGTATAAAAGAACATGAGAGTAAATTCATTAATTACAAGGATCAAGGTATTGTTGTTACATAGTCACAATTTGCTAATCACTTATTATTAGAACACCATACCTGCGATTTCAAGGAGGATGTACAATTTTTACACCTTTGTAATAAGGGCGTGAGGCTGAACGTCCTAGAGACCCTTGAAATATTTAAGGCCCTGAAGCGCAGTAACATGACTTGTGTAAATGACATAACCTATCTTAGCAAACACTCAATCCTCAACAATTTTTAAGGTTAGACCGTTGTTCCGTCACCTTCTATACAACCTGTGAATAAGCTTGTTTCTGTGTTTTTACCTACGCCCGCCAACTTTCAATTTGCGCAGGTCTTCTTCAACTGCCCCCCCCCCTCGGCCGTTCCGACATTCGAGATCTTTCTAGAATGTCAAGGGGGTCACAAACTTAATCCTTGAAGATCGAATACGTTCGTCGTTACTTCCCAACCTCTCTAGAATGAGGAAGCTCACTCCTTTAGGGCTATATCCATGTCCTGAAACAACTTTATGTAGTTAATCTTGTTCGAAGTGTGCTAATTTTTAATTTGTATTTATTTTAACTGTGACGCCGCACATTTCGAGCAACATGAGCCCTAAAAATAAAACTACTTGTTGTGAGTATTGCTTTTTAAGGTACTTTCCTTCTGATTTCTAATGCTCCTCGTTCATGTAGTGCGAGCCCGAGGTTGGCTTCTATGAAGCCGAAACCGGTCGCTCATCTTTAATTAAAGCAGTTGTTTAAGACTTGGTGTTTTCCTTTGGTTAAATTACCATGGCCAACTTAGAGATGCTGGACAACCTTCGGTCGTTCTTATTCTTTGGGTTGAGCGATGAGGGGGACGGTTTACGTTTAGGAGGTTTATTCATTCTCTACTTGTCGCTGACTTCTCAAACACTGATGGAAATTGGTTTGCTACTTTAGCAGGAGAGGGAGGAATGTCGGTGGTGGTAGGGGAATCTGGTTTCGATTTCATTCTTCATCGATTTTCTTTCAACTGCAATGTTACATACATCTAACAGAATACCTTCCAAATCTTTTAACACAAACATGTAAGGCGGTGTCTGATAATTTTCGTCGTCGTCCTCCTCCTTCTCTTCTTTTTAACGTTTGACGACGAGGACGGTGACACAGTTTCATGATTCATTTGCAGCACATCCCGTAATACACCCCGATAAGTAGTGGTATTGGTATCGGAAACGTGACGCTTCATTTCTACGGTAAAACTGAAGGTGAAAATTAGGTTACTAGTGCTTTTAAGGGTGTGCACCTCCCACCCACAGTCATAAAATTTATGATTGTTGTTGTTATAGTCGACTTGAGGCATCTATCCAACTATTGTAAGAGTTATCGAAACCGAGCCATTTCACATATACTTTATTTCCTTTTTTTCGTAAAACTTTTTCGACAAGATAAACGTCTGGTTGTTTTGTGTTCTGCAGTTCCTGCTCGTAAAATCCCCCCTCTATTGGTCGGCCTTCCATATCTTCCAAGAGATATGTGGTTGGGTTAGTTATTCGGATTTTGAAAATTTTAAAATGTTCCGTCGACCAATTAGGTGTGTAACCCTTTTCAAACACATGCTTTAATTTACTTATTCGAACCACATCGCCAACATTAAATTTTCGTGGATCCGTGCTCTTAATATGACTTTATACACCACTAAGCAATTTTTTTTGTCTGTGCCTACGTCACAGGGTCTCATGCAAGTATTACGATGTTATCGTTCATTGTAATTTTTCACAATATCAGGTAAAATGTTGATCCATCTATAGGTTTCGTTTAAGCTGAAATATTTGTATAGCTTCTCTTTTAGGGTATGAATCAATCGTTCGGCAATGGCGGCTTTCAGATGAGTATACGTGTGATAGTGAATAATGGTGTACTTTTTCATTAACTGTAGAAAATGTGAATGGAAAAATTCTTTTCCTTGATCCGTTTGAAGGTTTTTCGAGCGTCTACCACCAATACCGCTGAGAATGTCAGCAAAAGCACCGCCAACTTTTTGGCCAGATTTTGTTTTCAACGCTCGAGCCCATAAGAATTTGGAAAAACTATCGATCACAACCAATATGTATTTAAACTTTTTGTTTTGGCTCGCATACGTATCCATTTGGCCGAGATCGGCTTCACATAAATCATCTATTCCTTTCAGGATGGTACGTCGTCGAGGGAAATATTTTCTTATCGGTTTGTGTAATTCATTGACGAGCTGTATTTTCTGTGTGGATTATTACTGCTGCATTTTAGATTTGTCTAACCTCTAATATATAACTCGGGACTCGCGAAGTTCTTCTACAATTGAAGATATCTCGTCGTCTTGCGATGTATTTCCAGCTTGTTTCGATGCTACCGGTAATCTCAACATATCGACTAATTCATTGACATCATTCCAATATGCATATTTGATTGGTTTAGTATTGTATATTTTTCCGCCACTGTGACCAAGGGTTGAATCGGAAAAATCTAGCAACTTTCTTGTACTCGTACTTAATAAAGGTTGAACAATATAGTGTGGTGGTTGTCGGGCGATTGGTAAAATGATTTCGTCTTACATACTTAATTAATGCTTTTATTTCTAAGTCTAATATGTGAATGAATAAAATACATTTCTTTTTCGTGTTAACAACCTAACTAATAAAAATTGTCATTACGTTGCATATCGAATAGTCGTTCGGCAAACGCACCAATAGGTTATTGCACTGCTTACTTAGCGATTCTGACATACTCGATATACAACGGAATTTGTTATTATTACACCTTCCGCGGGAATGAAAAAAAAAATCAAGTTGCAAATTAGATTTTTTTTCCATGAACATTATGATCGTATTTCTTTGTCAATAAACCTTTTTTTTATAAGGAAAATATGTTTTGTTATCGAATACAAAAAAGAACTAATACCAAATACATGCTATTACATAACTCTGAAATATTTCTCTACTACGCAGTTGTATCTAAAATTAATCTTTAAAACAGTTCTTATACAGGTTTATACAATGAAAACAAGGCTTCACTTTGAATTTCGAGAATACATTCCAGCAAGACGTCTTGTTGTTTCTCTCAGTTTTTTCTTAATTAGGATCCTTTTTAACTCTGTCTTTATAAACTTCAACTAATTTATTGTCAATTTGAATCACTACATTAGGATGTTTATCTTCTGTAACACTATAAGGTCCCTTAAATATCACTTCACTTTTGTTGTTCGAAGCACTATTCCTTAAATACACTTTGTCACCTGACCTATAACTAACATGTTTACATCTATTTTCCTTATCATAAAAGTTTTTTCTATTACATTTTGCTTTAATTAAATTTTCTCTAGCGTCATTAGCTGCTGTTTGTAAACGATATTTTAATTCCAGGGGATAACTACAGAAATTGTATAATGGATCAACTCTGTTTGGCAAATTTGATGGTATTCTACCTCTTTTACCAAAAACTAATTCGTGTGGAGTATACTTAGTTTCTGTATGGACTGTGTTGTTGTAAGCAAATGTCCAATATGGAAGCCAAGTACTCCAACTTTCCTTTTGATTTTGAATTTGAATTCTTAAAAACGTTCCTAGATTTTTGTGTGAATTTTCCAAAGAACCTAAAGTTTGATGATGATAAGCTATGGAATTTAACGTTTTAATTTGTAAAAATTTGCAACATTCTTTGAATGTAGCTGACATAAATTCAGTTCCTTGATCAGTAAGTATTTCTTCAGGAATTCCATACCGGAGGATGAAATTTTCAACAAATGAACGTGCTACGGTGCTTGTTTCTTTATTTGGCAAGGCATAGCACTCCACGAATTTACTTAGATCACACTGAAGCGTTAACACATACTTATTTTCATTATTGTCCGTTTCTAAAGGACCTACTAAATCTAGTAATACTTTTTGAAATGCACTTGTGGCAGTAGTGGTAATGTTTAAGGGTTGTTTAGCAATATTAAAATGTTTACATCTGTGACATTCGGTACATTTTTTAACATTTTCAATGTCTTTCTTTAAGTTTGTCCAAAAATAATATCGTTTTATAGTATTATACATTCTGTTTCTACCAGCATGCCCTCCTGTTGGAAGCATGTGGAAATCGTTAATTATTAGTTGTTTCATTTCTGGTGAGGTAATACTTTGCACGCCTCTTACGACAAATATTTTTAATTGTAACTTATTTATTTCTTGAGGAGCTCCTAGTAGTTTCTTTATTAAATGCGCATTTTCTCCATTCTTTATTATAACTAATTCCGGAATATTATGCTTTTCGCATATTTCTTTCAGGTCTTTCAAAGATGCCCTAACTACATTCTTTGACAAAGAATCCTGACTTATATATAATATTTTAATATCACTATCGTAAGATGCAATGCCGTGAAAATGCAATTTTGTTTTTCGTTTTAGAATGTTTTTTAGTTCTGTATCGTTAAGAATTTTTAATTCAATTGACGTTTCGGGTATTTTTAAAAGTTCTATGACTCCTGGATGGCCAGTCCGCTCGTCACACAAACGTTTCAATTCTCCCTCGTCACTATTTCGATGTCGACTTTGAGCACGCGTTATGGCACAAACAGTACCTTGATTTAAATGTTTTAATTCGTCTGAACTGATTATTATTCGCGATAAAGCATCTGCCGTTACATTTTCGGAACCTTTCACATACTTGACCACAAAGTCGTATTCTTCTAACAATAAGCGAAATTTCGTTAAACGACTTGTTGGATTAGTCATACCAAATAAATAAACTAGAGGACGATGGTCAGTTAATATAGTGAATTTTCTCCCGTACAAGTATGGTCTGAATTTTTTGACTGCAAAAACTATTGAAAGAAGTTCTTTTTCAATTGTACAGTAATTTATTTCAGCTTTATTTAATGTTCTACTTGCATACGCTACAGGTTTATCATTTCCGTTGGATAATACTGCACCTAATGCGTAACCTGATGCGTCTGTTCTTAAAATAAACTGATTGTTTTCCGTAAAATTTGGATATTGCAATATAGGCGGGTTTATGAGTAGTTCATTTAATTTTACAAACGCTCGTTGACATTTATCGGACCAAGCAAAGGATACTCCCTTTCTTGTGAGTTGATTTAATGGATATGCAATTTCTGAAAAGTTTTTTATGAATTTGCGATAATAATTTGCGAATGCTACAAAGCGTTTTACTTCTTTTGCATCGGTGGGTACAGGATAATTTTGCATTACAGAAATTTTTTCAGGATCGGGCGAAATGCCGTCTTCTGAGATTACATGTCCTAAATATAGAACTTGTTTCTTTAAAAAACTGCATTTACTTGGATTTAATTTTAAATTTACTTTGCGTAACCTAGCTAGTATTTTTATTAAATTCCTGTTGTGTGTTGTTAAATTATTTCCAAAAACAATCAAATCATCTAGGTATACAAAACAACTTTCGTAATTTAAGCCTGACATAGCGATAGTCATTGCGCTTGAAAAAGCATTTGGGCTAGTTTTTAACCCCATCGGAGTTCGTGTCATTTGATACTGACCTTGATTTGTTGTGAATGCTGTAAAAGGACGTGATTCTTTATCTAGTTCTAATTGATAGTAACCTTGGTATAAGTCTAAATGGCTAAAATATATGGCTCCCGATAATGCATCTAAAATTTCTTATATTGCAGGTAATGGAAATTTATCATTTTTAATTTTCTTATTTAATTGACGATAATCTATGACTAATCTGAAACGCTTATTTCCTTTACTGTCACATTTCTTGTTAACTAAAAGAATAGGTGCGGACCATTCTGAACGTGCGGGTTCTATAATACCATTATCTAACATTTTGGTAATTTGTGCATCAATTTCTGCTTTCTGCGAATGTGGAATACGGTAGGGTTTAACGTACGCCGGTGATTCATGTTGTTGTAATCTAATCTTTTGTTTATAAATATTTGTTACACCTAACGGATCTCCGTCTAAATAAAAAACATCAGCAAACTTAGCACATATTTTATGAAGAGAATCTCTTTCTTCTTGTAACATATTTTCTGTATTAACTAATTTCAGTAATCTGTCTACCCGATCAACCGATTTTAATACTTCCTTAAAATTAAATGATTCGTAATTGCTTAAACTGTCCGTACACGGTGTAAAATTTCTAATATTGACTTCTCTTTCTGTTGTATTTAATATTTTTACTGGAATTGTTTTACTTTCCGGTTTCGCGATTGTCGCCGCCGTAAACACACCTTTGCATATTTCTTCTGTTGTCACCACGCATTCGTCATCTGTATCTACTAAAAAATAGGCTATTATCTCACATCTAGGTGGGATCTTTGTGCAATAATTATAATTTGAAAATAGTGGTACCCTAATTTTATTATCATCTTTCCAGAGAGTAAGTTCATTTTGTTCGTAATCAATTATAGAAGAAAATTTTGAAAAAAAATCTGATCCTAATACTCCATCCATTCCGTTTCCAACTCCATCTACTACTACAAATTCATGCATAATTTTGTAACCGTCTAATTCAAATAAAGTATCAACCGTTCGTTGAGACACAATACATCCTGAAATACCTCGAATTTTTATTTTCCTATTACGATTTATAAATTCATTCCCGGTTAAACATTCTCCGAAAATCACACTTATTGACGCACCTGTATCTAACAAAAACATATAATCTTTCATTCCTTTTCTCAAACGCACAAAATTTAGTCCATTCATACTTAACACTTCAGCATTTCCGAAATCTTTAGAACTGTTGGTCTCGAAAAAATGTTTGCTCTAATGGTTCATTTGGTTGATCAGATACCTCTGGTGAGATAGGCTCATCTTGCATATGAAAACTTCTTTGATTAGATTGTCTGTTATATTGGTTTTGATAATTTCCTCGGTTATTTCCCCTATTTCTAAAGTAACCTCTATTTCGAAATAGTCTTGATCCATTATAGGAATGATTGTTAGTGGTAGTTGCAGTGTTATTGGTAACATTTCTATTTTGTGACTGAAACCTATTTGGTTTGCGACCTGATTGATTTCTAAAATTTGAATTTGAATAATTTCCCCTAAACTGATGCTGATTCTGTTTTTTCATAAAAAATACTGGCGCAGCTTGTTGTTTTTTGTTAATTTCTTCATCTCTAGCACCTCGTATTGCATCTTTTAAAGTAACGTAATTTCGAGCTTTAACAATAGTTTTTAGGTCACGATATTTTAACCCATTTGTAAAAACATTTATGGCAATTTTTTCGTTGGTTTTTGTAAGAATTTTAGCGCTTTCATCATTACCATCGGATTGTGCCAATGTTAAGTTTACCATCAAATTTTCTATAGTTTTCCCATAGTCTTCAATCGAGCTTTGGGCTTGCAGAGTGTTATGTAATTCAGTCGATAGAGCGACAGCAGATTTTTTACTGATTAAATGGTTTCTCATATCGGTAACAAGCGATTTATTTGTATCATAACTTTTCTGCAATCTCAATTTTGCTGATTGTTTTAGGCGTGTTTTTAAAACATAATTAGTTAAGAGTTTTTTCCCAGCAGGATTAAGAGGCTCGTCATATAATTCAATTGCATCAAACAGCTGTTTAACACTTTCTTCCGTATTATCCATGATTGGAAGCAAACTAGCCGCGGTTCTTAAATCAAATGTTTCAGACATCGTTCCAGACTTTATTTCAACTGATTCGCTAATATTCTGACGACCTTCCGACCTGTCTTGTAAAATTTTCCAAGCGTCGCTTAAAGTAGCACTAGTCTCATCAATATATATTTTTACTTGAGCACTTAACTTATCTTCTAACTCTACTTTTGACAGTTTTAATTTGATCTTCTCTAATTCTAAATCAAGTTTTGCTATTTGATCAAATTTTGCATCCGTTACTTTTTTATCTGTTCTCCTCTCAATATTATCTTTACCTAAATTCTTGGCAAAATTTGACACTAATTCATTTAATTTTTTAAGTTCATCGAATACAGCACTCATTGGTCAAATCTTACCACTGTTATAATTAATTTAAACCATTAATACGCCAATTTACCTATATAAGTCTAAAAATTAAAACTTAACTAAATTCGCTTCTACCTTTGATGTGGAACATTGGTTGATTACCACCCCTCACAGGACTACTGGTTGTTACTTGTGTCGGCTCCCCTCAGGATCTCGCAGCTCCTGGCAACTTCTCTCCGAATCTTCCTCTCTAACGCTCGTCTCAGCATCCGGATGATAAGCAGGACCATTACCAATACAGCAAAAGCGAAGGCCACTATTCCCAGAACCTCGGTAGTTGTAACTTTGGATTGATTCACGTCGTTGGTTTGTCCACCGCTATTTCCAGCCTGGGCGATGATTACTTCTTCTTTACTGGATGACGTACCCATCTTCACTTTTCACAATCACCACATTATAAATGGCAAGATTCTTGAATTTTAGTTGCCTTAGTTTCTACTCAGGATCGTTGTTTGCAGGATCGCCATGTGGTGGTTGTCGGGCGATTGGTAAAATGATTTCGTCTTACATACTTAATTAATGCTTTTATTTCTAAGTCTAATATGTGAATGAATAAAATACATTTCTTTTTCGTGTTAACAACCTAACTAATAAAAATTGTCATTACGTTGCATATCGAATAGTCGTTCGGCAAACGCACCAATAGGTTATTGCACTGCTTACTTAGCGATTCTGACATACTCGATATACAACGGAATTTGTTATTATTACAATAGGCATATTTAATACTTCCACTGGCTGTTATTCTACCAATTTTGCTGTAACCCCTTCGGAATAAATTTGATGCATTCAAAATTGGTCTAAAATATTTAAGGTCGTTTTGTGAATATTTTTCTGGTTCTCTGTGAAAAATCAGGCTGTATAGGCCGTCGGAACCCTGCTCACCGTTCACTATAATATCCCCACTAAGCTTCGAAATCTAGGGTGGCCTTTCCAGGTACCCTACCAGAAAAGGTACCATTTCGATTTAGCAGGGTCATACTTTGGACTTCGGGCTTCGTCTAAATGGGGAGAATCATTAAAATAACACCGTTGGTTGATCTCAGGATACTGAGATATGTAATCCTGTATCACACTAATATCACCTGTGTCCTTAATTTCACATTGAATCTCACCAATGGACATCTCATTATAATTTTTGGAAATCTCATCATAATGTTTATCTTTCTCCCCATCCTCCTCATTATAGGTTTATGTGATTTCATGAAGTGGTAAAAATTCTGTTTCGTCTAATTTCGATGTAGGTGATGGTAATTCTTCGTCTTCCTTCTTTATTTGCAGTAGTTCTTTCTTTTCTGGTTATAGTTGTTGTTTTTGCTCAACTAATTGTGTGGGTGGTTTGACGACTGGAGTAAAAAGTTTATTCAAAGTTTCATCCTCTTCGAATCGATCCAACTTTAAAGCGAGGTACTTTTTTCGCACATCTCTACTTAACCTCCGAATTTTTCATTTAAGTCTCACCTCGGAGCTACTTAATGGCGGCTTCATGGATGATGGTGGGATATCTACTTATCGATCACGTATATATATATATATATATATATATATATATATATATTCATACGTTTTCTTAGGGAAATTAAAAAAATTTTTTAGCCCTGCTTGTGGGGATATAGTCGACGAAGACAGACAAAAAATTAAGAGGCCAGGATGTCCGTAACTCTATGTTTTATTACGTTATTCAATCTTTCGAAAGCCGTCGCTTTCTTCCTCAGGAAAAAGTAACTAAAAACAATTTTTACATATAAAAAATTGTAAAAATATGTATCGAAGGATAGTGGACTTACCACAGTAGAGTGGAAACTTGGAGAAAACGTTACGTGAACAGTATGAGAAACCAACAGTTTGTGTTGACTCAACAATATCCAATCTGTGGAGTAAGTTGGATGTACAGCTATGCTAATATTAAAAACTAACTAAATAATCAGGAAATATGGACGAAGAGGCATTTGACAACAGAACAAGAACAAGAGAGAACCATACACGTAGACATCGACAAAGCCTTGGAACAATTATAATTTACAGTACAGAATTACAAATGACTAGTGATAATATAAGAAAAGAAAAACAAAAATAATTTGTGGTGAAACATTCAGTCATTGTTAGTCATGGTCGTATGACAAATTATTACCTAATAACAAAACATATTCGTACATGGAATTTAGATTATTAATGTCCGATCTCTTATTAATACTCTTACAATCTTTTTTTATTTGTAACATCTCATGGAAACTCCGTTTAAACCAATTTGACTCATGTACTAAGATTGATGATTCTTCAAAGTTAAAATAATGATCTAGATCAATAGAATGCTCAACTAAAGCACAGGATCGTTTTTGATGTTTGAAATCACTCTTATGCAAAATTTTAAGGATCTGTTGTCTGGCGATGTGAAGGTTCCGTTAATTCCTGCGAAGCTAGCAACGTTGACAGGGGCATGGGGCCAGAAAGGAGTAAGAGTAATAAACAGGTGATTTTAGAAGTCTAATTGGGAGATGTAACGTAGGAGTATGCGTTTCTGGTTATACCAAACCTGGTTAGAGATATGATACTGGGTTGTGACTGCAAGTTTTGGGGAGTGATGTCGAAGATTGGTTAATCCCGTATGTAGATGATTTGTTGATATATTCTGCAAATCCAAGTTTGCATCTACAACATTTAGGGGTGCTGTTAAGGAAGTTGGTGAGTATGGGAGTGAAGGTAAAACTTAGGAAGTGTAAGTTTGCGCGAGTCAGTTGTGTTTCTAGGTCATATTATCTCTTCGGAAGGAGTAAAGATGGATCCAGAGCGAGTCATAGCAATTCAATATTTTCCTACACCGAGAAAGCTAAAGCATTTTAGGTCATTTTTAGGTATTATCAACTATGATCGACGTTTGTATTGGGGTTTTTCAGACAAAGCAGCGCCTTTGATGAAATTGTTAAGAATGGGTCAAGTGTGGAAATGGGACGAAGAAGAAGTACGGTGTTATGAAGATCTGAAGAGAATGTTTCTAGAGGTAGTGATGTTAAAACATCCTAGAATGGGGGAGAGATTTTTTATTCCAACAGGTGCCTCTGGGTATGCTACTGGAGCTTGTTTATTCCAAAGAAAAGAAGGTACGAATGTTAAAGAGGTTATTGCGTTTGCGAGCAGATCTTTACAGGGTCCCGAACTGAGATATTCCGTAACGGAAAAGGAAGCGTTGGCAGTGGTGTCCGCTTTAAAGAAATAGTGGGTGTCTGTTTTGGGAAAAGAGGTAACTGTTTTCAGTGATCATAAATCGTTCTGTTTTCTTAGAGCATGCAGGTTGTTGAATTCGAGATTAACGAGGTGGATGTTGTATATCCAGGAATTTAATGTAACTTTTGAATATTGCAGTGGTGTTGACAATATAGTTGCAGATTGTCTATCCAGGTTTCCGGTGGTAGATAAGTTGAACGAGAGGAATGTTCCCGAGATTACTAGTTTGGTAGTAGCTGTGATGAAGGCATCCGGACAAAATCGAAAAGTAAAAGATAAAATAGGGGACATTGGAAATGATCAAAGAAGACATAGTTTTTAAAGTTCGGTGATTGAACAGTTAACAAAAGGTGAAGGTAGTGAAAGGGCGAAAGAATGGTATTTATTGAAACATCAGATTTTGTTAAGGAGAGGATCAGAGACTGTTCCTGGCTAAAGTTGTGTATTTCGAAGGAGTTGATTGTGGAATTGGTACGACTGGAGCATCAGGATAATGGACATTTTGGGGCAGAGAAATGCTTTAGGTTGTTGCAAGACTTTTATTATTTTCCTAAGATGAGAACACGTGTACGAACAGTAGTCGCAGGTTGTTTAGTATGTCAAAAGGCCAAAATATCTAAACATTTAAAGGGCGAAGTGAGAAGTGTCATTCCGACTAACATAAACCAGTTGGTTTGTGGGGATTTTATGGCACCGTTGCCTAGAGGTAGGGCAGGGGCCATGTATTTGTTTGTTTTGATGGATGCTTTTAGTAAAATCGTGAGACTGTTCGCATTGAAGAAAGCAAGTGCGGTCGCAGCTCTACGGTGTGTAATGAAGTATATTGACGAAGTAGGGAAACCGGATTCGATCCTAACCGATAATGGGACTCAGTTTACAGGTAAACTATGGAAAAGTCGTTTGGCAGGATTGAACGTTAATGTGGTGCACACTAGTGTGTACTATCCGCAACGGAACATGACTGAGAGAGTAAATCGAGAGATTGGTCGTCTGTTGCGAACCTTTTGCCACTCTCAACATACTAAATGGCCCAATGTTCTGGACAAAGTCCAAGATTGTCTCAACAACATTTATCTTGAGAGCACGGGATATACTCCATCTCCACTTCATTATGGTAATGTGCACCAATGCCGTTTCAAGATTAATATTCCAGGATGGGGAAGTGTATCAGGTAGTCTTTGTGACCGTATTATGCTAGCTCATAAAACTTTGGAAACCAAAGCTGGAAAAAGGAACAGGGTAAGAGGGAAAAACCCTGAGATCTAATTTAAAATTGGAGATAAGGTCTTGGTGCGCACCCATCAAGTTTCCTCTTCCCAAAAATAGACAAATTGTAAAATTCTTTCTTTTATATCGGAGACCATGTACTATTGTCGACATTAAGGGTCCGAATACTTATGCGCAAATAGAAGATGAGGACGGGTCTAGTATGGGAATTCAGAAAGTTTATATTCTTAAACCTTTTAGGTCACGCGTGACCGATGTAGATTAAGTTGACAGATGTTGTACCGCGCACCTTTTAGGTCCTGCGTGGCCGATGTAGTTAAGTTGGTGGATGTCTTTACTGTTAGTGTTAGGTCCTACGTGGCCGAAGTAGTATAAGTTGGTGAATGTTTGACTGCTAGTTTTAGGTCGAGCGTGACCGATGTAGATTAGGTATTGATTTGTGCAACTGTACAGAGTGCGCGAGATATACGTGGAGAAGAGGGCGCAAAGTGCGCGAGAGAGGACTGTGATGTTATGGTTCGGCGGGGTGAACTTTAGGGCTTAGGTAACCTTAACTTTGGGAAAAGGTAAATCCGTAATTAAGGTAAGATTGTAGAGCGAAACTTATCTTTATCACTCGACCGTTCGGTCGCAACTCTTCGTCGTTTTACAAGTAAGTATTATTTACAAAAATTGCATAGTTAACAGTTTAATGTAAATTGTTAACAAATTCGTTTAACTAGGTGAAAGTGCATTGGACTTGGTCGAGTTCATTATTCCTATATTGTTATTGAATTATTAATTAAAGTCAGCTAAATTAACGTATTGAAACAAATGTTGATACATAGTGAAATTCCATTACAGGACGACGCAGCAGTCGATCGTCGAGCTTGACCGACGACAGTGGCGATCCATAGAAAGAGTGGAGGCAAAGAACTTGATCTCTTGCTGTTGCAGGAGATTGCGGGTAACTGGCAGGGAGGAGCCCGAGAGAACATTCCCGATAGTCCTGTAGGTAGAGAGGCGGAGTACGAGTAGAGGCGAGAGTTGCTGGGACCAGGCAGTCACCAGACGAGTTCGAGAAAGGATAACGATAAAAGTGATAACATCCAATTACTACTTGATTTATTCAATAGCTTCCACCAAAAATTAAAGTTTACTATTGAATATCCAGACAGTAACAACACAATTTCATTTCTTGATGTCACTATCACCTACCAACAAAATCGGCTGTCGTTGAATCGGTTTCATAAGAGCACATGGTCTGGTAGATACTTGAATTTCTTCTCGTTCCAACCTGAGAAATATAAAATTGCAACCATCAGTTGCCTAGTCGATAGAGCTTTGCTGTTACCAGACAAAGCATTTTGGGCACCTAATCTTGAACTAATAAGAGAACTTAAAACTCTTACCCCAAACGCGTCATTAAAAAAGCCATCCACAACAGGACACTAACGCTTCAAGGGAGACATTTCACGATGAAGGACTACAAAATACAGGACTCTCACAAAAAATAACCTGTTGTGTATGTAAAACTAGCCTTTCATACGGCAATTGTCCATCAATGCAACAAAATCCTAATTCAATTGAACATCTCTCCGGCCTAGTCAACATTCCACACAACTAACTGTATTTTTACCGCACTTAAAGACAAGGATAACCCTGAATTCCTCCATAGCCTTATTTATAAAGTTAATTGTAGTTGTAAGTCATACATCAGAGAGACAAGGCAGTATATTGAAATAGGATTATAACAACACCAATATAACATTTTACAAAGAAATATTACACATTCAGGGCTTGTGGGATACTCTGTCAACACTGGCCACTTGTTTGATTTTGACAAAGTAGAGATTCTACATCATGAAAGCTGTTGGTTCAAAAGACTATTCCTTGAGTTATGTTATATCCTCTCAACACCCAACAACCTTAATCGACAAACCGATTTCCAAGGTATTACGAAAATATATGAACCACTAATCAAACGGTTTTCCAACATATCAACCCAATAGCCGTTAATATATCAAGTTGAGTTGGATTCCGTCAACTAGGCAACCCACATTGACCCGTGCAAAACCGGTCCGTATATAAACACTATAGTCACTCCCAATATGAATAATTTCAAAAATTTGAAACAGATGTATTTCCCGCGCTGTTCCAACGGTTGCGCACACTTCACACCCCGTTGTGGGCCCCTTTCTCACTGGGATTCTTAGCCTTGCCGTTCACGTACACCTACAAAACGAACGGATTACTTAACGAAATTAGCAAGAGTATAGACTAGTGTTTTTGGTATAACCAACACGATTACGCGGTTATCGATACAATTTGGTTTTCATAATACCCTACCGATACATCCTACAGGGTAATAAATCTGACAGATCTCTTATTACAGCACACGAGTTTTGACTGGATTCCTTCATCCCATTTTTTTTGTGTTTCGATGCTTGCCAATAGAGAGGGATCCTAAAATTAGAAGTAACGTAAGTTTAACACAATCATGTTAATAATTTTTTAATTTTATTAGAAAATTATTATAGAAAATTTTTAATTTGTAATTTTGTCTGTATGTACTCATTAATGTCAATTCTACACTGAATCTCCTGTTTACATAATGATCATAATTAACTGTTTAACATTACACAGCTTCTTGATTTTACTGTAATTTTATATTATTTTATTTATATTTGGATTGTTATTTTGTAACGCTGTGCATTTCTCTCCGATAACGTCTTGAAAATGTCCCAAAACCTGAGACGAAACGTCAACGACGAATAAAAGTAGAAATAAATACCTCCAGCTGAGGACGAACCGTTGTTTCAATATCTGAGTGGGGCTACACGGAAAAGATCGTTCTAGTTTGCCTACTTCCCCGGGAACTAACCTGCTAGCTGTTGGCAGATATTGTTAATGATGTCATTTCCTTGGCTGACGTTTTGAAATCAGACAACTTCGATTTATTGGTTTATGAAACGAAAAATTTATGTATTAATCAACTTAAAATGCACAAAACGCCGAATTTTAAAAATGGCGCTTCTATAGAAAGGGGTGCATGCTTGAGACAAATGGACTTGAAAACGGATCAAATACCGAGTTCTTTTATTAATTTAATGGAACTTGAACGGTCGACCAGAATTTCATCCAATGCCATAAGTACGCTATATAAACGAATAATGAATCAAACTCAATTTTTACCTCTAACGAGTGATTAAGTAAAATTAAATAAATTCATAACCATAACCTATAACATTCTCCACGGTCAAGGAAATTTAAAAGAAATTCGTACGATTGAAAACTGGTAAACGTACGAATGTTTCACACTCTGTAGAATATTATTCGATAAAAGAAAATCAGGTGAGACAAAAATTACATTAGAAAATTTCTACTCAAAACCTATATGGACTAAACAGTCAACGGAAGAGCTGAAATAATCGTTAACCCCTTTTGAGTAAAAATTAGACGAGAAATTGACTATCGCCGAAGTTGAAGGAAAGATAGAAAGGAAAGTTGTAATTCTGCTAACAAATGAAACAAGAATATCTATTGAACTGCTACTAAAACATAAAGAGGAATGTGAAATAAACAAAGAAAACCCGTTCATATTTGCCGCCAGCAGAAATTCATCTGCGCATTTGAGAGACCATGATTGTTTAACTATAGTTTGCATACAGGCAGACCTTCAGAAGCCAGAAGACATCAGTAACACCAAATGAAGAAAATATATTACAACTATTTGCTAGGTAATGAAATCTTGATGTATATGTTATTTAATTAAAGACACTAAATATGGAAAGTATCGCAATGGGCGGCCATATTGTGTCCACGCCTCGCAGCGCCAAATTCAAAATAGAAAACAAAAATTTGCTCGTTTCGAATTCTACATTTCGACAATCTCCATAATCAAAATAAAACGAGTATATTTCCTACCTATAAGATTTATCCAAAGACTCGTTTTATTAATGTTGTCTTTATCTAAAATTTATATATATCTCACCTAATTGAAAAAAAGATATGAAACCTTTACCTGTAGGCAATCGAAATAAACTGTTTTTGCTCCCATTTTTACAAGACAGGATACTTGTCATTTTTATTCCCAAAAAGTAAAAACTAAATTTCACGAGAAAATAATGTACATAAAAATTAATTTAAACAAATAGGACACATAACCCACAACCCACAAAACATAACAATAGGCATGGAACAGGCAGATTGTAAATGTAATCCGCCATATTGTGTCCGAAAATGTACTTCTCTCTCTAACACGTTGGGACATTGAATGGCGGTACTTTCCTCATCTAGTGACTTTATATTTAAGATTGTTAATGCGCCCTCTTTTGATACAACTTCAAAGTTCAGCTAAGTGAGGCATAATTAGTGGCTAACACTCTGGATTTTCAGTTTCAAATAATATCGGTGTTCGTTCAAGAATATTTGAATGAATTTCAGATGAGCATTGGATGGAATTCTATATTAAATTTAGGTCTAAGGGTTAATTTTTTAAGTTCAATTTTATAGAATTTTTTTCTCTTTTGCTTTGTTTTTTCAAGCTTACTTAGTTGAATTCTTTGTTCACTAGTTCTTATAACTGCGCCAATTTGCATTTAGGAACCGGACCTAAGAATTTACTTCGGAATTTTATTTTTGTTACGGTTTTATAGAATATATGTATATAATTTTTTTAATTTCTTACTTTGTTTAACATATCGAGTGCCAGATGTAAAAAAAATTAAACCAGAGGCAACGAAGTGTTCTTCCGTAATTCACTTAATGCAAACATATTAATATGTTTGTGGTTTATGCTTTTGTACACTTTTTGAGACTTTTTGACAATTTTTTGGTGTCATCAATTTATGAATGACGTGACCTGTCAAGAAAGTTTTCTGTTGGTAACTATGTCATTCAAATCAGTATGACATATTTTACACTTTTTTATCTTTTGTAGTAGGTTTTGAAGAGTAAAGTTTCTTTCGAATAGTTTAGCCCTAAAAATGTCAAAACGTAGCAAAATATTGACAGAATCCAAGCTGCACAAAGTTGATGAAGAAATCGACCGCCGAGGACTATGATTCAGATGACACTTTATTAGATCCAGGATGGGAGCCTGATGATTTCCCACCAGTCTCACAAGAATCATCTGACAAAGAAATCGATGATAATGTTGAGAGATGTATCGAAAATAATTTTCTGGAATTAGCCATGGAAGAAATTGCAGTTGAGACTGACCAGGAACAAGTCAAGGAAGCAACAGCGGGTTCTGTTTAGGGTGAATATGTTGGAAGGCATCAAGTGTTTCAGTTCACTAGTTCCCAAGGACTGCAAAGAGATCTACCAGAAAACATTTCTCCACTAGAAGCTTTTTCCATAATCGTGGATAACGAGGTTATAAATCTAATTGTCACTGAAACTAATACATTTGCGCAGTAGACTATAGCATCACAAAGGAAGGGAAAATATGCTCGCATCAGTAAGTGGATGATGCAGCCAACTGATGCAGCAGAAATAAAGAAATTTTTAGGATTGACACTATAGATGGGTTTAGTTTGGCTAAATTCTTTGAAAGATTATTGGGCGAAACAAGGCAATTAGCGGTTAGATATTCCACGTGTAACTATGTCAAGAAATAGATATGTTATTTTAGTAGTAGTATTTTACATTTCAATAATAACGAAACAATGCAGAGAGTTCAACGTCTTGGTAAAATTCAGCCTATTGTGGCGCCTCCCGCTACGATACTGGCCGCCCCGCGCTCGAGACGGAAACAAGCTCTCGTCCCGCGGCAAGACCTGTCCCAGGAAAATGATGTTCCGCGCTAGATGTCATGCGTCATCTGCCAACCTCTCTCTCTCTGGTCCCTCGCGCGACACGTATGGCGTCTCTGTTCCCTCGACCCGAACAAAAGTTAAAAATCCGAATTAGGAGAATTATTGGTGGACCCTGCCTTTCCTCACCCACGCGGGAAAGCCCGGAGCATCCAAATTGGTGACCCCAGACGAAGAAAGAAGTAAACAAACGTGCAGTGTTCGTTCGGTACTGTCGCAGAGAAACAATCAGCTCTCACGGAGAAACAACCGGCTCTCCTAGAAAACAGAGCCCTCAAGAGAGTCTTCTTTGTGCTCAAGTGCGCGCCGCTCCAGCCCCACACGGAAGCACCGAGGTGGCCATTTTTGTGTGTTCACCGCGTGTTCGCCGCCATCTTCTCTCGACGCCGGAAGTATCTTCCTACGTCACTTCCGCCCGCTCGCCGAGGGTAAACGCACGCAGCGCCACACCACGATGGAGGGCGACGCCGAGGGCCGCACTACAGCCTCAGATCACCCGGCTGAGACCAGCGAAGCTACGAACAACGCGAACCGACAGTTTGCACAGCCGGTCAACGCAGTCGCCCACTGCAAGTTGCCTTCCTTTTGGAGAGCCAGCCCCGAGCTCTGGTTCATTCAAGCAGAGGCTCAGTTCCAGGTGCAACGTATCACGGCAGACGCGACGAAGTACTATTTGGTGCTGTCGACGCTCGACCACGACACTATCGCCGACGTCTCGGATATCGTTCGTGCACCTCCAGCGTCGGACAAGTATAAAGCCCTAAAAGCTGCTATCCTCGCACGCTTGACAGACTCGCCCGACGCGCATCTGCACAAACTGCTCACCGGCGTCGAATTGGGCGACAAACGACCCTCGCAGCTACTGCGACACATGCGCACTCTCGCAGGGTCGCGGGTCGGAGACGACGTCTTGCGCGTCAAGTGGCTCGACCTGCTGCCACAACAAACCCGGCGCATGCTGCTGGTCCTGAAAAAGCAGTCTGTCGATGAGCTTGCAGAAGTCGCAGATGAGATCCAAGACATGACTCCAGCCGTCTTGGCGACTTCGTTCAAACAGGCGCGGCCGCCTGTTCCAACACCGGAATCTACCCAGACATTCCAGCCTTCGGAGACAACCTCAGCTCAGCTCGCTGCCCTCCAGCAATCGATGGTCCAGATAACCTGCCTACTGCGCGAGGTGTTGCAACGTCCAGGCCCGGACAACCGCGGCTCACAGAGAGGCCGTCCAATGTCACGTGGCGACCAACAAAGACAGGACCGCTCGGCTACACCAGGCCCGGATCCCCGGACTGGCCACTGCTGGTATCATACCACCTTCGGCGCTGCAGCCATCAGGTGCAAGAAGCCCTGCTCTTTTGAGACCCAAGCCACCACACGTCCGGGAAACTAAAACAGCCGGCGCTCTTTTCGGCGGTAGCTGCCGGCGCTCCCACAGAAAACCGCCTCTATGTCAGGGATCGTGCCACCAGCATCCGGTTCCTGATCGACTCAGGCTCCGCGCTATCTATCATCCCAAAACAGCTCGTCGACAAGCCACTCCACAAGCAGAGCCTGGTTCTCCAAGCGGCAAATGGCACACCCATTGCCACCTTCGGATCACGACAGCTAACACTAAACCTTGGGCTTCGTCGTCCTTACCAGTGGACCTTCGTCATCGCCAGCGTGCAGGTGGCCATCATCGGAGCAGACCTTCTCAGGCATCACGGCCTGCTAATCGACCTTCGTGGCCAGCGACTCTTGGACGAGCTCACCAACCTCTCCACAGCCTGCACTCTAGGCCCAACGCCAGCTGTGCACTCCATCAGCGCCGTATCGACACGTGACCTCCCAGAGGGTCCCCTTGGAGAGGTCTACCAGCGGCTCATTAGTGGGTTCGCCCTGGAAGCGACACCACCCGGATCGAGGGCCTTCCTATCGGACATGCCAGTACAACACCAGATCATCACAAAAGGCCCCCCGGTTTTCGCCAGACCGCGCCACCTTGCCGGCGAACGACTAACAGCAGCCAAACGGAAGTTCGACACGCTGCTCAAGCGAGGCGTCATCAGACCTTCATCTAGCCAGTGGGCTAGCCCTCTGCATATGGTACCTAAGGATGGGGGTGAGTGGCGCATCACAGGCGACTACCGGCAGCTCAACGGATGCACTCAACCGGACCGGTTCCCGCTGCCTATCATCGAAGATCTCCTGCAGGATGCTCAAGGAACCGTCTTCTCGGTCGTCGACTTACACCGAGCTTTCTTCCAAATCCCAGTTGCGCCAGAGGACGTCCCAAAAACGGCGGTGACAACTCCTTTCGGCCTATATGAATTCATCGGCATGCCGCTCGGTCTGCGTAACTCTGCACAGACAATGCAGCGCACGATTGGCCACGTGTTGAGAGAGCTTGACTTTGTGCGAGCTTACCTCGACGACATTCTCGTCTGCTCACAGAGCCACGAGCAGCACCAGCAACACCTCCGACAGCTCCTCACAGCCCTCAGTAAAGCCAACCTTTACGTCAACTGAAAGAAATGCCAGATCGCCCAGCCCGAGGTCATCTTCGCCGGCTTTCACGTCTCTCAGGAGGGGTTCAGGCCCCCGCCACCCAAGACCCAGGCTGTTCTAGATTTCAAGAAACCAGCAGATTCCACGCAGTTGAGACGTTTCACCGGCATGCTAAATTTTTACCGGCGCTGCATCCCGCATGCCGCCGCACTCCAGGCGCCGCTCAACGAGATGCTCAAAGGCACCACTGCAAAAAAGGCCAAGCTAACGTGGTCGGATCAAGCAGACGAAGCATTCGAGCTCTGCAAGCAGAGCATTGCCTCTGCAGCCACTTCCGCTTTCCTTTCGCCAACGAGCCCACTAGCTCTGCGCACCGACGCATCCAGCACCGCCATCGGAGCTGCTTTGGACCAGCAGCGAGCCGATGACACACGGGTACCTCTAGGTTTTTTCTCCAGGAAGCTGTCGGAAACGGAGCAGCGATACTCAACGTACGATCGCGAGCTCCTAGCCATCTTCGCTGGCATAAAACACTTCAAGCGCATCCTCGAAGGGAGGTGCTTCACCACTTTCACGGACCACAAGCCGCTGACCTTCGCGCTTACCCAGCGCTCGGACAAGGCCTCCCCGCGGCAGACCAGACAGCTCGATTACATAGCCCAGTTCGACACACAACTGCGCTATACGAAAGGCGAAGAGAACGTGGTTGCCGACGTACTTTCGCGTGTGGAGACTGTCTCGATACCGGCTGCCATCACTTCCAGAACCATCAGCGAAGAGCAAGCCACTGATGCTCAGCTGCCACACCTGCTGACCAGCCCCCGACTCAAATTCCACCAGTTGGACATAGAGGGCCACCCAGTGCGCTACGTCGAGGTAAACGACTCCTTTAAGCCGTACCTGCCGGTCAAACTTCGACGCCAAGGCTTTGACGCGGCCCACCAACTCTCTCACCCTAGTGGACGTGCTACTGCGAAGCGCATAGCATTAAAATACTTCTGTCCGGGTCTACGTAAAGACGTGCTACGTTGGGCCAAGCAATGCACTCCATGTCAGTGTCCAAGGTACACCGCCACAACCGAGCAGAGCTTGGCAATTTCACCACACCCGACGGTCGCTTTGATCACATCCACGTGGACCTCATCAAGCTCATCGAGTGCGAAGGTTACAAGCATTGCCTGACCATCATTGACCGCTACACCCGCTGGCCTCAAGCCATTCCTCTAAAGGATATGACTGCGCCGACGGTGATCCGAGCTCTCATCGATGGGTGGATTTCGACCTTCGGCACCCCCACTCACCATCACCTCAGACCAAGGAAGCCAGTTTGAGGCGAATCTGTTCGACCAAGTCGGCCAGATCGTCGGTGCGAAACACGTCCATACGACACCATACCACCCACAGGCTAATGGCATGGTTGAGCGCATGCATCGCACCTTGAAAGCAGCGCTCAGATGCTCACCGGAGACACCGTGGATCCAAGCACTTCCACTCGTACTACTCGGCCTACGTACCACCTTCAAGGAGGACTTACAAGCTTCCCCAGCAGAAATGGTATTTGGCACCTCGCTACGAATTCCAGGCGAGTTCGTCGCACCGGCTGCATCCCCGCCTGCTCAGCCCGCTGACTTCGCCGACAGCCTTCGACGCCTGTTCAGTGCCATCCGGCCGGTTCCAGCATCGAGGCATAGTGAGCACAAGCTATTCGTATTCAAGGACCTCGCCACCTGCGAGTACGTCTTCCGCCGAATCGACGCGGTCAGAAAGCCGCTGGAGCCACCGTACACGAGCCCCACATCGGGTAATCAGAAGAATCGACTCCCGCACGTTCGTGGTGGACGTCAATGGCATAGCCAAAACGCTATCCACGGACCAACTGAAGCCAGCCTACCTTGCACCAGCAGACGCCACCCATCCGTCAACGACAGAGTACACGCCACCTCAAGTGCCGCCATCGACCACACAGCCGACACCCAGCTCAGCGCAGCCAGCAACTTCGCCGGACCCAGGGCCAACTCGACGCGGATGGCCCATGAAGACGGTCACCTTCTCGCTCCCTTCGCCTCCGGGCTCGCTCACTGGGGGGGGAGTGACTGTGGCGCCTCCCGCTACGCCACTGGCCGCCCCGCGCTCGAGACGGAAACAAGCTCTCGTCCCGCGGCAAGACCTGTCCCAGGAAAATGATGTTCCGCGCTAGATGTCATGCGTCATCTGCCAACCTCTCTCTCTCTGGTCCCTCGCGCGACACGTATGGCGTCTCTGTTCCCTCGACCCGAATAAAAGTTAAAAATCCGAATTAGGAGAATTATTGTTGGACCCTGCCTTTCCTCACCCACGCGGGAAAGCCCGGAGCATCCAAACTATATTTGATAACCTGCAAAGAAAATTTCCAGAATTATTTTATCCTGGTGAAAATATTTTCATAGAGGAAACTCTAGTACCTACCGTGGAGAGGGTGTCTGATATTTAGACAGTACATACCTAACAAAGCACATGGCTACGGCATAAAATTGTTCAAATTGTGCTCCGTGGATGGGTACACATGGGCGCAAAAATTTATTCGCCGAAATTTGCAACGGAACAAGCTGAAGTTGGATTGGCCGAGAATGTTTGTTTAGATCTGTGTAGAGTCCTTTTGAACGAAAGCAGAACCTTATATGTAGGTAATTCCTACCCTAGCTACGAACTAGCCAATGCCATGCTTGACAATCAAACACACCATGTGGGGACACTCAGGACCAAAAAGAAACATGTGTCCAAAGAAGTTATTATGTCAAAAATTAAAAGAGGTGAAATTGTATCACGAGAGGATAAAAATGGTATCGTAATAATAAAGTGGAGAGACACTCGAGATGTAAGGCTACTATCAACAAAACATGCGCCTATAATGGTACCACTACAGTCAAAAAACATTCAATAAAAAGTCGCTAATAACGACCATATAACAGATGCTGAAGATACCGAAACGCAACCATCTACTTCTGGGGTGAATCAGGTACAGGATCCTAACATCCAAAACACTGCAAGCTCCTCATCCGTCCAAAAATCGAATTCAAATACGTACATTTAGAGAAAATATGGCGGCAGGACAAGTACAGCAGGACACATCGCGATCTCATAAAAGTTTCTATCACCACTAGATAGAGTTAATGCTGACGGTAAGATTATTCTAAGAAATGTACTGTGTTACACAAAATTTCAACAAGGTGAAGGGCGTAAAGAAGCCAGAAACCGAACGAAACTGGTTTTCTCTTATTGTAGTAAGTGTCCCGAGCAGTCACAACTATGTTTCAAATGTTTTAATATCAAGCATAAATAAGTTTTGTTTAATTTTCTAGGTTATAAGAACACAATATTTTTGTTAAAAAACAATAAATATTATTTTTTGCATTTCATAGCATAAAATTTTTATTTTTACGATTTTGCCCGAACCAAGTATAACTGGATGTTCTCCGGGAGCTACGCGCTCAGATCAATGTACAAGTTATATGGTAATGTCATTCATTTGAGAACGACATGTACTTGAAACGTTCCAGGTTTGTCGTAGATATGTGAACGACGTAGCCTCTTTGGATAAAGCACTGTCATATATAAATGGATGACGTGGCACGCAATGTGTTAATATGAGCTAAAGGCTATGAATAGTTATCGACTTATTAACGGTCTGGTGTACAATAAAAGTAGTTTTGTTCCTGTACTTTTTTTGTTGCAGCGAAATACTTTTTGTTCCTCCTCACGACTTAGCACACGACATCGAGTACGGGCAATAAACCCCGTGTAGTCTCAATTCACCGGGGGCGGATTCCTGCGTGTCCTCACCGGCTCGGACGATCTTAAAGTCCCGTTGCGGAGTCCTCTATGCGTCACTGGCTGTCCGGGTTCGTCTTGCTGGAGACCTTCCGCCGTCCAGACCAGTTTAGTAGAGCAGCAGAGGTAAAGCTTCTTAGCCGATGTTCTAAGAAATCTACAAAAGTCTTCGTGCCCCCCTTCCTGGCCGATGCCACATTAGGGGTTAGGACACATTAATCACAGGTATGACCTTCATCATATTGACATAATCTGTCAATGTCATCTTTATGTATATAACACGGGTATTTATCATAAAAACAAGCAATAAGATCACTACAAATTCCTCAGTGTCCGGGGGGTAACTTCTAGAGTCTCACGATCAGTCTTCTCGGCATCAATTTTCGCTTGTATTGTTCCCTTATGAGAGAGGTTAGGGCTCCGTATCCCGTCTTCTATATGTCCTCGTCCCGAATCATTAATTGTATTATTTCTTCCGGCAACCATTTTTCGTCAATAATCCTCCTGAGTCTAGTCGAGTGTTCACGCCATAGAACACATTCCAACACAGCATGTTCTGGAGAATCTCTTTCGCCGCATGGGCATCTATCAGTATCGAATTTCTCAATTCGATACGTGTACGTTTCTAAAAGTACCATGTCCCGTCAGAAATTGGGTAAACCAGTGATTGTGTGTACGATGACGGCAATTTACCCATTCTTCGATATTCGGAATTAGGCGCTTCGTCCACTGAGCCATCCTCGTATTCGCCTCCCATCTTCTCTGCCAGTTTCTGATTGTTCTATTGTTAGCCATCCTTCTTCTACCGGGGAGCGCTCCTCATTCGATGTTATGTACAAAATGGCGCTGTTTCGCCAATAGATCTATGGGTGGGATTGCCGCCACCACCTGTATCCCCACCGTCGCAGCCGTCCTGTTTGTACTGGTTACCCGAAGGAGAGTTTTCCTCTGGGCACACTCCATTTCAGTCTTATATTCTCCCATTTCAAGTGTCTTACACGATATCGGTGCAGCGTATCAGCGAATGGAATGTATCACGAAAGCCAAAACCTCTCTCTTCTTTCCAATGGGTCCACCCACATTTGACATTAACCTAATAAGTACGCCGTTCCTCTCCACCGCTTTTCTAATTACTTCCTCAATGTGCATGTGAAACATTAATCCTTCCGCGATCTGTACGCCCAGGTATTTCACACTGGGACTTGTCTTAAAAATTTTACCATCCAGTTCAATATCGAACCGCCTTTTCGTCCTAGGTCCTCTAAGCACTAGGACTTGTGTTTTCTTGTCGCAATTTTGAGCCGGTTTGTATACAACCACGTCTTTACTTCTTTGTATGACCGATTTAAGCTCCTCTTCACCGTGTCCAGATCATCATGACAAGCTATTAATGCCAAATCGTCGGCGTATGCTATAATCTTCGTGTCCACAGGTAAGCCGATCCTGAGAATTCCATCAAACATGTTCTTCCACAGGGTGGGTCCCAGGACCGATCCCTGCGGAACCGCCGTATTAGAGTAATGTTTTCTGCCTTATCCATAGGCTATGCACCTGTCCTTTAAATACTGCTCGATAAGTTTAGTTTAGTATGGCGATATGCCCCGGTCCCTAAGCACTTTCATTATGTGTATCCACGAGGTTGTGTTGAAGGCATTTGAGATGGCAATCGTCATCGTAACCGCCCACCTCTAAGAAACATCGACAGTGTTAACTTAGTCTTTTAGGGCAGATGTGGTTGACCGCCCCTTGTAGAATCCATGCTGCTATCGTGGATATCAGATATATAGGACCATAAGCTTCCGGAAGGTCAGGATCTTTTCCCGCTTTCGGGATCAGTACCAACTTTGCCTCTCTCCATTCCTTGGGAAAAATTTGTATGGAAAAAGGGTCTTTAAATATCCTTAAAGTATCAGTAGACGTCTCAAAATCACGTCCCATCAAAAGAAACACATCGATGTTCAATTTTTATTAACTAAAAGGACATGTTTCGAGCCCCTGGGACTCATCTTCAGCTAAAACTTTAACTTCGTTTAGGTTCTAGTTCCACAGGTTGTTCAACATTCCTTTGTCCCAGGAGAATTTCAATCGAGAATTGTAAACGATTTTCAACATTGCAAGGAACAATTCCTTCCCGCTCCACCTGATTAACAAGATGTTCTACAGCTTTCGGGACAAGCATCTCAACGAATCTCTGACATCCCTCCACCCTTCGGTCAGATCAAAAATATATTTTTTTTGCCATATTTCAGTGTTGCCTCGAAAAAAGTTAATCGCATTTTACAGAGATATATCAAAGACATTAATATCTCTTTTCACTCTCCGAGGTTTAGCCTTAACTCTTTGGTTAATACTAAAGATGATGTCCCTACCGATGAAAAGTCTGGGGTTTACCTTATTAGGTGCCCTTATACCGCATGTAACGGGTTCTACATTGGCCAAACGGGTCGAAGGCTTGCCACACGAACGGCTGAACACTGGAAGTTAGTTGCAAAGAATGTTAGTAACCCATTGGCTCGTGTCACTAGTACCTTCGCAAGTCATGTGCTTGAAAACCACCATTTCCCTACCCCTCTACCACCGGCCCTAGAATATGAAACATTACATTTTGAAAATAAAGGAATTAAACTTAACTTGTTAGAGTATATTGAGATCGTTAAAGCGTCCAAGGATCCTCACCTTTTACTACTCAATGAGCATCTTCCTTTGAGTTGTTTAGATTTTTTCAGGTCCCTAACCTGTACTGATCCTGAGTAGGCTTCCTTGTATTTGCTAACGTCCTTTGGGCTTTGGGGGTTTCGATTTGGTTATTCGGGTTCCTTGAGTTTTGCTTCGCTGTAGTTTGTTTATTTGTTATTATATTATATGTATTATCTTTTGTTCCCAACTGTGCCACCTGTTGCTGAGTTTGGTTAATTTTTTAAATTCATACACATGGTCTCTTGGTTTGATTATTATTTTAATTCGTTTTGTTGTCCATAGATGTCCATCATTGTGCCGGTTGTATAGTTAGGTTTCATATCTGTTTCTGAATTTTTGTAAAAAGTCTACTTTATTTTATTATTGTTTTTTATATACATTTTTATATATACCTTTCACTCAGAGGATTTGTCAGTTACCTTATTCCATCGTGTGGGTGATGTTTAATTTTATTGTGACTACACTTATGACGTACGGATTGATAGCTACAGATGTGGGTAACAATAATAAGCGTTTATTGTATTTTAGACACTATGGTGAATTTCTCTTACATGCAGAGTTTTAGCTGAAGATGAGTCCCGGGGGCTCGAAACATGTCCTTTTAGTTAATAAAAATTGAACATCGATGTGTTTCTTTTGATGGGATGTGATTTTGAGACGTCTACTGATAGTTCATCTCCCCATTTTTGAGTATGGACTTCTTCCGAAAGATATCCTTAAAGTTTTGATTCAGGGATCTCATGGTATATATGTTTCAGTGCCATAGGTGTCAGTTTGTCAGTTTGCGAAAAGACCTCTCAGAGGTGTTTCGACAGTTCGAGATAGTCACTCTCGCAAGAAATGTCTTCGCACACAAGTTAATAGGCAATGGAAAAAAATGCAGGCAAGGAAAGGTGGTCAAGGTGCGGATGAAAATTACAGAAGCACGTGGGAATATTTTGATGCCCTTAAACTAATAGATTCTAAGTCTCCATCAGAGACGGAGGATTATTTGGTAAGAACTAAGTGATAAGTAGCAATGCTTGTTTCTAAATAATAGTTTTTATTTTTACGATTTATAAACAATTTAAAGATATAGTCTATTTAACTATTTTATATATACTTATACTGCCAATCTACTTCAACCTGTGCCGAAAAAAAGTAACCACGAAACTCTTCTCGAATTTCTTTAGCCAATGCCGAATAGTTGTGAGCATTTTCGTTCTCTAGCGGTAAAAGGTTATCTTTTGGTAATCCCTCGTTTCTCCAATTGCCACTTTCATTTTCAGCATCGAAAATATCTTTTGGTGCATATATATTAGCTGACATTTTAAGAGACATTAAAAAATTATGTAGAACATATACTGTTCTTAGAATTTTAGTCACTTTTTCCGGTGCAAGACCAATTGGCTTTCTTAAAATTCTAAACCTCGTAGCCATGATCCCAAACACGTTTTCTGCTATTCGTCTTGCCCTCGAGAGACGATAATTATAAACGCGGTTAATACCTGGTTGATTTCTGAATGGAAATGGTTTCATTAAATATGGTTTGAGTGCAAAGCATCATCGGCAACGACTACATAAGGTCTTTGCTTAGTTCGTCCTGGTATGGGTCTGGAGAGGGCACATTTAATGCATTTTCTTGTAAAGCCGTTAATAAACCACAATTGTTAAAAATACCTCCATCAGAGACTCTTCCGTTACCCCCGATATCGGCGTGTATAATTTTATAATTCGCATCAGCAAAGTGCCATTAGAACAACACTATATGTGCCTTTATAATTGTAATAATGACTTCCACTGCGAGGTGGTGCTTGCATTACAATATGTTTGCCGTCTAGTGCCACAATCCAATGAGGAAAGTTCCATTTCATTTCAAATTGTTTTGTGTGCGCCATCCATTCTGCTGATGTAGCTGGTACCTAAAAGTATATTTTTTTACTATTTTTAGAATATTCCAGATAACGTGGCAAATCCTGAAATGAAAGAACCCGCAGACAAAACGTCTACAACTGCCGATAGCAAAATAAAATCAAGAAAACGCAGCTGCATTGACGATGACATGTTACAAAAGGCAATGTCGGAATTAGATCAACCCTCTGATGATTTCAATGTATTTGGAGAGTATGTTGCCTCCAAACTGAGGTCTATGAAAAGTGATCAAAATAGAAGAAAATTAAATCGTTTAATTCAAAAGGCTATATTAGAGGTATCAGAAATCGTTGAAAATGAAAGAAGTTTTTCAACCCTATCAATACATTCACGGACATCAATTAATTCGACAGATACAGAAGGAGCTATTTATTTAGTATACTCACCACCATCCACAATACAATGGATACAATCTCATTTACAACCATCACATCATCTTTCCGTTGCTCACTCATCAATATCATTTCCCATCTCAAATTGTCAAAGTTCTCAATATCAGATAAGAGGTAATAAATAAAATGAGTTTAAAAAAATAGTTACCTTAAAATACTTATGCTTCAGAACCTCCGTCAGAGCCTCACAACATTCAAGAATTATCATTGACGTCGTACATACAGGGATACGAAACAGGTACATAAGAGAATGATATGAATCACCTGAAAAAGTAAGATTTTATTTTTGTTAGTAACTGATTTTTTTCAAAAAGTTACGTATTTTTCAATTTAAAAATGTTTGTAGGTACACATGTGAAATTATGATTTTATTGCTAGACATAATTGTAAAAGAAACTAACCTGGGCCTAGAAATCTCAATGTAAGAGCTAATCTCTCCCTAAGTCGGTTTCTGACATACGCAGAAAGTTTTTGAATTGATTCTCATTGAATCTCATTCCTTAATTCCGGTAATAACTTCGCTAAAGCACCTGAAGTAGGCTCCTGGTAATCTAATCTTTAACCCATATTCTTTTTTATTTTTCTTTATCTTTTTTCCGCGCCAATAGGATGGCAGCTACTGCTGCTGCAACCCTCTTTCTCCGACGAGACATTTTTACAAACTATACGGTGTAAATGGTTCCGCAATAACTTGCTGCAAGCATGCAGGAAGTAGCGGCTGGTAGCAGTTGCTGAGAGAAATTGCTCCAACAATTTGGTTATGTGTAAACGCTGGCGTAAGTTACTTGGGGAAGTGCTATCGCAACTGACTCTCCCATCTAAACACACCTTTAGAGACCGTCAACATGTAAACATTCACATTATTTCTGCGTTGTACTCTCTCTTAATCATTCATTCTATTGCTGTATTGATCGATAAATTTGCACGTTGTTATATTAAAATTTATCTGAACAAGAAGTGTCTTTCATCAAACTTAAGTTGGTCCTTCGAGCCGGATCGTTTAGCAAATCGACGAGAGAAATCGATCGTGTAAGTACGAATCGAACGCAAGTAAGCCCGTTTCGTTACAATATCCTTTAGTCATTTCTCGCCTCAGCAGCTTCGATGTGTTGTTATTCACGTGTTAATTAGCTTATTCTTAGCAATAACAATGGAAGACGAGTTGAAAACTCAATTACAAACTGGGCGCTATTAAGAGTTGTATTAGAGAACGTAAATGATGTAGTATTAGACGACTTTGAGTCTCGCTTAGCGGATTTAAAGCCACTATTTCATAATTTTAAGTCTCCAAGAGAAAATTGACCTTTTGTCGCTGGGTTAAGAGACACCACAGGGCGAAACGGTCGATATATATGAAACGCGTGTGATCAGTGTAACACGTGTATAACAATGTAAAATTAACGTTTCCATTTCCCAAAATGGGGCAATTCAATCAGACAGTGTGTCAATAGCATCGAGCAATGCAAGTGTGGGCGTTCTACCTATCGTTTCGAACTTCAAATTTCCGCAAATTAACTTATTAGCATTCTCGGGGAATTATCATCCTTCCATCCATCCATCCACTCATGACTGGATGGAGTTTCAAGACATCTTTCAATCCCTAACACACAGTCACACAAGTCTAACACAAGTCTAGATGATATTCAAAAATTTTACTACTTAAAATTATGTTTGAGAGGTAAAGCAGCGAACGTTATAACATTTTTGGAGGTTTCGAAATTCAACTACTCAGTGACGAGGAGCCTATTAAATGATAGGTTCGAAAACAAACGACTTATAACTAACAATCATATCAAATGTATTTTGGAAATTAATGTTATTTCAACCGACTCAGCGTCACCACTCCGTGCGTTAAGTGATGATCTAAAAATCTAAACAAACATATCAGATATCTCAAGGCGCTGGGCCACCCCGTGGAATCTTGGGATACTCTAATTATTGAAATCCTGATATCAATACTCGACGCGATAACTCAAAATAAATGAGAGCGAGTCGAGATAAAGGGCACTTATACCACCTTTGAGGAATTCACTCATTTTCTAAAGAAACAGTGCGAATTATTGGAGGCAGTTCAAGTTGATCAAACACAAGGGATTGATAATCGGGAAAAAATCAGGGTGAACGTGTCACACCAGATCAATCGCTTTGTTTATTTTGTGAGAAGGAACATCAGATCTATAACTGTTCTGATTTCCTAATGCTAACGGTTAAAGAAAGAATGGCGGAGGTTAAAAGGTTCAAATTGTGTTGGAATTGTCTCCGAAAAGATCAAGTGGTAAAGAATTGTCGCGCTACTACTTGCAGAAGGTGCAAAAAAGCTCATCACACATTAGTACACATGCCTAGTGGACCGAACGGAGAATCGGTTAATACGGACGCATCTTCCGCTGCTGAAGGTCAAGACAACTCAAAGAGTTTGAATTCTCCAACCACCTAATAACACAATTTATGTCACTTGATGTTGTGTCGCTATATACAAATACTCCGGTGTTTGCGTTGCAATAGGGTACATAACTTCATATTTCCATGAACTTGTTACTACCATCAGGTTGGATGATTTAATTGAAATCATTCATTTCATCTTCGCTTCGTCTGTTTTCACCTACAACAACGTTACTTATAAACAAATCTTCGACTGCCCCATAGGAGGTCCTTTTGTCACCTGTCGTCACCAACTTAGCTTTGATAGCAGTAGAAAATGCAGTGCTAAGTTCCATATCGCCCCCCATCCCTTTGTACTTCAGATATGTGGATGACACTATCCTACTGACACCGAAAAAAGAAATTAAGAAGATTATTCATAAATTCAATTCTTTCAAAAATAATTTTCAATTCACACTGGAACTACCAGTGGAGGATACCATTGCCTTCCTGGACGTGGCCATCACTTACAGGGATGGTGTCTGCATGACCAAATGGCATAGGAAAAACACTGCATTTAAAGTACAAAACAGCCACTGTATATAACTTGGTGGACAGGGCTGTCCTACTTTCCGATCCATGTCACCATGCACATAACCTCAAATTAATCGAAAATGTGCTGAGTAACAATTCCTATCCGGATGGTTTTGTCTCCCATAACATCACCAACACACTAAGAAATTTACAAAACCGTTCAATTGACAATCATACCCCTGCAATTCAAATCAATTGTATTTTGGAACCAAGGGAAACAATATATGTAAATTTACCTTATGCTTCGACCATCGAATTATGAAAATCTCGTGTTTATTAATATTTCTATCCAACATAAATGATAAATACGTAGGTATAAATGAAAGCATCCACAAGAATATTTCCCATTTAAAAAACAAACGGATTACATTTCTACTCGTTTTTTGTTATTCAAAAAAGGTGATAATAAACAAAGAACTACGAAATTAACAAATTTAGGATTTGTTGCTAACTTTAAATAGTAAAAATTAAGTAGAAATTTTGCTACTTTGCATGTAATACCCAAGTATGTATTTGGGCATACAATGAGAATGATTTATTTTATCATATAGACAAATATTTTAATGCACCGAACTTACTACGAATTTTTAAATTTCACTAAATAGCTATATGGAGTATTATATTTATTAGTATTTTTATTAAGGTCAGAAGGAAGGTTGTCTCAAAAAAGCCCTTTTTATAAAAGATTTATTTGTAGAAATGTGTCGACGTTTCGCCTACAATCTGAGGCATCATCAGGACAACACAGCTAAAATTTACATTAAAAATCATACATAAGAAGGATTTACATATTTTACACTTACTATGTACGTTGTGATTTTATTAAAACGGATAATTATACTAAAATCTTCATATCTGAGGATGTATCACAGTGATTATTAAATGATCATTTCACATGCTATCATTCGGCTGTAATCACGTTCAAAAATGAAATGCAAGGTCTCGAAAGTACAAACACAATATGGTCCCATCCTTCTCTTTTTTTTTGTGTAAATTCTTTTGTTTATTGTTGATTTTAAATATGTTTTAATACCCATAATGCCATCTCACGTGAAATAGAAGAGTAAAAGGAAGGTGTATACTATGGTATTTTATTTCATTTTGTGATTAAGTTATTGTTAGAGTTTTGTTTTCATCAATGTTCGGATTAGTTATGTAATAGATTTTTGTATGTATTGATAAGACCTAGGAAATCTGTTTGAGAGTTGCAAGAATTTGGAGTAAGTTTGATAAAGATTAATTCTAAAAATAATCTTTTGAACCAATTGTTCTCTGTCTTAAGGATTTTAGTGTTCTCAAAATCAAATTTATGACCTGTACGAATGGAGTGATCACTTAAACCAGAATGAATATTGTCTTTTTTCTTGATTGCTGACAGGTGTTGTGTAAGACGTTTGTGTATATATTGTTTTGTTTGTCCAATATATTTTAATGGGTGTGGATTTGGGAAACAATCCTTACATGAGATTTCATAGATAACATTATGAATTAAATTAGAGGGAGTTGAATCTTTTAGTTTAGTAAAAATAGAATCCATTTTTTCTAGATTGAACCAAGCGGGCGTGAGTTGAAAAGGTTCAAGAAGAGTTTGTGTTCTCTTTTCAATTTCAGAACAAAAAGGAAGTTTTATGTATTTGGCAACTGAATTTCTGGAATTGTGAGAAGTATTGGAAGTATTGGGTATAAAAGAATTTACACAAATAAAAGAGAAGGATGGGACCATATTGTGTTTGTACTTTCGAGACCTTGCATTTCATTTTTGAACGTGATTACAGCTGAATGATAGCATGTGAAATGATCATTTAATAATCACTGTGATACATCCTCAGAGATGAAGATTTTAGTATAATTATCCGTTTTAATAAAATCACAACGTACATAGTAAGTGTAAAATATGTAAATCCTTCTTATGTATGATTTTTAATGTAAATTTTAGCTGTGTTGTCCTGATGATGCCTCAGATTGTAGGCGAAACGTCGACACATTTCTACAAATAAATCTTTTATAAAAAGGACTTTTTTGAGACAACCTTCCTTCTGTGTTTGAGCTGCCCTGAGAACATCACTTGGTTTATTAAGGTCAACTGTATCCCTTCTTCCTTAGAATCAGGGAATGTCCATAGAGATTTTATGGGATGTCGCTAACAAGGGGACAGACAGCTTTACAGGTAGGTGAGCAGAGAGATTAGTTCGAAGATAAGGATGATGACCAAAGATTAGTGACATAGACCACTGACAAATCGGTTTATTTCATAGGACAAACATGCCAGTTAATGATTATTGCGCGTAAATCATAATGGAGATTTTCGTCGAATTTCAGGAGACACAGGTCCTCTTCTTGTCTATTGTTCGTTTCTTCAGGTATATATAAGCTTATAACATACTTACAAGCTATCAGTATAGTTAAGTACGCCAAAGGTGTAATGCCGAAATGAGGGCTCCCTCTCTTTAAACCGGGCTCGCTTGAGCCTAGAAGCTAGATCAGGTAAGTGATTAACACACACACACACACACACGCATGCACGCACGCACGCACGCACGCACGCACGCACGCACGCACGCACGCGCACACACACACACACACACACACACAAACACACACGCACACCCACCCACTGTCACCATGACACCCGAAGAATTACACTTACTGATAAAACAACAACAAGAGACAATAGCCCAACTCAAATATGAGCTCAAACAATATCGAGCACATATCAACACTCTCAATTCACAAATCAAAATCTCTCAAATACCCGCAAAACGCCAAGCCAGCCCTCACCCACAAACCAATCCGATAGCCACACAAAACAAATTCGACATTCTCTCCGTCATGGAAACCGACGATCCCGCCACGCAAAACACCCTCACCGAACCCGCATCAAAACGATCAAAACCACAAACCACCACATCACAACAACAGATCCAGAAACAACACAACACCCCACAATACAGCAACACCCAGCACGGAACACAGCAACCAATTCAACCCAACTCCAACAACAGACCCCCACCCATCTACTTACACGACACGAACAAGTGGTCAGACGCCTCTAAACTCTTTCGTACCCACAACGCCCAGTTCACCCACGCCAAAGTCACCCCACAGGGCGTACGCATCACTCCCACCGACGCCGAAAATCATCGCAAAATCACCAAAATCCTGCACGAACAAAAACTCGTCGCTCACACCTTCACCCTCTCCGAAGACAAACACATACACATAGTCATTAGGAGACTACCGATCAACACAAATCATCAAGTCATTCCGTATAAAACTCGAAACACCACTCATCTCATGCTCACTAACATCCAACGAGACCTCCATTTACGAACAGCAAAATCCATCTTATCTTCCGTATGATATCAATTTTGTTTGTTATTTTCGCCTGGGAAGAGTACCATAAATTCCTGTTACTATTCCATGACATCTTCTTCGTACTGATATAACGTGTCTCATCAAGTTTAAACGGGTTAAATTTATTAAATTTTTTTTTAATTTCCACTATAACTAATTTATAAGGGCATATAATAGAAGTGGTTGATAATTGGTCAACACAGAAGAAATAATAATTGTCCTCTTTAATGCTCTAATAAAAGTTTGAAGAAATGACTGTAAATCATTGTTAAAATTATTGTTTTCAAGCCATCTCTCTCTCTCTCTCTCTCTCTCTCTCTCTCTCTCTCTCTCTCATTTCACGTAATATCAACTTATTTATGGATTCGTCTGCAAGGATAACTCTACAATAAACTCAAAAATTGTTGGGGGTGCTTCGAAAACAGCAGTCTATAATAAAAAATAAAAAATGTGAAGAAATATTAGCAGATCATTTATATAAATTATTTTTTCGAATTATAGTATCTCTTTCTCTCTCCCTCTCTTATACTCCCAAGAGTATTATGCCATGAGAGAGTATGTATGAGTGTGTGTGTTGGTGTGATAATTGGAAGATAACTGTTCGCCGATGAGTAAAAAATCTTTATTTGTTATGGAAACCAGGCCCAGATATTATGTTTGAGGGGAGGGGGGCTATTCAAAAATTTTCAAAAAATGTTTAATATTTGGTCCGACCATTTCATAATGTATATGAGCAGTTTTTAAAATTTGTTATTTTATTGTAGAAATCTTGTTAAAGTGAGTGTAAACTTGATCTTTGATAATGGAAAAGTGTTTGATTGTCAAAGATTCCATCAAGACCATTCGTCAATATGGAGTTCAGATTCGTACCCTGGAGTTCAAAATCCGCCCGATTCCTGAGAAGGTGAACCCTGTGAAATGGGTGGGAGAGGCTATCGAGGAGGTAGTTGTAAGCGGTACAGAGAACTTGAACCTCACCCACCTTGTAGGGTTCAGTTTTTGCTCAAAAGATTTTGTCGGAGGTGAGGGTTGGATACGTTTCAAACCTCTAAGAGAAGTTATCATGGAGGATTTGTGGAATGCAATACCTTCAATTTACCGATCAAATTCCATAGGAGTTAATAACGAAACATTCTGTTTGAGAGTAACTTCAGTAAAATTACCAGCAGAGGGGTGGGAAAAGGATGAATTATAACAGTTTCTATGAAGAGTGCAGTCGATGGCGGGGAATCGTAGTTATTAAGAATACAGACAAATGTGTTTATCTTGTGCTCTCGTTGTCGCAAAAGGTTATCAAGATAAAGATTTCCTTCACAATCAGCGTGGAAAAAACGTAGGAAAGATTCAAGGCGAAAGGGTTTCGGCATTGGTAACGGAAGTCAATATAGTTATCCCTGAAGAAGTAAGAACTGACATCCCCGAATTTGTAGTTTTTCAGCATTACCTTACCAATTATAAAATAGATGTATACCAGTATTGAACTAAAGGTCTTAACATTATTTTTGAGGGTAAATGTAATAGATGTCCTTCATTGAATTTATTATATTATGAAGGGTATTACAACATAATCCATTCTATTACTGCAGCATTTTGCTACACATGTTATTGCAAAGAATGTCACGTACCGTATACCTAGTGATAAAAGAAGCATAAATGTGGTGGAACTTGGTGTCGAATGTCAACAATCTCCTGCATGCTCCAAAATGGAACTAAAATGAAGTGTGTGAAATGTAAAAGATTTATTATGGACAAGTGTGTTATACATATCGAACATCGTATACGCAATGTGATCAGACTGTGTGAGGAATGCTTTAAGGTATTTCGAGTTAATAGACAACATATCTGTGGTGAGTTGTATTGCAGAATTTGTCAAAAATATCAAACTTCTGGACACTTAAGCTACATTCAACCAGACGCAAAAACTCCTCACTGTGATGACCTCCTATTTGGTATTTAAGATACTAATCTGTATGTGTTAAATCAATGTTGTCATTGTTGCTTGAATAAATCTATATTTTATTTCTACCATTCTTGTGAATTTCGATAAAAAAGTATTAGAGGGTAATGTTATTAATAAATTAATGAAACGTATTTTATCTTTCCAAAGAAAGGGGTGTCTTATCTCACAATGGATGGGGGAGGGGGGCTATGATCTTTAGCTTATCCTAAGTTATATTTTAATAAACAACGTTTACAACCTGAGCCGATAATGAGAGGTATGAAAGTTATTATAATGGATTTAGGAAATATAAATTTTATAGAGTCCCTTAAATATTTTTCAATAAGTTTGTCTCCACTACCGAAAGCAATTGAATTAACCGAATTAAAGAAAGGTTACGTCCCTCATATATTCGATATAATGGAAAATCAAAATTATGTGGGAAAATACCTAGTATAGAGTATTGTTACCCAGATAACCTGAAAGTAGACAACAGAGAAGATTTGATTAAATGGTACGCTGAGACTGAGAAAGAAGGGTATATTTTTTGATTTCCAGAAAGAAATTACCTAACACCATTGGGATAATACCTAAAAATGGGGATAGATGGAAAAATGACCAGAGGAGGATTGCTACCCAAATAAAAACGAAAAGATTAGGTATGTCGAGTTTTGTGCGCTATGGGTATGCAAATATGGAAAGTTTCCCGTAGGACATCCTAGGGTACTCGTAGGTAGTGAATGCTCTACCGATCACCTTACATTCGGACTTGTTAAATGTAAGATACTTCCACCATTAGGATTTATTTAACCCTCCATTGTCACAAAAAATGAACCGAAAATTAATGTTTGTTTTATGTCAGACTTGCAGATTAAGTCCCCGTACTGAAACAGGCCACAGCACAGCTGATGAATGTGCATTAATTGGAATATTGGCGATCGAGAAAGTATTAAAAGCCCATGAGGTAGCGTGTAACGAAGCCGATTTTTAGAGAGTTGAGAGTAGACCACCCACTATACAACTGACCGCGAAATCAAACCTATCTCGGATAGATGGCGGCCGATAAGGCACTGTTCAATCTACCATCATTTAATTATCAAGACTAAATGAATATGAGCCACTTGTCCCCCTCCATTGTTCTTCGCCCGAGTTAATCCAAGGTGAGAACCAAGACTTGTTTATAGCAAGTCGACCCGTTTATCTGTCTATTGTAAACGTCACCGCCGTTAGTTATAAGCCGCCGAATTATTTGTTATTTGTTAGTGTACGTAACTCGTCCATCGTCCCCGACCGATAGTCTTAAGCCTGAACTATTCGTAGTTATTCGTCTATTGTGAAAGCGTCCCCGACCGCTAGCTAGTAAGCTATACGTTATATGTGATTTTTTTTTGTTGTGAGCGTACCGACCGCTAGATATAAGCTATCTGTGGGTGAACGTTTACTACGTGTTAAACCGGCGGCTGCGAAATCGTCCGTTTTCCCAACCGCCCAGAATTAATTTTTCCGTCGTTGCGTGGAGGAAAAGTTAATTCCCGTCTACCGTATTCTCTCTCTCATACTCTCGCTCTCTCGATATGTAAAAGCCGCACTACTGAATATTAGACTCTGCACGTTTTCTTATCTTCTCCGTATTGAGCTATTTCTCTTTTATTGTGGAATTGTTAAGATAATTTTCCGTTTTCGCATTTCCAATTAGAGGGTTTTTCATATTTCAAATCTTAATTTTATGATCCACAAAAGTATTGTAGTTCTACAGTTTCCGCATTTTCGCTTATTTAAATAATCTTACCGATTTATTTAGAATAAAATTTTATTTCTCTCCAACTGTGATACTCTTATGTTGTCGCATTTGTGTTTCCTTGCCGAGATTTATAAGTAATTGTAAATAAGTTTTTTTTATATTTCTCCGGTCTCCGTTCGACGACCTCACAGGTGTCAGCCGAACGAATTCTTTTCACGGTCAACTGGAAATAAAATAATTTTAGGATTTTCTATTTTTGAGCGTGTGTTTCATTTCTACAGACAACCCTGGTAATCTCCTGAGTTCGTAAAATTACCCAGGCATATTCCCGAGGGAGAAAACCCTTAAAAATCTGGCGCCCGAGCAAAACCGTAAAACCGACTCTTAAAACCGATTAACCGAACTCCCGAACTCCGTCCCAGCGCCAAATCTCACAAGTAACCGCACCAAAGCGCGTTACAATTTGACGCCCGAGAGCAGGGACTTTGAATTTCACTTTCGTGTAATTGTCTGTAGAAACAAACACCCAAAATGCCCCTTAAAGAAAATGCGGAAAATAAATCATCTCTCGAGATTCCGAACACCGAAACTAACGATCCTCGTGTAGGTTGGATTTATAAATTAAACAAATCCGATCTACAAGCCGAAGCCGCGAAATTCCGAATAAATACAGAAGGTATCGTCGACGAATTAAGAAAACGTGTAGTGCGATTTTTACGAGACGGAATTAGTTCTCCCTGTCCTCAGGAAAAGCCGCAACCCTTTTTCGCGACCGAAACTACTCCGCCCCCACCGAACCCCGCAGTGTCTAATATGATCTCTCCCGAAACCGTTCCTAGTTTTACACCACTCAGGGTAAATGAGTGGCGAATCGTCTTCGACGGCCGAACCGATCCCGTAACCTTCATCGAGCGTCTCCAGGAAATATGCACATCGCAAAACATCCACCTCGAACAACTTCTTCCCGTAATGCCTGAATTACTACGAGGGGACCCCGCACTGTGGTACCGAAACAACCGACACCGTATCCATACGTGGGAAGACTTCCTCAAGAACTTCAAGACGTTCTACTACCCGGTCAACTACCAGATCGATTTGGAAGCCGAAATCAGCCGCCGAATCCAGAGGGAAGACGAGCCAGTATCGAAATATATTACTGATCTTCAGACCCTCGTACGCAGACATGGACAGATGTCTCCAGAACAAGAACTTCAGTGGCTGTACCGAAACTTGAGACCCTCGTACCGTCAGCAAATCCGACGTACCGATTTCAAGGACATCCCGTCGTTCTGTGATGTAACCCGGGACTTCGAGCTGTTGAGGGAAGAGTTGAAGAGAGAGACGGCATCCTCGCCGAAGCAGAGATCGTTTCCCGCACCGAGAGTCGAGCCGTCGACACGCAGTTTCACGCCATCGACGAGCGCGCCGTTGCCACTTCCGCCCAGGACGAACCCACCTCCTGTACAAACCGACCCGCCGCCGCTGTCGCCCTTGGCTAGGGCGAACCCTCCATTTCATCCCAGGGCATCCGGGAGGAGCACCACCTCTACCCTGAGGTGTTGGAGATGCGGAGAAATAGGACACGCCAGGACTGAGTGCCGACGTCCTGCCAAGCTGTTCTGCTCCAGGTGCGGCGCCGAAGGGGTGTTATCCAGAGACTGCCCCTGTCCTGGAAACCGACCAGCCCGCTGGACTCAACCAAGGGAAGATCAGCGAGGGCCGCCACAAACCTCTGAAGAGCTTTCCGCCACCGAAGGTAACGACAACCGCCCTCATCTAATGGTGTCTGTCTATGGGGAACGTTATGTCGCCCTCTTAGACACAGGAGCCACCCGATCATATGTGGGAGATCGCATTGCACAACAATGCGCCGCCGCAAATGTTCCGACGTCTGGAGAGCCTCGTTCGTACGCCCGCGTCGCTAGCGGAGATCTAGTAGACGTAAAACAGAACCTAGAGCTCACAGTGAAAATGGGACACCGACTAGTCACACACCGTTGGGGTTATATTCCCCGTTTATCCTCGGACTTGCTAATTGGAATGGATCTTCTCTGCCGCCTTCGTTTCCAACTGGATTTGGGAACAAGGACTGTCTACATGGAAGGCCGACCGCTGCAGCTGACGCAGATGTCTTCCTGCACCCCGGTAGTAGAAACTTCCATCCCTGAATTCCGTACATTGACTACAAAACAGGAGCGCCGCTCACAAAAATTCCTCGAAGAAGAGTCAAATGCCTTCGAAGAAATCCGAGAAACGACGCCCCTGATACAACGCCGGAACCAGCGCCGAGAAGGTCGAAACCGTGTGGCCGATGCGCTACCCAGAGCTCCGCTGTCCGATCCCGTCCTCGCCGAGGAACAAGAAATCGCGTGTTCCTGGTACCGTCGGAAGTTGCAGGATGTCCGTGTGAATCCCGAAGGCAACCCGAAGTATTGCGAGAGGAAGGGACGGCTCTATCGTCATTTCTGGGACAGCCGCGACCACACCGAACCCGAATTGGTGGATCCCTGGAAACTCTGTGTCCCGATGCAGTCCCGAAACCGAGTGATTACCGAAAATCACTGCCAATCCACTGCAGGACACATAGGAATCGCCAAAACGACCGCCAGAATGGCACTCCGATATTACTGGCCGGGAATGTTCAGGGACATTGCCAAGTACGTTCGGAGTTGCGAGTCATGCCGGAGAAATAAGGTCCCCCAACAGGAACCGTCGGGAGGCGCCACGAGGAACGATCATTCGACACGACGAGGTCCGCGCCCAGTGGCGTGGCATCGTGTTAATCGTCAGAGCCGCCGCCAACAAGAGGAACCGCCGGGAGGCGCAACGAGAAACGACCATTCGACACGACGGAGTCCGCAACCAGTGGCGTCGCATCGTGTTAGTCGTCTGGGCCCCCGCCGACAACGAAACCGACCCACCGCCCTTAGCCTACTTCAAGGAAGGGAGGAATGGAACTGGAGCATGTCGATGTTCCATCGTCGTCAAACGCCGTCATGGAAGCCGACACCCTTGCCGCCAACCCACACCGTCGACGCCGACGTCCGGACAACCCCAGGATCGACGGAACCCGGAGTTTTGTCTTGCTGCCGCTGGGACGAGATAAGCAGGACGTCGCGGGATTTTCGCCGAGAGTAGAGCGCAGAAGCCGCAAACATTTAAGTATTGTTTTATATATTTTGTTTATTAATTTGTTTTTTTTATTTTGGTAAGCATTTCCGGGAATAGTAAATTGGTAATACGAATAAGATTTTTATGGAATAGGGACTCAACCGGGTTAAGAATAGATTTTTTTTTGTTTTGTAAATAGGAACACGTGCAACCGTTTAATCACTTCACCGCGAAAAGCTTCGACACCTTATCCGCCGATATTATTGTTAGAAGAAAAGCAATAATTTCCGTATGAAACCGTTACAATTATTGCTTTTCTTGAGGAAAAAAAGGGGGGATGTAACGAAGCCGATTTTTAGAGAGTTGAGAGTAGACCACCCACTATACAACTGACCGCGAAATCAAACCTATCTCGGATAGATGGCGGCCGATAAGGCACTGTTCAATCTACCATCATTTAATTATCAAGACTAAATGAATATGAGCCACTTGTCCCCCTCCATTGTTCTTCGCCCGAGTTAATCCAAGGTGAGAACCAAGACTTGTTTATAGCAAGTCGACCCGTTTATCTGTCTATTGTAAACGTCACCGCCGTTAGTTATAAGCCGCCGAATTATTTGTTATTTGTTAGTGTACGTAACTCGTCCATCGTCCCCGACCGATAGTCTTAAGCCTGAACTATTCGTAGTTATTCGTCTATTGTGAAAGCGTCCCCGACCGCTAGCTAGTAAGCTATACGTTATATGTGATTTTTTTTTGTTGTGAGCGTACCGACCGCTAGATATAAGCTATCTGTGGGTGAACGTTTACTACGTGTTAAACCGGCGGCTGCGAAAACGTCCGTTTTCCCAACCGCCCAGAATTAATTTTTCCGTCGTTGCGTGGAGGAAAAGTTAATTCCCGTCTACCGTATTCTCTCTCTCATACTCTCGCTCTCTCGATATGTAAAAGCCGCACTACTGAATATTAGACTCTGCACGTTTTCTTATCTTCTCCGTATTGAGCTATTTCTCTTTTATTGTGGAATTGTTAAGATAATTTTCCGTTTTCGCATTTCCAATTAGAGGGTTTTTCATATTTCAAATCTTAATTTTATGATCCACAAAAGTATTGTAGTTCTACAGTTTCCGCATTTTCGCTTATTTAAATAATCTTACCGATTTATTTAGAATAAAGTTTTATTTCTCTCCAACTGTGATACTCTTATGTTGTCGCATTTGTGTTTCCTTGCCGAGATTTATAAGTAATTGTAAATAAGTTTTTTTTATATTTCTCCGGTCTCCGTTCGACGACCTCACAGGTGTCAGCCGAACGAATTCTTTTCACGGTCAACTGGAAATAAAATAATTTTAGGATTTTCTATTTTTGAGCGTGTGTTTCATTTCTACAGACAACCCTGGTAATCTCCTGAGTTCGTAAAATTACCCAGGCATATTCCCGAGGGAGAAAACCCTTAAAAATCTGGCGCCCGAGCAAAACCGTAAAACCGACTCTTAAAACCGATTAACCGAACTCCCGAACTCCGTCCCAGCGCCAAATCTCACAAGTAACCGCACCAAAGCGCGTTACAAGCGTACACATTTTTTTGGGTAACAACGAAATTTGATGATACCATTTCATTTAACGAAAATGCTCCTGGTATTTTCACAGAAAATGATGAGTAAGTTCATTAAAAATCAAGCAAGAATCTTTGGATTAGCCTAAAACTGTAAAAATACCGAAGAAAAACAACATTATACAGAAGAATATTTTTAGCGAGAGAATGTCTATTTACAATCTTTCAATAAGGGGGGAGGTCACAGTTATGACTCATGAGAATTAGCGAATATATTCCAAAAGATGCACTACTATGATAGATGAGTTATCAACGGTTTTCTGGTTGTGACTCATTCACCCACGTGCATAGGGATGGTTAATACATTCCTTCGCGTTTCAGGTGTGCGATTTTTTCGCGGCGGGGTGAGTGGGTCGTCTATGGTCATACATTATACAGGTAGGGGTATTACACTTGTCCACGTGCACTCGATCACATTATATATGTAGGAGAGGTAAATAGAACAAGCAGAATCAATTTAAACATATTGCTTTTATTAAAATCGTCTTCTTGTAAATAATAACTCTCTAGTTATGGATGCTCAAGTGGCCGTCATAGATGAGCCAGGACGAGCTGGTGGGATCAATATAATGGAACCAGACGCTCAGATGGGTGATCAAGATGTTGCTGCTGATGAAGGAATGGAATCAGACGAACTGGACTGTGATGATATGGACATTGATGTGAAAGTGCGGAAAGAAAAAACTATATCTATGTTTGAGTTATTAAATTTAGTTCGAGAACTAAAAATGTGTATAACTTTGGACTATTATGTTCTTCTAGATACTCGTTTCTGTTTGATGTGTATTTTAGATATTTGTGCGAGACCTAATTTTAAAATTGTAAAAAAGATCGAACATTACAGCGGATCATACGATACCATTCTGTTACACAGGGAAAAATGTGGACGATGTAAAAAGTGGTTGAATATTTGTTGTTTAACCAATTTTTGCTTAGTGTGTAATAATTAAGTTTGTTGAATGGTTGTTCGAAATAAACAAATTGTTTCGCATTATGTGTATTTATTGTAAAAAATTACTATTCTGTAAAGCACAACAATGTATTTTAAAAGTTCAGCACACTAAAAAGTGTTGAACAAGAAGTGGTGCCACAAATCCATTTATTATCGTAACCGGATTAAACAAATGAAGAGGTGTGATTATAATAAAACTGAGGATCAAAAAAAATTTAAGGTGCTTTAAATAAAATATTTCAAGAACCTAATATTTTAATTTTATATTCTTAGTTTTGTTTAACTTTTTTGGATTTCTGGGTCATCATTATAATTATTATTGTAACTAACATAGCGATAGGTACTTTTCTTATATTTTTGGGTCATCATCATTATTATTATTATTATCATATATGATGGGATGGGGGGGGGGGTTTAATACAAGCATATTTCTTAAAAATAGTTTTATTTTGATAAATACACAAACATAACTACATTTACAATTTATTTACATTTAAAAATTACAATATTTCGATGAAAAATTTATTATCCTCTCATAATCAGCCATCATTTTATTTATAATTTTAATTTTTTTTTCATATCTTATTTTTTTTTCACAAGTGAATTATGTTTTAAACTACAAAGATTTACATATTCTCTCGACTTTTTTACTAAGCTGGATACGTCAGCCAAATACCTTTCGAAGGTGCTATGTTCCCCTTGAAAATAGTCGTCCTCACTTATGGTTAGATCAAATGAATCGACCCGAAGCGTCACATCTTGGGAGTTACCTTGATGCGGAGTTGTGGAGTCATCCCGGCCCCCCTGGTGTGGGATTGTGTAAACATCATCGTCCTGACGTAGAGTTGTGGAGTCACCCCGATCCTCCTGGTGAAGAATTGTGGAAATATCATCATCCTGTTGCCTAGTTGTGGAGTCAGCCCGATCCTCCTGGTGTGGAATTGTGGAAACATCCAGATGTGGTGAATTATCCTGACGTGGAATTGTGGCGGTATCCCGATCTCCCTGGTGTGGCTCACCCTGATGTGGATTAGGGGTGGACGTGAAGAGTGGTCCTTGCGTGGTGGCTTCATGGTGGGCGGTGGAAGTGTTAGGTTGACGAATTGGTTTCAACTCGCTGAAACTCCCATTCACAATTTCAAAACTGGAATCACTATTGAACTCCATCTGGAGCTCGGGATCTTCTTCAATATTTTTCAAAAAATTATGCAACTTTACGGACTGAATACTTACCGGAATTTTAAAGCTCATATTGACTATTGATTTTAAAAGAATTTAACTGCTACTTATATATCTTACTAACCCCCCCTCCCTCTCAATACGTTTTGTTGTCGTTGATTACCATTTGCAAGACTTCGCGAAGAAATGCACGTGGTGTGATGACTCACACCGATGGAATGCGCTCCCGATGGACTGTGGTGGTGTAATTAGCATGGATATCTCCCTAACACATGCATAAGAAGAGCACACATGAATGAATGAGTCACTATCGAAACCGTTACGCAAGACGGTACCTGTATTCGCGAAAATTTACACACCTGACAGGTGGAGGAATGCCCCGATATAATGTCTAATTAATGTGTCTCTGTAACACCTGCATAAGAAGAAGAGTGTGAGCAGAACTACCAAAGACTGGGAAATCTCCTCGAAACCGTTAAACTCGAGGAATACCTCTCTTTCTAACACATGTATGTGCGAGTCATGCGAAATAACCCAGACGTTTGTCGAGAGCCCCCATATTTTTAAAGATTTTAATTTTTGTTTATACTTTCGGCATTCAAACATATGGTTAATTTTATTCATTAATTCCACGTGCGAGCATACTGACCCCGATATATTGATAGTAGCAATGTAATTAGCGAAAATCCCTTTCGAGGAATGTCTCTAACACCTGCATAAGAAGCACGCGAATGAATGAGTCACTAATGAAACCATTACATTTGCAAGACGTTAAAAATTGCACGTCTGTCTAATTAATGCGTCGAGGGATGTTTCTCTCTTAACACATATATGGATGAGTCATGTCATTAAATCTCCCCAAACTGGATGAGTCATATGAGTATGTGTAAAAGACCGTTGAATCTCCCCAAATTGTAAAGACTTGCAAAAAACCGTTGAATCTCCCAAAAACGGGATGAGTTATATGAGCACGTGGATGAGTCACGACTAAAACACCTGTAAGCCGTTGAATCCCCCAAGAGTAATGTGTGCACGTGGATGAGTCACGACTAAAACCGTTAAACCCCCAAACACCTGTAAGCCGTTGAATCCCCCAAGAGTAATGTGTGCACGTGGATGAGTCATGACTAAAACCGTTAAACCCCCAAACACTTGCAAAAAACCGTTAGATCCCCCCCCCCCGTTAAATCCCCCCAAAACTTGCAAGGACTTGCAAAAAACCGTTGAATCCGCAATGACCGTTAAATCCCCCCAAAACTTGCAAAAACCTGCAAAAACACCTGCAAAAGACCGTTAAATCCCCTCTGAATCCCCAAAAACCGTTGGAACACCTGCAAAAAACCGTTAAATCCCCCCAAAACTTGCAAAAACCTGCAAAAACACCTGCAAAAGACCGTTAAATCCCCTCTGAATCCCCAAAAACCGTTGGAACACCTGCAAAAAACCGTTAAATCCCCCAAAAACTTGCAAAAACACCTGCAAAAGACCGTTAAATCCCCCCTGAATCCCCAAAAACCGTTGGAACACCTGCAAAAAACCGTTAAATCCCCCCAAAACTTGCAAAAACCTGCAAAAACACCTGCAAAAGACCGTTAAATCACGGAACACCTGCACGGAACACCTGCAAAAAACCGTTAAAACACCTGCAATCTGCTCCGCTCCGGCTCCGCTTTATTAATACACTACTATCACAAACCTAAACGACCTCCGCATCCGCATCGAAACCCGAAACAAACCTCACATGGTCACATAATGCCACCGATGCCAGAAATTCTGGCATACCCAAGCCAACTGCAAGGCACATCCGAGGTGCGTGAAGTGCGGGCAAGGCCACGAAACCCACACCTGGACAAAATCATCAGTTACAGACGCCACCTGTGCTAACTGCAATGGAAAGCATCCAGCCAGTTACCGGGGATGTCCAAGATTCCCGAAACTTCACAAACCACAAACCACAGAAAATACCCCACAACACATCGCGCCACAAACATCCCACATTTAATTCGCGAACATCGTTAAATCAGCTCATAACACATCCCAAAAATTCGACCGCAACACAATCATGGACATATTTCATGCCATGACACAACAACTCGATCAAATCAGACGCCTCCTCCATGAATAACGCTCCAAACTCAACCAACCCCCTCCCTCACCCTACTCACCTTAAACTCCTGACCTGGAACGTCAACGGGCTCAACAACAACAAACAAGAACTGGAACACATACTCAATACGCACGACAACGACATACCGCTATCCAGGAAACCAGACCATCCACTTCACACCAAACATCACATACAGAACCGACATCAACACAAACACCCACCATTCGACGGCCATACTCATCAAAAAACACATAAAACACCACCCCTGCCCAAACCCAACACATCCACACATCATCACTCACAATCCACACGAAACACCGCGGACACATCACAATTCATTCCGCATACAAACCCCCAAAATCACCCATCACCGACCAAGACATCCGCCACATAACCGACACACCACACAGCACCATAATCATTGGAGACTTAAACTGCAAACACCCGAACTGGCAGAGCAGACGACACAACACTAACGGCACTACACGACATAACACAACAACTCGGCTCCATCATCACGGCACCAACACACCCAACACACTACCCAGACAACCCAAACCACCTTCCAGATTTCTTGGACACAGCAATCCTTTCTAACATCACACTACACAACAATATCTACACACTCCAACAAGGCCCCTGCCCCCACCAACCCGACATCCTCGTCCCTTCCAGTCCCAAACACCGTCAGCACTCCCCCTCCTATTATAATAACCTGGAAAGACCTCCCCAAAGCACTCCAAACTACCCTGAATCCAGTCCCCAAAATCACCAGCAAAGAGACACTTGAAAAAGATGCCTGTAAACTAGAAGACGACATCCGTGCCACAGTCGACCGCATCACCGACACCATCACCGCACACAAACACGCCCCACCCAAAACCACACAACTAGCACCACACATACAACACCTCATTACCACACGTAACAGAGCTAAACGAACATACCAACACACCAGAAACCCTATTCACAAACGATAATACAACGACCTGAACCGCGACCTCAAAACACAACTTCAATCATACCCCAACACACAATGGAACGCTAAACTACAAACACTGAACACCAAAGACAATTCCATCTGGAAAATGGCTCAAGCTCTCCGTACACAAAAAACACACACATCTCCTATACACTCCACCGACGGAATAAAATACACAGACACTGACAAAGCTGAAGCTTTTGCCTCAGCTTACGAACGCCACAGCTGCCTCCTAGAAAATCACGACATCGACCCCGACCACGAGGAGGCTGTCTACGAAAACACTCGACACATCCGGCGAAACACATCAACATCCCCATTCACACCAGTCACTCACAAAGAAATACACATCATCTGCACACTCAAAAACCGCAAACCACCTGGCCCCGACACCATCAACAACAAAACATTAAAACACCTCCCGGGTAGAGGGATAGCCACCATCATCGCCATCGCAAACGCCATCATCAGACTGAGCCACTTCCCATCCAGGTGGAAAGAGGCCACAGTCATCATGATCCCCAAACCCGGAAAAGACCACACCCTTCCCCAGAACTACCGTCCCATCAGTCTTCTCTCATCCATCTCCAAAGTCATCGAAATTCCTATCCTCGACAGACTCCGCCCCATCTCACATGACCTCCACGCCATCCCGGACGAACAGTTCGGATTCCGATCACATCATAGCTCAGAACATCAACTCATCCGACTAACCGAATACATCACAGGCGGCTTCAACCGTAACCGTGTGACAGGCGTCGTGCTATTCCATATCGAGAAGGCTTTCGATAAAGTCTGGCACGACGGCCTGTTATACAAAATGATACATCTACAATACGAAACAGAATCATCAGAGTACGCACAAGCAACACACTATCACCACCACATCGATTCGAAGCCGGCGTCCCTCCGAGCGCCGTGCCATCACCACACCTTTTCAACATTGTCATTCACGACATACCAAAACACGCAGACGTCACCCTATCCCTTTACGCAGACGACACAGCACTCACCGCACAATCATGGCAGCCACACATAGTCACCCAAAAACTACAAGCCACTAACGATCTACTTGATTTTTGCACCGACTGGAAAATCACACTCAACATACACAAAACACAAACCATACTCATACGCCGCAAACACACACAACCACACGCACACGTCAACAATGACGGAGATGACATACCCTGGAGTGACGAAGTCAAATACTTGGGGGTATACTTAGACACAAAACTAACATGAAAGCGACACACACAGTACGCCAAACAAAAAGCCAACGCCATAAGATCACTCCTCTACCCACTCATAAACAGGAAAAGCCACCTCACACCACAAAACAAACACACACTCATCAAATCCACTATCAGACCCATACTCACCTACGCATCGACGGCCTGGGGGTACGCCGCAAAAACTCACATACGACCACTCGAGATACTCGAAAAACGCATGACCAGACAATCACTAAACATCCCATGGTACATTTCAAACGCACAAGTACAACACGAACTCACAATATACAAAAAAGCACGCGCCACAAAACTCTTCCAATCCATAACCACACACGAAAAGCCACTCATCCGTAAAGCCTCCGACTACGACCCGGACCCAGACATCATTCGACCTCACAAACGGCCAAAGCTGGTATTAATCACTTAATCATCCCACGCAAACTCACATACACAAACACACAAACACACACACACACACACACACACACACACACACACACACACACACACACACACACACGCACGCACGCACACACACGCACTCACACACACAATTTCTTTCACACATAACACATCTTAACAACGACCCGATCCTACAACCACATCCTGCCTCTCACGGCGCCAAGTCCAAACACTTCCCGATCGAGTGTCAGCCCTCGGGCGGATACACCCGTCCCCTTCCACCTCGGAGGGGGGTTTTAGTTAGGGTAAGAATCCCACAATGTTGAGCCCGGCACACCTACCGGGCTCTTCGCCTTTTGAAGGTTCCCCCCCCCTCTCTCTCTCTCTCTCTCTCTCGAGAAAAAAAGACCAAGAACATTTTATTTATGTTTTCAAAAAAAAAAAAAAAATAGTGATAATGAACATTCCATATGGGTTTGTGACAAGCGAGAAGAATGCAATGGTAGAGTGTGGACTATCCAAGATACTTCAAATATATTGCAAAGATTGTAACCCAACATACCCATGCAGCACAGACAGGAAGGTCAGAGGCGCTTCAGCTTCACATAACACCGATAGTGTCGTCATCAGCCGCAAACTTGTGAAGAAATTGTCAAAATACAAATTATAGGGACCCAATTCGGGAGGAAGTCTAGAATGGAGCAACAAAAGAACAGCTGTTCCTAACCCATATTCATCCTGATCAGGTAGTGGTGCTGATTTACTTCCCTGATAAGGTTCGAAATTTACTAAGTATCCCAATCTAGTTGCTGCTGACTACATTTTATACCCAAATCTTATGCCGGCAGTACACACTCGCCGAGGAGAGCCGAGATCAGGCGAGCGCGAGAGTGTACATGGAGTTCTCCCGTCTCCCGGAGTCCTCTCGCCTCGCCCTCGGAGCGCTCGGTCTAGAAGCGGTCCGGCAACACGAGTCAAAGGAAGCGAGAGCGTAGTGGGGAGGTCTAGCGAGAGTGTACACGGTAATCTCCAGAGATCTCGGCATTTGCCTGTACATGCTCGTCCCGTAAACTGCGCGGTTTTGGACTTTTTCCCGATTTTTGTTTTGTTTTCGGTGATTGAATTTCGTTGTGTATAATGGACTGGACAAACGACTTTACCCTCCAGTTCTTGGAATTTTATCAGGGCGAACCCTGTTTGTGGGACCCCTCTCACAAAAACCATAAAAGAAAGGAACAAGTAGCAGATACTTGGCAACGAATATCTGAAAGTGCCGGAAAATCCACTGGCGAACTGAAGAAAAAGAAAGATTCTTTAATGGCCACTTTTCGCGGTCATTTAAGAAAGAAAAAAGCGTCCATTAGAAGCGGTGCTGGGGGTTCTGACATATACAAACCTATATGGTTTGCATTCAACTTCATGGAAAGTTTTCTGCGTCAAATATATGACTGTCAACGTACCATAAACACTGAAGATACGGTAAGTACGTTAATTTGAATAATAAATACAAGTCGTAAGGAGTTTTTATTTGTTTAAGTACATTACTTATGTCGTGCTTAAGAAAGTACTACATTTTGTTCTTTAAATGCATGAAATATTCAGTAAAATGTTCTCTAATCGTAGTCGCACTAATCGGTGACCGGCGAGCAACTTGTGGTATGGATCTAATTGCACAGTATTGAGAAATTTCATGTCTCCAAGCCCCTTCAATGCAAACGTCATTTTCATATCCATCAATAGTGCCTTGCGGGTTGTAAATGTTTTGTGACGTTGAACTTTTCACGAGAAAATTATGTAGAAGTACACACGTCACTGTCAATAGCGTCACGTTTTCTGGCATCAATTATATCGGCTTTTTAAAGAATCCAAATCTGGCAGTTAATATTCCAAAAGCATTTTCAGATAATACGCGAGATCTTGACAATGTTTCATTGAAAATGCGTTTCGGACTATTTAACCCATGATCTCCAGGATATGGTTTCATTAAATTCTCGCTTAACGCAAAAGCACCATCTGCCAAGAAAACATACGGTAAAGCGACGTTTAAGCCAGGCAAGGGGCAAGGTGGAGGGAAATTCAACTTATTTTCACAAATATTTTCACACAAAACACTATTCCGAAGAAGGCCGCCGTCACTGATTCTTCCTTGGCTTCCAATGTCCGCAAAAATAAATCGATAGTTACCGTCAACTAAAGCTAAGAGAACAATACTAAAAGTTCTTTTGTAGTTGTAATACTCGGATCCGCTGTGATTAGGGCTTTTGATTACAACGTGTTTTCCGTCGATGGCTCCAATAGCATGCGGAAAGTTATCTCTAAATCCTTTTTCAATTTGGATCCACTCCTCTGCAGTTGACGGCATCTGAAAAAAAAAAGGATAACTTGGTGTTCTGTTTTTTATTTGTTTAAACAGTTTGTATAGTAATAAACATGATTGTTAATTAATTAATTCTTTAATGTTTCAGATTGTTGTTCACCATGAAGACCTTGGACCCAGGTCTCAACATTCACAAATCAATAATGACACCCAGGCTGCAAATGATACACCCTCTACGAACTCTCAGGCCAGCAACACCCTCATCAAACACTCAGCACGAATCAACCGTAGGAAGCTCTCAGCAAACACTTCGACGTCGGAAACATCCTCCCGAATTGCGCGAGGCTGAAAATCAAATGAAGGAGGCATTTGCACTGCTGAAGAATGTGGTGTCCAAAAACGATGTGGAGAAAGGAGACGAATGCGACCTATACGCTCAAATCCTTGCAAAAAAACTACGAAAACTACCGCAATTTGACAGAGATATCCTGATGCATGAAATTGATGGAATGATCCTCAGGGTCATGCATGGGTCTCGTGTTTCCGCTTCCATGCCGCCTTGCTCATCTGGACAATCGTCGAACTCGTTAAACTCTGCATCGCTTTCTCGACCCACGTCTGCTCGCCTAACTGATTGTCCATATGTTCCCTGTATAAAAATTTATCCAAATTAAACAAAATAGTTATTTATGTATCTAGGGCGTAATGAAGATGTTTATATTCGAGGGCAACCAGTTTAAAAGGTCGAGTGTCGCTAGGCCCGAGACTTTTTAAGTTGCCCGAGATGTACAAACATCGAGTTACGTCCGAGATGCATACAACGTTCTATGTTACACTTGTCTATAATCGGTTGTTCCACTTCAAATTAATTTATAATTGACAAAATGTGGTCGTCAAAACTGTCAAAATGTATGATGTTTTGACTCGTTGTCATAACGCCTATTATGGCCCTAGGGCCGTAAAAGCTGCCATTTTCGGCCCTAGGGCGTAATGAACGTTGTTATGTAGGTATCTCGTATCGCAGATAAAAACAACCGATTATGGACAATGTGGCGTATGAATACCTACACTTTCGCTTACGGCAGCTGTTCACCGGTGAGCATAAGGTCGTGAGTCGGATTCAGAAACTTGTGATATGATCTGTAAGAGAGACTTAGTTGGGCGCCACCCAGGGTCACTGGGAAAGGTATTACAGTGTGATGTGGAGTTGTTCAATAAAACACGTAAATCTGTCAATTATTCTATTAACAACTAATTGAGACCGAAAAAGGCGTGGCAAATGCAACATCAGATCACAAGACGGTGAAAGTACAACAAATAATGAGAAAGGTGGGATAATCGGTGACTTTCAGTTTAGTAACGTGACGTATAACTTAACGTATCAAGTAAATTAGTGCATAGTAGAATGAAATATAACCTAGTACATAATAGAATGAAATATTACCTAATACATAACAGAATGAGGTATGACCTAATACATAGAATGAAATATAACTTAACCTGTTATAACGTGAGAAATACCTCAAATAGTCACAGCACATAAAGGAAGGGAACAACTTAGCTTAAAATAGTGCACTTCTCGTCGATAAGTAAATGAGGGAAAATATCTCCCACTAATTGAATAAAAGAAAGGTATGACTTAAGAGTAAAGAAAGGTACGACCTGATAATAAAGCAAGGTACGACCTGCTAATAAAGAAAGGTACGACCTGATAATTACTCGACCGCTTAGCTCGGTGACGATAGTTCTCGGTAGACTCGGGAAGGTGGTTCGTGCCAGAAGGTAACTTTCGACCAAGCGAAGTGGTGTCCGGTTCCAACGGAAGATCTCTGCAGCTCGATCGGTATACGGGACAGGGACGAGCCTTGGGCCGGAACACTGGATCAGGATCCGGCTCCTTGAGTCAGAATCCGAACGTGGAATGCGAACTCGAAATCCGGGACTCGAAATTAAAACCCTGAATTGGAACAGATTGTCCCAAATTAGAGAGAGAGTGGTATTTCATGTGGTTCTTACCTCGAGATGAGGGTTAGGTACACACGTGTATCCAACACACGGACGGTAGCGGTACGAAACTGATAAAGAAACGATAACTGCCTCAACCAGGTATAGCCGTCGAAACGCTCCAGTCAAACGAAAATCCTTTAGGGGCCTCGATGGGCGAAGATACCGTCAAGATAGCCTAGGACGATGAAAACGCCATTGCTCCTCGAAGACGCCACCGCCCGAAAGGAAGAGAGAGCGCGAGAGAGAGAGGGCGCACGTCCTACTTCACAGACTGTCAGGGATACCAACCTCGAAACACACGGGACACCGCACGGAACGCGAGGAAGAATGGACGTGTTCGAAGCTCAGGAAATGAACACGCTACAACAAGTTGAACATAAAAATATTAAAATTCAAATTAAAGTACAATATTGTGGAAAATACATACCTTGTTCTATTTCGATTGATTGTTTTCATCCACCATCTTCTTTTTTCCATGGCTTGTGGATTTTTAAATTAGAAATAATATGCAAATATTTGTAATAACAATAACTGGCATATGCTGCAGTCGCACAAAGTACCACGTTCTTCATAATTACTCGGAGTGCTTGAAAATGTCTCGCGCGAGCCGACACAAGAGCCAATTCGGGGTTTATTTGCGAGAGTGTGCACGATGTCCTCGGGTCTGCCACCTCGGGGCGCCTCGCTTCGAAATGTCTCGTGCTCGTGTCGTCTCGGCGAGCATGTACTGCCGGCATTATGGGTTTTCCATCGATATGTTGCTTGGTGCTGTGTCTCCCATAATAGGGCACCACTGTTTCATCTATCTCTATATGGGTCCTAGCCACTTGTGAAAAATTGTGTATAAAATTTTTATGCAATAAATTGAAATATTGTCGCAGCTTGCCAAACTTGTCATTTTCCGGCAAATCCATGTTAGCCCGGGAGCTAGCGACACTACATTTTGTAAGATTTTATAACGAATAGTTTTACTTTTTTTGTATCATTTCGGAGCTACAGAAACCTAAAATCGATTCCTGCAGGGATACCAGCGGGACACTGATTGACCGCGATATGTTAATTATGTAAAAAAAGTTTCATTGTTAAAAATTATAAATGATGAGGCTTCATCAACTTTTTAATGACATCTAAACAAGACATAAAACGACATCCTGCCACTTTTCCGGTAGACCTATACACTCCTGCCATAATTTCATTTATGTAAAAAAATTATCAGTCGACACAAATTATAAAAGTTGAATTTTTCTTTAGCATTTCATTACTAATTACGATAACTAAAAGGAGACGTTAACTACTCTCACACACACATAGTTTTAGGCTAGATTTTGATGGTCCCACGTGTTTGTGTTTGGCTTGCATTTTTCCTGGTTCCTTTGTGTCTTTCTGTACGTTTTCTCTGCGATTCATTATACAAATAGTTTTTTCAAGACTAATCATCGATTTCTGTCTCCAAATCAAACTTCCCGCCCCAGTTGTGAGTTGCTCGTTTTTAACTGCTCGACCAACGTTTTTAACATCACTTTACCTCGTACATATTTGAACGGTCCCGCTAAAGCCGGATTCTCACGGTGTGAAATGCGAAAGCGAATTCACTAAACTATTGGTGTCTATGTTCTGATTGGTGCATAAGTCACTTTATGCACTGAAGGTTGCTATTTTCATTTATGTCAGAGTATTTACCGCCGAGTTGAGGGAGAAGGGTGCAGGTTAATATCAAGAGACATATCTGTAACTGATTTTTTCCATCTTCTATAAAAATTTTTTTATTAACACGGATTTTATTCTTATTGATAAGCGATGTATCATCAAAACCACGATTTTATTTTATGGATACGAAAACTAGCGGCCTTGGCATTTGTTCCTGTGGAATTCGTAGGCAACCAATTTGATACTTTAATCGAAAATGAAAATTTTCCCGTGGAGGCACAGCCCATTGCGGATTATTTTGAAGTCACTTACATAGGACGCCGGAATAGGAGACAGCGACGAGTTCCACGATTTCCATTGTAATTTTGGAATGTGTACGAAAGAACTCTAAGGGATGAGCACCGCACCAATAACTGCGTGGAAGGTTGGCATAGGGGATTCCAAAGCACATGCGGAAATTTGTTTCCGAACATATTACTATCCATTAATGCCATTAAAAAACAACAATCACTTAACCGTTTTGAAATAAGTCAATTATTAAAGAGTGAGCGGCCCACTGAAAATAAAAAATACCAACGTCATTCTGTAAGGGTGAAAAATATTGAAATGTATGATAACATTGAAACTATTGATTATTTGGGTGGAATTTATCATAATTTTGAATTTTAAAATTTCTTGTAAACAGTAGTTTAATTCAGCGATCACTAAAATGCCTAACTATTGTTTTGTTTATTTTCCGGGGCGAAACGACCTAGGGGCGAAACGTCCAGGGGCGAAACGGCGGGGGCGAAATTACTGGGGGCGAAACGGCGGGGACGAAACGTACCATAACCGAAGAATTCAGTTTCAAATTACGCCATTTGGTTGCTTTGGCTTTTTTACCACCTGACGAAATTCCTAGTTCGTTCGACGAATTACGAGAAGATATGCCGGAAAATACTAACGAGTTACTTACGTAGACGAGTACTACGTCTACGGTAGAATAAGGCGCATTTTACGCAATGGTAAAGATATTCGCGCATCCCCACTTTTTTATCCAGAAATTTGGTACGTTGCTGAGTTGGTTGAATTAGGATATCCTCGCACTCAAAACACTGTTAAAGCATGGCATCGGCGATGGAAAGTTCTAGTAGGAGGTGCTCATGATGGAGTACGTCATTGTACAAGAATTGTTAAAAGAACAGAAGAATGTCGATCTTCAGGTAGTCAGTTCACCGCGGGAAACCTCGCACTTCTAAAAAACAAAAATATATCATTCGTGAAAACCGCATACTAAGAATTGTACGCGATCGTGCTTACAGAACTGTGATGGATTTTTTGCACGGTATTGCTCATAACTCATAACATTATTCCGTAAGTTCCTTTTTATCTTTATGTAGATTATTAACTATGGGTAAATATTTATCTTGTAATTTTACTGAAGAAGTCCGTATCTTGTTTTGTAAATTTCATTTTCGTAATTAAATATAGTTATATTTTATGTTGCTTTTTCATCATTAAAACTATTATTGTTTTTGTTATTCTTTACGGAATATGCAATACATAGGTATAAATTACTGAAATTTCGATTATCATAGTTTTTACATTTCCCTTAAAATTGTATTTGAAGTAGCATATTTATAAAATTCAAACAAGTATCAATTTATATTTCAGTTGTCAGTATTGAGAATATCAAGTACAAAATGTATGAGTACTTTCGGAATTTTGAACCTGTCGGGATTTTGGACCTGTCGGGATGGTGAACGTTCGGTATTTTAACTGTCTCGATTTCGATTCGTCGGGATTTTGACTATCGGGATTGTAAACGGATCCCGCCTTATTTGTGTCTATTAATCTACATGGAACCGAAATTTCTGCTTCTGATTTAAGGTAGGTTCTTCCCTTAAATCTAAAATTATCTCGATAGTCTCAAATTGAAAACATATTAACAAGGTATAAAGCTCTTCCAATAGGATTGGTTGAAACCAATACACTGGAATATTATTTGAGTAAGGTAGAATGTTACATTAAAATATGTTTAAGTGTGTCATTGGGCGATGAAACATTTCTTTACCAAAATCAATTGGAAGTAATTGATAATTAAATAGAGTTAATGATTCAGAAAAAGAGGACTTATAGTGACTTCACAATTATGTTTTCTTTTATGATATTGGCTCATTCACCAACGACTTATCGTTTCTTACGAGATTACCTTACATAACGACATAAACGCTATCTATTTACAAAGAATTTAATCTGCATTACACATTGATGAATCAAATACAAGCCATTATCTACAGCAAACCTCAAAGGGGCTTGTTGATAAAAACTTTTTTGTTTCGCTATCAATTGATGAAATTTATTTGAAAAAACAATTAACATTTAAAGCCCAAAATATCGTAGGCTATGGTGAGAATGAACCAACTGAAATTTAGAGAACTGTTCAAAGCTTTATGATTAGTTCTTGTCTCGGTCATTTCAAAAAAATTGTAAAATTGATGTCCGCCAATTCTATGGACGGCCAAGAATTGGAAGACGTCACACTGAATGTTATTCGTTATGTGCAAAAATTTAACTTTAAGGTCACTGCTGTAATAACAGACAATAACAGAGTTAATCAAGTTATGTTCAAACTTTTTGCCCAGAAAAATATTTCACGCAAAATCCAGACTATAATGATTTAAAATTATTTTTTACATACGACTTTGTTGATATTTTTAAAAATGTTCGTAATAATTGGTTAAACAAAAAAAGAATTATATTTGCACTTTTTTATACCCCGATTTTGACGATTTATCTATTATTAGGAAAACATCTTTTCAACATTTAAGAGAATTGTATGACAATGAAAAATTTGTTATGGTTAAGCAAGCATTTAAATTAAATAATAAAAGTTTGTTCCCCAATAACGTTTTTCATTGCTCCACAATCGCAGCTCTGAAACAGAACGATATTTATAAAGAAACACCTATGTTTATTGAAGTTATTCGCAAATGGTGGGATATTGTTAATACTAAATCAACTTTTAAAGACAAGTTAAAAAGAAATCCATATTCAGGTATTATTTGGCATGTAAATTATTTAAAAGTACTTTTTCTGAAAAAGTTTCTGAAATGGATTAGAGTTTGGAGAGAATTGTAACATCCTGGGGATGTTACTAATTTATTTTAGGGATATTCGAACAAAGTGATTAAAGAAAATGGGAAAAGGCTCCGCCCTGTATAATTGGTTTCGAAACTTAAATAATTGAAACTATAACAAAATTTGTTTTGAAACGAAAAAAAAATCTGTTTTCTTATTGTAATTATAACAAAAGATCAAACGCCCGAAATTAAAAATAATTTACGCGACGAAAGAGATGAAAACCCCGGCGTAATCAGAAATGAGCGTTCAAGGAAATGCAACCTAAAGTATAGGTTTCATATGGGAGAGGCTTGCTCTGGAAAAATTATTTTTTGAGGGTTCTCGATATTATTCTAGGCCATGGGTGACGAAATCGATCTTCCGTTGCAGTTCGTAACTGGGGGCAAATTGATGACTGTGGAAAATACACAGCTCGCATTGAGGACGAGAAAAACTTCACTTCGGTCCGGGGAACAGAGGTGTTCCGGGGCAGTCTTAGCAACAGGGTTGCTACGCGTTGGGAGCGCGATTTCGAGCCAGTGTTTTGTTTTCGGTACTTATTGGTACCAAGGGTGTAAGTAAAGCTTAGAAATTCAGGTTGGGAATTTGCTTTAACGTCAATCAGTTTGATTCGAGTTTGTTTACGTTTTATATTGATATTTTTCGTATCATTGGTTTTGGGGTTGACTCCAAATTTTTCTTTCTATTTGTGGCCGTATCGAGTGTAGAGTCACGTTTCCGAGTGTCATACCAGAGCCGAAGCGACGAATCTTAGGGTGGAAGTCTGCGCAGAACTCCAAGGTGGTGAGTCGGGAATAATTTACGGGATTTTACTAATTTTTCCAGAGACGGAGAACAGACGAGGCGATCATTTTTTTGTTGTTTCGTTAGTGTATTTGTCTCTTTGACTGGGTTTCGTGTGTGTGTGTGGGTTCCGTTCGAATTTCGACGACCCGGGACAGAGGCGTATCCAGGTTTAAACTATGAAATCTTAACGCGAAATTCCGTAAATTCCTTGATCAGTTCAGAATTTGGTAATTTTGGTTAGTTTCAGTAACAAGTAAGAACTAGAGCTTTGGAAGTAAGAATAGTATAGAATCAAATATTGATCTAGGTACAAGGTAGAGGATTTTCCCAAATAGGGTGGAGTTTACTTCATTTTTGATTGTTGGAAAAATATCTTGTACGCACTCTTGTAAGGGTACTATGCGTAATTTTGTCTGTTTGATTACGGTTATTTTTTTAACGGTTATGTGATTATTTTAATCTCTCTCGTTTGGTTGATTTAATTTTTTCGTTCACTGTAGTCATAACTTCATTTAGACAATATAAACTTTAATTTATTTAAACGTAACACTTGGGTATTATTTTGCTACCGAACCTCCACTGAAATCGACAGGCATTTGCGAAGCCCTGGGGCTCGCGTTCCTGTAGGGGTTGGTAAGAAACCTTGTCTCCGCTGGGCCAAAAACAGTGTCGTCCGTTCAGAGCGACATTTTAAATAAATAATTTCTGGGCTGGTGGCAGACGCTACCATTTCTTAGTACGACCCTGTATGAAAATACGGTGCGGCGTTACAGAATTGTGTTTTCAAATACTTGCGTTGGACTAACAGGGGATACATTTTCAGCTATTGAAAGAACCACAGTCAATTTATTACAAATTATTGAATATTCTTTGGAACAACTTACAGTGGAGTATGTTTTGCCTGGTAAATTTCAAACCGAAAACCTCGAAAAACGATTTGGGCAATATCGTTGGTTATCAGGTTGCAATTATAATGTCAGTTTCCAACAAATTCTAGAATCTGAAAAAAACTGCGAGTGAGACACATTCTAAATCTTGCCAAAAGTAATGAAATATCTTTGAAAGAAATTTGTCAAGACAAGAGTGAATTTGAACAAAATACAAATATTGATAATTTTAATTGTATTTTCATATCTAATTATTTGGAAATCTGAAAGCTGGAATTTGGCGCAACTTTGTTATTTGTGGATATGCCGGTGCGAATATCTGCAAACAAATTAATTGTATTTATTCAATTTTGCCATATAAACTGACGTTTATTGTCGTCAAATCGAAGCTATAGTAATTGTTTATTTTGTTTATTAAGGGCCGGTATTATAAAAGTTGTGTTTGACCGGAGAATCCTAAATCGCCAGTCGAAACTCAACCGGTGGTTGACAAACGGTTCCGTATTATAAAACATTTGCGATCACAGGTTGGCTAACCGGGGCATGGTGTTCAATCGGCTGTGTTGGCTGCACTGGGAGTTGAATTTTAACCTTAGAACATAAGGTGTTCTAAGATTTTAACATAACAAATTCCACTGATTTGACATTTGGCGGGAAAAGAATGTCGAAGTTCGTGTGATGATGATGCAAATTGCAGAGGCATACAATTCCCTAACAACTGAGCCAAAAACTGCAGAGCAATTACGTTGCAAATTTGATAATTTAAAAAAGCATGTGCGTACGTACGAGGCTCAAAAGAGGCAGAATATTTATAAAACTGGTGGTGGTATAGACGAAGATTAAGACAACGCTGAAATTGCTCTATGCAAAAACAAAAAGCATAATTAGTCTTTCAGTGTTGGGTTTAGAACCTAGTCGAGGTGATAGTGATTTATTTGCGGTGGATATTCAAACAGGTATGGTTTCTACCTATGTAGGAAATAAAACTAATATTTACTGTTTTTTTTTTTTAATTTAATTTTATACTTGCAAATTTTGACTCCAGCAGGTTTATCACAAAAAATATTCTATTTCGACAACAATAATATTATTGAATGTATTGACAGTCCAACAGCCAGCACATCGACTGTTACAAGAAGTAGAGACAGGTCAGTTTTTTTTATTTATTAGATGATAATGTTACTCAAAGATATTAATTAATTTTGTTATTATTATTAATTTTAAAATATAAGTGGTGCACTAAACTTTGTAGGTATTTATAGCAAAGTTCAATATTTTAAGTCATCAGTGATATCAAGCATATTCTTATAGGATTTGCTGGTGTCACCATTATGGCATAATAATTAATAGCATTGAACCCTCGTTATACAATCTCTTACCTCTACATTATTTAACTTACAGATTTGCCAAAACAACTGGATGCAGGTGAAGCCTTAAAAAGCAATATTTTGGAATCAAAGACCCTTGACAAAATTAAGGATACACCACAGCCAGTTAGTTCTTTAGAAGAAAAAAATGGTATTCATCAAACAAACTTCTCTTTTTTGCCATTTAAAATTGTCTGTTTTCAGACTAGTCTGACTACACACCAAAAAAACTTCAGTCGAAGAAGCACAGAGTGCTTCAGGTGAAGAGAAAGAGGAACACTGTTGGGATGGATCAAAATGAGCAAAGAGAAAAAAATGCAGATCTGGTAGATTAAAAAAACAAGTTACTGGAAGAGAAAAGTGCGGAAAATAAAAATTATCAGGAAGAAAGGTCTCGTCGAGAAGAACAATTGCATTTATTAACAATAAAAAATTTGAATTTGCAAAATGGAAAATTAGAAATGGAATTATTATTACTAAAAAAAAAACATTTCAATTAGTAAGTTTTTAAAAACTTTTTATGTAGAATATTTTGTAAAATTCATAACAAAAAATTTGGCATCTTTTAAAGACACACTGTATATTACTACATATATTATTACATGTATTCTTCTATGAAATTCGTAAAATATAACAAAAACTCTTGTCTAAAATTATTATTTTCCCCTTTACCATCAACCCTGGCAGCATTCATTTCATTCTCGTCTACATTTACAAAAGGATCAATAATAGGTTCTGGTTAGTTTAAACCTAATGCTATATTGTGAAGTACTGCGCAGGCTAAGATCACTTGTTTTGCTGTATCGAGAGATAATCTTATTCCAAGAAAAAGTATTGGAAACCTTCTTTTAAAACACCGAAGAGTCTTTCGATTGGGTTTCGAGTTCTAATTTGGGACTCATTAAACACTTGTTCAACATTGACTGTGGGATTAAGTATTGGTGTAATCAAGTATTTTCTTAAAGCATAGCCTGAATCACCAAGCATGACTGAGTTTCCAAAATCATTATTTTCAAAACAAGCCTTCAAGAGGCTGTTATTAAATATTGTTTGATCGTGTGTCGAGCCTGGCCATCGAGCAACAATATCATTAATATACAGTTTCACATCACCTACAACTTGCACGTTTAATGAAAAATACCCTTTTCTGTTTCAAAAATTCTCGGCATTGGCTCCACCTGCAAAGCGTAAAATGTGATTACTTATATAGTAGGTAAAAAAAAAATCACAGATTACCTGGCGAAATTATCTTTATATGAGTACAATCGATTGCACCTATTACTCGAGGAAATCTTGCAATTTTGTAGAAATTTCTTTTACTTGTTTCAATTTCTTCCATTGCTCTTGGCATATTTATATATTATGGTGCTAATGAGACAATTTTGATTAACACTTTTCTCACAATTTAACTGGCCGTAGATTTGTGAATACCACAAAAATCTCCAAATGGTTTGCAACATACACCCTGTAGCACAAAAACGAAGAAAAAGAAGGACCTGCTGCATTGCCGTTATAGCGTGATTACTAAAGAAAAACATAAGAATATCTGTGTTTACGCCTATGACAACCTACCTTGCAGTTTTTGGAACTATATCGTCAGAAAACCTTTGCCCCAGGACAACAACTGTTTCTTTGCTAAGGCGAAATCTTATTCTAAATTCCTCATCCCTCCAACGAGTGAAATGATCGAGTCGTAGTCAAAAGTTACGAATGGCCCTTGGCCTTACCCTTTGATTCTCATAATCGGCATCCGACGAATCATCATCACTACTATCTTCCCAAAGTAGCCTATTTCGTAAAATTTAGGGAGAACTTGATGACGACATCGTACAAAGAGTTTACCTGAATTTAATGTATGTATATTGATCTTAAAAATGTTCTCTTCAAATTTGGACTTAATCCGCTAAACGTCAGTTTATATATGATAAAATTGAATAAAACGCTGGAATACACTCGCGGATAAAAAATTAACGTTTAACTCGCGAAATTAACTTGCTTGCGGCTGCGTCGCGCGCGCGTTTTAACCTGTCGCTCGTTGAACGTTCTTTTTATCCGCTTGTATAATAAATAACTATTACTGTCAGGATATGATAAGAGAGTAGAAAGGAAATATTGTTAATGAGTCATATTTTGATGAATTACAGCGAGGTGGCTTAAGTTTGCCAACAGAACATGTCAATATTACTTTTTAACACATGCGTGCTGTTCTGAATTACATTAGTCCTCATAGTAAGTTGGAATGTGAGTTTCTACAGATGAAGAGTCAAAAAAGTATTTTAATAAATCTCTGTATAACCAGTTTAGGCAAAAATTGCTTTTTTGTTTCCATTCTGGAATGCATTTGTGGTCATAATGTAAAAAATTATTCAAATGCTAAGTGCTGTATTTAGTATAATCTTATTAAGTAGTTATACTAAATGTAAAAATAATAAGGAGGATTTCAACAAGGGTAAAACCAAGGGTAAAAATAAAAAATTCCAAAGCTACAGTTAATGGGTCTGTGGCCCCCTCGCCTACGACTCTGGCACCAGCGACCCCAGCCACGGAGCGACGCCAGAGACGGAAGCAGGTTTTAGTTCCGAGGAGCGACAGCTGACTGACAGAAGAGGAGAAAAAAAAGACTGTTCTGTGTTCTCTCTGTTCTCTGTTCTCTCGGTTCTCTCTTTGACGAGAGAGGACGTCTCAAGACTCTCAAGCGTCCGCGCTCATAGGTTGATAAAATACGTACCTTCAAAAGGTAAGGGACATGACCCCTACATTTGGTGACCCCGACGACGCAGAAAAACTCATCTACACCACGTGAACAAATCCCGGACGTCTTACGCCGCCATTTTGAACCGCGAACAGTCATTATGGTGAACACGCCACCGGAGCAGCAATGAGCCCCAGCCGATCTCTTTAGACAGTACGAGGCTCTACAAACCCGATTAGAGGAGCTCCAGAAACAGTTAGAGAGCCAAGCTACCCTCAACTCGACTCCTGCTCCCCAGACCCGTCAAGACGAACAGGGAAGCGCAGACGTACCTCAGGTCTCAGAAGTGAAGCACCCCAAGATCCCTCTGTTTTGGAAAGATCAACCAACGCTTTGGTTTCAACAGGTGGAAGCAGCTTTCAGCCTTAACCGAATTCAAAACGACACCACAAGGTTCAGGTATGTCATTTTGAACCTGGATCCAACGGTACTACCCTATATCTCTGACATAATAACCACTCCACCCAATGAGAATAAGTACAACGCCCTGAAAACCCGCATCGTGGGCGCATTTGCTGAAACGGACGAGTCCAAGCTACGGAAACTTCTCCATGGAATCCAATTCACTGACGAGAAGCCATCAGCCCGCCTTCAACAAATCCGGAACCTAGCAACGGGACAGTGCAACGATGCAATCCTTCGATGTCTCTTCCTAGAACAACTTCCTGACGAAATACGAGCCATCTTAGCCGCCAATGACACGAGTGACCTTACCAAACTGGCACAGCAAGCTGACAAGATTGCAGAATACTCCAATTTAAACCCTGGAATATGTTCCACATCTCACACACAGAAGGAGCAAACCGCAGAACAAGCTGATGTGGCTAGCATAAGCCTTGCCAGCCTAAAGGAAAGCCTAGATGCGCTTGCGATTGGCCTAGAGAAAGTACGCAAACAGGTGCAGCAAACACGCTCACGTTCCCAATCAAGGAGCCGACCACCCAGGAAGAACCAAAACAACAAGAAGGACAGACCAGTGTTATGCTGGTTCCACCGTAAATTTGGGGACAGAGCACGCAACTGCCAAGCCCCCTGTTCCAAACAGGATCAGTGACAACCACAGATCGCGAGGACAGACATCACTACCAACAACACACACGAGACGGACACCGACTTCAAAAGAAACCACTGACTACTGACTACAAACGATATGCTGCCAACTCTACAGTCATTAATACTTACTGACAACAACTCCTAACTTTGGACCTCGGGTTACGCCGTCTATATAACTGGCCATTCATCGTTGCTGATGTTAAAACACCGATTATCGGAGCTGATTTCATAAGGAAACATGGATTACTTATTGATCTTGCACACAAGCAACTAATTGATCCACTGACATCTTTAACAATGACTGGAAACCTGTTACGACCAAAACACCAATCCATTTCCACCATAAACACCTGCCAAACAACCTGGCAACAAAGATACACCACACTGCTGCAACAATTCTCAGACATTACAAAACCATTAATTAAACACCAACGCACACTCAGCACTGTCGTCCGCCACCACATCATAACGAAAGGACCACCAGTAGCCCACCGTCCACGCAAGTTAGCAGGTAGCAAACTAGCAGCCGCCAAGGCCGAAATTTATGCAATGCTAGAAGCAGACATCCTTCGACCATCCAACAGCCCTTACGCCAGCTGCCTACACATGGAACGAAAGGCCAATGGGGATTGGCGCCCCTGTGGAGACTACCGATACCTCAACTCCATTACTGTACCAGACAGATACTCACCTCCATTAATCGAGGACCTATTTCAGCGATTACACGGCAAGCAAATTTTCTCAACCCTCGACTTGTCGAAGGCCTACTTTCACATTCCCATGGCAGAAGAAGATATCGCAAAAACAGCAATCATCACCCCCTTCGGTCTGTTTGAATCCCTGGTCATGCCATTTGGTCTCAGAAACGCTACTCAAACCTTCCAAAGGTATATCGATCTTTCGAGACCTGGACTTTATTTTTTGTTACGTGGATGACTTTATAATCATGTCCGAATCACACGAAGACCACCTCAAACATCTTCAAATCGTTTTTAAACGATTGCAAGACAACCATCTCACGATCAACCTGTACAAGTGTACCCTAGGACAAACAGAAGTCACCTTCCTCGGATATCAGTTCAGCCAAAAAGGTTATAAACCCCCACCAGACAGAATTCAGAGCATCCTCCAGTACCCTAAGCCAGCAACCATTCAAGAAATGAGACGTTTCCTAGGAATGATAAATTATTATCGCAGATGCATCCCAAAAGCAGCTTCACAACAAGCTCCACTCGATGCTTACCTGAAAGAATCCCGGAAAAACGACAGACGAAGAATACAGTGGACCACAGAAGCCGAAGAAACCTTCAATAATTGTAAGAACGGCCTAGCCTCACTCACAATTACAAGCCATCTCTTACCCATGGCCGCACTGACCATGACGACTGACGCATCAGATACAGCCATAGGAGCCGCACTTGAACAGCATATAGATGACATCTGGGCCCCCGTTGCATTTTTCTCCCGGAAACTAAGCACGGCTGAGAGGAACTACAGCACATACGAGAGAGAGTTACTAGCAATATTCTCAGCCATAAAACACTTGCAACATTTATTGGAGTGCCGACAATTCGTCATAAAACAGACCACAAACCATTAACCTACGCCTTCGCACAGAGACCTGAGAAAGCATCACCGAGACAATTACGCCAGCTTGACTTCATCTCGCAGTTCTCTACAGAAATTATCCATGTAAAAGGTGAAGAAAACGTTGTTGCTGATGCACTTTCCCGGATCAACATGATTAGCCTACAGTCTTCATTCGACACAATTTCCTTGAAGAGGGAACAGGACCAAGATGAGGAGTTGTAGAAACTTATAAGAAACTCTTCAACCCTTCAGCTCAAACAAGTTGAAGTTGAACCGGACATACCCATCTACGCTGACATCTCGACTGGTCATATCCGCCCGTACATCCCAGAAAACCTACGGAAGACAGCATTCTCCTCTGTACACGGCCTTTCGCATCCAAGTGGCAGGAGTACATCGCAACTTCTAAGACAAAAGTACATCTGGCCCGGCATAAAAAGAGATACTCTCAAATGGTCCCGTGATTTCACCAACTGCCAACGTGCAAAAATCCAACGCCACAACCGTCTACAACCGCAGTCCATAGAAGTACCAGACGCAAGATTCGACCATATTAACATGGACATTGTACACCTTCCAGACTGCAATGGATTCAAATATTGCCGCACTATAATTGATAGATTCTCAAGGTGGCCAATGGCGATACCACTCAAAAACATTACAGCAGACACAATCGCCGCTGAATTCTTCAACCACTCGATATGCAACTATGGCACCCCACTCACCATCACAACGGACCAAGGACTACAGTTTGAGTCTGCACTTTTCAAGGCGCTGTCCAGATTCATCGGGGCAGACAAAACCAGAACATCACCCTACCACCCCGCCTTCAACGGCATAATAGAAAGATGGCACCGCACTTTCAAAGCAGCACTCATGTGCAAGATGCATATACATTGGATAACGGCACTTCCGTCTGTTATGTTAGGCCTGCGCACAAGTTACAAAGAAGACTTGAAGTGCTCCCCAGCAGAAATGCTTTATAATGCGACACTCCGTGTACCCGGAGAGTTCTTTGTACAGCAGAAACTGCCATCCAACCCTCAGGCATTCGTGGAAAAACATCAAGAAGTGATGCAGAACATCCGACCGACTCAAACATCCCACCACAGCAAAGCGAAGCTTTTTAGACACAGAGACATCAATACATGCACACATATCTTCATCAGGAATGACCACGTCAGAACACCGCTTTAACCTCCGTATACTGGACCCTGCAAGATTCTCGCCAGGATCAACGACCGCCTGTTCAGAATCATGGTAAAGGGGCAAGAGAAAAACATCTCTGTGGAGCGACTCAAGCCGGCCCACACAGTACATGAGGACGCCCCACAACAGGATTTACAGCTAGAAAACGACCAGCAGACAGCACAGACACCCGTGAAGACTTCAAGAACGGTCCGATTCCCCTCCTATCTTTCCTCGGACATTAGGGGGTCTCTCGGCTACGACTCTGGCACCAGCGACCCCAGCCACGGAGCGACGCCAGAGACGGAAGCAGGTTTTGGTTCCGAGGAGCGACAGCTGACTAACAGAAGAGGAGAAAGAAAAGACTGTTCTGTGTTCTCTCGGTTCTCTCTTTGACGAGAGAGGACGTCTCAAGACTCTCAAGCGTCCGCGCTCATAAGTTGATAAAATACGTACCTTCAAAAGGTAAGGGACAAGACCCCTACAGGTCTATTATATTGGGTTAAATTATAATGGGTTCCAATTGATATTAACATTTTCATAACAAGTTCAAATTTTAAACAGCGCGCCATTTGAAGCGAACTGAGCGGACTACTTCGGACAGCTCGTGCGACGTTGCTAAATGTAACAGCACGGTGGTAAAATAAAGATGGCAATGTCATTGGGGTACTCGGAAGTTGTATGGATATGTATTTTCTATTTTTATATTATATTATTCTTGTCTGTTCTTAGAATTTGAAATTAAAAAATTTCGGCCTTAGGTGACATCCCCTGGTGAACCCATTTAACAACGGAAGAATGAAAGATTAAATCTGTACTGTTTGTGTTAGAAGTGTGTGAGTTTACATAACGGTAACATAGATGTCTTGTGTTCGGGTTACTTGAATAATTTGTAATATGTTTTAGCAAAGTTCTGAAAATCGTGTTGTTTTATTTATATTATTGTCCGATATTTTAATATGTACAGCCTCTTTAAACAATCTTCCACACCAAATTGGTTCCCGCTCTAATATCGAAATATCGTCGAATTCGAAATTGTGATTATTTTCTATGGCATGTTCCACTAAACCCGACTGTGTAGGATTATTCTTAGTGATGTTTAATTGATGTTGTTGCAATCTCTTTTTTACATATTATTGTGTTGCTCCAATATAAACCTTCGGAGGGTTACAGTCGGAACATGTAACCTGATATATTACACAGCTCTGGTTTGCTATAGGTGTTAGGTACTTAATCTTGGAGAAAATTAGATTATTGAAAGAAATCAATGAATACCAGGCTGGATATACGTTTAGAGAATTCAGGGTTTTGAAAGTGAAATTTCCTATGCTGTTGTAGTACGGGAGTCTTATAAATAGTTTATATTTTGTCGTTTGTGTTGCATTGTCATGGGAAATTGTGCTATTGATGTTGTTAGTATTAAGACTGCTTGTTAATTGATCAATTCTTCTATGTATGTTATGTAATACATATACTGGTATTTGACTGGTTTGTAAACCTGTCAAATATGGGATGTACCGAATGACGTTAAATACATCCTAGCGTTAGGGTCAAAATTTACAAAACATTTTAGTCAGAATAAGAAAAAACATTACATTATTTCATTCTTTGCCTCACTCGAACACATACTACACCAGCTTGATTCTTGCTCTCAATCATTAGACAAAATCTCCAGGGTTAGAAATAGTCTCATTCATATGCTATCCAACTTCAAAACCACCTTATCCAACACAGAATTAAACGTATTTTACAATAAATTAGCAATAGATATATACAGATGTAAAAAATGAATCAACATGTCATCCTCGTCAAAGCAGATAAGGGCAACACAACGGTGTTAATCAACCAGGATGAGTACAACGACAAACTTACATATATGTATATATGTATACGTATATACATATATATATATATATATATATTAATATATATATATATATATATATGAATACATATTTAGAACTTAACAAAGATCATATTCCCAACATTCAAAGAAAAAATAATATCATAGCCAGAAATCTTTTAGACAACGATCACATTGACCTCAAAACATATAGGAACATCAGATGTCTTAATGATACAGTCTCAAAGTTTTATGGTTTGATAAAAGTTCACAAAGTAGGTTATCCTGTTCGCCCTGTTTTGTCTAATTGTGGATCACCAACGTACAGCCTCTCGAGGTTCATTTGCAGCACTATGAGTCCCTTAGGAGACAATCCACGCCACCTAAAAAATTCGTTCGTAAAAGTATATACCATATTGGTTGTTAGACATAACGGCGTTCATCTGGTATTATATGCCCTACTACCAAATAAGCAGCGAGTTACATATACTGAAATGTTTGATTTAATTAAAGATTTAGTTGTAAATTTACATCCTCGGACAGTACACTGTGATTTTGAACAAGCTGCAATTTCGGCAATCAAATATTGCTTTCAGGAGTAAATATTTTTGGACGTCTTTTTTTCACCTAACGGAAAACATTAGAAGGCATTTAGTTAGAATGGGTGTTACTGTAGAATATAATAGCAATCTATAACTCTATACATATTATATACTATTAAAATTTATTACCTAATCTATTTATTATTATCCATTACTTCCTAAGAACCACAAGGGTAGAAACAAACACCTGATGACACATACGCGCATTTGTTCATACAGTTTGTACCTATATGTGTATTAGATTTAAGGATAAATTCAATAACCTCTCTTTTTGGCTTTACCGTAGTCGTTTTTTTTTAATTGTTTATTCCTTTGCAACTTAGAAGCTTATATATAGCGTAATATTTTTTGACAGCGGTTTCTTAGAAAACGAATTTTTTGTTAATTATAATTTTTATTTTAGAATAATTGATTATAAGTGTTCACAAATTCGAAATCATTATTTAACGAAATAATCTAAAATAAAATGTTTATCTCGACGAGGTATTTACCTACGGCGTGTTGTCCCTCTGGCAAATTGTACCGCCGGCGAGTTGTCCCTCCGGCAAGTTGTACCGCCGGCGAGTTGGGCATCCGGCGAGTCGGCGACGGCGAGTTGTTCCATCCTCGGATTTTAGTATGTCCAAGATAAAATTCACCGGAGTAAAATATATTGGAAGTGCGAACATTTTACTGAGAAGACATGTAGAGGCCGAGCAACTACCGAAAAAGACAACCTGATCAAAGAAAGTAGTCATAGTCATGTAGGAGATGCTGTACACATTAAAACAATCCGAACAACAAACTTAATAAAGGAATATTCAGGACGACAAGAGGTATACCACATTACATAGTTTGAGCTATATCACAAAATGTGGATAATTTGACAGCAGCCATTTCACATTTGCCACAAAGTTTAAAACGAATGGTGCATAGAGAAAGAACCGAAGAAAACATGAAACCTCTGCCCCACGATTTGGAAGGTTTGGTATTACCAGAAGACTAACAAATTATCAGCAAAGGGTAACTACTCCTACAATTTGATTCAGGACCTGGAAGCAATCGAACTTATATTTTCGGCACAAGAAAGACGGAACATTTAAGACGTCAGCCTCAATATTTTGTCAAGTATATACCATTCACACAATCGTATGTTCAACCTCTTTGCCACTGATTTACGCATTAGTTCCCAATAAAACCAAGGAAACCTACATTAGGATGTTGACGGCTGTGAAGAATCTAATTCAAAAAAATGACGCCTGAATCATTTTTATTAGATTTTGAGATCGCAGTTATGTCAGCTTACAATAGTATTTCCCGTGTTATGTATCAAGGGATGCATGTTCCATTTTAACCAGGCACTTTATAGAAAAATACAGAGTGCCGGGTTACAGAATTGGTACGACACATATCGCGAGTTTGCTCATCAAATAAAATCTTTGGCGGCGTTAGCATTTATTCCTCCAGATCTCGTCAAATTATTTTTTGACAAACTATCATAGGACCTAAGCAAAGAAATTAATACAGTAGTGGATTGCTTCGTAGAAACTTGGATTGGATCTCTTCGAAAAAATCGCAGACGAAAACAAACATTTCCCTTACAGATGTGGAATTGTTATAGTGTCATTCAGAAAAATTTACCAAGGTCTAACAACCACATAGGCTTTTGAGACTAACCTATCATGTAACCACCCTACCGTTTGGAAATTCATCGAAGCCATTCAAAGGGAACAATATATGACAGAACTAAAATTGGCACAATTTCAAACTGATGTGCCCTCAACTACCCGTAAAAAAAGTATGCCGTTCTTGATGACAGAATAAAAAATGTATTGACACAATTCTCATTAGAGAACACAATTGATGTCTTAAATCTATTGCCAGTAAATATTTCACATTGTTTTATGTTTCCTTATTATAGTAAATATATTGACTTCGAACAAATGTCCAATCGAATATTCGTCCATTCAACTAATTGTCGTTTAGAAATTATGTCCAATCGAAGAACCGTTAAACATAAGTCCATTCGATAATTGGTCTTTGGACTCCGGGACTCAGTAAGGAAGTGTTCCCAATAATGCACGCCGATAGAGCGTCCTTCAATGGCAAAAACGATCCTGTCATTTACCAGCATGCCGAAGATTATTTACGTAAGCATAAAAGACCTCATATTAGGTATGCTGTAATCAATAAAATACAAGAACTTGGAAGGCTCCTTGATCCGCTGCAAGATAATTATGGTTTAAATATATTATTTAATGCAATGAAAACGAAGCACAATGATAAAATTGTGCATGCAACTCATATAATATTTGGTTACGACAATACAGTAAAAAACTTCAAAGCTTCATCTTTAGCAATGCACATGACAACAATTTTATTGTGCGCCTGTTTGGCTGCTAGGACACTATTATTAAAGCAAGGTTCTATTTTACCTGTCAGTGATATTAAATTGTCTGAGATACACTTACTGTACATTACTGTATATTTAAATATAAGAAATACGCTGAAAGCATAGCTCAAATAAATATTACTACTTTAACAGAAAATATTCATGATGTAAATCCCTTTGAAAAATAACAGAATCGAGCCTCGTTTTAAGTATTTTACTAAATCGTATAAGAGTTGGTGACGTACAATACATGAAACTCGATAGTTTCACGGGAAATACTACAAATACAATTCAAGAATATCTTGATATATTGTCTGAGTCGGAAAAACTTAACATTTTAAGAGAGTTGTTACCATCGGAAAACGCAACAGATCTGTAACTATTCTATTTTCAAAAAAGGTACAAAAGTACATAGAAAATATATTATTAAGCAGAGGATGAAATGGGTTTATCCCTAAAGAAAATCCATTCTTTACGCTTTAATTAGTAGTCCTAACAAATGGGTAAATGGGTCGGTAGTTCTGCGTAATTATGCGGCAAAATGCGGCGCAACAAATCCAGAAATGTTAAAATCTTCGCAGCTGAGAAAGAAAATAGCAACGGTGCTATAAATACTACATTTAAATGAAAACGAACAGGTGGCATATTTCATTGGACATACAAAGAAGCGGAGGGGACGATTCGATGATGCCGATTTGCCACCAGCGGCTCGCCACCGCCAATTTGTCGCCAGTACATTTCGCCGACGGACCAGTATACAAAAATACGAATTACTCGTATTTTTCGAATCATATTTTGTTCAGCCATCGTGACCATCCCGCCTTATTCAACTAAGCCACAGATTTATGTAATGATTAATACCTTATGAGTTCGTTTTCGAACAATTTCTAGAGTTTACACAATCAGATAATCCCCAAAAAACTAAGTACCCTAACATTATCAACGAGCACGTTAAAGCAGGTAGTCTGTGAGCTTTACACGAAAAATTGAAGGCATATGTGGAAACAATATAAATTGAGTGTAAACCCGACCAAACTTTATTTTCAATTTATGATCCTACCCTTAGCGAAGGGGAGTATCAATTAACAGGTAGTAAACAACCGATTTGCGGTTTCTTTGGAATGGGTGAGCTGCACTTGCGGTCCGGAGGAATTTTTTTTTACCTGCCAGACGGAGTTGCGGTCTGGACGAAAGAGCACGAAAGACAGCATATAATCCTTTACCTGAAATGCTGTCCGGCTACTAGCCTTTCATTTGCGAAGTCATGAAAAGTATTCTTGAATATTTTTCATAGAAACTCAAAATTACGTTTTGGTCGCAATTGATCACGTTTAAACACCGCACCCTTCTTGTACTAAGCAGTGTAACAAGAATAATGAGTTTGATAATGATTACTAACGTACTAAGAAGGGTAAGCGTAATGAAAAGAGTTGAAGTAAATAATAATAAGTATCAGTTTGTTCCTCTACGTCTCATAGAAAACATCGGCATGGCTGACCCTTCGCGAATGTTCAAGTGAAATCAACAAGTGAATTGTGCTGATGCTGTACTGTAAAAACATGCGCAGCCAAACTGTATACGTTGGCTCAGAATTTGTGCTACCAAGAAACACTGGAAATCATAACCACGAGTCTACATCAACTCATATTTTAAACAGACAACAGGTCAGTAATACAGTTTCAAGAAAGGCAGAACATGAAATTGATTGACCAATAAAAGTAATTCACCGGGAAATTGTAAGAAATCCACAGGTTGTGACAAACTTTACAACGACAGACCTTAAAAGAATAAATGATAATTATAATAGGAAACGTTTATCACTTTTTCCAAAACTACCAAAATCGAGAGATGAAGTTCATCAATATCTAGATTCAATTCAGACTAAAACCACACAAGGAGAGGACTTCTTGTTGGTAAATGAGAAAGATCTAAACTTAGTCGTTTGTTCGTGTATAACAAATTTAAAATTTTTATGTAATGTAAAGATAGTGTTAATGGACGGAACGTTCGATCATTGCACTAAACATTTCTTACAACTCTTTACTATACATGGACATTTTAACAACGTATATGTTCCGTTAGTCTTTGCTTTATTGAAGGATAAAAGACAACAAACTTACAGTGAATTGTTTAAAATTGTAAAAAATGAAAGAAAAAAAAATTGGGCCCAGTTCGATCCGGGAATTGTCGTTGTCGACTTTGAACGTGAAATTGATGGTGCAATAAGGAAAAATTTTAATGCTGAATCCTTGGCAGGCTGCAGGTTTCATCTAAGCCAATCTTGGTAAGTTTATTAATACTAATTATTTGTTTAACAGGAAACTAAATTTTTTTATGTCTTATAATACATGGAGAAAAATCCAGTCAATAGAACTATCAGGGGAGTACAAGGATGCTGAGAGTGAAACAGGAAAGTGGGTACATGTGGCCTTTGGATTGACATTTTTGTCATCAAATGAAGTTGGAGATGGATTTGTCGAGCTTATGACAGAACGACCAACGAATGAAATATTAATAGAGTTCTGCGATTATCTGGTTGATAATTACAGTAACGACGAGGCATGTTTTCCGCCAATGATTTGGGCTGATTCCGACGTTTGTTCCTGGAGAACAACAAACGCCTGTGAGTCATTTCACTCGTTGTGTATATCTCCACACCCAAATATTAATTACTTTTTAAAATACTTAATAAAGTTGAAACGTTTTATTCTTCGTACTTACTTATTTTAGCTCTTAGAAGTTCCTAGGCCGGCTAGCTCAAAATACTAAAGGGATCGGGTGTGGTTGAAATATAGTCAAAAGTAAGATTCCAGCCGTTTAATTAGGTATTTATAATTCGACATTAACAAACTCAAATTGGACGAAAATCATATACCAAATAAATACTAGACTCAACAATATGGACTCCCGAAGGACGATAATCCTTTACTAACTACTAATTATCTATAATAATTAAGAGGAAGGCATTAGTCAGATCTTGTGAGATAATCAATATATTCAACTAATTATCCAAATGAACTTAACTGATTACCTCAACTAAATAATGCCACCTCTGTACGAAAACAAATAACCAAATGGGGTAAAGACTTAACTAACGACTCAATCAACAAAAGTTTAATACCTGGGCCCAGATAAAAAATGTACTACCTTAAGGGCGAAATCAGACTGAACAACCAGACCCATCGTCCACGGCCGACCAAAATTTCAAACCCTATGAAATGATACACAGACTCAGACTGCTTGATCGTTCATCAATGAGACCGATCGACCGCCATCGTCCGTGTTCGAATTTCGGACAGGTTCGAAATTCGGTCGGTCGGTCGACAGTCATGGAATACTAAATAAAAAAATATCCATTGTTATATAGTGTTTTGTGCAGTTTTGAGAAATCCAACCTTACTTTTTCGGCGAGTATTGATATGTAATTTATATCCTTCATTGTATAAGATTTGTATTGGATGCAAATAAAAATGATACTATTTGTGTCACTCTCTTCAGAACCGATTTAATATGACATTTTGCCATTGATCTTTTTGACATTTTTTTGGTGAGTCGATCGATCACGATCAGGCAATGTGACGTTAATCAAATTGCTGGATGAATCCAAACATTCGATATTGTTGAATGAACTAAAATATGAACAATTAATTTACTTTCGGGACAGAAGGTGTCTAAGACAGTAAAGCAACTATTTATACGAGTGGGAATTGCAAACTAGCTAACTAAAATAGGTGAAATATATGTGCAGAGTAGGTTACAAGCAGGCAGAGGGAAAAAGATATTAGAAAGAGAGCGAAGCGAGCGGTGAAAATTTCTAGCGGGTCTTTTAGGCGGGTACTAAAGCAGTGAAAACGGAAATCTAACGTGCGGAGATTCCCCGAATGGAAATTTCAGGCAAGGAAGTGGACTACCAGCGAATCAAACAGAAATTGCGTACTTGCAATTGGCTGTAGCACAGGCGGTCGGACATTTGTACGGAAAATCACTCTCTCGGGCACGGGGGAAGACGAACACGGCGCGGCGTTCTGCAGCGAAACTCTCGGCACGGGGAGCGACGGAGAATTTTTCGGGCACTGAGAAAACGGTAACGGCACGGCGTCCATCGGAAAAAACGGAACGGAAAAACGTAATTGGCGCGGTGTTCTGCGGCGGAACTCTCGAGAACGGAACGCACTGAACTCAGATTTAGCGAACGTCTCTCGGAGGATCTCGCGAGAGCGGAAAACACTAAACTCGAATGAAGGATGCCTTGGTCTCCAGCTGGAGTTGGATGTCAACCATCCAGATAGGTAAAGACTGGTAGATTGTAAGAGCGAAAAAGTAAACACTTGCGGCGGGTTTTGGAAGAACCTTCAGTGAAATGGGAGGATTGTTATAGTCCCGTCCCATAATGGGACGGATTTACCATAGTGGAACGGAATTACTATATGTAGTATTAAGGGTAGAGAGGGCGCTTCGTCACAGCAATACTGAAAGATTGATGTTTTGGTATTTATTAAATTTATTTGTTTGATTAATGTCACTATATGGCGCTAAAATGCTTTCCAAATCCGCATAAATAACAGAGGCTTCTTTCTTTGTTCTTAAAACTTTTAAACAACATTTTTTTGTGATTCCTTAGGTAATGTAATTTTGGTCCTCTTTTTCATTTTATATTGAAAAGAATGTTGTACCAATTGTCATTCATAACGAAAATGATTTAGACATCTATCACAAAACCATTGTTTATGTGATGATGACACTTGTTTTCGCAGTAATCTTGACAAATCTTTAATTAATGCAAAATGGAAATAACGATGTCATAATATCAATATCATTACCATTCTCGTTTTGTTTGTGCTGTATGGATTCTAGAACGAGCACGTTAATTTTAGTGAGATAGTTGTTGTTACTTAAACACAGGAAACATGACGTGTTTTCTTTCATCAGACATAAAAACATTGATGGAGATATTATTCATTTTTTTCAAATTTTGGAATGTCAGAAAAAGCATCTGGAAACTTTATTCCATCATATTTTAATACATCTCTGAAATGTGGGTACGAACTAGGTCTAAGAGGATTTAAGCTACTTGAGGGTGGTTTTAATACAGCGACTATTGCCCACATGAAACAATATTCATCATTATTTTTAATGTTTAAAACTGCCTTCTTAACCCAAATAAATATTGGTACTTCAACAAAAGTTGACATTCCACCATTATTTGGTGAGTAACGATTGATCTTTACTTTAAGATGAATAATTTCGTGCAACGCCCAACCTGAATCTCTTTCCTGAAACTCTTCTAATTTAATTAGAATATTGAATTTAACATGTTCAGTATACCAATTTTTAATATTTGTATTAAAATCAATCAGTTGGTGTTTGGTAACAAAATGTTTGATATCCGTTCTCCATTTTGAGGTTTGATGAAATTCGCAATAAAAATAACATTTACTTTCAATATAGACTCCCGTAAACTGGACTTTATTTGTTTTACAAAGCTTTTATAAGCTTTATCAAAGAAAACCCCAGGATCTTTAATTTCATAGTTAACTATAACACCTGTTTTAATCCTGCTATTGAAACAAGATTCAGTTACAATTCAAGTTAAATTTTGTCTACACGAGCGCGCAAAATTCATAAATTTTACTTTGGATACATTTTTAAGTTTATTTAAATAATATTTGAATATTGCTAAAGGCCATAGCCCTATAAGATGATGAAAAGTCCACCCTCTGGGATTTTCACCGGACCTTGTGCATTCGATTCGGTATCGAAAAAGACCAAGCCTCCTAAATTTTCAGCCCTCTAGAGCGTCCCTGTTGGCAGTTAACTCGAAAAAAGTGGTTTTCAGTATTTTTGAAATAAATCGGGCTAGAAATAATATTTTTCCACGCAGTTTGCGGCATTCAAACGGTCTATTAAAGGAGCAGGTTTGTGATTTTTTTCAGAATTTTTGAGGTGAACACTTAGAAATGGGGGCTATTTCAATATTTTTAACGTGTTTCTCAGCACTTTCCTTTTTCGCGACACAAAATTGAAAAACACGATTTCTTGGCATTTTTCATTGCCTTTCAGATGGTTTTTTACGAAAAATATTTTAAGTGGTGCAGAAGGTCGAAAAAACGTGAAATATGCGATTTTGGTCATTTTTGATCGATTTTTGACCGATTTCTGATCCTCCTGCCACGTTTCTGGGGGTATCGAGTCATCATCGAGTCCCTGAGATACTCATACACAAGTATTGATCCCTCAGGCAAGATTCTCCTCAAAAACAGACCTTGACTGTGACTCTCGATTTTTTTTTGCTGCAATTTTTTCGTCCAAAATCAATATTTTTAATTTATTTAAATTTATTTAATCAAGTAACTGACCCAGGGAAAAGCATCAGCGCCCTCAAAGAAACCCGAATAGGCCTGCTAGACCTCCGATAAACTATTACTTGTCGACAACGGCCCTTCAGCGCCTGTTTTCAACTCTTTCCCAACATTTCATATAACAACGATTAGCAGTGCGGCTGCCTCCTTCACTTAACGTTTTCTAGAAGTATTCACATTTGCCCAGAGCGGACAGCCCCAGGGCACAGGAAAATGACAGAAACCCCCCACCAAATACAGCCGGATACTCAGAATCAATTTTTATATTGACAAAAAAAAAACTTTTTTAGCCCCAAGGTAAGACCTTTTCATGCGTCGCCGGTTTTTGTTTGTCGCTCGAAATTCGTGTTACATGTCTAGAAATTTACTAGATCTTTCAGTCGAGTAAACACTAAACAGCTTACTCCTTGTGGCCTTTAACAGGAACTGCACCCGCGCCCCTCGATTGCGACCAGTGTGAAATTACCCTAACTGATCGCTCTTAGATTCACCGACCGTACCTAGGTTTCGGTTGAATCAGGGTAGCCCGTGCTGCCGATGTTGGGTAATTCAAGATTCCCGCTCTCCCATGTTTTGAATGTCGCGGCGTTCTGATGATTCTCGTCGCCACTAGGTGTCTGTGCATTTTGTCAGTAAAGTCACTTACGTCGGTTTCTCATTAACTTTGATGAAGATGATGAACGAAGCTTTGATGCTCCATAACATCTCAGGTTTCACTTTGTGTTTTGTTTGTTCAAAAAGACGGCGTTTTTTGCGAGTGGTCGTAAAGTAATAAAAACATCGTTATTCCAGCAAGTTTGTAATCCGAGGGAGAGTGTAGAATTCTATATACTGTTGTTCAGGGACAGGTGAGTTATTTAGTGAATTTCCGTTTGTTTACGTTAGGATTAATTTTGAGCGGGATTGGATTCTTAGAACAGTGGTAGTTGTTTGTTGACCAGTGTTCGCTCCTATAAAATGGAAAGTTGAAAAGTTGAAAATGATCTTACAGAAAGTATTTAAACTTGAGAATTTGATTATTGTTCGATCAGGAAACCATTTAACCAACCAGCACTTAAAAACGGATATATCCGTCACAAGGTAATCGCCAACATCTGCAGTAGTTATTCATCCATATTTTGGAATTCATGCAAGAAGAAGGCTACGAGGGCTCTTAAAGCTTAGATATTTTTTTCTACAATATGTTATACGATCAAAAGGCGAAAAATTATACCGATTGCAAAAAAAATAGAAGTGAAGCTGAGGTTGTAACTTTACTCCAAAATAATATATGCGCAGGGGGGGGGTTAAGGTAGAGAAACTGATTTTGATTTCCCTTAGCGAGTTTGTGATTGATTTTGTTAACGTTTAGAAAACAGTTCTTTGGCATATTACAATGGTGTAATAGATAAGAGAAACTGATTTTTATTTCCCTTAGCGAGTTTGTGATTGATTTTGTTAACGTTTAGAAAACAGTTCTTTGGCATATTACAATGGTGTAATACTAAATCAATACCACGTCTTGTCATCTTGTTCAATATTTTTTCGCGACTTGTGTGCTGGCTTTTGCACGATCTGATTTTGGGTTAGTCAGATTTTAATGCAAATATTTTCGTTCCAGAGATCCCTCCAATACACCAACATGTCAAGCGACGAAAAATGTGCAGCATGTTCGAAATATTTTAGGAAAGTCGGCGGGATAAAGAGATATATCAAGACTGACCTTGACGTTCTTAAAGCCAGATCCGCAATGAAAAATACCAATTTATCTTTGGGTGCTGCTGTATGCGAAAGCTGCAGGACAAAAATTAGTCGGGAAATCATTCAAGAAATTCCGTCTACCAGCAATCTACCGCCTAATCCTGCTCACACCCAACCGGATTCCCAGAACTCTGATTCTTCTCAACAAACAACAACTCAACAAAGCACTTCAAGCACCGATACGTCAACAGGTGACCCGACCTACACTCAGATAACCAAAACCGACAATACGAATTACGAAGATGCGCGTGTAGAGTTGAATATTTCGCGTGTAGTAGCTACTCACAAGTACTGTTTTATTTGCGGGTACACAGCAACAAAAGGTCTCATTACTGTGCCCTTAGAGGCCCGATTACAAGTCTTCACTGAAAGGAGGTTGATTATTCCATTTAAAAATGCAGTCTGCCAGGTTCATCTACTGAAAAATCGCTTCTATAACAATGAAGTCTCAAGTTTCCGTTTTTTCCAAGACAATTTTCCAAGATGATTAAGCTTTTCTAAGAGACTGATTAAAGTACATAAGAGAGAAATTGTGAATAATCTGTTAAATCTGTTAATTTTTTTTCTTTTTTTTTATTAACTCTATTAATTCTTTGTGATTCTTAATTCATGATAATACTTTTATTATTGAATTTCATTTACTAAATTTTAATTCTTCATCGGTTGTTATAAGAATTCTTTTAGATTGAATATCACTTTCATTTATTAGATTTGTTTTATTTATTTCAGGATCAGTTATTTTTTTTATTATTTATTTATTAGGGAAATGGGGTTAGAGCATGTCAAGGTCTGGTATCATATAAGATGTTTTGAAAGGGTTGAAAATAGGCGCTGAAGGGCCTTTGTCGACAAGTAAGAGTTTATCGGAGGTCTAGCAGGCCTATTCGGGTTTCTTTGAGGGCGCTGATGCTTTTCCCGGGGTCAGTTACTTGATTAAATGTCGCGAAGAGTTAGAAATAAATTGGGATCAATACTTGGGTATGAGTGTCTCAGGGATTCGATGCTGAGTCGATACCCTCAGAAACGTGGCAGGAGGATTAGAAATCGGTCAAAAATCGATCAAAAATGACCAAAATAGCATATTTCACGTTTTTTCGACCTTTTGCACCACTTAAAATAATTTTTTCAATAGACCATCTGAAAGGCAATGAAAAATGCCAAAAAATCGCGTTTTTCAATTTTGTACCGCGAAAAAGGAATGTGCTGAAAATCCCGTTAAAAATATTCAAATAGTTGAAAACCAGTTTTTTCGAGATAACGGCCAATAGAGACGCTCTAGCGGGATAAAAATTCAGGAGGCTTGGTCTTTTTCGATGCCAAATCGAATGCACAAGGTCCGGTGAAAATCCCAGAGGGGGGACTTTTCATCATCTTATAGGGCTATGGCCTTTGATTCAATTTTTCCATATGAACGTATGTCTATGGTCCTTGAACGCTTTAAATGTTTTCTTTATATAAAAATATTTTTAATTAGAACTTTAATCCACTTTGTAAAATAAGTTGTGGTTTTAATTAACATACATAACGATTCCATCTTATTCACCATGGTGGTCGAGCAGTACTGGATGGTTGACATTTTCGTTGTTTGTAGGAATCTCTGCGTAAACTCTAGATGTGTTTGTTAAAGCGGTCGTTGTTGTCTTCCATATTTTTTTATTTAATATTGAAAAAAATAAAAATTAATTATCCATGTCCACCAATTCCTCAACGAGCGTTCCCAGGTTCTTTGTGTTTCCATTTAGCTGTTGTGTCAGTTTCTCCTCCTCCTCGTCGTCTTCTGTTGCCGCTAGGTTAAACTGAAACTCCTTCGTCGCCTTCCCAAACTCCAACAGCTCCTGTTCTGTCTCCAATTTTGAAGTGCGGAATTCGACAGGCAGGTTCCCAAATTTTTGTTGTAATGTGGTGTTCTTGGGGGTATAAGTGAGCCGTATGAGGATGGTTGTATCTCCCACAACTGTTATCTCCTTTACACCAAATCTGTAAACCAATAATAAAAAAAAATATCGAAAGACGTAACCGAACAAATAAGCAAAATACATTAAAAAATAAAGAAAGAGAGAAATAAAAAGGAATTTTTTTTCAACAAAATGGTGCTCGAACATAGAACGGAGCTTATCAGCTACATCCAAAACGGCCGCAATATGGTCCTTAACCATTTTGAAATTTATAGAAAACCTACAACCACTGATACGATTATTCATGCTTCTTCCAATCACCCGTGGCAACATAAGATGGCCGCCTTTCATGCATATTTTCACAGATTATTTTCTGTCCCACTACAGGAATCTGCTTTCAACCAAGAACTTGATATCCTCAGATATTTGGCGAATAGAAATGGCTACTCCTCAAAGATAATTGATAAATTATATAACAAATATTTTTATAAATTCCGTCTATCGTTCAATGTTTCAATGGCGAAACCTTCACCTTTAAGTTTCAGGAGTTTAACCTTTTTTGGACCCTTATCTTCAAAGTTAGCGACGGTTTTCTGTCGATATGACATTTCTATCTCCTTTAGGACTTGTTTTAATCTAGAATCATTCGTGTGTAATACGAAAGATAACATTCCTCCTCTAGAAAAATCTGGAGTGTATAAGATAAGTTGCTACTCTTGTTAATCTTTTTACATTGGCCAAACTACAAGAAAATTTTACACTAGGCTTAAAGAACATGAGAAGTGGGTCACTAGATATAAGGATACTGATATTCTCCACACTCCCTCTTCCCTGGCTACACATATTTTAACAGAAAAACACAATTTAGTTATAGAATCAGATTTCACTCCACATCATATTGAAAGCAGGTTTAAACATTTAAATTTGTTATAAACCTTAGAAAGTTTAATTCAGTCTGATAGAACAGGTTTTCTAAATGATCAAAAAAAAATCTTTTTGCAAGTATCCTAATTTCTTTTATAGCGAATCACTTAAAAGGGAACTTTATAAGTTTCTAGTCTCTAAGACGACGATGATGTTGGCTATACCTCTTCTTAATTCCTTTCCTTTCATCCTGGGCCTCGTTTCGTATTTCGTGTTTTATGTTATTTGGTTTTATCTCTTCGACCTTCGACTATTTTAGATGATGACTGGCATTTTACATTCAGTTTTTCCTTCTCATATACGTGAAAAATTCGACTCTCATTATTACTACACATAAGAAACTAATAACTGTCTACGTTAGTGTTCTACAATAGTTCGGTTTTACACTGTGTTTGGCATTGATACGTGTTTTAAGAGGTTAGTCACTCAATTGAGAGATTTCTATTATAACCTGTAGACGGAGAAAGGGTCCTGCTGTATGTTTGTTTGGCGGTCTGATTTGTATAAATACTTCTCACGCTTTTGAGATTTGTATACTCCTAGGTACCTTGTGTCTTTTATTGTACATATGTTTTTTATTTTATTAATTAGGTCTGATGATGGCGAATTAGCCGAAACCGTTCACCGATTCTATTAAATTTTACCGAGACGTGGTCAAGACTTTTTCTTCTTCCTATCCATCATGTGTGGCCACATCAAGAAATTAGAGGATCTACGTATTGTAGCGAAGGTTGACTTACCTGCACATGGCTTACGGCAGCTGTTCGCCTGCAGAGCATTAGGGTCGTGCGTCGGAATCAGAAATTCTTAACTTCACGATAATAAACGAGAATTGGGCGCCACCTAGTGTAACCACTAGGAACGGTAGTGTTGTGCGCTAGACCACTCAATAAAACAACAATAGTGCATGTTTGTTTGATTTAATGGAATGTCGGATCGGAGTAACGGAGCAATATTACATGAACGATGAATTACACTTATTATGGGTTAAAAACACGGCGGTGAATTACAATTTAGCATGAATAGTATGAGATAAACACAGCAGCACTCCCAACTCTGTGAAATTAAGAAACACAAAACAAAAACAAAATAATACGACCTGGTTACAATATTTGGCGACTATCCTGGGTTCGAAGGGAACGGCAGTCCTTGGCGGGAGCGATACACCTCGATACAGATAGTAGTCCTTCGATAGGGACGATAACGGGAACGGTAATGTCCAGCGAGAGCAGCGGCTCTCAACGAGACGATAGCCATTAGCGGGAATGGTAGGGTTCGGTGAGAACGGTGGCTCTCAACGAGACGATAGTTCTTAGCGGGAACAGTAGCTTTGAACGAGACGATAGCGGGAACGGTAATGTTCAGAGAGAACAGTGGATCCCAACGGGACGGTAGCCCTTAACGAGGACGGTAGAGTTCGACGAGAACAGTAGGCCTTGGCAGGAACGAAAAAGGGTATCTGGGATGGGTAGCCTTCTACGTACGAATGTAGCTCCCCGGGAGAAAAACCCGAGACGAAAGAAATCGTCTCATATAAGAAAAAGGAACTAATAATCATGGAATCTTACCTCGACGAAGGAGGGTTATGTATCACAACACGTGAATACGGCAGATACGGTGATCGTCGAAAATGAACGTCGGAACCTGGAGATCACGCCTATGCGGAACGAACTGTGCGTTTTAATTTACAAAAGATGCTCAAACGGAGCCGATGAACGCAAGTTTAAATTCTAACAAAACATGGATTCGATAATATGTGTTGGATATTTGACGTCTATCTTGTCAATCTGATGATTCAGATATAGGTGAATTGTTCTTGAAATCGTTAGTTTAAATTCATTCATTTTTACTATTTTGTGCAATGCGAAAACTAGCATAACATAATAATTTCAATTACTTTCACGACCAAATACTATTTTGCAGCTTCATTGATTAATACACACAAATTTACGTCGTCACCTCCAGCTGACGACGAACCGTTGTTTCAATTTCTGAGTGGGGCTACACGGGAAAAAAGCGTTCTAGTTAATATATTAATGTTCCGCCACTAACGTTAATTTTGTCAGAGCAGGAAGTGACTCTGAAAGGGCATAATGAATATTTTTCTGTGCGCAATGATCTTTACTTGTTATGTTTTCAAAGTTTGTTTAAAATTTGAAAAAAAAATAACATGATCACTTTAAATATAATTGTCTAGCGCCGTTGCTGTATGTTCATTTATTATAAGGCAAATAATCTCTTTTCTTCGAAAAACAAGAAATAGTTCACCTGTCCATTAGTGCCAAACCGGGTTGTTCGAAGTGGAGCACTTGGCGTATATTATTATTTGAAGAAGTGAGTGCTAATGTGAATTAGCACATTTTAGTTTAATTTTCATTTTCATTTTAATGAAATTAAAAGTGAGTTAATCGAGGTGCAAATAAATACTGAAGTTCGGATTATGTGACATATATTCCAAGAGGAGACCAGAACGGCTATTATCATCTTGACATTTCTAGATAAGCTAAGGGAACTGAAGTTGCGCTTCATGCTTGCGTTGCCCATATCGGGTGCTTATGTATATAACATCAGCCCATTTATTTCTTTAAAGTCAGTAGTCAGTCATTATTAAGTAGACGTGCAAGTGTGTAATTAGACAGTGTTTGACAGTGCACAGTTTGAATTTCAAAATAAATACCTCAGTTTACCACGAAACCATTAATCCTCTGTTTTCATAGCGGTATTTTTAAAATACGGAGATACGCATCGGAGTGTGGAGAATTTACCGGTACCATCGAAATGCCCAAAATTAGCGCCATTCTCAGTTACTGAGAAAGTTTTAATTTTGCATTGTTTCGATTCCATTAAGAATCGAAATTCTGATACGGGTGTGTATAAAACCGTTCAAATAATCGCTGCGATGCTGGGAGTTGGAACGACGTCAGTGTACAACATATTAAAAGAGGGAAGTGTGAACGTGTTCAATCGGCGAAGAAGCCTCCAGTGAGAACAAATCTACAATCTTCAAGAACTTTGACGCCAACACAAAGCGGGAAGTCAAGAAACCAAGAAAGCTCCTGAGTGAGTCACAGAAACTTCAGTAGGACACCAAATCTACAATATTCAAGAACTACGACGCCAACACAAAGCGGGAAGTCAAGAAACCAAGAAAGCTCCTGAGTAGGTCACAGAAACTTCACCAGGACACCGAATCCACAAATTCTACAAGTTCGATACGACGAATACAGCGAATCACTGCAGCCGGAAGAAAAACCGCCAGTGACTACAACTTCAAAACTTCAAGAACTTCGACGCCACCACAAGCAGGAATTCGAGAAACCAAGATAGATCCTGAGTAAGTCACAGCCACTCTACTGGGACACCAATTATACAAATTTTACAAGTTCGAGACGACGGACACGTCGAGTCACAACAGCTGGGGGAAAAGCCGCCAGTGATTACAACTCCAGAACTTCAAGAACTTCTACGCCCAGCAGCTAGAAGTCACGAAGCCAATCCAGGAACCGAGAAACAAAGAGAACAATGCAACACACAGAGCAACAACGCCGACAAGCCAAATTAAAGGTAAAAATAACCAACCTGAGAAAACTACTTAGACAAGCAGAGGACGATTTAAAAAAAGCAACACCGAGATGCTTGTACGGTTATCATCACCAAAATATAGCCAAGGCATGGGAAATTGTTCAAGAACTTCATGACGAGATAATTATCTACGATGAGAAATACGACATAGATCACGAAAAATACGCAGAGTTGGCAAAACAGGTCAACAAGATGCGTCAGAAATGACAAGTGCGAGAATCTCCCGTAACAAATACACCACTGAGAGAAATAAAACTTCCTCAGATCCAACTGCCCACCTTCGATGGAGGACACGACAAGTGGTTAAATTTTTACGAAATATTTAACACGATGATCAACGAGAATGAGGCCTTGTCCGATCTGCAAAAATGGGTTATCTAAAGGCTCACCTCCGAGAACAAGCAAGTCGTACGATTCAACATTTCCAAACAACCGAAACGAATTATGCCGACGCATGGAAAACACTGAAAAGGCGATACCATAACACACGCCTGACCGTGAATAAACTGCTCGACAAAATGCTCGACAACTTTTCGCCGATTCAGAACGAGTCGGTTCAACAGTTGAGGAGTTTAAACGACACAGTCTTCGAGTGCACCAAAGGAATTCACAACCTGAACGTGATTACAGATGAATGGGGACCATTTTTGGTCCCCATCCAGTGGGGACACGAGATTCACTACAGACAGCACTCAACAAAGCAGCAAGTCAACTCTGGGAGTAAAACAGCCAGACGAGGACGAATTGAGGGCCAAAAATGAAAAGGCCCACATGAATACGACTTAAAGGAATACGTTCCGACAAAAGTTCGAGCCACTCGAACCAAGAATTAAGAAAAAAACAAATGAACCATGGCAAATACAGCCAGAGATATTTCCAATAGGAGAACAAGGCGCTCCAAGAACGCAATCAAGCACTCCAGGGGCAGGATAAGGCGATCCAGAGGCGGAACGAGGTGATGTTACCGGACTACTGTGATCGGCTCGAGCTGTTGGAGGCGCAAGTGGAGGAACGGAGAAGCTCCTTCGATCAGCAATTAGAAATTAAAAACGTAGAAATACACAAGTTGCAAGAAAACTTGATCCATAAGAATGAAATCATCACAAGACTTCAAGAAGAAGTAATCACCAAGACAATGGAATCAGGATAAATCAAAGCCTGTTGATCCTCAGCACACAACAGACACAACAGGACTACATCAAGAGGACGCAGAAGAAAAATTCAGTTACGAGCCTACCCCTCGACAAGATGGTTCCAGCAGGATCAAAGAGACGATGGCTGCGCCCCTTCACGCCCAGCGTGGAAGAAATTCAGCAGCATGCAACCGTCCAGATTCTGAAGAATACTTTATCTGCTGCACATGCAAACCACTGGGACAAGGACCTGGACCACTAGACCATTCCCGGACCACCCTCACCTCCAACGTGGAGTCGGCAGTATGTTGACTCTACGATCAACATAAAAGAGAGCTAAGTAGGGTTGTAGGGATTTAATAGGGATTTAGGAACATATTCATCAATTAAGGACTAATAACCATTAAATAGGGAACAAGAGCAACTAGTTATTAAAACATCTTAGGTGAAATTTCCACTTCCAAATTAAGTAATCAAAATTAATTAGAACAAACATAGTCAGGGAAATATTTTAGTGTAGGGTCAGGTGGGGTAAATGTAAATTCGGGGTAAATGTATACGATTCAAATTCAAAGTGTTCTGTATATACTATCGCTATTCTTTGATAGAGGGCACCGACGGCGGCTATTTTGACGTTAGTAAATATGCGTTTCAAATATGGCCGACAATCCGTTACTCTCTTAATGGTGTTTTGCAAAAGGCTTGATAAAATTCTGAAAGAACGAAGTGCTGAAGTTACTAGGAGTTGTACTGAAATTGTTTTAGACGTCGAGGTAAGTGATTGTTATTCTCTAATAAAGTAAAACATGAATACTTCATGCATGTATCAACTTCAAACTGCTAGTATCTAACCTCTGAAAATGTTATTGTAATGTTTACATTTACCCCGAATTTTTAACGAATAGGGGGAAATGTAAAGAGCAAAATGGGGTAAATGGATACACTTAATGGTGAATTTTTCACAGGTTAATTCACACCTAAAACCTCCAAAATGCCAAGGAAGTATGAGAGAAAGAGGCCCCGGCCTTCCTATACTACTGAAAATGTCACCTGCCCTGTTAGAGATGTCATGAACAGGAATAGTACTTACAGGGAAGCTTCTGAAACGTATGGTGTCCCGATTTCTGTGATTTTCCATAGGATCAAAGGAAGAAAAGTTCCACTGGACAAGCTTGGGAATGGGCGATGTACTGCACTTACAAGGGAAATAGAACATCAAATAAAAGATTATCTAAAAGCAAGGGCTAGAATGGGTTATCCGTGCAATAGAGAAGAATGCAATCTTTAGTAGGAGAATATGTTAAAAACAATAATTTAAAAACTCCATTTAAAGATGGTATTCCAGGAATCGACTGGTATTATTCTTTTATGTCCCGGCATAGAGATTTGTCATTTAAAAAACCTGAGCACCTTCAAAAAAATAGGAAAGAAGCTCGAAAACCACATATAATATATAATTTTTACGATAAGCTAAAAAACGTCATCAAAGATTGCGACTTGTGGGACAACGAGGAACCGTTTATTTTTAATTGTGACGAATCAGGCTTCCCTAACGATCCCTCCAGACTAAAAGCCATCGGAGAAAAGGGTAAAGCTCTCAGCAGAGTTTCAGGGGGTTCAGGTCGAGATTCTACCACGGTCCTTGCTTGCATTTCAGCTGACGGCTGTTTCTTACCCCCAATGATTGTTTTCAAAGGTGCTGCTGTGCAGTCTCGCTGGGTCTCGAAATCCTCGTATCCAGGAACGCTTTATTCCTGCTCAAAAAACGGATGGATGGAAGAACCTCAGTTTTATAAGTAGTTTCAAGACTGTTTTGTTCCACATGTTAATAAACTTCGAGAAGAAAAAGGTGTTCCAGATCAAAAAGCGCCGTTATTATTTGATGGACATACGAGTCATATTAGCCTTAGGACAGTAGAGAGTGCACTATGCCATAAAATCGAATTAGTTAAATTTCCCAGTCACTTGACCGACAAACTTCAGCCACTTGATAAAACCGTATTTGGTCCTCTGAAGACGGCCTGGGAAAAAAAGCTCATTGTATTCGGTAAAAAACAAATAGGTAAGGGATCTGGCAGATTACCAAAAAGTGAATTTACAAAATTGTTGGGAGAAGTATGAGTCGAATCTATGAAAACTGAAAACATTCGAGCAGGATTCATTTCAACAGGTTTTTACCCATATAATTCAGAAAAATTTCCGACAAGTGAATTTAATTCCAGAGAGCTAGAACTTTACTTGAACGAAATCAACAGAAAGAGTATTGGTCTAGCGAATAGAGGAATACTTTCAGAAATACCTGCTTCGCCCCAGAAAGACCGCTGCCTGCAACCTCAAGTGAAGTTTCTTCAGTGGTAGACTACTTCCATAGATCAAATAGTAGGTCATGTCTGGATCAGGAAACTATGCCATTAGACCTCAGCAACCCTATGCCAGACTGTTTTGATTTTACCCCATTGAAGTCTTCTCAAGAGTCGCCAACCTCGGCACCAACACCAAGAAAAATTATTGACATATTTTCAACGAATCTGATTAAACTTAATAAGGAATTACACAAGATTGAAATGTGTAAGTTATGGTGAAGTTCTAACAACAGCTGATGTTATAGAACGACTTAAAGAAGCCGAAGAGAAGAAAATGAGCAAGGGTCATAAGCCAAAATTACCACGTCTGAAAAACAAAAAAAAAATAAAGAAAAGAGTTAAAGAAGTTATAGAATCTGATGATTCAGATGGGAATATTTTACAGGAAATGGAAAAAGAGAATCAAGAAGAGCAAGATAACTACGAGAACTGGGTGGAAGCAGTGGAAAATGAGAACTGTTTAGAAGTAGATTATCAGGAGCCGCAATGGAGTGATATTAAACCTGGGGTATTTATTTTAGCAGAATTCCTTGAGGGCTCCAGAAACACCACACATTACCTTTATGTGTGTTGTGTGAAAGAAGTGGATGATGATGATGGCGACATTGTGGTTGCAGGACTGAAGAGAGAAAATGCTCTAGCGACAAAGTTTAGGATGGAGGATAAAGATGTTTCTACAATATCTTTTGAAATGGATCGTGCAATATTACCACATCCAACAATTGAAACGGAAAAGCGAAAAATATTGTTTTTCCTGGTAAAATCAATGTCTATGAAAGGTAGATAGATTTTTTAATGATAATCTGCAATATTTCTGTAAATGAGAATTCTGTTTAATTTGTTGTGAATAAATCCTAATTTCTGTAGCAATAACACCTCTTTTCATTTTAAATGGGGTAAAGGTAAACATGTACCTAAGTTACAAATTGTTATGCATTTGTACACAAACTTGTCTTATATTTACAGTTACCCCTATAAAATGCCTTAATAACTTTACAAACAAAAGTTAGTTGTTTACATTTACCCCCAAATTTTTGCGAATATTTTTTAGCGAGGGGGTAAATGTAAACGTGAAATATTTGATAGATGTAATTTTAAATTAAAATTTGATCAAGGGAAATGTTCCCTATGGTGCCCATTTACGATATATGATTTAAAACACATCTCACGTTGATTGGTTTATACTATGGAATTTTTTTACATTCAAGCTTGGAAAATTTGTTTAAATTTACCCCACCTGACCCCACGTGCTTATGAAGTAATCATCTATTAAGTAATTAATAAATGTAGGACGTCCGCCTGGTGCTCGAAGTGGTGTGTCATTGTGAAAGTGAGGAGAAAAAATATGTCTTCACCACAACAAAATTTATTGAATATTATAGGTGACCGGTTTCGGTGGAAACCACCATCATCAGACCTAAATGAGCAATGTTAGTATAAACAAGAGGTACACAAAATTAACGATGTACAAACCTTAACAGGAACACTGGATAAAAACTTCAAAAACCCTAAATCTAACGTGGGAGGCTCTGTAGGAGTAATCTCCGCCAAAGGTACACAAAGTTAACAAAATTCTGTTAGTATGACGTGATGCCCCCAAAACTTGACCGTGTAAATGAATAGTACACAGGAATGCGGATTTCAAAAAATCTATAGTAATCACGTCTTCAAAAAAGCCAAGCCCACCAAGAAAAGTAGCGATTGTCAAGCGTAGTACAAGGACTAAGACGAAATGCAACACTTAGCTGTCATGTCATCGCTACAATCGCTACAGTAGCTCAATCGCTACTTTTCTTGGTGGGCTTGGCTTTTTGAAGACGTGATTAGTATAGATTTTTTGAAATCCGCATTCCTGTGTACTATTCATTTACACGGTCAAGTTTTGGGGGCATCACGTCATACTAACAGGATTTTGTTAACTTTGTGTACCTTTGGCGGAGATTACTCCTACAGAGCCTCCCACGTTAGATTTAGGGTTTTTGAAGTTTTTATCCAGTGTTCCTGTTAAGGTTTGTACATCGTTAATTTTGTGTACCTCTTGTTTATACTGACATTGTTCATTTTGGCCTGATGATGGTGGTTTCCACAGAAACCGGTCACCTATAATATTCAATAAATTTTGTTGTGGTGAAGACATATTTTTCTCCTCACTTTCACAATGACACACCACTTCGAGCACCAGGCGGACGTCCTACGTTTACGTACAGCAAGTCGAGCTACTCTAGTCCGTCAGTAACAAAGATCCATGATCCAGAGGAAACAGTTTCTCCTGAGGATATGTTTCCTACAACAATGTTTGAAAAACAAGGTCGTACCCAACTCTGTATCGTTAAGAACAAATTGTAATTCTTCCACAGCTATTAAAACTCTCTGGAGAGCTAAACTAATCTGGTTGAAACTTGAGGTTAGGAATCATTACCGTCAGTAGACTTTATCAACCAGAAGTTAAAATTTCTGTTTTTCCTATTGAATGATAAGTACCACCATTTAGGATTTGTTGAAATCGATTTAAATATAAGAGACTATGTATCACATGTAGGGCAATCGTTGTTTATTAACTTAAAGAAGAAACTAAACGCGCTTATTGTAAGGAAGGCCTCAAGGGACTTAATCTCCACCAGAAGTTGTAGTAACCATCCTTTTCACGATAGGGTACTAAACATGAGTAAGGTTAATTTCTCTTCCACTGATTAAAATCTTCTTCATAAAGGCTTACAATTTAATTTACCACCTTCAGTGAAAACGATGAGGGATAATATCAAAACTATGACAATTGAATCTGAATCTATCCTTCAGGCTTGTAAGTTCTTGAACAGCACACAGATCTCGTCGAATGTCATCAATGTCTTAAAAGAATATATGTCCAACCCAGAACCAACACTTTACAATGATATTTACCTTAAGGTTATTCGTCTCAAGAAACGGATCAATGAAAACAACCTGGTTGTTTCAAAGGCAGATAAAGGAAATACAGTGGTGATCTTAGAAAAATCTACCTATATAGACAAGGTCAGTGCTTTCCTGAATAACGGTACTTTCACTCAACTTATTGATAACCCCTTAAACAGCTATCTTTACAAACTTAACCTATGTTTTAAGAAATTTAAAGATATCTTTAAATGATGTGGTTTTAATAAATTTAGTGATCTTGGAATGAATCCCTCAATACCACAATTATATGGACTTCCAAAGATCCATAAGCCCAATTGTCCAATAAGACCGGTGGTGTCCTTTCGTCAGTCACCGGTATATAAATTGTCTTCAGTTTTTAATGAGATGTTAAGAGAACTCACCAACTTTCAAAATCCTTTCTCTGTCAAAAATTCAAGTGAATTATCTAACGTTCTTTCTAGAATGACCATTCCTGAAAATGTTTTGATGCTTTCTATGGATATAGTTAATCTTTTCCCGAGCATCCCCCCCGATGAATGTATAGGTTTGACATGAGCCCTTTTGTTTAAAAATAATATTGACCATTTGGTACTAGATCTAATGAAAATCTTAGACATTATCTTGAAACAAAATTTCTTTCAATTCAATAACAATTTCTTCACACAAGATTCCGGCCTAGCAATGGGTAGTTGCCTATCCCCGTTCCTCGCAGAAGTGTTCCTGAGTTCGTTGGAGTCTTCTTTTTTAGAACATCCTATTTATAAAACTCTTATCCTTTCATACCACAGATATGTTGATGATTGTTTAATTTTCTTCAAAGGCAACGAGTTGCAGGCCATTGAATTTCTCTCATTCTTAAGTACATTACATAAAGATATTTCCTTCACCATAGAATTCGAGAAAGAAAACGGAATAGCATTCCTAGATTTACTTATCATCAAAAACCCTAATGGTTCCTTGTCGTTCGAAATTTATAGGAAAACCATAAGTACAGATTGTTTAATCCCAGCGGACTCGAATCACCCCTGGAGCCATAAAATCGCAGCATTCCACTCCTACTTTCATCGGGCTTTCAACACCCATTTGGACACCCAACCCTTCAATAAAGAGTTGAATACAATTAAACAATTGGCCGTCAATAATAGTTACTTCTTAAAGCTCATTGACAAACTTCATGAGAAGTATTTCTATAAACAACACTTATCTTTTCATGTTTCTGCTAAACCGAGGGAGGTACTTAACTATCGTTCTATGACTTTCTATGGCCCAATTTCTTGTAAATTGGCCAAAATCTTCAAACCCTTTAATATTTTAATCTCTTTTAGAACTGACAATAGTTTATATTTGCATCTTGTTAGAACAAAGGACCCAACCCCTCCCATAATAAAGTCGGGAGTTTACAAACTTTCATGTTTGTCTTGCGATTCTTTTTATATAGGCCAGACAAGAAGACAATTCCTAACTAATTCCTCAACTTTTGCGAATCATATCCTCTCCAATAAACATGTATATAATATAGAAGAAAGTTTCAGTCCATTGCATATCGAAACCAACATGTACAGACTCAATGCTTTAGAGACACTTGAAATTTTTATTCATAAAGATTTACATGGATTCCTGAATGACCAAAAGAACTTAGTTTCGAGCCCTTTAATAGATTTTACCTCAAGAATGATTCATTCGCTTAAAATACTCCCTCTCTCTAATATACTACCAGCGACATAACATAGCCTGTCTATATAGGTGAAGATTTGTGTTCCATGTGTTGTTCTATCTATTTGATGTTACTTTAGTTAGGCGCTTGTCTGTCTTTGACATGACAGCTGAGTGTTACATTTCGTCTTAGTCCTTGTACTACGCTTGACAATCGCTACTTTTCTTGGTGGGCTTGGCTTTTTTGAAATCCGCATTCCTGTGTACTATTCAATTACACGGTCAAGTTTTGGGGGCATCACGTCATACTAACAGGATTTTGTTAACTTTGTGTACCTTTGGCGGAGATTACTCCTACAGAGCCTCCCACGTTAGATTTAGGGTTTTTGAAGTTTTTATCCAGTGTTCCTGTTAAGGTTTGTACATCGTTAATTTTGTGTACCTCTTGTTTATACTAACATTGTTCATTTAGGTCTGATGATGGTGGTTTCCACCGAAACCGGTCACCTATAATATTCAATAAATTTTGTTGTGGTGAAGACATATTTTTTCTCCTCACTTTTAATTAATAAATATTAAAACAACTGAGTAGCTTAGGTGAACTAATTTTGGGAACTTTTCAACACGTTTTGTTTTACAAACAGATAATAATCGTTGACAAATATTAGGTAACAAGGTTTTTGGGACAGCTAAATCAACTAATAAGCACGTCTTATTTTATTACGAAGAATAACAACGCCGACCGAACGTCTACAAGTCAAGTTCAAATCACAATAATTAACCGATTAAGCATAACAAAAGCGTTTACGGAACGTGATAACAAGCGCTCCAGTTAAGGTCAGTTTCTGCAACGCTAGGTCATTGTAAGAAAACAAACAATATCTCAACTAACCAATGTAATTTGAAGATGTATAAAAGCTTGTGAATCTTTGGTAATAAACCAGCATACCTAGTATGCTCTAAGACGACGTGTGTTGTTGGTCCTGATTTACGTCACCCCAACCTACAAGCTCTCACGTTACGCCTTGAGAGTCTACGAGATCTTCAAGCTAAGAGAACGTCTAACTTCGAGATCTTCAAACCCGGATCTGCACGATACGCCCTCAAATCCAACCCCGGAGAAGTACGTCACACCCTCTCTCCATACGACTAGAACTTCAACTCCAAAAATTTCAAGAGATCACGTCACGCCCTGATCTTCATTCTACGAGACCGTCTTCAGCCTTACAACCTGGAGACAAGATTCATCTCCGCAGCCACCCACGAGCTACGATAGATCTATACAGTCCACTCTCTATAGAGACCACTCCACACTTCGTTCAGGTATGTTTTCCGTTATAGTTTTTTTTTAAGTAATAATGTTGTAAGTAAGTACTTTGTTTACGGTAGTGTTTTCTTTACAGCAATTTAGTTATGAATTTGGTTTAATAAAGTAATGTATCGCTTATAAAATTTAATAATTTCATTTCACCTTGCCGAAAATACTTATAAGGTAAGAACAGGCCCTTCATTCTACAACACTAGAACAATTAGTAATACCAGAAAGTTATAGAGTTTATTCTGTGCAACCTGGTACTGATGAAAATTTTCTCATAGCCGATAGTGGGAAGGGACCCAGACGAATTTTAATATTCGGAAGGCAGATTTAGGCAAGGAAGGTAGGCATGTACAACACTTGCAAAATTCCCCAAAATGGTACGTTGATGGTACATTCTCATTGTCACCACCATTGTTTTCACAAGTTTACATCGTAATGGCCAAGAAAAAAAAATGGAGTACGTCGCATAATATACGCTTTGCTGCCAAATATACAAGGGGCAACGTATAACCGATAATTTGGATTAATAAAACATTTAGCCCCAAACATACAACCAACTGAAATCATGTGATTTTGAACAAGTCGCATTCTCTGCAACGAGGGATAATTTTCCAGACGTTCTTATCAATGGTGTTTTTTCCATGTGGCCCAAAATATGAGGAAGAAACTAGGGGTAACGGGTATGTTGAGACAGGGATACGGACATTTCGTCCCCGGATTATTCGTCCCTGGTATTTCGTCCTCGGACATTTCGTCTCCCAAATTTATCGTCCCCGGACATTTCGTCCCTCAAATTTATCTTCCCTGGATATTTCGTCCCCCAAAATTGTTTCCGGACATTTCATCTTCGTTAATTACGTTTCGCGAATTCATCGTTTTCGACCCAAAATTGGTTTCTTGTGTTGTATTATGAATTTTTCAACAATCCCTGAGAACGATATTTGGGTGTGTGAAAAGCGAGGAATTTGTAATGCGCGTGTTTGGACTAAAGCTGGTGAATTTGATGTTACGAAGCTGGTTACGGAACACAATCACGCAGCACAAGCTGCGCGACCTGTGACGTTAACAACGAGTCAAACAATTAAAGAACAAGCCAAGTGACAAAGTGCGCAGAATATTCTGGCCACTGGTATTCAAGGGCTTCACGAAAACACACTGATTCTCCTACCTAATAATGAAACTCTTAAACGGAATATTCGCCGCATAAAAAAACAACATGGACTACCACCACTTCCACTCAGAGTAGAAGATTTGGTAATTCCAGAGGTGAGATTTTTACTTTTTTATATATTTAATTCCTCATTTATATAATTTACGAGATAAATACTATCCGGTTTCCCAAACAGCCCAATAAACCTTATTTGGTATATGTATTTCTATTCATTTTTCCGTAGGAATATCAGCAAATAATGGTGAACGGCGAACTAAAAAATTTTGTTGTTGTTTGACTCTGGACCCGTACAGGTTCGAATGTTAAGTTTTTCTACAAATTACAATATGCAACTCTTGTCGGAAAACGATGAGTGGTTTTTATATGGCACCTTGAGCACTGTACCCAAATTGTTTCAACAATTGTATACAATACATGTAAGAAAACATGTAAGATATTTTCCTGTTATATACGCTTTATTGGCCAATAAGACACAAACTACATTTGTACAATTATTTGAGCAATTGAAAACGATACAACCAGAAAGCAATGATTGATTTTCAAATTGCCGCGATGCAGGCTCTGCAAAATGTTTTCACCGACATAGAAAAGTCAGGCTGTTTCTCCTATTTGTGTCAAAGTGTCTGGAGAAGAGTACAACGGAGGGCTTAAAGGTTGGTTAAAAATTGAAAAATTATTGGTATACATATTACTTTTTTCACACAAAATCTAACCGTTTCAGCAAAGGTAACAACAATTTCATGAATTTGCATTATGGGTTAGAATGATACCGGCCCTAGCATTTGTACCACCTCAAGATGTTGAAAATGCTTTTGAACATCTTAGGGAATATGAAGATTTTCCACCGGAGGCGACGCGAATTGCAGACTATTTTGAAGACACATATATTGGAAAACTCGGTAGAAGACAACGACGAGGAGTATTTTCTAACATTCCTGTGTGGAATATGTACGAGAGAACCATAAATGGTGATCACAGAACAAATAATGTAGTAGAAGCGTGGCATCGTGGGTTTCATAGTATACTCGGGAGTCATTTCCCAAATATTTGTAAATATTTAAATGATTTGAAACGACAGCAATCTCTACACTAAATGGAAATTGTTCATGAAGTTGGAGGTGACTCCACGAATAGATGTAATAAAAGGTACATGACAATAAACCAAAGAATAAAAATAATTGTTGACGACTACGGCCAGAGAAATGTTATAGACTACCTCCGTGGGATTGCACATACTTTTGAATTTTAAATTCAAATACTTTGTATTTTAGTTTAACATTTTTATTGTAATAAATACCGTTTTGTAAATTTCATTTTTATAAATTTCAATTGTCCCTATATAAATGTAAAACACTGGGGACGAACTGTCCGGGAACGAAATGAGCGGGGGACGATTTTGTCGGGGACGAAATGAGCGGTGGACGATTTTGTCGGGGACGAAATGTCCGGAGACGAATCGCCGGGGACGAAATGTCCTACACCCGTTCAGACAATACTACAACGAAGCACAATTTGTCCTCGGCGCCAAAATGGTGATATCTTTAGTTTTCGTGCCAGTTGTAAATTTAGAGAAAGTTGTTCATGTTCTTCCAACAGCTTTACGTGCAGACCTTTAACGACTTCTGAACTGCTTCTAAGATAACTGCATAGGACGGCTCAACAGACAGGTATTTATTTTTAATGCGATTTGTTTCAATTAGAACCTAATCAATTTTTTTATAACTATTTAGTAATTATGGAATTGGATATGGACGACGTCCACCCCTATTTACTCATGAGATGTGGAATCTGTATGAAAGAACATTAAATGGCCAGGATAGGACTAATAACCATGCAGATGCTGCAAATAAGAGGCTTCAGTTAGAAGTTGGAATGGAACACCCGACGATTTGGAAATTTATGGATGCGTTAAGCAAAGTATAAAAAGGACGAGACACTCATTATGATCACTCGGGGTGCGTTCCGAATGAAGCGTTTCGCGCTTTATGCCTTGTTTGTGTGTTTCGAATGAAACATTTTCGAACTTTCAACGCATTCACATACCAACTGCGAAGGTCACTCAAAACTACTTTCCGCTCGCATTGAAAGCTTCGAGTGTAACGTGAGGTGGTAAATGCGCGCATGCGCTGTAAATGAATTTTAAAAATAAAAAATTCTAACCTGAATTGATATTGAAAAAACAATTTTGGTTCCTGCGTTCTTGTTTAGAGTAGTAATGGAATCTGAGGAGCTTGTAAATAGTGTCTAGCGGCTAATCGGCGGTGGCGAATCGGCGGCGGTGAACTATCCTGGGCCTTACAAAGAAAGCCCATGAAGAATTCAACTGGTGAGATTACGTTCTTGAAATTTTATTTTTAATCACTTCTTGAATATTTGTTTCCTTTTGATTCAATTATTTTTATTTGTTATAAATAACTGAACAAAAATGACCTCTTACTAATTTGAAATCTAACTCATCCAAGCTGCCGCAAGATGTATACCAAATAGTAAAAATAGCAAAATGGTTGTTAATGATGGATAGAGGCGTGAGAGCTGAAATGGGAGGGAAAACGTTGGAAGAAATTGATTTCTATTCGAAACATTCAAATGCCACTAACAATTATATGCCATGTGACGTGAGTAGGTTTCCATAACATGGACCTCAAAGTACATAACCTCTCCATTATCAACAAAAGCAGGTATTATCTAGAAGATTATATCAAATAAAGGTTACATCCACTTTCTCTACGTCGACACTGTAGAAATGAGTTGAACATAGTGGTCTAAGAGCTGGAGCCGGATTTTGCTCGTGATCGAGAATATGGACAAACTATATGGAGGCATGTAGACATAGTCGAGTATGTGATTTTCCCGCAATGGCGGAAATGGGCGCTGGGGACAAGGGTAGCTATAAGGGGTGAAAGTCATAATTTTTTCAGGTGAAGCTCGTGATCGAGATAGTATCCGCCAATTGCACAGCTTGTTTGTTTCATAGTATAAAATCAAATGCCAAATTGGCGGAAAGCTACGTTGGGTCATTTTCATTTTATAGGGGCTTATAGCCCTTATAGGTCGTTGTGCTAAGTGGTGAGCAGATGTTTAAGATCGACGGACGAGGACTGAAACAACACGTTCGGATAGCCGAGTGGGCCAGCCACTCGTCCGTCTGATTCGCCACGGACGGCTTGCTGGATCGAGTCCAGTCCCCGGGGCCGTCAAACTTCTTGGACTTTTTAACATTTTTTATGGATGACGCTCGTCATCTTCCGCCAATTGCACAGTAATGTGTAAAATGAAATGCCAAAGTAGCGGAAAGCTATGATAGGTCATTTTAATTTTATAGGCGGTAAATTGAAATTAAGTGGTGAAGCTCGTCATCGAGTTATTTGCAAAAAATCGAAAAAATATTCCGTATGCTGTGCAATTGGCGGAAGATGAGCGTCATCCATAAAAAATGTTAAAAAGTCCAAGAAGTTTGACGGCCCCTGGGACTGGACTCGATCCAGCAAGCTGTCCGTGGCGAATCAGACGGACGAGTGGCTGGCCCACTCGGCTATCCCAACGTGTTGTTTCAGTCCTCGTCCGTCGATCTTAAACATCTGCTTACCACTTAGCACAACGACCTATAAGGGTTATAAGCCCCTATAAAATGAAAATGACCCAACGTAGCTTTCCGCCAATTTGGCATTTGATTTTACACTATGAAACAAACAAGCTGTGCAATTGGCGGATAATATCTCGATCACGAGCTTCACCTGAAAAAATTATGACTTTCACCCCTTATAGCTACCCTTGTCCCCAGCGCCCATTTCCGCCATTGCGGGAAAATCACATACTCGACTATGTCTACATGCCTCCATATAGTTTTTCCATATTCCCGATCACGAGCAAAATCCGGCTCCAGCTCTCAGTCTATAGGACCTGTTTAATATATGGATATAAAATTATTGGGTGTATAACGTTTCGTCCCGGAAATTTCAACTCTCATATCTAGGAATAAAATGGCGTTCTGAAATTAATTTACAATTTTTCTATAAATTATTAGTTTTATTGATATTTGTAAACTTCCAAGGATAGTGGCCGATGATTCCACGAAAGTTTTACCGGAAGTATTAAAGGTAATCTGTCATACCCCACTTATAACGCGATTTTTAAACCATTTACTAAGAAGTTGTAGATAATGGGATCGGGACATTTCGAGACGAGCTCTTAATCTCGTTACCAACGCTGTTAAAATATAATTCGTACGTTAATGATTGTTTATCACAGTATAATATGTATAGTAAAGATGAGGTTTTAGGAAATTCTAACAATTTGCTCACATTCATCGGTTATTCGAACCCCGCTATTCTATTGGAAGGTTTCAGTTTAAAGCCACCCCTACCCCTTTGGTCAATATCAATACAAATATATATAACGTTTAAACCTAACCTAATAGTTCAGATATCAATCTTACGCGAGAGATATACAATCAAAATGGGTTTTTTTCTTTCGAACCGTGGATGTAAAAAATTTGTCGACCACGATAATTTTGTTTACATATATTCTAAAACAAAATACAGTGATAATATGCATTCCATATGGGTGTGATAAACGAGGACAATGCAGATTGCGGACCATTGGAGTTACTCCAATATACTTCCCAACATACTCGGGCAGCACAAGCTGGAAAACCGGAGGTTCTCCGTCTTTTATCGAAGGTGAAGAGTAGATCTCAGGTTAGCCAAGAAAGCCCACAAAAATTTTTGTCAACTGTGCCCATAGTACCCATACAAATATTTCGTAGCTGCTTCCAAACAAGGATTGTCTTCGCAAGATCATACAAAGAAAGAGACAGCAGGAAAATATTCCACGTGTACCAGATCGCATTGAAAACTTAATTGTACCACAGGTAAATGTCGTTATTAGATTTCTAAAGGATCCAGGATAAATGTCTCCAATTTCATCCATACTGTCTCATATTACTATCAAGATGTTTCAGTTGGCTTCTCGTCTCCGTTAGTTTTTCAGAGAAGCGGTACTTGCAAAACTCGATGTGAGGACCTTTTTTATTTGCATGTTTATTTTGTAGGAATTTCAACAAATAGGAAAATGAAAATGTCCAACAGTTTCTAGTTTACGTCTCTGAACTAGAAATATTGCCACAAAGAATTCTGATATTTTCAATTGAAGCAAATCTAAACCAATTAACCAAAAGTAAATATTGGTTTGCCGGCGGTACACTTAGTACAGCACCAACTCTCTTCCAACAGCTATATACTATTCAAGTCACTCAGTTCGGTAAAACAGTATCAGTTATATACGCCTTGCTAACAAATAAAACAAAGGAAACCTACAAAAAACATCTCAATATATATAGTCCTCGACCGGGAATACAAAGAAGCCAGGTGCAGAGACTTCGAACAGGCAGCAATATCAGCGTTCGAAGAGGAATTTCCTGGAATATGAACAGGAGGGTGCTTTTTTCATTTTTGCCAAAATGTTTACCGTGGAGTTCAACACGAAGGTTTGCAGGTTGCAGTATAAAAAGCATATCTAGGTATAATATAATTTGTTTATTTCCATATGTGTCAAATTATAATTTTCATGTAAGTAATTGTAATTATTTTTCTTGCTTTCAGATATTGTATCAACAGATCCACGATTTTCCATGTGGATACGAAAGCTCGCAGCCCTAGCTTTCGTTCCCGTTGAATCCGTAGCTGAACGGTTTGATAACATAATAGACGATGAAAACTTTCAGGGAGGCTTTCAACATATTGCGGATTATCTTGAAGATAATTATATTAGGACGTCGGCATAAAAGACAGCGACGCATTCCAAGATTTCCTATCCAATTTTGAAATGTGTACAATGGAACGTTGGAGGATGGACACCGTACCAACAATAGTGTGGAAACTTGGCACAGAACATTCCAAGCCACATGCGGAAATTTGTTTCCCAACATATTTCAATTTATTCATGCCCTCAAAAATCAACAATCGTTATGAAATTTCCCAATTATTGATGGGTGAACATTCCATTAAAAATAAAAAATATTTAACAATCGCCACAAGAGATAAGAATATTGTAGAGGGATTAAATGATATAGAAATTAATGATCATTTGACTGGGATTGCTACAATGTTGAATTTTGATATTGATAAATTTTCATTTTTAAAGTATTAATTCATTTTAATTTGTAATAAACAACCATCTTGTCTATTGTGATTAAAAAACATTAACCGAGTACCTATCTTAATTTTTTATTTTGGGAGCGAAAGGTTCAGCGACTAAACGGCCTGGGGCGAAACGTTAAGGGGCGAAATGTCCGGGGCGAACCACCCGGGGGCGAAACGGTCGGGGCGAAGCATTCCGATCACAAGTTATTCGATTTTTCAATTTTCAATCGGAATATTAAATTTCTCTTTAAAACCCGAGTTGATCAAAACTCATATCTGAGCAAAGGCGTCACCATGTGCATGTTTTAAACCGCACAATTTTTATTGAAATATTTTTCTGGAAAACACGTACCTGCTTTATCCATAATAGAGAAGTTCACCGGCATATCTTAGAAAACTCGTTATCACAAAAGTTTGTTAATTAGACCTCAAATGTTGAGGGTGTTAAATTGTTACATTTCCAAAAACTGAAATTGACGACAATATAAAAATAGTAAAAGAAGATGATATCCCAACAAACTTTGAAGTAAAACTAAACTCTCAACAAAGTAAGTCACTAATATTTCATTATGAGCAAAGGGTTAATATTAAGTTTTAATTTAAAATGTATACTATAAACATTAAACATATTTGAGATTTACTTGCATTATTTTTATTTCAGTCTCAAATGTTTCAGAATACTAAACTTTTAATATCCCTATTTCTAATAACGCTTTTGTCAAATTAAAATTTGATACACTGCTCTTTAAATAAATTTGAATAGGAATTATTTTAGAGAATATTCCAGGAAAAATTTAAAAAAGAAAAACGGGCACCTGGACTAAAAACGAGAAATCACTTATGCGAGAATATTTTGCAAAATGGATTAGCGGGAAGACTACTTCTAAAAAACAAGACATCATTAAATTTTAAAAAGTACACCGTCATGTTTATAGTGAAACAATAGGTTCGAACAAAAGTGTTTTTGTACAAAACATTTTGGATGAGAAATATTTTTTTGTGTCTATGATACATAATATCCATATTCTCCTTGTGTTTTGAAATAGAAAATATAATGATATGTTACCTGTAGAGTATATGTTGATTTTTTTGTAATATTCAATAAAGTTTTTTGTGGTAATATAGTTTTAATATTTTTACTCCATAATTTTATTTAAAAATGTTTAGATGCTTACTGCTGTTGTACTTATTCACCTTAGGCCTAAGAGATGATAATCTCAGATATAAAAAACATTTATAATTTGATAATTACGACTATTTTCTGTTTGTATTGATTCATATAAATTTTTGGTAAAAAGCAAAAGAGTTTTAATAAAATATCCATACATAAAATTTAAGGCTTTTAATTCCAGAACAGCTCCACTAAGTTCAGTGAAATATGTAACAGCTTTTTAGAGATTTGCTTGACATAACTAACAGAAAATTGTGCAATAACCATAGCTCCATTTTTTAAAAAAATTTAATTCCAGAAATAAGGAGAGTTGCCGTTGCAGCTTCAAATATTCATATAGATGATGGATATGAAGTAATTTCAAAATCCACAATTTTAAAAATAGAAAACAACGACCATGAGGTGATAGTAAAACTGAAAATACCTGCGTTTAGTTGTGGAGCACTCATGTTTCACTTTTAATGGTGATGCCACAAAGCAAGAATTTCTTGACGCACTCGGGGAAACGGAAGACTATGCGAGGTGAGACAACTCAAAACAACAAATAAACCGCAGGTAGTAAATTGAAAAAGTATAAGACTATAATGGCACTAATAGTCAGAGGTAAAGGTGTATTTAATGAGATAAGCCAAAGCGGTAAGGTTGATATGAGTTTGGGACGATCCAAACGAATTAATAGAACGATGAAGATTATTATTAGCAAGCATCACAATGAGCAGGTCACACGGGTCATACAAACGAGATGAATTCCATAATTGAAGAATTAAGAGAAGAACAAATAATCGTTTAAGGATTACTGAACATAAAAAGGCAAGTAGTCGAAGAAATTCATAAACCAGCTAGAATTAATTTTCAGACACGTAGAATAACGATTAAATCTTTGAAAGATTTAATTCAAGCAGATCTCGTGAATATGATACAATATGCTGCAGAATATAAAGGTTGTAAACATATATTGGTGGTAATTGTTTCTCAAAGTTTCTTTGGGGGTTACCACTAAAAACCAAGTCTGGTGAAGAGATAACGAAAGGTATGGGAAAAAATACAAAAAGAACAAACTCTAATAAATTTAAAAGGTGATGCTGGAAAAGAATTTTTCTATTTACATTTTAAAAAGAGAATGAAAATATATAACGTTACTCACTATAATGCGATTAGCGAGAAGAAGGCATCAATAGTGGAACTTTGAAAATATTAAAGTAGTATAAATTGACACGTTCTGTGACATTTTGACCACGAACCGGCCAGTCATCAGTTGTGTCACAACGAAGAAGCGCTATTTAGTTTCCAAGAAGTAATGATAGACAAGACTAATGAATTCTTGGTCCTTAAGAGTGACCTTGGGGGATTTCCATAGACAGCGCTATCCTTTGGAGGAGGAGGTGAAGAAGTGATCGACAATGCTAATTACTTCTTGTAGAGGGCGAGGTTTACAAGAAGCGCGCTCGATAAGGAGGGCGTGGTTGAGTTGTGCATTCCGCTTATGATTTGACCTATGCCCCAAGAGGGTGTGTTAGTCTGGTTTAGCCTAGACTGACGCAGACAAGACTGGGGTATTGCCCTTTTGGTAGCAAAAAAAAATTACTTCGGCATGCTTAGATCCGTGAACTCTCGCATGGGAGGCGCTTCCTTTACCTCCATAGCTATGGAGAGTAAACCTCTTAGAGACTTGGATGTACGTTTTAAACGAAACAAACACGCACACACAAGACTTGTCAAATCTCCACGAAGTGAAGTGATTGTTCTCTCTTTTCTTTTGAGAGGGGCGGTGAGGGGGATGAATGGAAGGAAAAAAAAGAAAAAATGTGAACAATATGACTTATTTTGAATGAAAACCAAATGACACACAAGATCTCAACTAAACCTAATTATCAAGACGATGTACAAGACATATTGCATTTAGTACAGAATATGCTCTAATAATTGATACCTTTTCAACGCAAGAATAAAATTCATCCAAATTTTGCCACCAATGTTGACCACAGATTATGCTTTGATTCTTTTTGATGAATTGGCTTATGTGATGATGATCACACATTAGTCGACTTTTGAATGGAACAATTGGGTAATAATTTTTGTTGGATCCGATAATATATCCACAGGGGTACTGTTTCCGCTCGTCATCTTCACCTTTGATCTCCGCAAACTCTGGAAGTGTTTCTTCTGAATATAATGCTGGATACTCATTTAGGATCATGGTATCTCTGTGTTTTTCTACCAAGAGAAATCTTCCATTCTCGATGGGATAAAGTTTACCATTAAGTGAAACGTATATCGATGATGTACCCCCTCTCACATTATCGATTGTTACGGCTGTTACACAGAGTAAAATTACTAGAGAAAACTTTTTTTTTGTTTGTGGTGCTTCAACGACACCACATATATGTAATTATCAGTAGATATTCTGGGAGACTTCAGCAAGTACATAACCTCACTTTTGCCGGCGCGCAGCCCCGGGGCCCCCCGCCTCCCCCAGCCCAGGCTACTCCCCCCCAGCCTTCCCGCCGAGGCTTCCCCCCCAGGCCCCCAGCCTTCCCGCCGAGCCTTCCCCCCAAAAAATTTGGCATGAAGCACGGAAAATGTGACAGTAGGCACGGAACACCTGTCAAAAATTTGGCATGGAACACGGAAAATTTGACAGTAGGCACGGAACACCTGTCAAGTTAGCGGGCAACCCACCTTGCGTGTCAACACCTGTCAGGTTAGCGGGCAACCCACCTTGCGTGTCGCGCCACCTATCGTACAGTGGCGGCGGCGGTGTAGGGAACTGTAAAAATTTTAAAAGTGGGAGCTTGGTAAAACATTCCAAAATTATGTATTACATGAAGTATTTTTAGATACTTCAATGTAATACATCTACCGAAACTAGGGATCGAACCTAGGACCTTAAGATTTTCAGTCTAATGCTCTTCCAACTGAGCTATTTCGGTCTGCTTAGATATTTTTTAATAAGTACATTAAAAAGAAAACGATTGGTCAAAAATTTTTATTAATCAACAGTATCATAACCTACAAAGTCATGGCCATCACAAGATGGGAGAGGTACATACGACCAATCTTTCGGTAATCCCAACATAATTAAGAGTTTCATGTAGCATTTCTCACAGTTTAACCTACGACTAATCTCATACATTAAATCGGGTAATTTTAAGATGTCATCTCGCTGTTTCTCGGGTCGATCATTTTCCTTTACTCTACATGGGTTGTCGGGCAGTGGGATCCTCCATTCTGTGGGAATGTCGAGATCTTGGAGCATCCGAAAGAAACAGTTGCTGCAACGTGCCTCCTCTGAAATAATGTCAATTTCCTCACGTAATTTTTCCATAGTTTCCAGAAAGATTAGTGGCAAACATTCGCCGTCGTCGATTTTGAACCAATTGTAAAGGTTATGACACTCCATTTTTTATTTGCTGTACTACGTTTATGATACAAAGTACTGACAAGATGACTGCAATGTACCAAACTAACATGCGTACTGATGAGCTGCTGTAGATATTGGTAATGATTGGGGTTATGGTGGGGGGATGTGTAAAATTTTTCCACGCGCTGTCACCATGCGTATGATTCTCATAAATAATTCTCAATTTGTATTGTGTAGCATTTTTAGGTACATCTATTTTAAGAGCAGGCAAATGAGAAATTACACACACTTCCATCCTCTTCCAAGCGTCAGGCCAACTCTCATTATTTCGATCGAAACAAATGAAAACATCACTAGCACCCGATGGATGGTTAATGTAAAATACACTGTTAACAAGAGCGCTTAATAAAACATAAGTCGATGCTAACGAACCCATGGTTAATGGCAAAATGATTTCGAGTACACTAAAATAATGAGAGCAGACCTACAGAAAAAAAAACTCAATGCATAAATAATGATATATGTATTAGTTAGATAGCGGAATACAATTAAAAAACCAATCGTAAAGTAATACACAATTTCTTAAACTACAAGAATAAAATCTTTTAATGGAACAATGGTTCATGCATTTAGGTGAATTGGGGCCGAAAGTAGGGGGTGTTGGATTCCAATACGCATCCAAGGTTTCGACGTTTACGATTCGCGGACAAGGCTTATTCATTTCGAAAAACTTATCCTCCAGAAAAGTTGCTTTTTGGTGGCCACGGACGTAAACGATGTCAGCTCCCAAAAGGTGATGGTCGAGAATTTCATGAATTTTAGTGTATGACACAAAACCGGGTGTGTAAGCCAGTCCATGTATATTGCGCGTTACGAAATTCACTTGTTTCTTATCCACATCCGATAATGACTCGTAGGCTATGGGCGACTCGAACAAGTAGTGACTTGTTTGATGACCGTTGCAGATGGCGAGTTCTTTTGCGAAAAACTCCTTGCCACCACCTGGTGCGGAAAGGTAAAAACCTTGTATGTCTGCGGTCACTGCTTTCATTGCGACGGTTACTTATCGACTAAGTTAATTTTCTGACTGTCTCACTAAGTGGTAGGTGCTCCATAATACAATCGTGGATGATGATGCAATATGCTTTAGTGTTGGCCGGGAACCCCACTCTAGTTTCTATTTCTAGTTTAACATCCACCGTTGAAGATTTAATGCTTTCATCTCGTCGTGAACAATCAATTACGAATAGGGCGTGGTCTTTGAAGTCCGTAAACTCGATCAGCGGTTGTTTCTTTCCACCATCATCGTTCATAAAGTTAGAGTAAAAGTTTGTGTGTGCGTGGTAAGCGTTCGCATAATCATTGTTAGCGAAATTGTAACTTTGACGCTCGTACGGATGATACTCTCCATTTAAGAACACTCTCATATCCGACACAGACAAATTATCAAATTTTGTTGGATCTGCATTAAGAAAATTTTTTCTCGCTTTTTGGAATGCCACGATAACAAAGCGGGGACATTCTACGGCATTCGCAGTTTTAACATTCCAAATTTCTTTCATGGAACCCTCTGTAAGAGTAGGTAATTCGTGTAACTCCCACTTTCGGAATGCCATGAGAATCGGCAAATCGTTACGTATGGCTTGTAAAAGTTCAACCTTGAGTATATCGGATGGGAGAACATGTCGCACTTTTAGTTCGATATTTTCAATTGTAAAATCGGCCGTAGTATTTTCGCCAGTATAAATCACGCAATTATTATCATTGCGAGCTCTCACTAATCGAATCGTCTGCTTCCCACTTATTGCTCTTCGATAATCATTAAAGATTCCGAAAAAATGCGATAACGGTATCCTTAGGTAGAAACGACCATCCGAATCAAAAATGGACGGTGTCTTTTTGTATGTCCAACTGGCCGGCAAAAGATGTTTGGAATCGTCTTCGCTATAACATAAATAGCCCCGCACGAGACTTACGATTCCAGGGTCCTTAACGTGTTCCACTTCGATACCATTCAATTCGTATGTGGCTGAATCAAAGAGAAACGCTCCCATATTACTACTTAGCTGAGCAGATCCTGTTGCACTTGTTTTCTTAAAGGTCCCTTTTATCGTTAGAGCAGCATCGTACATTAGTAACCAAACGTCATTTTTATTGATGGTAATTTCGATGATGTCATTGTTTTCAAACGATTTAATGTAAGGTAGATACGTTCGAAATTCATCGTGTATAATTGTTTCGTCTTGGAGCGGTTTCTGGTAGAGGTCGAAAATGCGGTTTGACAACATATCCAATCGATCGGAGAAAACTGGCGTTTAACGGAGATAACTTCCCTCTCAGAGGCCGGTTACTTACTAATACCTTACGATTCATCCGAGCATCTTTTATATTGCCTATTAATAAGACCATCTCTTAAGTTCTAATCGCACGAGAATTTCCTCACCACGGAAATTAACAGGTTCAAAATTCTGATCTAAAATACTTAAGGTAATGTTGTTGATTTCGCTTCGAATCACAGGCAGGTACACTATGTTTCTGGGAAGTTCGTCTATGGCAAAACCCGGATCGACACTGATCGGAAATTCGTACAACGTGTGAGATGGACTATTATTGTAATATGCACCACCTGTAATGTTACTATCAACGTGAATAGTTCTCACTTTTACAATTTCCACAGGTAGGTCGGATATATGTATCTCTCCAGCTTTTAGAACTCGTGGTGAAAATCCCAAAAGATGTGCGAGCGAATTTTTCTTAGTAAAATCTATATCGAAATCCCTGTGGAATATCTCACACTTTAACGTATTGTTATTGGGTCTCAAGAAAAACACGTCACCCTTATTTATCGCATTTCCCGATACGAACTTTTTTGTGATCAAATCACTAATGTCTGTTATCTCATAAGAACCGGAAGGTATAGCGATAGATTGAGAAGTACTCCCTTTCTTATAATGAAATTCCGTATTCTCATCGACGTTCGGAATAGTATGATATGAATGGAATCCGATTAGTGCTAAACCGTATTGGTACTCGGGATCTAGTATGATGGGATTTACCAAGTCAATGGAGAGCGTCGACGTACGACTTTTTAATGTGAAAATCACAGACATGACTGACATTGAAACTCTTTTTATTCATTTTTATATAGAAATTCGAGACATAATTTTCCACAATTGCTTGAATTGAAATTCTGAAATCGCCTTTCATTGTAAATGATTTTTACATCTTTTCCAAAATATCGAGCCAGTTCTTTTGGTGGTTTCAAGTCTCCAAAACTATCGAAATATTTTACATAATCATCACGTTTCCTGTAAGCTACCCAATGTGTACCCTCATGCTGGTTCGTATCCAAATTAACGATGGCACTCTCGTTACGTCTAGGTGTTTTCGGTAGGGTATCACGCATGAACACACCCCGAAAATATGGAATATGTAATCGTTTCGCAAACTTAACAATTTCATAATCGTAGAGGGCTCTATTGGGTAGCTTTATTGGCAGTTTTTTTTCTTTAAGTAGAGACCGAATCCTCCTCGTGGTGTCTTCCTTAGGTATAGCCCGGAGCCTTTCTTTCCAATCTCTTCCATAGCCTTATTATGACGATTATCTTCTTCTAGTTTCTTCTTGGCGTTTTTCGCATCTATAACGGTTTTAGCGACGGCCGACGCTCCGCTCGCCAATCCACCTACGGCCCCCAGTGCTGACAAAATGGGTATCAATAGAGGTAGGAAGCCACCAGATTTAGGTATAGGTATTACACGAGGGACTCTAATTTTACGTTTTCCTCCGACATTTTTGAGCGCCGCTCGAGCAGCACGTAATCCCAGCAGCGAATTTCGTCTGATATCTTGTTCAGTTAATGGTAGCGGAAGTTTTTTTAATGCTGCAGACACCGGATTTACCAAAGCGTTTCGGAATGAAGCTACGGGGCGTCGTCGTAGTCGTCGACCCATTCCTAATTTCCTTTTAGCCTTCATTCCTGTCGTTACTAGCCAAGCGGCTGTTTTTTCACCGAATGAAGCGTCCTTTGCTTTAACTCTTTCCCACGCACGATTCTCCAATTCCCAATCAGCTTTATGTCTATCGGCTAGAGATGAATTTTGGGCATATGCCAAGTCGTGTTTCATACAGGCGTTATCTAACGGATTGACCCCTCTCTCACCACGTGCGATTCGTTTGTGTACTTTCGTCCCTGGACCACAAAACTGAAATCCTGGAATATGCAACTCGACTGGTAACTTATTAATCAAACTATTTAAGAATCCGGCACCTCTTCGTCGTTTGAACGTTAACATGACAATAGATCTCTATAGGTGATCATGTGATATTTATATACAGGATATAAAGTCTGGAGGTCTAGTATTTAAAATGGATATCATCAAGCAAGACATGGAGTTACCGATAGAAAATTTGGATTTCATCGAAAAAATTCCCGATCATCCTAAACACAGTAAATTGTTACCGAATTGTTTTCGAGGTATATTTTGTGGACCGAGTGGTTGCGGAAAAACTAATGCTATTTTAACGTTACTCTTCAATGCAAATGGCCTACGTTTCGAAAATGTTTACCTGTATTCAAAGTCGTTATATCAACCGAAATATCAATTGTTGGAGGAGGTTTTGCGGAGAGTCAAAGGCGTACGTTATTTCCCATTTAAGGACAGTGATACGATAATGGACCCAGAGGAAGCAAGAGAAAATTCAATATTCATATTCGATGATGTAGCATGTGAGAAACAAGACAAAATCCGTTCCTATTTCTCGATGGGTCGTCATAAAGGAGTGGATGTGGCCTATCTCTGTCAAACCTATTCGAAAATACCCAAACAACTCGTTAGAGACAATTGCAATGTAATAGTGCTATTTAAACAGGATGATGTTAATTTGAAGCATGTATTCGACGAACACGTCTCACCAGACATGTCCTATGAAGAGTTTAAGCGATTATGCTTTAACTGTTGGAATAATGAGAAATTTGGCACTTTGGTAATCGTAAAAGAATGTGATTTAAACGATGGTCGGTATCGCAACGGATTCGATGCGTATATAAAAGTTCAAGACTAGTGTTGTTATTTCAGTACACCACCATGAAAGTATTAAGTAATGTGGAAGCTGCGCGTAAGAAACGAATACAAAACTTGGCAAGGATTGTAAGAAAAAAGTATCAAGCATTGAAGTTAGGCCGATCGGAGGAGGACAGTACATTGAATAAACTTTTGAATCCTGTGACGGAACCTTTAAATTTACTAGTACGACAGCAAATAAAGCAGGAAAAACAACCAGAACTACTAAAAATAAAGAAAAGTTCACCACCACCTACACCAAAATTAGAAGAAACGCAATTTTTACCGCTTCATGAAATCAAACAATCCTATAACGAAGAGGAAGATGAAAATTATGATGAAATTTCCAAAAATTATAATGAGATGTCCATTGAGGAGATTCAACGTGAAATTAATGAAACCGGTGATAGTAATGTGATAAACGAGTATATATCTCAGTATCCGGAGATCAGTCAACGGTACATTATAAGTTATTTTAATCAGTCTCCACATCTCGACGATGTCCGAGGTCCAAAGTATGATCCTGCTACATCGAAATGGTACCTCGGAAAGGCTACCTTGGATTTCGATAAGATTAGTGGGGATGTTATAGTGGACAGGGAGCAGTTTCACGGTTCCGATGGTCTCTACAGACTGATTTTTCACAAAGAACCGGACAATTATTCACTAAACGACCTTGAAAATTATAAACGAATTTTGGATGCCTCAAATTTATTCAGAAGGGGTTACAGCGATATTGGTCGATTAGCAGCCAGTGGTAGTATGAAATATACACGTATTGTTAAACCTCTACTAAGTACAGATACACGAAAGATGATCGATTTCTCCGAGTCAACCCCTGAACACAGTGGCAGCGGAAAGGTATACAATACTTATCCCATTGAATATGTGTACTGGGATGACGTGAATGAATTGGTAAACAGATTAAGGCTGTTGATATCCTCAAAAGAAGCCGGTAATACGTCACATGAGAATGAAATTTCCTCCATTATCGAAGAACTTCGAGAAGCTCAAGTTATATATTAACGACAATGTCTTGCCACTTTAGTATGAAACAAGTTGTAGTAAAATGAGTCTCGATAAATTTGGTCGTCATTCAAATAGGGTGGTGGTACCTCCTCCTCCTCATCCTCCTCCAATAGTATCGCGAACAGCGGACGGAAGTTTTGACTTTGAAAATGTAAAACTTTGTAACGTACAGAGACCTACGGACAAACAAGATGTCGCAACTAAGGAATATGTTGATGATCAAATAGTTTTCAAGTTAACCATTGAACATGAGCGACAGCAAGCGAAATTCAATCAACTACAAAATTTGTTAACCAAAGAGATCCCTAAGGTAACAAAGAACTATGTGGACCGGAAGAATAATATTACTGTCACTTTCATAACCGATTATGTCCGCAATTTTAACGAAAAGGTTTCAAAAGTTGAAGCATCCATAACCGCATTACAATCGAGATTAGAGGAGCAATCGACTCGTATAAATACGCTTGCCAAGCAAGTAAGCAAACCTCAGTGATGAAGCAACACACACCCAGGAAACAATTCAACTCGTTGACGTGCTAAGAAAAAACTTTCCCAGACTTTTAGTGTAAACTGATTGCAGTATCATGAGTGTCGATAAATTTGGACGCCATACAGAAAGGGTGGGAACCAGGCCATATATTTTTCCTCTACCACGAACTGCAGATGGAAATTTCGACTTTGAAAATGAAAAAATTTCTAACCTACACACACCCACAAATAAACAAGACGCCGCTAATAAGGAATATGTTGACGAGGAAATTAGGAAACATGTTAACAATCTAAAAATTTCTAACACACCCACAGATAATCAAGATCCCGCTAATAAGGGATATGTTGACAGGGAAATTAGGAAACATAAAGAGGATATGGCTCGGAAAACTGAGATATTGAGAGACATCTTTAACAAAATGAAAGATTTGGTGACCACAGAAGTCCCTATGTCAACAAAGACATATGTTAATGATCTTCATTATGGGTTCATCAGCACCATCGACAGGCGGATTTCAGAATTAGAAACGTCCATAACCAGATTACAGTCATTACTGGCTAAGCAGTCCTCTCGTATAAGTACGCTTGCCAAGCAAGTAAGTAAACCTCAGTGATGAAGCAACACACCCAGGAAAAAATTGAACTCGTTGACGAGTTACACAGACCGCTAAGAAAAAACTTTCCCAGACGAAAAACTATAATTAAAGGATTGGATGATTTATGGCAAGCCGACTTGGGACAGATGGATCTCTACGCAAACTCCAATAAAAAATACAAATACTTTCTGCTCGTAGTCGACTGCTTCTCCAAATTCATTTGGGCTAAACCGCTAAAATCGAAATCGGGAGATGTTGTAACACATGCCTTTGGGGAAATTCTAAAAGAGGGTGGACGTTATCCGAAAAACTTGCAAACGGATCAAGGAAAAGAGTTTTACAATTCACATTTTCAACGACTTATGAAGAAGTATGGAATTAATCATTATAGTACATACAGTAAGACGAAAGCAGCAATCGCAGAACGGTCCATTCGAACGATAAAAGAGAAACTCTTTAAATATTTCAGTTTGAATGGCACCTACAAATGGCTGGATATTTTACCTACTATTGTAGAAAACTATAATGAACGAAAACATAGTGTAACTCATGTGAAACCTCGTGACGTAACGACGGACAATGAGAAGGAATTGTCGGATACGGTGTATAGTCGCGTGAAAATAGCGACGGGCCGACGAAAGTATAAGGTTGGTGACGTAGTACGCATTAGCAAGTCTAAACATGTTTTTGAAAAAAGTTTTACTCCAAATTGGACAACGGAATTATTTAAAATTTCTCGAGTAAAAATCTCCGACCCAATAACGTATCTGTTGGAAGATTTGCACGGTCGACCAATTAGTGGAGCATTTTATGAACAGGAATTGCAGAAAACGAAAAATCCCGACATTTACCTCGTCGAAAAAGTTTTACGAAAGAAAGGGAAGAAGGTGTACGTTAAATGGTTGGGATTTGATAATTCCCACAACAGTTGGATCGATGCCTCAAATCGACTATAATAACATTGATTCTTATGGAAAACACGAACAAATTTGATGACTCAGTGGGGCCTTTTCAGCAAGATATCATAAAAGATACCTCAAATCGACTAAAATAGCATTGTTTCTTATGAAAAACAAGCACAAATTTGATGACTCAGAGGGCCTTTTCATCGTGTAGTTGACAGTATTATATAAAGAAATATTACAACTTTCAAATTTAGTTTCAACGTAGAAATGAAGCGTCGCGCAACGAAATCGAAAAGTAGTGCTGCTGTTGATCAGTGTGTATTGGATGTGTTAAATAGTTATCAAGAAACTATATCATCATCATCAGTACCAAACAAGAAAATGAGGGTTGAACCACCGTTACCAGACTCACCATTATCACCACCGCCGCCGACGACGGCGAGCCAAGTAAATATGGAATCCGAATTAGGTGACTTGGATGAATTTCTTCGATTCTACGACAATGAAGGGCAACATAGTCCACAGCAATTAGAAGACGAATCAACTCTACTCCTTCTTAATACGACTTTCCCGTGCGCTAAAAGTGGATTTATTCTAAATGTAGGTCTTCGTATATCTGAAAATTTTGAACCTACCATTAGAGTCTTCATGAACCAAGTGACACATATGTCGTTCGGAGTTCTCGAGTGGAAGGAACTTGTTAATAAGTTCGATTGGATCTTAGACGGATATTTCAGAAGTTCAGAGAGCTCACATCTTCGTTTAATCAGCTGTGGAAACATTGTCATCATGGATACATCCTCCTCTTTCTACTCTTCGAATAATGAGACATTGGGTATACCAACTCCTTCACCAAAGATGATTACGATAACTAAAGGATTAACTACAATATATTTAACGAAAAATAATGTACGTGAATTGTGCTCTATAAACAATGAGTGTGTTGATAAAAAAATTGACGATTTGATGAAAATAGATTTTTTAACATATTATAAGATCTTTTTAAATGTAATGTCAGAGCTTTTGGACAGTACCAAGTCTTTGTTGAATGTAAAAGATATTGTAAACGCATTTTGTGATGTTACTTCCTCCACTCAAAGTTTATGTTTAAGAGAATTAATGTGGTATAATTTTAATAAAATACTTGCGGATTTCGAAAATATAAATAAAGCAAATTTTATCTACTAGTACATACTGTGTTTTATTTTATTACTTTTCCACATAATCTACAAAGCAAAAACAACAATCGTTATTACATTTAGTACAACCTGAATCAGGAATAATATCTGTATCTGCAGAGTTTATAGTCATAGACTCATAGCAGGAAATTTTGGCAGTATTTGGAAAATACTCATGTCCTCGTTTTCTGGACAGTACATTATTCTCACCGTCAGTGCTTCGCCCAGTAAATCTGACGGTAAATGGTCGCACACGATGCAGCAATTGGGGTGGTCTATAACCACGAGCCTGCCTTGAAATATATCTTCGGACGAACACATCACTTTCAAACAAAAAGTACATACTTGTATAAACATAATTTGAGATGAATACTTGTTCAATAAAAATGAGCCAGAAGTGGTGGATATACGTAAATTAATAGTAAGTGTGTGTGTAAAAGAGCGAGAGAGACTACCTGAAAAAAACAAATCATGTATTAATTTGGTAATGACCATAAGGCAAAGTGTCATAGCTATTTGGTATCAAATAGCGTTTATCGTCAAAAGGGCTTAGCCCAATTTTGGTTTGTTCGATGCTGAATACGTTATGAGCGAAGGAACGAATGCCACGTTGGGTGATCATAACCTCTTTAAAAATTTTTAAACATCTCTCATAGTCCTTAAAAGTTAACGTATTTTTAACTACGTTATACCTTACCCCCTTAGATTTTTTGGTTACTTTCCCTCCCAACACTTTAAATGTATACATTTTTGATCTCAGTCCAACGAAATGTGTTATTATTTTGCCATTTGTCTCATCTTTCATAAGCCCTGGAACTTTTTTATTCACCAATGGTATGTCGTATGGGTTACATTCTTCATAATCAGAAGTATCGAATTTTGACAAATTTGATTTAATAATTTCCTTGTACGCATCATCACACCACAACTCATAGATAAAGCTATCGGTGTCGGTGTAAAGAAGTTTACATTTGTCGGTGCCCCCCAATTTCGGTAACATGTATTGGTAATGGAAATCGTACATATACAATTTTGACAAGTCTAAAATGGACATACCTACATACAGAGGCTTATTAAATATTAATTCTGCTTTTCTTAATTCAATAATTGTTAAATTGTCATCTAAAATCAGTCTGCTGTGAAATAGTGGGGAAGCAATGAAATTTTTAGCTCCGTGACGCCCTCCCCAGGAGGTGGCAATTTTAAGAATACGATGTTTGCGTATATTCTCCATCGTTTTTCCGAATACAGCGTTATTGAAGAGCTTGTAGAGATTTTTGAGGAAAGAAGTGGTTGCAGCGGCTCTAAGATTGCTATTTAAATCGATGTATGGTTTTAACCAGGTACTCTGTCGAAATTTTAAAATTTTATGGATTTTGGTTAGGACTAGGCCATTCGCGAGAGCCTGTTTTAAATTTCTATAATGTAAAATGTACTCTTTCTTATCGTACAAAGTGGCCATTAATTTTGAGAGTTTAGAATTTGGAGGGGGGCGGTGTTCAGCCGCAAACGGAAAGTCTTTGTGCGTGTCATGAAGATCCTTGGGATATTCCAAATCCACTTGAACTATATATCCCTCCGGATTGTCGTCAGGAATGGATGTAACATCGAAATTGTCAAGGTCATCCACCCATTCGAAACCACCCTCTGGAAGGGGCTCTTTCATTGCGCAACCATAGAGGTTGTTTACGTCGAAATAAAGGATATATTTTGAGGGATTACAAGGATTATAATTGGTCATATACTTATTATTCGCCTCGGAAAAACGATTGGAACATACAGAAATTCCCCCACGGATAGCTCGCTCTATAAACATTATCTGATCAACATCCTGCAATAATTCCAATTTACATTTTGTGTATCGAAGCATGCAATCCCAAGTGTATCCTGGCATTGTGTAATACCATGCTGGATCTAATTTGTGAGTTGAAATGCAATTTTTTCTGAAATTTTCAAATACATCTGCCAAAAGTAGGACATCGGTTTTCAAATAGATGTCTGAGTATTCCCCCAAATTTTGAATATTAAATGCTTTCCAAACCTCTTGGGCGTGAGCATACTTCTCAACACTAATGCTTTCATCCGTCAGTTTATTGTGAAAATGTTCAATAGATGGTAATTCCGTTTCGTTTAACTTATCAATGTGCGAAATGTAATCATAACAAAAAACACCTTTCCTAGTCAATAAATTAAATTTTTCATCATCTTCACATCCAAATTCATTTTTCACAATTACGAGATTATCCTTTTCCATTATGGACACCAATTCATCTAGGGATGCACCCAAAAATCTAATTGAATCTATAAATCGGAATTTGATATTTGTATCGTCATCATATTTCGTAAATGAAATGTATCGTTCCTTATTATTCGGTAGGATACTTAATCTCCCCGATTTGGCTAAATCCCTAATTAAAAAATGCGAATCGTACCCCGTCAAATTATGAAACACTATGGGCACCACAAAGATCTTTTTAAACGAGAGATTGCACTGCGCATGCGCCCAGCCCCGTGCTTCCCCACTAAAGTGATTATGGTCCAAAACAATTTTATCCTGAGCCGTAAGGGGTTTCTCACAAATATGACATGTTTCCGAGTGCGGCAATTTGCTGGTGACAGGTTTAATTACTTTCATTTTCGAATCAATTAATTTAGCTAATTTTTTTAATTCCATCGTAAACCATTCTATACAATCTATGTCACGACAACTGCTATAATATGAGATTGAATTGTCATAGGTACATTTTAAATAATACCCTACAGAATAAGCCGTATGCTTTTGATATTTTCGTGTAGTAGCAGTAGCAGAAGTGTCGTCGAAAACCTCCAAGAGGCTTTCGAAGTCTGCATAAATTATGAATGGTGCAGTTTGTTTAAAAATAAAATTTTTAAATTCAACGTGTTCATAGGAGGGGAAAGATATTTTGTAATCGTTACTACTCGCACAAAGTTTTATATGCTCTTCGAATTTTTCTTGTTTTTGAAAGTAATTTAAACATCTGTCGCAAATGAATTTCTTACCCCTATGTTTATTTAACTGTGTCGAAACTAATCTAGACAGGTTTTGGATGTAGCAGTAATGATATTTAATTTCTTCGTCGTCTTCATTTTCAAAATTGTCCTCTTTGAGGTAATACTTATTTTGAATTAATAGTAAATTAACATGACTTTCTACTTTATTTTTAGTTAATCTAATGGGAACTACTGTATAAGACTTTTTCTTTTGTAATTCCAAACCATATACATTAACAGATATGTTATTGGCGGTTTCAAATTTTGAAATTTGTGGCAAAGGCATCGGAATCTCTAAATTTTCGGTAACCAAAACAGATTTATAGAAAGGGTATGAGCTTGTTAAATTTTTATCATAATTTGAAGGAAATAGACCACATACAACAGACCAATAGAAACATGCATTATCATCATTATTTTGAATGTTAATTACTGCATGTTTTTTCTCTATTTCCACTGGTACCTTAATGAAAGATGAGCCATTACCTATTTCATATTTGTTAATGTTAATTTCTAGGTTTACTATTTTGTGAAGGGCCCAGCCAGACTGGCTTTCCTGAAATTCCGACATTTTGTTAGAAATCTTATCCTGTATGTGAACTATGAACCAATTTTGAAGGTCAGTTCCTTCATCAATTATCTCATTTTTAGTGTTAAAATATTTATATTCTAAAATATCTCCCTCATTTGATTGTTTTATAAATTCTCCACAAAAATTAGCATTTACTTTAATTACCTTAAACTTTTTTAAGATAATTTTAATTTTTTTTCGAAACAGTATTTCAGCATCTGCCAAAAATTGAACTAAACACTTGTGAGATAAGTTGATTATAACACTTGTCCTAATTCTACTGCGAAAACAAGAAACGACATCCTCCCATTTAACCCTGTGTTTCAATTTTGATCCGGCACCTACAACATGAATTCTTTGCAAAAATAATTTTCGAAAAGACTTTAAATGACCTAATATGGTTTGTAATTTTCGTATTGTACCAATAGCTAGAAATTTCTCATCACGTAACACAGTGTTGCATAATCTAATGTGCCTACCAATTGGTTTAATCCAAATATTCCAATGGCCATCTTTATAGTTTTTTAATTTCCCAATTAACTCACTACATTTTTTTATAACATTTTTTGCGTTCATTTTGCTCTCTCTCTCGCTCCCTTTTACAAAATACACACACACACACTCACCTAGATTTGGGTAATCGAAAATTGTGTTAGCGGGTTCCCCTTCCCAACTTCCTTTTTGCCTGTGTAGGTTACGCTGTACACTCCTCTGCTTAATTCCCCGATATTTGGTGCAAAATCCTCAGTCACCCTCTTCGGTAGAAACACTTGGGATTCTGCTAGTTCAAGAAGGACACTTTTTCCAAATTTCGTTGACATCAACTTCGCAGATAGAATTCTTTGTGGAACGTTGATTGGAAGATCTTGAAGTTTTGCAACAGGCTTAAAATCGCCTCCTGCAATTTGATTCAATTTATCCAAATCCATCTGTCAACAAAATGAAATTGTTTTAGTTATTAAGCGTTTTTAAGCAGCGTTTTATTCACGCAAAAAAATGAGAGCGTCAGCTCCAGCATTTCACATTTTTAAGTGAATAAAACGCGATTGAAACACCAATGTAATATAACGTTCTTTTCACAATCACCTTTTAATTGTATTTTGACATTCACTCTTAATATAAAAACATTATTTTTTTTTCACACTAATAAGGTTCGTAAAAGTGATTGCGACCAACAAAAGTATTAGATATTCGAAAACAAAGCTTACTTTTTAGGTTCCAGTCGATTCCAACACTCAAAAGGAAATCGAAACTGTAGAATATCTCCCACTTTCCAATTACAAAGGAACGGTTGTACTGTAGGATGTCTCCTACTTTACAAAGGAACAGTTATCTAAAAGAATTATGGAAAAGTTAACAAACTAAAACAATTATTAACCAACATACCTTATTTTTTAAAACGCTCCAAAATGATACAGGGAAAAGTTGGTAATATTCTATAACAACAAAGAAATATTGATTAAATAGGTACAAATTACAGTATGAATATACAATCTTAGTTGTAGATTTTATTAATGTTTAATTTGGGTTAACGCATACGAAAGAGATAACGAATTACACTAATGTTCTCACTCGCGTTTAATAAATTGATTAGTTTTCAAATTATTCTCAATTTACTGAATAAGTATGTATTACTGCTAATTTAATACTAAGTGGTGAAATTAACTATATCTATTTCAGCTCAACTAGAATAACCGTATTTTAAAATATCTCAGAAACAATGTTAAGACACTTTTTAGGCTTTACTTAAGGTATTAAGGTAGGTAAACAAAGGACATTAATACTTTAAACCAACATAGAAATATTAGTATAGTTCTAGATTTTACTGTGATAATTCTTATAAGTGGTATAGGTAATTAAGGAAACAGAAAAATATTTGCTTACCAGTTTTCCAGCTAAACTGCACACGTACACACAAGTAACTGCTAACAATAAGCTCTCGCTGCTGTTGATATATACTACTGAGAAATCACACGCACACGGAGCAAACAGGATGTTGTTTTCGTTCTCTTACGTAAACACACGTGTACAGCGTGCCCTCAAGATTAGCGAGGTTATCGCACTTATCGCTTACCGTATCAAAATTCCTGGAGCGAAGTCATGTTGCGTTTGTTACACGGTGGTTCAAATAGAAGCGTTGGATTTGAATTAGACAATCGTTTTTATTTTGTTTTAACATAAAGAAAGTAGTTCTGATTAAACGTGAAATACAATATCATACAAATGGCTGTCACGAATCCTCTGGTACACGGTTATTCTTTTGTTGAAATTTTTGAATACCGTTTTCGTATATGTTTTACCAATATGTGTGTGTGTGTGTTGTTTCAATAATTAAAAGTTGTCGTTTGAATACTTCTCCATATTCTTAAATAGGGTACGTAACAACTATTGAAAAATCACCGTACAAATCATATTAAAGATGGAGGTAAATTTAACTCCAACGCTTTTGTTGGGACACCCTTTATAATACAACATGCCAAATACTCTGGGTGCGTTTTTTCAAATACAATCTCAATGTTTACAGAAAAGTGCTTACAAAGTAGTATTAGTAATACAAAGTAGTGATTACAAATTTTGTATAGATAATCTAATGTTTCAGTCAAAATACATCCACTTTTACAGTTTGTGTTGAACTCACCTGTAATTAACACCTGGCGGCGGGCGGCTAACATCAAAGGCCAAAATTTTCCCACGGTCTCAAAAATTTTCCCACGCTCAACCGTTGGAAAACAATATCATAAAACTCACCTATAAATATTTTAAAAGAATGGGTAAAAACCCGAATACCGTTAGTTTTACAGTTCCCTACACCGCCGCCGCCACTGTACGATAGGTGGCGCGACACGCAAGGTGGGTTGCCCGCTAACCTGACAGGTGTTGACACGCAAGGTGGGTTGCCCGCTAACTTGACAGGTGTTCCGTGCCTACTGTCAAATTTTCCGTGTTCCATGCCAAATTTTTGACAGGTGTTCCGTGCCTACTGTCACATTTTCCGTGCTTCATGCCAAATTTTTTGGGGGGAAGGCTCGGCGGGAAGGCTGGGGGCCTGGGGGGGAAGCCTCGGCGGGAAGGCTGGGGGGGAGTAGCCTGGGCTGGGGGAGGCGGGGGGCCCCGGGGCTGCGCGCCGGCAAAAGTGAGGTTATGTACTTGCTGAAGTCTCCCAGAATATCTACTATTATCAATTGTGTAGGAAGGGGAGAGTTTATATAGAAATAATTCTCTATTACGTCATTCTACAGGACGTTTGTCTCCTTTCTTTCTTGGAGCGTAGATTAGTAAAACAATTAATTTTGTGGTAAAATCCCTAAATATGAGCACATTATGTCTTCAATTCGTCTACCTTCAGCATCAATGCATGGGCATGTGTCAGGTCCCTCGAGTTGTTTAGCATCCGATCAAGGACAATCGGTGTAGTGTACGCCATAGTGGTTAAGGACCATATTGCGGCCGCTTTGGATGTAGCCGATAAGCTCCGTTCTATGTCCGTCTACAATAACGTCGTTATACTTCTTTAAGAAAACCACAAAAACGAGCACCATTTTGGTGGAAAGGTAGTGTTCAACTGACCAAAATAAAGTTTGTAATCTTGTTAAAAGTGTGTGGGAATGGAAGGGGATCATAAACAACGCATACATTTATTTAGATTTTATAATTTTTTACGTCTTAAAATATTTACACCAATTTTTTAAATTACATGCATTCTCTGGTTACGTCAGCTTGTTCCATTTTAATTCTGCGATGAAAGCTGTGATGTATTTTTGAACGATCTTCGGTAACAGTCCCAACCATTTATAACTACTTTGTGAACTGAATTCCTTCCCCATTAAATCCTTCAAAGTTCTATTTACTGGTTCCTCTATCGATGCTTTCTTTTCACTAAAGACATTATACTGATTAATTTTATATTTTTTCATTAATTTTGTAACCTGGTATTTCCTCTCGTACTCGTAGTCGGCGGAACGACTCCGATGAGAGGAATGGGTTAAGTGTAGAACTTGGCGCTGAGACTGAGTTCGGGAATTCGGCAAACGGTTTTAAAGTCGGTTTACCTCGGGCGCCCATTTTTAAGAGTTTACTCCCTAAAGCCACGGGTGAGTTTAAACTCAGGAGAAATGCCAGGGCTGTCCGTAAAAATAAAACGAATAAACGGGAATTAATTAAATTAAGTTATTTTAAAATCGTATCAGCAACACTACAATCAAAGTAAGATTTACATCTCCGGGTTAAACGGAGAGAAAGATAAAAGAGCAAAAACTATTTGTTTGCAGGTGTTTATTTTCGGACGAAAGATCCGAAGTGAGGATGAAACAATTTAACAGAAATTTATGAAATAGGAAAAATATAAAATGTTCTAAGCGTTGAAAAGACGGAAAATATAATAATTATTTACAACTGGTGAAAATATATAATTATTCGAATTATGGCAAATACGGGAAATATAAGATTATTTACAACTATTGAAATTACGGAAAATGCTAAATTATTCTAAGTAATGAAAAATAAGGAAATAAACTAAACAGTGAAAGTAGGGAGAATGCCAACTTAGTCTAAATATTGAAAATAAGGAAATCATTCTCAAATATTCAGACAGGGAAATAAAATAGCCCTAACAACTACGGAAACCTAGACTGATACGACAGAGATGGGACGCCAATGTCGTAATCCTGCAGTCGGTAGGTACACGTAAAGGTACAATTCCGAACACAGCGACAGCGACCGACGTCAACTGTAAGCGGCAGACGACAACCACAGTGCTGCTGCCGATTGTGGTTACTATGCTTCCGAAGGCGACCACGCGGCGGCAGTTCTCATTTGCAATTTATCGGCAACAGATCTTTGCAGTTCCATTACTTAAAGGCGAAACAGTGTTTTTTACCTGAAAGAATGTCTGACATTTCCACCATCTATGACAAGTATTTGTAATTGTCTTGGAAACTCCTTAACAATAATAACAGTCAAGAACTCAATGTCTTTTTGAGTTAATTGCAGTTCATTAGAACCTTCAAAATTTTTTGGAAACTTAAATTTTCTTTGGAATATCAGAACTGGGAGGAATTAAAAGTATCGCGATTAACTCAACAACTCCTCAACTCCAGAGGAACAGCTTGGTTGTCTTTAAGATAACTGCAACTCCTTCTTGATGTAGTTGTCAAACGTTTGTAACGTAGATGTAAGAGTTAGTTGTAACTTAGATATTTCTCAATTTGCTTCAGAGCGTATTATTCTTCCACCGGGAAATTCATTTCTGGATCCAAAATGCATGCGGTCGACCACACTACTGGTTTCGGAGCGTAATGTGGTCAGCAGCAGCGGCAGGCAACAGCGGCAGGCGACAGTGACGTCCAATGAGGAATAAAACGGTCCCTACCACTAGGATCCTAGACTGATACGCCAATGACGGTACATCAATGACGCATTCCTGCAGTAACTAGGCACCCCAAACGGATTTCCCCTACGGATCTCACAACGACGGCACGCCAATGCGAGATCGGGAAATAAAACGGATCCCTCAACGACGGAACGCCAATGAGGGACAGAACGGTCTCTGACTCTAGGTATTGGCGATTTTAAAAATCTAGACGCCCTCTGACGGAAAATGTCAACCTCGAAAGCGCGTAACGGTTTATCGATCGGTCATATCATATGTTTGTGATGTTCATATGTTCTGTGTTTAAATTTTCAATCCACGTTTGGATGTCGCGTTTCGCTGCGTTTCAATTCCTATTTTCAAATAATACCTATCTCATCGAAAGTAAATAAAAATAACAAATTTTTGTGTGTATGGATGCCATTCGAGGAAAGGCAAGGATCCCGACATTCATTTTCACTATTTTCCCAAAGTAAACTGTGGAATCCGTGTAAAAGTGCTGAATGCTTTAAGGCAGGTGGAGCTTGTGGACAAAAGGAGAGCTTGGGAAAATGCAATACTAACGGGAAAGCCAGTTACTGAATATATGCGTGTATGTTCAAAGCATTTTAAAAACGAAGATTACTGTGCTAAAGGTAAATAAAAAAAGTTCTTTTCTAATTTTGAAATGAACAATTTTGCCACAAACATGCCACAATGAAGGTGAAATAGAACCAAGATCATATGAGAATTTGTCACAAGATGAAAAACTTGTAGTGCAGAATTTGTTGGCGCTGAGCAGTCAAGCTCCCACATTTGCGGACAAACAAACTCAAGTATCAAGTGGAGACATCGTGGTAACATTTACATCAACAATAAAAGAAGTTAAACACCTTAATTCGTTAACGGGAATAAGTTCATTTGGTTTATTAAATTCTTTATCTACACTTATACAAAAGTTTTATCCGGATATGAAGACACACAAATTATCAACAGTAGACAGGATTATCTTAGTTTTTATGAAACTCAAAATGGCTCTAAAACTAAATGTTTTGTCCTTTCTATTTAAAATATCACCTGCACTATGTAAAATTATATTTGTAGATTACATAGGAATATTGGCCAATATTTTAAAACCCTGTATTTATTTCCCATCTTTAGAAGAGTGTCAGAGAAATATGTCCATATGTTTTAAAAAATTTAATACAGTGAGGATAGTTTTAGACTGTCTGGAGATTCCCATAGAAAAACCAAAATGTTTGTGTTGTAGGATTAGAACTTATTCCCATTATAAAGCTAAACAAACTTTGAAAATAATGACTGGAGTATGCCCAGCAGGTTTATTATCGTTTGTATCAAGATGCTATGGAGGTAGGAGCTCAGATAAAGCCATCTTCATTTAAAGTAATTTGATCGATAAATTAGAGCCTAGGCAGGATAGCATAATGGTGGACAAAGGCTTTCTTATTGATGAATTCTGCCAAGAACATTTTATAAAGCTAATAAGACCACATTTCTTGAGAAAAAAAAGTCAATTTAGTGTGACTGAATCAAAACAAAATCTTCTTATATCCAAAGCCAGAGTGCATATTGAACGAGTGAATCAGAGACTGAGAATATTTAATATATTGAATGTGCCAATGTAAGTAAGCATTATACCTTTTGTCGATGATATTATTACAGTAATATGTGGAATGAATTTGCAAACTCCAGTACTTGCTGAAAACATATTTTAAGGCTTATATTCAACACAATATGTATCTTCTTATCATCAATAAATTTAGTTCATACTTTCGTAGTATAATTAATATTATGTCGACTTCCTTAAAAATAAATGTACAGTGTGTCTCCAAACATTTTAACAAATAGAGAGAAACTTTATACATTTAACAAATAAAATTATTCATCATAAAGAGCATATCTGCATCACTTATAAGTCAACGATTAGTGATGAAATTTGTAACATATTTAACGGTTTACAGTGAAAATTAAAAAAAAAATATTTATATTGAAAATTAAAGTGCTATTACTGAATTCTTTAAATACAGAACAAAATAACATTACAACGTGTTGATAGGATTTAAAAATTATGTCCATCTTTAGATTTATGGCCTTCTAATTTGAAAAACATCACTGTCAAAAAATGTCCAATAAATAATTCAGGATTTGCTTCATAACTTTACCATTTTATGCTTTTTACAAATGAAATGTAACATAAAATTGAAATATTTATCTGTTACATTACAAATCATGGCCCTGGTAAATTCCTCATCGAATGGTACAAGTAAATTATTTAAGAATGATTTTGATTTAGACGAGTAGAGGATTAAATCGCATATTTTTAAATTTAATATGGCCATATTAATATATTATATTAATATAATATAGGCTTCATAATCAACAAAAAATTAGCATCTTACATAGTAAAATTCGACAATGAGTCAGATAGGATTGCATCAATTACCATGCAGCTCTCGAAGAGGTATAAATTAAAGGTGATTCAGTGCTAAGCCCCGACGTCTGGACACACAGATGACGAAATGGAGGTCTTCTATAATCAATTATCAAAACACATCAATAAAGAACACACTTCCGAAACCCTAGTCATAGGAGATTTTAACTCAAAACTAGGAAAAAGGCAAGAATAAGATGAAGAATTCGTGGAGAATTTCAGCTTTGATGATAGAAACGAGAGAGGCTATATGCTTCTAGAATTTATATCATCACATCGATTATACTCAATGAACTCCTTCTTTGACAAAAAAGAACTAAGAAAATGAACATGGTTAAGCCCAGACTCAATAACTAAAAATGAAATAGACTACATCTTATCCAGTAACAAACAAATAGTCAAGGACGTTACAGCTTTAAATTGTTTTAACATAGGTAGTGATCATAGGCTACTAAGAGCTAAAATTACTATAAAAGATAAAAGGAACAGTAAAGTATTTAAAAAACAAGTAACAAAAATTTACAAACAAAAACTGAAACAAAACTCTATACAGTATCAAATAGAAATTAATAAACAATTAGATATTGCAAACAACACTTGGAAAACTAAAGACTTAAATGAAATGAATGACACCATCACAAAAACTATGAAAGATGCTGGAGATAAATGGGCAAAAAGAGAAATTGATAAGAGAAGTGTCTTAAGTGATAAAACTAAAAATAAAATAGAAGAAAAAAGACAACTGTTCAGGGAAGGAAATTATGAGGATTTCCGACGAATGGCAAAACACACCAGACAACTTATAAGGAAAGACTTACAAAAACACTACGAATCTGAAGTAGAAAAGCTAATAGAAAACAACAAAGGAATCAAATGTCTTAGAAAAAATGGACAACGCCAAATAATATCTATTAAAAACAGCAATGGAGAGGAAATAAGAAATCTAGACACGATATTGAAAGAAACTGAAGTTTTCTACACTGACTTATATGACACAAAAGTAAGACCAGAGGATGTTACTATTAATGATAAAATAAAAATACTTAATGTTGGTTCGGAAGACATGCCAGATATAACAACGGAAGAAATAAGGCACGCCTTACATCAAATGAAGAACAAAGCACCAGGTCAAGATGGAATAATAATAGAAATGATACTTGAAGGAGGAAAGGAAATCCAAACAAAACCTTGCGACCTATTCAACACTTGTTTAGAGAAAGGAGAAGTTCCAGAGAGCTGGAATAATGCGATTGTTGTATTACTCTATAAAAAAGGCGATCAAGCAAACCTAAATAATTACAGACCTATAAGCCTTCTTTCCCAGATATATAAACTTTTCACAAAAATCATTACAAATCGTATATCCAGAAAACTTGATGAATACCAGCCCGTAGAGCAGGCCGGCTTCAGAAAAAATTATAGCACCCATGATCATTTACTTACTATGAGAATATTGATAGAGAAGTCCGCTGAATACAACCTAGAAATGAACCTCGCTTTCATTGACTATCAAAAAGCCTTTGATACAGTAGAACATTGGTCAATCATGAGATCATTGAAAAATATTAGAATAGACCACCGCTATATATTATTGTTGGAAAATATCTATAAAAAGGCTACATCTACCATCCAGTTACACGGAAATACCAAACCTATTCGTATAAAAAGAGGTATCCGTCAAGGTGATACCTTGTCACCAAAGTTATTTACGGCTGCTTTGGAGGATGTCTTCAGGCAGCTTAAATGGCGGGATGACAAGGGCATCGATATTAATGGAGGAGATTAAACAACCTGAGGTTCGCGGATGATATCGTTCTCATAGCAGAAACACCAGAACAACTCCAAACTATGATCTCCGAATTAGAAGATGCATCATCAAGAATTGGATTGAAAATGAATCTAGATAAGACCAAAGTTATGTGTACCAAGCGACCAAATCTCAAAGTAAAGGTAAAAAATAACGAAATAGAAGTGGTAGATGACTATATATATATATATATATATATATATATATATATATGTCGGCGAGAATATTTTTGTAATGGTATTGTGGGCTTATGAGAGGACTTGATGCGCTTGCATTGGGTGGAGCGGTCACTCCTCACTCAGGGGGTGCTGTGACTCGGACGTAACGAGAACATTCACATTGACGTTGATGTGGGAGGAGAGGAGATTTTTGGGTGTGGCCCGGAGGAGACGGAGCCGAGAAAACAGAGAGGTAGAAAGAGGAGCCCTAAGCGTAGCCAGGAGTGACCGATCCACCAGTTCGATCTTGGCCCCCCACATCGACCTGGTAATCCGTCTTATAAAAAAGCGAGTTCCTGCGACCCGTGGATGGAGCACCCGACGGACGGTGGCCCGAGGACCCCCGTGGACGATGAGAGGCCTACAAACGGGGGCTTCTACAAACGCCCCCCTCCGTTATCAGAAGTGGGATTCGCGCAGGAACAGTTGTAAGGCGCTACTAAGGAACAATCGAAGTGATGCTGATCCTCGAGCGTGGTGTTCGAACGTAGGTCTGTGTTTAGCCGAAAAACCATTACAGGGAGCCGCCCTTGTCATAGCCCTCAGTAAATCCCTGAAATGAGGAGCTTCGACATGGCTATCTCAGCAGCTCCAGTAGTCCCAGCGGCTTCCAACGGTATCAGAGAACACCATCGGGGAAACAGAGATATCACATGTTTCCAGTGTGGACAGACAGGCCATATTTCAACGTATTGCCCCACATCGAAGTCTTCAAACATCAGAGGTTCTACAAGACAGTCTTCTTCACTGCATAGACCCGATAATGAAACGCGGGTGAAAGCTTGTAGTGTACGTAGTATAAACGGTAAACTGGAACAGTGTGGTAAGTCTTGTGATTTTTGCTATGACTTGGTGCTGAATGTTCTCTTATAAAAGAGGAACTGTCAAGTGAATTTTCCGGCAAACATTTTGATTTAACTGTACATATAACTGGAATCGGGAACTCAAATGTTTATAGCACTCAACAGACATTAAGCAAAGTGTTATTTTCTTGAAATTTTATTTCATGTTGTTCCTAATGGTTGCATAAGATCTGACATAATGATCGGTCGTGAGATTTTGTCACTTGGTTTCAGTGTGCATATGACAAAAATAGTTTTTCCATTATGAAAGTTGAAACTGTTCATAATTTTGATGTTCAACTTAGACACCGATGTTTCCATAAATGATAAGTCTAGACTAGTTGCAATATTATCTGATTTTTCACAAATGATTATTGATGGGTTACATCTGACCCGTGTGATGACGGGAGAACTTCGAATTAGATTATTAGATCCTAATCGTACAGTTCAACGCAGACCTTATAGACTCAGCCCGGATGAAAGGGAGTTGGTACGAGGGAAAATTAGGGAAATGTTGTTGGCTGGTATTATACGACCCAGTTGCTTTCCATTTGCGAGCCCTATATTGCTTGTTAAAAAGCGTGGCGGATCGGAGCGTTTATGTGCTGATTATCGTGAGCTCAATAATAACACAGTCCTTGATAGATTCCCTTTACCATTTATCTCAGATCAAATTGCTAGGTTATGTGGAGCTCATTTCTTTACTTGTTTGGATTGCGCTAGCGGATTTAAGCAAATTCCTGTTCATCCTGATAGTATTGAGTGTACAGCTTTCGTTACACCTGACGGGCAGTATGAATATTTGACGATGCCATTTTACTAACCACAAATAAACGGTTTGATTGGCGTGCCGAACATGAATGTATTCGACAGAAGATAATATCGGAACTTACTAACGAACCGGTTCTCATGATTTTCGATCCCAACCATCCTATAGAATTGCACACAGATGCCAGCTCAGAAGGTTTTGGGGCAATATTATTTCAAAAGGTAGATGGAAAGATGCGCGTTGTGGAGTATATCAGTCGTCGAACTACTGGTCCCGAGTCGCGATACCATTCCTATGAACTCGAGACCTTGGCAGTAGTGAATGTTATCAGACATTTTCGACACTATTTACAGGGTCGACCATTCCCAGTTGTCACCGACTGCAATTCTCTAAAGGCTTCGCGAAATAAACGCGACCTCACACCTAGGGTGCATAGATAGTGGGCGTTTCTTCAGTCGTTTACCTTTGATATCGTGTATCGGGAAGGAAAGCGAATGAGTCACGTTGACTTTCTGTCCAGAAACGCAGTTCCCAAACTTTCTCTCAGCAATGATCAAAAAGTGGTTGAGAAACGAGTCAATTTGACGACTTTGCCAGATAATTGGCTCCATGCCGAACAGTTACGCGACTCAGAATTACAAAGTCTTGTTTCGAAAATTAAAAGTGACGAATTTCCTCCAGACCTCGCAAAAACTTACGAATTGCGTTCAGGTGTACTTTTTCGCAAAATTGAAAGAAGTGGACGTACACGGTATCTACCTATTGTCCCTCGCGCTTTTCGATGGTCAGTCATTAATAACGTACATGACTCATTAATGCACCTTGGTTGGGAAAAGTCTCTTGAAAAGGTCTACGAACATTACTGGTTCGAGAAAATGGCGAAGTATGTCCGTAAGTTTGTGGCAAATTGCATTACATGTAGGATCTCCAAATCTAGTTCTGGTAAAGTCCAAGCACAATTATATCCTATTCCCAAAATTGTTATTCCATGGCACACAGTACATATTGATATTACCGGAAAATTAAGTGGGAAAAATGATCTTAAAGATTATGTTATCGTGCTTATTGATGCTTTTACTAATTATGTGTTGTTGCACCATACTGCACGCGTCGATGCGACATGTGTTATAAGGGCTTTGAAAGCGAGTATTTCTTTATTTGATTCTCCGAATCGTGTTATAGCTGATCAGGGTCGTTGTTTCGTCAGTAGAGAATTTAAAGATTTTTGTGATACGCATAATGTAAAACTACATCTTATCGCTACTGGGTTAAGCCGTGCCAACGGGCAAGTCGAGCGCGTGATGTCTACCCTTCAAAATATGCTCACTTCTGTCGAGGTAAGTGAACAACCTTGGCAGGAAAAGCTGGGCGAAGTTCAGTTGGCTTTAAATTGTACAGTGAATAAAACTACAAAGGCAAGCCTGTTGGAACTACTTGTAGGTAAAGTAGCCAGACCGTTCAACTTATTAAATAATGAACACACTGAGATCGAGGTTGACATCACAAATGTAAGAGAACAGGCATCTAAGAGTATGAGTAAACAAGTTCAATATGATAAAGAGAGGTTCGATAGTAAGAGCGCAAAAGTTATAAAGTTTAATGTCGGAGACTTTGTTCTTCTTCAGAATGAAAAAAGAAAACAAACGAAGCTTGATCCGAAGTTTAGAGGCCCTTTCAAAATTGAAGAGTTACTAGAGGGAGATCGCTATATTTTAAAATCTTTAACTGGATCAAGGACCTACAAGTATTCTCACGATCGGTTGCGATTGATGCCCGAAAATTATATCCCAGAGGAGTTAGATGTAGAAGAACAGCTAAGTCCTGAACTACATATTGAATCTGATTAAGTAGTACATCGTATTCGAATTTTAATTATTTTTATTATTTGTTGAAATTAATATTGAAGTATATGTACAGTTACTGATTAATCTGGTACTTTTATAGAACCGTGCTGATGTGGCAACTAGTCCGGTGGCAGAGAATTTATTGTAATTACTAGGGATGTGGTCATGTGTATATTGACCAAAGATGTTGTTGGTATTGTATCCACTAAGGATGTGGTCATGTGTATATTGACCAAAGATATTGTTGGTATTGTATCCACTAGGGATGTGGTCATGTGTATATTGACCTAAGCATATTGTTGGCATTGTATCCACTAGGGATGTGGTCATGTGTATATTGACCAAAGATATTGTTGGTATTGTATCCACTAGGGATGTGGTCATGTGTATATTGACCTAAGCATATTGTTGGCATTGTATCCACTAGGGATGTGGTCATGTGTATATTGACCAAAGATGTTGTTGGTATTGTATCCACTAAGGATGTGGTCATGTGTATATTGACCAAAGATATTGTTGGTATTGTATCCACTAGGGATGTGGTCATGTGTATATTGACCTAAGCATATTGTTGGCATTGTATCCACTAGGGATGTGGTCATGTGTATATTGACCAAAGATATTGTTGGTATTGTATCCACTAGGGATGTGGTCATGTGTATATTGACCTAAGCATATTGTTGGCATTGTATCCACTAGGGATGTGGTCATGTGTATATTGACCAAAGATATTGTTGGTATTGTATCCACTAGGGATGTGGTCATGTGTATATTGACCTAAGCATATTGTTAGTATTGTATCCACTAGGGATGTGGTCATGTGTATATTGACATAAGTATAATATTAGTGTTGTAGCCACTCTAGTTGAGGTCATGTGCATATTGACCTAGGCAAAATTGTTACTATTGTCGCCGTTCGGTGGCTGAGCCAGATTCGCGTGTACTTTGCTTGTACGGAACTGAGAGATGATCTCTGTTTATGTTTTGTATACTTGAGTTGTTTTTATGGCAATAAAAAAACGGTTGACGACGAGTTAGTGTGACTGCTTTCAAGTTGGATATGGTAATTAGTAATATATCTTACGTTTGCTCTGTTTGGGCGTTATACAAATTTATTATTAAAATGTGAGTCAGATTATTCTTTTATTTGTCAGGATAAGCCGAGAATAAAATACTTCTGTGGCAGTTTTTTTATAAGATACACGAGGACGTGTATCTTGTCAGAATGGCCGTGTCGGCGAGAATATTTTTGTAATGGTATTGTGGGCTTATGAGAGGACTTGATGCGCTTGCATTGGGTGGAGCGGTCACTCCTCACTCAGGGGGTGCTGTGACTCGGACGTAACGAGAACATTCACATTGACGTTGATGTGGGAGGAGAGGAGATTTTTGGGTGTGGCCCGGAGGAGACGGAGCCGAGAAAACAGAGAGGTAGAAAGAGGAGCCCTAAGCGTAGCCAGGAGTGACCGATCCACCAGTTCGATCTTGGCCCCCCACATCGACCTGGTAATCCGTCTTATAAAAAAGCGAGTTCCTGCGACCCGTGGATGGAGCACCCGACGGACGGTGGCCCGAGGACCCCCGTGGACGATGAGAGGCCTACAAACGGGGGCTTCTACAAACGCCCCCCTCCGTTATATATATATATATATATATATATATATATATATATATATATATATATATATATATATATATATATATATCTGGGACACAAAATAACCTTAGGCAGAGACAATCAAACAGCTGAAATTTATAGAAGAAGAAGATTGGCATGGGCTGCGTTCAGCAAATTGAGTAATACGCTAAAGAACAAAAAAATACCAATATACCTCCGCTCTCGAGTGTTCGATCAGTGTGTTTTGCCGGTTTTGACATATGGATCACAAACCTGGACATTAACTAAGCATTCCATGAATAAACTCAAAACCACTCAAAGAGCCATGGAGCGCCAGATGTTGGGTATATCAATGAAAGATCATGTAAAGAACGAACGGGTCAGAAGCACAACGAAGGTGAAAGATGTTGCGGAAGCAGTAGCCGAGCTGAAGTGGGACTATGCGGGCCACGTTGCCAGATATACAGATGATAGATTCACATCGACAGTAATAAAGTGGAGACCCTATTTGGGAAAAAGATCAAGAGGTCGCCCACCAATGCGCTGGACGGACGACATAAAAGGAAGCGCAGGACTGATGTGGCATCGTAGAGCACAGAACCGAGCTGAATGGAAGAGTATGAGGGAGGCCTATGTTCTGAAATGGACCGAAAATGGCTAATGAGAATGAGAATGAATATGGCCATGCCCAATTGAATTTGGCCATAATATTTATGCTTTCTTTTTAATGTCACGCCTTGTTCGCTGCTGACTTCCAAGGATGAACAAGAATTAATGAAGTTTACAGCATCTTCGTTTATACCTAAAATATAATAATTATAAATCATCAAATGATTAAAAAATTTATATCTTACCATTATAAGGGCATTTAATTTCTACAAGTCTTGTAGGCACAACATTAGCCATTACAACACCATCTGGCGAATATGCTAACCATGGGTACTGCTTGCAAATGACTAAGCCCATATCAACAATATCGTAACCATTACTTTCTTGATACCTTTTTAGAGCCTACTTCTCATATTTTAGCCCATGCTCAATAAATTTGTTGTCAATTTGTTTTGGCCAGAAATAGCTGCCGGCCTTAGCGTCCCAATTATCTTTAGAATATGTATATAACGGGTAACATCTGGACCCTGAAAACGAGTTTAATTGTAACAAGTATAATAATACTCATTTTAAAATAAACTAACCTGTTATACGGTACATTCTTTCTTGATACCATGTATCAGATTTTTGGGTGCACATTAAAGCTTCCTCAAAAGCTTTTAAATTGACATATTTCTGCATAATGTTTTTGTAACACGACTTTATTTGGTATGAGTCTGAATTAATGTCTATGCTGACTAGGAATTCATTGTGTGAAGCATTAGCTACAATACTTTGAACGACAGGGGCAATTTCTTGTATTTGTATCTCCTGACATATCTCCTGACATATCTCCTGATCAGCACTGGTGCAACGACCCTTTCTATAAACAAAAATATTTAAAAAAAGATTCAGACATATAAGTATTCATACCTACAAATGACAATACAGGCTTGACTCTGGACACACTGATAACAGAGTATTAAAGAATTCCTGCTCTTGGGCCAAAGTTGGTTTTTGTGTCTTTCTTACATTTAAGTTAAAGCAAGAGGTCTGCAATATCGCTTTGGCCTCGTAATCTTCTAAAATTTCTTGTTTCTTATTGCTCCAATAGCTTTCAAATCTGTATTGGACAGTTTTTCCAATTCAGAAATGCTGGATCTAAATTAAGTAGGTATTAAGTTCCGAACAACATGTCAAACAATACAAAACATTGTATTAGGTACCTACCTAGTACATTTTAAAAGGACAGCAGCAATATGCTTGCAACTGCCCGACAAACCAGCTTTGCAGCTGCACACAAACTTAGAGATCCTTGCTTTCTGTTCCTCAATGAAGAGTTTCCCTTTGATCTCATGTGGACCACTCTTAATGGCACTTGTTTGTAAACAAAGTGCAAACACGTCTGCATAACTTTCTATTATATAGGTTGTGCCAATCAAAATAATGTGTTTGGCGTTTAATAATTGCTCCCCTTCAACAATACACCTACTATCGGGCGTCGAATTAAGGTACGAAAATACAGAAGAAAGAGTCTCAAAAATCTCATCCATGTCGGTAAAACTACACAAACTAAATTCACGGTCCCACAGAACTATTGCATACAATTCAATCGAAATTATTACAGTGAAATGCTGCCAAATAACGTTAAATAGTAAATAACGTGCGCTAACCGAAAAAAAAAAAAACACTCAATGCCGACTACAGATATTACGCGCTTTCCACCATGTTTGTTTACGTACACCAGCACCCTCATCCGTAGTTAAAATCGGCAATACCTAGACTGATACGACAATGATGGGTCGCCAATGTCGCAGTCCTGCAGTACTACGAACTCTAAACGGATTTCCCTCAGTGATCTCACAACGACGGAACGCCAATGCGAAATCGGGAAATAAAGCGGATTCCTCAACTACGGAACGCCAAAGAGGAATATGAGTTCTTACCGTTCGAGGACTCGTCCGGCTAAAACTGAATTGATTTTCCGAATCGACCTGTACTTCGCGCTACTAGACGAACAACTCTCGGCGAGTTATATCTCTCACCATCTTAAGAAAATTCGTTTAATCTTAGATACCACACAGCGAAGCTAACGCTCCAAGTGAGAAACTCCTAAGTTAATTATGAGAAAGCAGGTTTGGCTGTCTAGCCACGGATTTGTGTCGTTACATTAAGAAAAGCAATAATTGTAACGGTAATAACGGACATTATTGCTTTTCTCGCAAACAGCGGGTCGCGGAAATGGTGGAAATTTTAAACAGTTGCTCGTGTTCCTTACCCAAAAAAAAAAAATTGATAATAAAATGATTACATAAGAAATAATTAAAAAAATAATTACCTACCACCTTTGCTCTATAATTTCCCTATCCCAATATATAAGACCTTAATAATAATAATAAAAAAAATCCCTATCTCCTTAACCTATTGTACCTGAAACCTAACCCAAAATCTTTTCCTTACCTTAAATTCTACTTATTTTCTTTCGGCGGGAGAGCCCTCCAGTCCTCCTGCAGCGGGAACAAAATAGGACGGCAGGACGACGGCAGGTGTCCCTCCGATGTCCCTCCTGGCCGCACTTCCAGCACGTCTCAGCGTCTCGTCTGAGTTTTACAATATTATTCAAGACGTAAACATATTGTCGTATAGAAAAATTTTCATTTTTTAATTTCTTGTGGTATTTTTGTTGGTTCACGGAAATTTCGCCCCCCACATTTCGCCCCCAACATTTCGCCCCTCCACAATTCGCCCCCTGGTATATTTCGCCCCCACACATTTTGCCCCGACACATTTCGCCCCAGGTACACTTCGCTCCCAGGCACATCGCCCCCACACATTTCGCCCCCGTATATTTCACTAAGATAAGTCCCACCCGAAATTTTCATCTAAGATTATATTTATCCTTGTTTCTTTGTATCCCAAATTTTAAGGAAGGTGTTGAAAAACTATTGTAATTATCGATTTGATAACTTAAAATACAATTGTATTATGTATTGTATATTTCCTGATAATAATAAATAATAACAAACATAAATAAACAGTAATAAATAACAATAAAAATAATAACAAATAAACAATAATAAAAGTATGTATCTATGTGAAACAACACATTATCTGAAGGATAATTCATTGTGAAAAGGAACGAACACGATTATAAATTAAAATTAAAAACTATACGCAATGTATTGGTTATCAATAGTTATAAACAAACTTTTTATTCATATCTTAGTATTAACTTTGAAAAATCTAAGCCAACAAATTTTGCGGCAAAATGAGAAAAGGAGACGAAACATATTGTAAAGAGGTGTTTTATCGGGGGCGAAATGTGTGGGGGCGAAATGTACCTGGGGGCGAAATGTGTGGGGGCGAACTGTACCTGGGGGCGAAATGTGTGAGGGCGAAATGTGTGGGGGCGAAATATACCTGGGGGCGAATTGTGGAGGGGCGAAATGTGAGGGGCGAAATGTTGGGGGCGAAATGTTGGGGGCGAACCTTCCGGATCCCATTTTGGTTCATTCATTTGTTTTAAGTTTATTAAATTTTTACGTGCTATTGCCCGTGACTTTTGTAATTTTTTAAAATCTTAAAATCATATCATTGTTTGTTTCATGAGAATGATGGTTTAATTGTAGTCTAGAAAATGCATGGTTTATAAAAAAATTGTGTAAATATTTTATGAAATAAAATAACCCAAAATACTTTAATTTCTGTTTAACAATTTTATGTGTTCCTTTCTCTCTCTTCATTACTATTGAAACAAAAGTACCCCCTCCCTCTAGCGTTATAATACATATTATAAATATGAAAGTCTTCAAGAATTTCACTTTTAGTTGATAACTAGATTTATGGTGAAATGGAACTCGAAAAGTTCTTAAATAAATATGATAAAAAGGGCAGTCGTGTGTCGAAAAAAACATGGTGCGTTCCCACCATGGTCTTCACTACATCGATTGCCCATCGTCAGACGAGACTAACATCGATGGACCAGATATATGTGTATGTTATAATCCACAAAGTCAACGAATTCGGAAAATAACGAATTTGTATTTAAGAATCTTTTCGAAATAAAACTTAATTTACCTCTAATTTTTATAATCTATTATAAATATTATCTTTGTAATTCTCTACACGCCCCTCCACTTAAAAACACTTATGATTTACAACAAATCGATTGGTATTTCGAGAATTACGTTTCACTTTTGATGTACCAACCAACCAAGATGGATATTGATTAGATGGTGCTATAAAACTTATCGCAACCAAGATTGATATTCTAAATTATGAATTGGGTGGTGTTGTAAAATTAGTCATCAACTATATTCGAAAAACGATTTCTGTCTCTCCTAAATGTGTGGGATATGGTGGTAATAATGTTGGTGTTAGTGATATTGATGATGATGAAAAAAAAACAGAATTTTCCCGGATAGGTTTTAAGGTATTTCTAGAATTTTTAGATAAATTCATGAAGAGGCCGGAAGAGGAAACTTGTGATACACATAAGGTATGCGATACTAATGTACTGATAAATTACTGGAATGAAGGTGATATATATCAACTTACTATCACACAAAAAATTAATGAAATAATTATTTTAAGAGAAGACCTATATCGCACCCATACACGCTCCATATATGGTATGTTATTCAATTTTGATAAACAATATTTGGATTTCCCCAAATGAATCATTACGATGACTCACTCAAAAAAAGTAGTATATGAAGCCTTCCTTACCTTCAAATTAATGTGATTTTTAATGTGAAAATTTTCGAGAGAAAAAACAGAAAGGGGGTAATGGTTCCTCTGGTGATTTCACTTTTAGTTGCGATAACTGTAACCATTAATAATGTGAGTGGGGATGTATCTTCAAGTTACTTCAAGTAACAGTAACTTTCAAGTAAGTTCAAGTTAATTTCTACAGTAAATCGAGATGCCCTCATCATAGATGAGTATCCTGCAATATATATAGAGCAGTGCCCTTTAAAAATAGCCCACGTCAAAATAGCTCCGACAAAACAGCTCCAAACAAAATAGCCCCGAACAAAACAGCGCCAAACAAAATAGCCTAGAGCAAAATTGTTCCGACAAATTAGCCATAGGCAAATGAAACTGGCTATTGTATCATTATGTTCACAAAATCCAATAATTCACAAATCCACAGTTTTTTGGAACGATCTATGCCATTCTTCTACTGAATTATTTGTTCTTGGGAGGACATCGACCACAAGTTGATGAACATTCAAGGTATTAATGGGAAAACGTGGTTGCAGCCGTCTATAACAACTAACTCTTCCTATGTATGTGTCTTGCTACTACTCGACGATCGTGTCTAGTGTATTTCGTTGGGACAGTCCTTGACAGTCTCTTCAAAAAGTCTGACATCACCAACAGGTGCAAAACTCTTTTCGCCATAAGGAATGTCGTAGTTGAAATAAGCAGCCAACAATTTCGGTGCTGTTAAGCACTCGTACCACAGCATTCTGAATACCCTTCTCGTAGTCACTCAGCACGCTTCTCGGATTTAAAGTTGCTTTTAGCTCCAACAACTTTTGGAATACACGAATGTATATCGCTTCAGATTTGTGTTTCAACAGCACATAGATTAAAGGCACGAAAGACTTGCCTATAAGTGCATGAACGGTCAATAACTGGAAAAATAGTTTCGATGTTGCTTTGAATGTATCATCAACGAACCACTGTTGATTATTTTCCAAGGCCGTCATATTTTCGTCGGTGCCCAACCTAAGTATTCGATACGGGTTATTTTCTCCCGAGTACCCTAGAACTAATTTTGCATTTCTTGTCGTCGTCTGAAGATGGATTAGAATTATAATCTCTGCAAGGGTTCTTGGATTTGGATGTAGACGATTTATTTTGTTTCGGATGCGTTCGATTGTTCCATGGGTAGCAGTATTGGTTGGAAGTTGCACTGCTATTTCCAGGGATACTCTACTTGGGCAGACATGATAAATTTGTCTGGGCTTCTCCTCAATACTCTGGGCTCGGTGTTTCATCTGGGACGTGCACTTCAAAGCTAAATCTTTCGATGGATTTGGAGCATGGCTTTGGTCGGTTACGACTTGGCAGCTCACATTAAATATTCTCAAACGCCCCCTACAGCCAGAAAATACACACCTCCAAAATGTACTTCCGTCGCGGTTCTCTTTGCCTTTCCGATACCATCTATCAATAGCATATCTTTGCCTTTTTGCGTCAGGATCTTCTCCATTCTTCTTTTCCACACTGGAACTCAAAGAACTCAATTATAGGTTAGCACTAAATAGCTCCGTACAGAGTAGCTTGAACATTGTCATTTTCAGTCTGTATACATCTATGAGTAGTTTTTGTTGACATCGATCGGTTCAATTCCAACTACCAACCTATGAATAGTATCTTCCAAGAAAGTCATCAAAGTGATTACAGATGACGGGTTGGCGAACGGTCGATTCTTGTAAAGGCTCATCACTCTAATTACTTATTATGCCAATGAGACCTCTAGATATAATAATTATTAGCTTAACTATCGGCAGGTATGTAAATATAAATGATCTTATAAGAATAGAATTTTCATATAATAAATAGCAGGTGGTGTAAGGCTGGTCGTCGACTGGAACCGTACTCGTCAGACTAAATGCTCGGCCGAAAACGGCCACATACGGTCGAGTTATTCCAATGCAGGGTAAGGCATTGGTGCTCGTCCACTCTACAGGATCTACTCGCCCGCACACGGCCGAATTCGGACGTATCTGATTGAAATCAGATTGGACAGACAAGATCGGACGGAGATACGTCCTGCTCGTCCATTCCACAATGTATTATGATCTTCGAGAGTATGGATGTTGAAAATTAATTAGCCTTGTTCACGAACATAAACCTTTGTGGGATATGCGCGATGGGAGATACCACCATCTTGATATTTAGAGGAAATTGTGCAAAATAGAAATGATTTAATTATTGAATTATTCGACATTACTTTCATCCATTCCTTCCTTATAAGCAAAAGAATGTTTTGAATTTCTCCAGTGTGGAGTATGCCGCACTCACGCTACGATTCTCACCGACAGAAGAAAATTAGTTCGCCGTTTGTGTTTGCTCATAGGCGAATGAAGCGGCATGGTCACCTCCTTCTATGTCGATTACAATATTGTGCAATAAACATATGCATTTAATAATTATGTCAATTACATCCAAGTTTTGAATTTCAATAGTTGTTAGCAGTACTCTCCATTTACTGCTCATTATTCCAAATGCGCATTCTATCACCAGCCGAGCCTTAGAAAGGCGCTTATTACAAATTCTTTCAGATGGAATGGCGGAATGAATTTAAACACCCAGTGCTCCCTCTTCAAGTTTTTTGGATAGGCTAGAATGCGAAAAAATACCTCCATCCCTTTCTTTGCCGTACGCTCCAACGTCGTAAAAATTTTTAGTCCGGCCCAGCTACGGCTTGAATAACAATTGAAAAATACTGCTTGTAATTTCTATACATACTTCCAGAATACTTAGGGTTTCTTATCCTCACATACTTGCCATCTATGCAGCCCACACAATTCGGGAATGTCCATTTTTCCCAAAACCCTTCTATTATTGGTTTCATTTGGTTTTCTCTTGGGAAGGGAATGTCTAAAGTGTGTAAATAACCTAAATTTCTTGGCATGTTTCTTTAATTATTCTGCCAACCGTCACGACAGAAATTCTAAAAGAATATCCCAGAGTCTGGAAAGAAGATCCCATTGCCAAATACCTGTAAGAAAATTTACGTAGACATTAGCTTTCTTATCCTGCTTTATTTCATTCTTCTCTTTCTGTTTATTTCAGCTGATATCGTAAAAAATGGCAGGGACTAACAAATCTTTGAATGGAAGAAGCGGAGAAGAGACCCCTTCAGAATTTACTTCATCATGGCCTCACTTCAATAATATGATGTTTTGAAAGGATATATTTAAACACAGAAAACTCCAAGGGAACGTTTCGTCATCCAAAATCCTAACACGGCAGACTAATGAAGTTCAAGAAAAAATGGGTGCTTCTCAAGATGAAAACGATTTTAGCACATCTTATGGGAATTCGCAGTATATGGCTCATGGTTCGAAGGCGCAAAAAAATAATTTTTATCACAGTATTGAGAGTGAAAAAATGCACGCTATCAAATAAGGATACAGTTGAAATACGAAAACACAATAGCCCAAATTAAGTACGCGAGAAACTCTTTCTTCAAATGGATAAGGAAAAATTGAAATTATTTGCTCGCAATGCTGCCGTGAAAGAAGACAGCGAAAATCAGTTTCTAATGAGCCTACTACCCTACTTGAAGAATGTTCCTTCTAATAGAAAACTCACACTCAGGCACAAATTTCAACAAAGACTTCTTGACGAAGTACAATCCGCCCCACCGCTTCAACAGTTTCACTCACCATGTATAACTCCACAATCGACAGCCCGTTATTCCAATTATTCACAACAGGATGAAAGCACTGAGAAACCAAATTTCGATAACCTGTTCGCTCATCTTGGGGCAAACGTCAGACGAACGCAAAAGACAGATGCAAACGTCTCCATCCTCTTTTGTATTTAGCCCTTGAAAATTTACATTTTGACAGTTTTATTGAACAGTGTAACATCAAAATATTTGATGATAACAAACCTTATTAAAAAAAATCAATGATGACAAAACTACAAATTCAACAATTACACAAGATAATTTGATATCTCTATTTGAAAAATACAACGAATATAAGAAACAAACATTCCCCTACCGGGAAGACTCGGAATAGCAATTTTGTTCAGGGATAGGAAACTGTAATAATCCTCTCAACGAGTGGGGAACTCCCCCGAAACATGCGGTAGTTGCTCTCATTTCCACTTATGGGCGCTGTCTCATGAACTTCTTACAATCCACCAATCTTTAACTGTCAAGGTGGTATAAATATAAGCCGTTTCTAACACTAAGACATTCAGCTCCGTACTCTCTTAGCGATTAACATCCGACAGAAATCCGAGTGAATAGTGAGAGTGAACCGACTGTACCGCCGTCAATGGTAAGTACTCAGTTGTCCGACTAGACCATCTCTTTCTTGGGTTAGGCCGTACATTTCATCCCGTATCATCTCATTTTTTGCCGGTCGTAGTAAAACTCTCTAGGGTGATCCACTCGGAGTGTTTCTTACTACCTAGACCAAAACAGAGCCGTGTCCGTGTAAGGCCGTAATAAAACGCTCTAGGGTGATCCACTCGGGGTGCTTTTATTACTTAGACCGATTTCGTACCAATCATCCTTAGGGTGGTTCACTCGGGGTTGGTTAGTATATAGTCGATACGTCAGTCCGTAGAATCTGTATCATAGTAATCAGCGTCATCCGCCCGAGCTAGCTTACGATCTTCCGTTCTGCACACAGATTAAAATAAAAACGTTCTTTCCTAAATGTAGTCTCTCTATTCAAATTTCCGTCGAGTTATTAAAATCATATATGTCCCGTAATAATAACCCAAATACCTGCTTTCGAACGTTCCGTTCCAATGTGGAGTGCAGTGTTGCCGATTCCCGCTGGTAATCCGTAAAATCAGAGCGAACACCGTTGCCATTAATTCCAGAAATCCTGGGAATCGGAAATTTAATGCACTAAGTTGCCGAACCGCCCGTTATCACTGTAAATAGTGTAAAGCATGGTTGCCGATTCTCCGAAATATCATAAAGCCGCTATTTTATACATAATCGGCGACATTCTCCGGCTTTTCGCAGATTACTATTATTTGTACATAATTACCGTTTATTGCTCATCTGTAAATATGATTCATTTGTAATCTAGACCATCCGTATTTCCCCCGAATTATGTGCTTTTATTTTTGACGGAGCCCCTAGTATTCTCCTGAGTATAAAATCACCCGTGGCTTTAGCGAGTAAACCCATAAAAATCTGGCGCCCGAGAAAACCGAGTTTAAACCGTTTACCCGAATTCCCGAACTTTGTCTAAGCGCCAATTCAACAAGTGACGTAACCTTTTCAACAGAGTCGTCGTGCCGCTGACGACACTGCATTGCCGAGGAAAAGTACGTGAAAATGAAAAAACTTCACAGTTTTAAATGATATACATGAAATCAATTAATCGTAGGAATTAAACGTAGGAAGAATACGTACTTCGAAAAAAAGTTAAACAAGTCTTCTAAAATAACACAAAGTGAATTGTTAATTGAATGTGTTCGGAAACAAGCAATATTATACGACACGAATTTGAAAGAATACAGTGATACCCATTCGAAAACCAAGATATGGGAACAAATTGCAGAAGATTGTGGCTTTTCAACAGGTAAGTTATCTATTTCACTATGATAATATAATAAGCATAGTAGTATACCAACTGTGTTTCTGGAGCACTTTTTGCTGAGTCATGGTGCATTTTAACACGGGTGGATATGGCGGATGGCGATGGCCCTCCGGAGCGACCATCTTGAACGTACGCGAGTGGTAAATTCCGCTGAGTCATGCTTCTTGTAAATTAGTCTGCAAGAAGCACTAATTAGTCTGCAAGAAGTACTAATTAGTGGTGAGATTTTAATTAAGATAAGCGATACGCAGTGTTTCTGCTGAGTCACGCAATTAAGAAGAGATGCAGGTCAATACCAGATGACGATGCTCAGTTGTGCCAGTGGGCGTGGCCCGTTACCTGAGCGTGATGTCACCACACTCACCAGAGGTGACATTTACCTGTGCAGGTGCCACACCCTACCTGCCTCACCTGTGAAGGCAGAAGGGGATGATGCCTACCCCTTGGGGGATGTAAACTAAGGGTGGCTTCTTAGTGCCCTTTTGGCACTTTGCCAGTTGGGCCCAAAAAACGTAAAAAATAATTTTCTGAATTTCTTAGTGCCCTTTTGGCACACACGGAAATGGAAAAATTTCGATGCCGCAGCTGTGTGCCTCGATCCCATGAACCTTCGATCCGTAGACCGAGCCGCTACAGCAGAGCTATCGTTGCATTCGGTATGCGGTAATAACTTTGGTGTATTGAATGTGATTGTAAACTTTGCTTATGGAACGGCGGCCGTGCCGAGAGACGAGTGTAACGAGGCCTAGGTTCGATGGAATGTGCCCAGGGGACACGTGGCCGCATGTCACGTGGCCAGATGAGCCGAAATTCCGTTCGCATACAACCCATTCGCCAAATCTTCGCGAAACGGGTGTGTGAACTATCCGAACTGAAATGTGCCCTTTGGACAGATGTGCCCAAAATTCAATTTTGTTAGCGTTCTTTTGAGATGTTCTAAAGGAACAAATGCATTTTCGGTTTAAGCTAAATGCTTTGGCTCTCTCTTTATAGGTTGAATGGGTTATAGACATAACTAAACACATTTCTAAAAACTGAAATGTTGTATTTGCCTAAAAATTATTCATCTAAATTAAAATGAGATCATATTTGGTATAACAGAGACATGTTAACTTACATTATTTCATTTTATTTATTGAAAAACAGGTAAATACTTTATTGATCAAAAGTAGATAACATTGTATACAACACACACACACACACACACACATATATATATATATATATATATATATATATATATATATATATATATATTGATGCGATGCAGATCCTCTCTTAAAAGAGTTATTTCATTAAATTTTTGTACTCTGGTATATTCACATATGTTAGGTTCATTTCAGTAGTTTATACATATTTTGCTCTCTCCTTATAGGGTGAATAGGTTATAGACATAACTAAACACATTTTTAAAGAACGAAATATTGTATTGTGCAACATACTAGACAGAAACATTTATATTCCGATTTGGATTATCAACTGTCAAAGTTATTATTACTGGTGCACGTTACGATGGTAGGATTTAACTATAAGTCTGCAAACCGTGAACCGATCTGTGAACCGCTTTGGAACCGATCTGGAACCGCTTTGGAACCGCTTTGAAACGGGTCTGGAACCGCTTCGAACCGCTTGGGAACTGCTTTGAACGGGTCTGGAACCGCTTTGGAACCGGTCTGGAACCGCTTCGAACCGCTTTGGAACCGCAATATAAGTAACGATTGATAGGAAATACAGCTACAATTTATGTTATTATTACTGGTGCACGATACGATCGTAGGATTTAACTATAAGTCTGCAAACCGTGAACCGATCTGTGAACCGATCTGGAACCGCTTTGGAACCGCTTTGAAACGGGTCTGGAACCGCTTTGGAACCGGTCTGGAACCGCTTGGGAACCGCTTTGAACGGGTCTGGAACCGCTTTGGAACCGGTCTGGAACCGCTTCGAACCGCTTTGGAACCGCTTTGAACGGGTCTGGAACCGCTTGGAACCGCTTTGAACGGGTCTGGAACGGTTTTGGAACCGCTTCGAACCGCTCATAAAATGATTGAATCCTTGTCTATAGCGACCGCAATCTAACCAGACATCTTTGAAAAATGAGCTTTATTTAACGAGTTGTAAAAATGGTTTAAGTAATATGTTTGTAAAACCATTTTTTTTTGCTACAATAATCCAATATACATATATAAGGAGAGATTTTTAAAGCAATAAAACCCAATTGTCTTCCTTTTGATAGATGAGACGATGGTATTGATACCAACCTCCAATGCATTCATCTCTTCGGAATCCTTGATATGCTCCATCACCCGTCCGCTCGAATAAAGTGACGTTCATGGGTGTTCCACAACACACCCGCTGCTCCTCAGGTGACATATACCGACTGCGAGTGCGCTTCAGTTGAGCTCCATTGAAACGTCGTTTTTCATAGCTTCTATCAGGTACATCCATAGCAAAACGACATCTTGAACATTTGTAGCCCACATGAATCACAACCGTCGAACTGCTGACACCATTTTCATCTTCAGATGAATACGCTTCAACAGTCGAATCGCTGTCGGCATTGGCCTCCTCCTCCTCCTCCTTCCAGTCTCTCCTCACTTCAGCCATTCCACCTATTCAAATAAAATAAAAAATGTTTTAAGACGTGGTATAGTAAGTCACTAACAATACTTTAAGTGAAATTATTTCAATAAATTATATTTTTGGTATGAATACTTTAATTGAAATAATTTAAATAAATTAAAGCTTTGGTGTGAATACAACCAGTAAAGTTTTTGAATGTGTTTAAAAACTTACAGTTATGAATACTTTAATTGAAATAATTTCAATAAATTAAAGTTTTGGTGTGAATACAACCAGTAAAGTTTTTGAATGTGTTTAAAAAACTTACAGTACTACTTTAATCCTCCTCCGCTTCCCCAGGCAATAAGGCAACCTCCTTCGCCTTCTTCGGAGCTGGCAACTTCAACCTCTTTGGGGCTGGTTCCGCTTCGAGTTGTTCAATTTTATCCTCTTCTTCTTCTTCACCCTCGACGTCCGTTGAATTGAAGGAAAACTCCTTTAATACTTTTGCGAAAATGGTCAGCTCCTCTTCCGTTCCCAACTGGCTTCTGTGATAGGCTAGTGGTAGATTTCCAAATTTATTCTCTAAGGTTGTTTTCTTGGGGGTGTAACTCGGATGAATCAAGATTTTGTTTTCCCCTACAATTTTTGTTTCTTTTACACCAAACCTGAAAACCATTTAAAAAGTGATATAATAAAGGAAAGCAACAGTATTAAAAAACCATTTAAAAAGTAATATAATACAGGAAAGCAAGAGTATTAAAAAACAAAAAAGGGATGTTAAATTTTAAAAAAACTTACATGAAAATCTCCTTGATCACTATGTGTGCCGTTTTTATCGGCAACTTCACAAGATCAGTCACAGCCACTACAATGGTACACGGAACGTTCGCCATTTTGTAACATTTAAAATTGCCCGATCTTATATAGTATAAAGTAAAAAAATATACGTACGTAATTTAAAGATAAACTAACTTTCCACCGATATATGAACACGACACCACAGTAAAATTAAAAACACATGTTGCATACTGGAAAAACAAGTTTTATCAGGAAACATGCATTTTTGGTAACCTAGAGTCAAATTCGGTTTACATGACCTTCTATCTTCTTGATGATAAACATTTATCTGACGAAAACAAGTTTTATCAATAAAAATGCATTTTTGCTAACCTAGTGTCAAATTCGGTTTATATGACTTCCCACCTTTGTGGTGATAAACTTTTACTATTAATTTAGAAATCTCCACCACTTCACCGTTTAATCTATCATTTTACATATTGGTACAACTCCATATTCCACTTTGTTGTTTTTCACGTTTAGTGTAAACTATAGTACATCTACAGCTTACCGTTGTTAAAGAACCAACTACGTCATGACCACGATCGAAGAGTGTTCGACTGCCATACTTCGAAAAATGGAAAATGTAAGTAAATTGATAAAAACGAATGAAGACTTTTTAAAGTGGATCAAGTACCTTAATCGAAATATACATTTATTACGGAAATATCTAAAAAAAAAATATCATAGAGATTTGCGTGCTACATCAACTATCGAAGCGAATTTGACAATGTTTAAATCTTATTTAAAAAAAATGCAAAATTCGTATAACACTTCTATTAAAAATTGTAAACGAGCTAGATCGCAAAACGTAGTTTGGCAGGATGTTGAATCATGTTTCAAAAGTCGTGTTAGATCTGGTGTTATAATAAATTTTAATATCAAAGACCCTTCAACATTTTTCGATAGTGCATATAGGAGTTTCGCTCGACAGATCCGAAGTGCCCTAAAAAAGTGTTTACTGAAAGTGAACGTTGTTTTTTATGCTAAGTTTATAAAACCACAGAATGGAGAGATTGACATTAAACATTTCGTTACAAATAATCAAATTATAGATCACAATACTAATATTAAAGACTGGTATTCAAATAATGTTAAATTTAAAATTTTGACCAAACTGGAAGAGTTTCAGGAGAAAGATTCTGGATGGGCTTTATATGAAATTTTACATCTCAAAGTAAATATAAATCATTATATCCCTAATAATGTTGGTACATCCACATTTATTGAAGTTCCTCAATTCATTAGGTTAAAGAAAGCCGTTTTAAATATCCGAAATGATGATGAATTTTGTTTCATGTGGTCTTGTGTAGCAGCTCTGCATCCTGTTTCATATAGCAAAAATAGAACTAGTTCTTACCCTCATTTTAGAGAGATTTTTAAATTCGATGGAATCGAGTTTCCTATCATTCTAAAAGATATTCCAAGGTTTGAAAAAATGAATAATGTAGCGATTAACATTTTTGCATGTGACGAAAGGAAGCGACAAGTAGTACCGGTTTGTCTAACTCAATCTGAAAATCTCACTAAAATTAATTTACTCATTTTAGAATTACCCACAGAAATTTCACTTGATTCAAATAAAATCGAACGACAACGTTATCATTTCGCTTTGATCACAAATCTATCAAGATTGTTAAGTCGACAATTAGGAGGTGTTTTTCACAAAAAATAGTTATGTGACAGATGTCTCAATTGGTTTTATAGTAATGAACAATTAATAAAACATTCCTTCCGGTGTAAATTAAGAAACAACACGAAGATAACTCTAATAACAGCAGACAAGAGTATATTAAAATTTAAAAATTTTAAAAACAAAGAGAAAGTGCCTTTTGTCATTTATGCAGATATCGAAAGTATACTACTACCGTTTACAGATAACGACCAAACGGAGCGTTCTAAAAAATTTCAAAAACATGAAGCGTTTAGCATAGCCTATTATTTGAAGTGTTCTTACGATGATTCCCTCTCCAAATTTAACCTATATACAGGAAAAAATCCAGAAATTTGGTTTGTGAACGAATTAAAAAGCATCGCTATTAATGTTAATGAAACCTATTGTAATCCCGTTCCTATGAAACCGTTGTCTTTTGAAGAGAAGCAAAATTTTTTAACATCAACTCATTGTCACATTTGTTGTAAACCTTTTATGGACAATGACATTAAACATCGTGAACACTCACATTTGAATGGTAACTATAGGGGTAGTTCTCATAGGGGTTGTAATATCAACTACAAGGATGAACACTATATATCTGTAATTTTTCATAATCTATCAGGTTATGATAGTCACTTCATTATAAAAGCTCTAAGCACATAGGTCAAAGGTTCCATAAAGTTATTACCTATCAACAAGGAAAAATATATATCGTTTACCAAGTACATTGCTGGAACAAAGGTAAATTTTAGATTTTTAGATTCTTTTAGATTTATGCCTAGTAGTATTGAAAAGTTATCAAGTTATTTAAACAATTCTCAAAAAATTATTACCAAATCTTTGTGTCGAAACGAAATAGAATTTGAATTGTTGCAAAGAAAAGGTGTATTCCCTTACGAATATCTTGATAGTTGGAAAAAATTACAGGACACGCGAGAATTACCACCTATTGAACAATTTTTTAGTTCTCTCTCAAATGATACAATTAGTAAGGAGGAGTACGAACATGCACAGTTATTATGGAACACGTTCCAAATTCAAAATATACAACAATACGCTGAATTATATTTGCAAACAGACGTATGTCTTTTAGCAGATATCTTTGAAAATTTTCGTGAAGTGTGTTTGAAAACATATGAATTGGATGCACTGCATTATTACACAGCTCCAGGATTAGCGTTTGATGCGATGCTTAAAATTACAAATATTCAGTTGGAATTATTAACAGATGTGGATATGTTTATGTTTATAGAAGACGGTATTCGAGGAGGTATTTCACAATGTTCGAATAGATATGCTAAAGCGAACAATAAGTACATGGGTAACGATTTCAATAAAGACCTACCAACATCTTTCCTTATGTATTACGATGTTAATAATTTGTATGGGTGTGCCCTTTCTTGTTCTTTACCATATGGAGGTTTCGAATGGATTGATCCATATTCTGTAAATACTCTAGAAATTCCTGACGACAATGAATTCGGTTATATCTTAGAAGTAGATTTGGATTATCCGAGAAAACTACATTATTCTCATAAAGATTTACCGTTGTGTCCTGAACGTACCAAGCCACCAACATCACAAAGTGAACACAAAAAATTGCTAACTATACTCATGCCTAAAAAAACTACATTATTCATTTTCGAAAGTTAAAGCAAGCTGTTCACTTGGGCTTGCAAATTCAAAAGATTCATAAAGTTTTGAAATTCAAACAAAGTCCATGGATGAAACCTTACATCGATTTAAATACTACTATGCGAGCGAAGGGTAGCAACGATTTTGACAAAAAATTTTACAAGTTAATGAATAATGCAGTTTTTGGTAAAACGATGGAAAACGTGAGAAAGTATCGAGATGTGAAAGTAGTTACCAAATGGTCAGGACGTTATGGGGCGAGCTACTACATTTCCAAACCTACTTTTAAAAATTGTGTCATTCTTGATAGATTTTATTTTAATAGAAATGAATAAATCTGATATTGTTTGTAATAAGCCGATTTATGTCGGCTTCTCTGTTCTAGATATTTCAAAAACATACTTATACGATTTTCATTACAATTATATAAAAGAGAAAAATCCTCACAACTCAAAATTGTTATATTCTGACACCGATTCAATAATATACCAATTTTTCTGTGAGGACATTTATATGAATATGAAAACAGATATTCATTTATTCGATACATCAGACTATTCACCACAAAATCCTTATGACATGCCGTTGAAAAACAAGAAGGTCTTAGGACTTATGAAGGATGAAAATAATGGCATTATAATGACTGAATTCATTGGTCTTCGCTCAAAAATGTACGCTTATAAATTGATAACAGATGCTGTTGTGAAAAAAGCAAAAGGGGTAACAAAGGCATCATTAAAAAATATACACTTTGAAGATTATTACAGATGTCTATTTGATAAGAATATAATTGAAAAAACTCAAAATCTCATTAGGTGTCACTCACATTCAGTTTATACTATAGCTCAAACAAAAATAGCTCTCTCTCCGTTCGATGACAAAAGAAATGTCAATTATTTAACAACTGACACATTACCATGGGGTTATGATCCAACTTGTGAAAGTTAATTCGTCTTGTCAATTTTATTTTTCCATTTTAGATGATATTTTATGATGTTAAAATATACCCATCCATTGTTCAGAATATACAGGTAAAATTTATAATACAATTGAAAACATATTATTTATATATTCTTCAATAGATCACAGGTAAAGAGTTGCTACTCAATGATGAGGTAACTGTAGCTTCGTTATTTCCGAAGGAGAAGATGGAGACAGATGAAGAGGACCTGAAATATGATGATGATGAAGAGGACCTGGTCGATGGAATGAAAATAGAAATCGATGAGGAGCTTCAAATTTTAAGCGATGCAATGACAATCGAAGCATTGTGTCAAAATGATCTGGAAGAGCTACGAGTCCTAATCAAAGAAACAGCAGAAGAAATAATGGAAATCGACGGGTGGGGTGAAATCAAGATAGTTGAAGAAATAAGGGAAGATGTTTTACATACTGAAAATTTAAAAATTCTAAGATTTTGTTGTAAATGTAACAACGTTGTATGTGTACCAGATTAATCAAAATCGGAATATAAATGTTTCTGTCTAGTATGTTGCACAATACAATATTTCGTTCTTTAAAAATGTGTTTAGTTATGTCTATAACCTATTCACCCTATAAGGAGAGAGCAAAATATGTATAAACTACTGAAATGAACCTAACATATGTGAATATACCATAGTACAAAAATTTAATGAAATATTTTTTTTTAAGAGAGGATCTGCATCGCATCAATATATATATATATATATATATATATATATATATATATATATATGTGTGTTGTATACAATGTTATCTACTTTTGATCAATAAAGTATTTACCTGTTTTTCAATAAATAAAATGAAATAGTATAAGTTAACATGTCTCTGTTATACCAAATATGATCTCATTTTAATTTAGATGAATAATTTTTAGGCAAATACAACATTTCAGTTTTTAGAAATGTGTTTATTTATGTCTATAACCCATTCAACCTATAAAGAGAGAGCCAAAGCATTTAGCTTAAACCGAAAACGCATTTGTTCCTTTAGAACATCTCAAAAGAACGCTAACAAAATTGAATTTTGGGCACATCTGTCCAAAGGGCACATTTCAGTTCGGATAGTTCACACACCCGTTTCGCGAAGATTTGGCGAATGGGTTGTATGCGAACGGAATTTCGGCTCATCTGGCCACGTGACATGCGGCCACGTGTCCCCTGGGCACATTCCATCGAACCTAGGCCTCGTTACACTCGTCTCTCGGCACGGCCGCCGTTCCATAAGCAAAGTTTACAATCACATTCAATACACCAAAGTTATTACCGTATACCGAATGCAACGATAGCTCTGCTGTAGCGGCTCGGTCTACGGATCGAAGGTTCATGGGATCGAGGCACACAGCTGCGGCATCGAAATTTTTCCATTTCCGTGTGTGCCAAAAGGGCACTAAGAAATTCAGAAAATTATTTTTTACGTTTTTTGGGCCCAACTGGCAAAGTGCCAAAAGGGCACTAAGAAGCCACCCAGCAACTCAGCAAAAAGTGCTCCAGAAACACAGTTGGTATACTACTAAGCATGATGATATTACTGATTCTGCCATGGTAATCAACCCTGTAATGAGTTAAAATATTCCATGAAATCATTTCTGACTTCAAAGGCCTCTTGGGTAGCTCTTCGGGAATTGCAAAGTTTCTTTGGGATATTTGTCAACTACTTAGGTCCAGAGTACTTAGTCACTTCATTGTTCTCTGATATATTTTCTGATAAATAATTATGTAAGACGCATGTAGCTTCAACTACAATGTCCACTACTTCCACAGGGATCTCAAATGGACTGCGGTATACTCTCCATCGTGCAGCTAAAATTCCAAAAGCATTTTCTACAATCCTACGTGCCCGAGATAACCGGTAATTGAAATGTTCAAGTCTAGGGTTGCCAGAAGCTAGTCTGATTGGATAAGGCCTCATTAAATTTCGCAGTAATGGAAAGGCCTCATCCCCGACAGCCACGAAGGGCATTTGTTTACCGCCATCGCACAATGGTTCATCTGTCGGCAGGTTTCTTCCCGATTTCAGAAATTGGCCAAATGGGCTATTTGAAAATATTCCCCCATCACTAAATCGACCTTTGGCGCCAACATCTATTCCTATGAATATATAATTGGCATCCACTAGAGCCATGAGTACTATGGAGAACGTCTCCTTATAATTAAAAAATGAGGAATCTGACTTTGCAGGCGCTTTTATTGTTACATGTTTTCCGTCGATGGCGCCTATGCAGTGGTCAAAATGACATTGGTTTTTATATTCAGCAGGAGTCTCTTTTAAATTTTCTTTACTTGGATCTGGCATAAATTTTGGTTGCAATCTCAACCACAACGCTTGACATACTTCGTTGACGCATCGTGAAACAGTTCGTGGACTTACTGAATAGCTGTATGCTATGCTCTTATATGAATTTCCTGTTGCCAGATACCTGAAAAAACTAATTATATCATCAATAATTACCATATCAGATAATATATCAATTTATGGATCTAGCCACTATATTTACTGATTAGTAAACAATAAACTTATATTTAGTGTAGTATCATAAGAAGAAAAAGCATTTTTTTTTACTTTTCGGGCATTGAAGCTAAAACTAGTTGGAAAATTCTTAGACAGCTATAGATGCTCCCTCAAAACTGCCAAGGCTGGCAAAAGTGGTGATGCCGCGAAATTTATCAAAGTGTGGAAGTTCACGGACCAGATGAGTTTCTTAATCCATTATATGAAGGATCGACCAAGGAGTTCCAACATTAGACATGATGATGACACAGGATTTCAATTAATGAGACACAAACGGAGCAATATGATAAAGTAAATGAAAACTCCCACGATGAGACCGATGGGGCATCTGACAAAGTGGACTATAATGAGGGAGAAGTTTCCCAAGGTACTGGGGAAAATACCCCACATCAAATCAAAAGAATGTAAAAAGAACAGAGCAACATCAAACCGATCAGAGGGCTCCAAATACAAAAAGACTTGCAAAAGCGAAAAATATTATATTAGAGTTTCTTAAGGAACAAGCTAAGAAACGTGAGGAGAGATCTGAACCTAGACAACGTCATAGGGACAGTCTGCTCCGTTCATCTCAGAACAGCCTTAAATTATTTTTTGACTATATTTATGAAGCCACACGGGTTTTGCCATTACCACAACAACGTCAAATACGAAAAAAAAACTTTTCAATGCAGTTTCTGCTGCTGCGGAATTTGCTGGCAATCAATCTAATGCTAGTTCTACACCAATAACACTTTCAATAACAGATTCCGACGAAACGCGCGCTTTTGCAGTACTTGGATCTAATTTTCAAGCTTCACGTGTACATCAGCCAAACGATACTGATAACGATAATGAAATATTAAACGTTGTGCAAAACTTTCTGAAATAGACAGAATCTCATATAGGTACTCAATAAGTATAAATGTAGAAAGTGAAAAATATTAGAAATCACTGAAAAAGTATATTATTTCTGCACGTTTACTTACCTGAGACAGATGGCAAATCTTTCTTTGGTACCTATCGCTTGTCGAAAAATTGTGCTCGAGTTAGCCTGAAATAATTCTTGAATTGACAATCATCTAGTTTCCTAATGAGATTATGAAATTCTCCAAATTTTGTTCGTGATTTCATGTAACTGCTCATCCAACATTGTTTACTTTTCGTGTCCAAAACAACGCCGGCAATTTCTTCAGAAAAAATTTGAATCATCTGATTCCGAACTTAGATCTAAAGATATAGCTTCTTGTGCAACAGGACTCATTTTCAAGACGTCCATCTGCACGAAAACGCACCTCAATACTAATCGAAAATCGTTCTCAGTGGCCGCTCAAACTTAGTTTCGTTTAGTTCCTATTTTCTTCGCTTAGTCTAGCTTAGTTTCGTTTCGCTCGCAGTGGCCGTAAGCCTTAAACCATTTTATCGACAGCCCATAGACTTGACGCTAGAACAAACGATCAATGCAGATGCTGCGAATTAATTAACAGGAATCAGTCACACTACCAATTCGATAAAGGCTCGTCAGCGATGTTGTAAAAGCCACAGCATACGTTCAAAAATTATTGCACATGTTATGGAGGAAGCCGACTTGCGACGTGATCAAGACATCACAGCTGATCTTGAGCAGAGCAGAATAAATAGACATTCATTGCAGCTGGAGAACTGTATTAATCATATAAAACAAAATATGAACCCTTACGTAAGTAAGGATGTAAGTATATAGATATAAGTAATAAAACCAGTTTTTCAACTTTAAAGATGGCAGAGAGCAATATCCGCACAATTAAGCTCTCCACTCTACTTCCTCTGGGCAGCAAAAAGAAAGCAGCTAAACCCTACTCGACGATCGAAGAGGAATTTTTCTTATTAAATGGAGATACCCTTGTTCAAATACCGTAACAATATATGGATGCGAAATATAAGGCTGACATCCTTTACTCTCTTGCTCATAGTGTGGGGAAAGTGGAAAGCTCCTCTACGGTCTCCGCTGATCACTTAAAAACTGTCCAGGATATGTCTGAAAATGGCGTCGCATTTACTGAAGGAATTATACCACAGAAAGACAACCCGACACCTCAAACCTCATTTGGGTCTATTGATTTGAGCTTATTAAACGATCCATCGCTAGATAATGTAGTACCTCCTAAACCACTAGTTAAAAACACCGGAGCATGATGCAAACAATACTTCCCAAATTCCCCAGGAGTGATACTCTTATACAAGACATTGTATCGCCTGATGAGATAGGGGAGTATTTAAACTCTATAATAGCTGTTGAAAGTGTAACAATGCTCACACCAACCAAGCTTGTCGAGGTTTTCAGAGGTATTGGAGCAACCCTCACTGTCTCAGATTTGTTTACAGACTCACCGAGGTGCTTTGAACTTCTTGGTTATATTCTATATGCGACCGGGCATACAGAGGGCTATGATCAGAAGATCTTAAACGAAACCGAACTCAGTCGTATCGTAAATTTGGTATCCAGTAATCACTGTCTCCTTGTAGACATGAAAAGTGCTAAGGAGGATTCGCTAGATTCAACCAACCTACTAAAGACAGTACAAACCTTAACCACACATATTGAGTCACTCAAAATTACGATGAAGACAATGGAATTGTCTCTCAATAATGTGATGTCAAATACACTGTCTTTGTCTCAACTCTTCCCCCTGCATTCACACCCGGGGTAGATCCCTTCCAAACGGCATCATACGGAGGAGCAACACCTTCTAGCGGAGGCTATGCTCGTATATCGGGATTTTAATGTACAATTACATTCCTCTCAATACGTTTTGTGAGTTAAGTGAGCCAACACCACAAAATATTAACCCGTTTTCAAAATACAGATAAAAATTTATTATATAACATTTCAATAGGGCAAACGATTACACCGGACATCGAAAATTTTTTGCTAAACGTAGAGACACTTGGAAATGAACAACGAAAGCAGTTTATATTGGAATGTGCTGCAGATCAAGAAAAATTTGAGAAAGTCATCAAGAGAAATAAGATCCCGAATTTCGCAACTGCTGTACCGAAGCAAAACATGTCTGTTGCTGGAAGATCGGTGGCAATTCAAATGCATCGTGATTTATTTAGGCAATTATTTTCACTTTCGTTAGAAGAAACTTTCAATATCGATAGAATTTTGGCATATACTTTAATACCTGTCCCACTGGCTTTGTGCCACATAGATGGAACGATTTGCAAAGCCGATTAATCGGCATTGTTGAAGATGCTTCAGAAGGAGATCGACTGCAACCCACCAGAACAGTGCGACGTAATTGTTTATGACGGTTTTTTTCATTATGCATTCCAGCAGAGACGTGCCACTGTCTTTTAGTAAAATTTCACAAAAGCTGATGCAAGTCTTTACTAGAAATAGTGCCAAAACTGTGATAATTGCACTCGACCGGCACATATTTCCATCTATAAAGGACAACGAACATTCGTTAAGAAATAGAGTCGGAGGACAGCGTTCTCAAATAATTGGACCTGATCAAATACGTCCATCAAATTTCTCGGATGCATTAAAAAACATCAATTTGAAAGAAGAGCTAATTGAGATTCTTGTTGAATATTGGGCAAATGATTACATGGCACCATGGATCGGAGTTAAAACAATTATCGTCAATTATCTGTAATGTTACAAATATGAAGTTAATCAAGGTAAAGTGCAACGAACATTAGAGCCATTGTTGACATGTGCAGATCACAAACAAGCAGACACAACAATTATTTTTCATGTTTGTCACTTGAGTTGTGATACTCAAGTTACAATACGCTGTTCGGATACAGAGATTTTAATCATTATGCTGGGAAATATGAATTTCAACGAAAAGAATCTACTAATCTCGATGCATGTTGGAATCGGAAATAATCACAAATTTACTGATGTCACCAAATTGCACGAATCATTGGGTCCAAATGTGAGTTCTGTATTACCAGGGTTTCATGCATTTACGGGATGCGATTTTTATTCTGCTTTTTACCGTAAAGGTAAGAAAACGTTTGAAATCCTCCGCAAGTCTTTAACGTACATCCAAGCATTCAGCGAGATTTCACAAATTTTGAATTGTAACCTTGACCAATTGTTTACAACAGTGGAAAGCTATGTTTGCAGATTATATGCACTTACAGGAGTGGATGGTATTAACATTGCTCGTGTTGTATCATTTACTAAAACATACGGCAATAACGATGAATGCAATCCACCAAACTTGATAAAAAGAATGGATGGTTCGTTATTTCCGCACCGTAAAGCTGAACCGCAGCAACATTTTTTACGTACGGCATACATCGCTCATCTTTGGAGCCATGCTCGTCTACCCGTGCCTATGAGTGTGGATGGGAGGAAAGCGATAATAAATATTTGTTTAAATGGTTTGTGGGTGATCAATTGCTGCCATATGTCACCAGCATTGCGAATCTCAACGTAAACCCTGAAGGTACAAACATTTTTTCCTTTCTTAATTTCTGGCAATTTCCATTAAACAAAATGATTTTGTTATTTGATCAATATTTTTACAGACGACGATGAAACCGAAGTGGTTTAAGTGTACGACAAAACAATTGATAACTCAGATGATAGTGATGATTCCGATGAAGACAATAATTCTTGAAATTCTCCGTGTTAAATCAAACTTTTGATGTTCATTATGTGATTAATATAAATACTGAATTAATAGAAATATTATGTACTGCATTCGAATATACGAATATTAATTAGGTATATGATGTAGTTAATATTACCGCTTGACTTACATGAATTTTGGGTAAATCATAAAAACGTCATTTGAAACTAATAAATATTGTGGTTTAACAAATAGAAATGTGATACTAACCGTAAGCTGATTGTCTATTGGGGGAAAAGTCGTCAGTCAGCCGATAGAAAATCCTGCGCGTCGTATAGTTGCATAAGCGCGCTCATACATTTTCGCCCTGGCTGACGGTCTTACCCCCACTAGACTGGCAACTGACGGTCATTATTTTATTTCTATATATGTATGAAATCATTTATAAAAATTTCAAGCGGGATAAAATAATTTGAAAATCATATTTTTTTTGTCATGTTCACGTGCTCGACTGACGCATCATCCCCTGTCTGCCGAACGGCTGACGGTTATTTTTTGTTGTTAAATAATATCAATATTGTATGTAAACATTTTCACTTTGGATAAAATAACTTTGGAAAACTTTTTTTATGCGTACCGCAGCGCACCCACGGCTACTAGACTGACTGGCGATTGGTTTTGTCATTTGGAATGCGACTGCAACATATAGTATTAAATTCAGCCGAGATAAAATTCTTCGAAAAAAAAAACAGCTTCCTCCCGGACTATTTTCTTCTCTGTCAGAATTTTACCGGTGAAAGGCCTCATTATATGAGATGAAAGGGAAAATGTCTCATCACCAAAAAACGTGTAACGCATGTTTCGGATGTTATCGGAATATTTAGTGTATTTTTTTCGGGTTTCTTGTAAATAGTAGATTTTTTCAATATACTGCTGTCGGATTCCTTTCCAAAATCTCCAACGTGAATGTAAATGAACTTACAATTTGCGTCAACTATAGCAAGCAAAACAACAGATAAATAATTCTTATAATTATGGAAAAGAGAACCGCTGATCCTTGAGTTTTTAATTCTTACATGCTTGACGTCAATGGCGCGTATAAAATTGGGAAATTGACAGAATTTTGAAAACCTTAAGCAATATCTCTCCACCGTTGTTCGGTAAGCTTAGGAAAGCATTGTGGTAGTACACATTCCCATAAAGCACTGCAAACTTTTCTCAAAACCTTTCCGATTGTCGTGTGTCCAATTCTGTATGGCAGGTGTAAGTCAATCTGATCACATCCACTACTCAAGTACCCATAACGGAAGGGAGAATGTAATCAGAAATATTTAGGTAATAACTAATAATAAGTTGCCTATATCGCAACAAAATATTTGTTATAACATCTATAATATGTATTTACTTTCATGCAATAAACTTATTAAAAAATTGAGAAACATCAAAGACAGTTATACATAGAGTATGAAGAAAAAACATCCGGACAAGCAGCTGATTCTGGATGGCGGTATATTTTTGCTCGGCAGTTATCTTTTCTGCAAAATACTAATGTCCTAATGGAAACTCAATCCACAATAGACAGTAATAAGGACGAGAATGTAGATACAGTTGTCGACGAAGGTAACAAAACAATACAACCAGGACCATCAAATTCTCAAATCTATGACCAAAGGACTTCAAAGAAGAAAACAACGTGAAATCTAAGCCTCTTTGGTCAACTTTATGACGACTCCTATTATTTCATAAAATACACCTGCAACCCTTCCAGAACCTAATGCGGACAGATCGTTTTTCGAGAGTATTATTCCGTCAATTAGCGATCTTAATGAAGACCAGAAATTAGAGATTCGTTGTGAAGTACTAAACCTAATTATGCCCATGAGAGCCAGTGGCGCCATTCAACATCACATTCCTTCAAATATATCCTATCATACCTATCCAGAGCCGCACCCCACCCCCCACATATCTATCATCTCCACAGTTAACACCAGCTCAGTCTTACCAATGTTCCCTTCAATCTGCACCAACTCTTCACACGCCCAAATACTTACACACATCTCAAAATCACAGGCATTTCCCAATAGCTTTAAGACTAGCACCTTACTCTACCAATTATTTTCGTTCACAAACCTCCTCTCAGTATATGGAACTCCGTACAATTCCACCCTCACCTTCTCCAGAACACAACGCCGCTGCTTCTATACAACCGATATCTCCGTCCGACTCATCGTCGACGCCATCTCAAGATTATCATTTACTATATGATGCGGAAGAATTATTTGACAACACTTATTTGAAATTAAAAAAATTATAAATTGTATGTAAAAGTAATCAAACATTACCTCTCTCCCAAAGCATGTTGAAACGTCATGTTGTTGTTAGCATTGTCGAGTTTATTCTTTTTTTAACACACAAACGCAACCATGTATGACAACCTTACGCACATACAAAAAGTATGAGTAACTAGTATGACTATACTACTTATATATGTTACTTTTAATTAGATGTAAATGTAGATGTTTCTGAAAAATTCTAAAAGCTGGTACTAATACACCGAAAACATTTTCAACGACAACGCGACTACTAGACAATTTGTAATTAAAAGTACGTTCTTTTGTTCCGATATTATGATAACCTTCAAAAGGTTTCATATGTGTTTATGCAATGCGAAAGTTCCGTCGCCAAGAAATACATATGGAAGACTATCATTTCTTCTGCGTAATGGAGTATCTGGTGGTAAATTTAAAGTACCCGCGATAATTTTTTGCCACAGTAAGCAATTTTTAAAAATCCCTCCATCACTGATCCGCCCCTCACCTCCTATAGCCGCGAAAATGAAGCGATAATGACTATTGACTAAATAGATATTAATACGACACTAGAACTATTTTTAAACTTATAATACTCAGAACCACTATGTGGTGGGCATTTAACAAGAATGTGCTTTCCATCTAATGCTCCAACGCATCGTGGAAACCGTGTCCTAAATTCCTTTTCAATATGTAACCACTTTTCTGGTGTTTGCGGTATTTGAAACAAAGAAATATTTATTATATTACATATAGACTTAAATTTACTAGAATAAAATAATGTGTTTTTATTTGTTTCAGCCTGAAAATGAAAATGCCCAGAATGAGAATACTATAAATGAAAATATTACAAATGAAAATATGACATATGAAAATGTTATACATGAAAATATTCTGAATCAAAATATCAGGAATAGAAATGCTTCAAGTAGTGTACAGAGAAAGCGGCACCAGAACTTCTACGTAGATGATGCTGAAAGAAAATTAAATAAGAGTTTTCAGACTATGAATAATATTTTGATGAACAAAAAACAGCAACAAGACGACTGTGATATGTATGCCAAACTTTTAGCAGTGAAGCTGAGAAAATTTCCAGATGGAATTTCTCAACGAATTATGTACAAAATTGATGGTTTACTTCTTGACTTCACTGAATTTTATGAACGACCATCTATTTCACCCAACTCATTTTCTTCAACCCCATCTCCAGTTAATCAACGATATCCAGCCTATAACATTCCATCACCTCCAGCCAATACCGTTCAAGTATCTCCAGCCCACAACATTACACCATCTCCAGCCAATATTAGTCGACCTCCAGTGTATAACATGCCATCACCACCAGCCAAAACAGTTCACGGATCTCCAGCCTACAGCATTCCACCATATCCACCCAATATTATTCAACGATCGTATACAATTTCATCATCTCCATCCAATACCGTTCAAGGATCCCCAGCCTACAGCATTCCACCACCTCCAGCGAATATTATTCAACGACCCTATACCATTCCAACATCTACAGTTACTGTTCCGCCATCTCCAATTACAATAAACATACCAGACCAGAATTCAGAATCCGTACCTAATAATATTATTGAGACTGCATTCTTGAACGCTGAATAAAGATTTTCCTGTTTTTAAGTACCTACACTTTCTGTTTACTGTTCCTACTGTGCACTATTTGCTACATTTAAAAAATTTATTTTTAAAAAATATATTTTTTTTTAATTAATTTAATTTGATGCTTTAGAACACAGTTAATAGCTTTGCAAACTTCAGGAACTATTAAAGAGATGACTTGATGTAAAACCTTGAAGAGAAAGTGAAGACTTCGATAGCTGTTTTCTGTGGCCAAATAGCGTACCGTTATCGCTAAACATATTTTTGGTGGTATAGCAATTCTCATGTGAGTATCTTGTTTTTTGATCAGAGGCTCAATTTTATTTAACAAAAAATCGAAATCTGTTCTTGACATTCGGCAGAAGTTGTGGAACTCTTCAGATTCCTCGCAAGTTAACTCTCTGATGAAACTGTTCACACTACTTCTGGAAGTAATAAATACATATATAAATAAAATAAATACATAAAAGTAGATAACAACCAACTACAGCTGTTTTCGTGGAGCCGATCACGAACACGTACGGGATGTGCGCGCATGCGCACTTAAAAATCAGCCGTTCGCGGAGCAAAAAGTTCACCCTCCGGATTAAAAGTTTCGTGTTCGTGGATCACGTTTGTTAACCTATGGAATAATTCAGAACGCGTTCGACAGATCCTTGGATGAAGGGAGGGATAGTTTGTTCAGAGCGAATCATAACCTAGACCTTTGTTTTTGTTTGGGCATGTTCCGGAGGTAACGCAAGAAAAAGAAGTAGGTACACATTTTTTAAATTGCAATAGACTTGTTTTCTATGTAGCAGTGAAAATATACGAAAATGCTATATTTTTTATGTAGATAATGCAATATTTAGATACAAGTGATGATGATTTGGAAGAGCTGCTGAGAGACTTCGATTATGTGCCCCAAACTGCAATTTTTTTAAAGAAGTCGTGCCACAGTTTGACGATGAACTGTTTCTGGCACATTTCAGAATAAATCGAGACCTAGCAATACAGCTATCACATCGATATGAAGCATCACAGTACTTCAATTATCAAAAAAGGGACTCGGATAAAACAAGTCCTTTAAAAGCAATTCTATGTTTTTTTATGGTTCTCGGGCAATGAAGGTGCTACTTTTAGAGATGTATCTGACCGATTTGGTATCACGATCAGTTCCCTACATAAAATTGTAAAATGAGTTACCGAGTTGCTGTCAAATATGTCTGTGGAAGTTATAAAGTGGCCAACGGATGAAGAAAAAGTTATAATTGAAGGGCATTTCCGCCAAAAGGAGTTTCCCAACATAATTGGGGTCATTGGTGGCGTTCACATCAAAATTGATAAACCAAAAGAGGATCCACTTTCATTTTTGAACAGGAAACACTTCTATTATATCTAGGTAATGTTAACGTATACCGAATCCCGCAATTTGTATAGGTATAGTTTAATATGAGTATGTAGATAAAAAATGTTTGACTTTTGAACAGATGTTTTTATTTCGATACTAATGTCACTATGTTTTTGTATTCTTAGGCACAAGTTGTTTGCGACCACAGGAAAATAATAAGATATTTTTGTTGGATATCCGGGATCGGTCCACGACAGTCGAGTGTTTCGATCATCACCTTTATTTGAAGCACTTGATGAAAAATGTGGCAATTATTTTATTATCGGAGATAGTGCAAACCCTTGCTTAAAACATCGTTTAACTCCTTTTCAAGACAGAGGTAATTTGACTCGGCGTCAAAGAAATTATAATTATCTACTTTCCAAAAAATAGGTACATAACTGAGGACTGCTTCGGTCGGTTGAAGCAAAAATTTCGACAGCTCTATCATTTAAAGCTAAGAAGTATTGAATTTTGCGTACCTACATTTCATTAGAGCAGTTTCAGTATTGCACAATTTGTCAATAACAGATATCTTTCCTGTACCAGAAGAAATATATCCCCACAACGAGGCCATTATCGTACAAGATGTTGAAGTTGAACGTCAAGATGATAGAAGAGGGGTAACAAAAAGAAATGAAGTTATCAACAGCTTACCACTTCGAATTTAGTTTTGTTGTATAGTTTTAACATTCAGTTGTATAAAAGATAATCGAAAAAGGAAAGACATCTTGATCAAACATCTACCAGCTGATGTGGAATTAGCTCTTTATCACATTAAGAATGAATTTTAAAGAAATATTTATAGCTCAAAAATTAGTAACATCACAACTAACTATTTACACTCCAACGGTAAACAGTACGATGGGCTGTCTTTGGTTTACTTCAACAAAAAAATTTATGAAAGACCATCCAGATTTCATTATAACCAATTCGGACAAGGGTAATGTTACAGTTATTATGGAAAGAACTAGATATGATGATCTTGCCTTACAACACCTTAATGATACAACCTATTACACGAAAGTAAGAGCTGATCCCACATTAACAGTACAACAGAAAGCCAACAAATTGGTCACTAAATTGAAAAGATAAGGTGAAATTACAGAAGAACTCAGTAAAAACCGTTACAGTGGTGTGTTACTTAAATTCTATGTATTACCGAAATTGCACAAAACCGGTTCTGTCACTACGTCTTATTATCTCATCCGTGGAAGCACCTAACTTAAAAATAACACAGTACATTACCAACATTCTTACAACAGCCTATAATAAAAACAACAGGTTCTTTGTCACCGATTCTTTTGAATTTGCCAACTACATCAATGAATTTCAAATGCCACCGAATCATAAGATTGTTAGTCTTGATGTTGTGTCTCTGTTTACCAATATCCCTCTGGAGTTGGTCATTGCTAGTATTACTAAACATTGGGACAACATTGAGACACATTGTACTCTATCACAATCCAACTTCATAAAATTGGTTACTTAAAGTTTTAACACTACCTACTTGTCGTACAACGGCCAGGTGTACCAACAGATCTTTGGAACGCCCATGGGCTCCAAGATCTCACCTATCTTAGCGCAGTATGTCATGGATGGCCTATTAGATCATTGTGTACCGCTTCTTACTTCTGAACTTCCTTTTATCAAGAAGTACGTTGATGACCTGGTTTGTGCAATTCCTGCGGGGATGGAGGATCAGATCCTGGAAGTATTTAACAACCACGACATTCATATACAGTTCACTATCGAGGAGGAGACTAACAATAGTGTACCCTTCCTCGACACTAAACTAATCCGAACGGAAAGGAACGTTATCATTTTGGACTGGTACCAAAAACCGCCTAGCTCAGGACGATATCTTAACTTAAGATCCGCTCATAAATAAAGGATGAAAATGTACCTGGTGTTGGGACTGAAGAACCGTATCATTAGAATCTCTCATCCATCCCTGAGACACAAACCTATGTAAACTTCAAAACTTACTAATCAACAACTTGTATCCTAGCAACCTGTTGAGGAAATTACAATTTTCTACTCCTGACACACTTCGTGCAAGAGTTGGTGAGGTTTTCAGCCCTCCGTTGGGTGGAGAAGGTATTGTAGGAAACCAACCAGTTAACGCAGTCAAGAAATATAGATCTCTACCTTTTGTAGAAGACCTAACACCAAAAATCATTAGAGTTTTGAAACATGAAACCGATGTCGTTGTTGCCCCGAAGTTCCCCAAAAGGTATCTAATCTATTTACAAAATCAAAGGACAAAACTGAAACACTTAACAGCACGAATGTAGATTATAAAATAGGATGTAGTAATTGTAATCAGGCTTATATAGGTATGACCGCCCGGAATCTCAAATATAGAATCACGGCTCACCGGAGTGATATTATATGTAATAAAGACTCTCGCGCTTTAGCCAAACATGCAATTTCTACCGGGCATAATCCCGATTATTCTAATGATACTGTATTAGATACTGATCCTAATCTTTTCAGACGTAACGTTTTGGAGGTGGCCCATATCTTTACAGGAACCAACTTACTTAACAGGAGAGCCGATATCCAAAATCTTAACTTAATATATTAAAATATCTTGTTTTTGGATAGCCACCATAAAGAAGGCACAAGAGCTGATAGCCAGATATCGACCCGCTTGGATTTATTAAGTTGATTTCACAATAGGCATTATTTTAAATATACATTCTAGGTAACCAAATACACAATTGTTCTATGCCTCTCATATCACTCTGTGTTTTATATAATTCTGTGTTTGACATTGTGTTCCAAGCATATATAAGTTAGGTTGTCATTTCCACGGTTCTTTCCGTTATAACCGGTAGAAGCATCCATGTGACTTAGCAATAATTGTCGCACCGTCATCTGTTTTAATTAAGTACATCCGATTGTTTTAATGTGTTTAGCGGTTTCTATGACAACCTCACAACTGTAAGAATTTAATCTTTTAGTATATTTAATCGTTATAACATCGTCTTGTACTCTCGCAGCACGACTGAAGAAGAATGAAATACATTCGAAAGCTCTCATCGAAGTCAAAGAGTCTTCTTTAATTGCCCAATCTCTGGCTACAAACCAAATATTACTGACACTTGTGTTCAACTAGTTAACCACGATTAACTACCATTGGTTTATATATATATATATATATATATGTAGTGCGTTTATTTTAACTGTTGCCATAGGAATTTACATGCTAAAAATTATACCTTGTGTTACCTTTTTTTTATGGCTTAGACTGTCTCCATAACTTCAAAAACCATCGGAAATACGTTTAATTTTTTTATTAACCTATTTAACCAATTACATTTAAATTTATACACACAATTTTAAGAAAAAAAATCGAAAAACTAAAACTATTAAGTAAATTGTTCACAATGTCGTCCCTTGGCTGCTAAACAATAATCTAACCGATCATAAAAATGTCTACGAGTTTTGTGTCGAACCGTGATCGAGTTACAAGCGGCTGTAATTTCTGTCTTTAACTCTTCTACGTTTTCAGGTTTTTCTGGGACATTGTCGTACAATTTATTCGATAAATTACCTCACAAAAAAATCTAGTGAAGAAAGGTCTGGGCTTCGGGGAGGCCATTTAAATGGTCCATATCGCCCAACCCAATTGTTAGGAAAACTTTTATTTAAGAATTCTGTAATAGTGAAAGCACTATGAGCTGAAGCTCCGTCTGGTTGGAAAAGTATATGCGAATTAGTCCGTAAGTCTTCTAGGCGAGGGCATACTTCCCTCTGAAGCAGCTCTAAATATTTGTTCAGGTTCAGACATCCATCAATAAAAATTGATACCAATATATCATTGCCCACAATTCCAGCCTAAACATTAACTTTCTCAGGCCGTTGTGTATGAGTTTCTCGAATTTTGTAGGGATTGTCTCGCGCCCAAATGCTGAAACGCATGTAATTTTGTACTTACGTATTAATTGCTTAGAAGTTCCTCGGCCGGCTAGCTCGAACTAATAAATGACTCAGGCGTGGTCGAAAAGAAATATCAACATCAGATTGTAGTCATTTAATTGAGTAAGTCAAATAACCCAAAACAAATTCTTAAGAATGTCCAAATACCTAATCAAAATAATCATGATACTAAATCTTCACATATACGCAAACTACTAAAATACATAGAAGTTGCAGAAGTAATTGCAGAAACACATAATTCTTAAAGTTTGTTACTAATTAATGGGGAAATCGATCGATTTAATCGAGTTTGGTAAAAGTTTGTCAACGGAGCTGTTAAATACTTATTACTCAAACCAATCCAATACACCAACCAATTCACGAAGCCCAACCAAAAATCTCAACAAACATTAATTAAACCCAAACCTCGGGGAAGGTATTACTTTCCCCGAGGCCCGAATTCAAGTCTCTTTTCTCTTGCCGACCCTAACTCTCCCACTTATTTCCCAAAATACAATTTCAAAAAACCCCTCCTACAGATTTTCAGCCTATCATTGACCGGGCACATATCAACGGGGCGTTACAATATCCCTCTCTGTATAAAACACATCGCTCTCGGAGCACGTGATAAGATTAACGGTATTCGACTTCCAAGAAAGTTAATTATCCAAAACGAATATTGCGAACCTCTTCGAAATTGTAAGTGGCGACGCAAAGTCGAGACATCCTAAAAAATTGTTTAACAAAACCGTTCGAATCCGACTCCAAATGCTTTGCACAAATCTCGTTACCCGGCGAGAGAAAATCATAACGTAACAATGCGTAGATTTTGTTTGTTTAATGTACCATCTAACTTAAATGTACTCTCATCAGAGAATAACATTTCGCTCAAAATATTTTGATCATTATTAGTTCTTTCCATCCACAATTTACAAAATTCCATTCGTGGTAAGTAATCACTTGGTAGTAATTTGTGAACATTTTTAATGATGCACGATTTGTACTTTTCTTTTTTTAACCCCCTAAAGCAACTACTTTTTGAAATGTTAAATTGATACGCAAGCAAATTTAACGTGGTGCAGGCCTCATCTTCTACCGCTAAACATAAATTCATTTTTATCTTTTCTGTAACGACTGAACAATTTCTCACACGTTTCTTGTGCTCAGAATTTACACGTTCCGTAGTACGAAAATTATTGTACATTTGAAGCACTGATGTTTTGCTGGGAACAGGCCGAGTAAGATGTGCGGAAACAAAGTTATTCACAATTTCTCTGCTGGACAGGCCTTTTGTGTATGCCGTAACAATTTCCACTTGTTCTTGAATAGTATAAACCGACATTTTCTTTGTAAAATGTAATTAACAAATTTTTTGCTTGACTTTGAGAACTTTGACATTTATCTGTCACTAAAAGTAATGGCATTTTAGCCACCTTGAATTAATGACACAAAATAATACTCAAAATTACACCGTGATCCTACTAGTACTTTACAACAAAAGGCCAACAAGATGGTTTCACATTTAGTAAATAAGGGTGAAATAAGTGAATATATTAAATCTTCAATTTTAATATACAACTGTATTGCACCTAGATTATATACCTTACCTAAAATACACAAGCCAGTTTTATTCACGAGACCGATTTGTTCCACCATAAATTCACCCAACAGTGGTTTGGCCCATTACATGTGCGATATTCTCACTGAAACATATAATGACAACGACAGAAGGTTGTCCAAACTCTCGAAGTTGGCCATGTAAGTATCCGAAGAAAACACTAAGTCTTCGCCAACGAATTTATTTAATAAGGACTAAGCGACCGGTTTCGACTGATTAACAGTCATCATCAGGCTTCATCTAGATATGAGGATGCATTAGTTGACTGAAGGTAAGTATTTTACATAACAATACTCACAACCAAAAGATTCTAGGGCTCCGGGTGTGCGACATGTGGAGTGTCAAAGATTAAAACAACATGGACAAATACAGTTAAAATTAACACATATCGAAACACGAACTAAAATTGTATAACGGATTGACCCTACTTATGTTGACATCCTCTTTGTGCAAAGGTTGAAAGACCACTGTCTTTCCCATCTCGAAAAGGACCGAAATTGACAGCCCCGTGTATAACATTCTTTCTGTGTTGAGTTGTATTTTGTTCTACCTATACCCGCCAATTTTGAAATTGCGCATGCCCCCACATTTGGGGAAACTTTTTTCATTCCATCACGTTCGAGAATTTTCTAGAAAGTCAATTTCGGTCCTTTTCGAGATGGGAAAGACAGTGGTCTTTCAACCTTTGCACAAAGAGGATGTCAACATAAGTAGGGTCAATCCGTTATACAATTTTAGTTCGTGTTTAGATATGTGTTAATTTTAACTGTATTTGTCCATGTTGTTTTAATCTTTGACACTCCACATGTCGCACACCCGGAGCCCTAGAATCTTTTGGTTGTGAGTATTGTTATGTAAAATACTTACCTTCAGTCAACTAATGCATCCTCATATCTAGATGAAGCCTGATGATGACTGTTAATCAGTTGAAACCGGTCGCTTAGTCCTTATTAAATAAATTCGTTGGCGAAGACTTAGTGTTTTCTTCGGATACTTATAATAACAACAATGATTTTTACATCAGAGACTCATTTGCGTTTAGTACTTTCATAAATGATTATCTTTTACCTGAAGGTTATGTGTTGGTAAGCTTCGATGTGGTGTCCTTATTTACAAATTTACCATATAAAGTAATTCGTGACTCACTCAATACCAAGTGGAGTGACATTTCAAACCATTGTAATTTATCACTTGATTCCTTCAATAACATTCTAAAATTTATATTTGATTCTAATTATCTCTGTTTTAATAACACGTTTTACAAACAAACTTTAGGCACACCTATGGGATCATATCACCCATACTAGTAAATTTTGTACTATATGATTTAGTGCAAGACTGTTTGAACAGAATACATTTTAATATACCTTTTGTTAAAAGATACGTAGATGACCTGATACTAGCCGTCCCTGGTGGACGTGCTATCGAAGCTTTAAATATATTCAACGAATACAACGAACATATTCAATTCACTCTTGAAGAATAGGTTGATGGTTAAATTCCTTTTTTAGATATGTTACTTGTCAGAGATGCCACAGGTTGTATACGGACTCGTTGATATCGCAAGCCTATGTGCAGCAACAGATATATTCACTATTTGTCATATCATTCTCATAGATTCAAAGTGAATTTGATTAAAGCTCTAAAAGAAAGAGTGATTAGGTTGTCTCATATAAATTTCGTTAAAGAAGATTTAAATAAATTAAAATTAATTCTGTTGGAAAACTCTTACCCTCAAGCAACTCGTTAATAAAATAATTTTTGGGTCTGTTGTTTCTCTTAATACATCCGATGCTTTACTTAATGTTTCAAACGTGTTAGAACGTGATAATTTAAATTCAAATTTAAATCTACAAGAGAACCATCAGTAAATCAAATCAAGTAAATAATGATGAATTAGAAAATGCCGTAGTGTTCTGATCTTTACCTTATATAGAAGGCTTAACGCCGAAGCTTTTAAACTCTATTAAAAAACATACCATTAAAATAGAGAATAGAAACCTTATAACAGTTTCTCGAATTTTCTCGAAATTAAAACAACCTCTCACCATCAAAGAACAATCCAACGTAGTATATAAATTAAACTGTAATGATTGTACTCAAACATATATAGGGCAGACTTCAAGAAATCTGTGGGGTAGACTAGTCTCACATAAAAGTGATGTAAAATTAAACAAAAGGTCATGTGCCCTAGCAGAGCACTCTATTTATTTGAATCACTTTTTTAATTTTTCACAACCACAAGTATTATGTACTGAAAGGAATTTTCACAAAAGAACTTTTTTTAAAGATGACATAAATTAGGTTAGAATCAAATTGCTTTAACAAAAGATCCGACATAAATAATTTAAGTAACATTTATGAATATATATTGTATTTAAATAATCAAGACCGTACTAATTAAATTAGATGTTTCTACCTAATAGATGTAATTTTCTACTTAGTAATTTTTGTATAGTTGTTTCTACGTAGCTGTGTATTTCATCTGGTTGTAAGTTGTAAGATCCTAAAAATGATATTAAATAATTCATTATGTTCCATGTAACTTACCTGTGTTCCATGAGAAACTGTCAGTTTTTACTGTTTCTTGAGAGTTTGGCGCGTTAATAGAAACTCCAACCTCACTTTAACACGGTTGAAGTGGATCTCGTATTAGTATAAAAAAAACGTTAATTTTCGTATTTCCAAAGAGTGTACATAAAGTACTTACCTCACAACTGTACCGTTTCTCCTGAAACGTAATGTAAAGCTAGTTTCACATTTAGCACTCACTGTAGTAAGTATTAATTTTACAATATAAATGTATGTGATTGATCTCCTACATTTGTAGGTTGTCCTGAAGAAGAGAGCAAATTGGTTCTCGAAAGCTTGACAAAGTTATAATAGAGTTTCAAACTTAAAACAGGCCTAATTTATTGACTACAACCTCACAAACAGATCTTTTGAAATACAAAGTTTGGAAGTCACTCTTTTTCAAACTAGTTAGTCATGACTACTCTCAAGGTTATATATATTTATATATATTTCTACACTTGTATATATATATTGCGATCATAAATATCGATCGATAAATCGATAAATAGCGATCTAACCCAACATTTTTGTTCACAGAACCGTGAACATTACCACAGAAAAGCTTATTTATACAGAACAAGTTTATAACAAAGAACAAATATTCTAAAGTTTGTCAGAAGCATGTCCGAAGTGCGTTAGCGGTGTTCAAAATTCCGAATTTGCCCGGAGCTAAATCTTAAACGCGCTTGCGCCATGGCATAAGTTCAGTTTATGCTTTGAATCTATTCGGGATTATCTCCGCAAAAATAGCTTATGTAGCGAATGTCTATCGCAAACAATCGCAAGTTTGTCGTGCGACGAGAATTCTAAAACAGATTTTTAAACCCCTTTCCTACCTATGATAATTTTATTGTTCCTTATACTTACCTCGTTCTATTGCGATGGATAGACTTCATCCACCAGCTCCGTTGGCGAGGACGACGACGACATTTCTTTTTATTACATTTATGTAATTCGCTATACTAAATATGAACAGCGCGCACGCTGCCGCAGTTTCTGCATCAATTGCAGTGCAAAGGCAAAGTGCGGAGTGTGGCGATTAATTGCTCGAGGAGAGCAGTGTATGGCCAGAGAGGGCAATACGACGACAGCGCGAGGAGCATAGTGTGGCTGAGGCATATTGATAATGAAAAGCGCTAAGAAAGAAGCAGATAATGTATTATTCCATTCATTGACGGTTTTTGCTGATAATTTTAAAGTACTGCTTGGATTCAGATGAAATTTGAAACATATATAGGAAAAATGTCAAAGGAAAAAAGTTATATGGGAGTGCCACCCCTTCTCGGGGATGAAAATATTTAACCTCAAAATAATCCCGGAAATCGATACTTTGTTCAATTCCAAGCAAAAAAATTTACATAAATTTTCTCGGGAAGTTAATATTTTCCGAGTTATTCACGATCGGAATTGTTGATTTTCTACCTAAAAAATGGACGTTTTTGAGTAGTTTTTCAGAAATAACTCGAAAACTAAATTTTAACAAAAATGTCATGAGGATAAAAAACAAACCCTTCATAATAACGAAACGAAATGCGTTTTTTACATTTTCATCGCAGTAACATAACCCGAGTTGCAGTCCGATGAATGTACGGGTTTATTTCAATTAACCTAGAATCGAACATTTTATCATCAAATAAAGTAAAAAGTAGAAACTTTTACAAATACTGTGGAAGGACCACTCCGGATAAAAGTTCTTTAAGAAAAACAACTGTATATAATTGCAATACCGAAACTATGACCAAAATTAAGACGTTTACAAAATAAATCTATTTAAGGCTGGATTCACCTAAAAGTATTTTACCCAAACTTAGTCCACTGTACTTGTCTCGCTCACGGTGTAAACCGAATAGTAAAAGAAATACGAAACCAGTTTCTGATAGTAAATGAGATAAAAAATAATATGAAAAAGGTTTTTGTTAATGCTCCTTTAAGAGTATAGATATATTAACAAACATTACGAGATGTACCATTGCCTCCAAATATTGTCATTACGCGATGGGGTACCTGGCTTGAAGCGGCGTTATTTTATTTTCAATATTTTTCCCAAATAAACGAAATAATGTTACAAGTTTGACGATCATTCATCTATAGCAATTAAGGAAGCGAAAAATAAATAATTAAATACCCCCGCGTTGAGCCAAACTTAAGTTTTGTAAATAACAATTAGAGCATAATTTGTGAAAATATGACAAAAGCAGATGAAGAAAAATGACGTTTCCTTAACCGATTCCACTCAACTTATTGAGAATTTGAAACAAAAAATCAATAAATCTAAGGGGAACATTGGTCAACACATTTCAAAAAAATTAGAAGACGTGGTAAGTAAAAGTCAAGGTTTCGTTTTATTAAGTAAAGTTTCAAGGGTTTTGTATGGAGAATCAAGTTACTTGAATACAGATCCTCAAATTTTATCAGTATTAAAATATGCTCCGATTACATCTGTCGACGTAGAACTAGTTTTTCTATATGCAAGTATACAATAAATGACAGAAGGCAATGATTTAAATTGGACAATTTAGAAAAACGACTTATATAAGTGTAAATTCAAATATGTAGTTAGGAAATTAAAATGTTCTTTATTACACTTTGTAACTAGATTAATAATTTTTAGGCAGCTGAAATATTTTGTATATAATGTATATAATATAATGAATTATAATGTTGTATACAATTAAAATTACAATTAATTAGTTAATACTAGTTTGCAAATGTACATAAAATGTAACTACCTATAATAATATTATTAAACCAGTGAAGGAAAAAGGTGCATTTTTTGCCAGTAGCATTGTTGACGCTGCAACATTTTTTACAAGGTTAAATAGGGGAATTTTTGCAATTAAGGGAATTATATAATCAACTTAAATAGGGAATCGTTGGGATAGGATTATTGTTTGTTTTTTAGTAGTATATTTATAATTAATTGAGTACAGGGATTTTTCAAGTAATTGGGTACAGGGATTTTACAAGTCACAAACTAGATGAAGGATAGTTAAAGACAACATCAGTAAATTGATTTAACGTTCGCACACGAATCAATAACATTTAGCGACCAGTTCACGTTACTAGAGAAAACAATTACGGTTAAACGTGAACCGGTCAAGTTCAACTCTCAACACTCAGCTGACTAAGCATAACACGGTGTTTAGTTAACATGATAACGAAAGGTCAGCTGGGTACAAGGTAACGAAACAAATAATATCACATCTAACCAATGTAAATTGAATTGTATAAAAACCCCGAATTTTGGTACAATAAACTAGTATACCCTAGTATGCTCATTAACGACAGTGTGTGTGATCTTTCTTCACGCCACCTAACCTGACTACCTAAACCTAACAAAACTTCAACCCGGAGAGTACGTAACGTCCTCTCTCCAAACTACAAGAACCTACGAGAACTTCGAGAACTTCAAGAGATTACGACACGCCCTGATCTCCATCTACAAGAACGTCTTCAGCCTTACAACCTGGAGACAAGATTTATCTCCGCAGCCACCCACGAGCCAAAGAGATATCTACATACAGTCCACTTCTATAGAGATCATTGCACAATGTCGTTCATGGTCCTTCGAGGAAAGTAACCAGCGACAACAGAAGAGAAGTTCTACAACTCCTGAGTAAGTCACAGATACTTCAGCAGGAAACCAAACCGACAATTCTACAAGTCCGAGACGACGGGCAGATCAAGTCACTGCAGCCGGGAAGAACCGCCGGTGACTACAACCACACATCTTCTAGAACTTCGACGCAAACACAAAGCGGGAAGTCCAGAAAACCAAGAAAGCTCCTGAGTAAGTCACAGCCACTGTACCAGGACGTCGAGTCACTGTAGCCGGGAGGAAGAACCGCCGGTGACTACAACCACACAACGTCTAGAACTTCGACGCCAACACAAAGCGGGAAGTCCAGAAAACCAAGAAAGCTCCTGAGTAAGTCACAGCCACTGTACCAGGACGTCGAGTCACTGTAGCCGGGAGGAAGAACCGCCGGTGACTACAACCACACAACGTCTAGAACTTCGACGCCAACACAAAGCGGGAAGTCCAGAAAACCAAGAAAGCTCCTGAAACTTCGACGCCAACACAAAGCGGGAAGTCCAGAAAACCAAGAAAGCTCCTGAGTAAGTCACAGCCACTGTACCAGGACGTCGAGTCACTGTAGCCGGGAGGAAGAACCGCCGGTGACTACAACCACACAACTTCTAGAACTTCGACGCCAACACAGAGCGGGAAGTCGAGAAAACCAAGGAAACTCCTGAGAAGCGGGAAGCCGAGCCAAGGATCTTAGAACCAACAAGATGGAGCGAGCAGAGGAACTGGTTCGAGAACAAGAGAAAATAGCTCAAGAAATCGTGCAACTACATAATAACTGCAAAAAAGACGGAACTTCTAGAAAAACCAAGGAGTATTTACAGAAAAAGGTGGATCGTCTAGACACGTTATGGGAGAAAGCCCAAGAGAACAACGAGATGTTCCACGAACTGGGATGCGGCGACCACCGCAATTACGTAAAAGCACAATATTTTAAAGATATGGAGGAAAGCTACAAGACATGTCGACTGTACCTGACGTCACACGAGGAGTACAAAACACCCAAAAAGCAAGTTTTTGAGTTAAAACTACAAGAGTCGACATCGCAAGGGAAGGCACCCAAGCAACACACAGAGCAACAACTCCGACAGGCCAAGCTAAAGGTAAAAATAACCAACTTAACAAGATTACTAGGACAAGCAAAGGACGAAATAGCGAGAGCGGCACCACGATGGTCGTACGCCTATCATCGGCAACAAATAGCCAAAGCATGGGAGATTGTTCAAGAACTTCACGACGAGATAATCATCCACAATGAAGAATACGAAATAGATCACGAAGGATACGCAGAATTGGAACAACAGGTCGGCGACACGTTACACCAATTAGAAACACGAGAAACTCCTTGCGTAACAAATACACCGCAGAGAGAAATAAAACTGCCTCAAATCCAACTGCCTACCTTTGACGGAGGATACGATAAGTGGTTAAATTTTTACGAGATATTTAACACAATGATCAACGAAAACGAAGCCCTGTCAGATCTGCAAAAAATGAGTTATCTAAAGGCCCATCTCCGAGGTGAAGCGAGTCGGACAGTTCAACATTTCCAAACAACAGAAGCGAATTATGCCGACGCATGGGAAACCTTGAAAAGCCGATACCATAACACACGCCTGACCGTAGATACACTGCTCGACAAAATACTAGACTTTTCACCTATTCAAAACGAATCCGTTCATCGGTTGAGGAGTTTACACGATGTTATCTTCGAGTGCACAAAGTGAATCCACAACTTAAACGTGAAGACAGATGAATGGGGACCATTTTTAGGCCGTATTATCAGGCGAAAATGGGATTCAGAGACAAACAGATTGTTTGAACAGTCGCTGGACCGATCAGATGTAATCCCACAATTTCAGTCATTGATGGATTTCCTAAAAAGAAGAATTCTATCGCTAGAGACAATGCAACATCAACAGAGTACGACGGCCACACTAAAGAAAGGACCCCCAGGACGATCGTTTTGCAAGTTCTGTGAGCAACAAGGCCACGCGATTCATCAGTGTGAAAAATTCCGCAATCTGAATATGGCAAAAAAGGAGCAAGTAGTAAAGGACAAACAGTTATGTCACAAGTGCCTGAATCACAACTTCAAGGACAACTGCTACAGCACAATGAAATGCAGGACGTGCGGACGTAACCACCACACGTTGCTGCACAAAGAATATCCAGAAAAAACAACGAACAGAAAACCACCAACAGGGGTAAAACAAGAAAACCCTGCAGTACATACAATAACATCGATGCAAGCAACATCCAACGATGAGAGAGCAGAAGAAACAGCTCTATTGGCAACAGCATTAGTAAGGACAACGACAATGGGTGGAGATCAGGCACTATTACGCATCCTGATCGACACAGGGGCAGAAGCATCATTTATCACAGAATCAGCCGCTCAAATGATTGGAAGTACTAGAGAGAAAATAAGAGCAGAAATTTCAGGAGTAGGCGAAGAAAACCAACTGATCTCGAAATCCAAGATCACGACAGAGATTCAACCACGGTTTCCAAGCAACTTCAGCATGAACGTCGATTTCATAATATTGCCTAAACTCACACAGGCACTACCAAAAAGAAACCTTCTTCAAGCGGAACTGCACTCTGACATAAGACTAGCGGATCCCACGTACTATCAAACAGGAGCAATTTATGCGATAATAGGGATCAAGGAGATCGGAAAGATAATATTGGGAACGACGATCAAGCTGGATAAAGGACTGACAGGACAAAAAACGACGTTAGGATGGATTCTATACGGAACCATGTGCCCAGAAAAGAAAAATGAAATGAACATAACTACTCTGACCGCACTTACAGAAGTAGAGAAAGACAACGAAATATTGGGAGCTGGAAGAAATACCGGAAGTACGCCAGAAGACGCCGGAGGAGGAAGAATGCGAGAAACACTACCAGGAACACGTATCCAGGGACGAAAACGGCAGATATATGGTGGCAATTCCATTCAAGACTGAGAATCCTGAACTAGGAGACTCAAAACAACAAGCTGCAGCACGACTTCTACAACTAGAAAAGAAGATGGAGAGAAATCGTACACTAGAAAAGATGTACAAGGACTTTATGGATGAATACATTACATTAGGCCATATGACAAAAGTAGCAGCAACAGAAAAGAAAACAGGAAGATATTACATACCTCACCACCCTGTATTAAGAGAAGACAGCATCACAACGAAGTTACGAGTAGTATTTGATGCCTCCGCGAAAACGACCAATGGAGTGAATTTAAACAGCACTATGCACACAGGACCCAGGTGTCAACAAGAACTGTTCGACATTCTGATAAGATGGAGGAAACATAAAGTAGTATTCTCCGCAGATATCGAGAAAATGTACAGACAAATTGAGATCCAACCAGAAGACCGAAAATATCAACGAATACTGTGGAGAAAAAGTGCGAACGAGCAGATGGAGGAGTATCAACTAAACACAGTCACATATGGAACATCGTCAGCCCCATACCTTGCAGTGAGGACTCTGATTCAGTTGGCACAGGACGAAGGAAAATCATTCCCAAAAGCAGTAAAACCCGTGCGAAATGATTTCTACGTAGACGATCTTCTGACGGGAGCAGACACAGTGCAAGAAGCTTTAGAGATGCAAAACCAGATCATTGGGATGCTGCAAACATCAGGATTCCCGTTAAGAAAATGGTCCAGCAATAGTCAAGAGATTTTAAGGAACATCCCCGATCATTTGTGTGATCAAACGATGCTCGAGATAAGCGAAGATGGATTAAGGAAAACCCTAGGGATACTATGGACACCTCATAGTGATCAGTTTAGGGTGCAAACGAAACAAAATGAAATGCCAAAAGTCACTAAACGAACAATAACAGCAGAAGTTGCGAAGATATTTGACCCACTAGGATGGTTAACTCCAGTGACAATTAAGGCAAAACTGATAATTCAAGAACTCTGGACACAAAAGGTTGGATGGGATGAAAAATTATCAGATGAAATCATGGATAAATGGGAAACATTCTACAACCAGTTATCTCAAATGGAATCCATTCAAATCCCCAGGTGGTTAGCTTACAACTCAACAGATGAGCTAGAACTGCATGGATTCTGTGATGCTTCGGAAAGAGGATATGGAGCAGTAATTTACACAAAGGTCACGAAACCCAACGGAGCAGTGACAATAACACTAGTAACATCAAAGTCAAAAGTAGCGCCTATTAAGATAAAATCCACGCTTCCGAGACTGGAACTGTGCGCCGCTGTGTTATTAGCAAAACTAATTCACCGGACCCAAGAAGCACTAGATATGGAGTGCACAAAGCTATTTGCATGGAGCGATTCGATGATAACATTAGCGTGGATCAATGGAGAACCTCTCAGATGGAAAACGTTTGTGGCTAATAGAGTAAGCCACATACACAAGTTGACGCCAAAACAAATTTGGAGACATGTACCTGGAGAAGAAAACCCGGCAGATCTAATATCAAGAGGGGTCGATCCACCAACGATCAGAGAAAATCAGTTATGGTGGGAAGGACCTATATGGCTAAAAACTACTACAACGTATGACGACAAAGCGGAAGTCCCAGCAACAAATCACGAAGAGAGAAAAACGGCAATCCAAATATGCGTAGCGACGGTAAAAGATGAAAACATATTGGAAAGATTCTCATCATACACAAGGATGCTGAGAGTACTGTCATACTGCAGAAGGTTTCTTAGACCGACAAAAGGACGCCTAACAGTGAAAGAATTAGACGGCACACTAAGGGCAGTAGTACGAGCAAACCAGGAAACAGAACTCCCAGAAGAAATAGCCGCGATCAAAGGAACAAAAAAGAGCAACAAACTACAGGCGCTAACACCATACTTAGATGACGAAGGGATCTTACGAGTAGGAGGTCGACTAGGGAACGCACAGCTTCCGATGGACCAGAGGCACCCAATGATCTTGACATCGACCAGTCATCTGGCTCAGCTTATTGTCCGACATGCCCATGTGGCAACCCTTCATGGAGGGAACAAAGTAACCATGGCCTATATACGCAGAAGATTCTGGATAACCAAACTGAAAACAACAACACAAAAGATGATCAGAAACTGCCCAACATGCATACGGCACAGAGCGATAGGGGCCACACAAATCATGGGGGAGTTACCAGCGGCAAGAGTAAATCCGTCCTGGCCCTTTGAACACACTGGAATAGACTACGCAGGGCCCATACAATTGAGAACTATGAAAGGTAGAGGGCACAAATCCTACAAAGGATACATAGCAGTGTTTGTGTGTTTTTCCACGAAAGCAATACACCTGGAAGCAGTAAGTGACATGACAACAGACGCCTTCCTCGCGGCATTTAGAAGATTTCAAGCAAGACGAGGATCGTGTGCGCATGTATACAGCGATAATGGCACAAATTTTGTGGGAGCAAGAAACGTTCTCATAAAAGAGATAGCCCGGATAACGTCTGATAATCAGGTACAAGACACGTTGGTTAGTGAGGGGGTGTCCTGGCACTTTTCCCCCCCGGCAGCGCCACACTTCGGTGGATTATGGGAAGCCGCCGTAAAATCCACAAAACACCACCTAAAACGTACAATAGGGGACAACACTCTCACATTTGAGGAAATGGCCACGTTATTAGCCCAAATTGAGTCATGCCTAAATTCCAGACCACTATGGGCGTTAACGGAAGACTCCGAACAGATAAGCGTTCTAACTCCCAGTCATTTCCTCATCGGGCGAGAAGCACTCGGCCCGTTAAGCATCACACTTTCTGACGTAACAGCGAGTGCGAATACAAGATGGAAGTTCATCCAGAGACTGAGGAGTCAGTTTTGGAAATCTTGGACAACGGATTATCTTCACAGATTACAACAGAGATACAAATGGAAAACCGTCGAAGAAAACTTTCAGATAGGAGATGTCGTAATCATAAAAGAAAATGAGGTCAACCCAAGCAAATGGCCACTCGCTCGCATTGTGGCCGTTCACCCGGACAAAAAAGGCAACGTACGGGTTGTTACCATCCAAAAACAAGGTGGATCGGTGTGCAAAGAGCGATCACCCAGTTAATTCCGCTGATAACAGAAACAATTAACCCAGTTACCAATACAATTGCATAAGCAAAGGTAATACACCGACGATTCACAAACAATAATTTCGACTAACCAGTACAAGTACTGTATCAGCAAAAATCAACTTCACAAGTCAACGCATCATCAAACGCTCATTCCATTGACAACCTCCGAACGCCAAGTACACCCAAAACCATGGGCACGACGTCGATTCACGAACCCCTCGAGTACTGGGTGAGGTGTCCGTACAACCCTCAGCACCAAGTAATATATAAACACCTCCCCCGGCATCGCGTCAAATGTCCGGATCGTGTGGAAGCCACCCCAGTAAAGATCCAAGCGGATGAACGAAGCTGGACCAGATATCCCGTTACCCTCCTGGACGTCCCGTGCGACGAGAGCTGGGATAACGAGAACCAAGCAGCAACCTCGACAACGGCCCCTCCTAGACCATCTACGCAGCAACCGACGAGAGCCACGCCGAGCCACCGACCGCCCTCCGTCTTCCACCAAACTACGTTTGGGAGGTACCCAGTGTGGCTCCTAAACGTCGAGTGCGATGAGAATTGGGATACCAACGACGAACCCAGCAACCAGTCGACAACGCCACGCCAGCAGCCGCCCGTCGCCGACAAATCAGCGCAGGACTAAGGGCTTGAGGACGAGCCGACCATCATCCCGCCAACTACACCGTCACAACTAGGGCCAGGATCCGACCAGCCAAGACACCATCACCAACTTCTGAGGCGCGAGTTGGCAGGATGTTGACGCTGCAACATTTTTTACAAGGTTAAATAGGGGAATTTTTGCAATTAAGGGAATTATATAATCAACTTAAATAGGGAATCGTTGGGATAGGATTATTGTTTGTTTTTTAGTAGAATATTTATAATTAATTGAGTACAGGGATTTTTCAAGTAATTGGGTACAGGGATTTTACAAGTCACAAACTAGATGAAGGATAGTTAAAGACAACATCAGTAAATTGATTTAACGTTCGCACACGAATCAATAACATTTAGCGACCAGTTCACGTTACTAGAGAAAACAATTACGGTTAAACGTGAACCGGTCAAGTTCAACTCTCAACACTCAGCTGACTAAGCATAACACGGTGTTTAGTTAACATGATAACGGAAGGTCAGCTGGGTACAAGGTAACGAAACAAATAATATCACATCTAACCAATGTAAATTGAATTGTATAAAAACCCCGAATTTTGGTACAATAAACTAGTATACCCTAGTATGCTCATTAACGAGTGTGTGTGATCTTTCTTCACGCCACCTAACCTGACTACCTAAACCTAACAAAACTTCAACCCGGAGAGTACGTAACGTCCTCTCCCCAAACTACAAGAACCTACGAGAACTTCGAGAACTTCAAGAGATTACGACACGCCCTGATCTCCATCTACAAGAACGTCTTCAGCCTTACAACCTGGAGACAAGATTTATCTCCGCAGCCACCCACGAGCCAAAGAGATATCTACATACAGTCCACTTCTATAGAGATCATTGCACAATGTCGTTCAGCATATATTTTTCCCAGCGAAGACGCTGATAAATTAATAAAAGTTCGCTTTTACGACAAGCTATCTACTACCTTATCGAGCATTAAAGATAACAAAGAAATATTTATACTAGGAGTCTTAAATCGACGAACGGAACGAGAACGCATCGATACGGTTATGGGCCAATGTGGGGAAACCACTATAAATGATAATGGACAATGCCTAAGAAATTTCTGCTAGAACGCTTCCTTGAAATCGATGAATGGGTATTTTCCTCACAAAGATATTCATAAATTCACATGAATACAGACGACAAAAAGATTTTGCTCTGTAATTGACTATGACATCCAAAAACAGAACTCAGCACTTAAAACTATAGACGTGGGGGTATATCGTAGTGTGGAATATGGATCCGATAACTATATGGTTGTAGCGAAGGGAGCAATAAACTATTGACTAACGAACACTGCAATTCAATCAGAAAAGAATAAGCCAGATAAGCCCAATTATAATTTGCTAAGTATTCACCAAGACTCAGTGAACTTCCTACATAAGATATATATAGCCGCAAAATTGCAAAAGATAAGTAGAGAAAATATCGACGCAGAAAATCTGTACAGCCAGATCAAATGCTGCATACGTGAGGCTGCACAAGAATCTCTAGGGTACCAAGAACGACAACACCAAGAAAACCCAGAATGGTGGTCGATAGAAGTAGAACAACTCGTTAAGAAGAGACAGAAAGTCTACGAGACGTGGCTACACACCACCACAGAAGAAGATAGAAGAATATATATGTAATGTCATGGGGTAGTGAAAAGGACAATTAGAGAAAGGAAGAATAAAACCTATGAGAAGTGTGAAGAGGTAGACAGGTTCATGGAAGGAACAAGGGTAGATAAAGCATGGAAGAAAATTAAGAATCTCAGGAAAGACACGAGACAAAAAGGTCAAATAATTCTGATAAGTGTGCAAGAATGGGAAAACTATTACAAAACGTTACTTACTGAAAAGTAAAAAGAGTTCGAGTATAAAAGATTATCAACCATACCAAAGCAACACCACGCTTACGGTTTGTGGATCTGAGGATGGAACGTTGCTACCGCCTTACGTAATTTACAAAAGCGAACACTTGTACAATACCTGGAAAGAGGGAGCTATTCGAGACAAACCTTGTTGTGATAAACATGTTGCATTAAAGGTTGTAGGTTTAATAGAACTTTAAACGGATGGATGGACGCCAACACATTCCAGTATTGGTTTGAAACATGCTTCATGCCACATGCCCGACGTTTGAAATTTCGAAAGGTGTTAATAGGAGACAACCTACCATCACATTTAAATGAATCCGTAATTCGTATGTCTGAAGAAAATTATGTCTCCTTCGTTTGTCTCGTACCACACTCAACGCATAACTGCCAACCACTTGATGTGCCATTCTTCAGACCGACGAAAGGGACCTGGCGTAATGTACTTACAGATTACAAACACCGAAATAGAAGTTCATCAGGAATTCTGACAGGAGTTTTCCCTTTACTTCTATCACGTGCTCGAGAAAAAATGGACAAAGTGAAAGCCCAACCCAATGGTACACCAGGTGACCCACAAGAGTCAGCACTAAGGCGGGCGGGTGACACACTGGAGAAACGAATTTCGTGAAACTAGTTTCAAGAAACAGGCAACTCGTTTCAGTACCAAATAACACATGTAATTATATGAAACGAGGCACACTGGCGTTTCTGAAACAGACGACCAGAAACTGTTTCGTCAACAAGTTGCGCGAAACGCAACGTGCTCTGCTTGATGTTACTTGTTTCTTAAAATTCTTTTATTTAATTTTGCCATATAAACTGACTTTTATTGACGTCAAATTAAACCTATAAAGTCATTGCTTATTTTGTTTATTTTGTACTGGAATAATAAAGTTAATGAACTTTAATTGTTATTAATAATTAATATCAAATTTCAACGATACGTCCGGTACGTTTACCAAGGTGCAATGGAAAAGTCATTTAATGTTGTATAAACTTACGTTTATCGTAAATCGGCAAAATGTCCATCGACATGCGTCGCATAAAATATCAATACTAATGTTAATTTCATAATTCGTAAACTAAGCAATAAACAGCGTAAACGATCTTGTATACGAATATTCATTAATAAAATAAACCAGTTGCAATCGAACCTCGAAGTGTTTCGGTCGACTTATTTAACCACCCTTCAAAATTACCTGCAACTTCGATCATCACAATTTAGACAGCGGATTAAATTATTTAAATCCGCTGCCAATTCAATTTTTCCGTATAAAGTGACGTTTTATATGTTTAAAATTGTTTTCGTCGTTGTCAAGGTTGCGGCACAGAAGTTGTGATCTTTTCAAATTTTCTCTTCAAAATTGGACTTACTCCGCTAAACGTCAGTTTAAATCTGGCAGAATTGAATAAAACGTTGTAATACACTCGCGGATAAAATTAACGTTTACCTTGCGATATTAACGAGCTTGCGGCTGCGCCGTGCGGGCGCTTAAACCTATCGCTTGTTAAACGTTCATTTTATCCGCTTGTATAATAAATAGCTATTATTTGCGTAGCATTTGCCGTGCGATAAGGACGGTGTAGTATATCCTTCTTCGGCTTTTGTTACTAGTAGCAAATCAGAATGCCCTAAGAAAAACCTATTTTGATATTAAACTTGTGAAAATTGTCGAACAGCACCCATGTTTATATAATTATCACTTAGCGGAATATAGCAAACGGGACTCTGTGGCTGTGGCATGGAAAAAAGTGGCCCAAGAAATGAATGAATCAGGTAATAAAATAACTTTTAATACTTTTATAATACGTTTAACCCTTCAGTGACCGCACCATGGTCTAAAAGACCGCACTATTTCCAATGTTTGCATAATTCTAAGAAAAATCGCGCAACACTGCTGCCGCAAGTATTACCTTACTGTTTTAGTTCGAGTTGCATTAGTACGTATCCATAAAGCGGACGGTGCAGTTCAGCCGCCAATAATTACACGTGGTGGTTCTTACCGCACGCGACTACTAATATAATTATTATTCCTAATAATAAAAAAATTGGTTTGGCACTTTAGAAAGTAAGTATTTATAATTTATTATCTTTAAATATCACTTAGTTTAAGTATATAGCAAATTAAATAATTAAATTCATTTAAATACATTAGTGCTTTAGTTACTGCGGCCTAATGTTCCGCGCGCGACTGTTCCCCAAACAAATATTTTGAATTTGAAATTTTATTTCAATACAACGTTTCTATTTCATTTTATGTTTCTACTTACCAATTATTGTAAAATAATGTGAACATATTTCGTTAACATAGTCAGATTTTACCTTATCTAATCATAAAATATTTTCTAGGATGTCTTCTTACGAAAAAGAGCAACAGAAGCTTGCTAAAAATACTCCTGTGGTAATTTGGATTATTAGGCATAATCCTAGGAGAGAGCCAAAATTTCAAAAATATTTCCTCTTATAGAGGAAATATTCGAATCGCAGGCTTTATCAGATTCTGCAGAAAACAGGGCATCGGACACTGATGACGGGCCGGAAGCAGAGCTGCAGATTATTGAGACACGAGATGAAGACTCCGGCACAGAGCAAGAAATGGAAGAAGATGACTTAAACCCAATGGTTGACATTCCTGGAGAGGAAGCTATTTTTCATGGAAAAAATGGCATGATATGGTGCAAGCACACCAACAGGAACAAAAAAGTTAGACGCTCAAAAGCTAATCTTGTAAGACAATTGCCGGGACCAAAACGAACAGTGAAAGATCTCAAAGAAATTATCCACATTTAGAATTATTTTATTGATGAATCCATGATTGAAATAATTGTCCAAAACACCAATAAATACATCGAAAATGAGCTAGCTGCAAAGTATTCACGCGAAAGAGGTGTTAAACCATTAAATGTGTCCGAAATTCGAGCTATAATAGGGCTTTTGTATTTCGCTGGAACCTACAAACCCAATCATCTAAATGCTGAAGACATCTGGATGACTAACGGTGAGGGTATTGAGATTTTTCGGCTAACAATGTCTCTGGCGACATTTCGATTCCTTCTAAGATGCATTAGGTTCGATGACAAAACTGATCGTGAAGAACGTAACAAATTAGACAAGCTAGCAGCTATTCGCGTATTTTTTGATAAATTTGTAGATAAATGCAAATCAGGGTACAATCTATCGGAATTCGTAACAATTGACGAAATGCTCCCTGGTTTTTTAGGCAACTGTTCATTTATTCAGTACATTCCTAGCAAACCTTCAAAGTACGGCATCATTGTGATGTGATTTAGTATGTGCGATGCCAAAATGTACTACACTTCAAATTTGGAAGTGTATGTTGGGCGACAACCCGATGGACCCTTTGCAGTAGATAATTCCGCAATAGAAGTTGTAAAAAGCTTATGTACACCAGTAAAAGGTTCTGGACGTAATGTAACCTTAGATAACTGGTTTGTGAGCATTCCACTTATAGATAGTTTGAAGAGAGATTTTGGATTAACGGTTGTAGGAACAATCAGGAACAATAAAAGGAAATTACCTCCAGAATTACTCCAGGGATCTCGTACAATAAATTCCAGTATGTTTGCTTTTAATGATATATGTACTTTACTATCATATGATCAAAAAAAAGTAGTATTGTTAGCCTCTAGCTTACATGAAGATGATGCTATTGACCCGAATACTGGGGAGAAATTCAAGCCAGAAATCCTAACGTACTATAACAAATATAAATGTGGGGTAGATATTGTAGACCAGCCTTGTTCGACCTATAACAACTCAAGAAAAACTAACAACTCAATGGTATTTTTTTATACAATTTTGAATATAGCTGTAATTAATTCTCTAGGTATCCACGCTGCTAATAATCACGACAGTGTTAAAATAGAACGAAGACAATTTTTGAAGAAGCTGGCATTTTTCCTAATTGAAGATCATCTTAAACTCCGGGCAACTGTACAAAACCTAAGTAGGGATATGAGATTAAGAATTCGGGAAATATGCAATATTTCTAACGAAGAAGAGCAAGGAACTCTAGAAAGGACAGAGGGAAGATGCAATTTTTGCGATCTGAAAAAAAAATTCGAAAAACCACTACTTATTGTTTCAAATGTGGTAAATATTTATGTAGAGAACATTCTACAGTAGTGTGCTCAGAATGTCGAGTAAATTTAGAATAATAATTTATCTGAAATTCGTTAAAAAATATTTTATATTATCGTGAATTTTGTTGAGTTACACTAAATGAATGTTTTAAAGCTTTTACTAGTGGAATAGTTTTTATTTTGTTTTAATTCCTTCAAATTGTTTTTCAGTTTTGTATTAATTTAAGTACACATTCCTGCAGAAATATATTTTTTTGTTTTATTATAATTATGTAAGAATAACTATTGAAATGATTTTCATTTGGTTTTATATTTCATCTTAAATGTTTTTCAAGTTTGTTTCAATATAAATACCCTTTTCTGAAGAAAAATGGAATTATTTAATAATCAATAATAAAGATTTTTAAAAGTCTAAAAAAGTTCAAAAAAATCACTACGGTCATTTCGACAGCGTGCGACCACTTACCTTTCCAAATTTCAAGCGACCACTGAAGGGTTAATGATAATTATTAGTAAAGACTCTTATATATACAATATAATTGTTTTGCCACGGTAATGTATAAATATTACAAAAAATAGTTTTTATCTCCTTCTTCATCTTCCTCGTTTCCTCTTTCAATTATCCGATTTTCTTGATATTCTGTGATATCTGATGGTTCTTGAATATGTCCCTCTGTTTTACAGATATAATTGTGTAAAATACAAGTTGTTGTTATAATTAATATCACAGTATTCTCGGAACAAACCATTGGATCTCTGAAAAACTTAAACATGGAAACTAACATTCCAAAAGTACACTCGACAGATTTTCGAGCTCTGCTTAGTCTATAGTTAAAAATGGGCTTTTAATTTGTCAAAACTCTTGGGGTAAGTTCGCATGAGATCATGCTTAAAGGACATGCTTCATCTCCATATAAAAATAGGGAATATTTGGCCATAGGTCACCAACATCTATTGTAGTTAAATAACCATTTGCATTTGCACATGCCATAAGCTGAACTGAAAAATAACCTTTGTAATTTATATTCCTGAAGCCTGTGTTAGCCAATTTGTGAACACGAAAGTGCTTTCCATCTACTGACCCCACGCAATAAGGGAAATTCCGAAGCAGGTTGTAGCAATTGGCTATTCTTTTCCAATTATTTTCTGTAGGTACAGGCAGGGGAGTCGAACCCCGCCGATTTACCTGCCTCTCCTCCATACCCTTCTTAAGGCCCTGTAAGCTTAGGGCATAACTGCGCCAACTACTTCTTAATTACGGTTCCCGGTTTAAGACGGGTTTTCCCGTGATTTTCAAGGAATTTGACATTTATGAGATAACAAATGGGGAACAGCATGTTCTTCATTCTTAGTTCGTTCAGTGTCCTGTTAGATTTTGTTAGCGAACGAATAATAACAAAAATGGAAAAACTCCAAACTATGTTGAGTCAAAAAGGCAATTTTAATCTTTTAATAGTCGACAACCAAAAATTTCATAATAGTGGAAAGACACAATTGGGATTGAAGTGGAGGTGTTCCGTGAAGAGCTGCCAGGCTAATTTATTTACGGATGATGCACTGACTATTATATTACGTAAGTACATGATATAGGTATTAATAGGTACAAGAGTAAATATTGAAACAAGTACATATTTTTATAATTTTGTTAAACTTTTAAGAAGAAGCAAATTTGTTGAATATTATTATACTTGTATTTTCATATGCTTATACCCTGATTTTTTTAATTTAAAAATCAATAATTTTTCCTTTACAGAACAGAACGTTGGTCACAACCACGATGTACCTAAAACGTTGACTCGTCAAAAAATTGCGAACTCTGTGAAAAGAAAAGCAGATGATGACATTGCAGAAAAATCAGCAAAAATAATCCATAAGGAGCTGAAGACTGTTGATAGTAAAGTAATTGATGAAATTAATACAACTGATTTGTATAATATACGTAAGTGCGTTTACTATGCCCGAAAGAAAGTGTTACCCAAATTACCATCCAATTTAAAGGAAGTTTATAATACTTTAAATTTGATTGCAAATGACATCACAACCAGCAAAAAAGAAAGTTTTTTGTTGGCCAATGACAGCGACACTAATATTGTAATTTTGTCTTGTCCCTCTAATTTAAAATTAAAATTACCTGCCAGGTAATCGGCGCAGTTCTGCTTTGGGATTAGGTACATTTGCTAACTGATCGGCGGAGTTATGCCCTTCCCTTTTATTACTTGCAGGTAAATCGGCGGAGTTCTGCCCTGCCCGGTACAGGCAAATAAAAAGATTGAAGGGCGACCCATATCGCCTCACAGGTATTCGCTATTATTATACCAATCGTTGAAGCACCTCTCATAAAAGTAAACCCCAGTTGTTTAAAATTTACACCAATTGCCAAGTATCTAAAAAATGAAATTTTTTGTTAATTATGCTTTCCGGAAAACACTTCTTTCTATTTGTATTTTCTTGCAGTTCAAGAATGTAAAGATACATGGCGAACATTACGGATAATGTTTACAGGATCCATTAAATTACACCCTAGTGGAAGTGGAATTAAGAAGTTATCTCAGAAAACTAGAGATGTGATAAGAGAAACGGATTTTGTAAGACCTTACGTCAAAACCAGTCAAGGTTTATCAAGTAATCTGCCAGTACTTACACCTGAAAGTCAAGATCCCAAATCTAATAAAATAGATCTTGAAGATATCGACACCGGCGGCCTATCGGACTGTCCTCGCAACGAAAACGAGGATGTAATTGAACAACCTGCTAACGCTGCCACTCCACAGCTGAAAAGGTCAATACAGGTAGAATCACTAACCACAAAGAAAAGGAATTTCAACAAGAAAAAGATTGCGTCGCTGACTCCTACGTTATGGACTATCTTAGACAGAAACAAGTGGATTCAGATAATCCAAAATGACTATTTTTGTTGAGCTTATTACCGGATCTGGAACAGATGGATAATCAACAAATGAAACAGTTTAGATGCAAAGTCAGTCAACTTATAGATGGAATTTTAACAACCAGCACTGTAGTTACATCAGGCTCTTGGCAAACTATAAACAGTAATCAGGGTACTCTGGCGTCAAATAAATTATCCAGACAACCTTTTGATGTTGATGCTTGGCTTCGTCGTGCCACTGGGCATTCACAAAATAGTTAGGAGAACCCACAATATGAGCAGAATATCAGCCTGGTTTGAACGGATTAACGATAAGCAGTTCACAAAAATATAAAACGGCATACCTACCATGTTTCATAACATTTATTATACGGGATAAGTTTGTCGTAAGTACCCTCGGTAGTACCTTTTGTTAGTATTATCTTAGTTAAAAATTATTTGCTTACCTTGGTGTAATCAGCAGTCTATCTTCTGGCGGAATAGGCATCCTCCAATGAGTTTCCTTTTTCTCAATTAACGGCCTAATCAGTGCTAATAGGGGATAAAAAAAATTCTGGTTCATTCTATAAAACTGTTGAAACTTAGCTGGGTGTCGTCAGAGCTCTTCTCCCATGGCGGTCGCACTATGTTCCATACTTTTATTACTAGGATGTACACAAAAGCGTATTTTTCTCTGAATTACTCTATTTCTGAGTCAGCGGTTCGCCCACCATAATAATATTACATCTTCTTCATCGAAGGGCATATTTGCAACTAGTTATATATAAAAATAGTTTCGCACTAAACAGGAAACAAGTTTCAGGTAATCATGTTTCACGCTACTAATTTCTCTAGTGTGTCACCAGACTACAGCGAAACCTAATTAATGAGTTCTACGCAACCGGTACACACCTATTTAAACCCAACAAAGTCCTAAAAAAAATCCGGGAGCGACCCATCACCAAGATGCAAAACCTTTTCTTGACGAGGCCCTCTCAGAATTGTTACGAGAAAATCGTTTTGGACAAAAAAACTCAAAGAGTACAACGGAAAAAAAGAGGATAAATGTCGAACCAGGAAAACTGTTACTACTGCAGATAGAAGCAGCTCAGATGAAGCCGAAGAAATCTTAGACACACCTAGTGATGAGTCCTCTGTAAATGAAGAACTCACTTCGCCCAAAGAAAAAGAATATCTACAAGCAGAGCCAGAACTTTTAGTGCCGGGATGCTTGTTCTGGTCAAGTTTATTGGCGGAAGAAGAAATTCAGCAACCTATAAATACGCGTGTAAAATACAGACGCAATTTTCGGAAACTGAATATACAGGCGTTGGTTTAAAATCAGCCGATGAAGACAAAACAAATTTTAAATTTGTACCTATTGAACATATCGACGGGCCATTTTCAAATGTTGGTGCCGTATTGCCGAAGCCTTTAATAAACAAAGATGAAAATACAATAAAGGACCCCGCACTTTTTATAGGGAAAAATAGTTTCAGTCCCAAGGTCTAATTGTTGGTAGAAATGGTAGATCTCAACATCCTGAACAAAAAAGCTAATAGGCACAAAAAAATCTAGCGTATGGATTTTGCGCTACGGCCCATAAAAAGTCGGCACATGGGTTTTTAGGTCTTGGGTTGTTTTTATAAAAAAAGAGCGTGTTCAGTAACCGATTATGACGGTAGATTTTTTTGTGCCCATTAGCTTTTTGTTCCGGATGTTGAAATCTACCTTTTCCACCAAAAATTAGACCTTGGGACTGAACTCATTTTTCCCTATAAAAAGTGCGGGGTCCTTTTGAAAAACAAGTTGCAGTCCTAGTTATATGGAAGAACATGTACTTTCATCCATGTGACATGTGGATGTAACAACATCCAAAGAATAATATTATAGTTCCTACTATTGTGAAATTATGTTTGTTTTTTATTTTTGATATCGAATATATGCAAGAATATGTTATTTATAAATAGCAATAAATGCATTAAACGATAAGGTGTTTAATATGGTAGTGATCAATGTCGCCCCCGAAAATTTTATTGTTATATCAGAAAAACTACAATATCGATCTCAAAATTGTGCGAATATGATCATTTTATACGAGTTTAATGCATCTTAAACGTATTTCCTGGAGGTGATCAAAGTAGTCCCCTTTCGAGTGTGAAGTTGATCAGCATGCTTTTTTTTACTTCACATTTTACCAAATACACAATTTTCAAGTATCTACATACCTAGACTAATTGTTTGGTATTTTTTACATTAAATATGTAAACAAACAATGCTGATATGGGCGAAATAAGTTCGTAATTGATTAAAGTGGCCCCATCTTACGGTATTTCGGTTATTTCCAATTTCCTTGCAAAAAATTTCTAAGTAAAATTCTTGATGGAAATTAACGCACATTTTTTTCAGAAATTGCGTCAGTGGGTTGGAAACCGTGAAAGATAATTTCCTAGAAATTACCTCATTAAGTAATCCTTAAGAGGACACGCCCCGAGTGATTTTGTGTAGATAGAGAAACGAAAGTTTAAAGTAGGATGCGAGATATCACTGCGTAGTCTCATCCGTAAGGTAGTCTAATACACAATCTGCGGTACTACTACTGCACTCGATTCGGTAAGGTCCCACGGTGGGGATCGTTGACAAAATATCCCATCTGTTTCGATTTACAGGTGCGTGAATGCGACAAACGCTGAAACCTTGCATTCGTGGCTCGAATGCGAACTTGTGATTTCATTCTCTCTTTCTTCATAGCGTGACATCTCACTCTCTCTCTCACTTTTCCACTAACGTTAGCTTGCTAAGAACGGTGTTGACAGCAACACTATTGAATAGAGCAGAAAAGGGCTATCAGGATCAGGAGTTGTTAGTGAAAATGGGAAATAAAGACAATAGAGTGAATCAATTGTAAGAGAATTTTTGAAAAAGGTATTTGTAGTCCCAGCCGGGATCCCGGCTGGGACTACAAATACCTTTTTCAAAAATTCTCTTACAATTGTTTCATAGTACTTCACTGATTAATTCCGAGAACCTCTTCCATCTAGTATGTCTGTTATAAAACGAGAACCCGTAAGAGATCACTTAATTAACCAATACGTCCTCCGCATTTCCTCTCAAAAGCGTTTATCAGGAATAACTGAAAACAATAGAGTGAAGTGTTCCTCGAAACGTGCTATAACAAAAGGGAAACGTCGGTAAATACTTACTTTTTTATACATTTTTATTTGTATTCCATTATTCACTTTCGAATTTAGAATTAAAAATTTTTAATAGGTATGTTAACGCTAGCGCCAACATTATTTAAGGGAATTTTAGGTGAAGAAATAATAATTTATTGTAACCTAATTTAGGGAACTTTTTACGTAATTTAATCATTGAAATTAATACGCGTTGTTTTACAAAACAGAAAAATCATTCATAATTAAGAGCGAGGATAAGTGTGAACAATGTTATTGAATTGATTTAACATTCGCACACGAATCAATAACACTAGCGACCATTTCACGTTACTAGAGGAAAACAATTACGAATAAACGTGGAGCGGTCAAGTTCAACTCAGCTGATTAAGCATAACACAACATCTCGGTAACGTGATAACGGAAGGTCAGCTGGGTACAAGGTAACGAAACAATAAAATCGTATTTAACCTATGTAAAATCAATCTGTATAAAAACCCCGAATTTTGGTACAATAAATTAGTATACCACGTATGTTCAAAACGACAGTGTGTTGTGATCTTTCTTCACGCCACTTAACCTGACTACCTACAACCTAACAAACTTCAAACCGTAGAGTACGTTACGCGCTCTCTCCAACCTATAAGAACTTCGAGAACTTCAAGAGATCACGTCAAGCCGTGATCTCAACCTACGAGAACTTCAAGAACTTCAAAGAGGTCACGACACACCTTGATCTCCATCTACAAGAACGTCTTCAGCCTTACAACCTGGAGACAAGATTTATCTCCGCAGCCACCCACGAGCTTCGAGAGATATCTACATACAGTCCACTCTCTAGAGATCATTGCACACTTTCGTTCAAGGTAAGAATAAATTCGAAAAGTTTTGGCTGAAGTTGGCTATAAGATCTCTTAAGTCCAGAATTTAATACGGCATTGCAACACGGAGTGAAGTTGGCAGGACATTCTTCCGATATGAAAAAAAACAACGATAGTTCTAGTAGCAATTTCAGCAAGTTCTAGAGTTCCTGATATAAAGTAAAAAGAGTTCCGCATTCCTGATACCAAAAAATTAAAAGTGAAAAAAAAGTCGTGCTAACTTTGCGGATCTAGCATGACATTTTCCCCTCTAAACTATAAAAAAACAATAAATATTTCAGCGTTTTCCTAGAGTTCCCCTTAGTTCTAATCGAGTTCTATCAAAATATGTAATACCAATAAAATGTAAAGATTTCCGCGTTCTTGGCATCAAACAATTGAAAATTAAAAATTGTCGTGCTAACTTCGCAGATCTAGCAAGACACTTCCTTCTCTAAACAATAAGAAAACAGTAAATATTACAGCTTTTAGTTAGAGTTCCCGTTAGTTCTAATCGACTTTCATCTGAATATAGGTATAAGGGATGTTGACGCTTACGTCAACATTATTTAAAGGAATTTTAGGTGAAGAACTTATAATTTATTGTAACCGATTTTAGGGAACTTTTTACGTTATTTTATCATTGAAATTACTACGCGTTGTTTTACAAAACAGAAAAATAATTCATAATTAAGAGCGAGGATAGGTATGTAAAATATTATTGGATTGTTTTAACGTTCGCACACGAATCAATAACACTAGCGACCAGTTCACGTTACTAGAGGAAAACAATTACGGTTAAACGTGAACCGGTCAAGTTCAAATCTCAACACTCAGCTGACTAAGCATAACACGGCGTTTAGTTAACATGATAACGGAAGGTCAGCTGGGTGCAAGGTAACGAAACAAATAATATCGCATCTAACCAATGTAAATTGGTCGGTATAAAAACCCTGAATTTTGGTACAATAAATTAGTATACCCTAGTATGCTCATTAACGACAGTGTGTGTGATCTTTCTTCACGCCACCTAACCTGACTACCTAAGACCTAACAAAACTTCAACCCGGAGAGTACGTAACGTCCTCTCTCCAAACTACAAGAACCTACGAGAACTTCGAGAACTTCAAGAGATCACGTCAAGCCCTGATCTCCGACTCCAAGAACTTCAAGAACTTCAAGGAGATCACGATACGCCCTGATCTCCATCTACAAGAACGTCTTCAGCCTTACAACCTGGAGACAAGATTTATCTCCGCAGCCACCCACGAGCTACGAGAGATTCCACATACAGTCCACTATCTCTACAGATCATAGCACACTTTCGTTCAAGGGAAATAAAAAATTGCAACAATTACTTTATTTTGACAAACGTGTAATGGTAATACCTACCACGACGCTCAGCGCAAATGTATCGTGCTGATGATTTCTCATACTTTTCACTGCATTATTTTACAGAAACTCTTCAGGAATTAATTAAATACATTCAAAACTTTCGAAAAATCCTGTCCAGCTAAATAGAACTCTGGAAATATAGCAGGGCACTAGGAACTTTACGACAAAGCTGTGCCAAAATGAAAAGAAAAATGTGTGTAAGTTACTTTATCTAAGTTTAATTGTTGCTATTTTTTTAGGGGCTCTTTCTAGTGGTAGCGGGTACTCACAATTGGAGCAAATAACTTCCACCATGAACATCCCACATATCAGCAAACTACGCTACAAAAAGGTTCGTGAATCTTTGGAGGTTGAAAACTATTGAAGGTGTATTAAGTACTTCAACAAATTACATTGGCAGGAGAAGAGGAAGCTCGTCTTGCAAGAGAAAGGGGAGACGTAGACGAGGACGGAATTCCCTGCATAGCAGTTATTGCTAATGGTGCGTGGTCGAAGCGATCTTATAAAAGTAATTATAACGCATCGTCGGGAGTTGCCGTTATAATTGGGAATACAAATAAAATATTGTATGTCGGCATCAAAAACAAATTTTGCATAATTTATGCAACACATCCTGCCAAGACACCTGAACATTCTTGTTTGAAGAATTGGTCTGGCTCTCCACCGCAATGGAATCTTCCATAATAGTAGAGGGGTTTAAAAAAAGTGTAGAAATGCACGGAATTAAATTTGTTAAACTTATTGGTGACGGTGATAGCAGCGTAACGAAACGTTTAACAGAAGAAAAACCTTATGGTACAACGAATATTGAAAAAGTGGAATGCGTCAACAACCTTCTCAGAAACTTCTGCAATAAACTGAAAGAGCTATCAAAAAAAAAAACAGAACCTCTTATTCAGAAAAATTAATTCCAATTTCCTTAAGAAAAAAATTGGAAAAAAGCATTTTAAGATTCCGAGTTTCCATCAAGAAAGCTGCTGCATATCATGCAAATTGCAAAATTCCGTACGCCGACAAGTTGGAATATTTTCAAAGGGACGTTAAAAACAGCGTTCACCATATTTTTGGTTTGCACGAAAATTGTGCAAATTATTTTTGTAGTAAGCCCCATGAAGAAAATTTGGTACCACAAATTATTAGTTGTGGACTGAAAGAATCAAATTTTGATTGCCTTCAACGCATAATAATGAAGTCGGTGGAAAAAGGATAAATTATTCATGTAAAGCATCTTACCAAACACGATGCCAAAAAGCGGCCATTTCGTTCAACTTCAGGGAAAACTATTTAGAAGAAGTTTCAAAAAGACTAGACACAGAACCAGAAACTTTCACGAGACAATATATTAATCGACAAAAGCTAACAACCCTAGCAGCAATAAAACAAAAATCGAAAAAGAAACATAAACACACGGTCAGAACATTAAATAACTATAATGCTGATAAAGATTACGGCGGAATCAAAGAAGAGATGTCCTCTGAGGAATTTCTACTAAAAAAAACTACTATTTGAGAGCGAGTTCAAATTAAGCCCAAAACAAATTAACCAAATTGAAGTCGACACTAGAGCTCAGACCTTGAATCCGAAGTGGCATGAGGAACGAGAGTTCAGAATAACTGCTTCAAATTTTGGAAAAATTAGTAAATTGAAAACGACAACAAACACAAAAAAATTTGCTAGATAACATAAAACATAAAAAAATTTCAGGCAATGAAGCTACACGGTAAGGTCTGGAACATGAGGAAATGGCTATCAAGCAATTCGAAAATTTGAATGGAGTCAAAGTTACAAAATGCGGTTTATTTGTCGGTAGAGATGAGGAATATTTCTTAGCAGCGAGCCCTGATGGTTTGATAGTGGAAGATAATTCTGTTGTTGAAGTAAAATGTCCACTAACATTGAAAGACAGCACCATCGCAGAAGGGATTATTAAAAAAAAGATTCCATATTTAAAAATTATGACCATGGACAGGTTACTTTGAAAAAAAAACTTAAATATTTTTTTTTAATACAGGGACAATTACACATTGTAAACAAAAAAAATTCTGCTCTTTTGTGGTGTGGTCTCCGAAAGATATGCATGTGGAAAAATGTGGAAAACATTGTACGAGACGATGAATTCTGGAGAAACTATATGGAACCGAAGTTATTCTCTTTTTTTAATAAATCATTTTTACCTAAGATATTGAGAAAACTTTAAAATCTTATATTTTCATTTAACATATCCGTGCTCTAAATATTTTTATTTTTCCATGTAGGATTCTGTTATTAGTTTTTATATAATTATTGTGGGATGTTTTGTTTTATTTCATTTTGTTATTGATTTATTTTATTGTACATGTATTGTGGAAAATTGTTGTAATTTTTTTGTATTGCGAATGCTTTCAATTTTAATTACCTACATTTCAAATAACCTATCGACGCAGTTATTAAATACAACGTTGTGTACTATTCTTGTTATGTATTAGTCACTTGACATGTGTATACTAGTATTACAAATGAATAATTATGTTTTTGTCGGTTTTTCTTTTGTTTTTTGTTTCTTGATAATCCCCAATACAAAAATAACTCTTGTAGCAGACATTTATTTTTCCTCTCTTCCTACGTGAAATCCGCGCGCTGCCGACGCAGCCCAGCTCCAGGGGGAACTTCGCCCAGTGCACCGCCAGGTTCTCGGGAACCCGAGATCCCCGGGTTGTCAATGAGTTCATCACGGTGGCTACCATCTATAAAGCCAACGAAGGTATTCCCGACGACAAGGTCCTGGAAGAAATGCCGCTGCTCCTCCAAGGACTCGCCAACACCTGGTGGCAGGGCGTCAAAGACAGCCTCACTTCCTGGGAGGCAGCCATGTCCCAGCTTCGGAGCGCTTTTGCCCCCGCCAGAGCTCCATACAAAGTATACATGGAGCTGTTCGAGGAGAGGCAGGACCACGCCACACCCACAGACGTCTTCATGTGCAAAAAGCGAGCACTGTTGGGAGAGCTACCGACGAATTCGCACAGCGAGGCACAGCAGCTCGACCTGTTATACGGCCTTCTACACCCTCGGATCCGTCGAGCCGTCAAGAGGGACGATTTCAACACTTTTCACGATCTCCTCGTCAAGGCCCGAAGTGTCGAAGAAGGATACGAGGAACAAAAAGCCTCACGCCACGTAGGGACTCAGCCTGTGGCGGACAGCAGAAACCCCAGCCGCCCCAAGTGTCAACACTGCAAGAGATATGGCCACTTGGAGGCTGAGTGCCGAAGGAAACAGCACGACGTCGCCGAAAGACCAGCTCCTGAGCAGCACCCCGGGCCCAGGACAACCCCGCAACTGCAGCAGGCGCCTGCAGGGATTTCCTGCTATGGATGCAAGCGGCCCGGAGTCATTCGGAGTAAGTGCCCTACGTGCAACCCCAACGCAGCGAACACAACGCTTAGCTTCTGCGCCCTGGACACACCTCAGGCCATTGGACCCAGGGAGCGTCCAACCGTCGAGATCTTCATCGACGGCCTGCCTGGAACAGCCTTTATCGACACTGGAGCCCGCGTCAGCGTTGCCAGTGACACCCTCCACCAGCTACTAGAGTCACGAGGCCACGTTTTCCGCCCCTTACAATCCATCGTTACGTTGGCGGATGGGAAACAGACGGAGCAACTAGTCCTGACCACATTCATCGTGCTGCCGGACGCAGAGAACAATAAAACACTGCTGGGGATCGACTTCACCTACAACGCAGGCCTGGTGCTCTCCCTCCGTGACGGAACGTGGTATTTCAAGGACGCACCTCATCGCCAACACGCCTTCCACGGAGAAGCTACCTCGACCCAGAGGGCCACGGCTCCACCGCCTCCAGGATTCCTCAATCCCGGCCGCAACCAGGCCAACACGAGACACGATACCTACACCGAAGACTATGGGACGTACGGACCTCCATACTACAGAAGACCGGTCTTCGAGACGCCTAATCGTGCCTTCCCTACAATGGATGATCACATGGTGAGGTTCAACTTTCAAAGTGCACTAGACGCCTTCGAGGCTTTCCAAGCACCCTCTCCTGAACGGCACCTCCTGACCCTCGAAGAACGGCGAAGGGCGCGACAACCTCGACTCGACCTCGCTACCATAGACGTGCAGCTACGAGAGGATGAGGCTACCCACGTCTCCCAGGAGGAACGCCAACTAATCAACCAGGGTCTGGAAGAATTCCCCGAAGTCGACTCAGACATCGGAACGCCAGTCCACACGAATACCGAGCACGCCATTGAAACCGGATCCCACGCCCCGATTTCACGTCCTCCATATCGGCTAACTCCCCAAAAGAAGGCGGTTCTATTCACGGAGCTGAAAGTCATGATCGACTTAGGAATCATTGAGGAATGCGAATCCGCGTGGGCCGCCCCGGTAGTAATGGTCCCTAAGGAAGGAGGAAGCGTCCGGATCTGCGTGGACTACAGGAAATTAAACCAGATCACCGTCCCCGACGCCTACCCGCTCCCAAGGCTTGATGACCTACTGCATTCGACCACCCGGACTCCCTTCATGTCAACAATGGACCTCCGAGCCGGCTATTGGCATTTGGGCTCTACCGGTTCAACAGGATGCCATTCGGTCTTCGCAACGCTCCGGCCACCTTCCAAAGATTCGTTGACAAGTTTAGGGCTAGCCTCGGAGATATCCCGCTCCTGACCTACCTGGATGACATGATTGTACTATCCCCAAGCCTGGGTGATCACCTAGGTCACCTCCGAGCTGTCTTGAGGAAGCTAGCGGAGCAGGGCCTACGACTTAACAGAAGCAAGTGCCGGTTCTGCTGCAACGAAATCAAGTTCCTAGGCCACATCCTCACTTCAGGAGGAATCCTCCCGAACCCTCGGAAGGTAGCTGCCATCAACCACCTGCCCAGCCCCAGGAACCTGAAACAGCTGATGTCGTTCATCCAGACGTGTTCCTGGTTCAGGAAATTTATACCGAGCTTCGCCCAGGTTGCTCGACCGCTAACCCAGCTGACGAAGAAAAATGCCCCATGGCGCTGTGCCACGAAGGAAGAAGAAGCATTCCATCAACTCAAGGAGCTTCTCAGCAACCCTCCAGTACTCACCCAAGCGGACATGACGAAGCCCTTTACCCTACGGACGGATGCCAGCAGCTACGCCTTAGGAGCGGCTTTGCTGCAGGGGGAGCCCCGCGCCGAACAGCCCGTAGAGTATGCCAGCAGACTACTCACAAATCCTGAACGGAATTACACCACCACCGAGAGGGAAGCCCTGGCCATCGTCTGGTCCGTCCACAAGTTCCGTGGATACTTAGAAGAGTCGTCAGTAGTAGTGATCACCGACCACCAAGCCCTAAAATGGCTAATGACGCTCCGGTCCCCAACGGGACGTCTCGCGCGGTGGTCGCTACTGTTACAGCCTTATAATCTGCAGATCGAGTACGCCCCTGGTAAAGCTAACGTACTGGCGGACCTACTCTCACGGCCTCCATGCGACGACGAGGCCCCACAACAAAGTAATCTTTGCCCAGTCCAAGTGAATTTACCTACAAGTACTCCCCGGACCACGAGGGAGGAGCAACAGCGCGATCCTGACCTCAAAAAGATCCTTGACGCCTTCGACACACCCGCCAACAATGATGACATTTGGGTAGAAAAAGAAAATGTCTCAACCACGTATAGATATAATGTATTCAATAACAAACGGTGACCGGTTTCGGCTACAAGCCATCATCAGACCTAATAAAACAAACGAACAAATATAATAAAGAACATAGACCAGATTAAATCCATAAAACCAACAACACTAACCATAAATACATGTCGCATTCCGGCCCAAAGGTAGAAACCTTCGTAAAAGTAGTGATGAAATATATATTAAACCAATGATGTTGCCAGGAAATTGAGATCATGAGGAAAAACCACTCAATACTCTTCTCTTAAACGATGTTCAATAAAAATCAATCGTATACAGCGGAAAGCGTGTCAAATGTGTGACATAACCTATAAATAAGCATTACCAACTAACAACCAACAACTAATACGGGTACGGACGGGACAACAACTTACATTAGCATATCATTCCGCGAGTAAAATCCCATTATTGCCATAAGTCGAGAAATAAAGAGTATTTGGAAAGTGAAATGAGTATTAAAAAGCTGTATGGAGTGTATATAGAATTTATCGATATTAAAGAAAAATCTCCGGTATCATTATGCGTCTATAGGAAAATCTGCAATACTTTGAACATAGCTTTTCATAAACCACGAAAAGATCGTGTTGACACTTGCGAAGAAATGAAAGTAAAAATTGAAGAAAATAATATGGAGGAAGAGAAGAAAAGAGCGTACGAAAATCATTTAAGGGAGTAGTCTGGTTCTCAATAGCTTTTTTCCATAATTTCTTTTTTCGTACAATAATTTATTTTCACATTTTGTCTTTTTACATATGATAATATAGATATTTAGTATTACAAAAAGATTTATTTTTTATTTTTAGGCTCCGATATGGGCGTAACACAGCGGTCTCAAAAGGACCCCTTTTTTCTGGTTGACATGATTTCTCCATTGAGAAACATCTGAAACGAAACATTTCATAGGATTATTAAAATATAAGTAAGCGGCTATCGCCTGAAATAGGATAAATCATTTTGACTGAAAAGACACAAAATGGCGGACTTTTAATATTTTCGACCCGTTTTGCACTTTTTTTTATATTAATTGTTTAAAAAAAAAGGTGTAAATATTAATCAATTTTTATAATCCTAGTTCGGGCGAAAATTACACTTGTTTGGAGTAACTCCTTAAAATTTTAGCGAAATCGGTATGGTGTTTTTTTTTTAAATCGTGTCAACCAGGTCGAAAAACGTTGTTTTGAGAGAAACGCGTTTAAAGTTATTTTTCGAAAATTACAGAAATTCTTAAAAAAAGTATATTACGTTGGACACCGAAATGGATTCATATATTATGCTTTCCTGTTCTTCAAAAATATCATTTTACTTACAGACTGATTATTTTGTTTACTTGAAAATCAAGGTTTTCTTGTAAAATTTTTCTTACAGATCCACTTGATCTACTTGTGTCACAATTACTGGTATGTCTAGATCAACGAAAATGTCTTATTTTCAACGATATAGTCTAGGATTATCACCTGTATTGGTTTTATCCATGTTTCCCAAATTTTCTTTTCTGAACAAATAATCTTGTATGGTTGTTATAGACCATACATACAAACTTTCTAGTGGAAAGCCAACCTAAAATTGCTCCAAAATAAAACAATACTATTAGTAAAACCCGAAATTGTATAGAAAAGGAGAAAATTAGCAAAAACTTTAGCATAAGCCCGGCCAAACTGAACACCTGCAGAAAAGCCATATGCGCGCGCTCACACTCTAAAGCTTATATCCGAATTTCTCGAGCTCTATGAGCAAAATAAACTACAGGACACTATTTTTAAAGGTGTATTGTATTGTATATTAAAATGACATTTTTGAAAAATCGCTTTTTTCAAAATTGAGAACCAGACTACCCCCTTAATAGAAAAAGAATATATGAGGAAGGAAACAGAAAAAGAGTAGATAAGAAATAAGAAAGCTCTCAGGGATCAGGATCCAGTTTACTGACCCGAGCCCCACCCACTTCCGGACACCTCCCTTTACTCCTCGCACTTCCGGTCCCCCCTCCCTTTCCCCTCCAACTTCCGTTACCACCTCCCTTTACCCCTCCCACTTCTACCCCCTAATAAGCCCCTCCCAATTCTTTCACCCTAACCACTAACCATTAACGTTTAACTGATGACTCCTGACCACCGGTGTTGGTAAATTGGTTCCCGACAGGTAAGAAATTAAAAGGTAGTACTTAGTGCCTCTTATCTATGTATTTTAAATTGGTTCCTAGGATTTTTCGTTTACCTGACATTATAGGTAAATTGGTTTACACTTACACCCGCTTCCCGAATATTTCATTACCAGGGGCCGTCAGTTGTACCACGGAGGGTAAGAAACCGATAGGGCTACCCTACAGGATGTTGCTCGAGGGCATTAACGGCTTACAGTCGAAATAAGCCATCGGTCCTGTTTGTTTTACTAAACCTCAATTGTTTATCCTTGCCCTCTTGCCCTGACACGCGATAGCGAATAGAACGAAAATAGTGTAGCCCACTTAACCCAGAAGTACAACAGTATTACACGCGAAAAACTGTTTTGTATAAGCTCAGGTAAGTAAAAACGTTGGGAACCAATTTACACTTAAAGGTCAGGTAAACCAAAAATTGCGGGAACCAATTGGTATATTATTTTTAACCCTGATTAACTTGGGAACCAATTTACATGTTCCCCCTGACCACTACACCAACCCTTAACCTTTAAGTCAAGACTCCTGACCATAATTTACCCCCACCCCTAACAGTTAACCTTTAACTCATAACCATTATTTACCCCCTTAACCCTTTTTACTTCTTTTACCCCTCCCTTTACCCTCACCCACAAACCTTTCACCTTTAACTCATGACTCCTGGCCATTATTTACCACCTATTTTAAAAACAAAGAACTATGAACCCCTTACTTGGTACTAATCAATTCGCTTGAAATCGTTATGTAAAACTTTCTTATATTTTTTTTTATAAGACCTGGTACATTGTCCGATAATTTCCAAGTGGCGGATATGTCCTATTAGCTTCTTACAATTATTTTAAGGAAGAATATCTGATTTTTTTAAATTAGATAATGTGTGTAATATAAAGTACTAAAGAAAGACGTCCATCAGTTATAATGTAGACTATGGGGATACGAGTATGGATTATTTAAGTGGTTGGCATGAACAAGGATAATTATATGTTATCGAGGTCCACTTCATAACCTCCTAATTATATGTTTGGGGCGGAGGCATCACCGACGTTTACTTGAAGAGGTATGTAATTATCACGGTAGCAAATTACCTTTCATCCGCTGGTACTTTCTCAAAAAAAAAACACAAACCTAAAATGCAAATATAATCTTAATAACAGGTAGGTAATAATAACGTAATTTCAGTTAGAATGCACACTCTTGCTATATTATGTATTTTCATCAGAGTCGAGTAATTGCGTTGTATAAGAGTTTTATTAAAAAAGGGGTCTAATTATTGGTGTAGTGAATGATAGTCTGACTGATAAATTCTCGATGCAAAATATAATCTTGATTGATCGACAACTCGAGTTGTCTAACCTAACCTTTGTATAATGAGGACGTAAACATCATAGGTTTTCCTTCATACACTTGTAGTTCGTATTTCGATATGTGTTAATTTTAACTGTATTTGTCCACGTTGTTTTACCGTTTGACGTCTCACATGTCGCATACCCGGAACCCTAAAAACTTTTGTTCGAGAGCCTGATGATGACTCTTAAGCAGTCGAAACCGGTCGCTCAATTCTAATAAATTTGTTGGCGAAGACTTAGTGTTTTTCTTCGGATACACATGGCAATGGCCAACTTCGAGCACTTGGACAACCTTCTGTCAATAAAAACGTCATTTCAGTTAATGCACTTTCTTGCTATATTGGGTATTCTCATCAACGGTGAGTAATTGTGCTGTATAAGTGTATTATAAAAAGTGGCCTAAATATTGGTTTCGTAAATAATAGCCTAACAGATAGGTAATAATATCGTAATTTGAGTTATAATGCATAGTCTCGCTATATTATGTATTTTCATCCGAGTTGAGTAATTGTGTTGTATATGGGTATTATAAAAAGTGGTCTAATTATTGGTGTAGGGAGAGATAGACTGATAAATTCTTGGATGTAATATAATCTTAATAACAGGAGGGTAATAATAAGATAATTTCAGTTATAATGCACATTCTTGCTATATTATGCATCTTCATTAACGTTGACTAATTGTGCTGTATAAGGGTATTATAAAAAGTGGCCTAATTATTGGTTTCGTTAATGATTGCCTGACTGATAAATTCTCGGATATTTACCTTTTAGTGAGATAATCTACACATCCTGCTTTTATTTTTATAATATGTTAAGGATGTATTATTTACGGAATTAATAAACATCAACGGAAACTTTATCGTTAGTTACAATGTTGAGTGGAAACTTTTGTTAGCTACACATTTATATTTCTTTACAGATCAAGGGCTCGAAATAGAAAATTACAACCGCGACCGAAGTTTGAGGTCTGACGAAGGAGGATATCAAACTTGGGTTAATGGTATAATTATCTCCTACCCAAGACACATAATGTGTGTGGAAACCAGTCAACGTGACAACGCCGCAACGTGACTGATCCGACCGAAGACGTAAGTGCGGCGACGGGGGGACGTGAATGGACCGACCCGATGTTAGCAGTGTGTGTGTTCGCGCGGACGATCGGAATTACGTTGTTAATGCGATACCTATATTCATTAAACATTGATTTATTTGGGAACGTGTGTTTCATTCTGCGGTACCTGCGGTACCACCAACTGGCGACGAGGATCTCGAACCACAAAGGTAAGGAAATAACGCAAAAAAAATAATAACAAACGTTTGAACTGAGGGGTACTCGATATGTACCTACGCAAAATGGCGTATACTCATAACCCGGTGCTGTTAGAGGTATCCGGAGGAAGGCTAAGAGCCAGAACTAACCCGGTGCTGTTACAGGTATCCGGAGGAAGGCTGGGAGCCAGGAAAGGGAACAGCGGGAGAGACAGGAGGGCTGTGTGAGCCAACAGGAACGCCACGAGTTTAACCAAAAAAAAAACCGGCCAGTAGTGACACGGAAAACCCGTGAGCTGTAAGTCATTTTCCCCTCTCTTTTTTCGGTTCCATTCATTCTCAGATTATAGGGAAGTTCGCATGATGATGCATAGGTAGTAGAGAAGCAAAGCGGGTATCGGACCACTTGTCGTCGTAGAAGGCCCCCAGGTGGTCCGAGCGACCCCAAAGTGGAGGTGTGGGTTGTTGATGACGTACCGGTCTTGTAGACGTCCCCCAGGTCTCAGTAGGTGTCCGCGTACCCCACCGGGGGGCCTATGCGTGTTTCGGACCACTCCTCGTCGTAGAAGGCCCCCAGGTGGTCCGAGCGACCCCAAAGTGGAGGTGTGGGTTGTTGATGACGTACCGGTCTTGTAGACGTCCCCCAGGTCTCAGTAGGTGTCCGCGTACCCCACCAGGGGGCCTATGCGTGTTTCGGACCACTCCTCGTCGTAGAAGGCCCCCAGGTGGTCCGAGCGACCCGAAAGTGGAGGTGTGGGTTGTTGATGACGTACCGGTCTTGTAGACGTCCCCCGCGTACCCCCCCGGGGGGCCTATGCGTGTTTCGGACAACTCCTCCTCGGCCCCCAGGTGTTCCGAGCGACTCCAAAGTGGAGGTGGGGGGTTGTTGATGACGTACGGGGATTGCGTGCGGGTATCACACCTCGTTGTAGATGATCCCCCAGGTGGTTCGAGCGGAGGTCGGACGCCTATAGGTCCTCGAGGTACCGATCGCGCCATCTACGTTCGCGCTCGTGAACGTCACATGTTCGAGATAAACAATCCTGCGCGATTTGTACCGTCTTGCCCCTCCCTATCAGACTACTTTACGATGAAGATCTCTAGGTATCGAAGAGGTTCTCCGCGTGTGTGTGTGAGAGAGAGAGAGAGAGAGAGAGAGAGAGTCCGATCGCGCAACGTAGAAGAGGTCTTGGTGTGACTCGTAGGTGGGGGAACGGCGTACGCGTACTCACTCCGCGTTCGAGCGGAGGTCGGTGGGGGTACCGCGCCTCGCTTTGTACCTGGTACCATATCTGAATATTTAATCAGTCGTAAATTAAGGTGCGGTCGTGAGTTAAACGTGGAATTTTTGGCGTCTGATGTAAGTTAATTAAGGTAATTGGATACTAAATTATGCAGGTAGGTAGGTAGATGCATTCGTGTATGTCAGTTCACATCTTTTGAATTAATTTCGATTGCATTTTTTTGCGAGTCCCAATCTCTGAGACATTAATTTCATTGACATATGTTGGGATCTGATATGGGTTTTAATGCAGATGCATTTTCCCATCCTTTATACTAATGGTGTGATTTGCATTTTTTTTGTAAGTCGTAATCTCTAGGTCATTAATTTCGATGGCATATAAAGGAATTTTTGCATGTCCCAAAATCGCAGGTAATATATTTAACCTGTTGCATTTTAAAACAAATACATGTAATCTCTTGCCATCCCATTAATTTCCATGGAATTTTTTTGTGTTCCAAAAATCGCAGGTATATTTATTTAATTTGCATATAATTTTGAAACAAAGGATCCTCCAGGTATAAGTTTTGATTCTAATTTCACAAAGTCATTCTATCGCCAAAATGTCGTCGAACACCTTCGAAAGTTCTCCTACTGGTATGTGTGTTAATTGTGTTTTGTCATTGTGTGTGTGTATGTGTGTTTTTTTTTTAGAATTAGATTATTTTACACACGCCCGGCAATATTTACCGGTACATTTAAGGGTGAGTAATTATATTTTAATATTCCCAACCAAAATTTGTAATAATCCACGGTTTTAGACTAGAACAATCATATTATTCTTTGGCGGTGTGGTACTAAATGTCATACCGCCAAATATGCAAGAACTGCCCCCGTTAGCGGGGAGGCAGCTCCTATATGAAGTTTTTGAACCGTTTGTTGCTCTATGGATAAACTAGTAAGTGCGTGTTTATTTAAAAATAAATTTCAACTAATTCAGTTAATTTCGTAGGGAAACCATGGAAATGTAATAGAGTAATAAATATTTTAAAAAGTCACAATCTTTGCTCTCTCCCTCTTTTTCAGTTTTAACACTTTCAGGAAGATAAATTCTAAGCAACATTTCTTGTTAAAATTTCCCGAATAAATAAAATTGTGAAATAACTGATCGTTACTGGAAAAGAATATGTAACAAGTGTCGAATACAATACAGAAAATAATTTTACAGATGTGAGTAGAGAAATAGTTATGGAACACGTTCCGGTTACTCAAAAAAGTTCCTGAACGGCGTACCGGTACATTCTGATCCTCCAATACTCTAAAGTAAGTTATGTTGTAAAAAGAGTTTTAGGATATTTAGCTCAAATTTTTTAAAGAATCATAATGAAATTTGATCATTTGACCCAAACTCTCAGTCTAGCTCATTAATGTATCAAATCGGTCTAGCGGTTTCAAAATGGTTGCTTATTTATTTTCAAAAATCAAAAAACTTTTATTTCGTGTCTGAGAGAAAAATGTTACTTAGGTTTTTTGTTGCTCTTATAAAAGCGAATTACATTTGAATGAAACATTTTTCGAGAAATGTACAGAAAAAAGTTTTTTTCTAAAAAAATTAAAACATTTTTATTTCACGTCTGAGAGATAAATGTTACTTAGGTTTTTTTATTAACCTTATAGAGGCGAACAACTTTTGTATAAAACACTCTTTCTAGAAATGTACAAAGTTATTTTTGTTAAAAAATAAAAAATAAATATTTCGCGTCTGAGAGAAAAATGTTAAATGTTTTGTTACCCTTATAGAGACGAACAACTCTTGTATAAAACATATCTTTGAGAAATGTACAGAGAAAAAGTGATTTGCAAATATTTCAAAATTTTATCTTTTGTATTTTTTCATGTCACACATTCATAAAAGTACCTCAAACGTAAATTCACAATATATGCGTGTACTCTCGATGCGTGTTTTTTTGTCGAAGGATAAGACAGCTCTGTTAGGTAAGTGGAAGGGGGAGCATGCGTGTGAGTGAATGTGGTGGGGTTGGGGTATGACTTATAAAAGTAACTCCAGGTGAATATATTTTAGTTCCAAGCGTTTTTGCCATCTACAGTGATCTTCCTCTTTTACATGTGAGTACTTTGGTTAAATAATTTTATACGTTTAAGGTTTTATTTTTGTACATACATACATACATACCGACATACATACGTACGTACGTACAAACATACATACATACATATACGCATATCGACATACATACATACATACATACGTACATGCAAATAAATTTTAATTTCTTTAATAATTTTAAACATTTTGAAGGAAAGGGGGGTAGGTGTATAGTTTAAACATTATTATCCCAACATATTTCAAAAGTATTATCACACTTTACCTAATAAATTTTTACTTTTAATTAAGGAAGACTGATTGTATTTTAAATTTTGATACATTTCTATTTAAAGAATCTGAACATGTTCTATTGACGTCATTTCTACAATTTCAGTTGCAATCGTATATCTCGACCAGCCCGAGTGTCCTATATATATATGTGAGTAAATTTTAATTTGTTTAATAATTTTAAGCATTTTGAAGGAAAGGGGGGTAGGTGTATAGTTTAAACATTATTATCCCAACATATTTCAAAAGTATTATCACACTTTACCTAATAAATTTTTACTTTTAATTAAGGAAGACTGATTGTATTTTAAATTTTGATACATTTCTATTTAAAGAATCTGAACATGTTCTATTGACGTCATTTCTACAATTTCAGTTGCAATCGTATATCTCGACCAGCCCGAGTGTCCTATATATATATATATATATATGTGTGAGTAAATTTTAATTTGTTTAATAATTTTAAACATTTTGAAGGAAAGGGGGGTAGGTGTATAGTTTAAACATTATTATCCCAACATATTTCAAAAGTATTATCACACTTTACCTAATAAATTTTTACTTTTAATTAAGGAAGACTGATTGTATTTTAAATTTTGATACATTTCTATTTAAAGAATCTGAACATGTTCTATTGACGTCATTTCTACAATTTCAGTTGCAATCGTATATCTCGACCAGCCCGAGTGTCCTATATACATGTAAGTAAATTTTAATTTGTTTAATAATTTCAAACATTTTGAAGGAAAGGGGAGGTGTATAGTTTAAACAATATTATCCCAACATATTTCAAAAGTATTATCACACTTCACACAATAAATTTTTACTTTTAATTAAGGAAGACTGATTGTTTTTAAATTTTGCTACATTTCTATAAGCATCTATTTAAAGAATCTGAACATGTTCTAAAATCGTTAATGTATTTTATAGAAATGGATCTGCAGAGTTTGAACAAAGTCGCCAATGTGGACCAAAAACCAAAATTGAAATTAATCTCTCTAGAACTGGACAGACCGTATCCAATCCTATCGGTGCGAGTGGTGCAAGGAAAATTCGGGGAAACCATATTAGCTGAACTTGATGAAAATGTCGTCTTCTTGCCATCACGGGTAACTGCATGTTTCAAGGAAAACCTCGACAAGTTTCAACCGCATAAATATGCTATTTTATGCAAATCTAGGGAAATCTTCGGCAAGAACGAAACGATGAATTTCAACATCGTGCCTACTACTGGAACTCAATAAATAAAGGTTAGTGCATTTCAAAGGTGTGTTGTGCGTGTTGATTTCATAGCAAATGTTTCTTTTGCAGATTTCCAATATTTTATTATTAATATTAAGTGTTCATTTTATTTTAAGTTATGTCTAATGTACACTACTAGGTAGCTCGATTTCATAGTAAAGTCTCCACGGTAGAAAGTATTCAAAATGAATGAACTCGATAGTACAAGTGAAAATATTATAAAAATTTTTGAAAAAGTGTGTGGTCAAGTTAACCTTTTAAATTTGCAAGACATTGAAAAATGGGTTAAAAATGTGAAATTAAATTTACGTCTGTTCACGAAATATATGAAAAATGCTGATTCGGTTGGCCTCAAACGGAAAATGTTTACAAGTATCGGTCACGTTAGAAGATTTTTAATTATTTTAAATAATGAAATCATACGAAAACGGTATGTAGGTGGAGGTATTATTAAAAATAAACGTAGTGATAGAATTCGATGGGTTGATTTACAATCGGCTTTTTCAAGTAGGATTCGTTCAGGTCTGATTATAAATTTAAAACATAAAGATATATTGCAGTTTTTAGGAGATTCATTGTTTTTGTTAAGGACTAGATTGAAGAAAATTTTAAGAATACATCAAACCATTAAAATTAATGTCTGTTTTTGTGGTGAATTCATTAAAAATTCCGTTGATGATGATCAACTCATTGATTTAAAATATTTCAATACACCTAATGTCGTTGTCGATGTGGGTACTGATATCAGCGAATGGTTTCAAGATAATGTGGTGGAAAAATTATTACGTAAATTAGAAGAATTTGCAGAAATGCATTCAGGTTGGTCGCTTTTGAGGCTAATCTCTCTAGAAATAAATATTAATAAGTTTGAGCAAGGAAATGGTTCGTCATACATCAAATTACCTGAAAAAATTGAGAAAAAGCGAGCTTGTGTAAATGTGAAAAATTTTGATAGTTTTTGTTTTTGTTGGGCGTTAATTTCAGCCCTATACCCAGTCGAGAAGCACTCTGATCGAACTACATCTTATCCTCATTTTAGTCAAGTATTAAATTTGCGAGATATCTCGTTTCCAATAAAAATTAGTGATGTTTCAAAATTCGAAAAATTAAATGGTTTGTCAGTAAATATATTCGGTTTGGAATTGGATGTGAAGAAAAGTTTTCAAGTAGTACCCGTACGATTAACGAAAGAAAAACGAGATAGACGTAAATTTGTTAATTATTCAAAATAAATATTTCCCTAAAACTCAAAATTATTGTGAGGATGATGATGATGATGATGGTGATGATGAAAGTGATACTCTTATATATCATTATTGTTGGATTAAAGATCTATCACGTTTAATATCATCTCAAATAGGGAAGCATAAGGGTAAAGTGTTTGTATGTGACAGGTGTCTAAATTATTTCAGCACACAAGAAAAATTAACCCTTCACACTACTAATTGTCAAAACAAAAATCATTGCAAAATTTCATTTTCACATGAAAAATTTATAGAATTTAAACATCATGCATATAAAGAAAAGGTTCCGTTTGTACTATATGCAGATTTTGAATCGATATTAAAGCCATATGTAGATTCACAATCTAAAACTGCAACAAAAAAATATCAAAAACATGAAGCGTTTAGTGTCGGATACTATTTTAAATGTGCTTTTAATAATTCATTATCCTTTTACAAAAGTTACCAAGGTCTCGACTGCATTACTTGGTTTACTAATCAGTTAGATGAAATTGCAGCATTTGTGCACTCGAAATTAAAAAATGTGGAACCTTTAAACACTATAGTAAATTTAAAAGATGCTACGGATCATTGTCATATATGTGAGAAAAAATTTCTTAAAACTGATAAAATTATAAGGGAACATTGTCACCTTACTGGTAACTTCCGGGGCTTTTCTCACAATAACTGCAACCTTCTATACAAAAACTCATTCCTCATACCAATTTATTTTCATAATTTAAGTGGATATGACGCACATCACATAATAAAAGACATAGCTAAAAATAGTCGGGTATCACTTTTACCAATCAATCATGAAAAGTACATTAGTTTTACTAAATACGATGAAAAAACCAAAATTAAATTTCGATTTACAGATTCGCTACGATTTTTAAGTTTTTCTCTAGATAAGTTAGTTTCCTTTTTAAATGTCTCCGATTTGATTCATTTAAAGGATGAATTTAAAAATGTAAACGAGACACAGTTCAAATTATTGACTAGAAAAGGCATTTTCCCCTACGACTACATCGATAGTTATGAGAAATTGTTGGAAACTAAATTACCTCCTATCGAGTGTTTTTACAGTAAATTGAATTGTGAAATTATGAATGATGTCGATTATGAACATGCCGAAAAAGTTTGGAAAGAATTTGATTGCCAAAATTTGCTTTCATATTCAGATCTGTACATGAAAGTTGATGTCATGCTTCTATGTGATGTGATGGAAAACTTTCGTGAGCTTTCCCACAAAACCTATGGTTTAGATCCGAGTCATTACATAACACTACCTGGATACACTTGGGATGCGATGTTGAAATATACAGGATGTCAATTGGAAACTATACAAGATGTCGATATTCTAATGTTTGTCGAGAAAGGTATACGAGGTGGCATAAGTCAATGTTGTAATAGACAATCGATCGCTAACAATAAATATATGCCAAATTTCGATCCTTCAAAACAATCAAAATTTATAATGTATCTAGATGTCTGTAATTTATATGGCTGGGCCATGTCACAGCAGTTGCCATACAAAGATTTTCAATGGATTAATGACGTAGATTCTTTTGATGTTACTAATGTGCCCGATGACTCACCCCTCGGATATTGTCTAGAGGTAGATTTAGAATACCCTACAAACATTCATGATGCCCATCGTGATCTCCCAATGTGTCCGGTACATCAAACCCCACCAAATTCTAAATTACCAAAGTTATTAACGACATTGGAAAACAAAGAAAAATATGTCCTGTATTATAAAAATTTAAAACAGTGCCTAAAGCATGGAATTAAACTTAAAAAGATTCATCGAATATTAGCATTCCAACAATCTTCATGGCTTAAATCATACATTGATTTAAACACTAAATTGCGAAAGGAAAGTAAAACAGATTTTGGCAAACAAATTTACAAATTTATGATTAACGCAGTCTACGGTAAAACCATGGAAAACATTCGAAAATATCGTATAGTAAAACTTGTAAATAAATGGGGAGGGAGGTACGGTGCTAAAAATTTACTATCTTCACCAAATTTCAAAAATAGAACTATTTTTGCTGATAATCTAGTTGCAATCGAATTAAATAAAACAAATCTCATATTCGATAAACCTTTGTACATTGGCATGGTGATCTTAGATATATCAAAAACTTGTGTTTATGATTTCCACTACGGATACATGTTGCAAAAATTTAATGAAAACCGTTGCAAATTACTCTACACTGACACCGATAGCCTAATATATGAAATATGTTGTAATGACATCTATGAGGAGATGATTAAGGTCGATCTAAGTAAATTTGATACTAGCGACTATAGTCCCGACAATAGGTATGGCATACCACTCGTTAATAAGAAAGTTGCGGGTTTGTGGAAGGATGAGTGTAATGGTAAAATTTTAACACACTTTATAGGACTTCGCTCAAAAATGTATTCATATCAGACTGATGGAGGTGAGACTTGTATAAAAAAATCAAAAGGGGTCCGACCGAATGTAGTTAAACAAAAAATTACTTTCCAAGATTACATTGATTGTTTGGAGAATTTTAGTAGAAAAATCGAAACACAACAGTGTATTCGATCGTATGCTCATGACATATTTTCAATACAACAAACTAAAATTGTACTGAGTGCGTTCGATGATAAACGGTACATTCTACCTGACTCTCACGACACGATCCCGTGGGGGCACTACTCCATTATGGAGATAGATTAAAGTGTGTGTGCGATCGAGCAATACCAAAAATGAAATTAATCTCTCTAGAATTCAATTGACAGTCGGTATGAGTGACTGAATGTGGTTTTCCTACAGGGTAACTCTATGTGTATTTCAAGAAAGTTTCAACTACATAAATATGTAATTTTATGCAAATCTAAGGAAAAAAACATGTTTGTACAAGTTTGAGATGAGTAATAATCAAGTTTCAGCATGAATATTATCCACAGTGACGTATGCAAGTTCCAACAAGTTTCATCTCGAGTTCCACAAACACGTTCTATAGCGAATTTATTTTGCTGTATTTTATAAATCAAAATGGTTCGCAGTAGATTTGAGCATGTGTTCACGAATTGTAACAGATTTCAAAATTTGTGTAATGTAACTTGTAGTAGAAGAATTGTCCCAATTAGTCTGGACACAACACAGTTGCCGAGAAGTGCTGGAAGAGGAGGAGGAGGAGTAGGAGACGTCATCATGAACCCGGAGCAGCAGCTGCAGGAGGAGGATAAGGAGCAGGAGGACGAGGAGGAGGAGGAGGAGGACGAGGAGGAGGAGGAGGAGGACGAGGAGGAGGAGGAGGAGGACGAGGAGAAGGAGGATGAATTGAAAATAAACTGTAACAATTATGGAAAATAAAATATTGGAATATCTGTTTTTTTTTTTAATTTACTTCGATTCATATTTGCAAAACCTGACTCTCATTATGAAATCTCTCTCTCTCTCTTTCAAGAGTTTAGAAAGTAAAATAATACACAAATAAATATTTTACAATTTATTTAAATCATTCAATACTTTAACCTTATTATAATACAATGTTTCCTTAATACATAAACTTTCTATACTACTAGTTATATCACAATATGCAATAATTGCATCTTCACTATTCGAAATCTTCCTCAACTTACTAATTAAATTTAAAACATTTTTATAATATTGTAAAAAATTAATTTTTCTTAAACTATCCACTTGATTATTAATAAATTTTTGATCTAAAGCACACAATTCCCGTACATTGTTTTCCGTTAAATACAACGATATTGAATGTTTAGAAACAACAATCATACGCACTTCGTTATATTGTTGATTCATAATTACAATATTCTCACCGCATATGTATCTCAGATGTGAAATTTCATCAGAACTTCTGAAATATCCATCGAGAAGCCAAGCTAGTTGATTAATAAACATTTTCCACTCATTAACGTTAAATTGTAGAGTGGTCCCATCGTTAATTTGTATGTTGATGGTGGGATTGAAATCTTGTGAAATACTTAGACCGACGTTCACGTTGAATCCACTGTTCACACATGAAAAACAAGTGTTCAGTAAGAGGCTGGTTTCGACTTGTTCAGATGCTGCTGCTGCTGCTGCTGTTACCGCAACCGATTCATCTTCTTGTTCACTTTTTGAAATACTTTCATATAGAGCAACTAATTCACTTAAATCAGCTGATTTCTCCATGTCGTCGTCGTCGTACACTTGATGCTTTGACAATTACCACTCATAGACTGAAGTCAACATAGCTGAACGTTGTTGAAATTCGAAGGAGTGGGGTGGTGTAACCTACTAGTGTCCTCCCTCCCTCCCTCCCCCCATCATAAGTTGAGAATGTAAAATACGAACACATTCTACAAGCGATTCGAAGCATCGATCCAAGAATCGTGTGTATTATCGAAACCGAGCCAACGCACGAGTACTTTGTTACCTTTTCGCCTTAAAACTTTTTCAACTAAATATACGTCTGGAGTTTTAGTTTTTTGCAATTCTTCCGTATAGAAACCACCTTTGATGGGTCGTCCATGGAGATCCTCCAACAAATACGTTATAGGGTTGGTTATTTGAACTTTTTTAATTTTAAATAATTCACTGCTCCAATTCGGAGTGTAAGCTTTCTCGAAGACGTGCTTAACCTTGCTAATACGTACGAGGTCACCCACCTTAAACTTGCGTGAGCCTGTCGCAACCTTGAGGTGGGTATACACTGTTTTTATTAAATGTTTCTCATTTTTTGCGCTCAGAGCGTCGGAAGGTCGCATTTTAGTAACGGAATGTGTTTGATTATTATAAGTCTCCACGATCGTCGGTATGATATCGATCCATTTGAAGGTGCCATTCAAACTGAAGTATTTAAACAGTTTTTCTTTAATCGTTCGTATGGCTCGTTCAGCCATCGCAGCCTTCATATGAGTATAGGAATTGTAATGATTGATTCCATAACGTTCCATCAAGCTTCGAAAATGGGCATTGTAGAAATCAGTTCCTTGATCAGATTGTAGATTACGTGGTGATATTTTCGTTCGTTGTAGAATATCTCGAAAAGCTTTAGTCACTTCCACACCAGATTTCGATTTTAGTGCTCTAACCCACACGTACTTAGAGAAGCAATCTATGACTAGTAAAAAATATTTGAAATTTTTATTTACTTTCGCATGCATGTCTAGTTGTCCGAGATCTGCTTGCCACAAGTCGTGTAAACCTTTAATTATCGTGCGACGTCGAGGATACAGTTTCCTGGCCGGTTTGTGTAACTCGTTAACTAATTGAATTTTTTCAGCTGACATTATCAGGTTGTTAACGGATCTCCTTTTTTTCTTTTTGCCGATTTACCTTGCGAACTTGATTCTTGAATACTAGGATCGATACTGCTAGGAGAAGATGGTAGAGGAGTCGCAGGTCGCTTCGGAGCGTTACTAGTGGTAGAAGTAGTAGTAGTAGGTGACGTCGTAGGTAGCGGTACTATGTTGAGCTTGTCTTGTAATAAATCGATTCTTTTGCTAAGAGTGTGTATCTCGACAGCATAAGGAGTTGTATCGAATGTTGCGAGAAATTTATTTTGAGCCGATTCTAATTTCTTAGAAAATGAATCCGCAACGAGTTGAATCTCGCTTCGAAGTAGGGCGATGGTATTTTTGATAGAGTCATCCACGTACTTTTTCAGCCTCGAATGTGAGGTGACGCCATGTGCGATGGCAGCTTTAGTTAAATTGATTCGTATATCGATATCATGAGTTTTTTCGGCAATGATTCGATCCACATAACCTTTAGTACAAGCGTCGGTATCTTCCGTAGGACTTTTCAGATTACTGATCTTAACGTGTTCGATATTAATATCACCCTCGGACGTACGAGATAAAATCGAATGACTGGAGAACGATGTCGCTTTACTCTGGGTGACATTGTGCACACCTCCCGAGCGACGACCGAATTTATCCAAACTCATCGTAAAACTGAAGCAGATCACGTACGAACCCCACAATATATAACAGTATGTCGACTTATCTAATGTGGCGTGTGAGAGATAATTTGTCTAAGCAATACTTTAAGTTGATCATACAAGCTTAGATTGGGGCAGGGAATATTGAATATATCTAAGGTGAACTTTCCAGATCGTGCTAAACTATTAGTAAATTCGCTATATTCATAATAAAAATCACCCTGCAGGAAATACAAAAATCCGTTAGTATATCGAAACACAGAATCTATATCGGAGGGTACACCTCGAAAATCTTTGGAAATAAATCCATATCTGCTAGGGATGAAACTAGTCTCGTCCAATTCCAAATAAAAATCTTGTTCATAAAAGAGAAACGTTTTACCTCTGTAAGTGTTTACGACGGCGATTAATTTTCGGTCAAACTGATTGTAGATATCCGTATATTTTACACTGCGTTTGAACCTAAGTTTAGGTAGTACTTCGAATATTATTATGTTCTCCTCTAAGAATAACACGATTTCGTCATTAGGTCTCTGATACACCGCGGTGATTTCGCTAAAGCGTTCCGGGATAAAATGTAGAAACTTGTTAAGATCCAATGCTTTAGATGACATATTTCCAGATCTGAGATCTAGAATCCACACCCAATTTTCATAAATACTATATAATTCCTCGTTCGAGATCAAAAATGAAAGTTTTTCATAGCTTTTTATGGTGCAAATTTCAGGTTCGACCACCGACTTTGGTGTAGTAGCATGCGTCATCCTCGTCGTAGGTCTAGGTGATGTCGACGTCGTCGTCGTCGTGGTGTTGGTGGTAGTCGTAGTCGGCTGGGGCGGACCGTACAACAATTGAATTCCCTCTATATCATCAGCATGAAAGTGTAGTGCTTCCCCCTGATAGTAGGGAAACATTACAGCGGAGGTATTAGTCGAATGGTCTAGCCCCAACGTATGACCAATCTCATGAAGTAATATAGGGAACAAGGAGGGTTTCTTTTTGTTCGCAGAAACTCCGTGTAAATCCATACTCCAATTTAAAGCTGCGTTTACATGAATTTCGGCAGGTGCCGCTCCTGGATGGGGAGAATATGCGTGCGCATAAACGTCTGTCCTCAATTTCATGGGGCATGAATGATTTCTAGCATCCATATCATGAGTTTTATCTTTAAATGTAATGGAAATATTTGCGGCGTGTAAATCAGAGACAAATAGAAATTTTAAATTTGTTATCTTCTCCCACGCCTTGAAAGCTTTCTGACTAACAAGTTTACATTTATAGAAGTCTCGTGATGTTCGTAGTGTCCACTTTAGGGTACTACCCCGTGGCCATGCTGTGGGATATACCGCAAATTCACTGAGATCTGGCAACCCGCATCTGGGTGTTTCGAGTAATTCACTAGTTTGGTTGTTTACTTCTCCATCCTGAGGTAATTGGTATCGTTCTTGAAATAAGGACAATGCTTCTGAAACATTCCCATCACCATTTCCTATCAAGTAACCATACTCTCGAAGATATTCATCTGGGCTCTCCGCACGCACTTCTGACAACATCACCACACCCACCACCGACAAAACTAGCAGCAACCGCAGCAACATGGTGGGAATACTTCTGGAGTGACGTCCTAATACATCCAAACTCATCGTACAACTGGGGTGCACATCGCTTACGAACGCTTAATATATAACTTTTGCCTCTCGGAGTTCTTCGATGATCGAAAGAATTTCATTATCATGTGATATGGTATTACCAGCTTCTTTGGATGCATACAAAAGTCTTAACCTGTCCACTAACTCATTAAAATTATCAAAGTAGACGTATTCGGTAGACTTTGTATTATAATGCATTTTGGGTAAAAGACCTCCACGTTTCTTACGAAAATTATATGGCGTTTCTGCAACTCTCGGTTTATTTACTTTTTTAGAGTCTCCTTTCGTGGAGTCGATTAAGTCTTTCTTGTTGGTAACTTTCTTGGAGGCTATGGTAGTGTCTTCTGCTTCAGCGTCAGTAAAATCATCTGTTTCATCATCATCATCAGCATCTTCTTTGTCAGACATCTGTGTACCGACGTTCGCAACAGGAAGCTCTCGAAAGTTTAAGCGTTTCCTTGGGATCACGTGTGGAGTTGAAGTTTTCATGGGACTTATCCATTCATTTTTAGGTTGTAATAGTGGTGTTGGAGGTGACGACTTCTCCAGTTTTCTCTTAACAGACTCAACAGGTGGTTTTTTTGTAGCTTCCACTAGTTCAGTCAAAGGTTTCGTTATCGGGGCAAACAATTTTCGCAACGTTGCATCATCTTCGGATCGTCCTAGTTTGATAGCCAAAAATTTTTTTCGTACGGACCGAGACAGTTCCCGAACTTTTTTCGCTCGCGCCGCCTCAGCATCGCTAAACGGTGGCCTCATGATTGCTATCGATTAATGAGGAGCATCCACCTTTATATATTGATCGAACCCTCTGCGATACCGTCCAGCATTCAAATCGAAATCTTTTACGATAACGAGAGGAGTGAATTTACTACTCCAACATTCAGAACACAATCGTTTAAAGTGCTCATAGCTCATATCTGGAGATACGTGCTCATCGAAAGCATGCCTCAAATTAACATCATCCTGTTTGAATAATACTATAACATTACAATTGTCCCGTATAAGTTGTTTTGGAACTTTTGAATATGTTTGACAGAGGTATGCCACATCAATATTCTGATGCCTACCCATAGAGAAATATGCACGTATCTTGTCTTGTTATTCGCATGCCACGTCGTCAAATAAAAAGATTGAATTTCGATGTGCTTTCTCGGGATCCATGATAATTTCATTGTCATTGTACGCGAAATAGCCCATACCTTTAACTTTCTTTAACACTTCCTGTAACAGCCGATATTTTGGTTGATACAATGATCTCGAATATACGTATACGTTACGAAACTTTAAACCATTCTTATTGAAAAGTAATGTTAGAATGGCGTTCGTCTTGCCACAACCAGATGGACCCGAGAAAATAGCTCGAAAACAATTCGGAAGTAGTTCACTATGTTTTATCGGTGGCTCATCTTCTTCTCCTACAAAGTCTAAGTTGTCTATTGGTAGCGCGTGTGCTTGTTGAACTGCCCTCATTCTTGCAACTGACAGCGCGGTACATGACCACCACCTATAAATAGGGTGACACGATCGCAGTTATTATCACTTGTGATGCTAGTATACAAAGGTGATGGTGTTTTGAATACTCTCATCAATAAGTTACCCTTCGAATTACACATACCGGGTTATAAATTTTGTGGACCCGGTACAAAATTAGACAAACGATTGGCTAGAGGTGACCTTGGTGTCAATGCCCTCGACTCTGCATGCAAAGCGCACGACATTAGTTATTCGAAAAGTTCTTCTTTGGACGACAGGCATACGGCAGATCGAGAATTGGAGCATCGTGCTTGGGAACGCGTGAAAAGCAAAGACGCATCTTTGGGTGAGAAGACTGCAGCGTGGTTCGTTACGACCGGCATGAAGGCGAAAAGGAAGCTAGGGATGGGTCACCGTCCGGTTTCGTTTAGACGAAACGTTCTGAAACATATCACACGCATTTTAAAAACAACCATGAAAACCAACCCACGTATCAGCGCATCCGGTTTGAAACCGTCTGCTTCGATCGCATTACGAGCTGCTCGAGCGGCGGTTAGAAAGGCGGGAGGTCGGAAACGAATTCGTATTCCACGCATTATACCATATGAAAGTAAATCTGGGGGAATTTCACCTTTACTACCAATCTTCGCAGCATTGGGGGCACTCGGAAGTTTGGCCGGAGGCGCTGCAACGGTAGCGAAGACCACCATCGATGCGAAAAACGCACAAAAGAAAATGGAAGAGCAACAACGTCACAATAAAGCCATGGAGGAGATCGGCAAGACCGGATCAGGCTTGTTTATACGCAAGTCCACCAGAGGATTCGGTTTGTACATCAAAAAGCAGCAGCAGCATGGACGCGGATTGTACTTGAAGAAGCAGACAAAAAACTTTTAAAGCTACCCAATAGAGCACTATACGATCGTGAAATCATTAAATATGCAAATAAATTAAAAATTCCCTACTTTAGAGGAGTTTTTATGCGTGATTCTCTCCCAAAAACATCTAGACATAACGAGAGTGCCATCATCAATTTAGATACAAAAAATCATTCTGGGACACATTGGGTAGCGTACAAGAAACGGGGAAATGTCATCGAGTATTTCGATAGTTTCGGTAATCTGAAACCACCACAAGAACTCGTCCGATACTTTGGTGGTGGTGGTAGGAAGTCGGTGGAAATTTTCTATAACAGAGACCGTTATCAAAAATTTCCTGCGAGTAACTGCGGTCGTCTATGTCTCGAATTTCTCTATAAAACGTGAGTATGGAGCGGTTCACTATTTAATCATGTCCGAGACATTCACGTTAAAGAGTCGTACATCAACGCTCTCCATAGATTTCCAAACGCCGATCTACTTAGGGAAACATTCCGCATACGGATTAGCTTTACTTGGATTCTATTCATATAACACCATTCCGAATATAGAGGACGGTACGAAATTCAAGTATTATTCCAAAGGGAACGTCGATACACCACATTTCATTACCATTCCGACAGGTACTTACGATATCGCCGATATCGAGAATTACCTTAAAAAGTTCCTGATACCTGAGAATAGAGTAGGTGACAGCGACGACGACGAAGATATATTCTTTTTGAGACCCAACAATAATACGTTAAGGAGTGAAATATTTCTGCGAGATTACGATATCGATTTTCGAGCAGGGTATACCAGGATCGCCAAACTTCTCGGATTCACTCCTGGACTTTTAGAAGCAGGAAAAGTGCACCAGTCGGATTTACCTGTGGACATTGTGAAAGTTCGAACCATACACATCGATTGTAATATTATCGGTGGTTCTTATTACCACGATCGACCGTCACACACTTTATACGAGTTTCCCATTAGCGCAGACCCGGGGTTCGCTATCGACGAAGTTCCTCGAAATCTGGTATATTCAAAAGTTACTCCAAGTGAGATAAGTAACCTCACATTATCGGTTCTCGATCAAAATTTTGAACTTGTCAATTTTCGTGGTGAAGAGATTCTCATTAGATTGGAATTAAAAAGATTGTATTAAAAATAAAAGATGGTCTTAGTCTTGAGTGATTACTATAAAAGAGGTAGTGTGAAGAGTACAACTACAGTAAGAAAAAAACGTTCGAGGCGGTTGAAGCAGCAGCAGCAGCGACGTCGATTATCCCGATTAAACGCTACTTTCCTCAAAGCCATAGGATATGTTGTCCAGCCAGATTTTCGACCTGTATCCAAAGCTTCAAAACGATGATACGATCACGAGTATAAAACGTCACACGTACTATCCATTCGTGAAATCCTATCTCAAGAATGATATACTCGAAATTACGGTGACGCGAAATGACGCTTTTCTCAACCTCTACGATTCCAAACTAAAAATCTATGGGAAATTGGAGAAGAAATCCGGCGATGGAGAGGTGACATTCGTAAATAACGCTGTCGGGTTTCTATTCGATTCCATGTCATATCTCTTGAACGGCATAGAAGTGGAACATGTGAAACAACCAGGTCTAGTGAGTTTGATTCGAGGTTATCTCTGCTATAATGACGATGATAGCAAACATTTGGATAAAGGTAGTTGGGTTTTTCCCGAAAAACCTACCGTTAACGCAGATGGAACCTTCATTTGGATCATTCCACTGTCACATTTTTTCAGCATATTCAACGATCATAAAAAGGTAATGTTCGGAAGGCACACTATTCGAGTAGTTAGAGCTCGTAACGATGACAATTGTGTTATGGTTACCGGAGCAAATACTACCTATGACATTACTATAACTGAGATGTTATTGAAAATCCCACACGTCGTTCCCAATGTTGAAATGAAACTGGAACTGTTGAAATCCATAAAAAATGATACTCCGCTCATAATCGCATTTCGCACTTGGCAACTCCACGAGTTACCAGCTCTCAATGTGGGTTCAACTAATGCCGTTTGGTCGATCCAAACGATGAACAACCAACATCCACCTCGATTCGCAATCATCGCATTCCAGACAGATAGACGTGATAAGAAAACGGCAGACATTACAAAATTCGATAATCTTAACATATCAGATATATGTGTGAATTTGTCCGAGCGATATCCATACGAACCTCTAAATTTAAATTTCGAAACTAATGATTACGGTGAGATTCATGATAGTTATGTGGATTTTAATAATACCTACAAGGGTGACTATTTCGGTTCGAAGAAACCATTACTCGATACGAAAAAATTTAAAGATATGACACTCTTCGTGGTCGATTGCTCACGTCAAGATGAGCAAATTAAATCATCGATCGTGGACGTCCCCGTCGATTTTCAGGCAAGGACCGGATTCCCTGCCAACACAAAAGCTTATTGCATCATTATTTACGAAAGTATGTACGAAGCTACACCACTTAGTGAGATGGTGAGAAGCATCTATTAGTCTTAATCAGATCATCGAACATGAAGGTACTCCTAGTCGACATTCAAGGTTTTACGCTCACGAAGAATTCTTCACCGGAATTTTTCGTGAAAGAAATGGCAATTTATGATGGAACCCGCATGAATCATTACTTGTTCGAGGAACCTATACCCTACGATGACTTATCTAGCTATGATAAGAAGCAAGTTCAATATTGTACCAGACACATACATGGACTCCGATATACTTCAGGTTATGTACCATACGAAAAACTCAATGACATAATCATGGCTGACATTTATGATGCTGATATGGTTTACGTAAGAGGACATCAAAAGAAATATTTACTCGACGCTCACCTATACAATCGAGAGGATGAGAAGAAGAAGAAGAAGAAGATGTCGAATATCGCCGTCGTCAACATCGAACACCTTCCAGACAGTCCTGATACATCCAAATTTCAATGTGACATTCCATTGTGTATGAATCATCAATCGAATTGTTTTTATATGTGTAGTATACGAAATTGTTATACATTATACGCTTGGTTTTTAAACTGTGTTCCACAATAAATAAATATATTGAAAATATTAGTTTCATTCCACAGTATTCATTCAAACATGGTTGCGTTCGGGTCAAACTTATTACTACTCTCGACAGTACTTAATAATATCCTATACATTTCACCACCACATAGTGCAAAGGATGTGTTTATATGTTTCGAGATGAACGCCACTTGGCCTGAAAACTGGGTGAAGATGGAATCCTTCACATACAACCGACACACATCAACTTTAATGGTGAAATTACCTGGTAATGCTACAGGCTACAAAATACGTGTCGTCTACCAAAATCGCACGTTTGAAGATTCGACATGGGTGAATCTAACTAACGTACACCCAACTCCAGTTTCGAACAATATATATTTTTTGACTTGGTACATCGCAGTCAGTGTGTCAGTGCTGCTCAGCATAGCTGGATCAACATTCGTCTACCTGTGCTACAAACATGGATCTTAAAGAATTTTTAATCGAATACGACGATGTACTTCTTTCTAGACATAAAGCTCAGCTTTACTATTTACAACGATCCCTAAATGCAGAATTGGAAAAGATGCAGACATCTATCCACGGACGTCATTACGTGAGCTGTCCTTGGGCATTGAACTGTAGCACGGATGGTCCGGATACTTGTTTGTGTACAGATCGACTACTTCACCGCGACGATATTAAAAAGGCTATGCAAAAAATTATGAAATTGTATGTTGACCTATATGGAAATACACGCAATTAAATTTTGACTTTGTTTTTTTTATTTTAATGTAAACTGTCTGACAAGTTCCAACGGTTGAGTCGAATAATCCTATCCCACAAACCTGTTGAAACTTGAATGACGGTAGGTCAAGTCAAGACTTGACCTACCGTCCTTCAAGTTCCAACTGCTGAGTTGAATATTTCTATCCAACGAACATGTCGACACTTGAATGACGACAGGTCAAGTCAGTTCACTGACTTATTTTGATGTGAAAGCGATGATGGTATAAACTGCAAGTTTCGACAAGTTCCAACAGCTGGGTCGAATATTTCCATCCGACAAACTTGTCGAAACTTGAATGAGGACAGGTCAAGTCAGTCCACTGACTTCTATTACCACCACCACCACCATTGCCACCATCACCACATGAACCTTCTTCTTCTTCTTCATTCTCTTAAAAGTGCTCCTACTATTCACATCTACTACCAGTAAAATATGGAAGTGAAAAGTTTTTTGTTTGAATTCGGTTACTATGTAACACCTGCACATACGAAAGAACTCCTAGAGCTACACACTAAAGTTGCAACCAGAGAAGCAGAAGAAAAACGAAAATCGACGCATGGTGAACATTTTGTGAGCTGCCCCTGGTCCAGAGACACCACCATAGAGGGTCCAGATACCTGCTCGTGCACTTCCTGGAGATGGGAACGTGAGAGAATCGAGAAACACGTGAGGTCGATTATCGATATGTATTTGTACATCATTTCAAAAGCTGAAAATAAAAATTATTCTTGAAATGTTATTCATTTTTTATTATTTCTCTCTCTCTCTCTCTCTCTCTCTCTCTCTCTCTCTCTCTCTCTCTCTCTCTCCCTCTTAGGACCGCTATCATTTGGTGCCTTTTGCGGGCAGATGAAGTGCATTCACCTTTAAAATGTGTATTAGAACATATTTCGATATAACCGAAATAGCTCAGTTGGGAGAGCGGAAGATTGAAACTCTTTGTGTCCCGGGATCGAGACCCGGTTTCGGTAGCTGTATTACATTAAATATTGCAAAAATATTTAATGTAATACATAATTTTGATACTGAAATAATGGCTGACGATCGGACTCTCTCTCTCTCTCTCTCCTCCCCTCTCGCTCGGCACACGAACCTCTTCGATACCTAGAGATCTTCATGGTAAAGTAGTCTGATAGGGAGGGGCAAGACGGTACAAATCGCGCAGGATTGTTTATCTCGAACATGTGACGTTCACGAGCGCGAACGTAGATGGCGCGATCGGTACCTCGAGGACCTATAGGCGTCCGACCTCCGCTCGAACCACCTGGGGGATCATCTACAACGAGGTGTGATACCCGCACGCAATCCCCGTACGTCATCAACAACCCCCCACCTCCACTTTGGAGTCGCTCGGAACACCTGGGGGCCGAGGAGGAGTTGTCCGAAACACGCATAGGCCCCCCGGGGGGGTACGCGGGGGACGTCTACAAGACCGGTACGTCATCAACAACCCACACCTCCACTTTCGGGTCGCTCGGACCACCTGGGGGCCTTCTACGACGAGGAGTGGTCCGAAACACGCATAGGCCCCCCGGTGGGGTACGCGGACACCTACTGAGACCTGGGGGACGTTTACAAGACCGGTACGTCATCAACAACCCACACCTCCACTTTCGGGTCGCTCGGACCACCTGGGGGCCTTCTACGACGAGGAGTGGTCCGAAACACGCATAGGCCCCCCGGTGGGGTACGCGGACACCTACTGAGACCTGGGGGACGTCTACAAGACCGGTACGTCATCAACAACCCACACCTCCACTTTGGGGTCGCTCGGACCACCTGGGGGCCTTCTACGACGAGGAGTGGTCGGAAACACGCATAGGCCCCCCGGTGGGGTACGCGGACACCTACTGAGACCTGGGGGACGTCTACAAGACCGGTACGTCATCAACAACCCACACCTCCACTTTGGGGTCGCTCGGACCACCTGGGGGCCTTCTACGACGACAAGTGGTCCGATACCCGCTTTGCTTCTCTACTATAGGTATTATGAAACCAAGTGGGAAAAAAATTCTAACAATACGAAAATTATATCTAGTAGGTACTAATATACGATAAGGACATTACATGATGATAATTAGGGACGAGAGCAGTTATAAGATGAGTATATAAATAAGTTCAGACAGAGGCGTGCGTGTTCTGGTTACGTAATATCTAAATCGCCAAATGTTTTCAATTCTATTTAAATTACCTTATCATAGTTAAATGAGGAAGTTAATGAAACAAATGTTTAATTGAATATCTCAAGCATACACCTTAACTAAAAGTAGATAGCAATGAATCTTGCAAAAAAAACACACTATCGTCATTAGTATTAGTATACACATATTGCCCGCGAAATAAGCAGTACCAAACTGATGAAAAGAGAGAATGTATCATTTATTTCTACAGCATACCATGACGGACAGTGGAATCAAACCATTTTAATGCGATGGCATGGCCAGAGCTCTAATAAGGGGAATGGGAAAAGTAGCTCAGATCTCTATAGTTATATTTGGCGGTAGAAGATACCACGGACTTTGTTAAGAAGAGGAACAAACTCCTGCATCTAGGAGGCAGCCAGCTACAAGAGGTCGCTTACAACTTACCCGACGCCAACCCGGCTCTTGCTCTCCGCCTTTTCACCCCCTTTACCCTTGTCCGCCGCCCCCACTTCACCCACTCATGTGTCCGCCGCTTGGAATTTCGTTCAGTTATGGTAAGATCTATCATTTCATAACTTTTGAAACTTCTGATCGATGCTGAAATTTTCCCGAAAAATTAACAACTTTCACCCCTTATAACTACCCTCCGCAGCGAGTAATCTGTCCTCCTGCTCGAGACTTTGATAGCTGATGGTCTATAAAGTTTATTCCTGTTTACGAATTTCATATTACTGATGACCTTGAAATCTCGTCCCCAGCTCTTGGTCTATAACCGGTCAAGGTTTATATTATATCCATCTACCTCTGTTCACATTCTTCCGCAAGCTCTTGAGTTCGATGGACACATATGTACCATACAGAGAGTCTGACTGAATTAACTTTAAAAATGTAAAAATCTCAAGATGTTCTCTTTCACAATCGTTTATAGATGTTGTGCTGAGTTTTAATCACGATTAAACAGTCTAAAGACTTCTATATTTCCTACACTATCTAACACGGTTTGTTGTGTATTACAACCGCTTGAATTTCCTAGAGATTGCCCCATATAGTTATCATTAGTTGACTTATTATATACTAAGCGTACAGAGTTGAACATGAAACGCATTTGCTTATGGCTAGTTTAAAGGAATTTGGGTTTATTTAAAAGATCAAAAATAGTATAGAAATTATTTATTATACAATAAACATAACTCGGTTGCCACCATAATACTTTACTTTACAATACTTTATCAACATTTTGATAAAATCCAGTAATATGCAAATTAATACCTACCATATTTAAATTTTGTGGTGTATTTATAATTTTATTGTAAATACATCTTGGGCAATAATAATTGCCCTCCCACTCGAAATAATATCCTGTAAAACATTGCACATCCCTATTAAAAATATTTAGTAGAGATGTGCGCGTTAGACAAACCTCCCGGTATATTTTCCAATCTTCCTCGACCCCATCTTCTTTTCTAGAGTCAGAATCTTGAACTCCCTCTAACGGTTCTGGAACTATTGGGTTGACTTCTAATGCCTCCTCAGGGTTAGCTTCAACAATACCGACTACCACAGGGTTAACTTCCGTTACCTTGTAACGAAGCGCCCTCCCTACCCGAAATACTACATATGATAATTCCGCTCCACTATGAGAAACTGTAACAATTTTCCCATTTCACTGAAAGTTCTTCCGAAACCCGCCGCGAGTGTTTTCTCTTTAGCTTATTGGCGCTGTTACAATCTTTAACTGCATGGGTGGTTTAAATACACCCCAAGTTGGACACAAAGGCATCCTCAATCCGATGTTAGTGCCTCCGCTCTCGCGAGATCCTCCTAGAACGTCCGCTAAATTCTTTCCCGCTTCCGCTCTCGAGAGATCCTACGAGAATGCCGCGAAGTTTCATTTTCTCGGGTTCCGCTCCCGAGAGACTTTCCACGAGTGTTTCGCACAGTGTCCACCGCCCGTACCGCCGCCGATTGTAAGTACGCATATTCCGTTTGATCCTTTGGTAGGCCGCTTATTTCACCTCGTAACCGTTTGTGTATAATAGGTCGTAGTAAAGCGCTCTGGAAGAGTTCCTTTCGGAATGCCTTTATTACTGAGACCAATCTTGCATAGATTTTCCATTCGGGGAATCTATGCACGTTAGATTTCCCGCTTGCACCGCTTAAGTACACCCTTAAAGGCTATTACCGCCCTTTCTTACTCATTCCGCTCTCATTCTAATAACTTCTTCCTTCTGCTTGCTTATAACCGCCGCAACTGACTGCACGTTCATTTGTCTATTTTAGATAGCTAGCTTGTAATTCCCCCTCGTATAAATAGATACTTTACTACTTTGGGCACTCTCCTTTCCGAATGTATATTAATTATTCATATTTTAGTTTATTTATTAAATTTTATATTTTCCGTTGTTGTGGTAAACAATAAATAAACCGTTTTTGCCAAAACACCTGTGCCCGAAAGCACCGCTCGAACGCGAGGTGCAACGTTGCCAGTTCCTCTCCGTAATCCGAAATTCCTGAGTGCACACTGTTGTCAAGTCTCCCTGAAAGTCTGGTAACCGGCAAACTTTTGCACCCCGCTGCCAAACCACCCCTAATTGCTGTAAATAGTATAATTGGTGATTGACGCCTATAACAATCCGTTCTGATTATTTATTAATTTAAATTAATTTTTCATTTGTAAATAATTCAGATAACCGTATTACAGATCATCCGTATTTTCCCTGTACTCTGTGTTTTATTTTCACGGACCCCCTGACATTCTCCTGAGTTTAAACTCACCCGTGGCTTTAGGGAGTAAATTCTTAAAAATCTGGCGTCCGGGATACACCGACTTTAAAACCGTTTTCCCGAATTCCCGAATTCCGCACTAAGCGCCAATTCAAACAAGTGACGTAACCTTCCAACAGAGGTGTCGTGCCGCCGACTTCACTGCCTCCCGAGGAAAGTACGTTACAACCCCTTCAGGGTTGACTTCTAGGATCATTGGGTAACGTTGATTAAAGTCTAATTGGTGTGTAAGTCAATTTAAAAGAAATAACCGGTCAGTCCTGTTTCGGTAAATAATAATAAAATCCTGTTTTCCAAGAGGTTAATGAGAATTAATAAAATACATATTCAGGTTAATGCCCGTTCAACTATGCCTAAAAATACAAAAAAAATAAATAAAAAACAGCTATCTAAACCTGTTTTTTTGTTAATGAATAACAGGTTATTGACAGGTTGAAAGAAACCGGTTTGGTTGATGATTAAGGGCTAAAAATAGAAAAAAGTTCAATGACCGGTCAAGGATTTCTAAAAATATGCAACCAGTTTCAAGAAAAAATTCTATAAAAAAATTAAAAACCACTCGCCCCACCTCATTAAATTTATTAATTATAAGGAGGTAGAAATCACTTCAGCGTTCAGTAATCCGAAGACATGAACTCTTTTACCACCATGAAACAACAATTTATCGTTTTTTTTATCGTTTTTTTCGTTAAACCTAAATCCTAAAACCTAAATCTAAAACTTCAAAATTAAAGTTTGTGTCAGCTGGTATTTGTTACAATTGGAACTTCAACCTATGTATTCGGTTAGCTGGCATGAAGGGTGATGGAGTATTTTTCAACGAGGAGTCATGGCAGAATTTGTTGAACGACCAGGGAATCATTACGAACTTTTTGTATTCCAACGTTTCCATGGAGATAATTGATGATGGTGAATTCACTTTGGAGTTCAAGCTACAACCATATTGAAAATTTGTGAAGATCCGGAAAGACAATTCAGGTGTTCACCTAGCCCATGAATCGATCTGCACTTTGTGGGAACTTCTACCGCTCCTCAAATACCGCACAGAGTGTATCTGAAGGCAACAATTTCAAAATTACTACAAAATACTTCAGAAAGGGCTACAAGCGACCCCAGGCGATCTGATCAACATAACCTACAACTTACTACAGCTGGAGGAGAATCAATCCAGTGATAACATTTCCATGGTTTTGGAGTTTATGTATACACAACTGAAGATATTTCACGAGTATATTAAAACCAGTTACCTTTAATATGTCTAAAAATAAAATTTATTGGGTTTCATCAGACGACAGTTCGAGAAACGTATTTTGGGAAAATGTAGCACTTCATTGAGTACGTTTTAAAAACAGAATAAAACATGTTTCATTTCTTAATGACCATGTTTTAAAACAAATGTAGAATTTTTCATGAAATAAATAAAAGCTTTATTTTAACAATGTGTTTTTATTCAATAATATCAGTCGTATTAATCCATGTGTTATGTCTATTATCTAGTCCTAACCATTTAACAAATAATTTATTGTTTCTTTCGAAGAACGTCTTGTTCTCTGCAATTCTTCAGCATAAAAAGCGCCCGACATTGGTTCTCCATTTCTATCTTGCAGTAGGTAAGTGATCGGGTTTGTATATTGAATTTTAACTATTTTGAAGAATTCCGTTGACCAATTAGGCTGATATCCTTTAGAAAATGCTTCTCGATATTTACTAACACGCACAAACTCACCAATTCTGAAGTTAGAACGTGAGGTTTAAACGATTATAAACGGAAAGTAACAATTTTTTCTAATTTTTTCGTCTAACGTCGATCGGTTTTAACCCAATTGTTTGAATGCCAGGTATGATTATATTCTTCAACAATTCTTGGTAAAAGATTTAACCATTTATAAGATCCATGCATACTAAACTCTCTCCACATTTTCGTTATTAAAGTTCTATTGACTCGTTCAACAACACTAGCTTTTAAAGCTGAAAACGTGTTGTAATGATTAATACCATTTTCTCGTACCAACTGACGAAATTCATGATTCATGAACTCCTTTCCATTGTCCGTTTGAATATTTGTAGGTGAATGCATTTGAGATAAAAAAAATTGAATAGCTAACTTAACATCTTTTGCAGTTTTGCGCTTAACAGGTTCAATTCATACATATTTACTAAAAACATTGATCACAACTAAAATATAACGAAATCCCTTATTAAATCTAGCATATGGTATCATTTCGACTAAATCCGCTTGTAAGAGGTCACTCAAACCTTTCACAATAACACTTCTCCTTCTAAAATTCTTTCTGGCGGGTTTATGTATTTCAAGCACTACTTCTCTCTTACTCATTTTTTTTAATGGGGCACTCTAATACAATTTGGTAATATAATCTATCTGTGACGTTTCTCTCTAATGTCCAAAATGTAACGTTATCTTTTATATTTATATATTTTCCTATGTGTTTCCAAATTAAGATCCATTAAGTTATCATTTATATTTACGGAAACACCGTGGGGGTGAGATTCAACAATCTCCACAATACCGCTGATTGGAAAAGTATAAACCGATTTTGCATTATCTAATACGAAAAGCCAAATATTGTTATATTTTTATGATCCCCTTTTTCCATACCATGAACAGTTAATACACATTTAGTATGGTAAGCCGATGTGTGCCAAATATAAAATGGTGAATAAGGAGAGATTGGTTGAGCTCCAACTATGTCAGATTTATAAGAATATGGAACTTCATAAGCAGCGAGCAATAGATGACCTGCTTTATTCATCATTGTTAACCGTGTGAGTTTCGTTGTAGAGTAATGAAATCTAGAAGCCTAATCTAGTTTTATACAATTATTTTCGCTTCTTGTAGTTCTTCAATTATTGATAAAATTTCATTGTTGTGTGATGTATTTCCAGCATATTGAGATGCGACTAAAATTTTTAATCAATTACTTAATTCATTATAGTCATCAAAATATCGATATTCCAGTTTTCGATTGTTAAACTTCATAAGACCTCTTCCTATATTCCTACTACGTAAAGAGAGTACACTAGACTCTGAACCGGATCTTCTACGAAATATTTCCAATTGTTTTTGTTTAGTTATTGAATTGATCGTGCTTAATTGAGTATTAATTATATCTCTAAATTTGGGGGCGGTTGATATACTCAGACCCTTTCCGGATTATAATCAATATACTGTGCATTCGACTACCTAATGATATCAATATAGTTCTGAAGGTCACTATTCTTAAACCCAAGTGGTTGGTGGCTTTTAAACAAAAGTTCGTATAAGCCAGGGGTCATTTGAAATCTTTCCTCCTCTTCCTCCAAAAGTATATCTTTATCATTGAATTTAAGGGACGAATATCCTATTTTCCAACCATCTGTTTTAGGGTCAAAGTGAATTCCAAATTTCATGTCAAAATACCTGCCTGCAGTACTTTTGGATCATAAGCGAAGGAATACTCAACAGGTGCAATGGAATAAAATTCTCTAGGGGCTGGTTTCATGTGGGAAAATGTAAGTTCTGCCTTAATTTCTTCTTTAGGTGTTTTGAACTGTGTTAACAATTCAGTAAGGGGCTGTGTTATGGGCTTATATGTTTGTTCCAGTGAAGATCGAGTTTGTGCAATATGTCCATTTACAGTTTTATATATCTGTTTTAAAGCTTTTCTTGTAGTAATAAGCTGTTTATCCACTCGACTAGCCAATTTGACTAATATTCTTTTGTTTGAACTTACATCAATGAGTTCTGATCGATCTTCAGTCAGCAGATTTTGGTAATATTCTTTCCACCTGGGTAGTCCTATCGGGTCTATTATCTCCGTCTGTTGCGTATTATGTTTAAGTGTTCGTAGAGTTTTCCATGCTTGTCTCGAACGGGAGCTCCCTATCAATATGTCTATCTCATTGCATTTGTGTACCCAAAAATTATTTTTTGCTTTTTGTGACCTCTTTTTTGACCTCGAATTTGTATCTGTTGTAAATTGTTCTATCCTCCTTATCGTTTGTAGCAAGCTATTTAAGATAGGCATTTTTCTTACTTTCTGTTAGCTGTTTTAGTTCCTCATTCCACCAGACATCATCCATTCTGTTTTTTATTTTCTTTTGTTGACCCAGAGCCTCATTTGACGCATCATGAATACACTTTTGTAATGCATAGTATTTCTCACTTGCTGTTCCTTTGTGTTTGGTTCTTAGTTTTTCGGCTAAACGAAGTTTATAGAGAAAGATAGTTGATTCGTTACTAAAACTTCCTAATTTGTAATTAGGGTATTCGGGAATGTGATCCGGAATATGTTGTTTATTTTGCATATAATATTTTGGTGTTATGTTAGGTTTCCCCTTGACTAGGTGGTGATCCGATTCACATACGGCTCCCCTATGGACTCTCACATCATCCCATCTTATTTCAGATTTCTCTCTAATAATAATATAATCAATTATCGTTCTTAATCCTTTAGTGGGTTGTGTCCATGTGTATTTATGAATTTCTCGGTGATCAAAGAAACCATTCAAAATTTTTAAGTTATACTGATCGCACATTTCCACTAGTCTTTCACCGCTATCATTTATGACGTTTTCTCCGAACAGGCCAACTATTTTGGTAGTTTCTCTATCAACCCGAACGTTAAAGTCGCTCATGAGAACTATTTCTTTTCTGTTTCCTACTTGGTTTAGTAGAACGGTCAAATGTTCGTAAAAGTCATCTTGCCCTGCATTACTTGCATCGTCCGTTGGAGCGTACGCACCAATTATAAAAATTTTTTGTCCCCATATCTGCAATTCCATAGTTATGAGCCTTTCATTAATAGCTTCCCAATTACTTATTTGGTTCCCTAGTTTAGCATTTATGGCGATGGCTACTCCTGCTCTTGCACGTTTGTCTTTGGTCACTCCACTAAAAAAATTGAGGTAATTGCCCTTCCTTTCATTTCCATTCCATTTCTTTTTTGTTTCACTTAAAACCACTATATCTAGATTAAAATCTTCTAATATTTTAATAACTTCATTATATTTGGTACTTATACCCTGTATATTCCAGCATCCCATGTTCATATTCCGTTTCCTTTCCAGAGTTTTCAGTCCATTTCCGAGGCTTTTAGTTGAGATTTTTTGCACTTCGTATTTTTTACAGAGAATGGGTCGCAAGCCCATTGCTCAAACCCCCAACCTGGAGGACCAGGATTTTCTGTTAGGGTTATCTCCCTTAGCCGAGTTGTCCTAGTTTTATGGCGCCAGGAATTCGCCATTAACCCTCTTCCGTCTGCTACATAACGCACATCCACTGTACGCCATGCATTGCCCAGAGGTCACGGCGAGGACGTGGAAGTAGGATTTGTTGGCAGAGCTGTAATCAGTGGGCATTACTCAAGGTTTTATTGACATGCAAATCTCGGCAACCTGAATGCCCCTCGAGACCCCTTACCAACCTTCGACCTCCATGTGAGTAATGTGAGTAAATTTAGTAAAACCAGTAATAAAAATTTGTTGAAAATATTTCCGGAACCAAGGCAGTACGCACGTGATATAACTGATGAGACGAGCGCCTTTATGAAAATTTTTGATGAAGACATGGTTGAGCAGGTTGTTCAATTTACAAATTTAGAAACTTCACGAGAACGACCAAACTAGGATCGACACGACACGTAAGGACGTTACAAAAACAGAGATGCTTCCTTTCTTTGGTTTATTATTTCTCTCTGGTTCTAAGAAACAAAACCACACGCATTATTTGGAATTGTGGACAAAGAATGGAACAGGATCAGAAATATTTCGAGCTTGTATGAACTACCATAGATTTCTGTTTTTGCTCAGAGTTATCAGGTTGGACGCCAAACAACCAGAGACGAAAGAAAAAACGGACAATTTGGCTGCAGTACGGAGCATATTGGATGGATTTGTAGATATTGTAGATAATCCGATATTCCGGAATTCACAGTATTAAGAATGGAAATTGACTTATATCTGATAAATGAAATTATAGTATGTCACGACATGTTGAAGAGTATAATATAAAGTTGTCTACTGCAAAAGATAAACTACTAATTTCAGAATTAGAGACTAGGGAGATTATATTGAATGATTATCATATATTCCTGACAGGAGGACATGTAGGAGTAAATAGAATGTTTACCAATATAAAAAAAGACATATTTTTGGCCGGGTTTAAGAAATGATGTTGAAACATTTGTAAAAAAGTGTGATGTAAAAAGACCACATATTGAACCGATGAAAATAACAACTATTGATAAATCAGCTTTTCAAAAAATCTATATAGATCTTGTGGGACCTTTAGGGGAAGACTTTTATAACAAGTATATTTTGACCATTCAGTGCGAATTAGGTAGATTTGTTGAATGTTATCCTATTAATAATAAAGAGGCAAATGCAGTGGCTAAATGTCTTGTAAATAATTTTATCTTGCGATACGGAATACCTAAAGAAATAGTAACAGATAGAGGAACCGAATTCACATCAAATGTATTTACTGAAACTTTAAACTTTTGAACTTCAATCAGTTAAAGTCGACATCTCGGAAAGGGACGTTTTGACGCGGCCGTTTAGACGCGAGGGTTTCGACGCAGACTCGTTTTGACTGGAGCCGTTTTGACGCGAGCCGTTTTGACGCAGGGACAATTTGAAGCAGGGACGTTTCTATGCGAAAAGACATTGAAATGTTTTTAGTACTATTTGCATATTTAAGGTGTCAATTCCTGTAACCAAAATAGTTATGTCGGTAGTAACATGTGGCAACAATGGCGATAACAAACGCGGTGATCTTTTGCTAAAATTCAAACCAAGGATTAGCGATAACTGCAACCCCTCACGGCAGGCCAATTGTCCGAACATAAACTCGTATTTTTAAATGAAACATTCTACTTTTAAACATTTGGATTAAATAGATTTATATGATATAAATAAAGATATCCTAATTACAAATAGATAATTAATATGTGTTCTTCCAATTCCTCGAATTTCCTAAAGGATAAATTATTTCCCTATGTTACATAACTAATTAAATTTATTTGAAAGTAATATTATAGCTGATCGTAGTAAAAAAATAATGTGCCATTTTAGGTTTGATTTCCTTGAAAGAAAATATCTATAATCCTAGTATCGCTGGTTTCTAATATTTCGCATCAAAACGGCTCGCGTCAAAACTGGCCTGCGTCGATACGGCCGCGTCGATACGGCCGCGTCGAAACAGCCGCGTCGAAACGGCTGCGTCAAAACGTCCTAGATCGTCAACAGCTTACCATCACGAAACTTTGGGTTCTTTAAAAAACTCGCATAAAAACCTCGGAGCCTATTTCCGCATGGAAATTAAAAAATATTCAGAAGCATGGAGTTCATGGGTGTCGTATTGGTGTTTCTCGTATAATAATGCTGTACATACAGAAACGAAGTACACGTCATATGAACTGGTCTTTGGTAAAATCGCGATTACCCACGAACTTAACTGAAGAAATTTATCCAGTGTATAATTTTGATAATTATCCATTAGAGTTAAAATATAGGTAGCTAGAAATAATTTAAATGTAACAAAAGGAAAACAAAATTTGATAAAAAATGTCATGTAGTTAATTTAACAGTAGGGGATAAAGTTTTAGTAAAAATCATGCTGGGAGTAAACTGGAGCCAATTTAGATAGTTCTCCAAATGTAGTGATAAGGGTAAATAATGTAGTACAAATTCATATAAATAGAGTTAATTGATATTACAAATGAAAAAAAATTGTAATGTACAAAAAAAATCCGGAGGAGGTGTGATGATATATAGGACGTACAAAGTTCACGTCAATTTGGGGGTTTATAACGTTGCAACTTAAGCACTTAGGGTTTTAAACAATTGTTGCAACCTTTCGTGTAAGAGTGTAAAGATGAGTAATAACAAAATATTGTAGAATGCAGAATAAGCAAATGTGTGGTACGTCCGGATCGTCATAGTTTCTTCGGGGTTAATGAATAGTAAGGACAAGTATTGTTCCGCTTCATAATGAATACGTGAAAAAAAAGAAACAAAGTATGTTTTTTAGAAGAAATTAGTAAGAGTTAAATTTTTCATTAACCCCATCAACATCGAGTTATCACAAACTGCTCAATATGGAGGTGAATAGTGGTTTATATTTTAAAAGAGTTAGTGATTGGAGTGTAAAGGAAGGATTAGAAGGGTGGAGGTAAAAAAGGCTAGAAGTCATGAGTTAACGGTTAAAGGTTAGTGGGTGAGGGCAAGGGGCGGAGGGAGTAAAAGAAGTGGGGTTAGAAAGGCGGGGTAAAGAGAAGAGGTAAAAGAAGTGAGAATAGAAGGGTGGGGGTGCCGGAAGTGGGTGAGTAAAGGGAGGGGTAAAAGGAGGCGGTACCGGAAGTGGGAGGGGTAAAGGGGGTACTGGAAGTGGGAGGGGCTGGGGTCTATAAACTGGATCCAGATCCGTGAGAGCTTTCTTAGTTCTTTTCTACTAGGTTTATACCCCCGTTTAGCGCGAAAGATGTTTATTCGACAATTTAGGTACGGGTTTCCAGGTACTACGGGTAATCCCATTATAGACTGTGATAACCACTTTATGGAAAGGGGGTAGAAACAATTTGTCTGGGTTTGGTTTAATGTTTATGCACACATCTATCAGTTTTCTCTAATCATTTCACGATGGCTGACAATCCGAACAAGAAGTGACGTTTAGCGTATACCGTGAAAGAAAAGTTCAAAATTATTCGTGAAATCCAAGCCGGTCGAAAGCAGAGTGATTTGTGTCGAGAGCGAAACTTAACAAAATCGACAGTGGCAACAATATGAAAAAACCGAGAATCTGTAATAAGGACATTCGAAAAAAATAACGGCAAGTGCAAACGAATGAAGAAAAGTGGTCATAATCAAATGGACCCAGTTTTAGTGAAGTGGTTTCGTCAAATTAGAGGAAAAGGCGTACTTATAATTGGGCCGATTTTACATGCAAAAGCTGAAGAATTTGGAAAGGAATTGGAAGGAGCAGAACATTTCAAATGAAGTGCGGCGTGGATCCAAAGATTCAAGAAAAGACAAAATATATCCTGTGGAAAAGTTGTAAGTGAATCCGGTGGCCTGAAATTAGAGAAGGGTACCAGGAAAAAAATATTTTTAACACGGACGAAACCGCCTTGTTTTTTAAGTTGATGTCAAACCAGACTTTTAAATTCAAAAATGAAAAGTGTGGTGGCAAGCTTTCGAATGATAGACTGACTGTTCTGGTGACGACTAATTTATGCGGAACAGAGAAATGTAAACTCTTGGTGATAGGAAAATCTTCAAAAACTTCGTTGTTTTCAAAACGTGAAATCGCTTACTATAACCTATACCGCAAACAAAAAAGCATGGATGACGTCGATATTTAGTGAGCATTTGCGTGCTTAGGATCAAGAACTTGTCCGACAAAAACGGAAAATTTTATTGTTGTTGGATAACTCTACGGCACATCCACGTATAGAATTACGAAATATCAATGTTATTCCTAATAGCCGAAATCGGCCACTGTGTGAAATTTTTAAATTTGTTGTGGGTGTAGTAGTTTACCCCCGATGCGAATGGAAACGTGTTTTTTTTTTCGAAAAGTGGGTAGCATTAATTAACCAGAACGCGTTGTAAAACTTTACCCACAACACGATCTGGTTAATTCATTCTACCCACTGTTCGGAAAAAAAACGCTTAAACTCGCATCGTGGGTAAACTACCACACCCACAACGCGTTGTGGGTGAAACTTTCGGACAGTGGCCGATTTCGGCTTTATAGGCATTTTCTATTAAGTGAAATAGTGCAAGCTCTATAGCTAAAAGTTGTATTGTTGTCTATACAACAATACAACTTTTTCAGTTAACGGTTTAACTGTCATCAACTTATTACACAAAGCGTGGCAGTGTGTAACAGAGCGCACATTAAAAACTGCTCTACACACGCCAAGTTAACCATTCCAAATGAAATTGATCGTTTTTAGGATTTTGAAGATGAGGACACTAAGCTTCTTTCTATCAATGTTTTCTTCAGATGAAACATATTTCCAAAGTTATGTCAGTGTGGATGATGGTGTAATTACTGTGGAAGATATCAGGTATGACGACATTGAACGGGGGCTAACAGAAAAATCCGATAGGGCTAAAACTCTGATGAATAAGATGCTTGTAAACCAGTGCAAATGATTAGTTTAAAGAACTAAAAAGAAAAAATTAATGAAATTGTTCATTTTCTGCAAGTCTCTAATGTTACACAAGATGTTTCAAATTCTTGCGTGTCATTATAACCAAATATTGAATAAATGGCATGGAGGAGTACAAGCATTTAAAAAAAAAATACTGATTATGTAAATAGGATTTAAAATATGTATCATGGGTATGTTGTACCTACTGTTACGTTATTAACTTTGGCTTTGAATTAATTTCATAGCAATGGCCTATTAATATATGCGCGTACGGTCCTGACTCTTTCCGAGTTACTCCCTGAGTTCAATCTTTTAAAGTAAAAGCACTCGTCAGGCTCGTGATTTTCGTAGTTGCTATCTAACTGAAGGTTAGTCGGTTTAAGCGGAAGTGAGACGTTGATCGGCAACAGCATGTCTGCCATCAAAATGCGGAGAAATTAGGATGTGCATGAGTCAGAAAATGTGATATCAGTGTGTAGACAACAAATGGCCATCCAGTGGAGAGATTTGAAAGAAAACCTTAAACTGATTTATTATTGGTCTGAATATAAGTACAAGCGGTGCATATCCAAATCTTCTCTTATCTCTAGTTAAGATCTAGGAAGTTATTTTCGAGAGGTTGACCTGACCAAACAATTCTGCGTAAATATATGAACGCGTAGAGTGGGGTTGTGACGTAGAAAAATAACGCCCGCTAACTGGTAGGTCTAGGGAAAAGAGGAATCAAGTCGACGCGTTTTGGCCAGAGTCAAAATGGGAGAAGTAGAGATCACTTTCGAAAAGACGGAGCGAAGCGAAGAGGATTGAGATCGGGAACTTGAGAGTGAAAGGTCACAGAAATCGTTTAAAAGAATTTGACTTAAAGGCCGGTCGAGACGCAGCTAGTAGTTCAGTCGAGTGAGCAAGTAATTTAGTACTTGACCAGTCTGAACACCTTCATTTTAGTCGAGTTCACTTGCTTCGTCGAGTTATCGGTCGAGTTAAGTCTATTCTATTTTTCGGGTCGAGTAGAGAACCCCCCTCCACAAAAGACAACCGACTAGCGCAGCAACTAAACACGTCTGGACAGGCAACAAATTAGTTTAGTCGGTTGAGTAAATAGTCAAACAAACTTAGTACTGAAGATTTTCTTTTTCGTGGCGTGGTGTATAAAAATAAAAGGAAGTAATAATTATCGTTTATATTAAACTAATGAAAAATGGCAAGATGGTCGGAAGATACCACCTTAAAATTTGTAGAAGAATGTGTTAAACATGAGTGCCTGTAGGATGTTAGGAATTAACTTTACAAAAATAGACAGAAACGACAAGCAGCATATTTAAAAATTCAAGAATTGATGGCAATAGAAGGTTTTGGTCAGAAAGAAATTGTCCAAAAAATAAAAAATATAAGATCTACATATTCTCAAGAAAAACAGAAAATTAATGATTCAAAAAAGTCAGGTGCTGCCGCTTCCGACTTATGTAAACCTTCATTAAAATGGTTCAACATTTTAGATGGTGCCTTAAATTTAATCGTTGAAAATACAAAAAAAAAACACAAACATGGTAGGTTTTAATTTTTTTATTTGATAGTTTTAGTTTTTCAGATTATTAATTATACAAAATAATAACAAAACGTTTTGTTTATCAATGAACCATTCTAAGCTGCCATGGTACTGCTCCTCTTCCTACAAAATAATCAACAAATTTGTCTCGAAACTGTCCAGCAGCTAATGAAGAATGATTTCCGGGATTTCGCTTTAGGCTAATCATTCCATTGGATTGAATCTGTCGCCAACTACCAGGAATAATACTTCAATTTTCTAAGTCTTCCACATCAAGGGTTTCAGCAGGTAGATAATTATTACCTTCTCTTAATCTCAGCCAGTTATGAAGAGCACAGTAAATATGCACAATTTTATCTACTTTGTCAGGACAAAACGGAATTGGTCTTTCAAATATTCTAAATTTGCTTACTAAAATTCCGAACGCATTCTTTATGATCATGCGAGATCGTGACAATCTGCAAAGAAAAATTTTCTGCCCCAGTATTAAATCATTTCCAGAGAAAGGTTTTAGTAAGTTTGGTTTCAAAGGAAATGCGTCATCTCCAACTATGAATGTTCCTTCTGTAAGAATATTATTTTCCAATTTAGTAAACATTTTAGAATTCTGAAAAACTCCACCATCAGATATTCTTCCATTGCAGCCCACATCAATATATTTGAAGCAGTATGATCCACAATTGCTATGAGCACAATACTATTGGTTCCTTTATAATTGTAGTACGAGCTTCCAGCGTTAACCGGTGCCTTTAAAACTATATGCTTGCCATCAATTGCACCACAACAGCCTGGAAAATTCCATAGATTGCGAAATCTATGCAGTGCCTGTGAAAATAAAATATATCATATAATAAATCATAGTAGACAATTATTAATACTCCTAAAACGTCTAATGTTCCATCCACCGTAGGGCACCCTGTATATATACATATATATTTTTTACAGGATGATAATGTCCCAGAAGATGAAATAACCGAAACCGTTGAAACTGTTATTGCCGATGATAATGTGGTTAATACCGTGAATGAGGAACAGGCTACACCCACAACAGGTGCCAAACCAAAAATTGCTTGACTTAATGCAAGGCAAAAATGAAGAGTGCACGAAATTCAGAATATTGTGACAGAATTAAAGGAAATTAGTGAATATATAAGTAAACCAATGGAGGTAAATGACTTTGACGTATTTGGTCGGAACATTGGATTGCAGCTTCAAAATATGACTATACATTTGGCGTTGGAAGCTCAGGAGCATATACACGGTCCGCGACATTTGGGCGCCGCCGTTTTGGCGCTGCCATTTTGGCGCCACCGTTTGGGCGCGAGGACATTTTGGCGCCGCTGTTTGGGCGCGAGGACATTTTGGCGCCGCCGTTTGGTTCCGAAAAAATTTTGAGAGAAGAGAAGAATCGCTGTGTACACGAAGAAAAAAAACAAGTTTTTTCTTATACTCGTATATTTAATTTTTTTAATACGTTAATACTAATAAGAAAATATTAATAAATAACAATATTTAATAATAATAATAAGAAAAATTTTAATCTTAATACACGACTATACGAAAAAACTCTTCTTGTTCAAAAAAAAAAAAAAATTGTTGTAAGCGATGTAAGTTTATTTTAAAAAAGCTACCGCTTCGGCGCCAAAATGTCCCAGCGCCAATAGAGCCGGCGCCCATACGGCAGCGCCAAAATGGCAGCGCCCAAACGGCGGCGCCCAAATGTCCTGCTCTGGCATATACAAACATATTTGTCCAGATTGCGACGGCAGCATTTGCAAAACCGACAGAATATTTTCCTGCACAACCAATAACAAGATGATCATCGGCTTGTTCTAACTCCAGTTATATATCACTAGATAGGAACCCGCTTCCATCACCAGGTAGATCTACTAATGTGCATTGTTATAGTGACTACAGTTCAACAGAAGTTGAAAAAGAAATACCCCAAGAGAATAATCAGCAGGTCGAAAATTCTAGCGACATTTTAGGTCAAGCATTACGTGCTACATTTAGAGGCTATGAAATGTATCATGAATAAAATTGAGAACATATGTTAAATATTTTCAATAAAAAGTACTTATCGGAACATCTTTAAATGCCTCATAAATTGCTTCACGCATTTCTGGAATCATTTCCGATAAACTTGCTGTTGATATTCTATAGAAATGCTGTAGGCTGCGCAAACTGTTCCCATTAGCTAGAAAATATAATACGGCCTGCAACTTTATGGCCTGGGATAGCATCTCTCATTATAGTATCATTCTTTTGAATAGATAATTTGATTTTGTCCAACAAAATATTATAAGACTCCTCGGACATCCTGAGAGCAAGAAAATATTCTCTTGGATCTTCTAAAGCCAGTTCTTTTAAAAGGCAACTGGTGGCTCCAAGCTTATTTCTTCTACTAATCCATTTTCTGACCCATACAAGTTTAGGCTTTGGTATCTTTTCATTCTTTTCCAAACATATACTGCTAGTTTCGTTAATAAGAAGTTTTAATATTGATCGAAGTTTTTGTTTTGTGAGTTCCCGTTTTCGGTTCATTTTAATAATAGGTACACACTTTTGAAAATTCACCAGATACTGGTAATCGACTTGCTGCTAATCGATTTCAACTAAACACTGGCCCCATGTAAACAACTGTTTTGACTTGGCTTGATTAAGCAAACTCTACTAATTAACTTGACTTGACTTGTGTGAACAGTAGACACACTCGACTAAATCACTTTACTTGACTAAACTATTAGCTGCGTCTGAACCGGCCTTAAAGGCTAGTACGGACTAGTCTAGTAATTTAGTAGAGTAGCGAGTAATTTAGTGGCTAAATGTGTGCGAACCACAAAAAATTAATCAAGTAGTTTAGTGAATGATTAAGTCGAGTCGATCCATTTTACTCTATTATTATCGGGCGGCTATTATTACTGGTTCACCGGCTAAACAAGTCCGAACCTGTTGATTAGTCGAGTTCATTAGTGGCCGCAAAAAATGTCGTTTCGCTGGACCGAAAAAACAACTTTAAAATTTGTTTCCAAACATGTAGAACATGAATGCTTGAGGAATATTAAGTCTCCGCATTATAAAAACAAACAAATGAAACAATCCGCATGCATGGATTTAGAACATGTAATGAATATACCCGGATTTGGTGAAAAAGAAATTAAATTGAAAATTAAAAACATCAGGTTAGTGCATAATTTTATTATTTTAAGTATTTCAAAAGCATATTTATTACTATGATACAATAAGCTGTTAATTATTATTACTACGTATTGTTTTTAGAAGTACTTTTACCTAACGAGATTTATTCCTTTTTAGATCGACCTACTCGCAGGAGTTAAAAAAATAAAGGACTCCAAAAGTTCAGGCGCTGGGACTGACACGATTTATATTCCGTCAGTAAAATGGTGCAGTTTATTGGATGCATCCCTGCGAAACTTAACCTCAACGCTGACAGAAAGTGAAAGTAATTTGGTAAGTACCTACCTATCTACTTATACACATGATTACAATACAATAATTATATGATTATACTCTGTTGGTGAGCCGGTTGTTTTCAATGTATCATTCTTGTCTGCCAAGGGACAGATCCGCTTCCGACAAAATAATTTGCATATCTCTCCCGACGATCTCTAGACCTTTGGGATGAAAGGTTCCTTAAATAAATAGGTAGCGGTTGCATTCCGAGAAACTGGCTCATTTCTCCAATTACCGGGAACGATACCTCCTGCTTCAAAATGTTCTGAGTCTACTGTGTATTCATACTGTCTGTTCTGTAATTTTGTTTGGCGGAGCCAATTATGTAAAGCGCAACAGGTCTTTACTATCTTAACAACTTTCTCAGGACTATACGGCATCGGTTTCTCAAACACTCTGAATCTGGCAGCTAGTATACGGAACGCATTTTCGACGATTCTTCTAGCCCGAGACAAACGATAATTAAATTTTTTTTGCTGTAGCGTTAATCGATTTCCTGGAAAATGTTTTAATAAATACACTTTCAAGGGAAATGCATTGTCGCCAACTAAAACATGACCCTCTGGTAGAACACCGTTTTCCAATTCTTGGTACAAGCTACAGTTACGAAATACCCCTCCATCAGAAACCCTCCCATTACTCCCAACGTCTATATAACTAAAGCAATATTGATGATCTACAACAGCCATTAAGACGACGCTGTTTGTCCCTTTTTGTAATTATAGTATAAACTTCCTGATTCAGGGGGTGCCTTAATGACGACATGTTTGCCGTCGATTGCTCCACAGCATCCTGGAAAGTTTCACTGTTCTCGAAAACCATTTTCAGTTTTTTTCCAGTCTGTAGTAGAAGGAACCTGAAAAAAAATATGTTCATGAATACTCTTTGATAATAATAACATGTTGTTTGTTTCAGGCTTCCCATAGTTCACACGCTGATGATGTAGATAGTGAGCAAAATAGTACCTCAGTGGATACTTTTCCTGAACCTACACCTCCACCACCTCCGACAAAACAAAGGATAATCGCCCAGCTCACGAGCATGATTGGCCAATTAAAAGAAATAGCTGATACTACTAACTCTACAGTCGAAGAAAATGAGTTTGAGGTCTTCGGTAAACACGTCAGTCTTCAACTGAAATCTTTGCCCTTACTATTGGCATTAGAAGCACAAGAGCACATTTAACTTTACATAAATAGAATTCGACGTCAGCACATTCAAAACGCGTCTGTACAAAACAGAATCACCAGAACGCCACAGTCGTCGTATGCTACTGAATCACCATATAGCGATTCTTCAATATATGATAATGACACCAGTAATTATAATTTGGAAGAGCAAGCAACTGAATGTATTTCCTCGTCCATTTTACCTACACATCATTCTGAGCACGTTACGGATTATCAGCTTTCGTCAAATATGTTTCCATCTGGCCATATAAACAATAATGAAACGCAGAATAACGTTACAATTACATCACATGACTTAGTTTTCACAGCAATGCAGAACGCTAAGTTGATAATGCACAGTGATGGGAGCAAACAAAATACTGCTTATAATGAAAGTTATACCAAAGAATGTTAAAAATGATTCTCTTAATAAATAAATGTTTCATAATAAATCTGTTACAGTTATTTATTCATACCTTGATAAATTCCATTAATGATTCATAGATTGCTTCACAAACTTCGATGATGAATTCGGAAATAGTTGATTTTCCGTGTCTAAATATATGTGTGAGTGTCCTTAAAGTACATCCAGTAGCAAGAAAGTATAGAACTGCTTATAATTTTGTAATTTCAGGAATCGCACTTCTCAAATGGGTATCTTTACGCTGAATTTGAGAAGTTTAATGAGTAGTTTGGCCACAAAATCACTCGCTACTCTACTAACTAGTCTGAACTAGCGTTAAGGCTTGTTCGCATTAGGTTAGTAATTCAGTTAAGTGGCGAATAATTTACTAACTAAACGTGCGCGAAATATGCAAATTTAGTAGAGTAGTTTAGTAAGTAATTTAGTCGAGTCGATACATTTCAATATATTTTCTCTGGCGAGCACTGACCGAGTAGCACTTCTCAACACTCTGCCTGTTTAGTAAATTATGGAATGAACAAGTCCGAACCTCGTAAATTTAGTCGAGTTCTTTAGTTTGTAAAGGGAACGGGAAGCATATTTTTCCCGTGGCTAGAACCCTTGTCTCCCTCTGTTACCTTTTGCGGAAAACCCGCAAATTCAGATTAATAATCATTTTCTCTCCGCGGTGACACCTGCAAATTCCGAAGACCGAGTTTAAACAAAAGACCACCAGTTGTCTCTTTAATTACGAGCTGCAAATTACCCCTCCCTGTTTATCTGGGAGCTCTGAATATGAACGAAAAGTATCGAATGTATCTGGTGTAGTCGCCGCTCTTGTGAGTAGTCCTGGAGTGCCTCTACAGTGCCTACCGTCCGTTTTTGCGCAAGTAGTCCGAGTCCGTAAGTTTTCTCCGCCGAACCAAAAGTGACCGTGTTGTCGTTTACTTTTCTCGCGATACGAGAGAATCTCCGCCGCCCGATCGCCCGTCGCCCATCTCTCGCGAAGTGAGTTTTCGGTGCAAGTATTTCCGCCGATAGTTTCATCTTCCAGTGTGAGTAAACAAAATCCGCTTATATTGTCTCTTTTTGGCTTAGGCTTTTCCTTCTCTCGCATAAAGTAGTTCGTAGTAAAACGTTCTCGGTGAAGTATTCCCAGGACGTCTTTATTACGATAATTAACCGCAATTCCACAAGGCCTAATTCTAACTACGAGCCGCACGCTAGATTTCCGCTTCCGCCCTAGAGCCCGCCTATAGGACTTAACTCCACCCTCGCTTGTTTGCTCCGCTCTCACCTTCGCTTACTCTCTCTTCCGCTTGCATCTAACCGTCTCTACCGACCCTGCACGTTTAATTATCTATTACATTTTAATAACCTACATTTTCCCGCTTTGTATATAGATTACTAGTATTTTAAATAGAAACGTTTAATTCTCGTATTTCCTAAATACGTATTTCCTTTCGTTTAACATATTCTCGTCAGTGTAGACAAGAACCGAACCGAACCGTTTTTTGCCCGAACCAGCTGAGCTCTGACGTTCCATCGAATGCGGAGCGCAACGTTGCCTGTTCCTCTCTGTAATCCGAATTTCCAGATCTCACACCGTTGTCAAAACTTCCCGAACGTCTAGTAACCGGCAAATCGTTGCCTCCGCTGCCTAAACGTCCCTAACTGCTGTAAATATTGTAATTCTGATTTTCCGCTTAATTTCTAACAATCCATATGTCTTATGTCACTTTTAATTTAAATCCTTTTTCATTTGTGAACTCATAGATGTAATATAGATCACCCGTATTTTCCCCTGTACTGTGTGTTTAATTTTCACGGACCCCCTGGCATTATCCTGAGTTTAAACTCACCCGTGGCTGTAGGGAGTTAATCCTTAAAAATTTAGCGCCCGAGCTAAACCGACTTTGAAACCGATTCCCGAATTCCCAAACACTGCAACTTGCGCCAATTCAAATAAGTGACGTAACTTTCCGTCAGAGTGGTTGTGCCGCCAAAGACTCTACCTTACCGAACAAAGTACGTTACAATTTCGTGTTCGCACCAAAATGTCTCGTTGGAGTGAAGATACAACTTTAAACTTTGTAATGCACTATGTACAACATGAGTGCCTATGGAACATTAAATCCCCTCTTTATAAAAATAAACAGGAGAAGCAAGCTGTTGATTTGGAAAATGCTATAAACATATCTGGATTTGGAGAGAAGGAGATTAAATTAAAAATTAAAAACATCAGGTACATGTACTGTTTGTAACATAATATAACTTTTTTACAAGTTGCAAGTTAGTACAAGATCTATATTATTATTAGACTTTAATATATGTAAGTTTAACTTTAATATGTAAGTATTGTACATTTGTACAATGTGTATTGCACACAAAGTAATCTGCATATTTGTCACGAATATCTATAGCGCTTCGAGATGAACGATTTGATATACATCCGGGTAGTGGTATTGTTTTTTCAATCTAGTGAAAAAGTTGCACACGCTGATGATACAGATGTAAATAAAAAAAGCATAGAAGAAAACATATCTGCAGTAGATTTTCGTGAACCTGAAGCGAAAAATAAGCCTCCTCCCACAAAAAAGAGAAAAATTGTCCAGATTGCGAGTATGGTTGACCAGTTAAAAGCAGTAACTGAGACTGCTAATGCTGGTACAGAAAAAGACAATGAGTTTGATGTTTTAGGCAAATATGTCGCTCTCAAACTTAAAGGTCTGCCCTTATAGGCCAAGCAAATAAGCAAAGAAATGCCCTGTTGCGGACATTGAATCCGCGAGCAGGAGACCCTTATTTTTAAGTAATATAAGCCAACAGAAACAAAACGTATAGGAAAACCCCACGAGACTATAAACATTAAGCATTGTTGTTAACAATTAAACGTCAAAAAATGGACTTTTTAACTATTTTTGTTCTCAATCAAAAATTAAGTTACTTTTTGGTAAAACGGGCCCACCACCCTCTAGGGAATTAAAAGACCTTTAAAATGTTACTAAACCCACGTGGATATCTTCATTTGTTGCTAAGAAAAATGGTATAGAAAGTTAAAATCGACAAATTCTTTGTTTAACAATTGTCACTGCGAAATTGAACCTGCGACTTTGTTATTTTGTAAAAAGTCGGGGATTATAGTGCTTAACATGTGGTAAAAATTTCAGATTGATTCAACAAATAGTTTATTGCAAAATTCAATTTGTTTATATTTTTGCAATAGCCATCTAAGCACAAATAAAAAAAATCACGGTTCTAAGACCATGGTTCCCTAGAGAAATGTTTTTTCTATCCATATTGATATGAGTTGACATAATTTAATAGTTTGGATTGATTAGATATTGCTGTTTTATAAGCTTTTATATGAATAATTGTCATTTTTGTCATAGTTCTGAATTTGTGAAAATTTTTGCTGTCTGTATGGGTGCCTTTGTGCCTGCCTTTTTTAAGATTGTATTTTACCTAAATATCCTAGCTCTAGTTATAGAAATGGCTCTAAAAAGTGTGAATGGTGTTGCTAATGTAAAAAAATAAATAAATGCTTAAATTCCAATGAATTCTGAGAGGTGGGGGGTTCTGGGTCCATTAACAATAGTGTCACACACCTGAGGACCTAGGGTCCAAAGGGAGTGCTCTGGTTAGGGGTGTAGCTAGGTAGAAGCTAAAAAGAAAGCATGGTAACACATAACAATATTTATTTGGACACTAAATATAGGGGAGAGAACATCGTACAAAATTAAGGCAAATGATACGAAATGAGAAAAAAGGTCAAAAGGGAGGTGGCTGCTTACTTTAGGGTGACGAAGGGCGGCACTTAACTAAACCAATTAGCGGCATGCCGAAAAGGACGGGCTCTCAGACGGGCAGCGTGACGTGATTCTAGGTGACAGACTGACTAACTCCTGATCGTTATGATCCCGCTGTATAAATACAAGCGGGATGTTTACGAACGTGATGTCGTACCTGTCCGAGAGTCGTATCGTCCTTCGGTTTAAGGTCGCCTCGGTGCTGAATAAGCTTAGACGGCAACCTATTTTCGCTAATTCGGGCCGCATCGCGACAATAGTTTTACTTTTGTGAGTGAAAACTCACATGATGTCAGCATGTTTTTTGTAGAACAAACGAAAATTAAAATTCTGCGACCTACAACTTAACAAACTACATCCAGTCATATAACTGAAGGTGATGAAGACGAAGTTTGGTGAGAGCGTCTTAGCCAAACTTCACGAACACGTGGTCTTTCTTCCGCAAAGAATTACGGAGTGTGTGAAGAAGAATATAGAAAAATTTCAACCTCATCAGTATGCTATTAAATGTAAATCAAAGGAGAGTTTTGGTAACAATTGCTACAATGAATTTTGAAATCATCCCGATCGACCAAGCAGCTCAATTGCAATAAAAGGTGTGTAGAACATTATAAAATCTGCATCAGATCTAATATAAAGGTTTCCATTTACAGATTCATTCTATGTTCCAGTAGGTGTTCCAGTAAAATCTAAAGGTTAGTTCTCTTACATCTAAGATTATCGGTTTTTACATCACAGATTTTAATTCCAGATTTTCCATTTTACAGACTTAATTTCCAGATTAGTAAATAGGTAGCTGTAGTTATATTGATTTAGTTTTAAAAGTTTCCATAAAGCCTACCCCCCCAAGCTAGAGTTCGATATTGATCTAGTTCAAAAAGTTTCCAAAATGAATGAATCTGAAAACATTATAGGAATATTTGAAAAGATATGTAGACAAGTTAACAATCTAAGTTTAGCAAATATTCAACAATGGGTTAAAAAGGTTTAAGTAAATATACGGCTTCTTACTAAACTAATAAAAAAATACCGATTCAATTGGTATCAAACGAAAAATGTTTACTGGTATTGGACACCTTAGAAGATTTTTAATTATTTTCAACTGAACGAAGTGTGAAGTGGTCTCTATAGAGAGTGGACTGTATAGATCTCTTTCGTAACTCGTGGGTGGCTGCGGAGATTAATCTTGTCTCCAGGTTGTAAGGCTGAAGACGTTCTTGTGGGTTGGAGATCAGGGCGTGACGTGATCTCTTGAAGTTCTTGAAGTTGAAGTTCTCGAAGTATGGAGAGAGGGCGTAACGTGCAGATCCGGGGTTGAAGTTCCCGAAGTTAGAAGTTGTCGTATCTTAAAGATATCGTAGAACTCTCAGGGCGTAACGTGAGAGCTTGTAGGTTGGGTTGAAGAATCAAGACCAACAACACACGTCGTTTTGAGTATACATCGTATACTGGTTTATTACCAAAAATTCACAAGCTTTTATAGATCTTCAAATTACATTGGTTAAATGGCAAATTAAGTTTTGTTATCTTTCGGTGTCCTAGATTTTATTTCTCCTGACCTAGCTGTGTACTTGACCTTACCGAGCGTGTTTATTATCATATTACGACGACTGGTGTTATGCTCATGCGATTAATTATTGTTGTAAGATTTTGAAATTATCACTTTGATACGCGCTTTTTCGTCCACCTAAGCTACTCAGTTGTTTTAATACCCTCTTTAATAGTTATTAATCCCTAATTGATGAATATGTTCCCTAAATCCCTATTAAATCCCTACAACCCTACTTAGCTCTCTTTTATGTTGATCGTAGTCAACATCAACACTGAAATGATGCGAAAACGTTATGTGGGTGCAGGTAGTGTTAAAACGTAGCAATAGAGTCAAATGGGATGATTTACAATCTGTTTTTTCAATGAGGATTCCTTCTGGTTCCGATATAAATTTGAAGCATACAGATATATTGCAGTTTTTATGAGATTCTTTGTTTTTGTTAAGGACTAGAGTAAAGAAAATTTTAAGAATTCATCAAGCTATTAAAATTAATATCTGTTTTTGTAGTGAATTCATAAAAAAATCCGTGGAGGATCAACTTATTGATTTAAAATGTTTTAATACACCTAATGTTGTTCTCGATAGGGTAACTGACATCATCGGATGGTTTTAAGATAATGTAATGGAACAATTGTTATGCAAGTTGGAAGAGTTTGCCTAGATGCATTCTGGATGGGCATTATCAAGATTAGTGTCTCTAGAAATAAATTTTAATCGATTTAAACAAGGAAATGGATCATCCTATATCAAATTACCTGAAAAATTGCGAGAAAGCAAGCTTGTGTAAATGTGAAAAATATTGATAGCTTTTGTTTCGCTTGGGCAGTAGTATCGGCATTGTATCCAGTCGATATACATTCAGATCGAACTAAATCATATCCCCATTTTAGTAGAGTATTAAATTTACAAGATATCTCGTTTCCAATCAAAATGACTGATGTTGCAACATTCGAAAAATTAAATGAATTATCGGTAAATATGTTTGGTTTGGAGTTGGATGTAAAGGAAAGTTTTCAAGTAACACCTGTACGATTAACGAAAGAAAAACGAGATAGACATGTAAATTTGTTAATTATTCAAAATAAATACTTCCTTAAAGCCCAAAATTATTGGGAGGAAGAAAATGATGATGATGAAAGTGATACACTCACATATCATTATTGTGGGATTAACGATCTATCACGCTTAATATCTCAAATAGGGAAGCATAAGCGTAAAGTGTTTGTATGTGAGAGGTGTCTAAAGAATACCCGAACCAGGCTATTAAACGAAATGCTTATGACAAATTATTGGAATTATGTAAAGAAGTAAATGCAAACGCTAACATTGATTGGATAAAAATGCGAATAAAAAATTTGAGAACTGTTTTTCGCAAGGAAATGAAAAAATGAAAACCTTACAAAAGTCGGGGGCCGGCACTGACGACATCTATAAGCTTAAACTGTGGTACTTCGAGCTTATGATGTTTACTGCAGATCAAGAAATACCCCGCCAGTCATTAAGCTCGATCGAGGAAAATGATACTAGCGACTATCAGGGGCGCAACAAATGATGAGAATAAGGACATGGGGAAAGAAAGAGCTACAGAAAGTACACAGGTAAGGATAAGAATACATATTTAGTGTATCTCGAACATCATGAAAATACTATTATATATAACGGTCTTGCTATTCAACTGCTCCAACTGAATTTAAATACTATGTGTATTTAAGTCTGTTATCTTTTGAAGCGGTGTTTGCTGCATGGTTTTGAAAATTAAGTCCAGTATAAGGCTGTTCTTCTTTTCTCCATTCTCCAGGAATAGTGTGTTTAGCAGAGTTTTCAGAGTCTAGCAAAAAATTAGGAATATACTGTTGTTTTTCTTTTATTCTTAAAAAATTGTGGAGAATGCAGCAATTTTTCATAAACACAAATTAATTCCGTATGAAAAATGCGAAACTTTGAAGCTAAAATTCCAAATACATTTTCGACGACGCGTCTTGCTCTGGAAAGCCCGTAATTAAATATCTTTTTTTCTTTGCATGTTAATCCTTTTCTTTGATACGGTTTTAACACATTTTTAACACCTCCATCGGAGACTCGGCCATTGGTACCTATGTCCGCCATAATAAATTCGTAATTAGCATTGACGATGCCAAGAAGGACGATGCTATGATATCCTTTATAGTAATAAAAAACGATCCACTGTTTGGTGGCGCTACGATACGCACATGTTTCCCGTCAATGCAACCACCACAGTTAGGAAAATTCTATAACCTTTCATATTCGTCAGCAATGGCTCTCCATTCAGCTTCGTCTTAAGGAAACTGAAAAAAATGTCCCTGTTAATGCTAAAAAAAAAAGGATTGAAATAAAATAATTCCACTTTATTTTTGCAATAATTTAGTAGCAAATATGGTAGAAGATGGTTAAGGTATAATTTTAATCGCTCCGTATACTTATTTTTGTATAAAAAATAATCTTGTGTTTACCGGCGAAAATGAGGATATTTCCCGCAACATGTATTCAATACCTGCCGGAACAAAGAAAAAGCGAAAACAGAAAGAAGATATTGATACAAATCATGAAGACTCATAAACTTGCCAAGAATACATTACAAAAGCCTAGGAATATGGACGAGTATGATGCATATGCATTAACAGTGGGAGCTAAACTTAGAAAAATGAACAATCATCAATGTCTCCTTGCACAATTGTATATGGACCACATATTGTTTAATGGCGTATGTTTAGTTGAAGGCTCTCCTCCTTTTTTACTATTTCCCAATCCTCAGTTAGTTCTAATCGATCGCAACATTCATCTTCCACTTCCAGTAAACAGTCAACTCCAGCCTTCCAACCCTCACCCAATTTTTATGAGTGTTCACAAATATCTCCACATCCTCAACAATCAACAGTTACGAATGGGAGAATGTTCTCGGGGAGCTGAGATAAAATCAGAAATGTTCTTGATAATCCCCAAAATAATAACAACAACTAATTGTTGGAATATTTCAAACTGCCGACGTTTCGTTCAAGATTCTGAAAATATTCATGGCTCTAAAAAATGTAAAGTATGTCTTGTATAACTAAAAAAAGTATCACTTACATGTCATTAAGATATAAAACTTGACATGTTTGACATTTGAAAAATGTATATCGATTGTTTAAAAAATTTATTACAAGGCCATTATAAATAATAGAAACCTTCAAATTGTGAGTGCTAAACTATTGTCAAAAAATGAAAAGATGAAGGATAAAATTGCAATATTTGTGTTGAAAATGTGATAGTTTTCATATGTTGATAGTTTTCACAAACAGGAATTAAGGTTAATGGAATACCTATTAACACGATAAGATACGCGGATGACACCGTATTATTGGCAGAGTCTCCTGAGGAGCTACAACAACTCCTGTCTACTGTAAGTGCGGTCAGCACATACTTCGGCCTTAATATCAATATACAAAAAACGAAAATGATGGTCTTCAGATGAAACGAACACGTAAATGTTAAATTAAATCTAAACAATCAGTCGATTTCACGTGTCGAAAATTATACTTACCTTGGATATCATATAACGAAAGATACGACCTCGGACAGAGAGATCAAATGCCGCATTGAAAATGCCCGGTCCACCTTTAACAACATGAGACCTCTACTATGTAATGACAATTTAAATCTGAAAATTCGCCAACGAATGGTCAAGTGTTACATTTAGTCTGTTTTACTTTATGGGATAGGAGCATGGATTATCAAAATCAACACCATTAACAAACTCGAAGCATTCGAGATGTGGATACACCGGCGGATGTTAAGAATTCCTTGGACAGACAGAGTAACCAACACCGAAGTCCCAAAGAGGCCTAAGAAAGAGAGAGAACTGATGACCGACATTAAGTTGAGAAAAATTTCCTATCTCGGAAACGTACTAAGAGGACGCCAATACACTATGCTGCAACTTATAATGAAAGGCAAAATAGAGGGGCGACGAGGAGTTGGTCGCAGACAGATATCATGGCTGAGAAATATTTGCGATTGGACCGGCATTAGAAGCGCTGAACAACTTTTCAGAGTAGCTGTGGATCGCCGGGCACTCTCTAAAGTGATCGCCAACGTTAGGAGGACCTGACACGGCACGTTAAAGAAGAAGAAGATTAAATGACAACCAAATTGGTTGAATGTCGCCTAATAAATGACCAGTTCTGGAGCAACCCAATTTCCGAGAAATTTAGAAGCAATTTTATCGATCAACTTGGTTGCGGCAAAATAGCCCACTGAATGGCAAACATAAGGAACGTATTGAGAAAACTGCCTTTACTGTTAACAACGGCCATTATGAATACGTAAGAATGCCCTTCGGACATAAACATGTACCATCAACCTTCCAGCGTGTTATGGAAAATATTCTAAGAAAATACCTCTATAAATTCTGTTTTGTATACATGGGCGACGTAGTAATATTCTCTAAATCACTACACGACCATTTATTACACCTACGTCAAACCTTTAACAAATTTCGTGAATTCAATCTCAACGTACAGTTAGACAAATCGGAATATAACCAAGCCCTACAAAAATACAAGCTGTACAAGATCATCTACTTCCAAAGACGACAAAAGAAATTAAAGCCTTCTTAGGACTGGTAGGTTATTACCGAAGATTTATACAGAATTTAGCAAAAGTCGTCGCACCTTTCACGATATGTCTTAGAAAAGGCACCACTGTCGATCCTAATGATCCTGATTATCTAGAAGCTTTTCATAAATGCAAGGAACTCTTGACAAATGTCCCCATATTGGCGTATCCAGACTTCGGAAAAACATTTCAGATAAATACTGGCGCGAGTAACGTTGGTGTCGGTGGAGTTTTATCACAAAATAACCACCCTATCGCATTCTATTCCTGGACCAATTCCGCCGAGAGAAATTACTCCACGACTGAACGCGAAGTTACTAGCCATAGTGGAAACAACGAAACATTTTCGCCATTACGTCTACGGCAAACAGTATATCAGCGAAACGGATCACAAACCGTTAGTATGGTTATTTTCGTTCAAGGAACCAAACTCTAGACTAGTTAAATGGTGACTCCGATTGGAAGAATTTGATTATAAAATTTAATACAAGAAAGGAAAAGAAAACGTTTTCGCCTCAAGAGTAGAAATAAATATAAAAGAAAAAGTAACACAAGAAGACGATCTAGATCTAGTTTCCATATTTTCTCAGATGGACTTAGATGAAGAATTATCACCTGAAGAGATCAAGGAAATTTTAACCTTTAGCTACCCGCGCTTTTTTTTTTAACTTAATTACACGCGCGGTGTATTTTATGCACCATGCTCCTGAGTGTTATTTAAGTGAAAATATTCAGAAGAAAAAACGTATAAATGTTACAATACATTTTATTTCAAAAAAGTACACAAAAAAATTAAAATATATCCATATGTATATAAAAAAAACATAAAAAACACCTCATAAAATATAACGGAAAAATCTGCCTCTGAAGATACATTTAAAATTTAACAAAAAAAAAAGTTCGTAGTAACTAAAACAGCCCTTATTCTGACTGTTCCATTGGTTCAGTGTCCGTATTGCACTCCGGGCATAAAATGGTTTTCACCGCGTGTTCTTTGCAAATTCCTCTGCTACAAGTAGTGCATTTCATGGTTGTAATCCTATTTTTCTTCTTTTCACAACAAAAACATCTTTGTCTAATTTTTGCTGGTGGTTCTTCAACTTCTTCTTGAGGACGTTTAAATTGACTCAAAAAAAGCTTGATGTCCGATGGCAAGGACGCTATTTCAGCTCTTTCTAATAGATATGGCTTCATCAAGGATAAGGATAAATCTTTCAGAAATAGTCGTCTAAATTTTTGTGGGTTGTCGAGATGGGTAAGGTTGTATAAAATTTGGCTATTTATACCTGCAATATTCATCATTTGAAAAAAAATTACCAATGGCCATCTTCTTGTTCTTCTGGACACAGAATAAGTGCCACACATCTTATCAACGGTATCTACACCTCCTTTATATGCATTATAGCTTAAAATAATTTCCGGCTTTCTTGTTTCGGGATCTACTGAAGAATCACTATGCATGGTGGAAAATAAAAGGACTGCCCTGTTCTTCTTTGGAACATAAGATACACAAGTTATATCAGATTGAAATCCGAACATTGAAGATCCTTCTGCTTTAGTTTTATTAGGTAAGAAGTCTATTGGCAGCTCCCTTTTATTTTTTTTTACGGTACCAACAATTGTTATTTTATCCTTCAATAGATCGTTGGCTAACTGGTAGCTGGTGTACCAGTTATCACATGTCAAGTTTCGATTGTTGCCTTTCCAAAGTTCGACTAATCTATGGGTGATATCAGCTGGCGTGTTCGATCTCTTATATTGTCCTTCTGGCTGTTGACCGCAATAAATTTCCATGTCACTGACATAAAATGTTTTTGAATCACATAAAATGAACGCTTTCAACCCATATTTAGCGGGTTTACTTGGAATATATTGTACAAAACTGCACCTTCCCCTAAATGGTATCAACATTTCATCAATAGTCATGTGCTCTCCCAAGGTGTAGTTATTTTTGCAGTTGTCGATGAAACGGTCAAAAACAAATCGAATGGCAGCGAGTTTATCCGTCAATTGTCTCTCCTTTCTAGTTATTTTATTGTCGAAGCGAATTGCTGTCAACAAAAACAAGAATCGATTGCAACCCATACATACTCTGAATATTTCGTTTCCTGTACCATCCTTTGTCCATAGTTCACGAAAATGTGTATGATTCTGTTTTTTTAGTCCTGACAAAAACAGCAAACCCAAGAAAGCCAAAAATTCCGTTTTTGTAGTATCCTTTGCATCTCGCGGCCGATTATAGGATAGACGTAACTTTTGAATTTCTAAATTGGTACATTCAATGATATGCTCAATAATATCGTCAGTAAAAAATTTTTCGAATGCAGATCTAGCATCTGTAATACATTGAGCGCACTCTTTTGGTCCAGGAACTATTTTTATAATATTTTTCTTGGGAGTTTTGCTGAACTTACTTCTAACAGGCTTTTTATACCATATCGTCTTTTTGTCCTTACCCACAAAACATTCCGCTTTATTCTCTTCGGCTTCATCGTTCTCAGAATTTTCAGCTTCAAGATCTGAATCATTTTCCTCTTGCACTGAGGCTGTATCATGATCGCTTTCCTCTATAACTTCTTCTTCTGATATGTCCGCTTCTCCTCCAACTTCTTCTTCGGGCTCCTCCTCAAATAGCGCCTCAGCCATATTCTGAAGTTCATCGTCGGTGAGGCGATTTGTATTTTTTACTTGCACACGCTCCCTGAAAAATAAATATTTGTTGGCCGTTTTATTGTAAAAATACACCTCTCACAAAAAAATATACTTAGTGTCTTCTATAAAATAAAACAACGAGTTATAACAACAATAAAAATAGAATCACACTTACATTTTATTTATCTGCACGCGCGGTGTACTTCGTTCACCATACGGACTAGCAACTTATTTCGTCTTACGAACGTGTACTCGGTGCGGCTGCAGTCGAGCGAATAATAATACACGTAGTAAACACTACGCTGGTAGGTTAGAAAGGGGAGCGGTGGCGCCGGGAAGGTTTTTTAGAAAATTACAGTGTCGTTAGTTCAAACTGTGCCTTTAATTCAGCGGCGCGTGTAGCTAAAGGTTAAACGAAGATTCATTAAACAGCCCTAAAGACATCGGTGATTCAACATCAACGGGAGAAACACAACATACTGCATGAGAAGAACCCATTTTCACCTTACCTATTTCCGAAAACCCCTCTAGTCGAGTCAAATTAGCATTTCACTGGCAACTTTTTCCGTAGAGATCCGATTGAGATGCGGTTTTTTGCAAAATGTTCAGGAAGACGTCTATAACTAAAGGTACATCTAACCTCTTTACGCTCGCCCTTTTTTAATTGTTTATTTAACGAATGACGAACGAAAATGTCTCGAAATTGTTTTCTCGGGCGTTTTAAAGATCCCTCTTTATCACTTGAATGTCAAATATATTAATTACTGCTAAATTGTTGTTACTTGGGTAATTAACAAATTAATAACTCAACGCCCGAAATCGCTAGAGAACCGAATTTTTTTCCGATACTATATCGTGCTTCTTAAGGCGAACCATCTGCACAAGATTGTTGCAAATATACTTGTTTATTGTTCGATTGTTGGAACCTCGCTAATTAACAAATTAATAACTCTACTCCCGGAACCGTTAGAAAACCAGATTTTTTTTCAATATCTTTAAGATCACGAAGGGACCCATCGGCACAAGTTTATTGCCTGTAACTGTTTATTGTTTAATTGTTGCAACCTGACTAATTAACAAATTAATAAGTATTATCCGATAAACATCGTCTGCTGTGTGTATTAGACATTTTCATGAAAAGCATATCATAAAGAAGCAGATTTATAAAAATGAAAATGGTGAAATGCAAGATTTGTTGTTGGGACATCCTCAGTTGACAGAAGATGCTGTTCCTCAAATATTTCAAGAATTACCATCTTATTTATCAAAGAAGACCCCTGTGACAAGGAAATCTCCAGGCTTGAGACGTGACGAGGCGCTAAAAAGGAGTGCAGAGAAAATTGATAAATTCTTGAAAAGTGATATAATACATAACTTTCAAGAATTTCTTGATAATTTTACGAATAAGATTGAATGTGTCAAAAAGTGGAACTATAAAATCTGTAAGGGCTGTGTCTGGTTTTTTATGTTGAATGTTGACAATGAAGAAGAAAGTAACATTCAAAGTGATGGTGTAAGTGTAATAAGCAGTGTTTCAGTCTCTACTGCCTTGTTTGTGTCTATTAATCTACATGGAACCGAAATTTCTGCTTCTGATTTAAGGTGGGTTCTTCCCTCAGATCTAAAATTATCTCGATGGTCTCAAATTGAAAACATATTAACAAGATATAAAGCTCTTCCAATAGAATTGGTTGAAACGAATATACTGGAACATTATTTGAGTAAGGTAGAATGTTACATTAAAAGATGTTTAAGTGAGTCATTGGGCGATGAAACATTTATGTACCAAAATCAATTGGAACTAATTGATAATCAAATACAGTTAATGATTCGGGAAAAGAGGACTTATAGTGACTTCACAATTATGTTTTCTTTTATGATATTTGCGCATTTTGAATCCATTCTGGAATGCATTTGTGGTCATAATGTAAGAAAAATGATTCAAATGTTAAGTGCTGTATTTAGTAAAATTTTATTAAATAATTATATTAAATGTAAAAATAATAAGGAGGATGTCAACAAGGGTAAAAAGAGAAAAATACAAACCTACAGTTAATGGGTCTATTATTTTTTTCCAATTCATATTGACATTTTCATAACCAGTTTAAATTTTAAACAGCCCGCCATTTGAAGCGAACGGTGCGGACTACTTAGGGCAGCTCGTGTGACGTTGCCAAATGTAACAGCACGGATTGTAAAATAAAGATGGCAATGGTTGTGGTCTAGAAAAGACCGTGTAAACATAAGAAAGTAAGTGGATACATCTTACGTAGGTCCATTACGTTTTGGCATAACAGTTAGGGGTTTGAAAGTAGGCTGTAATGATAAATTTATTCAGATGGCTTTGGAAACAAAAAAAAAATGTTTATTCTGTTGGCGTTAGTTAGACATGTTCTTTATTACGAGAAATCAATTGGGTTACACATTCCGTGCCAAAACTTTTGGGACATACGTTTTCTAATCTAATTGTGTCCATATTTAGCTACTATGTTTAATTGTTAGGTCGGGAACAGAGGAGGAGTACACAGAAAAAGAACATTTACTACAGGAAGCAACGATCTAGCTAGGGAGTTTAGAGGCAAGAAAGGGTAAAGTACAGTGGTCAAGGGTAAATCTGTAGCGAGATCAAGAGAAGCCGGTGTTAGTACGTGATGTAGCAGCCTATATGTTTGTGCCTATTGCTGATGCTAGTAATAAAGAACTACCATATAAATGTGCAACCATTAAGTTTTAACACTATTTTAGGTGTGGATGAAACAAATGCTTAAATGAAGAAGAGGCCATTGACAATCTAGTACTGGAGCTAAATAGCAATGTTGTCGAACAAACGCAGTCGGTTCCGTCTCCGTCCGTTTCTTCCAGGAGTTGACGTATAGCCGGTATGATAATTTGTAGTATGATCTGTAGGTACTAATAATTTTCTGGAAAAAATTACAGGTTCAATACGTGTTAGACGGCTCCGTGTGAGCATGGTGAAAAATGCCAGTCTGCAGTTTCTGCAATAAAAACAAAAACTGGAAAGGGAACTAAAAGAAAAAGAATTAGAAATAGAACGACGAAAAAGTGGCATGGGAAGAGAGGAGATTGGATTTACAAGTAGGTGCTAATCATTTGTGACCTTAAAATGTTAAACCTTTATTTGCAGGAACAGCAACTGAACTTTGAAAGGGAAAAATTCCAACTGGAAAAACAGGAACGAGAAATGCGCTGGGCTAAAGAATTAGAAGAAAGGCAACACCGAATGGCTACTGAAAAACAACAGAATGATTTGATCAAACTTTTAATGGAACGCCAGTCTTCAACTTAATTCTTTTACATAAAACAATATACTTCATTTCCAACATAAGTTGTTTCATATTTAAGCGGTGTTTATACTAAATAGTTTTCCAGAGTAGGCGGCTGAATATTAAAGTAAGACGCAACCTGACTACTATAGAGGCAGCTATGACAGTTGGTCAATATTGTTCCAGTTGAATACATTGCTTTAATGTCCTGCAACAATAATTTTTAGTTCTTTTCAAAATCCAAAAATGCAAATTCATTAATAATTTTTCCAAATCCCCTCTCGACTGCTTGTCTGACCATGCTCATTCCTGTGTTGAAGTTCTGTTGCTGTGCGGTTGCATTTACCGTTGAGTATAGACAGAGCAGCAGCTCTCTTAGAGGATAAGCAAGATCTGCATATATAACATAAGTATGGTTATCCCAAATCTGTAAACATCTTCTAACTGCGCGTACAGGTTACTGTCCCTAAATATACCTGAAATTAAATTTTACATGCCATTTTTTTCTTTACCTGCGTCATGTCTTCTACCCAGGTAAGCACCGATTAAACTGGCAATTATTCCATCCGAACAGCATACTTATTGGTACTTCACACAATGGTGGCGCTTATGCCCTGAGTAATACTCTTGTTGGTTGAGATACGGTCGACATATTGCTCTTGCTGTCCCATCTATGAAACCCCAACAGTTCTGCAGAGGGGGGCCTTTGTTAGCAATAGCCTTTAAAAAGCATTTCATTTCATCTCTGCCAGAAACTGCAACATACATACCAGAGCATACTGACTTAATCTATCTTCATTTAACCACCGCAAATGTCTCAAATTTGTTAGAAGATGCCCTTTGTTTTCTTCAATATGCGTCATGACAGTGTTTGCAATTTCTGACAAACTGTAGGCTGCAAATCAAAATAGTGGCTCCAAATCTGACAACCGATTTGGATAAGCCAAGCGTCTCAAATATATGCACAGCCCCTCAACCCCTAGTAGATATTTTCTTTATAGTTTTGACATATTAGAATGATTAAGTCACTACTGTACCTGATGTTATATAATTGTTTGGAGTCACAAGTTCATGAGGAATGCCAAGTAATCGTACCAACGTTCTTATATGCTCTGCTTCAAAGCGAAAATATAGCTTACACTCTTCTCGTGTTAACGCATCTAAATTTAGTGGGCCATGATGGATATCTCGCCTTACTGCAGGCCTGCGACCCGGTTCAAAAAGTTAATGTAATACAGCATTCTCCATATCGTCGTTATTCAGTTCTCCCAACACCGCCGATCTAATATTCCATCCATGTTTAGCACTTTAGGAAAGTTGAGGTTCGGTAATCGGTTCGGTATTTCCTACACGCTTACGATAACCAATAAGACACACAATGCAAGACACGGTATCTGCCACTACCGTACGTGGTCACGTGATTTTATCGTTTACCGTATTGTTCCATACGATGCGCAAAAACTCCCAAATATCTAAATATGATGCACAACAGGAACTTATGGTACTCCATCATTGGCGTCTCACATGGGAACAGAACTAAAAGACTGTATTGACGTTGCTTACAATATCTCGCTTAAATAGTATCATCATGAAAATGACGAAACAAACAAATTAAAAGTTTTAAAGGATCTTATTTGAGTGGCGTTATGAAATTTCAACTACAGCGAATAATGACTTACATATGAAAAGGTGGAATAAACCTTCTCTCATACCTATAGCGGAAGAACTTTATTAAAATCTTGTTTAATAACCCAAAGCGAAAAAAGTAGAAATGTTTTAAAACAAAGTTTCAGTGATAGAGTATCATTTATAAATTTAGTGGAAGTAACTTATGTATAATTAATTCTTTTAAATAGAAGAAGAGTTGGAGAATTACAAAGAATGACAGTAAACTCATGTAACACTAAAATTAAAAACTCAACCCAGGATGAATTTGATACTTGCATCGGCGAAAGTGAAAAACTACTTATGAAATATTTCAAAAGAATAGTAATACGAGGAAAATGAGGACGTGGAGTTCCTGTTTTATTTACGGAACAAATGACTAAAAACACGGATTTATTATTACAACACCGAAAAAATTTTGTAGGGCCGCAAAATATATATATATATATATATATATATATATATATATATATATATATATATATATATATATATATCTGTTTCCAAATATCAATTCAATAAACAGTATTAACGGAACAAAGGCAATTTACGCTTACGTGAGACCTGCTGGTGTAAAAAATCCAGTAGCTTTAACATCCACAAAATTACGTAAACACTTGGCTACAATGTCTCAAATAATTAACCTGTCGGAACAATTGGCGAATTTTATGGGACATACATCTGACATACATAAAACCTATTATCGACTCCCCAACGACGTGTACCAAATGGGAAAAGTATCAAAATTACTTCTAGTATTTAACGAACGAGGAGAAGCTACAAAATTTAAAGGAAAATCATTGGATGAAATTAATATCGATTTAGATGCAGTCGAAGAAGATGACTCAGACGATGACAGTAATGAAGTGAGTGAGATGCACGAGTTTGAAGAAGTTACGACAAATGTCAACACAGATGATAACAAGAATGAAACAAAAAAGTCTTCAACAAATTCTAGTTCGGTGACTGTAGTAAGTACCTATTTATGTATATATCTAGCGCCAATAAATTATTTATTATATTTGCAAACCGTTAAGGCCAGAAATACAAAATTTATAACAAAACATGCATCCTTCTCCGATGAGAAGGATGCATAGTACTATTCACAAAAGAAACCTACTTCAAAGACACGAAGGCTGTGACTAGTCACTTTAGTGTTGAGAGTATAGAAAAGAGTGAAGATGACGAATGTGTAAAAAAGTGGAAATTAGAAATTGTCGATACTTATTTTTTGGAGCAGAAATCGTACTACAATTGCTGTGAATTAACTTGTGATTTGTGTGCTATATGTATCCATAGTTATACATGTACCTGTATGGACTATTACATAAAAGGCATGATATGTAAACACATTTATTTTGTTGCATTGCAAAATTTACCTAAACAACCATCAACTAGTGTCAATGTCTCCGCTGGTCTAGGACAATCAGCTCCAATATCTGAAGAAATAGGGGCAAATATACCGTGCTTAGCTGATCAGAATAATAAAGCCTTATTAAATAAAAATAAATTGAAGCAGAAAATTGTTGAAAAGATATCTGCAATAAGCACAATTCTGAATGAAAATGTTGATAGAATTGATTACATGGGGTTCCGTTCAGAAATATTGAGTCATTTAAAAATAGTTGAAAATTTATTAACAATTAAAAAGTCTGACTCGGATTTAATACTCCCTTTCAAAGCTAAGAGGCAAAAAAAATAAAAGTTGAAACGCAGCTAATACCATTTCCTGTTTGACCCTAGAGGGTCTTTCCTATACAGACGCAAAAGTGCTTTGCTGCCTACTGTTTGCGTTCTTTTGAGTTGTATATTTTTTTTTCAAGTGTCAAACATCGTTGTCATTCAAAACTTGAATATACCACCCTGAAGAAGCTAATAAGCAGAAACACGTGTCGGTGGTTACCGTTTTTTAACGGAATTAGACGGGTAAGTCGATAATTTTCTTTTGAACATTTGTTCCGTCGCGAATTTCACTACTAAATTTCCTTCGACAAAAGATTCGTGACAGTTGGCTATAGCTGGCCGCCGCGTCACGTATGGATTGTTGCCCTCGAAGGGAGGGCTTTTCTATACAGACGCAAAAGTGCTTTGCTGCCTACTGTTTGCGTTATTTTTTGAGTTGTATAAATTTTTTTCCAAGTTTCAAACATCGTTGTCATTCAAAACTTGGTTATACCACCCTGAAGAAGCTAACAAGCAGAAACACGTGTCGGTGGTTACCGTGTCTTAACGGAATTAGACGGGTAAGTCGTGAATTTTCTCTTATATATATATATACAAACTAGAAAATTTTTTGGGGATGCAGCCTCGGGCGGAGATTAAGAAAACTCTTTTTTCTCGTGAAACGTTTCGATTATATTCTAATCATCATCAGTCACTCTACAAACCAAATTGGGAAAATTACAATCTTTTATAAAAAACCGTTACATGTGCTTACCGAAATTGAGGTTGTATCTCAGTTCTTATATATAACATCTATAGGAGACTTTCTTCACAAATTATTATGCACTGCCGTGACAATCTTATGTAACTAGTTGAAAGGTTTACGTTATTGATGAATTTCTTATCTTACTAAAATTGTTCTGTATTAACCGACGTCATTATGACAAGAGAAAGGTGAATGAGCCACGATAGGACATGTAAATTTTGAAATTTCATGAAACATCAAGAGTGATACACGGAGATCAATGTTCCAATACCCGATAGACAAGAGATTATATTCTGTGTTTTATGATGTTGAGAGCTCTAACCTCAAAACAGAAACTAATTAAACATAACCTAAGTCAAAAAAATTAAGACCCTAGCTATCCTATCTGAGACTGTTTCCCTGTACTCTCACTACATTAGGACTAATTCATGATAGGACACGTGAAGGCCGATCATTTCTTCCTTAGTTTATGTTAATAGAAAAAGGACAACATGCAGGTTCTCTCACTAAACCTACTTTGTTGAGGTCCAAAAATTTTAATGATTCCTTTTTCATTTTTTCTTAAAGGGGTATATGTGGAAAGACCACCAATATGAGAAGGACCAGTCCTTTCAAGCCCTGTCACGACTCGTTAGGTCTAGTAATCTATCATAGGTGGAAGAAACCCTAATCTAACTTTTAACTCTTTAACTTTGTTCTAAACGTCTATACGTGGAAAAAAAAAATAAAAAAATATAAAAAAAAAATTTGAAAGTTGAACATCTTATTTGGATTCTACATTATTAGCTGAGCTGTTGCTTCTGGCTATCTCACTAGTGGTGTTCTTTCTTTTCTCATCGAGGTGGAGAATGTATGAGTATGCTGTATTGAGATTTTGAATGTCAGCTTTTTTATTTATGGGTTTGAGTTGGTCTTGAATGTACGTCATTTCAATAAAGTTGCGTTTGAATTTGTTCCTTTCTCTTGCCAGAACTTCGGTGTTCTCAAAGTCTATCGTATGACCTTCTTGTTGTGCGTGTTGAGATAGTGCGCAGGCATCAGCTCTCACTCTGATGTCGCTTTTATGTGATACGATTCTGGCTTTGAGTAGACGTGCAGTTTGGCCAACATAGTGTGCGTGACAACCTGAACATTCAACTCTATAAACCACACCAGATGTATCCCATTTACTTATAGGGTATTTGACTCTAGTGAAAAGGTTACCTACTTTCTTAATAATATTATTTGCAACTTTAATAGAAGGATCTTGTGCTAAAATGTTAGTTAGTTTGGGTGTAAGCTCTGCAATGTATGGAAGCGATCTATATTTTATATTGTTATTTATTTCTGGTTGGAACATATTATCATCGTTGCTCAATAGGCTTTGGTTAAAAGTATTGTTGTTGATAGTTTCGTTATCAGGGATTGTAAAAATTAACCTATCTAACAGATGTCTAGGAAAACCATTGTCTAACATTAAAGTGTGTAACTCTCTCAAGCTACTTGTTCTTAAGGAAACGTGACAAATTTTATTGATGCGAGTTTTCAATGCCACGACCAGATTTAGTTTCATATGTTCTTTATGATATGATGCGTAATTGATGAACCTTCCTGAACTTGTAGGTTTCTGAAACCAATCGATTATAATTTTTTTCCTCAGAGTTACGTTTGACTAATGTGTCTAAGAAGGCAGTGCTTCTATCATTTTCCTCTTCGATCGTCAATTGGATAAATTGGTTATGACTATTGAAAACATCCAGCATTTCTTGAGCTTTGCCTTTCGGTACTGCAGAGATTAGATAGTCTACGTATTTCTTCAAAAAGGGGGGGTTGAACGATAATTTTCCTAGACATTCCTTCACTAGGTCATCCATGACATATTGAGCAATCACTGGGCTTACCTTAGAACCCATTGGAGTTCCCAATATTTGCTTATAGAATTGGTTGTTATATTGAAAGCACGTAGTGTTGAAAACAAATGTGATCAATTCAAGGAAATTACTTTTAGAGATATCACAATAATTGCTTATGTTGCTCCAATGATTGTTAATGCTTTTCTTTACAAGTTCTAATGGGATATTACTAAATAGCGATACTACATCCAAACTAATCAACACATGATCAGGTGGTAATTGGAAGTCATTAAAAATTGAAGAAAATTGAAAAGAATCAGTAATAAAGAAAGGGTTGTCTGAGTCATAAGCCCTCGATAAAATATCAGTAATCAATTTAGCAATCCTGCTATTTGGAGAATATATAGAAGAAATAATTGGCCTCAGCGTTAGTGTGGGTTTATGGATTTTTGTTAACCCGCAGAATCTCGGGCAAATTGAATTGTAGAAAGTTAACGTTTTTGCCATTTCTGGACTTATCTGATTTCTTTTCTTTGAGTCAGTGATTAGCTTATTAGCTTTTTGTTGAATAGTTAAGGTTGGATCCTGTAATGCCCCTCTATGACCTCAAGTAAAAGACACTTAATTAAGAACATTAACCTATTGTTTATTGCACAAATAGCTAAGTACGCATTATCGAACTTAGCAATACCTACGCGGACAACGACAATCGCACATCCGTTCAATACCATATTTCCAATTATGCTTTGTCAACAGGTGACTGAACGAAAGGCAGTTCACCTGTAGATATGCGATCGTCAGTTGAACGCTGAGTACTCATGTTAACAGTCGTAGTGATCGATTCATAAAGTATCATTTAAACCACAGTATGTAAAAGACCGCAAACCGAGTTATGTGAAATCACCAATAAATCATCGTTACTTCAAATTATTCTCCGAGTTTCTTTCAAGAATGTCCTCGGTAATAAGAGGACATTACATGGCGATCCTGCCAGTGGAATCATAGTGGACGTTAAGTGGAAGTATCCTGACCATTAGAAGAGATGGGCAACACCAAGTCGAGCACTCAAGACTTACACGAAAGCGGCGTAGTAAACTCCAACTTCATTGTTGAGAACCAGGAGTACAACGTCACCAAGGATGTGAAAGTCGTACTGTACGCAATCCTAGGACTCCTAGCTGCCCTGTTCCTGCTAAAAATGTTCCAAATGTACCGCAGAAACGTCAAAAGGAACATACAAAGAGGATACGCGATTTCAACAATGACCATACCGCAAGCTGTACCGGCACTCCAAGGCATCCAACGTTTCCCACTGGCACAAGCTCCAGCACCTGCACCGGCACCAGCCCCCAGGCCGTACCAGGACCCGCTCCAAGACCTTTAGGCCAGCACAACAACCCAGACATTAGCTGCACCTCAGGAACTTACAAGTCAGTGCGTCAGTGGTCAGTGTTAGTGACAGTGTAGTTCGCCGATATGACACCCGTACCCCTATCGCTAAAAGGAATGGACAATAATGTAAGTTTTGCATTTTATTCTCTCCCATGCTTAGCGAATATAATAATTGCAAATTGCGTATATACAAGCACTTTAACCATACCTACTATCTTATCCCACGTAAATCTAAGCTAAAATTAAATAAAAATCATCTAGACTAAGGATTAATTACAACTTAAATAGGCTAAGAACTAAGATATAAACTTGAATCTTGAATTATCGTAAAATTTATAACTACTTTGACTTTGCTGCTCACTAATTGCTATTACGAGTTAAGCGATTATGCAACAAGTTTACGTTTCCCACCCTTTACTCCCGTAATATTACTCTAGAAACATTTTAACAACTAACAAACGATTCAGACGAAGAAATTCAAACTGCAAATATGCCTCTATCAAACATTGAATTTTTCAAGCTCGCCAGTCAAATTCTTCCAGCAGAATTTGATGGCTCACCAAACAAACTCCGTGCATTCATAGATGCACTAGAATTGCTGAAAACAATCTCCAATGATCATGACCCCAATGCCATTGCGTTCGTTAAGACTCGCTAAACGGACAAGGCGAGGTACCTTATTACAAATGAAAATACCTTAGACAATATAATTCTTAAACTGCAATCAGGAATTCAAACTGAGAGTTCTCAGTCGCTTGCAACTAAATTATCTAACTGCAAACAGAACCACAAAGACATTAATGCATATGCGGCAGAAATGGAGATATTGGCGGAAAAACTTCAAAAAGCCTATATAGCTGAGGGTGTACCAGTTGCGGTGGCGAACAAATACGCCACTGAACATACAGTACGAACCTTAATCAAAAATACAACATCAGAGAGAGCTAGTATAGTAATGGAAGCTGGAAATTTTTCCACCACCCAAGACGCTCTCACTAAATTCATAAGCGTTTGTCCAACACAGCCAACATCTTCGTCTAGTATTTTCTATACACGAAATCAACCATCTTTTTATCGTAATAATTATCGTGGTCGAGGTAATCATAACAATAATAATACTCGCAATAATCGTGGTGCGATAAGCTCGAGAGGCCGCCAAAGCCAAGGTCAAGGGAATTTAAATAGATCCTATTATAACTATCGCGGCAGTCAACGAATCCGCGGCAGTGGAAATCGTTCACGAGGTCACGGAAACGCGACCCGGGTAAACGGACCTTTCATCGGAAAACAACGATGAAATGGAACCCGACCAGGGAAACGGCCGAGACCCCCAGTCGTTACTTAACCTCCGTTGAGGTTAAGGGAAAATCTGATGCGAATATTTATCATTTTGATCTCTCATTTTCAAAACCAATCGTACTTACTACTGCTATGTCCCATTTAGACTGTTCATTTCTAATTGACACTGGGGCAGATAAATCCATATTTAAACAATCAAAATTAGACCCCAATCAAATTTTAGATGAGTCAAATAAAACAAATATTAAAGGAGTAACAGGTGGCGCAGTACAATCATTAGGTACAATGAGTACACAAATTTTTCTCAAAGGACATGAAGTAAAACACACTTTTCAGATAGTCCCATCCGATTTTCCCATACCATCAGATGCAATACTAGGTCGAGATTTTATTACTAAAGTACAAATGTATATTAGATTACGATAATTGGTGCATGACAGTTCAAGTAGGACGCAAGAAGTTACAACTCCCAATTTCTAGTGGACCCGACGACGAGACAATAATCTTACCACCAAGATGTGAAGTTGTTAGACCTGTCCCTAAACTTAAAACATTAACAAACGACGCAGTAGTAACTAATGACGAAATACATCCAGGTGTATTCATAGCTCGAATTTTACATAAGAGTGATTTGAGACATCAAAAGCGATCCTGTGCTTTAGTTGAGCATTCTATTGATCTAGATCATAATTTTAACTTTGAAGAATCATCTATCTTAGTACATGAGTCAAATTGGTATAAACGGAGTTTCCATGAGATGTTACAAGTAAAAAAAGATTGTAATAGTATTAATAAGAGATCGGACATTAATAATCTAAGTTCCATGTACGAATATGTTTTTTTATTAGGTAATAATTTATCATCATACGACCATGACTAACAATGACTGATGGTTTCACCACAAATTATTTTATTTTTGTTTTTGTTCTATTACCACTATTCATTTGTAATTCTGTTCTGTAAATTATAATTGTTCTAAGGCTTTGTCGATGTCTAATTGTATGGTTCTCTCTTGTTTCTTGTTCTGTTGTTAATTGCCTCTTCGCCCATAGTTCTTGATTATTTAGTTAGTTTTTAATATTAACATAGCTGTCCAACTTACTACACAGATTGGATATTGTTGAGTCAACACAAACTAGGTTTTTAATACTGTTGACGCAACCACGTAACGTTTTTCTCCAGGTTTCCACTCTATTGCAGTAAGTTCCACTATCCTTCGATACATATTTTTACAATTTTTTATATGTAAAAATTGTTTTGTAGTTACTGTTTCCTGAGGAAGAAAGCGACGGCTTTCGAAAGCTTCAATAAAGTAATAAAAAAATAGTTACGGACATCCTGACCTCTTAATTTTTGTCTATCTTCGCTGACTACATCCCCACAAGCAGGGCTAAAATATTTTTAGTTTCCCCAAAAAAACGTATATATATATATATATATATATATATATACTTGTATTGATTATAAGTGAACTAATGGCTCAGTAGTATATTTTGAGGTTATCTATCACGGACCGACCAGTTCACGTGTGTTTACAATTGCCCAAGTTGAATAAAAGTCGGAGTAATAGTAAACGGATTTTTGGGGGAATTGTGGACATGTTTAATTATTTGGGGAAATTGTAAACCCAATTTTTTTCCTTTCAGCTATATCTACGATGGTGAGAAACTACCAAAGAAAACAGAAACATAATCAAATGTTTTCTTAAGCAGATCTTGTTAACGCTGTGAATGATGTGCAGACCAAAAATAAAACATTCAGGAAAGCACAGCAGGCCTACGATATCCTCATTGCTGTCATTTACCACAGAATAAAGGGGAGAAAAAATCCCATAACTGTTTTGCAAAGCAGGGCGCCGGCCTGCCTTACCTGCAGACGTAGAAGACACTTTAGCAAATTGTCTTATTGCTTGAGTTAGAATGGGCTGGCCTGCTGACGAGAAGGAATTGTGTAGTTTGGTTGGCGAATATGTTACATTGATGGATTTGAAAACCCCTTTTAAAAATAACGTACCTTCACATGATTGGTATTTTGGATTTTTGAAAAGGCATCCACTTTTGTCATTCAAGAAGCCTGATCATCTACAGATGATTCGAAAGGACGCCAGAGATCCCTTCGTTGTCTACGACTTTTACCAAAAGGTTCATAAGCTAATGAGTGAAAAATCATTCGACCATACCAATAAATCATGTTTCGTTTTTAATGCAGACGAGTCTGGATTTAGTAGTGATCCCTCAAGAGTAAGAGCGATTGGTGAAAAAGGAAAAGCTCTGACTCGAGTTTCAGGGGGCTCAGGAAGAGAGTCTACAAGAGTATTGGTCTGCGTAGCTCTAGACGGCACTTATCTCCCTCCATTAATTGTGTTCAAAGGGGGCGCGGTCCAAGCATGTTGGACATCTGAAAAGGCATTTCCAGGAACGTTGTACGGAGCATCAAAAAACGGATGGATGGAAAAACCCACACGGTTTTTTGCCGTACGGTCAAAACCGTATAATGTGAAAGAGGCCTTAGCATCGTTCGAAAGAGGGGATGAGAAAGTTTTAGAATATTTCGGCCCATCAGTACGCTATTGCTTTTGAACGAACTGACAGTCCACTTGATGTGAGCGTTTTCCTCACTGCGTGTAAAACGACGTTTATGAAATTGCGTCGGGCTTTAAACAAATTGTTTTGGTTCCTTGTGAAAACCTAAGTGTCTTGTAAGTAGTAAGTCTTTTATTATTATTATTATTATTAAGATTAGTAATATTACTGTTAGTTAGAAAAACATTGTCAATTTTAATTAGTTTTTTTTATTTAGTAAAATGGAACAGCGCCAGGAACGTCAATTACTTCAAAGGCTCGATAAAATTGAAGATGAGCGAAGAGACAACCGATTGGAAAACCTAAATGATAGTGAAGATAGTGAAATTGATGAAATAGAAACACAAAATGATAATACGGATAGTGAAACGTCGGCAAGTTCAGACGATGAGCAATATATCCCTCGCCCTGCTAGTGCATCACGTAGGCCGACATATCTAGGTAAGAAGGTATTCACTTCAGAATATAAACGTTTCAACATAAAGTTTTAATTTCAGGTAGAGATAATCAAACAGTTTGGAACGTGCACTACGAAAATAGTAATACTAAAACTCCGGTAAGGAATATTGTTACAAAAAATCGTGGAGTAGAAGGTTCCCCAAAGGAGAAGAATATTCCGTCAGAATGTTGGAGTTTATTTATTCCAGATTATGTCGAAAAAATTGCTATATATACAAAAGTATATTTGCAAAATTCGACAAAAATTTTCTAGTGGAAGAAATACTACAGACACAAATTTAGATGAAATAAAAGCACTTTTTGAACCACTTTATTTGGCCGGAACCTGGAAAGGTGCTCGTGTAAATGTGGATGATCTATGAGCTGCGGATGGGCCAATAATATTTAATATAACGATGGGGAAAAATCGGTTTCGTTTTCTAATAAGAACACTCCGTTTCGATGACCTTACGGACAGGGAGGAGCGTAGGAAAACGAACAAACTGGCCCCCACACGAGAAGTGTTTGACAGTTTCGTTGAAAAATATTAGGCTATTTATGAAATGGGGCACTACGTCACAATTGATGAAGTGCTGGAAGGATTTCGTGGAAAGTGTAGCTTTAGGCAATATATCCCCAGCAAGCCAGCGAAATATGGAATTAAAATTTATAGCTGGCTGATGCGGAAAACTGGTACACTAATAACGTGGAAGTGTATGTAGGTAAGCAGCCGAATGGTCCATTTAAGCAGGATAACAGTTCGGCAGCGCTTGTAAAACGTTTGGTAGAGCCTATTGCTAATACAGGTCGTAATGTTACATACGACAATTTTTTCACATCATTTCCACTGGCAATAGACTTACTGAATAATATGAAAACTACATTATTGGGAACTATAAGAAAAGACACACGTGAAATACCATCAATTTTTATCGCTACTAAAGAAAGGAACGTAAATACATCTATGTTTGGATTCGGCAAAGAATGCTCACTTACCTCTTACGTGCTAAAGAAAAATAAAAAATGTTTTATTGTTGTCAACTATGTACGACAAAGATATTATTGACCCTACAACAGATAGTGTTCAAAAGCCCGAAGTGATCACATTTTATAACAGAACAAAATCTGGCGTAGATGAGGTCGACAAACTAAAGTCTTTATACTCTGTGTCAAGGGCGAGTTGTAGATGGCCGCTAACAATTTTCTTCAGTCTTTTGAATATTGCAGGTATAAACTGTAATATTATTTATCACGAAAATACTGGTATTAAAATGCCACGACGGATTTTTTTAAAAACTGGCTTTCGAGCGGATTAGACCATATCAAGAGCTACGAAGCAATATAAGAACACTCCCTGTACTGTTAAAAATGCAAATTAGGGATTATTTGGGGATTCAAGATGAAGCTGAGCCTCTATAACTGCAACGAGAAACTAATAAATGTGCCTGTTCGCGCCAATTGTGAAACTCCGCCAATTGGACGCTGTTCGCAATTAGGTTTTAAGTGTGCGCCAATAGTACGTTTTTAGACAATAAGATTAAAGTGTAAGAGGTCGCGCTTTCCCTCAAGACATTTCCTGTATTGCGAGTTGCGGGCCTGTAGGGGCATAACTTCGGCGACGTAGGCGTAGAGAAAAACAATTGAGATTTAACAAGAGAAAAACGAGTAACGATCTCCGCAGGGGAGCGCCGTCACCGTTTGGCGATATGGCAATAGACACTGGTGATAGACGATGATCGAGGAAAGTATGCCCTTTGGTGGAACGACTCCTTTCGACCCATTAACCATATTCCGACATTTGCATACGATTCCAGAGAGGGCATCTCGATTTATGCCAGCATCAGCAAGAAGTGGAGGTCATAACAGGTGCTAGGACTGGTCACAGACGCTCGGAGTTACTTCTTCCCGGTTTCCCGGACTGTCTGAGTATGTCCCTAAAAGGGCATACGAACATAGATTATGGACACTTTTGGTGTCATGGGCCCACGGTCTATATGTTGATGACATAATTTGCATTATCCCGGCTGGCTTGGAAAACTAGACACTACGGGTTTTCAATTCCAATCATCCTTGTTTACAATTTACAATGGAAAAAGAGGTAGACAACTCTGTCCCATTTCTGGACAAACGGGTCATTAGGACCTCTAACAATACGATCATCCTGGATTAGTATCAATCGGTGCGCTTGAATTTGCTCCCGTCCAGGTAAGCCGGTGCAGATAAGGCTCGAATTCGGTCCCGGGCTGCTGCAGGTAGCGGACCCTTCGGCTAATTGTATCGATAATTGTGTCAACATGTATCAAATGCAAAGTTCTATCGATCAAGTCCTAATATATATTTATTTGTTGGGGCCTTGTTGGATGTTCAGGTTGACATATATATTAAACTTAGGAGTCAGGGAAGAAGTCCAAAATATCTATGAAAAAAGAGGAACATCTTCAGAAACAAATGCTTCAGTTTCAATGTAAGCATATCGGGAGGTTAGATTTCATTACAAATATGTCAGGCAAATTTCTTCCACATGCTTAAGTATTTCTGATGTCTCGTTCTCGTTTCTTCTATGTATATGTATATTGTACGTTTTTTCATTATAGAATATAATTGACAGAGGTTCATATAATGAGCCAGTTTATTATTTTCTATTTTCTATCGCTATTTAAATGACAATACCAGTCTTAAGCCTGGATAAAGTGTGAAGGAAAAAAATTGTTTACGTATGTATGGAAAAACGATTTACGTATTGGCAACACTATTGAAAACATTATTAAATTCAATGAACTTTCAAAGTACCTGCTTACGTGTATTCATTTTTAAATTTAAACTTATGAAAGTAAATTCAAACATATTTCCTTAAAAAATAAGATTTTTTTCTGAAACAACACGTTCCATATTATTTATATAATATATTATTGATATAATATAGAACGTGTATAATATGTATATAATATAGTTCCGCAACGGCTTAACTCCACAGCCCTTTTCCATACCGGTGCGCTTGAATTCGCTACCGTCCAGGTAAGGTGGGTGGAGGTGCGGCCGGAGCGAATTCGAGTCTTTTACCTTCGACAGGAGCCAATTGTAATGCCCTTCTATGACCTCAAGTAAAAGACACTTAATTAAGTACATTAACCTATCGTTTATTTCACAAATAGCTAAGTACGCATTATCGAACTTAGCAATACCTACGCGGACAACGACAATCGCACATCCGTTCAATACCATATTTCCAATTATGCTTTGTCAACAGGTGACTGAACGAAAGGCAGTTCACCTGTAGATATGCGATCGTCAGTTGAACGCTGAGTACTCATGTTAACAGTCGCAGTGATCGATTCAAAAAGTATCATTTAAACTACAGTATGTAAAAGACCGCAAACCGAGTTATATGAAATCAACAATAAATCAACGTTACTTCAAATTATTCTCCGAGTTTCTTTCAAGAATGTCCTCGGTAATAAGAGGACATTACATGGCGATCCTGCCAGTGGAATCATAGTGGACGTTAAGTGGAAGTATCCTGACCATTAGAAGAGATGGGCAACACCAAGTCGAGCACTCAAGACTTACACGAAAGCGGCGTAGTAAACTCCAACTTCATTGTTGAGAACCAGGAGTACAACGTCACCAAGGATGTGAAAGTCGTACTGTACGCGATCCTAGGACTCCTAACTGCCCTGTTCCTGCTAAAAATGTTCCAAATGTACCGCAGAAATGTCAAAAGGAACATACAAAGAGGATACGCGATTTCAACAATGACCATACCGCAAGCTGTACCGGCACTCCAAGGCATCCAACGTTTCCCACTGGCACCAGCTCCAGCACCTGCACCGGCACCAGCTCCCAGGCAGTACCAGGACCCGCTCCAAGACCTTTAGGCCAGCACAACAACCCAGACATTAGCTGCACCTCAGGAACTTACAAGTCAGTGCGTCAGTGGTCAGTGTTAGTGACAGTGTAGTTCTCCGATATGACACCCGTACCCCTATCGCTAAAAGGAATGGACAATAATGTAAGTTTTGCATTTTATTCTCTCCCATGCTTAGCGAATATAATAATTGCAAATTGCGTATATACAAGCACTTTAACCATATATACTATCTTATCCCACGTAAATCTAAGCTAAAATTAAATAAAAATCATCTAGACTAAGGATTAATTACAACTTAATTATGCTAAGAACTAAGATATAAACTTGAATCTTGAATTATCGTAAAATTTATAACTACTTTGACTTTGCTGCTCACTAATTGCTATTACGAGTTAAACGATTATGCGACAATTTTACGTTTCCCACCCTTTACTCCCCTAGTGACACTCTAAAAACCACTGGACTCTACCTCTTATATTTTACTGTCAAAGAGACCATAGATGTCATCATCTTGGGATGATATTAGACGGCAGTTGACACTATTAAAAGAATCAACAGTGAGTCAATCCAAACGCGCGATAAAGAAAGAAGTACCTAAGTCTGAAACTGTACGAGCCGAAATTAGGGATACCTTAATTAATCACTTTAATGCAACTACTAAATTGCTACGGTCAACATACAGTCAATTCGATAACACACAAAGAGCAGAAGCTCGAGTCTTATTTCACGCGATTAGAGACAAAGTAGTAAAAGCTTTTGCCGCGCTACAAGCTAAGTACGTGGTACCAGTCGACTGGCTAACGGATATAGATCCGAGTTCTTCTCTAGCTGAATCTGATTCAGACGAAGAAATTCAAACTGCGAATATGCCTCTATCAAACATTGAATTCTTCAAGCTCGCCAGTCAAATTCTTCCAGCAGAATTTGATGGCTCACCAAACAAACTCCGTGCATTCATAGATGCACTAGAATTGCTGAAAACAATCTCCAATGATCATGGCCCCAATGCCATTGCGTTCGTTAAGACTCGCTTAACGGGCAAGGCGAGGGACCTTATTACAAATGAAAATACCTTAGACAATATAATTCTTAAACTGCAATCAGGAATTCAAACTGAAAGTTCTCAGTCGCTTGCAACTAAATTATCTAACTGCAAACAGAACCACAAAGACATTAATGCATACGCGGCAGAAATGGAGATATTGGCGGAAAAACTTCAAAAAGCCTATATAGCTGAGGGTGTACCAGTTGCGGTGGCGACCAAATACGCCACTGAACATACAGTACGAACCATAATCAAAAATACAACATCAGAGAGAGCTAGTATAGTAATGGAAGCTGGAAATTTCTCCACCATCCAAGACGCTCTCACTAAATTCATAAGCGTTAGTCCAACACAGCCAACATCTTCGTCTAGTATTTTCTATACACGAAATCAACCATCTTTTTATCGTAATAATTATCGTGGTCGAGGTAATCATAACAATAATAATACTCGCAACAATCGTGGTGCGATAAGCTCGAGAGGCCGCCAAAGCCAAGGTCAAGGGAATTTAAATAGATCCTATTATAACTATCGCGGCAGTCAACGAATCCGCGGCAGTGGAAATCGTTCACGAGGTCACGGAAACCCGACCCGGGTATATAACCTTTCATCGGAAAACAACGATGAAATGGAACCCGACCAGGGAAACGGCCGAGACCCCCAGTAACGGAGGTTAAGGGAAAATCTGATGCGAATATTTATCATTTTGATCTCTCATTTTCAAATTCAATCGTACTTACTACTGCTATGTCCCATTTAGACTGTTCATTTCTAATTGACACTGGGGCAGATATATCCATATTTAAACAATCAAAATTAGACCCCAATCAAATTTTAGATGAGTCAAATAAAACAAATATTAAAGGAGTAACAGGTGGCGCAGTACAATCATTAGGTACAATGAGTACAAAAATTTTTCTCAAGGGACATGAAGTAAAACACACTTTTCAGATAGTCCCATCCGATTTTCCCATACCATCAGATGCAATACTAGGTCGAGATTTTATTACTAAGTACAAGTGTATATTAGATTACGATAATTGGTGCATGACAGTTCAAGTAGGACGCAAGAAGTTACAACTCCCAATTTCTAGTGGACCCGACGACGAGACAATAATCTTACCACCAAGATGTGAAGTTGTTAGACCTGTCCCTAAACTTAAAACATTAACAAACGACGCGGTAGTAACTAATGACGAAATACATCCAGGTGTATTCATAGCTCGAACGATAGTCTCAAACAAATCTCCACTCATTAAACTACTAAATACAAACGACAACCCAGTGACAATAAAAAATATTAAAGTCAACACAACTGACCTACGCAACTTTCACATATACAAACTAACAGACGATAACGTCGACCGTTTAGACAAATTCCGTAAAGAAATCAACACCGAGGGAATACCGGATTACGTGAAGGACAAAGTGATGTCACTTTGCGAACAATACACGGACGTTTTTACATTAGATTCTGATTACGTTACTGTCAACAATTTCTACAAACAAAAATTACGACTTACAGACAAAAAACCAGTATATGTAAAGAACTATAGATCACCGCACACTCAAAAAGACGAATTAAACAGGCAGGTAGACAAACTTTTGCAACACGACATTATAGAACCATCAGTCTCGGAGTATAATAGTCCAGTTCTTCTAGTTCCTAAAAAATCACAAAATGGCGAAAAAGCGTGGCGTTTAGTTATTGATTACAGACAGCTTAATAAAAAATTATTAGCCGATAAATTTCCTTTACCACGAATAGAAGATATTCTAGATCAACTAGGAAGAGCCAAATGGTTCTCAGTGCTAGATTTGATATCTGGTTTTCACCAAATCCCACTCGACGAAAAATCTAGAGACGTAACTTCGTTTAGCGTAGATGCTGGATCTTTCCGATTTAAGAGATTGCCTTTTGGTTTGTCAGTTAGCCCAAATAGCTTTCAGAGGATGATGTCAATAGCTTTCGCAGGCATTACTCCAGAAAGAGCATTTTTATACATGGATGATCTGATTGTTATTGGCTGTTCAACAGACCACCACTTGTCAAATTTGCAAAAGGTGTTCGCAACGTGTCGAAAATTCAATCTAAAACTTAACCCGCGCAAATGTCAATTTTTTCGTAATGAGGTTACATATTTAGGCCACAAGATAACCGATAAAGGTATTCTACCCGACGAAACGAAATATGACACCATCAAAAAATACCCCGTACCGACTGCAGCGGGCGAGGTCAAACGGTTCGTCGCGTTTGTAAATTATTACCGCAGGTTTATCAGAAATTTTGCAGAGTTAACAGCACCTTTAAATCATCTTACGAGAAAAAACGTGAAGTTTGAATGGACCAAGGAATGTCAAGATTCTTTCATCAAATTAAAAGCAGCACTAACATCACCGCAAATCCTGCAATACCCCGACTTTTCGAAACCATTCACAATAACAACAGACGCCTCAGACTATGCATGCGGTGCTATTCTCTCTCAAAATTTCAATGGAAACGATCTACCTATAGCCTACGCATCCAGATCATTTACTAAAGGCGAATCACACAAGCCCACAATCCTCAAAGAACTGACCGCAGTACATTGGGCAATAAAATATTTTCATTGCTACATTTTCGGAACTAAATTTACAGTCAAAACAGATCACCGACCACTTATCTACTTATTTTCCATGAAAGACCCAACATCTAAGTTAACGCGTATGAGATTGGACCTCGAAGAATACAACTTCGACATCCAATATGTAAAAGGCGAACAAAACGTATGTGCAGACGCCTTGTCACGCATCACAATCGACGAGCTTAAGTCCATAGCAAAAAATGTCAGTAATGTACTAGTAGTAACTCGATCAAAGTCTCGATCTTCCGACCAGCCCCAAAAGAGTAACAACCCCGTAAATAATGCAATCACAGAGCCCAAAGTTTATGAGGCCCTTAATAATGCTGAGGTAATAAAAATACCACTATTAAGCTTTCAGTTAACGCCCACACATCTAAGGATGTCACTGAGGCATAAGGGTAGGTTCATCGCGCGCAGAACCATCCCAGTCGCTAATGGCAGAACAGCTCTAGCGCTAGTTCTGCCTGAGCTAAATAAAATAGCCAGCGATATGAAAATAAAAAAAGTTAAACTGTGTCTTAACGACCAAATTTTCAAGGAGTGCACTCCAAATATACTGAAAGAGGAAAGTAATCATTATTTAACAAAAGTCAGCATCATACTCATCAGGGCTAGGCAAAAAGTAGAGACTAATGCGGAAAAACAACACCTAATAAAACAGCATCATAATGATCCGCTGCTGGGTGGTCATAACGGTCAAAAAAGACTTCTGAAGAAGCTTAGATCTACTTACATTTGGAAAGGCATGTCACGAGACGTTGCAAACTTTACACAACAATGCCACCAATGTAAAATAAATAAAAGTAAAATAAGAAAACCCGAACCATTAATATTAACACCAACCCCACAGCAACCGTTCGATATTGTGTGTATAGATACAATCGGCAAACTCCCAACAACCATACAAGATAACAAATATGCTATTACGGTTCAATGCGAACTAACAAAATACGTAGTAGTTATCCCTATACCCAATAAAGAAGCCAATACAATCGCGGAAAACTTAGTAAAGCATTTCATCCTAATATACGGACCAATGAAAGAAATTCGGACAGACATGGGAACCGAGTATAAGAACCAGGTGCTCGAGAACCTGACTCGATTACTCGGTATATCCTACAAAATATCTACAGCATACCACAGCCAAACAATCGGAGGCTGTGAACGTAATCACAGAGTACTGAATGAATTCCTTCGAATGTATATCAATGAATTTCACAATGACTGGGATAACTGGATACACTACTACGCATTTTGCTATAATACAACACCAAGCACGTACCATAATTACACACCTTTCGAATTAGTATATGGCCGACAGGTTCATCTGCCAGATACTCTTCGAAACAGTAAAATAGAACCATGTTACAATATCGATGCGTTCGAACAGGAACTCCGATACAGATTACAGTACGCTCACTTACGAGTAGCGCAACATCTTGAAATGGAAAAACGAAAAAGAAACTCAAAAGTAAACATAAATTCGAAACCATTAAATATAAATCCCGGAGACCTAGTAACCTTGACAAACGAAGGAAGACGTAAATTTGATCCATGGTATAAAGGACCATTTGTAGTTACCACAGTAGAGGATCCGAATTGCGTCATCTCGAATGATGAAGGAAAAACAGCGAAGGTTCACAAAAACCGTGTGCGTCCATACGGCCCCGCAACGGACGCTCAAGAAGCTTAACCACTATAAAAAAAAAAAATAAATATATATATGTAATAAAAATTAATTTAACTAATAAGCTAATAATATAATATATAAATCTACCTACCATTCCATCTCCTCTCCTTTTCTCTCTCTCCTATCCTTAACGTAAGCATTATAACCGACGAATAAGGAACGCTGACTCAAACGAATTTTTATCTACATTTATCAAACACAAAAACAATCTGATATAAGTTAAGTTTCGACATAGCATTATAGCATACATACCTAAGTAATAGTTACAACCTCCTTTGCAAATATAATTAGTACAATAACACTGCACTTTGCACTTAACACCATTAGTATTCATTGACCCAGTTGTTAAGATAACCTCTAAAAGTGCTGTACCCCAAAGCAACGCAATTATTAAAGCATGGAGAGCAAAAAGTGCAGAACGCAGAATTCATTCTCAACCCGAGACGAACGTCGTTTAACACGTACAATGTTACGAAGTCTCGCAATAAAACAACAATCTTATTTCGATTGTTGTCAATTCTTCCTTTTCTTTCTTTTTAATAATTTTAATCTACATTTCATATAATATAATAATAGATTTAATAATTTTTAACAATTTCATGATGTATATAACTCAATATTTTAACATGTGTTTATACTTAATATATCTACCATATTTTATATAGGATAATCACGCATTTTTATGGCTTATTGCAGCTCTTTACTCGAGGTCAAGTAGCTCTCGCAGACTCCGCGTCAATATCGGAGTCCGCTCATTTAGGAGGGGTGGTGTAATGCCCTTCTATGACCTCAAGTAAAAGACACTTAATTAAGTACATTAACCTATCGTTTATTTCACAAATAGCTAAGTACGCATTATCGAACTTAGCAATACCTACGCGGACAACGACAATCGCACATCCGTTCAATACCATATTTCCAATTATGCTTTGTCAACAGGTGACTGAACGAAAGGCAGTTCACCTGTAGATATGCGATCGTCAGTTGAACGCTGAGTACTCATGTTAACAGTCGCAGTGATCGATTCAAAAAGTATCATTTAAACTACAGTATGTAAAAGACCGCAAACCGAGTTATATGAAATCAACAATAAATCAACGTTACTTCAAATTATTCTCCGAGTTTCTTTCAAGAATGTCCTCGGTAATAAGAGGACATTACACAATTGAGTCTAGCCGTATCAAAAACCAACCAATTCGGGTAGGTACATTCAATATTCATCTGATTACATGATAAAAACGAAAATTAACTTGGTTTTAGGAATGAAACACCGGATTACTCGTATATATCATCCTTCTTTTAGACAAACTAATTTAATAAAGTTGTTTAACATTTTTTAAGAATAACTCCTACCCATCCTCTTTACTGAATAAACTAATTTTCTCAACTCCGGACAGAATTGAACAAACCAACCATAACGTAAATAACAATAGAAAACAACGAAAGTGCAACTTCAATTAAACAATATTGCTCACTACCTTATATTAAGGAAATAACTCCCAAAATAATTAACAGTCTGAAACAGGAAGAGAATATTATTATAGCTGACAAAGCAGAAAAACAAGTCAATGGTCTTTTCACAAAACTTAAGGATAAGACTCCAACTTTAGACAAAACGAACACTGTGTATAAAATCACTTGTTTAGATTGCGAGAAAGCGTATATTGGAATGAGTTCTAGGAACCTAAAATCTAGGATTACGGCACATAAAAGTGACATACGTCATAAACCTGACCCGTGTGCTTTGACCAAAACATGTCACTTCGGTTGGGCACCGGCCAGACTTCCAGAACACAGCGGTTTTAACAACGGAATCAAATCTTTTAAAAGTTCTTTCCTTGAAATATCCTGTCTTCACAGAAACGAATCGGTGAATAGGTACTCTGATATAAAGAACCTTAATATAATTTACTCTCACGTTTTGTATCTCGATTCTTGTCGCAATTCCAGATAGAGTAGGGGTGGTAGTAGTGCTTCGTTGCCTCTAACTCTTTAGGATCCCTTGTGGTAAGGGTGATCTCATGAGGTTAGGACACCTGGCACCGTACCACACTAGTTATAACTGAAGCATTAATTATGTACGTTACAAAACTATTAATACTGTTTTTGAAATTTGGCAGGGAAATAATAAGAGAAAGAATTCCATAGAACACACTGCGAACTAATTTGTTGATTGTCTGGGGTTAGGTGGGCTGTCACTTTTTCGCTGTTCCGTCCTCATACATAACTACTTTCTTTTTTACCTTTGCCGGTGAGGACGTTAGTTCGTTAGGTTCGTATTTCTCTCGAAAATTGTTTACAAAATGTAATTTATCCCCTTGCATCCACTGCGTGGATCGATTACTCATTGTACAGATGTGTGTTATGGCCAATTCCTATCATATTCTCGCTTTCTGTAAGTATATTTTTTGATTAGCATTAACACAGTAACTCACCTGTACAATTTGTGTAGTATCAGTTGAAAAAGACAATAAACATTATCGAAAGCTCTTGAACTAAGGACAAAGAGTTTCTTTTAAATTTCGCCCGACATCGGCTGCATCCCCCTGACAAATAATTTGTATTGTATTGTTATATATATATATATATATATATATATATATATATATAAACAAGAACAAAATATTCATGACAACATTATCACCGTTTTGTAAAATAAATTTGGTATTGAATGTTAACATTTTCTCTTATTAGTAAATATTTCTTTTGGTTGTTTGTTAGATGGGAAAGGTTTCTGAAATAAAAATTATATACATAAGTATAAAGTTTAATGAAAACATTAAAAGCATTATTAAACAATTTCGAAAAATCGACCCGATTACAATACTCTCTCATATAAGAGTACCTCATATGAGAAAGTTAAAACCAAAATTTATAAAGTATCCTTCACAGAAGATTTAGCCAAAAACGTTAGAAAACTTTTCTATACATATTCAGTAGTAAAATAAATATTCAAAGTTTAAAAAAAAATTCCTGGAGTGGATTTCGAAAAAAATTTAAAAAACCCAAAATTGACAAGTATAAAGTGCCCATCATAGAAGATTTAGCCAAAATCGTTAGAAAACTTTTTTATACCTATTTAATCGTACAATAAATATTCAGTTTCCAAAAAAATCTCGCAGCAAATTTCGAGAAAAATTCCAAGAAACGAAAAATACAAGAGTAAACTACCCTTTTATCCTGGCTGATTTTAATGAAAAGCTTATTTTCACGTCCTAGTATGGTACAAAGTCTAAATACAAAGTTTTGACCGTTTGTGGTTTTTAGTTTTTGAGGAAATCCTACCACAGACATATACACACATACACATACATACAGACGGTTTTCCAAAAACATGTTTTTTGGACTCACGGGACCTCAAACCGTTCAGAAATGCTAATAACTCAATTTCGAAAAATCGACCCGATTACAATACTCTCATATATGAGTACCTCATATGAGAAAGTAAAAATGTACACTGTATATCTGTATATACATTAATATGAAAACTTCCATGAATAAAGTTCTGATTTTATAGTAACTACTTACGTACCTTAATTTCTTCCTTCAACAAGATAATAATTGCTTGGCACACATCTGTCACAATCTTAGAAATGCCTGAACTTGAAATCTTGAACAAAAAATAAAAATTTCTGTAGCTATAACCAGTAGCTAGAAATCTTAAAGCTACAAGCTAGGCGTACATTGGCTGGTATCGGTATTCTCCATTTAGTTTATTTTTTTTATTCACTGGTTTAATTTTGCTAGGTATGTAATCAAAATCTGTTGGTGACATTCTGCAAAAGTTCAAGAATTCTCCAGATTCTTCGCAGAGCATGTCTAGAAACATATTTTCCATGCTTTCTCTGAAAAATATAATATAAAAACAAAGTTTAATTGTATAAAAAGTAAAATAATTATACGTCAATATTTTCGCAAAATAGTTTCTACTTACATAGTCCTGTTGCGATGACATGCGATCATCCACGATCGCCTACGGCGACGTCTTTTTCTAACTTGTTCACAAATAATTCGCAAATAGTTGTTAACACTTAGCAAATGCACGGCAGCTGCCGCCATAACATCCACGTCGTCCATTCGCCTCGAATTAGTGAACTGAACATTGGCAGAGTGTGTAAATGGTCATTCGCGTTGTAGGGGCGAACGTAGGAATACCACTCGCGAATGTCGGCGAGTGACGAGGCGAAACACGAGCGCGAATGTGTAACTGCACCTTAAGTTTGATTTTGATTTACAATTGTCTCTCAAGTATCATTTAATTTATATACAGAAATTTTACTCACGCAAGTTCAAGTTTTTTTAGTTTACGCAATCATCTCCAATTTCCTCGATCACGTCCAGTTTTCAACCCCCTTTTCTACAATCTTTGTCTCTTGCCTCTGTAGTCTTCATATAGATAAAAATATGTGTACACAAATTAAAAGTCTGGTTTGCTGTTAAATGAAATTCTGTGAATTAATTTTATTTCTATAGTTCCAAGTCTAAACGGTACGTATTTCAAAGGAAAATACTGGTGGTAAGCACATTACATTATGAAATAATTAGTTTAAGTTATTCAAATGAAGTCTGGTCGATATATGTTGACAAAAAAAATCAGATATACATTCAGGACAGTTCGGACGTATTTATTTACATCAAATCTGCTCGAAATATTCTACTTCAAGAGTTAAAATATTGCTGCTTATTGTAATTCTAATTAGTACAATACAATGCTAGTATTGAGCAATAGAGCTAATCTGTTTTTTTTTGTCAAAATATTCTATTTAAGTAGTAAGAATATAATGCTGTTTTAAGTGTGACTTTTAATCAATTCTAGTTGTTTTTAACTCTTTCAGTCATGATGGTTCATAAAAAGAACCACAAATTTAGGTACCGGTGTGTCATAGTGGTACATGTGGAGGACCCCTTAATCAATATTTATTTCCAAGCGTCACGACAGCACAGAAAATATACCACATGCAAACTTGTGTTACTGGGGACCTATACTCGCGACTTGTGAAGAGTAAAGTTGATTTGAGAATATTACATGTAGTGGACCTGTTATAAACATTGGTGAGTTAAACTTTGAATGTTTGGAATTACTTACTGCCAAAATTAAGGTGGTGTTTTATATGTACCACCATGACAATTAGGTACAGGTCCGAATATTTTTTTAGAAAATGGACGATTTGCCATTCAGATTGAAAGACATGACAATGGCAGAGTTTTTAGCAGAATACGAAAACCTTCCTTCTGATCAAGAGTCCATTGTCGATAATTTGAAGGACCACGGGGAATCAGATGAGCCTGCACAAATTGATCATAATTAATCGTGATACAGACATTATAATTCAAATGTAAAATGATGAATTTCCAGAAATATCAGATTACGATGATTCAGAATTCAATTTGTCTTTGCATCAAATAAAATCAAGAAACATGCGTTTGCGGTATGATGCAGACCCCAATTGGGGTCGCCATGTTAAAATAGAGACCCCTACTAGTTTCAACCATTATTCAGATGTCGGTGATATTGTTCGAGAAATTCGGAATCACACTCCATACAATTTATTTAAAATACTTATGGATGATGAAATAATCGAAAACTTGGTCTTTCAGACAAATTTATAGGCAACCCAAATATTTCAGAAATTGGGAAGGAGATTTGAGGCAACGAATCCGACTGAAATTAATACTTTCTTACGAATACATCTATTAATGGGAATAAAGTGCCTGCCAAGTTACAAAGACTCTTGGAGTTCAAGTCCCGACTTACATGATACATACATTAGTAAACTTATGCCAGTCAATAAATTCAGTTGGTTACTAAATCATATTCATATTAATGATAACGAATTATTCCCAAATAGACAATATCCTAATTTTGATAAATTGTATAAGGTGCGTCCTTTTCTTACAAAACTGTCGGTTAATTTTGAAAAATGTTTACAACCTGACAAGTGTTTGGCGATCGATGAATGTATGATCAAATTCATGGGTAGAAGTTCCCTGAAACAGTATATATTATGCCTAAAAACCCCATTAAACGGGGGTATAAAATTTGGGCATTAGCGGACAACTCTGGCTATTTATACAGATATGTATTTTATGACTGGAAAAAAGGGACTCAGGAGTGGCTGTATTTAAATGGAAGGATAAGAGATCAGTTCATTTGCTTTCAAACTTTTATAATCCTCAAGATACAACGAACGTGCGCAGACGAGAGAGAAATGGACAAGTTGTAGAAGTACCGTGTCCTAGGGTGGTCGTGGACTACAATGCGAATACGAATTGTGTCGACAAATTCGATCAACTCAGTTTTCAGTCTCAGTTCTTAGATGTATGTGTGGTTAACTCATACATACTCTATAAACTGCATAATGGAGGACAGATTTCTCAAAAAACTTTCGTAGACAAGTAATCGACGGTATGCTATCAATAAGATTAATTTCTTTAAAAACCAAATTACATGATTCTCCTCGCAATTCTTCACTATCAAGAAGCATAAACCAACAGCACCTGCTGAAGTAAGATTGTAAAGCTCTTCTCATTAACCAGTTCGTTTACCATGACTGTTGATGAATTGTTAGAAGAAATGCGAAAAATGTTCGAACATCGACCGAGTACATTGTTACTCAGGAAAGAATTTGAGAATCACGTGTGGCGAGCCGGTGAGAGTTTCATGAATTACCACCACGATAAAGTTATCCTGGGAAATCCTATTCCGATCCCCGAGGACGAGTTATTCGATTACGTTGTGATTACGTAATGCGCGTCAGGACGACAGCTGAACTTGTCGATGCCATGGGGAAGATTTCCTTGGACGGAGGAAAATCCAGCGGAGGCGTGAAGAAGGACAGCCGAGCGAGCGGCTGGACAACGACGGGACAAGGTACATCGGGAGCCGAGAAGATTGTTCGTTGTTACAACTGTCAAGAAACGGGGCATATTTCGACGAAGTGCCCGAAACCGAAACGGGCCCAAGGAACGTGCTTCGAGTGTGGATCCGCTTCACACCAGGTCCGACAGTGTCCACGAAAGATGTCCACTTCACGGCAAGGCGAGAACGTGGAGGAACCGAGGGCTGCAATCTCGACAAACCTCCTTCAATGTAACCTTCCTGTGCCGTATGTAGTATCTTTGAGCTATGAGGTAACGGATAATAATAATCATTTATGTAAATACACCTTGAGTGCGATGCTGGACTCCGGGTCACCTATTAGTCTAATTAAAAGTAGTTTTATACCGAGTCACGTAATGTTACCAGTGCACGACGAAAACGTTGACTTTTGTGGCATAAATGGCTCACGAATTGAAATTCTAGGCAAATTTTTAAGTGTTGTTAAGATAGAGGGAATATATTTTGAGCAGAAATTCTATGTCGTACCAGAACACACTATGGCTTTTATGGCTTTACTTAGTCGAGATTTTTTTGTACAACCTTCTTTAAGTATTACTTTTTCCGACCGTGCGAAGATTGTCAGACGTGCGGATCTTTTAACATCGGAGATTAACCAAGTTATGGCAATTAATTATATCGATAATGAAGTTGATAGTTTGGATAATTTGAAAATCAATTCTGACCTGGGCATAGAAGTGAGTAAGAGGGTTAAAGAGATGTATCACAATGATTACATAAAAGTCAAAGATTCGGGTGTAACGGAGGTAAATTTTGAAATGAAAATTGAATTAAAGCATCACCAACCCATTAGTTTCCGGCCCCGAAGGCTTTCCTTTTCAGACAAGGAAAAGTTACAAATTATCTTGGACGATTTGTTAAAAAGAAATATGTATTCGCCCAACAATGTAATGCTTCCCAAGGGACCGTATTATCGTTATTAAAGACGGCTACCATCCTTATAGGGCCCAAAAGGTTAACGAGCTTTTTGCCGACGATGCCATACGACGGATAGAATTTTGTGAAACTGTAATGGAAAAAATTAACGTCGATGACGATTATGTCAGAAACATTTTGTTTACTGACGAATCAACTTTTCCATTACATGGAAAGCATAAGCCATCCGTTGTAAGTTATTGGGCTCGGAACAATACTGGTCTAACCTACAACGCTAGGACCCAATACCCCAGAAACTAAACGTTTGATGTGGAATGATTGGAGACTATGCCAGAGGTCTCTTACTCTGCTCCAGGATCGTATCGTCCCTGCTCTTCGTGTACTTCCCATAGGTTTTAATTGTATTTGTTTTCAACAGGATGGATGTCCGCCTTATAACTCGGCCGTGGTGCGAAGATTCCTGAAGGAAACTTTCCCCGACCGAGTTATAGGACGCCATGGCGCCATTGCCTGGTCGGCTAGATCCCCTGATTTGTCGCCAAATGATTATTTTCCATGGGGGTACATGAAGTCTCAAATTAATGGGTTTCAGGAGGATAGGGCTAATAATAATTTGGAGGAATTGAGGGTGAAAATTCTCGATTCTGTCCAAACGATTACGCCTCAAATGCTATCCAACGTAAGGCAAAACTTTTACGACAGATTGACTTACTGTTCTGCTCAAAGGAGCAACATTTTTGAGCATCTGTTATAATTTTTTAAATATTTTTTAATTATGTACCTATTACTTAGAAAATTGTTTATTTTGTAATGCTATTGAGAATACCCTTTATTAATTTCGACAGGTACGTAAAAAAGGAGAAGGTATTTTTAGATGTAATCTCTATTTCAATGACAGGCGTACTAACGTACGTAACGATCTGCGTGAAGCATGCACACCCAACCTTCGCATAAAGAGTTACTAAACATCAAACTCAAAGCGAAATGATCTAATCTGCTACCATGCGAGACGGGCTCGTCGCGAAATCATGGAGGGGACAATCTGTCGTTTCCTTCTAACTCGTTTATTTCTCAACGTCTGAGTGTTCTTTCTCGCACTCACCATATTGCCTATATTATGGAAAATATTGCGCGCACTGTACAGGAAAATATTACCGAATGTCCCACTTCCTCCCAAACTAGTAATTACTAGATGGTGTACTAGGCTGGAAACGGCTCGATTTTATGTCAAATACTTCAACCAAATTCGACAGGTTCTATTGAAATTTGAAGATAATTTTTCAAACGGCAATTGAAGAAACAAAAAAGATTATAAAGAATCAAATACTAATGCAAAATCTAAGTTTCATTCACATCAATTAGAAAGATATTATCGCCACCATTTTGCAGTTAGAAAAACAAAAACTTTCTTTATCTGAATCGGTAATATTGGTAGAAAATTGAACGAAAAACATTCACAGCGCACGACGATATGTTGCTAAATTAATTTCAAAAAAAACTAGTTGCCGTAAAACGGGGTTACTTTGCCAAGGAGAGGAATTGTGCGCATCGGCCTCCGGCCAGACGCCGGGCAGTAGGATTCCACAAAGTAACCTAGAAATCTGTGATATTTTTCTTCTTGTTCTTAGCTAGCTTAGCTGCTTTATCACGCCTGTCGCTTCTTTCTTTCTGCTTTCCGGCCACGGTAGTGATTCCTCCCATTTGGGAGAATGTATACAGCCTAACATATATAAGCTTGCCCTTCTCATGCTTTTTTTCTTTCCCTCTGATTCTGCCATGTAGTGTTTCTGCAACCGCTCCGACTTGTTTGCTAGTTTTTTTTATCTACAAGTCGTTAGAGATCAGCCGAACCCCTAATCCGGGCTTCCCGGGACGGAGGACGTAGGGTGACCCCCCATATTGTCGCGAACTAAAATTAAGTAACCGAGGTCATTGTAATCTCCGCGAGTTACCGACCTGCAATTACAAGTCTTGCAATAATTAATATCCGCTCCGCGGTTATCAAACTCTAGTCCACCTGCAATTGCAAATTTTCATACAAGTCATATCCGCTTCTCGGATATCGACCTTAGCGACAGGTTCACATATTGATCAGGTGAATACAAGTTCTAAATCGTATATTCGGCAGTCTCTACGAGTTCAACAGACCGCCGAATACGCGATTTGCAAAATATAAATTCAAAGAGCGTTATCGGTCGGGGCTTTTTTTGGCTTTTTGGTCGTCAGTCAGTGAGTGGATTCGACAAGGGTCGCCCGTCCGACATCTGTCCTCGCCTCCCCGAAGTAACCTTGTAAGAGCCCCTTTCTTTTACGTAACAATTTTCTTGGTTTAATTGTTTAATTATTTTCATCTTTATTTGTTTTCGTTTTGTTCTCATTTATTGCACTGTTTATTAATTTTCCACGTCCCTTGTATTTGACTGTGCTGAAAATAAATTTATATTTCCCCAACTGTTTTCTGTTCTCCACCTCGAGCTACCCCCCAGAACGCTCTCAGGGTGGTGACTTCATCCCCTGGACGCGACAGCATTAATTACTGGGACCTCCAATAACACCGGAGGTCTCGTCTGCCCCCTCCTTGGCACCTGGTGGAGGAAGATCCCACAATGGTATGAGCCCACCCGGTCGCTTTACATTTTTCTATATTCTGACTTCTGGACCCTTTCATCGTCCGAACCAACGGGGAGCTTGCAGGGTTTCTGCTTCCCCCAGGTGAATTTACCCGGGGCGGTGTTTATTGCCCGCTTCCGAGGTAGTGCGTGTTTTCACTGGCCTGAAGTCGGTAAAAAAAGGATAGTGTTAAATTTCTAGCAATTACTAGTTTTATCCCATAGAGACAATTCAAATAGTCACCGGTGCGGAATTGTACGCATCGGCCTCCGACCAGACGCCGGGCAGTTGGATTCCAGAAAGTAACCTATAAATCTGTGATATTTTTTGGCTGCAAAAACTGATGGTGAAATGCTCCCAATCGACAACAAAGGTAAGTAAAAATCTCATTCGTATGTATTACTATTGTTTTAACTGTGTACGAAGTGTAACAGAGCAATTTAAATAGGAACAATAATTTTTTGTTGTTGTTTTATACATGTACATTCCTTGGTTAAATGGGGCAACTTTCCCGGTGAATTTTTTTTAACCAGTTTTATTGTCTCTAGACAATGCCAAGGGTGTATAATAGGGCCCCAGGCTCTCGGAGGTATGGCGAATACACGCAACAAAACTTAGAAACATGTTCAGAAGTAATTAGAAGTGGAATGAGTACAAGAATAGCCGCGGAAGCTTATAATATACCACGGAGAACCATTATGAACAAATTGAAGAATGTACACAAACCAGGTTACCCTGCTACATTTACAAATGAAGAAGTAAGCACCTTTGTTTCTTGCATTCATCAAATGAGCGAATTCGGGTTCCCAGTGACTGAGATGGAGCTTCGTCAAATATCCAGGACATTTTTAAATAAAAAGGTGGGTAACTAGCACGTTCGCGACGTAGCCGATTCCGTATGCACTAGTGCAGTGTTTCTCAACCGCCGGTCCGCGGACCGGCCGCGGTCCGCAAGAAATATTTACCGGTCCGCGAAATATCCAGCTATCTGTCCAAAATCCAAATTGTCATCGGCGGACCACCGATATTGCAAACAAACTGGCAACTATGTCTTTCAAGAGATATACCGTGTTTATAACTTTGACTTATTAAGCTGTGTATAGCATCCCGGTTGCGAATGCCAATAAACCGAAGTAAAATTGTTGGTGCAGGTTGGTGCAAAATTAAAACAAACATTGAAGCGAAATAATTTTATAAATCAAATGCAAAGTAATGGCTTACATTTTATTAAAGTATCGTAGTAGATAGAATAGGCCGGTTCAGCCCCCTTTTTCCGTACATAACCTCACTTTTGCCGGTATTTGAAATTCCCGCACTTTTGCCGGTAATTTCGCGGTAGCCGGCCTCAACGTCACCCGCCGCAGCCCGCCGGCCCTTCCACCGGGGTCTCCGCCCCCTGCCCCCGCGGAGGCATGGAACACAAAGATGGCGTGACAGATGTCACGGAGGCATGGAACACAAATTTGACAGACGTTGCAAAGATGGTCGCGCTCCCCCCTCCTCCCTAATCACGGTGCGAAATTTTAGGGTGGGGGAGCGGGAACCCGATCGTAATTTCTTTTCTTGTTAATTAATTTTATATCAGACTAAGCTTTTACTCCAAAAAATATCGTAATTTCGACATGATAGATTACCTCAAAACGCTGGTCGTGACGTCACGCTGTTGTCGTTGGTGACTTTGTAGTTGGTGGTGACACCGATAGGCGGCGTCTTCTTTCACAAAAAAAGGTGTTGACTCGCAGGCGGGATCCACCTCTTGAAGGTTAAAAGGAAAAATTAAAAAAAAAATCTAACGAAATTCATTTCCTAGCTTACCAATTCACCCCACCCAGACCGTTAGAAAACCTTCTTCGTATTTGTACACTACCCGCCTCCCTAAAAAGGGTGGCAGAATAATCATCCCTGGCGGCGGCGCTGGTGTAGAGGCGGCCACGATGAACGGGGGTGGTCCCATCATTATTGCAGTAGTTTTATGCTATAAAAAGCGAATTGACTTAATTAAAATCAAAATAAAAAATCAGGATGGGAGGTGTCATAAATACGGTCGTAGGTTTGTGTTATAAAAGTGAATTGAAATCAAATACAAAATCAGGGTGGGGCTATCACTATTGCCGTAGGTATATGCTATAAAAAGCAAATTAACTTAATCAAAATACAAAAATCAGGATGGGAGGTGTCATAAATATGGTCGTAGGTTTGTGTTATAAAAGCGAATTGACTTAATGAAAATCAAATAAGTAAAGGAATAACTACTGTATATTTAACTGAAATAATGTACGTGAATTGTGTAATATTACCAGTGATTGTATTAAAAAATTGAGGATGTACAAAATACACTTACCCTTAATTGGGGGGGCAACACCCGCCTCAAGTGAACAATCACGGCTCGTTCTGAAACAAACAAACACACACACAAAAATTTTTACACAACAATTTTGAAGTAATGTACCTTCTGCTTCCGTCGCCTGCATTTTGGAAATAAAGTAACGAACGTTTCTTTCCTCGGGAAACGGGAAAGTTTAGGTGAAAACTAGTACAACACACACGATTCGAAGACAATTACCAAGACTGTTAAGATAATGGTAATGGACGAGATAGGAGGCACTTTTGATTCCAAATATCGAGGACGGTAATTACTTGATTAATGAGTTTCGCAAATAATGAGGGTCACGGATTCGCTTTTAAATCATTAAGAATTACTGCAGCACATAATGTATGAACAATCACGGCTCGTTCTGAAACAAACAAACACACACACAAAAATTTTTACACAACAATTTTGAAGTAATGAACCTTCTGCTTCCGTCGCCTGCATTTTGGAAATAAGTAACGAACGTTTCTTTCCTCGGGAAACGGGAAAGTTTAGGTGAAAACTATTACAACACACACGATTCGAAAACAATTTCCAAGACTGTTAAGATAATGGTAATGGACGAGATAGGAGGCACTTTTATACAATTAGTAAAACACGCTAATTATTGCAAAATATGCACTTAGGAATCCGTTTTAATGATTAAAATTTCGTATATAAATCAGCCAACTTTTGCGGAATCAATCAGTTTGGTGTGTGTGTGCTACAAGGTAATTAATTCACGTGTAAGTACATATTTTGTATTTCTTTAATTTATTTTGAAGACCTTTCATATTATCACATTAAAGTGTAGTAATTCTATAATACAGTCATTTTTGGAGAGTCAAAAAATAAAGTACTTTTAATTGTTTACAGTATTCAGATAAGAGGGTAATATTCCAAATTTTCGCACGCTTCAACAGTTGATCTAAAAGTGAGTATGCATTTTGTTTTCCATTCTTTCATTTTTGTAAAATTTGGTTTTATTCTCACATGGATTTGAATAAATTCAATAAAATTGCAGAAGGCGATTTGAAGCCTACTGCAAAACTCTCAAATTTCCCCATTGATTCGCAATATTTTGTATTTCTTTCATTTTGAAGACCTTTCATACACCATTAAAGTGTACGTTGGGTACTTTGTCAATTTTTTTTTCCATATCCAGATATCCAACGTTTCTCAATATTTTGTATTTCTTTCATTTTGAAGACCTTTCATACACCATCAAAGTTTACGTTGGGTACTTTGTCAATTTTTTATTTTTTTCATATCCAGATATCCAACGTTTCTGAGGATGTTTTCACTGGGTGTTCAGTACAGTATTCAGATAAGAGGGTGATATTCCAAATTTTCGCACGCTTCAACAGTTGATCTAAAAGTGAGTATGCATTTTGTTTTCCATTCTTTCATTTTTTGAAAAATTTGTTTTTTATTCTCAGAAGGATTTGAATAAATTCAATAAAATTGCAGAAGGCGATTTGAAGCCTACTGCAAAACTGTGCGATTTCCCCGTTGACGTTCCGCAAAGGATTATATCGGCCAGAGTGGTGGACACTAAATTTAGAAAGAGCGTGTTACTAGAGCTGGAGGAATCTCAAGTGTTTCTTCCAAAGAGAGCGACCGGAGAATTAGAGGGAAATATTGAGGAATTTAAGAAGGCGACGTACGGAGTAATTTATAAAGGGCAGAAGGAGGTCGGGAAAGGGAACCCCATGATATTATTTAATATTGCAAAAATTTAGAGGTGAGTGTGTGTATGTGTATATTTTGTAAAGAGGGAGAAGATGAGAGTGAACAAAGTTACTAAGAAATGCACTGAGTTAATTGGAAAATTAAAAAAATATAAGGATGGACATTTTAATATTTGGATTAAACCTATTCAAAGGCATATCAGGTTATGTAACATTGTATTACGTGATGAGAAAGATAATTTATCTATTGGGAAAATACGTACGTTACAAACGCTGATACATCACTTAAAGTCTTTTCAAAAATTATTTTTGCGAAAAATTCATGCGATTGGTGCAGGATCAAAATTAAATCAACGTATTAAGTGGGAAGATGTGATTTCTTGTTTTCGGAGTAGAATTAGGACAAGTGTCATAATTAATCTATCGCATAAGTGTTTAGTCTCATTTTTGGAAGATGCTGAAATACTATTCCGAAAGAAAATCAAAATTATTTTAAAAAAGTTTAGGATGATTAAAGTAAATGCTAATTTTTGTGGAGAGTTCATTAGACAATCAAAAGGTGAGGATATTTTGGAATATAAATATTTTAATACTAAAAATGGAGTGATTGACGAAGGAACGGATTTGCAAAGTTGGTTCATGGAGCAAATTAAAGATAAAATTAGTAACAAAATGTCAGAATTTCAGGAACGTGATTCAGGATGGACACTAAATCGAATTACCTTTTTAGAAATTAATATTAATAAATATGAAATGGGTAATGGGTCGTCATTTATAAAGCTACCGGTGGAAATAGAGAGGAAACGTGCAGTTATTAATGTTCGGAATAGTGATGATAAGGCATGTTTCTATTGGTCTGTTGTATGCGGTATATTTCCTTCAAAGAGTCATAAAAACAATTTAATATCTTCATATCCTTACTATAAGGCAGTTTTGGTAACGGAAAATTTAGAAGCACCTATGCCGTTACAACAAATTTCAAAATTCGAAATTGCTAATAGCATATCTATTAATGTATATGGTTTAGAATTACAAAAGAAAAACTGCTATACAGTAGTTCCGATTAGATTAACGAAAAATCAATTAGATACTCACGTTAATTTATTATTAATTCAAAATAAATATTATCCCAAAAAAGCTAATTTTGATCATGTCGAAGATAATGAAGAAATTAAATATCATTACTGCTACATCCAAAATTTGTCTAGATTAGTTTCGTCACAGCTAAATAAGAACATTCACAAAAAATGCATTTGTGACAGATGTTTGAATTACTTTCAAAAACAAGAGAAGTTCAATGAGCATATAAAACTTTGTGCTAGTAGAAACGATTATAAAATTTCATTTCCGAATTATGAGTATGTTGAATTTTGAAATTTCGTTTTTAAGCAAACGGCACCTTTTATTATCTATGCAGATTTTGAAAGCCTTTTGGAGGCTTTCGACGACGCCTCTGCTACTTCTGCTGCTACAAGAAAATATCAAAAACATAAAGCTTATTCTGCAGGTTACTATTTAAAATGTGCTTATGACGAGTCCATATCATATTATAATAGCTATCGTGGTACAGATTGCATAGAATGGTTTAGAATGGAACTAAAAAAGTTAGCTAAATTAATTGAGTCAAAAATGAAAAATATCATACCTGTCACCAGCAAACCTACCAGCAAAGCGAAAATTTGCCATATTTGTGAGAAACCGTTTAAAGCTGAGGATAAAGTAGTCTTGGACCATAATCACTTTAATGGGGAAGTAAGGGGTTGGGCGCATGCGCAGTGCAATCTCTCGTTTAAAAAGCTCTTTGTGGTGCCTATAGTTTTTCATAATTTGACAGGATACGATAGTCATTTTTTAATAAGAGATCTAGCTAAATCGGGGAGCTTGACCATACTTCCCAACAACAAAGAAAGATACATATCATTTACGCAATATGATGACGAGACGAAAATAAAGTTCCGATTTATAGATTCAATTAGATTTTTGGGCGCATCTCTCGATGAATTGGTGTCGATCATGGAAAGGGAAAATCTCATAATTGTGAAAAGTGAATTTGGGTGTGCTGCTGATGATGATGAAAAATTTAATTTATTAACCAGAAAAGGTGTCTTTTGTTACGATTACATTTCGCACATTGATAAGTTAGAGAAAACAGAATTACCATCGATTGAACATTTCTACAACGAATTAACTGATGAAAGTATTAGTTTCGAGAAGTATGCTCACGCTCAAAAGGTTTGGAAAAAATTTGAAATTCAAAATTTGGGGGAATATTCGGACATATACTTGAAAACTGATGTCCTACTTTTGGCGGATGTGTTTGAAAATTTTAGAAAAAATTGCATTGCAACTCACAAGTTAGATCCAGCATGGTATTACACAATGCCAGGTTATACATGGGACTGTATGCTTAAATATACAAAATGTAAATTAGAATTGTTACGCGATGTTGATCAAATAATGTTTATAGAGCAAGCTATCCGTGGCGGCATTTCCGTATGTTCCAATCGCTATTCCGAAGCGAATAACAAGTACATGTCTTCATATAATCCTTGTAATCCATCCAAATATATCCTGTATTTGGACGTTAATAACCTCTATGGGAAAAGTATGATGGAGCCTCTTCCACATGGTGGGTTCGAATGGGTCGATGATGTTGATAATTTTGACGTAATGTCCATTCCAGACGACAATCCGGAAGGATATATACTTCAGGTTGACTTGGAATACCCCAAGAGATTACATGACATTCATAAAGATTTTCCATTTGCTGCCGAACACCGCGTACCTCCCCGTTCGAAATGCTCTAAATTAATGACCACTTTGTACGATAAGAAAGAGTACGTTTTGCATTATCGAAATTTAAAACAGGCTCTGGCGAACGGTTTAGTCTTAAATAAAATATACAAAATTTTAAAATTCCAGCAGAGCACCTGGTTAAAACCATATATCGATCTGAATAGCAACCTTAGAGCTGCTGCAACGACCTCTTTCTTAAAAAATATTTATAAACTTTTTAATAATGCCGTATTTGGTAAAACTATGGAGAATATACGCAAACATCGTGTACTTAAAATTGCTAAAACCTGGGGAGGGCGTCACGGAGCTAAAAATTTCATTGCTTCCCCACTATTTCACAGCAGACTGATTTTAGATGACAATTTAACAATTATTGAATTAAGAAAAGCATAATTGATATTTAATAAGCCTTTGTATGTAGGTATGTCCATTTTAGACTTGTCAAAATTGTATATGTACGATTTCCATTACCAATACATGTTACCGAAATTGGGAGAAAACTGTAAACTTCTTTACACCGACACCGACAGCTTTATCTATGAGTTGTGGTGTGATGATGCGTACAAGGAAATTATTAAATCAAATTTGTCAAAATTCGATACTTCTGATTATGAAGAAGGTAACCCATACGACATACCATTGGTAAATAAAAAAGTTCCAGGGCTTATGAAAGATGAGACAAATGGCAAAATAATAACACATTTCGTTGGACTGAGATCAAAAATGTATACATTTAAAGTGTTGGGAGAGAAAGTAACCAAAAAATCTAAGGGGGTAAGGTATAACGTAGTTAAAAATACGTTAACCTTTAAGGACTATGAGAGATGTTTAAAACATTTTAAAGAGATTATGATCACCCAACGTAGCATTCGTTCCTTCGCCCATAACGTATTCAGCATCGAACAAACCAAAATTGGGCTAAGCCCTTTTGACGATAAACGCTATTTGATACCAAATAGCTATGACACTTTGCCTTATGGTCATTACCAAATTAATAGTTGATTTTTTTTTCAGGTGGTCTCTCTCTCTCACACACACACACACACACACACACACACACACACACACATACGGGTTCGTACATAATTGTGACATCTGTGAATTATCCTCGATTGTGGCAACATGAATGATATAGGTGTTATCGAAAACAGGAAAAATTTGGAACTGCGGCAATATAATTTACACAATAATACACTCCGTGGTTGCCTAGATATGGCTTCCTGAATAAGCCTCAGCTACGGCATCGAGTTAACAAGCAATGTAATCCCGGATATAGTGTTAAGCGATGCCACTGTAAATGTATCATTATGTGTGTAACATCACAGGCGTACAAAATTACAAACCCGTATTAAAAATTATGTCTCAGCGATTGTTTAAAATTGATATAATTTTTTTTTTGCTTATAAGCATATAGATTATCGCGGGGAATTGTTTTGTGAAATGAAATGTGCATTAGTTCTTGACACGAATATTAATTTCCAAACTCTTCGGTCAACGGCAACATCGTAAACAATTGGGAAAATAATTTTTCGAGCGCGAAAAAAATGACGCTCAATACGACGAAATTGGGTGGGACAACTCGAAACTGAATTCGGAAGCCCAAAAGGGCCATGCCCAAATAAATTTCCTTATCTCGGCTTCTAATGGAAGAATCTCGGCCATTTTATGTAAACGATGTAACTCAGACTAAGCAGAACGGATATTATAATGACAAGGACTCGTGCATATTGATGTTAGTAACGTATTTTATTATTGCAAACTATTAGCTTCATACTGTCACCTATGCAATGAGATTTCATTAGGTAAGCCTTCTTTACATCACTCCAATATCACTCCCAATACGAATATGGATTATTAAAAATTGAATTACAAAGTTTTAATTTTTCGTCAGTGTTTTATCATTTATATTTTAAATTGTAATGTTTGATATCCAAATTAACGATACCAAAATTACAGCTACTATTATTTTAATATATGTCTTATTAATTTAATATCCAAGAAGCTACCGCCATACACCATTTTTTATATTACTGATTTATTAAAATAGGTGAAAGATAATTATTTACATTTTACATATTACTAATCATTGCAAATTTATTCCATTTTTGCCCTCTTCAGTGGCAAACATTTCAGTCTGTTCTTCTACATCGAAATTTTCGAATTCAATTCCACTTTTTCAAATGTCTTCTTCCATATTAATGACTCAGCTATAGCAATTTTTACACATCTACCCATTGCATTTCGACTATGCAATTGCAATTACAATTACTATACAATCTATGCATTTACATAGCCGCATAATCTGAAGCAATTTTAAGCATTAACAAGTTATCTTTTTCAATACACTATCTCGCAATAGTATGTTCATAGTTTGACTAGGTTCGAGACCAGATTTTTCTAGCTCCCAATCAAAATCTTTTGGATCTAATTCGTTTCCCATCATTAACGTCACTAATTCTCCAACCCCAAAATAATCATACATCACTTCATACTGGTATTGATATTTTTTATCACCTAACTCAAAAATATCAACTTTTTAAATACTTTTTTTTATTGGTACGCTATTTTGCCTATTTAAACCATGCTTTGGCGTGCGTAAATCGGGCTTTATCGCAGGCGCGTGTTGGAAAAGTGTCAACAACGACGAAATCAACCAATGAACCAGAGCGTTTTTGGCCGTAGCGGGGCGACCTGATTGGTGACACGACGTGCGACGGGCCGGCACGAAGCGTCCCGAGTGTCGTTCAAATTAATTATATTGGGTATTTGGGTAATTTTACACTATTTATGATTTCAAAGGTAGGTACCAACAAAAAAAAAATCGCGTAAAGTATTCGTGGATAACTGCTCTTTCAAACACTTGCTCTATTTCGAGCACTCCGGCTACGCCGTACTCATACTTTAATATACTATTTATTATATGAACGTTACAGTTAATTTTTTCAGAGAATATGAAGGTCCTCGGTGCATATTACCAGATCGAAAATAATTAAGCAACTGAAATCTTTTATCATGGAAATATTACTTTGGTAGAGAACCATAGGACTATTATTGTACGTTACAGAACTTTCCAGAACTAAAATGATTCAATATTCATTATAGTGCTATAATAATAGTTTTGTAATTTTTCTATTTTTAAAGAATGGGAAAATGTTCTGGGGGAGCTGAAGTAAAATCAGAATGTTCTCGATGATCCCCAAAATAATAACAACGAATACTTCACAATGCCGACGTTTCGTTTAAAATTTTGAACGAAACGTCGGCATTGTGAAGTATTCGTTGTTATTATTTTGGGGATCATCGAGAACATTCTGATTTTTTCTATTTTTAATTACATTTTTGTCATTAGTGTTCTCTAATTAAAAGAACTCTGTTTAAATTTGTTATTGAACTTTAAAGCTCGTAGAACTGCTCAGATCATTCATTTTAAACAACTTTTATTCTCCGTGAAGTTGGCATCCGAAAATTGAACTATGATTTTGTTACACTTAATTAGCAGAACTATTTTTATACTTGTAAATAATTGAAGACACTGGTGCAAGAAGGGGATAAGTGCATAAGTCTGCAAAAGTGAGATAGCTCCATATTTAGGTTTCAAAATGTGCGCTTCTTGCCTGGTGCAAGTATGGGATACGTGTGGGCAATAGATACTAAATTATGATAGCAAACTACATATCCCCTTGCATGGTCTGGTGCAATAACGGGATAAGATTTGTGTAACTTATCCCGTTCTTGCACCAAATTTTGTTCCATATTTTTATATGCCTAAACCTGTCCCATTCTTGCGCCTGCCTGTTTGTTTACAACCGTTGAACATTGAACATACGCTTGTGTTAAAACGTGTGGTGTGGTAAAATATTGTGGTATTTTTATTAATTAAAAGCACATTATGAGTTTAAGCAGTGGGGATGAACCATTTCAAAGTTCAGTTTCTGCCTTCAAATTCAAGTGAATCTGAAAATAACTTAATTGGCGAACATGAGTCCGGTGATAACTATTTCTACATATCGTGTATTTAAATACGAAAATTAAAATAATAATAATTATTAATAATTAATTAATAATTAATATAAAAATTTATTTAAATAAATAAAAGATTTAGATGGTGTTGAGTGTAGTCAGTCTGCTAGTACCCCCTCTTTTACATATTTTACGATGCTTAAAAAGAATTCAAAACCAAATTTAAATTTAATGCCCAAATCTTACGAAAATCCTCTACCTACTAAAGATGCTAAATATCAAAATGTTATGTTGCTAGCCCAGGAATATGTCGGAAAAAACGAAACGCATTTCTATGAATCTCCAAAATCAGACAAAATCACATCAGCAGAGGTAGATGTTGATTCAGATCTCACGGACTCACATAGGTCTGGGGATTTTCAGTGTGATTAATTAATCACGCTATTTTTATTTCTTAAAAATTAAAATAAATATTTTTGAGATTTTTAATACTTGGTTGGCTAATACTAATATTAACTATTCTTATAAGAAACATTTGACTTTCTGTTAAAATTATTAGCATATTGATTTAGTTTATATTAATTTTTATTGTTGCCATGGTTCACATTTAATAATAAAGCTTTTCTATTGAAAATTGTTTTATAGCAACTTATCCCTTTTTTTTTGTAACTTATCCCCTTTTTGCACCGATTCTAAATTACATTATAAAAAGTTATAAACTTATCCCATTATTGCACCACAAATTTGTTTTCCTAAATAGAATTGTTATTTGGCTGTAAAATGCTGTTTAAATCATATATAGCGGCTGTACTAGTTTGGCCATATTGCATGACCAACAAAAAGTTTAAATTTAAAATAAAAACTATTTTTTTCCTCTCCTGAACAATTTACATATTGTTACTTATCCCCTTCTTGCACCAGGGTCTTCAATTCTAGAACTATATCAGAACTATACAAAAAAAAAATTAAAAAATTGTGCAGATTTTATATGCCAATTTCAAGGACGTGTAAAAGATCCAGTAGGTGTACATATACGCTGAGCGATGTTACTTTTCATGACGCTTTTTCCAGAGGAATCTGGAACTAAAGCAGTAACAGAGGAACATTTAGATTTTTCTAATTGGTCCAAAATGTTGAAGTTCCGTAATGGATATTTGTCGACAAATAATTATGTATTTGTTCAGTTGTATAAAATTTACTACCAGGTTTTAGATCACAAAAAAAAACGTGAATAATAAGTGAAGTTTATTATTTACACGTATCTCAGGATCAACGCGTCAATTCCCGTTAACAGCCTCTTCGATTCTCCCGCTGTCCCTCTCCGATCTCTCCCCCGGTAAATACAGTTTCGTCCGTAATCCCTTTTGAATAAATTAAGTAATACACTTTCGCCCGGCGGCTTAATTTTCAACTAGTATACACTTTCGTCCGTTGGTAGTACAGGTAGTCTTAACCCTAATTTGGAAAACCCATTCCACGCAATTACATTACAAATGTACAAAATATATGTATAAATACAGAGTGTTACTAGTTACTAGTTTGAAACGTTTTAATACTAAGACGCAAAAACGAGAAAAGTTTTTAGGAAAACATTGTAAAACTTGATAGTAATCAAATTTATACGCTTCAATATGTTAAACTAACTTCACACTACTACAGTTTTTAAAATTATTGTAATACTTAACCAATTTGCTGTAATAAAATAATGATGATCAATTTGACATACTCTTATTTTATTATTCACGTAAATTTCCAAACCAGGTAGATCGGAAGAAAGTGTATATTGCCGAAATTAAGCAGAGAACGAAACTGTACATTTTCAGGTAAGAGTTCCTTCAAATTTTATCGTTAGTTTATGCGGGCGGAGGAAAGTGTATGAGCCGCCCCTCTCCCCATCCGATCCGACATACCACATCCGCGTGAACCGATACCCTGGGATCTGGGTGCCCGGGTCTTCCCCGTAGACTCAGCGGTCGATGGTCGATTCATATTCGTCAACATTGCTAACATAACGGCGATGCTTTTTGTCTGTCTTGTGTTTTTTTTTGTAGATTAACAGTACCAGAGTCTAGTATTCCGAGTCTAGTTAAATTCATTTTAATTGTAAGTTGTTAAATCCCTTAATATTAATTGTGACCCGTTTAGATGTTGATTGCACATAAAATTACCAATTCACTTTTACACAATGTATGTAAAATTAATCTTGTGAGTAGCACGTGTTTAACGAAATAAATGACACTCGTTGCAAGCGAGTTGTGGTAACGGGATTCTCTCTCGCAACACGATGTGCGATTTTTTTTTGTTTGTAGCGTTCAGTTCAGCACGGGTTTCGCCCGCACAGAGAATTTCCTGTGATATAGAGAGAAGTGGAGGGGCTAGCTTCTCTGTGGTCATACGGTCTTCGCATGTGGACCAAATAGATATTAGAGTACCGTTATATGTACTAACTCATGCAATATCGGACCGGTGAACTATAATATCGTTTGTAGGCGTTCTCTCATGAGTCATGCGCCTAGCTCAAAATTTTATTTTTAATATATAAAACAAGTATATTATTGTTAATAAGTAATCCATTAATTGTTCAATTGACCTCAATTGACTAATGAAAGTCGCTTTTACATGTAGTAACAGAAGTGATATAATTAAATCGATAAAAGTGCACATAAAATATAAAGTATTTTAAAAATCACATAGGATAAAATTTATTAGCTTCCCTCTAAAAAAAAAAATTTCAATGGCGCAAAAAGTACATGGTAATGATTTCACGAACAATTTGAAAATAATATATAACTTAATATAGCATAATATACATATAACTTTGCAAATAACATGAGGTACCTGGGTGAGGAATATATATACCTATGAATTAATGTAGACCCTCGATATTCGTGAAGAATATACCTACCAGTCAAATTTCAACGTATCTGGGATCGTCGAGGAATTTACATTCCCCGGTTAATTTTATAAATATCGATGTACCTACACAAGCGAGAGCGAAAAAAGGTATTATATTATTTATATTCCAGTTTCAAGATTTCTGGCAAGTAATAACTGAAATAAAAATGTTTTAGTTTAGGTTTGATGTCTTGAAAAAAAAAATGTCATCACGAAAAATTTTGTCTGATACAAAACCTTTGGATGGCCAAACTACAAAATGACAATATTCTCTATTAGTGACATGTAATTGTCCTTGGATTTGGTAATAATAACTATGTTTCTTTTTTAATTTAAATTCTCCCGATTTTAGCTCCAAATAAGTACATTTTTTTTAATTCTACAGCTTCAGCTATAGTCAACTGCCTAGAATTGTAAGGACATTTTACTTCTACTAGTCCATTGTGTCCTATAAGCCCATCAGGTGTTGCTCCAAGGTAGCAGTCGTATTCGTCCACAAAAAAAAAACACTAGGATTAATTTTTTCTTGAATGGTCTCTGCAAATTCTCTGAGAGCTATAGGCTCATGGTCGATCCCGTAAGTGGTACTTGCTGAAGTAAAACTTTTCAACAACTGTCGTGCTGTTTTAGAAGGATCGGTTGTAGCACGAAGTTTGCATATTTTGCCAAAAACGGAAGATGTAATTCTCTTTCGCCTCTCTTGTAACCAAAGATATGATTCTTGCTGATCACTAGTGTTTTCCATTAATTCAATTATCTCGTTTTTATTTTTCTTAAAATTTTCCAAAAATTGAGATTTTCTTCTGGCTCACTCTTCATCATCAATTATTTCTTGTACGTCCCCATAGTCTTCATCTGCTTCATTATTTCCTAATCTGGTTTTCTGCCCTCTCTCTGCATTTTTTTTTCTAAATAATTTCCTTCTGTAGGAAAGGCGGACTGATCATTTATTTTTGCGTTCTATAAAGGTCTTGGTGTAATTTCCCGGACTTTCTCCACATAATGCTTTGTGTAATGCAGTATAATATGCGGTACCTGTATTATACGAAATTCCTGCAGCTTGACACCGAAGAGAATATCCACCCCCTTTAGAAAAATCAATTACCTTTCCTGAAATAAATTTTGCAATGACGCTATTGTAAGATTCGGCGCTGTTATTTGTCATGTTCTTAATAAGACTTCGACTGTTATAAATTAGGCGATTTGCATGAGAGATTATATCATTATACAAACCACATGATTTTGCGAACGGAAACAAATTAATTTCATTTGGCTTTACTCCTGTACAAAAATAATTGTCACAAACTGAGTGATCTCCAAATACATGGACAACGCTGTTTTCTATATCTTTCTTAAGATTCAAAACTTTTTGATGAAAGCTAACTTTCTGTTCTCTTCTGTATTTCATCGCAGAGTCTACAGAAACCCTCAACCTTTGGATGTTATTTTTTAAAAATGTCCGTAAACTACTATCTACTTCCAAACCTTTGGAACTAAATTTTTTTGTTGTGAGCTGTTTTAAGTTGGTACAGTAATTTCGTAACAGATCATTTGAACATTCAACCTTTTGTATTTCAAAGTTTCCATAAGGTTTCGTGTTTGCAGTTTTTTAAAAACGCTGCTGTCACCATCGCCCACGAGAAATGCATATTTAACCCCATGTATTTCAATGCTGCATTTGAATCCTTCCAATATAATATCACTTTCCATTGAGGTGGATGTGCCGGACCAATTCTTGAAGCAAGAATGACTTTTTTCTGGATTTGTTTGGCACATACTACAAAATTTATTACGGATGCCCAACTATAAAAGTTTTCCAGTGTTTTGACCAACAATACATGCTACCCCAGAATGTGAGGAATACAGGAAAATAATATGTAACTATTTCTTTTTACCTTTCTTTCTGCTTAGTCAGAGAACGACTTGTATCAGAAATATTATTAATTTGCTCAAAAATATTTGATGTATCTCCAACTATCGGATCTAATTGTTGCCAAAGCGACCTGTTGGTAATATATTGATTAGTTATGTCAATTTATCATATCTGTGTTTACAGTAAATAAGGCGATAAGTCAAAAAAGCTTTAGAAGTATAAAAACGATTCCCTTTTTTGAAATTAAAGTTATGAAACTTCGCAAGGGTAGATGTACATCTATCGCACTTATAACCTGTGACTGTAAATAACAAAACATGTATATACCCTTCAGATCGCATCGAAGAGGTAGACTCGAAAGCTTCTAATGGAGAATTATTGGCCTGCACTTCATCACTATTGTTCAAATCTGCATTAGGAGCCGATGTAAAAATATTCCCGCCATTACTCTTCTGTATTAATTTTCTATTCGTCCACCTGTAACCCTATCTTTATGAATTTGTTCTTGTGAAAAGATTGTAATAACGAAATATCTCGAAAACTATATAGTTCATGTTCCTCATGAACATGAACATGCTTCATATATATGAATATATATTAATATAATATAATATAATATAATATAATATAATAATTAATATATATGAAATATATATATATATATATATATATATGTTGGGATGTTCATGAACATCCCAACATATATAGTTCATGTTCTTTTTTGTGAAAGTTGATTGGAAATCAACTCAGTTTAACAAGTCAGTGATTAATTAACAGAATGTTACTGAAAAAATATTGAAAACCCGTTTTTCATGCACTACTAATTTTTCAGATATTTTATTGTATCAAAATAAACAGTTCACCCTACACATATTATAACACAGGCAGGAAGCGCCAATTGCGCTGTTAACTCAGAATTATAATTATATTTGATTTTTTCGTTTTGGAACTCTCCAGTGAAGTATAATCTTTCATGTACAAACTGTTAGAGAGAATTTCCAATTCGTACGATATGCAAAGTAAAAATATTATTCTCATTGCCCTTCTACGCTTTCATATTATTTCTCTGTCAAAAATAAAAAAAACTGATTCTGTATTTTATAATACTTACATTTTACCAAATGTGTATATATTATAGGGATAAAACGATATTTCAATATCGTTGCTGTTTTTTTTAACTATCAAACATTTTCCCTCACAAAATTTATCCATCATTATTTATTAGGTAGGTACCTACCTACGTGTTGCCAAAATTTTTGTATTTTTTCTATGAGACGACAATTTTAGTCTCCGTTTATTCCCCATTTTTAAATGTCTATTGCACCAAACACTAACACTAATACCTAGGGACGTAATAACTAATAACTAATAAAAATCAATAAACGTCAAAATATGTAGAAATCAATAATCCGAATAATTCCTTACGCTGCTAACTGCTATAGAAGATTGAAGATTGAAGCATTCAAAATAATACGAATACAGCAGTGGGCGTCCGTTCGACACACCACGGCGCCAGTCAAGTCGGCAAATGTGTGAGAGAGAACGCATCTGAAAGACGGTCGTATCCCGAATCAGAGATACCGCAAAATATTTTGAAAAACACTACAACTTTGTTTACAGTTTGTGGGAAATCTACTACAGTTACTTTATTCATATTTTAATAACATGTCAAGGAGAGATGGAGAAAGATTGAAAGATCCCTGTTAAATCGTTTTCGTCAAATTTGATAGGACAATTGTGTAATAGTAACGTTAAGTTAGGTCATTTTTAATTACTTTCTCATTTTTTTTTAAATATCGGACTTTTCTGCTGTTGGTTTCTTTTAAGAGGGACTTAAAGGCCTTGTTTTTCTACATCTATTTTTTACAAATATATCCACTGCCTAATTAAATCCAAATTCACGTTGGAAAATACTGCATTTCATTACGCCGCACAACAGGCAACAGGAGAGAATCCCCTTAATCCGATCATTTCAGACGTTAAGTTCCCTCGTCCTTAGATTTTGTCTTCTTTTATCACACGAGATTTGATAAACGTATATGTTTTCGTCAGTCAGTTGTGTCGTTTCTATTACAAAGGCACTCGTAATCTGCTTTTCTCTCTCGCAAGGAGCGCGTTCCTGTCCCGTTCTTTGATCAGGCCGACAGATTTGACCGATCGAAATATGAGACATTTATTTTATGGACTACCTACCGAATAATCGTTGTTTTTCTTTTTGAATGCATTTACTTACTACCTTATGAAACTCAGTTAGCACGTCAGTCAAATTTGAACGTATTTGTGAACCTTGTTCAAAACACCAACTAATAAAATTAACGAAAATTAAGTACCTAAATGGTGCCTAGTAAAAAATTACTAAATTAAGCTAAACGAAACTTTTTTTGTATCAATTATTGAATAATGATATACATAGGTACACGAAAACGATAGGTTATGCACCTATGTTTTCACAATGATTTTGACACAAGTACTTAGGCAAATTGCTTGACTCTTTTCGAATAGGAAAATGAATACAGTTGAAATTCTCTAAGTCTTCACGGGACTTCTAGGATAATTCGAGTCATAGAGAATTCGAATTGCAGTTAAATCTTCTTGAGTTCCCAAAGAATCTTCGAGTTATAAAATAGCGCAGGTGTGTTGTAAAAAAAATCAGGATGTAAGCCAACAATGAAATAAAGGAAATAAAGAATAAAGTCAATAATGCATCCGACATGAACTGATTTCGGTTTTGCATTATTTTCACCCATTCGAAAACTTCTGAGTATATATTGTATCGCATACCTACAAGTTTTTGTTTATGTTCCCGTTATACCTATTAAACCAATTTACGATTGTTTTTTAAATTTCATCCCGCCAATTTTATTATACATAGATTATTGTGACAACTTTCTATGTACTATAGTCTATACAAATTATATAAGTATTAAATAAATAAAAAATAAAGAAAAAAATTGTTTTTTTGAGGATCTAAGAACAATGGAAATTATGATTTTTATAGAAAAAACGGTTTCCCAAATTGTAATATTTAGCAGCATACAACGATTTTTAATTAACAGGCGCATTTTTTAACAACAAATAATTTTTTAAGGAACCGTTTTTCCTTAGAAGTCATGATTTTCATCAATAAAAATATTACAAATTTTTTTTTTATTTGCTCATAAACAATGTATTTGTTTATAACAATTTTTTAAACAATGGTGGTAAAAAATAAAAAATAAACAAATTTATATATCTTTAAACCTTACTAATCGAAACATTCAAGCTGTTTAAACAATTTTTTTTTTACTTTCTCGTATTGTTTAATTTTCAATTGTTATCAAAAAAGTGGAAAATCAAAACTTTAAAATTTTTGCAACGGTGATCTATTTGTAAGCCTAATAATAATAACTTCAGTAAGTGAAAAAATCCTGGGGTTTTAGGTCAATAATTATCGGGGATTTTATGTTAACATTCAGTGTAGAAAAATTTGTTAAATAACAAATGCATAATTCATGGAGAATTTAGGATAAAAATTTTTTAACCACAGATTATTATTAACTGATGTATCCCTATAGTACATGAATTTTTTCATTCCTTGATATTAATATTTAATATGTTAAAATATTATATTTTTGTTATTGTGTCAGAGTCAGGCAACGCGCGCTGAAACCAGACTAGCCGTTTTTTGCTCTCTTTTCAGTGCTCTGTAAAAATTTTAAATATTGAAGGTACAGTTTCGGGAGTTGGAACGGTTTTTTAGAAAATTTACTGATCTTTCCAGATCTCTTTTTATATTCAGAAAATCTTTAATATTTTTCGAGATATTCAATAAAAAGCAAAAGTTGAACTTTTTTTTTAATTAATTTGTTTATAACTTTTTGCAATTTTTTTAGCGCCTTTTGGAACTTTTCCTTAAACTTCTACGTGACGTTACGAAGCGAATGACACCATGATCATAATTTTCGGAGACTATACAAAAAAGTTTTCAAAAATGGTACATGTTGACTAGACTATATAACTTAGGTAAATTCTAATAGTCGTAATTAATAAATTTGGTACAATGCGGACTAAGCATAGATTAGTTAGAGTTACGGGGTATTCCAGTGATAAATTTCACCGTCCTTATTACGGTACTGACAAATCAAAATTTTGCAGGACTGTGAATAATAAGTGGTTGACAAGTATTTCAGGTGTTATATACCTATAGGAGAAAATCCTACTACTTTCCTGCGTGCGATTCGGTGATTTCTTTTAGTTTTTAACAATTATTTGCGAAAAGTGCTAATTTTCACCATTTTTACTAACCATTGTCACATTTATACCCCAAAAAATATTCCAAATATTCATCTTTTGAAACATGAAAAAATGGCGTGTTACAGCAGTTAGTTGCTAACGTAATATGTTGCTTTGAAATTTAAAACAATAAGGGAAAAATGAAAATTGATAATATAACGGGAAAATCCATTTACAACTGTTATATTATACCAAATGATGGGTCATTCGGTACTTGAATGACCCCATGAATTTCAGACCGATCCATCGAACAGTTTTAATTTATTTGAATTGTTTATTCTAGAGACCATTTCTTTGCAACAACAAAAGTCAGAAAAGAATGAAGTACAGCAATTTTACAGATTCCATAAGAAAATAGAAGAGAGAAACTCTTATTGTCAATCAAAAAAGAAAAGGGGTTTTTACCGTTGAAAAAAGATTTTACAAAATTAATAACATTTTTTTGTTATAAACAATTAGAATAACTTTTACCCTATTGCTCGAAATTAAAATATTTCTTCCTATTAAATCTGGTATTTCTTCATGAATTTAAAAAAAAAACGAATATTGTTCTACCTTCATTTGGGCCAAAGTTAGCATTTTTCATTTTTAATTCATAACTAATTTGTTTGTAAATATTAAGAAACTTAACTAGCCCTTTTTGTAGTCAAAGGAGGAAACTTTTGATACAAGAATTATCCAAGTTCATGTTTGTTAACTAGGTCATAGACGTAACTTTGAAGAATCTGATGGATTTCGAAGTTTCTTTTTTAAGTTGTATGTACTCGTTAAATACATTAAAGTGAAAATTGTGAAAATTAAGGAACAAAAAAATGTAATATCAAATAATAAAAGTTGAAGTACCTATCACTGTATAAAAGTTCCAAAAGATTCCTTTAAAAATGAGCCATTTTGCCAATTTTGCAAAAGCTGCTAAATATATTTATTTGAAATTTTTACCACATATTGAGTTATTAGGTACATATTAAATTAACAACATTAACATTAACATGTATTTAATATGTTTAACTGCATAATTAATATCTGCATAGGGGTAATTGAATAAAGATAAGTGCAGTTATTCTTGATCAGAAAATTGATATTGTAGTGTCCCCCATAAAGAACAATTTTTCGAGTAGTTTAGGAAAACCCCATCAAGATTATTAAATGTTCAACCGAGTTGAGGACAAACGAGTTTCCGGCTAGGGCGAAAGGATAAACATTCGAGACTCACACGGCGACATTCGCTTTGTCGGCGTTTTTTTCTCGGGTGCTTTGCAAATACATTTTGCGTTTCGCATTTCGCTCGCCAACCGCCAAACGCCAATTGAGATCAGTTCATTTAGTAATATTTAAAGTGTTCGTGTAGAAGAGTGCAGAGTGCAGTATTTGGAAGAATCTTTCTTGTTAAAAGGTAAGTAAACGAATATTAACATATAAACACTTCTGCATATCCTCGTTAATATTCAATAATAAATCATAAACATTCAATTTCTAATTTAACTGCGCTTGGTAAGTGTAAGGCTTAATTAGAAGATCCATCTTATTTTTGTCGCAGTGTTAACTTACTCCTATTTTAAATTTCCATAACATAACAAAATAAACATTTTTCGATACTTGCAATGGTATTTGTTAAGTTCGAGAATTGATTTATTAATTCACCCAATTTCATGTCGTAACGTATATAAATGACCAAGCCGTGAAATTTTTAAATATAATGGCTATCTAGGATGCATGGTCTTAGGACAACTTTCTTTTCAAGTCCCGAAGAATTATCAGGAATCCAGATATCAAAACGAAGATAAAATATGTTTATTCCTCGCAATATAAACAAAATAAACCCTGATAAAGATCTTTACTATGACAGCAACAACCGCGTTTCTTAATTTGAAGAAAAAACATCTTTTTGGTATACAAATGCAATGTTACAAAGTAATTAATATTTTTGAACCAAATTGTGAGGGATTAGGATAGAAAAAGCAACTTTTTATGCATGTTTCGAGTTTATTAGTTTTTTTTATTCAGGAATTGCAAATTTAAATTTCGACGATTTTTTGCAAATATTTAAATAAACTAGGTATATTTTTTGGCAGGTCTAAACTGAGGGCTTTATAAAATCCTATAAGAAAAATGCTTCTTTTCGTACATGTTTCTATTGCATCTCAAACATTAATTTTTATTTGCAAATTAGCATTTAATGATTTTTTCAACAATGAACCCATTTCAAACCGAAATTTTTGAGAAAAAAATATTTTTTTTCCAACTACACCTTGATTTTAAGAGGATCTCCATCTGATACGGAATACTTTAAGATTTACGTGTATTACAATTTTATTTTATTTGATTATCAGACAAATTTGAATGTATTTTGTGAAAGACAAGGGAAATAAGATTTTTTTTTGTGACACTCAACCAACCAGGTAACCAAGCAGTTACTCATGTAAAAGGGGTTTACAGGAGTAAAACCTATACTTTAGCAACCAAAAGTTTTGTGATATTGTTGAATTAATAACAATTAAAGGTCGAAAAACGTGTTTTTTTTGCATTTTTGTTTCCCTGAAAAAAATCTTAGAATCCTATAAATAACTCAAAGGTATCATCTTGTAGGGAATTGAATAATCTTCAAAATGACGGTTTATGAAACATGATTTAATATTTTGTTGCTGAGATAATTGTAAATAAAAGTGAAAATATGCAATATATTTAATTAACAATAGCTATTGTAAAAATCAACATACAACTTTGAAATTACGTAGAGTGTTGTGTCTTATGGTAGTTAATATGTGGTAAAAATTTCAAAAGGATTCCTATGAATACTTTTTGCAAAATTGTAATTGTTTATCCCAGAAGACTTCTTTTTGCGTTATCATTATGCTCACAATAATGATGATACAATAATTCTACGGGTACCGAAAAAAAGAAGAAGAGGTATTTCATCAAACCTAATTATTCAATATCGGAAAAATTAATTACCACTAGTGTTAGAAATTAACACAAGAACATGGTCATTTTTCGTGTAATACCAAATAGAATAACTTTATCGATGTTATCTACAGCGAAATTGTTGTTAGATATTTGAAAGGATGACATTTTTATCTTTATTTTAAAACAAAAAAAATGTCCTAAATCAATTCGGGGCAAAGTTAGCAATTGTTTTTCTACAATTCACAGCTAATTTGTTTATAATCATTAAGAAACCTAACTGACGCCATTTTGAAGATAGAGAGTTGAACTATTTGTTAAATAAATTTGGAAAGTATTAAACTTCAACATCGAGTTTCCTGAAGCTTCAAATATGCAGCTCGACTGAAGACGAGCTGAGGAAACTTGAAAACTGCCAGCTCAAAAAATTAAAAGGTAGGTAACTTCAAAACGAAGCAGAAAGTAATTAATAGATATCTCTGGCAATTATTAACGGATTTTGATGATTCTTTTTTTAATTTGGGGCACATCTTCGAGTACAATACAAATATGTAACCTGTTAATTAATTGCCATTTAAATAACCAAAGTTATTTGTTTAAACATTTTTCCAATTTTGTTATTAATTATTTTCAGTATTTTTGAATGTTATTACACTTATTACTAACGGTAAACAGAAATGTTTTGTGTGCACCCCAAGAAACAAAAACAAAAAAACGAAATTGCTATATATATAAAGCAGTTTGTTTAAACATTTTCCCAAATTTATTTTATGAGGTTTTTCCCTTTCTTTTCTTCTTAGAGAAACGGAAATGAAATGAAAAAACGTCACGATCCTGAGGAGGAGAATTGCGAAGAAGAAAACTTAGAGCGTCATGAGAAAATGAATTATTCTAATCCTCTTGCTTATCCTGTCAAATAACAAAAAATATTACTATTTTGTAATAAATGTTATTATTCAAATACTTTTGTATATTTGAATTTAATTAATAAATAAATTAATACAACATTCCCAAACAGTATATAATTTTGTTGTTAAAGTGTTATTAAATTTTTAAAGTAAAAGAAGACAAGTAAAATCATTATTATAAAAAGAATGACTAGATTATGTTTCGTATACTTAAAAGTATTAATACATATAACATGGAAATTATTTATTAAAAAAGCCTTAACAACCTATTCTTTCGATAAGGGGATAAAACCAAAAAAATATTGATTTTAGGGTTTTTTTTTAATTTAAACAAATGACATTGTTTATTATTTATGAATATAATTACACAAACAAATTGTATATTTGTGATGTACGCAAAGAAAACATACAAATCTATAATTCGTAATGATTCTCAATAGTTTTTTGTACTATGTTTGTATGTAAATTTTATTGGAAACAATTTTCGGCTTTTTATAACAATGTGAATTCTTGTCTTGATAAAAGTCTTTAAACACTTTTAATAATAAATAAGCAAACCATAAATTTTTACGTAATGAAATAATTTTATATAAAAGTTAAAACAAACTGCTTTATTTATGTAGCAATTTAGTTTTTTTTTTTGGGTTGTACATACGTCATTTCTTTGTTTTCCGTTGGTAATAACATTGAAAAATACTGAAAATAATTAATAACAAAACTAAAAAAAGGTTTAAACAAATCAGTTTGTTTATTTTAATGATAATTAATCAACAGGTTACATATTTGTATTGTACTCTAAGAGGTACCACAAATAAAAAAGAATCATCAAAATCGATTAATAATTGCCAGAGATACCTATTAATAACTTTTTGCGTCGATTTGAAGTTACCGCTTCATTTCTCCGAGCCGTCATCAGTCGAGCTGTATATCTGAAGCTTCACCAAACTCGATGTTGAAGTTCAATACTTTCCAAATTTATTTTACAAATAGTTCGACTCTTTATCTTTAAAATGGCGTTAGTTTGGTTTCTTAATTATTATAAACAAATTAGCTGTGAATTAAAAAAAACAATTGCTAACTTTGCCCCAAATTGATCTAGGACATTTTGTTTGGTTTAAAAGTAAAGGTAAAAATACCGTCTTTTCAAATATGTAAAAATCATTTTGCTGTAAATAACATCAATTAAGTTATTCTATTTGTTTTTACACGAAAAATGACCATATTTTTGTGATAATTTTTAACAATCATGGTAATTGATTTTTCCGATATTACATAGTTAAGTTTGATGAAATAACTCTTCTTTCTTTATTTCGGTACCGTAAAATTATTGTATCATTATTGTGCGCATAATGATAACGCAAAAATAAGTCGTCTTCTGGGATAAACAATTACGTAAAAGATTTACCATACAAAACTTGAGGTTTTTGTTACCAGTTGGAAATATATTCGGAAAAAAAATTATATATACATGAATACTATATAATGGGCACTTGACCGAGCGAGAAGTTTTGAACACAAAATAGTATTAAAATAAAATGCAATTAATTTAAAAAGTTTGCAATGCAAAACTTTATGAAACCCACTTGTTTTTTTTTGCAAAGAACCACTCCTTAACACCTACATGTACATGTACTTAAGAAGCATAATATTTTAATTAGGTACCGCATGATTTCACAAAGAATTAATACATATAGTCATTAATTTGAATATGTTGCATTTCGTTTCGTAAGTTCGGCCGAATCAATGAACTGGTACCAATAGAGATTTTTTTTTTGCACTAAAGTTTAACCAGTCAAAACCTATATACTATCGTGTATAGGACAGTTCATAGATAAAAAGTCACCTTTTTGATACAGCGAAATCGGTGTTGGGATTTTTATAAACAAATTAGAGTGCAAAAAATGCATTATTTTTTGTTTTTTGCACATATTCCGTAAAGTAATGAAGGGATCGTTATACGGCCAATATGAATTAGGTAGGGAATTATAAAACCTAGAAAACGGTGTGCTGTACAACACAATCGGAGTATTTTTCACTGACGAAATCCGGAAAAAAACCCAAAATTTTTCTATTTTGAAAAATTCTTAATTTCGACAAATTTCAGGCTAGAAAAACTATCTTCGGGGTCGTGCTATCCCGAGAACCATCTTCCGTACACATAAGTTACACATTATTACCTATCACTACCCCGAAGATAGTTTTTCCAACCCCAAATTTGTCGAAATTAGAAATTTTTCGAAAAAGGTTGAGTTTTGGGGGTTTTTCAGGATTTTCTTAGTAAAGAATTGTCCGATCGTATTGTACAGCAAAGCACCTTCTAGGTTGCATGATTCCCTATAAAAGTCCTATTGGTCGTATAACCATCCCTTTATTAATTTTCGTAATATTCGTAAAAAAATGCATTTTTGTGCACTATATAAAGAGCACGATGTTTATAAAAATCCCAACATCGATTTCGCGGTTTCAAAAAGGTGGGTTTTCATCTATGAACTGTCCTCTACACGATACTATATGTGGTACTATGTGGTTGCTACCGCTTATCGGGGGTGGAATTTGTTTTGGCCAAAATAACCTCGGGAATCGATAGAGGACGCAACTCTAATCAAAAAGTATTCCATTTTTTTAAAACAATACTTTTTGAGTTATTCGTGAATGAAAACTTGCCATTTTCATTGAAAACTGACACTTTTTCGGACGATTTTTTGCGAATAACCTAAAAGCTATGCGTCTAATGAAAAGAAGTGTAAGAAACATCATTGTAGTATATAAAAAAAAACGAAGAGATCTGTTTGTTTAGAAATCGTCTAGTTGCAATAAAAAGCGGGATGTGGAAGGTGAAACGAGACTTTTTTATCGTATATGCTCGAATCGGTGCATTCAACTTGAAATAACAGAAAAATGATCGATTTTACAGGTAAAATGCTGAAAACAGTTTGTGTAGTACATAAAAAGGCCTTTAAAATGAGCACTGGTAAATGTCGATTGCATTTAAAATAAGCGAGATACGTCGCAAAAAATTGACTACCCAAGTTTTTTAAGAAAAAATGAGCGGTAAAATTAACCCCACTACCACCAAATGTGAAATGCACCGTTTTCCCTCTACAATATCTTTCATTTCAGTGTTATTTATATGCCCAAAAAGTTTGACAGGTTTAAAGTGAATACTTTTTGAAAAATAGATGGGATGTATTCTCGAAATTAATTCATATTGAAGGTGTATATGCAACGAATGTAAGAGAATTTGAAAATGGAATTTGTGGAATTCCATTTTCAAATTCTCTTACATTTGTTGCATTTTTTGAAAAATAGTTTTGTTGATCATTATTTTGTATTGTTTTTAGATATAGATGGTTTGGAGCCTGAAAAAGATGACTCTGCAAATGAAGAGGAATCGGATAAAGATGAAGGAGAAGAAGCAGACACAGATTATGAAGCAACAAATGGTAAACATAAATTATAAATAATATTCTCTTATTATTCTCAATCCCATATTATCAAAACAAAAATGTGCTTATATGGTAACATTCCACTATGCATTTTTTTAATTAATTTGGAGTTCATGAAGAAGAAGAAGCTTCAACAGCAATTCACTAAGTAGTTTTTCAGATATTCAGTTCCAAAATTTTAACTAGCGTAAGTAAACTCCCTCACATATTCTGTAGTCCAGAGAAAATTATCTGAACAGCTTTTATTTTGATTCAGCATTTGTTCAAACTAAATTTAGTTCGCTTCCAACTTCAAGTTTGCCTACTTGAACACCGTCAAGATGAAAACCACTCGTTCAAAAAGTTCTAATAGGTGACGTCAAATAGTTTTTCATTTGAAAGCGATTTTAGTTCTCTATTCAACGCAGCAAAATCAGTTTTATTGCACTGATAGTTTTTGAGGAGTGGTTCACTTTTAGACGGTTAATATCTTGGGACGGCCACCCCATCTCTCACACTTTAATAAATTTGGAAACTTGGATTTTGTGTTTACTAAAATCACATGAATTTTAAACAATAACGTTTATTACTTGATTTTATTTTTTTCCTGTTGTAGAGTGTATGCGGAAAAAAAAACAAATTATTGAGGAAAGACGTTATCAAGAAGAAACGATGGACCGATGAAGAAAAAGGAATTATGTTAAAAAAATTCAGTTCTCAAATTAAAAGAGGATTGCTCCCAGGAAAAGAAGAATGTTTGAAGCTAATCGAAGAACACAGCCTATTTGCCGAAAGGAAATGGACTGACTTGAAATATTTTGTGAAGAATTATCTCACAACAATAAAGAAAATAAGTTGTAGGGCAAACAAGTAGTATCAACCTACGAGTATTTAATGTTTCGATTTATAAATAGTTTTCTCGAAAATATTTTTAGCAAGATGTTGAACGAAAATTTTTTTTGACTATCTTAATAAAGCAAATGACAATAAACTATAAACTAAGCGTTTCGTTTTTTTACCATAGATATTGGTTTCAACACTATACCATGAGAGGCCTTTCTAAACTTCTAAAAGTATAATCACTGGAGACTTATTAAAAATAGAACTCTCCATATAATACATACCTATGTACGGACAATAAAAACAACCATTATATCTGTTCTAATTTTTACTCTCATAAAACGTTTTTAACATTAATGCAAACTTAAACTTTTTCATTCCAACTTAATAAAATATATATTTTGTATGTTTATTCATCCTAGTAAAATTTTGAAATTAAATATTTTATAACAGAAATAGTTTGGTGTTTGGTACCCTCTATACTATATCAATTAACATATAAATTTTAGAGACATTGATATATTATGAAAATTATATTCAAACATTTTTTACATAACTACTAGTGGTGGTTGCGTACACGTAGATGTAATTGAAAAGAAAGAAAGACATCAGGGTGTTACACTTAAAGTCTCTTCGTAGAATTGCTTTCGGCTTTTACGTCCTCTTCAGTATGAAGTATACTCTCACCTGAATGAGAGTACAAATAGGTGAAGGTGAGACTAAGTATTTAAAGAAGAAGCCCGCCACGTTTGCCTGTCTTAATCCCTATATTAGTGCCTTTTTTTTGTAAAACAGATAAATAAAATCTACCTCCAAGGGTACGGTGGTTAGTGTTGTTGCGAGAAACTCACTACTTGCAGCTGTAATGGCGTTCTCTCTACTAACTTAATAAACTATAAAGTTACATAGGAAGTCAAATATATCATACAAAAGCAGACCACACTGATGATTAATTTTGAGCGTATATAGGTTATGTATATTGTTTACATCGAAAATGTATGAACTATATTTAAAATTACGTGGAAAGTCCTCTGTGTATAGGTATAAAATGTCTGTCTAAGTTTGTATGTTGAGGCAATTGTTACTGGCTTCTATTCCGATACAGACGGCTATACCTTCTAGGAAGTCTAATCAATTGAAATTTCTTGAAGTGATATGGATATGGTGTTATTTTTTATATCTAAGGTGAATTCAATATTTGGGTGTAATTTATTGAAATCTTCTAAGATGTTGTTTGCTGTGTTGATGTTACCGTCTATTACGCATAGGCAATCGTCAACACATTTATAGCATTGAAAGATTTCTGTGATCTTATTATTGAAAAGGAATTTATTTTCTTAATAATTCTTGAAAATTTCGGCCAGGATGGGCGATAGGCCCATTGCCAAAATTTCAGGTTGTTTGTAAATTTTATGATTAAAGGTAAAATAATCTTGAGAGAGACAATGGTTTAGAAATGTGAGGATTGTGACAGTGTTGTATGAAATATTCTTGGTAACTGTTGTGTGAAGGTAACAGTTTCTTTTTTTGGAATTAAAGTGAATAGGTTAGATACATCAAGTGCAACTAATAACGGGTTTTGAGGTAGTGGTAATTTGGTTAGCTTTTTAATAAAAACTATAGGATAAAATTAAATAAGTTAAATAAAAGAATTTGTGAATTATTTTATGAGAATAAGAGGGAAGGTAGCTAAATCTGTGACTGGGGTATTGGTGGAACATACTACGGCTGTGATAGGAAAGTTAATTGTGTGAAGCTGTGGAAGTCCATATAATCTGTGTTAAAGGGCTGTCTTTAATAATTTGGGCTGGATTACTATATTTTTTATAAAAGTGTTTTTTTAATGAAAGATTTGTGAGGATTTTTTTAATAAACTAATGAACTTATTGTCGTTGCGGAATTTATTGACCTTATCTAAGATATCATATTGGTGTAGCAATACCATGCAATTCGCTTTATCTGCTTTTGTTAATATTAATAAGTGTGATTTGGTATTTCGTTATGGTTAATTTGGAAAGTTGTGGTTGTGGAAAGGGGTGGGTTGCTTGATTTTATGGATATTTTTGAGTTGTAATGTGTGGTATATATCATTCCGTAATATTTTTCTTAATTTGGTTATGTTAATAAAGGAAGACCTATAATATTATCTCGTAATATGCATTCTTTATTTTATTATATTTTCGACTAAATATTCTAAGCAAGTATTTAATATTTACATGATTCATCGATTAACCTATACAGAAAAATAAAAGCAAATAAATTCATCTCGAATAATGCCTTTTTCTCAATCTTGCAAAATTGTAATTATTCCTGTTTTGCTATAAAGTCAAAATCAAGTCTAGCAGTCTGGTTTTCAAATTATAATCTATATCATCGTTCATCCATCATTATCAAATGAATAAATTACAACTACAATCACTGTTACTGTTCAGTAGGATATTTGTTTCTAAATTTTTTCGCGAAACGCCGACGCTTCGATTTTGGTACGCTACTGAGAGATGCTTAGTACAAAAGTGTAAAAACTAGGGGGCGCCTCCGTACGGAATGTCACAATCGTGCCTTATTCCTGTCTACTAGAACCTGAACTACAGCATCAATCACACAATTAGCTCCTTTCCATTAATCACCGATAAAATCCGAAACTCACCGAGTCAAACTGCAAGGGTGCCAATATATTAGCGGTAACATTTGAAATCATTAGATAAATCGTAATGTGTACTGAAATATCCAATTTTTTGTTGTGACATCAGAGTGTATGATGCCACAAGCAGAACAGATGCCAGAATACGGGCCGAGTTACGCACAATATGTCACAGCAAATGCAAAACAAACACACACACACACACACACACACACACACACACACACACACACACACACACACACTCACGTGAAATGTATTCCGTTAAATCACTGCAGCAATTCTGTGTAAATGTCATATGTGAAAATATAACGTGTTTGGCAGACTTCATTGAATTTCCATATCCGTGGATATTAAAATTACAAATTATTCAATCGTTTAAGGATGCAAAATGGAATGTTATTCTTAAAGAAGCATATAATGACGAATTACGCCATTTAATATGCTTAGAAAATCAGGTTACTAATAGCTTTATACAAACATCATCTACACGAAACGCTATACTCGCCACGTCTGATTGGTGGAATTGTTTCAAAGACCCCAGATACTGTTTATGGGTTAGTTATTATAGGATCGATGAATATAATTTAGTGGTGTGCGATATTTGTTTTTTCATATTAAAATGTGCGCATGAATTCATCAACAAAAATTTGATAGCTATTAAGGACCACTATCATGATGTATGTAGAACTGATCAATTAATTAGCAATGTATTTCAGAATCGAAATTACTGGTGTCAAAGTTGTTATCGGAAATTATTGTTCGATTTACGAACTGAAAACCTTTGTGTCTTTGCCCTTCATTACGATTGGTATAGAGCCCACAGATTTGAATTCAGATATATGTCAGATATGTTGGATGGTTTTAATACATATTTAAATCATTAATGTGTGTGTGTATACATTGTATTTAATAAAAAACGAATTTCAAATAAAATTTGCTTTATTTATATTTTCGAAATCCGCAAGTATTTTATTAAAATTATACCACATTAGTTCTCTTAAACATAAACTTTGAGTGGAGGAAGTAACATCACAAAATGCGTTTACAATATCTTTTACATTCAACAAAGACTTGGTACTGTCCAAGAGCTCTGACATTATATTTAAAAAGATCTTATAATATGTTAAAAAATCTATTTTCATTAAATCGTTAATTTTTTTATCAACACAATCACTGGTTATAGAGCACAATTCACGTACGTTATTTTCCGTTGAATATATTGTAGTTAATCCTTTAGTTATCGTAATCATCTTTGGTGAAGGAGTTGGTACACCCAATGTCTCATTACTCGAAGAGTAGAAAGAGAAGGATGTATCTATGATGACAATGTTTCCACGGCTGATTAAACGAAGATGTGAGCTCTCTGAACTTCTGAAATATCCGTCTACGATCCAATCGAACTTATTAACAAGTTCCTTCCACTCGAGAACTCCGAAAGACATATGTGTCACTTGGTTCATGAAGACTCTAATGGTAGGTTCAAAATTTTCAGATATACGAAGACCCACATTTAAAATAAATCCACTTTTAGCGCACGGGAAAGTCGTATTAAGAAGGAGTAGAGTTGATTCGTCTTCTAATTGCTGTGGACTATGTTGCCCTTCATTGTCGTAGAATCGAAGAAATTCATCCAAGTCACCTAATTCGGATTCCATATTTACTTGGCTCGGCGGCGGCGGCGGCGGTGGTGATAATGGTGAGTCTGGTAACGGTGGTTCAACCCTCATTTTCTTGTTGGGTACTGATGATGATGATATAGTTTCTTGATAACTATTTAACACATCCAATACACACTGATCAACAGCAGCACTACTTTTCGATTTCGTTGCGCGACACTTCATTTCTACGTTGAAACTAAATTTGAAAGTTGTAATATTTCTTTATATAATACTGTCAACTACACGATGAAAAGGCCCTCTGAGTCATCAAATTTGTGCTTGTTTTCCATAACAAACAATGCTATTTTAGTCGATTTGAGGTATCTTTTATGATATCTTGCTGAAAAGGCCCCACTGAGTCATCAAATTTGTTCGTGTTTTCCATAAGAATCAATGTTATTATAGTCGATTTGAGGCATCGATCCAACTGTTGTGGGAATTATCAAACCCCAACCATTTAACGTACACCTTCTTCCCTTTCTTTCGTAAAACTTTTTCGACGAGGTAAATGTCGGGATTTTTCGTTTTCTGCAATTCCTGTTCATAAAATGCTCCACTAATTGGTCGACCGTGCAAATCTTCCAACAGATACGTTATAGGGTCGGAGATTTTTACTCGAGAAATTTTAAATAATTCCGTTGTCCAATTTGAAGTATAACTTTTTTCAAAAACATGTTTAGACTTGCTAATGCGTACTACATCACCAACCTTATACTTTCGTCGGCCCGTCGCTATTTTCACGCGACTATACGAGGTTTCACATGAGTTACACTATGTTTTCGTTCAATATAGTTTTCTAAAATAGTAGGTAAAATATCCAGCCATTTGTAGGTGCCATTCAAACTGAAATATTTAAAGAGTTTCTCTTTTATCGTTCGAATGGACCGTTCTGCGATTGCTGCTTTCGTCTTACTGTATGTACTATAATGATTAATTACATACTTCTTCATAAGTCGTTGAAAATGTGAATTGTAAAACTCTTTTCCTTGATCCGTTTGCAAGTTTTTCGGATAACGTCCACCCTCTTTTAGAATTTCCCCAAAGGCATGTGTTACAACATCTCCCGATTTCGATTTTAGCGGTTTAGCCCAAATGAATTTGGAGAAGCAGTCGACTACGAGCAGAAAGTATTTGTATTTTTTATTGGAGTTTGCGTAGAGATCCATCTGTCCCAAGTCGGCTTGCCATAAATCATCCAATCCTTTAATTATAGTTTTTCGTCTGGGAAAGTTTTTTCTTAGCGGTCTGTGTAACTCGTCAACGAGTTGAATTTTTTCCTGGGTGTGTTGCTTCATCACTGAGGTTTACTTACTTGCTTGGCAAGCGTACTTATACGAGAGGACTGCTTAGCCAGTAATGACTGTAATCTGGTTATGGACGTTTCTAATTCTGAAATCCGCCTGTCGATGGTGCTGGTGAACCCATAATGAAGATCATTAACATATGTCTTTGTTGACATAGGGACTTCTGTAGTCATCAAATCTTTCATTTTGTTAAAGATCTCTCTCAATATCTCAGTTTTCCGAGCCATATCCTCTTTATGTTTCCTAATTTCCCTGTCAACATATCCCTTATTAGCAGGATCTTGATTATCTGTGGGTGTGTTAGAAATTTTTAGATTGTTAACATGTTTCCTAATTTCCTCGTCAACATATTCCTTATTAGCGGCGTCCTATTTATTTGTGGGTGTGTGTAGGTTAGAAATTTTTTCATTTTCAAAGTCGAAATTTCCATCTGCAGTTCGTGGTAGAGGAAAAATATATGGCCTGGTTCCCACCCTCTCTGTATGGCGTCCAAATTTATCGACACTCATGATACTGCAATCAGTTTACACTAAAAGTCTGGGAAAGTTTTTTCTTAGCGCGTCAACGAGTTGAATTGTTTCCTGGGTGTGTGTTGCTTCATCACTGAGGTTTGCTTACTTGCTTGGCAAGCGTATTTATACGAGTCGATTGCTCCTCTAATCTCGATTGTAATGCTGTTATGGATGCTTCAACTTTTGAAACCTTTTCGTTAAAATTGCGGACATAATCGGTTATGAGAGTGACATTAATATTATTTTTCCGGTCCACATAGTTCTTTGTTACCTTAGGGATCTCTTTGAGTAGATATGACAGGCGGGTTTGCGAGCTCATTTTCGAGTTAACCTCACTTTCGTCGTTCCTGTGGTGTATTTTGTGTTCTGTGTAGCATATATGTGCGTTCCGTGTGTCCCGTGTATTTCATGAATGACATGGATGTCATGGGGCGGCGACGGAGGCTCGCGCGCGTAGCCTCCGCCGTTGGTATTTCGGTGGGGGGCCCCCGCTGGTGTGGAGAGAGAGAGAGAGAGCGAGCGAGAGAGAGAGAGAGAGAGCTCGTGGTAGGTATGGTGCGCGCGGTGGTTGGGTGTTGGGGAGTGGGGATTAAACGGGGAAGAGTAACTCTCGCGCTCGGATCTGTTCCGTCGCGCTGCTCCCCCCTCCCCCGCCCCCCATCTGCGGGCGCTTACCTGAGGCGCGCCGCGAGGCGGATACCTGTGGCGCGTACCTCGTACGAGGTACTTGGTAGCAGGTTCCCGGTACCCGGTACCAGGTACCCGGTACCAGGTACCCGGTACGAGGTACCTGGTAGGAGATACCTGAATGAGTATAGGTATAGATAGAGAGAGAAGGTTTTCCCTCCTCCTCCCCCTCCACCCCTCGTTAAAAACAGGTGGACGAACGGTTCTATAAATTTATTCTTTCGAGTGGACAGATTTCACTTTTAAGGTAACCTCCATTCGAGAGAGAGAGAGATGTCTCATCTCGATCGTTATTACGTGTGTAGAGTAAAACATATTATGGAAATTATTTTTGATCTTAAACAAAAAACAGTTACTCTTTATAATGGCTACAAGTCGAAGACTAGCGATCCCGGCATAACCTTTTCTGCGATGGGTTTTAGCATGTTTCTGGATTTTTGCAAAGAAATCGTCGGCAGACCTGACATCAACTGTTTCGATCTACATCAGGTGTGTGATGGAAATATCTGGATTACATACCTAAATGATGATGATGCTCATGACGACTGTCGTCTTATCATAGCACAAGGCGATGTTGATGATGAAAGTATAATCAGGCTTTCGAGAGAAGATCTACGTAATATGGATCTACGGGCTTTGAACGATAGGATGGCTGAGTTTGATTATGATTATAATAAAGATGATGATGATGTATCAGACGTAGTGGTAGTAAATACCCAAAGAGGGTAAGGTGAGATGATGTGTACATGTCAAAAAATTGTATGTTTTAATACTTTTTGTTAATAAACAAAAAAATGTATTTTTTGTAATAGAATTTTTCTAAAATAAAAATGTACCTAAAAAATCATGAAATAAATCTGTTTTTTCCCCCATGGGGGAGTTAGTCGATTACAGACCGTTGAAGGAGAATGTTGACATTATTATTATTATTATTTTCAATTGTACAAGTGTGTAGGTTAAATAATGTTTTGAACGTATCCGAATACCTTCTACAATATGGATTTATGGAACAATCGGAAGGAATCGAGGTAGAAAATGCTTTGACCGAGACTTCGGGTGCGTTAATTAAGTTTCAAGAGTTCTACTCTTTACCGGCGGACGGACTACCTAATCAAGAGACATTAGCCCTAATGAGACGTCCTCGATGTGGTATGCCCGATGATCCTTCTCCCTTTAGGATATATACCGAGAAATGGAATAAGACGGTTCTCAGGTGGCATGTTGTACGTAGTAATTCTACATTAGATGAAGTTGTTGGAAAAGCTTTCGAACTTTGGGAGAATGTAACGAATCTTTCGTTTAAACGATCATACGGAAAAGTCGATATTGTAATTTCGTTTACGACGAAAAATCATTCTAATAATATCAACTGCCAAACGGGTAGATGTCCATTTCTTTTAAGATCACCACCGGTGCTAGCCCACGCATACCAACCATCTGGAGATACTTGTCGTGAAATACATTTGTCATCTAATGTGAAGTGGTATTTCGGTTTAGATGACCTTGTACCTAAAGGACAAACGAGTTTTTTTTCGACGGTCACACACGAGATAGGTTAGGAAAAAAATTATTGTATCACAAGAAAACAAATTTTTTCTCCTTTTTTGTTTCTCAGGTCACGTTCTAGGCTTATCACACAGTGACGATTCGACATCTCTGATGTTCGCATATTATGGAAATTATGGGTTAAATGAGGATGATAAAATAGGTATTCAATATTTATATGGAGTAGAAAATATTACTACTTCACCACCTACTACTACTACTACTACTACTACTACCACTACTACTACTACGACTACTACTACGAGAGCTAATCCTATTGGTCGAAATAATGACGGGACAGAAGAGGAAACGATGGTGATGCTAAAACCCCCCATATTCGAAGAAGATTTGGATATTTGTAATATATCCCCCAAAGAATTTTCTTTTTTGATTTTAAAAAACGACATATACTTATTACATCGCAACGAAAAAATATGGGTCATGAATATGGAAACGAAGAAATTTTTTAAAAAAGACTTGCCTATGTATACGGTTCTACCGTTTGTTACAAAATCTGATAAAATTTTAGCTATGTATCAAAACCAATTCGATGAGATAGCTCTTATAGTCAAAAATGAGATAAACTATATAAGAGAATTTGATTTTAGATTTATTCGAAAGGTAAATATCACTAATGTCGCTCCCGCTTTCATGGGAACTCGCTTGATTGGCGCCGTGAATTCTAATAAAGGAAAAACATATCTATTTTTTGCACCAAATCTTTATCTACAATTAAACGAATGTAATTCGACGACTACGTTGAATAAATACGGTTATACATCTGCAGATTTCCTCGGAATTCCTCCAAATATTGATAGCGTCTTTCGTTATACAAATGGTATGTTGTATTTTTTTCAAGGAGATCGTTACTTTCAATATAATGAATTTTCGAATATTGTTGTGGCGACTGGTAAAACTGAATTTGCTATTTTTGGAATACAATGTCCTGCTATTTCTTTATATAGTCAATTAAGAACATTATTAACTAAAATCTTATCTCCTACATATAGTGCTTTATTAACTTAGATTCTGGAGTATTTTTTTTTTGTTAAGCACCGTAGTTCGTTCAGTATAGACGTTTTAAGATGTTCTCCTCAACATTGGAGAAAACAATTAACTCGTATACGTCTGCGATTGATAATATAAATAGATTTAATAGCAAATTAAGTGTACCTACGAAACGAATAACTCCAACTCCACTGTTATTACGCTTTCATCTTCATGGAATTCTGGAAATAGTTTTCGAGGATGAGAAGAAAATGGTCACTCTCTACTCTAAATTAGAGGAGACAAGCGACTTGAAGAAGAAAATCGAGTTCAATTATGATGGTTTTGCGAAATTTTTGAAATTCCTCCGCGATAATAGGACGAAATTATTGCTGGACGCTTGGTGCTTCTCACGAACTGCAACTTTAATTCTACGGCAGGATGAGGTCGAATTAAAATTTTCTAAATGTGATATATTACGTGTAGATGTTGACCGTTTAGAAACATTATTATTATCAATAAAAAGTATTGACTGTTAAAATAGAAAAAAAAATGTTTATAATAAATATTTATAATACAATTATTTTTTTTAATTATTAGAGAGAGAGAGAGAGAGAGATGTTTTCTCATATCTAATATAATAGCTAAGAGGATCGCTATTTTTAAACCCACACATATGTCCTAAAAAATATTTAATTTATCAGCTATGAAAACGTGTGAAGCTTATTACCCGCTTTATCTCAGAAAACAGACACTTGCGAATAAAAAAAAAAGATTTTTTTAATTATGAGAGAGATGTTTTCTCATATCAAATATAACAACTAAGAGGATCGCTATTTTTAAACCCACACATATGTCCTAAAAAATATAATTTATCAGCATGTGTGTATGTGTGTGAAGCTCACTACAAGTTTTATCCCAGGAAACAGACGCCTGCGAATAAAAAAATGAATAAACACACACAGATGGTATTTGAATGTTTGATTAGATATTAGTCGGGAACAGTCCCTCTCGCGAATTAAATATCAATGTCTCAGCAACCTTCCTCCAGTTTAGACGTTTCCGAAAGACAAACGCGTTTTGCAATACGCTGTAATAATTTAACGTGCAAATATTTATTAATTCTCGATAATTCGAACTTTCGACAATTCGACAGTATTCCCGAGACCTGTGTTAAGTGTCAGAGTGAAGATATTTTCTGTCAGATAGAAATATATTTATCTGGATCTTGGAGACGATTACAGGCGCAGACCATATAAGGTAGGTGTATGAACAGGCGGATTATTGAAATCGTATTAATCCGTTTGCCCATGTCCTTACAGCGATCCTGGAACCGATTAGTAGCGCTTACCGTTTAAATCTACCTGTGTTACTATCGTCTAAGGTAAGATATTGAAAATGATTAGTTAAATGTACTAACCATGCTCTTTATCCTACAGCGATTCTCGATCTAAGACCTTTTTGAGGGAGACAGAGAGCGAGAAGTGTTTAAAAGGTAAAAAAGTTTGTAAAATTTTCCTATAGTGACGATTATAGTATTTTTTTGCTTTAGATGGATCTTGAAAAAATTAATGATAAATGTACCGCCGATGGAGACTGGAAACCTGTTGTGAAATTGGCAGACTTGGAACTTAATCACGTTTATGAAATTTTTTTAGCGAAAGTAGTCGACACAAGATTTGGAAAATCCGTCGTTGTCGAATTCGAAGATACTCAAGCGTTTCTACCCAAACGAGTTTTCAACGAATTTGAGCCGTATGTTAATCGTTTCTCCGGAGGCAAGCGCAGATACGGACTGGTCTTCTTGGGATTAAAAGATGTGGGCAAAGGTAATGATCTAACACAATTTAAAATCGTTGAGATGCAAGGGGACGCTTCCACTTCTGATCCTATTAATCCACAACTGTAAAGACGAAGTTTTGACGATACAAGGAGAAAGAGAGAGAGAGAGGTGAGTAAAATTTTCAAACAAAAGTATTTTTCAACGCCTTTTCAGCTGTAACAGATAATTAATTTAATTTTATCGGAAATTGTAACACGACACTGTTTTACTTTTTTGAATTCTTACCTTACAAACTGTCTTTAGCTTTAACAGATAATAAAAATTTTCATTAAATGTTTTAGCTGGACGAATTTTGGACAATCCATTTTGGACATCATACACACACACATCTATACGTTGCTATTGCTGTTGAACTTCAATTCATTGTCATTCATCGCTCGAGGACAGTAGGAATTCCACACATCACATCATAGGATCAACTCTCCAATTATTAAAATTGATGTTATTTGTAAAGGTGAGCGAATGCGATTATAAAAATTAATAACACACACACACACACACACACACACACACACACAATATTCCCGTGAAAGATATAATACACAAATCGAAAAAATTACTTAAACGTCTTAGAAGTCTGCCTTTTGTTCGATTCAGAGATGATACTCGTTTTTAAAAAATGGGTAAAAGTTTTAAAAGACAAAATTCTCTCACGCCTTTTCAGCTGTAACAGATAATTAATGTAATTTTATCGAAAATTGTAACACGACACTGTTTTTGAATTGTTACCTTACAAATTGTCTTTAGCTTTAACAGATAATAAAAATTTCATTATATGTTTTAGCTGGACGAATTTTGGTCAATCCATTTTGGACATCATACATACACATCTATACGTTGCTATTGCTGTTGAACTTCAATCCATTGCCATTCATCGCTCGAGGACAGTAGGAATTCCACACATCACATCATAGGAACAACTCTTCAATTATTAAAATTGATGTTATTTGTAAAGGTGAGCGAATGCGATTATAAAAATTGATAACACACACACACACACACACACAATATGCCCGTGAAAGATATAATACACAAATCGAAAAAATTACTTAAACGTCTTAGAAGTCTGCCTTTTGTTCGATTCAGAGATGATACTGTTTTTAAAAAATGGGTAAAAGTTTTAAAAAGACAAATTCTCTCATGTAGTCGTTTAATCGCACATCAACGGTTTAAAAATTATAACATTTCAGTTGGAAAATTACAACAATTGGCAACCATTACAGCTAATTTGAAAACATTAGAAAAGTATATTTACTTTCGTACAAATCGTATGGGTGGTCAGAAATTCTCTGATAGTAATAAACAAGTAAATAAACGAATAATTTGGGAGAATGCAATTTCATGTTTCGGTGGTAGAATTCAAACGGGACTTATAATTAATTTAAAACATAAAGATGTTTCTCAGTTTTTATCGGACGCTTTTCTATTATTCAAACGTAAAATTAATACTGTTTTAAAAGAATATCGAATGATTAAAGTCAATTCAAATTTTTGTGGAGAATTTATTAAAACATCTGGTGATAATACGTCATTAAATATAAAATATTTTCAAACAAGAAATGCTATAATTGACTGTGGAACTGATTTACATAAATGGTTTATAGAACATATCGTAGATAAAATTATGAATAAATTGTCTGAATTTCAAGAACGCGACTCTGGTTACGCTTTGTACAGAATTCTACGTTTGGAGATTAATATAAATAAACTTCAGATTGGTAACGGAATTGGATCCTCGTTTATTGAATTACCCATTACTATTCGAAAAAAAGGTGCTTGTGTTAATATAAGAAATCAAGATAATGCATGTTTTTATTGGGCCGTTACTAGCGCTTTGTTTCCGGTTGATAAAAATGCAAGTCGTATTTCATCTTATCCATATTATAAATCAGTTTTAAAAACAGAAGAATTACACACACCAATGCAAATCTCTCAAATTTCAAAATTTGAAAAAGCTAATAAAATTTCGATTAATGTATATATACTAGAACTAAACAAAAAAGGTACATTTTACAATGTATTACCAACCAGATTAACTGAGAAAAAATTACAGCGACACGTTAACTTGCTCCTAATACAAAATAAATATTATCCCAAATTGGATGACAACGAGTCATTTCCCATAGAAGATCACGATGTAGAAATAATAAGATATCATTATTGTTGGATAAAAAATTTATCCCGTTTACTATCTTCACAACTTAGCAAAAATAAAAAAAGAAAATATATTTGCGACCGATGTCTCAATTATTTTTCTACCGAAGAAAAATTAACGGAACATGAAATAATATGCTCAAAATTAAATTCATTTAAAGTTTCTTTCCCTAAGCATGATTACGTTCAGTTTAAAAATTATGTATACAAACAAAAAGCACCCTTTATAGTGTATGCTGATTTTGAGAGTATCTTACAAACTTATGATGATGAACACAACAAAACTTCTATTAAAAAATATCAAAAACATATTGCTTACAGTGCCGGTTACTATTTTAAATGTACTTATGATGATTCATTATCGTTTTTTAAAAGTTTTCGTGGTACAAATTGCATGTCATGGTTTGCAGGAGAACTGAAATCTTTAGCTACATTTGTTAATTCGAAAATGAAAACTGTTGTTCCGGTAGAGCGCATTAACAATATTCCTGAAGCGGTAATTTGCCACATTTGTGAAGAACAATTTTTAGCTGATGATCGGATTGTAATCGATCACGATCATTTTAACGGTAAGATGAGGGGGTTTGCACATGCGCACTGCAATTTAGCGTTCCGCAAATTATTCGTGGTTCCCATTGTTTTTCATAACTTTTCTGGATATGATTGTCATTTTATTATTCGAGATTTGGCAAAATTGGGACATATTTCAATACTTCCCACTAATAAAGAGAGATATATTTCATTTATTCTACATGATGATGTAACTAAAATCAAATTTAGATTTATCGATTCATTAAAATTTATGAGTGCATCTTTGGATGAACTTGCCTCTTATCTACAGCTAGAGAATTTTAATATTGTGAAACGAGAATTTCAATATATTTTCAAAAACGATAATGACGATGACGGAAATCACTCAATATTGAAGCTATTAACGAAAAAGGGGGTATTTTGTTACGATTACATCACTGACTATGAAAAATTACATGAGACCAAACTTCCACCTATTGAATGTTTTACTAATAAACTGAACGATACACCCATCGATGATGTAAAATATGCTCATGCTCAAAATATTTGGAGAGTTTTTGATTTAAAAACTTTAGGAGAATATTCGGATTTGTATTTAAAGGTAGATATTCTTTTGTTGGCCGATGTTTTCGAACATTTTCGAGAGAATTGCATCAAAACTCATGAGCTGGACCCAGCATGGTATTTCACCATGCCTGGATATACCTGGGATTGTATGTTGAGGTTCACCCGTTGTAAATTAGAATTGTTACGAGATATCGATCAGATTATGTTTATTGAAGAAGCAATACGTGGCGGTATTTCAGTTTGTTCCAATCGATTTTCGAAAGCCAATAATAAATATATGCCTGAATATGATTCCACCGAACCTTCAAAGTTTCTTATTTATTTAGATGTCAATAACTTATATGGCAAAGCGATGGAAGAGCCTTTGCCATTTGGAGGGTTTAAATGGATAAATAATATAGACAATTTTGATGTAATGTCGATACCGGACGATTCCCCGGTAGGTTACATACTACAAGTCGATCTTGAATATCCCATAAATTTACATGATTACCACAAAGATTTTCCGTTCGCTCCAGAACATCGTATACCTCCAAACTCAAAATTACCAAAATTAATGACCACCCTGTATAACAAAACTGCTTATACATTACATTATCGTAATTTAAAACAGATTCTAGCGAATGGCTTAATTCTGACGAAAATTCATAAAATACTGAAATTTAAGCAGTCCAAATGGCTCCAACCATATATTTCACTAAATAGTACATTGAGAGCTTCATCTCACACACCATTTTTAAAAAACCTTTATAAATTGTTTAATAATGCCGTATTTGGGAAAACTATGGAAAATATTAAGAAACGTGTTATTTTGAAATTATTGAGATCATGGGACGGTCCATTTGGAGCCAAAAATTATATTGCCTCACCGCGATTTCATCGCAGTATGATTTTAGATAATGATCTGGTTGTGATCGAACTAAAAAAATCTGAAGTGGTCTTTGACAAACCTTTATATATAGGCATGACTATTTTGGATATTTCAAAATTGTACATGTACGATTTTCATTACGACTTCATGCTACCTAAAATGGGAATCGAAAATTGTAAACTTATGTATTCAGACACTGACAGTTTCATATATGAAGTGTACTGTGATGACATCTACAAAGATGTAATTAAAGCAAATCTTTCGAAATTTGATACGTCCGATTACCCCTCTGATAATCCTTACGGTATTCCTAGAGTTAATAAAAAAATACCTGGACTACTAAAAGATGAATTATTGGGGGAAGTTATGATTCTTTTCGGTGGACTCGGAGCAAAACAGTATGCTTATGAAACTGTGCATGGGCAAATTGTAAAAAAATGTAAAGGAGTAAAATATGATGTCGTGAAAAATAAAATTACTATGAACGATTACTTAGACACTTTAAACAATTTCAACATTAAATATTGTATTCAACGAAATATTCGATCGTATTCTCATACAGTGTACAGTATTGAACAGAAAAAAATCGCTTTAAGTCCCTTTGATGACAAACGATACTTATTACCAAATTCTCACAATACCCTGCCCTGGGGTCACTATAGAATTCCACACAATCATAACAATGATTAAATAATCGCTCTCACTCTCTTTTTTTCTCTTGTGTAACACCCCGCACGGGGGTAGCAAGTTCTTTGAAATTTGCTATTTTGGGGTGTAACGTCCCCACGGGTCCGAGTTACGTAGTATTAGTGCTTCTGCTTGTTCTTTCTGCTTTTTATGCTTTTATTTTTTAGTTTTATTAACAGGTTCATTATCAGCTGCTATATTCTTTCTCCTATTTTTAGTTTTATTACCAGGCATAGTTTTAAGTCTTTAGGGGAAATATTATGATTATTTTATACATACATCACAGGTGCGAATAACACACAGACTGGGAACATCTATTTAGTTTTAAGAGAGAAATATCACAAGAGTGTCGGTCTAGCCTATTGTTAATTAAGCTTTTTTTAGTAAGTATCACTGGTCCTATTTTTACTCCATTATTTTGTACACTATTTCTTTTCTCTACATCTTTGGCGAAGTTTAGTTTTAAGAGAGAAATATCACCGCAAATATATCACAAGAGTGTCGGTCTAGCCTATCGTTAATTAAGCTTTTTTATTAAGTATCTTTGGTCCTATTTTTACTTTATTATTTTATAAACTGTATTCCTTTTCTCTACATCTTTGGCGAAGTATTATTATTATTATTATTATTATTTGATATGCTAACTATTTTTCATTCTCGATGTTTATCTTTGACGATCCTATTACCACTTTGGCGAAGTATTAATATGCTCACTGTAGAGCAAGCGCTTTTTTAAGTTTTTATGGATATACTAACTGTTTTTCATTCTCGGGGTTTATCTTTGACGATGCTTTTACCACTTTTGGCGAAGTATTAATATGCTCACTGTAGAGCAACGCTTTTTTAGATATAAGTTTTTATGAAATCACATTTCTTTATTTACCATTGTTTTTATGAGGTCACATTTTTTTAATAATATGCTCACTGTAGAGCAGCTTTTTAGTTTTAGGTTTTATGCGTTTATATTAATCAAATATATTGCTTTCGCTCTCTCACACAACAAAGTTTTATTTTTTTTCCTAATACATGGTTGAAAGAAAAGATCAACAAATATTTTACAGATTTGTTTATTACAGGTAAGTATAAAAACTACATTGTTCTCAAGACCATCTAAGATTATTATAAGTAAGTATAAAATTACATTCTTCTCTCTAAATCTATTAACACTTTTTCACGATAATAATATATACATTCTTGGAAGCAATAACTCAATACAGTATCATTTCTACATTCAACAAAACTATTAAGGATATTGATTGGTACTAAATTTACATTCGTTTTCAATAATTCTACAATAGAATCTAAAATATCCCAGTAATATTGACAAAAATTTAAAGCACTTAACATACATATTTTCGAGCATAAAATATCACTCAGATTTAAAATATCGATAACATCTTGATATCTAAGGTTAATATATATCATCATATTATTTGAAACTTGCACAAGTTTACATTTATCATTATTGTTATGGAATTCAGTTAGAGTGAGGGTGACATCGCCGCAATCCAACGTGATAAACTCCACTTCGGCATCACCGTCGATCATAAAGAAGTTCTGAACTGTCCATTTCAAATGCCCGATAAACGTAAGCCATTCCGTTGGTCCATCGAAGGAAATTTCTCTCCGGACTTTGTTCACCTTCTCATCCTCCTCCTCTTCGCAACACTTGTATTTCATTTTTACGGCTGGATTGAAACACCTAGCTGGACTAAGTCCACAGCTTATCTCTAAGTAATGATTAACTTCCATAATAGAGTTTAAAATGTAATATTGTTCCGTTTTTACTAGATTCTCATAATATTTTAGAATTCTATCCAATTCTTCGAAATAATACATTTCGATGGAATCAAGTGAATCTGTATTGTCACACGGTTCTACTACTACTACTACGTCCGACATGGTATATGGTTTTTGTTACACTAGTCGATTGGCTGTCGACCAAACTTCTTTACAAGCAAATTTTTATTTTCAGTTTCAGAGACTATTAGAGACATCTATCCAACTGTTATGGCTGTTATCAAATCCAAGCCATTTTACAAAAATCTTGTTTCCTTTTTTACGTAGAACCTTTTCGATGAGGTAAACGTCAGGGTGTTGACATTTTTGAAGCTCTTGCTCGTAAAATGCTCCTTTGATGGGCCGACCGCTTAAATCTTCTAACAAATAGGTTATGGGTTCGGTATTTTTTACCTTAGTCACTTTGAACAATTCCGTCGTCCAGTTGGCTGTAAAACTTTTTTCAAAAATATGTTTAACTTTACTTATACGGACGAAATCATTAACCTTAAATTTCCTATTTCCAGTCGCCAATTTAACGTGTTTATATATCGGATCTATTAAATGAGCATTTCGTTTAGTAACATCTTTTGGCCTCATCTTGATCACACTATGTACTTGTTCATTGTAACTTTTTACGATATCTGGTAATATATTAATCCATTTGTAAGTTCCGTTTAAACTGAAATATTTATATAACCTCTCTTTGATTGTACGAATAGCACGTTCTACCATAGATGCCTTCGTATGGGTATAAGTACTATAATGGTTAATATTATGTGTTCTCATTAACCTCTGAAAATTTTGATTGAAAAATTCCCTCCCACGATCGCTGTGCAAATTCTTCGGAGAACGTGTACCCGCTTCTTTTAGAATATCGGCAAAAGCTTTTGTTACTTCTACGCCTAATTTCGATTTCAAACTTCTACACCACATATATTTTGAGAAACAATCGATCACAACGAGAAAATATTTAAAATTTTTATTTTCTTTCGCGTAGAGGTCCATTTGAGCCAAATCCATTTGCCACAAGTCGTCAAAACCTTTTATGATAGTACGACGTCTAGGAAAATTTCTTCTAACTGGTTTGTGTAACTCATTTACTAGCTGGATCTTTTCCTTCGAGATCTTCTTCACTGTTGTTTTCTTCTTCTTCTTCACCGTTGTTTTCGCCATAACTTCTCAATCTTTTTGCCGATGGTCCTTCCGAATGGTCTCCTTCGAGTTCTCTCACGAGTGATTTAATACGAAATACTTCACTTGTCACGTTCTCCATTAATTTATTGACATATTCAACGTTACGTTGCAATTGCTTACTCATTTCATCGACGGCGTTTTTTATGTCACTTCGAAGAAATTGTTTTGTTATCACAATTACGTCGTCCACGTACTTTTTCGTTGCCATATGTTTACCAGCTGTAGGAGGATTTCTCGAGATAAACGTATTTATTTCAGATATTTTTTTCATCGTGTGATTTAACGCTTCGCTCGTGTTATTGTCAACATATTCTTTGGTAGTAGCGTCATATTTCTCCGTGGGAGTTTTTAAATTGGTAATTTTTAACTGCTCCACATCTATATTACCGTCTGATGTATAAGAAAAAGCCGGTTTAAGCAATATTGGAGTTGATGTAATATTTCGCCATCGGGAACTTTCTCGGGAACTGCCACTTTTCGACGACACTCTACCGAACTTATCCATGATGAAAATGAACAGATTCAATCGGAGTTGTTCTTAATAAATAATACTCGCCTCTCGAAGTTCTTCTACTATTGCCAGAATCTCGTTGTCATGCGACGTATTTCCTGCTGCTTTAGAGCTGTACAGTAATCTTAGGCGATCGACTAGCTCATTGGGATCGTCCCAATAAACGTATTCATAAGGTTTAGTGTTGTATGTCATGTGCTCTTTACGCAATAACCCACTTCCTTTCTTCTTGTTTTCAATTAATTGCTTAACTAGCTTATATTTTGAACTTTTGTTACCTTTTAGAGATCCTTGGGGTTCATAATTAACTCGATAAATATTCGTTTTTTCCAAAATTTCTGCGTATTGCTTGAGATCATCGTCGGTCAAATCTGTTTGATTAATGTCTTTCTCGAACAATAATTTGTAAAGTCCCGAAGTACCGTTAAATCGTGTTCCATCTACTAGAATATCACCTGTTTGACCATCGAATTCGATGCTGGATTTTCCCAATAACCACTGTGAATTTTCTTCATTATACCGCGGTCCATAAGTAGTGTCTATATTTTTGGACTTGTTAAAATAATTTGTAATGTATTCTTGCGAAAGGGGGGAGTTCTGTTGTTGTTGTTGTTGTTTTTGTTGTTGTTGAAACGAGTCTTCTGCAAGAATTGTTGTGTTAGGGTCTAAATATACTTCATCTAAAGAATCATTGGAAAATGATGGAGATGGCGAGCGTGTTGACTCTTTTTTCCCTTTTTTAATGGGTAGTTGTTCCACCTTAATCGTTGTTTGTTTTTGTTGTTGTTGTTGTTGTTGTTCTTGGTTTTTTAGGAACTGTTTCAAAGGCTTCGTAACAGGTTGGAATAGATTATTTAACGTACTATCCTCTTCAGACCGTCCTAACTTGAGAGCTTGATATTTTCGCCTAACGTCCCTTACTAAACCATGTATTTTCTTTTTACGCTTTATATCGATGTCACTCAGAGGAGGTTTCATCGTGATTACTAACATCTGAAAGTCACTCTGTCACTTTTATATATTTGTCGAAACCTGCTCTGTACCGACCCATATTCAGATCGAAATCTTTGACAATTATCATAACCCCATACTTTCTTGCGTTCCAACATTCAGCACATATTTTCTTAAACTTCTCATACGTCATATCCGGAGATACATGTTCATCAAAGACGTGCTTCAGATTAACGTCATCTTGTTTAAATAAGACGATTACATTACAGTTGTCTCTAATAAGTTGTTTTGGTACTTTCGAATAGGTTTGACATAAATAAGCGACATCGATCAGCTTGTGCCTCCCCATGGAGAAAAAAGAACGAATTTTCTCCTGTTTTTCACATGCAACATCATCGAATATAAATAGGGAATTTTCACGTGCCTCTTCCGGAGCCATGATGGCATCGCTATCTGTGAATTTAAAATACCCCATTCCATTCACGTTTCTAAGCACTTGTTCTAACAACCTGTATTTAGGTTGGTATAGTGATTTGGAATAAACATAAAGGTTTTCAAAACGTAAACCGTTTGGGTTAAATACCAAAGTTAACACTGCGTTTGTTTTCCCACATCCGCTCGGTCCAGCGAAAACCGCACGGAAACAATTTGGTAATAATTTCCCATGTCTATTCTTACAATTTAGTTCGTCTATAAAATCCAAATTTTCAATGGGTAATGTTTGATCTTGTTGAATCACGTTCATTCTTGTAGATTTTCACTTTAAACTATAAATATACATTGAATTCATTCAAAGTGTTCAGTAGTAATGTTAATTCACCAAGGAGAAGGTGTGTTAAATACTTTGATAAACAAACTGCCCTTCGAGTTACACCTGCCTGGGGGATTTCAGTGGTGTGGACCGGGCACTAACGTAGAAAAGAGATTAAGACGTGGTGATAAGGGAATAAATCCATTAGACGCCGCTTGCAAACAACACGATCTTTCCTACACAAAAAATTCTTCGTTAGCGGAGCGACATAAAGCAGATTTCGAACTCGAAAATCGTGCGTGGGAGAGAGTGAAGGCTAAAGACGCCTCGATCGGAGAGAAAGCAGCGGCCTGGTTCGTGACGAGTGGAATGAAACTTAAGCGTAAATTAGGTATGGGTTGTTCGAATCGAGCGAGAAAGAATCGCCGACGCCGCCACCGCCGTCGTCCTCGTGCTACGCTTTCGTTTCGGAGCGCCGTATTAACACCTACAATCGCCGCTTTGAAGAAGAGCGGAGGGGGGATTAATATACCGTTAAAAAAATCTGCTTTAATCGCATTAGCGGCAGCACGTAAGGCTGTGAAAATAGCTGGTGGAAAGAAAAAAATACGTGTACCTCGTATAATACCTTTAGGAAAAAGTGGTGGAATTTTACCACTACTTCCTATTCTCGCTGCACTTGCTTCCGTTGGTACGATGGCCGGTGGAGCTAGTGCAGTCGCAAAAACTATTCTAGACCATAAGAATGCAAAGAAAAAACTTGAAGAACAGACTCGACATAATAAAGTTATGGAAGAACTAGGAAAGAAAGGGAGCGGTTTATATCTACGAAAAACTCCGCGAGGATTTGGATTGTACCTAAAAAAAAAAACTTCCCGTAAATCTACCCAATAGAGATTTGTATGATTATGAGATTATTAAATATGTACGTAAATTACGGATACCGTACTTCCGAGGTGTATATATGCGTGATACATTACCTAAGAAACCGCAACACAACGAAAGTGCAATACTTAATTTAGACAGTAAGGAGAATTTGGGGACACATTGGGTCTGTTTCCGAAAACGTGGAAATAAAGTGGACTATTTCGATAGTTTCGGCAATTTAAAGCCACCCGTGGAATTATTAAATTATTTTGGCAATCGGGTGAAATTATCATACAACCGAAGTCGATTTCAAGAGTTTAATACGAATAATTGTGGACACTTATGCATCGAATTTTTATATAAATCCAGATAACAGTATTGATTTCTAGTTAATTATGTCTCTGATTGTCACATTAAAAGGACGTACATCCACTCTCTCCGTTAACTTTAATCCACCGATTTCGTTGAACAAACACAGTTCATACGGTATCGCTGTTATCGGGTTTTTCTCGTTTAATACAATTCCAAACGTAGAAAAAGGAACCAACTTTTATTACTACTCCGACGATAATTCACCGAATTTCATTGCTATACCTTCTGGAACATACGAGGTAGAAGATTTAGCTGTTTATCTCAAGAAATATCTCATCCCGAAAAAAATACGTAAAACTCTACGGGAACTTAGTGAAGAAATCGAGGAAGACGACGACATCTTTTTTTTGATACCAAATCATAATACACTGAGGTGTGAAATTTTCCATCGAGATTACGACATCGACTTCTCTCAAGCAAACTCTCTAGCAAAACTTTTAGGTTTCGCTCCGAAGCGTTTAAAAAGAGGAGAAGTACACGAATCTGATTTTCCTGTGGACGTCGTTAAGGTGCGGATTTTGAGTTTAGATTGTAACGTGACAGGAGGAAGTTACCACAACGATAAACCTACACATACACTTCATGAATTTCCCCTTCTCGCCGAGCCGGGATATTCAATAGACGAGATACCTGCAAAATTGATCTATTCGCCGGTGACTCATCGTGGTGATTTGCATAATCTCACTGTTCGAGTTTTAGATCAAAACTTTAACCCGGTGAATTTTCGTGGTGAAGAGATTATTCTTCGCTTGGAATTAAAAGAGAATGGTGTTAATACTTGAGACGTATAAAAATATTTTCGGAAGTGGCACAACATCAGTTCCGGCGAATAATCCGTCTCGTCAAGAGGTCTCATTGTGCGAAGGAAGAAGAAGAAGAAGAACAGGAAGAGTGGGAGTAAAAAGAGGAAAATTAAATCATTTAAACGCGACGTTTCTGAAATCTATCGGATATGTACTTCGACCGAATGCTTGATTTATACCAAAAACCCATCAAAAATAATTCCATAATCCACAGCGAATACCGAACATACCAGCCGTTCATAAAACGCTTCGAAAATAATGATATAATTGAGATTTCTATAAGTAGAAACGATGCCTGGTTACAAATGTATGACGCTGCTCTCATTATCAAAGGAAAATTAACGAAGACCGGAACTGGTGCAGTGAAATTTGTGCAGAATGCTGGTGCGTTTTTCTTTGATTCAATAACTTATGATTTAAACAGCGTAGAAGTGGAAAGTGTTAAGGATCCGGGCATTGTATCCCTAATTAGAGGGTTATTGTGCTACAATGAAGATGACAGCAAGTATCTTTCTCCGGCCGGATGGAATTTTCCGAATTCACCGCACATTTATGAGAATGGTGCTTTTTTTATGAGGATCCCACTTTCTCATTTATTAAATTTTTTTAGAGATTACCGAAAGGTAATAGTTGGTAAACATACGATTCGACTCGTTAGAGCACGTAATGACAAAAATTGTATGATCGTTACCGGTCCAAATACTACCGCTTCCTTAACCATAGATAACATCGAATTAAAAGTAAGGCATATAGTGCCCAACGATACTATAAAGATGAACATGCTGCAAGATATTCGGAAAAATAAACCGATTATCATGGCATATAAAGTATGGGATATTAATGAATTACCTGCACTAACTCCCGGGGCTACCAAGGAAAATTGGAGCGTGAAAACCAGCGCTTCCGTTGAGACACCTCTGTTTGTAGTCATTGCTGTTCAGTCGAATCGAAAAGATGTCGCTGAAATGGATTCTGCAGGTTTCGATCACGTAAATATGTTAAACGTTACGGTAGATTTAAATGGGACACGTTTTCCTTATGAACGTTTCAATTTGAATTTTGAAAATAATGATTATGCGGAAGCCTTCCACAGCTATACTGAATTTTATCCGAGTTATATTAATGCACACGATGTATTAAGAAAACAACCTCTTTTATCTTATGAACAATTTAAGAAGCTACCATTATTTCTAATTGACTGTTCGAAACGTGACGAAAGCATTAAGTCGTCTACGGTGGATATTAAAGTGGAGATTGAAGCACGAGAAGGTTTTCCGGCAGAATCAAAAGTTTACTGTATTATTATTCACGATTGCATCATGGAATATTATCCGCTGAGCGAAACGCTACGAAGAATTAGTTAAGAACACATACTCAAAACTTCAGAGGTGGAGGAGGAGGAGGAGAAGGAGGAGGAGGAAGAGATACGGATCATCACCCCCTACAGAGCTGCTGAGAGAGAGAGCGACAACTAATTTTCGCAATTTATTATGTATTGTTAAAATTTAATAAAAAATGTCACAATAAAAAAAAAATGTAATGCATTGTGTGTGTGTGTATTAGTTAATAAACCAAAATACCTTTCCTATATAAATCAGTATCAGAACGACCATGGCGTTGTTAAGAACAAATTTTGTGCTTTTAACGGCCATATTAAATAACATCCTATACATACACCATCCCTATGGTGCGACGAAAGTTTTTATTTCATTCACTGACAATGCCACATGGCCTCAGGAATGGTCAGAAATGCAACCGGCTATATCAGATAATATTCCTACTTTAATTGCGAAACTGCCTGAACACGCGTTAGGCTATCAAATTCGAATTTTCTTCTCCGATCGGACACACGGTGATAGCGGGTGGAGAAATTTCACTTTGACGACGGTGACCAAAATCTCAACAATTAGCAACAAAACGATGTCAACTCCTGTAACAACAACAACAACGTTGACAATACCTACGATCGTTACAACCCTCCAATATTACATTTCCGGCGTGGTTTCTCTTCTACTCATAAAATCGATAGTACTTCTCCTTAGAAGCCAGTTCATCGCAAATACTGCATAGACGACTACAACAGTGACTAGAAAGAGATAGAGAGAAACAAAATGAAAATTTCTATAGAAGATATCCAAGAACTCCGTTCTCAAATCGTTACGAATCGAGAAAATATAATTAAACAACTGTGGCATACACGTATTCCGACGAATCTACTTAATGAAGTTCTAAAGCCCTGTTGGGGACATAGGAAACCGTTTCCTGGAGAAGATGCAATTGATGGACCGGAATATTCACATAAATTAAATTGTGATCAGTGTATAAAAAAATATGTAACAATTAATAAAAAATGAAAAAAAACGTTACGTATTTTATTCTTTGTAGCTCAGTAGTAAAGCAAAAGACTCAATCTCTAAAGATCCTCAGTTCGAATTCTGACGAGTTATGTTAATAAAAAAATATTTTTTATTTCCACCAAGTGTTCTTTGTTTGATAAAACCACAATCATTATTTCCACATGTGATGTATCCGCTTTTAAAATAATCAGTCCTATCGAGTTACAAAAATTAAAACATCTGTTTTCCGCAATATGATAATATGTCTACTGCCTACTTCAAAACAAAAAGCTATGTGGAGGGGTTTTAAAGCGTACAAGCCAATCTTATAAATACATCCCACGTTGGTAGCGAAATTCAGTATCCAGAGCCAGATCATCATCATCATCATCAATCAGACCGCCATGTCGAGACCATCAACCCTCTTCCTCTTCGAGGATAGCCCAGTGACGAGCGTCGAAAGTAAGTAAATTATTTTTTAATTTACAGAATAGACAGTATTTTTTGTTTAATTTTTCTAAATTGTTTTATCGTTTTCATTTTCATAACATTCAATATTTTGAATTTAGAAAAATTTCATATATATATATTTACAAAGTAAAACAGTATAGATATTTTTTTAAATATTCATATTCTACTAAACACTACTGTTTTAATGTTCGTTGAAATTCCCATTTGTTAATTTGATTGTTTACTTTCTTTTTCTAGCTCAGGTGGACGCTTTAATACCGGAATTCGCCAAAAGTTACCCGAGGGTATTTGTGTATTGGAAACCTCGACCCACCCAGCTCAGGTTAGAGTTACCTTTAACCCTAATGTATCTAGGTGAGGTCGAGGATCTCACAATATACCTTGACTTAACCTACTTGGAATTAGATCTAGAACTAACGGCGATCCACTTAATAAAATTCTATACCGAACCTGTGGATATCGTCCCCTTTCTAAGGCCCAAAAAAAAACCTCAAGACGGTGAGGAGGGGGGCGACGACAGTTGTACATCGTGCAGAGCGGAGGTAAGAAGATAAAAAAATCTCATTACATCTTTACTGAAACAATTTTTTTTTATTTTCTGAAATAGGTAGAAGAGGAGCATTGGTGAAGCGCTACTAACAACGGGGGAGGAAGAGAAGGAGAAGGAGGAGGAGGAGGAGGAGGAGCGCCACCTATACATTTTTGTACAACTATATTATATATATATATATATATATCCTATAATATAAAAATTATTCTACCGTCTACTCAATTTTTATTTCGTCTCTTTCTCTCTCTATCTATACCTATACTCATACAGGTATCTCCTACCAGGTACCTCGTACCGGGTACCTGGTACCGGGTACCTGGTACCGGGTACCGGGAACCTGCTACCAAGTACCTCGTACGAGGTACGCGCCACAGGTATCCGCCTCGCGGCGCGCCTCAGGTAAGCGCCCGCAGATGGGGGGCGGGGGAGGGGGGAGCAGCGCGACGGAACAGATCCGAGCGCGAGAGTTACTCTTCCCCGTTTAATCCCCACTCCCCAACACCCAACCACCGCGCGCACCATACCTACCACGAGCTCTCTCTCTCTCTCTCTCGCTCGCTCTCTCTCTCTCTCTCCACACCAGCGGGGGCCCCCCACCGAAATACCAACGGCGGAGGCTACGCGCGCGAGCCTCCGTCGCCGCCCCATGACATCCATGTCATTCATGAAATACACGGGACACACGGAACGCACATATATGCTACACAGAACACAAAATACACCACAGGAACGACGAAAGTGAGGTTAACTCGAAAATGAGCTCGCAAACCCGCCTGTCATATCTACTTCTTTGGTTAACGAATTATGTAGTTGATTGAATTTCGCTTGCTGTCGCTCATGTTCAATGGTTAACTTGAAAACTATTTGATCATCAACATATTCCTTAGTTGCGACATCTTGTTTGTCCGTTGGTCTCTGTACGTTACAAAGTTTTACATTTTCAAAGTCAAAACTTCCCTATGCTGTTCGCGGTACTATTGGAGGAGGATGAGAAGGAGGAGGTACCACCACCCTATTTGAATGACGACCAAATTTATCGAGACTCATTTTACTACAACTTGTTTCATACTAAAGTGGTAAAACATTGTCGTTAATATATAACTTGAGCTTCTCGAAGTTCTTCGATAATGGAGGAAATTTCATTGTCATGGGACGTATTACCAGCTTCTTTTGAGGATATCAACAGCCATAATCTGTTTACCAATTCATTCACGTCATCCCAGTACACATATTCAATGGGATAAGTATTGTATACCTTTCCGCTGCCACTGTGTTCAGGGGTTGACTCGGAGAAATCGATCATCTTTCGTGTATCTGTACTTAGTAGAGGTTTAACAATACGTGTATATTTCATACTACCACTGGCTGCTAATCGACCAATATCGCTGTAACCCCTTCTGAATAAATTTGAGGCATCCAAAATTCGTTTATAATTTTCAAGGTCGTTTAGTGAATAATTGTCCGGTTCTTTGTGAAAAATCAGTCTGTAGAGACCATCGGAACCGTGAAACTGCTCCCTGTCCACTATAACATCCCCACTAATCTTATCGAAATCCAAGGTAGCCTTTCCGAGGTACCATTTCGATGTAGCAGGATCATACATTGGACCTCGGACATCGTCGAGATGTGGAGACTGATTAAAATAACTTATAATGTACCGTTGACTGATCTCCGGATACTGAGATATATACTCGTTTATCACACTACTATCACCGGTTTCATTAATTTCACGTTGAATCTCCTCAATGGACATCTCATTATAATTTTTGGAAATTTCATCATAATTTTCATCTTCCTCTTCGTTATAGGACTGTTTTATTTCATGAAGCGGTAAAAATTGCGTTTCTTCTAATTTTGGTGTAGGTGGTGGTGGTGAACTTTTCTTTATTTTTAGTAGTTCTGGTTGTTTTTCCTGCTTTATTTGCTGTCGTACTAGTAAATTTAAAGGTTTCGTCACAGGATTCAAAAGTTTATTCAATGTACTGTCTTCCTCCGATCGGCCTAACTTCAATGCTTGATACTTTTTTCTTACAATCCTTGCCAAGTTTTGTATTCGTTTCTTACGCGCAGCTTCCACATTACTTAATACTTTCATGGTGGTGTACTGAAGTCACACCACTAGTCTTGAACTTTTATATACGCATCGAATCCGTTGCGATACCGACCATCGTTTAAATCACATTCTATTACAATTACCAAAGTGCCAAATTTCTCATTATTCCAACAGTTAAAACATAACCGCTTAAACTCTTCATAGGACATGTCTGGTGAGACGTGTTCGTCGAATACATGATTCAAATTAACATCATCCTGTTTAAATAGCACTATTACATTGCAATTGTCTCGAACGAGTTGTTTGGGTATTTTCGAATAGGTTTGACAGAGGTAGGCCACATCCACTCCTTTATGACGACCCATAGAGAAATAGGAACGGATTTTGTCTTGTTTCTCACATGCTACATCATCGAATATGAATATAGAATTTTCTCTTGCTTCCTCGGGGTCCATTATCGTATCACTGTCCTTAAATGGGAAATAACGTACGCCTTTGACTTTCCGCAAAACCTCCTCCAACAATTGATATTCCGGTTGATATAACGATTTTGAATACAGGTAAACATTTTCGAAACGTAGACCATTTGCATTGAAGAGTAACGTTAAAATAGCATTAGTTTTTCCGCAACCACTCGGTCCACAAAATATACCTCGAGAACAATTCGGTAACAATTTACTGTGTTTAGGTTGATCGGGAATTTTTTCGATGAAATCCAAATTTTCTATCGGTAACTCCATGTCTTGCTTGACGATATCCATTTTAAATACTAGACCTCCCGACTTTATATCCTGTATATAAATATCACATGATCACCTATAGAGATCTATTGTCATGTTAACGTTCAAACGACGAAGAGGTGCCGGATTCTTAAATAGTTTGATTAATAAGTTACCAGTCGAGTTGCATATTCCAGGATTTCAGTTTTGTGGCCCAGGGACGAAAGTACACAAACGAATCGCACGTGGTGAGAGAGGGGTCAATCCGTTAGATAACGCCTGTATGAAACACGACTTGGCATATACCCAAAATTCATCTCTAGCCGATAGACATAAAGCTGATTGGGAATTGGAGAATCGTGCGTGGGAAAGAGTTAAAGCAAACGACGCTTCATTCGGTGAAAAAACAGCCGCTTGGCTAGTAACGACAGGAATGAAGGCTAAAAGGAAATTAAGAATGGGTCGACGACTACGACGACGACGACGCCCCGTAGCTTCATTCCGAAACGCTTTGGTAAATCCGGTGTCTGCAGCATTAAAAAAACTTCCGCTACCATTAACTGAACAAGATATCAGACGAAATTCGCTGCTGGGATTACGTGCTGCTCGAGCGGCGCTCAAAAATGTCGGAGGAAAACGTAAAATTAGAGTCCCTCGTGTAATACCTCTACCTAAATCTGATTTATAGAAGAAGATAAATAGAAGAAGATAATCGTCATAATAAGGCTATGGAAGAGATTGGAAAAAAAGGCTCCGGGCTATACCTAAGGAAGACACCACGAGGAGGATTCGGACTCTACTTAAAGAAAAAAACTGCCAATAAAGCTACCCGATAGAGCCCTCTACGATTATGAAATTGTTAAGTTTGCGAAACGATTACATATTCCATATTTTCGGGGTGTGTTCATGCGTGATACCCTACCGAAAGCACCTAGCGTAACGAGAGTGCCATCGTTAATTAGGATACGAACCAGCATGAGGGTACACATTGGGTAGCTTACAGGAAACGTGATGATTGTGTAAAATATTTCGATAGTTTTGGAGATTTGAAACCACCGAAAGAACTGGCTCGATATTTTGGAAAAGATGTAAAAATCATTTACAATGAAATGCGATTTCAGAATTTTACAGCTAGCAATTGTGGAAAACTATGTCTCGAATTTCTATATAAAAATGAATAAAAAGAGTTTCAATGTCAGTCATGTCTGTGATTTTCACATTAAAAAGTCGTACGTCGACGCTCTCCATTGACTTGGTAAATCCCATTATACTAGATCCCGAGTACCAGTACGGTTTAGCACTAATCGGATTCCATTCATATCATACTATTCCGAACGTCGATGAGAATACGGAATTTCATTATAAGAAAGGGACTACTTCTCAATCTTTCGCTATACCTTCCGGTTCTTATGAGATAACAGACATTAGTGATTTGATCACAAAAAAGTTCGTATCGGGAAATGCGATAAATAAGGGTGACGTGTTTTTCTTGAGACCCAATAACAATACGTTAAAGTGTGAGATATTCCACAGGGATTTCGATATAGATTTTACTAAGAAAAATTCGCTCGCACGTCTTTTGGGATTTTCACCACGAGTTTTAAAAGCTGGAACGGTACATATATCCGACCTACCTGTGGAAATTGTAAAAGTGAGAACTATTCACGTTGATAGTAACATTACAGGTGGTGCATATTACAATAATAGTCCCTCTCACACGTTGTACGAATTTCCGATCAGTGTCGATCCGGGTTTTGCTATAGACGAACTTCCCAGAAACATATTGTACCTGCCTGTGATTCGAAGCGAAATCAACAACATTAGCTTAAGTATTTTAGATCAGAATTTTGAACCTGTTAATTTCCGTGGTGAGGAAATTCTCGTGCGACTAGAACTTAAGAGATGGTTTTATTAATAGGCAATATAAAAGATGCTCGGATGAATCGTAAGGTATTAGTAAGTAACCGGCCTCTGAGAGGGAAGTTATCTCCGTTAAGCGTCAGTTTTCTCCGATCGATTGGATATGTTGTCAAACCGCATTTTCGACCTCTACCAGAAACCGCTCCAAGACGAAACAATTATACACGATGAATTTCGAACGTATCTACCTTACATTAAATCGTTTGAAAACAATGACATCATCGAAATTACCATCAATAAAAATGACGTTTGGTTACTAATGTACGATGCTGCTCTAACGATAAAAGGGACCTTTAAGAAAACAAGTGCAACAGGATCTGCTCAGCTAAGTAGTAATATGGGAGCGTTTCTCTTTGATTCAGCCACATACGAATTGAATGGTATCGAAGTAGAGCACGTTAAGGACCCTGGAATCGTAAGTCTCGTGCGGGGCTATTTATGTTATAGCGAAGACGATTCCAAACATCTTTTGCCGGCCAGTTGGACATACAAAAAGACACCGTCCATTTTTGATTCGGATGGTCGTTTCTACCTAAGGATACCGTTATCGCATTTTTTCGGAATCTTTAATGATTATCGAAGAGCAATAAGTGGGAAGCAGACGATTCGATTAGTGAGAGCTCGCAATGATAATAATTGTGTGATTTATACTGGCGAAAATACTACGGCCGATTTTACAATTGAAAATATCGAACTAAAAGTACGACATGTTCTCCCATCCGATATACTCAAGGTTGAACTTTTACAAGCCATACGTAACGATTTGCCGATTCTCATGGCATTCCGAAAGTGGGAGTTACACGAATTACCTACTCTTACAGAGGGTTCCATGAAAGAAATTTGGAATGTTAAAACTGCGAATTCCGTAGAATGTCCCCGCTTCGTTATCGTGGCATTCCAAAAAGCGAGAAAAAATTTTCTCAATGCAGATCCAACAAAATTTGATAATTTGTCTGTGTCGGATATAAGAGTGTTCTTAAATGGAGAGTATCATCCGTACGAGCGTCAAAGTTACAATTTCGCTAACAATGATTATGCGAACGCTTACCACGCATACACAGACTTTTACTCTAACTTTATGAACGATGATGGTGGAAAGAAACAACCACTGATCGAGTTTACGGACTTCAAAGACCACGCCCTATTCGTAATTGATTGTTCACGACGAGATGAAAGCATTAAATCTTCAACGGTGGATGTTAAACTAGAAATCGAAACTAGAGTGGGGTTCCCGGCCAACACTAAAGCATATTGCATCATCATCCACGATTGTATTATGGAACACCTACCACTTAGTGAGACAGTCAGAAAATTAACTTAGTCGATAAGTAACCGTCGCAATGAAAGCAGTGACCGCAGACATACAAGGTTTTTACCTTTCCGCACCAGGTGGTGGCAAGGAGTTTTTCGCAAAAGAACTCGCCATCTGCAACGGTCATCAAACAAGTCACTACTTGTTCGAGTCGCCCATAGCCTACGAGTTATTATCGGATGTGGATAAGAAACAAGTGAATTTCGTAACGCGCAATATACATGGACTGGCTTTCACACCCGGTTTTGTGTCATACGCTAAAATTCATGAAATTCTCGACCATCACCTTTTGGGAGCTGACATCGTTTACGTCCGTGGTCACCAAAAAGCAACTTTTCTGGAGGATAAGTTTTTCGAAATGAATAAGCCTTGTCCGCGAATCGTAAACGTCGAAACCTTGGATGCGTATTGGAATCCAACACCCCCTACTTTCGGCCCCAATTCACCTAAATGCATGGACCATTGTTCCATTAAAAGATTTTATTCTTGTAGTTTAAGAAATTGTGTATTACTTTACGATTGGTTTTTTAATTGTATTCCGCTATCTAACTAATACATATATCATTATTTATGCATTGAGGTTTTTTTTTCTGTAGGTCTGCTCTCATTATTTTAGTGTACTCGAAATCATTTTACCATTAACCATGGGTTCGTTAGCATCGACTTATGTTTTATTAAGCGCTCTTGTTAACAGTGTATTTTACATTAACCATCCATCGGGTGCTAGTGATGTTTTCATTTGTTTCGATCGAAATAATGAGAGTTGGCCTGACGCTTGGAAGAGGATGGAAGTGTGTGTAATTTCTCATTTGCCTGCTCTTAAAATAGATGTACCTAAAAATGCTACACAATACAAATTGAGAATTATTTATGAGAATAATACGCATGGTGACAGCGCGTGGAAAAATTTTACACATCCTCCCCCCCCCCCCACACCATAACCCCAATCATTACCAATATCTACAGCAGTTCATCAGTAGGCATGTTAGTGTGGTACACTGCAGTCATCCTGTCACTACTTTGTATCATAAACGTAGTACAGCAAATAAAAAATGGCGTGTCATAATCTTTACAATTGGTTTAAAATCTACGACGGCGAATGTTTGCCACTAATTTTTTTGGAAACTATGGAAAAATTACGTGAGGAAATTGACATTATTTCAGAGGAGGCACGTTGCAGCAACTGTTTCTTTCGGATGCTCCAAGATCTCGACATTCCCACAGAATGGAGGATCCCACTGCCCGACAACCCATGTAGAGTAAAGGAAAATGATCGACCCGAGAAACAGCGAGATGACATCTTAAAATTACCCGATTTAATGTATGAGATTAGTCGTAGGTTAAACTGTGAAAAATGCTACATGAAACTTTTAATTATGTTGGGATTACCGAAAGATTGGTCGTATGTACCTCTCCCATCTTGTGATGGTCATGACTTTGTAGGTTATGATACTGTTGATTAATAAAAAATTTTGAACAATTGTTTCCTTTTTAATGCACTTATTAAAAAAAATATCTAGGCAGACCGAAATAGCTCAGTTGGAAGAGCGTGAGACTGTGGATCTTAAGGTCCTAGGTTCGATCCCTAGTTTCGGTAGTTGTATTACATTGAAGTATCTAAAAAATACTTCATGTAATACACAATTTTGGAATATTTTACCCAGCTCCATTTTCACAGTTCCCTACAACGCCGCCGCCGCCACTGTACGATAGGTGGCGCGACACGCAAGGTGGGTTGCCCGCTAACCTGACAGGTGTTCCGTGTCTACTGTCAAATTTTCCGTGTTCCATGCCAAATTTTTTGGTGTAAAAGCTTAGTCTGATATAAAATTAATTAACAAGAAAAGAAATTACGATCGGGTTCCCGCTCCCCCACCCTAAAATCTCGCACCTCCCCCCCGTGATTAGGGAGGAGGGGGGAGCGCGACCATCTTTGCAACGTCTGTCAAATTTGTGTTCCATGCCTCCGTGACATATGTCACGCCATCTTTGTGTTCCATGCCTCCGCGGGGGCAGGGGGCGGAGACCCCGGTGGAAGGGCCGGCGGGCTGCGGCGGGTGACCTTGAGGCCGGCTAGCGCGAAATTACCGGCAAAAGTGCGGGAATTTCAAATACCGGCAAAAGTGAGGTTATGTACGGAAAAAGGGGGCTGAACCTGCCTATTCTATCTACTTATCGTGTTATAACAAAATGGGTCTTATCGTTTACCTGCAACTTTTCACAGAAATTTAAGACCAGTAGAGTAGTAATAAATTGAAATAATATTTTTTTTTAAATTTCAAAATCATTTCCAAGATATTAATATATTTTAAATATCCTAAGTATGGTCGGTTTTTGTCGGCACGCGCCATCCCGAATTCTCATTTATATTTATTACTGTTTACACGAAAAACCGCAATCCACTTGAAGAGTGGATTTTCTTGAAAGACATCGCCTTTCATAAATTTTCGTACACCAGTTAGTGTGTCCCTGTCTGCCTTGAGTGTCCCTTCTATTACTTGTGCGCTGAATATTTATCGCAGCGTTTAAGGCGTCTTGATTACTTTTAGTTTTTGATCTTGATTCTTCTGCACACTTGGACAATTGAAAACTATTTATCAGCGTAAGTTTTAATAACTTCTGAATTTAATACTGTGTTATAACTACCATTTCTGTAACTTTAGGTGTATTAAATATCAATAACCAGAATGAGTGATAAGGAAACGAAAAGCACATTACTAAATTTCGTGCAAAGAAAGGATTCTCAAAAACCAAGTACGTCGTCCGTCCCTGCGAATACAGATGAAGGTGAATATTGTCCACCATCTTCCAAAAAAAGAAAAAGCTTTGTAAGGCACTACATCGCAGACTATTTGAAATATGGTTTTGTCCTCTGGCCTCAATCAGAAGAAAATTGTCCAAAACCTGAATGTGTTGTTTGTAGAGATGTTCTTTCCAATGAAAGCATGAAACCTTATAAGCTTTCTCGACATTTACAAACGAAGCACCCTCAACTGGAAAGCAAACCTTTGGACTTTTTCAAGAGAAAAAGTTGGAGATTAAAATTCAAAAGGATGCTTTTAAAAAATGTTTCTCACTTAATAAATCGCTTTTAAAAGCATCGTATTTAGTTGCTCTGCGTATTGCCAAATCTAAAAAACCATATTCAGTTGCTGAAAACCTTGTCAAACCGTGTTTGATAGACGTGTGTTGTGAACTGTTGGGCCAATCTGCTGCAGATAAAATGAAAACTTTGCCTCTGTCCAATGATACTATTGGACGAAGAATATGTGAGTTATCATACGACATAGAAAGTCAACTACTCCAAGATATACGTAAATCGAAATGGTTTGCTGTCCAAATTGATGAGTCAATTGACGTCTCAATAATGCCATATTATTATGTTATGTTCGTTACATTGACTATGCAATCAATGATATTAGAGAAGAATTGATGTGCTGTATCGAATTACCATCCCAAACAACAAGTGCTGAAATATTTAAGACAGTTAACAATTATATGGAAAATAACTCTACTGACTGGAATAAATGCATCGCTTTGTGTACTGATGGCGCTGCTGCTATGACTGGAAGACTGTACTGGAATAATACAAGTTAATGAACTTTATTCATCATTAATAATCAATATCACATTTCAACGATACGTCCGGTACGTTTACCCAGGTGCAGTGTAACAGTTATTCAATATTGTATAAACTTACGTTTAGCGCAAATCGGCAAAATGTTCATCGACATCTGTCGTATAAAATATCCTTACTATTGTTAATTCCATAATTCGTAAAACTAAGCAATAAACAGCGTCAACGATCCTGTATTCGAATATTCATGAATAAAATAAAGTCAGTTGCAATCGAACCTCGAAGCGTTTCAGTCCACTTATTTAACCACCCTTAAAATTTACCTGCAACCTCGATCATCACATGGCGATCCTGCCATCCAGTTTAAATAGTACAGTGAACAAAAAACTGAAAGTGGAAAAACTTAAGTGAACGTGACAAGAAAAAGGACTTAAAGTGCAGCTATGGGGAAAACTCAGTCTAAAGAAGTTATTATAAGTCAAGCTGGAAACAGTGGAGGAACTACGGCTGAAGCAAGCGAATCCAACCACGTACAACTTTGGGAAGTATTTGCTACTACGATTGGACTCATCATACTTGTAATAATTTTGGCATTGGCATATTACCGTATAAGAAAAGCCATGGTTCGTCAAATTCGAAGAGAAATTCGACGAAGTCAAGATATCATCGTATAAACTAAGCCCAATAAGAAGTAATATAGCAGTAAAGTAGGTGCTTTTATCCCGACGAAAAGAACACAACTTTCATCAGGGAACTTCAACTAGCTGTACCACACCGGGGCTAGCATCGAGGGAACGAACAGTGAAGCTATAGCGCTGCTGGCTCGCTACGTGGGAAGACGAAGCTGAAGCTGATGGCTAAGGAATCGACCAAACCACGACCCCATCTACTGAATCTCGATCATCACATCACATGGCTCTACGCTATTGGACGATCATACGATCTACGCTACCGAAGTCCCGCCAACAACCATAAGTACCACTTTTTTTTTCTCGTCCGAGAATTTTTATTTTTGTTTGTTTTGTTGTTATATTTACACTATCGCCACATAACAGTAATTTAGATGAGTAGTTCAGGGATTATTGCTCAAATAAAAGAATTTCACGAAAATGTTAAGAAATTTAATGGAAAATTAGGAAAAGAATCTGTAGATAGGCGTGAAAATTTGTAATGAGTAAATAAGTTATTAGTAGAGTTAGGATTAATTGAAAACCAAAGTAGTAATATTAAATCTTTAAAATTTGATAAGGAATCAGATTATGATTATACTGTACCGTATGTAAGAGATATAGATAAATTAATTTATAATTCAAGGCAAATTTTACTAGATAGATTAGCTAAATGTATAGAAATTAGAAGTAGCTCGGGATTTGTAGAACCTAATAGAACAGAGAGCAATATAAGTGTAAATATGGCGGATAAGTTTGAATTAAAAACGGCGGCGTCCTTTATACCGTCTCTTGATGGTACTGAGGAAGCTACTTTACAATTGATTGATGCCATCCAATTATATAGCGATTTGTTAAATGATGATGGTAAGCGTATGTTAATAAATTATGTTTTAGAAACTAAATTAACGCAAAGTGCGAAAATGCGGTTAAACAAAACGTATCCTACCATAGATGAGTTATTGTCTGATATTAAAAAACATTTATTACCAAAAAAATCTGCAGCTGTTTTGGCAACACAATTACACTCTGCTAGGCAAAAAGAAACAGTAGAAGAATTTGCAAAAAATATTGAAGTTATTTTCAAATTTAACTTTAGCACAGGCTGATGGCAAAGATGAAAATATACCTTTATTACGGGAAGTAAACGAAAAACTTGCTATCAACACTTTTTCCAACGGTTTAAGAAACAATGAGTTACGCACTATTATAAAAAGTAGAAATTACGCTACTCTAACAGAGGCTATAATAGGCGCAAAAGACGAAGAAAATGTAAGAATATCAAATTCAGGATTGCATAGTAATTTTCACATGAGAACGCAAAGAAATTTTTTTAGTAATATTCGCGGAAATCGTTCGTCTAGATTTGTGACAAATAATTGCAACAGTAGAAGCAGACCATTTCATAATAATTACAGTAACACAAGACCTTTTAGTTCTAATAATACGCGTAATAATAATAACAACAACAGCAACCAACAAAATTCTTTTAGAGGTCGAGGTCGCGGAATATCTCGTGGACGTGCATATAACCATCAAAGTCAGCAAAATCATAATGCAGGTCGGTCTAGGGCGTTATACTTCTCAGATGTTCCGAGTTCATCAAATTCTGTAACAGAAACAGACGAAGGCTTTGCGAATAATTTAGAATCAAACGAAACCTCAGAACACCGGTTTTTTCGTGAATAAAAATTTCCAAAACGAAGAAATAGTTTTAAATTTAAATGGTATGAATTTTGTGCGAGTGCGATACAGAATGAAAGAGATGTTATTTTTACTGGATACAGGAGCGAGTATTAGTGTAATGTTTTCGGATAATTTACCAGAGAATGAACTCGTCGACTCATCAAAAAAAGTTAAAATAACAGGTATTGGAGGATCTACTTTTGCAATAGGTTCAGCAAATATATTGTTTCATCTAGGTACTGATATAAATCATGAATTTTTAATAATAGATAAATTTAGTTCGGACATACAGGGTGTACTCGGTTCAGATTTTTTTAATAAATTCGAAGCTAATATAAACTACGAAACATTTACATTTTCATTTTGGTTCAAACGAAATAAGTTTTCGCTACCTATGCTATCTAAGCATGATTCCTATATCTCAATACCTCCTAGAAGTGAAACCATAAAATATTGCGTTAGTAAAATTGAGGGTGAGTGTGTCGTTTTTCCAGAGGAGATATGTGAAGGAGTGTATGTTGCGGGAATTATAGCTAAATCAGAAGGTAATAAAATTCCTATTAGGCTTTTGAATGTAAATGATAGGGAAATAAAAATAAGAAATTTTAACCCAAAAGTAGAACGTGTTTCAAATTATGAGGTATTTAACTTTACAGAAAATAAATTATCAGTTGAACGAGTTGATAAAGTTTTAGATTTAATCAATATGAGCTGTCTGAATAGCGAAGAAAAGAATTCTATAGAAAAAATATGTGCTAAATATTCGGATGTATTTTATTTGGACGGTGATCAAGTTACGGTTACCAATTTGTATAAACAGAAACTTCAATTGAAAGATAATGCGGTACCAGTATATGTAAAACCTTACAGGTTGCCACACGCTCAAAAATCAGAGATTCACACACAAGTTCAAGATATGTTGGATAAAGGTATAATAGAAGAAGCCAAATGCGAATGGTCTTCACCGCTACTAATTGTACCTAAGAAACCTGACAATAACGGTCAGAAAAAATGGAGAGTTGTCATCGATTATAGACTACTAAACAAGCAAATAAAAGATGATAAGTTTCCATTACCGTGTATCACTGAAATTTTAGATTCTCTGTCAGGCGCGTTATATTTTTCCCATCTCGACTTGTCACAAGAATATTATCAAGTAGAACTAGATAAGGAAATCAGACCTTACACGGCATTTACAACTGATCGCGGGCAATTTCAAATGAAAAGATTGCCAATGGGTCTGAAAATAAGTCCTAGTGCTTTTTCCAGACTCATGACGGTCGCACTATCCGGTCTAAATTACGATTCATGTTTTATTTATTTAGATGACATAATTGTATTCGGCAATTCTTTGCAACAGCATAATCGAAATCTTGTTAGAGTATTAGAAAGACTTAGGAAAGTAAATTTAAAATTAAATCCGCGAAAATGTGACTTTTTGAAAAAAGAAATTTTGTATCTGGGACATGTAATATCTTCCGAGGGAATATCACCCGATCCGGATAAAGCCAAAATAATTGAAAAATACCCTGTCCCTCAGAATGCTAACGATACGAAGCGATTTGTAGCTTTTGCAAATTATTATCGTAAATTTATACCCCGTTTTGCTGAAATTGCTAAACCATTAAACGAATTATCTAGGAAAGGAACAACATTTCATTGGTCAGAAAAATGTCAATCAGCATTTGAGACTTTAAAAGGAGCTCTTATATCACCACCGATTTTGAAGTACCCGAATTTTTCAGACAACAATACGTTCATCCTTAAAACAGATGCCAGCGGGATTGCTCTCGGCGCAGTATTATGTAACGAGAATGACGCTCCAGTTGCTTACGCGTCGCGCATCTTAAATAAAGCGGAACAAAATTATTGTACGGTAGAGAAAGAACTATTGGCAATAGTATGGAGTGTAAAACATTTTAGACCATACTTATATGGTAGAAAGTCCCAAATATTTTCGGATCATCGCCCTCTCATATATTTATTTAATATGACCAATCCTTCTAGTAGATTAACTAAATTTCGACTAACCTTAGAAGAGTACGACTTTTCGGTTCACTATATAAAAGGTTCACATAACGTTGCAGCAGATGCTTTGTCAAGAGTGAAGTTAGAACTAAGTGAACTCAAAGAAATGTGTGCAATGGTAATGACCAGGGCACAAGTAAATAAACAAAAACCACCAGAAAACCAACAACAATCAAATCCTACTAATATCAGGCTTGATCACCCTGGTGTAGTAGAAATTTTAAAACGTCCAATTAACAGTGTTGAGTTACAAATATACGACAAACAATTTTTTGAAAACATTTCAAATAAAAAAGTTCCAGGCCGTTATGTTCGCTACGGTGATTACGTGTTTGATGAGATATCTCAAATAATTTATTTAATCCTAGATTACCGATCAATGTTTGACTTAGGTACTTCGTTGAGGAGTCTCGGGAATTTATGTAAAAAATATAAGATTGGAGAACTATGCATAGTAAAAACGGAGGAACACAAAACATTTATAAAAGACATATCGCGATATAAAAATGAAATTAAGCATGCTAACATTAAAATATCGATAATAAAAGACGTAAAGCGTATAGAAGACAAAGAAATGAGACAATTAATTTTAAATGATTTCCATAACCTACCTACAGGAGGACATGCTGGAATTAACCGTATGTTCAATAATATTAAAAAGTTTTACATTTGGTCAGGGTTAAGGAAAGACATCGAAAAGTTTGTTAAGAAATGTGACGACTGTCAAAAATGTAAACTTAGTAGGAATGCTAAACAAACATTAACTGTAACTTCTACAGCTACATCAGCGTTCCAAAAAATTTATTTAGACTTGGTTGGTCCTCTTAAAATGGACACTGACAATAATTTATACATTTTAACTATCCAATGCGACTTGAGTAAATTTGTAGAGTGTTACGCGTTACCAACTAAAGAAGCTTGTGTTGTTGCCAAAGCATTTGTAGATAATTTTATACTTCGTTACGGAATCCCTCAGGATACTGTAACGGATCAAGGCAAAGAATTCATGGCAAACGTTTTCAAAGAATGCTGTAAATTATTAGAGATAAATACTTTAAATTCTACAGCGCACCATCATGAATCGCTTGGAGCCTTGGAAAATTCGCATAAGCATTTAGGAGCCTATTTACGAATGCAAGTATCGAAGCATGGTGATAACTGGAGTACTTGGTTACCATATTGGTGTTTTGCATATAATAATACAGTACACAGTGAAACCAAATATACCCCCTTTGAGCTTGTATTCGGTAAAATAAGTAATATACCATCAAACCTTCTAAATAACTTAGACCCTCTATACAATTTCGACGATTACTCGAAAGAACTTAAGTATAGACTCCAAAGTGCGTGTGCGGATGCTAGGAATAAATTGATAACATCAAAAAATAAAAGAAAGGAATATTTTGATACAAAGTGTAAAGATGTATTATATTCAGAAGGAGACGAAGTTCTCATAACTAATGAAAATAGGATAAGTAAGTTAGATCCATTATATTTAGGGCCATATATTGTATTTAAGGATAAACATCCCAATGTAGTATTAGAAATAAATAAAAAACGGGTAGAAATACATAAAAATAGGGTAAAAAAATATTGTAAATAAGGTAAATATATATAAAAAAAAAATATGTATTGCAACTATTTTTTTTCTTTTTCACCGGGGAGGTGTACTGGAATAATACAAGTTAATGAACTTTATTCATCATTAATAATCAATATCACATTTCAACGATACGTCCGGTACGTTTACCCAGGTGCAGTGTAACAGTTATTCAATATTGTATAAACTTACGTTTAGCGCAAATCGGCAAAATGTTCATCGACATCCGTCGTATAAAATATCCTTACTATTGTTAATTCCATAATTCGTAAAACTAAGCAATAAACAGCGTCAACGATCCTGTATTCGAATATTCATGAATAAAATAAAGTCAGTTGCAATCGAACCTCGAAGCGTTTCAGTCCACTTATTTAACCACCCTTAAAATTTACCTGCAACCTCGATCATCACAAGACATACAGGTCTTGCATAGAGAATAACAGACTTAGCATCAGAAGGATTAGTAGTCACACACTGTATTATTCATCGCGAACAATTAGCAGCAAAGAAATTGTCCCCACAACTGAATGACATTCTTCTGGAATGGGTAAGAATTGTAAATTTTATCAGAAGTAACGCCCTTAATTCAAGATTGTTTACAACTTTATGTCAAGAAATGGGATCGGATCATGTACAACTATTGTTGCACGCCGAAATACGCTGGCTATCCAGAGGAAAAGTCCTTAAACGGTTGTATGAAGTAAGAAATGAGGTACAATTGTTTTTAAATCAGAAGGGATCATTATTGAGCAGACATTTTCAGAACAAAGAATGGGTAGCCTTGCTTTCATATCTATCAGACACATTTTCACTGATAAATGAACTAAATTTAAGGCAGGCTGCACACTGACGAAACTGGTTTCATGAAACCGGTTTCATGAGAGATGAAACTCAAGTTTCGTAAAACCAGTTCATAAGAAAATTGAAAGATAAGTACACTGAGTTTTAAGAAACTACAATTTCATAACGTTGCGCAACTGCATGTGAGGCCACGCACTACCTCGGAGGCGGGCAATAAACACCGCCCCGGGTATGTTCACCTGGGGGACGCACTTCAAACCCTGCGGGCTCCCCCTAGGCTCGGACGGTGTTGATGGTCCCTAAGTCAGTACTAAGGTGTGAAGGGGGCGTCCTGCTGGGATTATCCATAAGTTGGACTATTCCCCAGGCAAGAGCCAGATAGAGGGCAGGGATTGGGGGGCCACCGGTGTTGTTGGCGGCACCCCTGGAATAGCAATTACTAGGCCGCCCTACGTCCCCCCTCTCGGAAAGAACCGGATTAGGGGTTCGGGCGGCCCGGACGGACGGAAGAGTTCAACTACTCTAGCAACTAATTGAGATAATACCTAGCTATCTATGCAGATTGCGCAAAGCGATGGGAGTAGCAAGCTTAAGTTGACATGGGATAGCTGCCGGGGACCCAGAGTGCGGGGAGAAAGGCAAGAGAGGGCTCGAGCGCAGAAAGAAACAAAAGGAAAAGAACAAAAGAAAGAACAGCATATACAGGATAGAGACCAACCCTGGAGGAGGGGGTGTGATCAAGCGGGGTATGCGTAAGCAAGGGACAGGTAAGTGCGGGATCGTAAGCCGAGCAAGGCCAAAGTGTAAAAGAGAGGTTGTTTACCTGTCTTGGAATCCCTGCATTACATCCGTTCGAGGACAACGCGGAGCTGCCTTGGATGTAGCTCGGCTCTGAACTTCGCTTCCATCAGGAAGGTGATGGCCCCGTATCCAATCTTCCATATCTTCTCACTGCCGACCATAGCGGCCACGATGTTCTCCGGATTCCATACCGGGCCAATGGCTCCTCGGAGGGGGGCCATTAATGGACGCCAGAGCGGGCACGAAATTGCAGCGTGTTCAGGTGTGTCGCTGCCACCACAGTCGCATCGGTCGTCCTCCGATTTGCCGATTCTAGCTCTATACGACCCGAAGGAGCCATGCCCGGTCAGGAATTGCGTGAACCAGTGGTTGGTATTACGGTGGCCGCAGCTCATCCACCTCGAGATATCAGGGATTAGACGGCGGGTCCACGCGGCCGTAGTCGAGTTACTTTCCCACCGCCTTTGCCACTGGGTAAGTGTTCTTCTCCTGGCCATGCGCCGGGTGCCCGGGAGCCCCCCCCCCCCCCGACGTTATGCAGGAATCTGCGCTCCTTTGCGAGTAGGTCGATGGGGGGGAAACCCGCGACCACCTGTAGCGCGGCCGTCGAGGTCGTCCGGTAGGCTGCGGCCACACGTAGTAGCGTGCGCCTCTGCGCGCTCATAAGCCTCTGGGCATGGGAGGACGTGTCCATCATGCTACACCAGATAGGGGCGGCGTATAGGAGGATGGATTGGACCACATGGGCCATCACCACCCGCTTCCTTCCCGATGGGCCACCCACGTTGGGCATTAACTTGGTCAAAGCCCCCAACCTGGCATCTGCGGAGCGAACTGCCTCCAGGATGTGTTCTCGAAATCCCCCGCCCTCCGAGATAACCACACGCATGTATTTCAATGTCCGACTGGTGGCAAGGGGGGCGCCTCCCACATTCAGGGAGACTCGCCTTCCTTTCCTGGGGCCTCGCAGGATCATCACCTGGGTTTTTCCCCTCGCGATGGAGAGGCGGTGATCTATCAGCCATCTATCAATCTTGCTGTAAGCCACATCCAGTACGTCTTGCACCTCTGGCATCGATTCGGCCTCCACAACCAACGCCAGGTCGTCGGCGTACGCGATAAGCCGCGCACCCGCAGGGAGACCAATCCTGAGGACCCCGTCGAAGAGGATATTCCAAAGCGTCGGTCCCAGGACGGACCCCTGCGGGACGCCCGTGTTCGTAGGCCTGACGGTATTCCGCGAGACTCTGATCTTCCTGGATTACAGGTAACTTTCAGTAATCCGGATAAGGTAAGGATCCACACCCCGGCCCTTCATGGCTTCCACGATGTGAGGCCATGATGCGGTATTAAAAGCGTTGGTGACGTCTATGGCCACCACAACCGCCCACTTGTGATGGGGTTCCGCGTTGGCGAGCAGGTCTTTGAGGGCGGTTATGGTGGACTTCCCCTTTCGAAATCCATGCTGGACCGGGGATAGGCCTCCAAGGTCTTCCATCTCCTCTTCAAGTCGATCCCTGATCACTGTTTCCAGAGCCTTACCCATCGTCGAGAGGAGACAGATGGGTCTATAGGAGCCGGGGAGGTTAGGGTCTCTCCCATCCTTGGGGATCAGAACCACCCCGGCTTCCTTCCAGGCCTCCGGAAAAGTCTGAGTCCTGATGGCATGGCTAAACTGTTCGACGATAGCGGCTGGGACCGTCTCCAAGAGAACCATGAGCGAACGGGTGGTTAGTCCGTCGGGCCCCGGGGCGGACCCCCGCTTCATGCGTCTAATGGCGGAAGCAATCTCTCTTTCGGTAACCACAGGAGGATCAGCGACCACGGGGCCCCTCAGCCAGTCGAGTCCGTCTCTCGGGAAGAGGGCATCGATGATGCTCGTCTTACGCCTGACGTCCAGGTTGATCCGATTAGGTCCGGACTTAATGTTCCTAGTCGCGATTCTATAGCCAGAACCCCAGATATCTCGGTCCAGGTCGCTAATGAGGTCGCGCCAGCAGCTGATCCTAGCCGCTCTAATGGCACGCCTGAGGGTCTTGCGGGCCGCGTTGAAGTCCTGGCGCAGACCTTCGATGGACTCAGGGCGATCTTTCCTGCGCCTCGCCCTTGCCAGACGCCTCCTGGCTCTAAGTGCGAGGTCCCGCTTGGCCGAGATATCTGGGGTCCACCAGTACGGGATTCGTACGGGACGGCCCCTGGGGTCACGGACAGTGGCATCCCGGACACACCCAGCAACTGCAGCCGGAAAGTCTTGTGGGGAGACCCCGACCAGTCTTTCCGTAGCTAATTCCTTTAACACCGCTTCTTCAATTCTAGGGGAGTCTTGTTCCCGGATGTAGTCGTTGGTACCGAGTTCCACCATGATCGTTGCGTGATATGTAAGCGGGTTAGAAAAACTGGCGGCCCACGACGCGCCCCTCTTGGGCATCCGTCCCGCACACAACGTCAAGTCGATGCAGCTGCTGGATGTGCCGCGGCGGAAGGTGGGGGATCCGTCGTTAAGTATCATGAGGCCGGAGGCCTCAATCCACTCCGCCACCGCTTCCCCCCGGGCGTCCAGCGTGGGTGCACCCCAGGCCGGAGCATTAAAGTCCCCGAACACCAGGTACGGGGGGGTCTTGCTTGCAGTCAGGTCGGAGATAATCGCTAGGCTGCTCTTATACCTGTCCAAAGAGATATTGGGGGATAGGTAGACCCCCCAGAACCAGACACGCGCCATTTTTGCTCCAACACACCCAGGGCAGCGCACCACCTCCGTGGGGCGCCCCCAGGGGGTCGCGGCGGGGTTTACTGCGATGGCGACATCTTCTCGGTCATCCAGCATCCATCCGGCCCGGCGAGCGAGGGCCTTATTAGGTTCCGGCACGATTCCCAACAGGCAACCTTCCTGGGCAAGGTCGGCCAAGAATAGATCGTGGGCCGCTCTTGCCCGGCCGATATTACACTGTATGACCTTCATTATCTACGGGTCCGCCGTCCTCCTGGCCCTTGCCTGATTTGCTCACGGGTCTCGGCTTGTGCGCCCTTTCTGGGGGCACAAGCCGCCAGAAAGCGTTTGTATATGAAACAAACAGATATGCAAATCAATACATAAGTAGCCACATCCTACCTCGTAGATCAGAAGTACGCAAATGGTTTGATACCAACACAAGAGAAATACGCAATTTTATTGGAATTCATCTTATTATGGGAGTGAATCAGCTTCCTGAAATGCGGCTCTATTGGTCTAAGAATGCAATGTACAGAAATGAGCTGATTTGTAATGGAATGAGACGTGACAGATTTGACTTACTTTTCAAATTCATTTATTTTTCTGACAATGAACAGAATAAAGGAAACAAAGGTAGACTTGCGAAGATAAAAGAGCTATTGGATCGTATGCAGAAAAAATTCCAGGATACCTAGAAACCAGGAAAAAGTGTGATTATTGATGAAACCATGATACCATGGAGAGGGCGCCTGTATTTCGCTAATACTTGCCAGCAAAGACCTACCCATATGGCATCAAAGTCTACAAACTTTGCTCAATCGATGCGTACACTTTCAGTTTCAATATTTACTGTGGTAAAAAAGAAGAGATAAGTGTCCATAGTCATACTTTTGATGTCACAATGAAGTTGTTGGAGGGTCTTTTGTACGAGGGAAGAATATTATTTGCCGATAACTTCTATACCAGCATAAAATTAGCCGAGCACCTTTTGCATCATCACACGTACTTTTGTGGAACCTTACGCGCTAATAGAAAAGGTAATCTGAAAGATGTGTGTGGGAAAAAATTGAAAAGAGGTGAAGTCTATGCTTTAGAGAACGTGAAGGGTGTGCGTGTATATAAGTGGCTACCTTGTATAGAAGCAAATGACACCAACCCATTCGAGGACGAGTTCACAGCAAAGGAAATCTGGAATCGCCTATCACGCAGCAGCAACACCACGCCAGGACCCAACGGTATCACATACGACTGCTGGAAGAAGTTCGACAAAGGTTCACACCTACTTTATGCAGGGTTCAATGCTGTCAAGAGACTCGACCACATTCCATCGACGTGGTCGGGGTCTCGTACTGTCCTCATCCACAAGAAAGGTGATAGAAACGTCGTAACCAACTGGCGCCCCATTTCTATGGCCGATACCACCGCCAAGATATAATCATCAATCCTTGCTGATAAATTAAAAAAATGGGCCCTACAAAACCAACGAGTCAGCCCCAAACGGAAGGGGTATATGCCGGTGGACGGATGTGCCGAACACAACTTCATCCTGCAATCGGTCATTTCGAACGCTCGGCAGAACAGGAGGGAATGCGCCATCGCGTGGCTGAATCTATCAAATGCGTTTGAATCTATCCGTGTCACATTCCACCATCGTGGCATCACTGAGATGGGTGGGGCTAGCAGAAGAGGCGATTCGTACCATCCGAATACTCTACGAGAACAACACCACCACGGTGAGGAGCTCTACCGGCCCAACACCCCCCATTAATATCCAGGCTGGGGTGAAACAAGGATGTTCTCTCTCGCCGATAGATTTTAACCTGACGATAGAGCCAATCATCATGGCCACCAACGACATTACAGCCGGATCTCGTCTGCACGACCAACTGGTAAACATTAAAGCTGACAAACTTAGCATATGCAGACGACCTGGTGGTCATCGCTGAGAACGCTCATGGGTTGCAAAGGTCACTCGATACGATCTCCAGAGTGGCTGACTGGGCGGGGCTGAAGTTCAACCCAGAAAAATGTGTAACGCTGAATTTTCACGGAGCATTGAGGAAGAATAGATCGAACCTCTATACTATTCAGGGAGGCCAGCCGACTGTCATGAACGAGACCGACGTGTACAACCATCTAGATACACCGACGGGGTTCAATGCTGCACCAACGGCCCAAGATTTCCTAAGCAAGATGGCGACCGATCTCGACGCCACAGACAAGTCACTGCTAGCCCCCTGGCAACAGTGCGATGCAACTAGGGACACGAGAGAAGTATCGATACTATGCTGTATCGAGTACTCATCCTTTCGATACCAATACTTTTGTACTCGATACTTTGTATTCGATACTATCACTCAACGAGTACTTTTGGACAGGTATCGTATCGAATAAATCTTACAAATAACCCACATTGGCTTTACATTTATGGCAATGTCATTTAGTTCAATCATGCCGAACCTTCTAAATCATTAGTTTCCTTCGAATACGCTCCTTCGTCGCTACTATTCATTTTCATTTTTTGTATTCGTGTTATTCGTTCATTCTAAAATATGTCTGCTCTGACCTCTGACGGCTCTATGATATAAATGTTCTATGGCGCCCATGGGAAAAAAGACGATTTGTCGATCTATCATCGATCCGTCGAGCATTGTTTTTTGCGCGCGCTTGACCGTTATTGTGATTGACTATTATTTGATTTAACTCAAGTGTAATCTAAAAGTACTCATTATTACTCTGTATAGTGTATCGATATTTGAGTCATAATTAGAAAAATGCCTCCTAGTAAGAGTGAACATTGGCAGTATTTTGTCAAGATTAACAACATCGAAGTGAAATGCAAGACTTGTTTCAAAACCATCAAAACGTCAGGGAATACTTCAAACATGAATAAACATCTAAAGAAACACCCTAAACCTAATGCGTCAAGGTAATTTATTATAATTTTATGCTTCTTTGAAAACCAAACCAAAAATAAATCCACGTTTCTATTACATGAAACTAATGAAGTTATTAATTTTTTAGTGGGAAAGGAGATGAAAAGAAACAAACTACAATTAATAAAGTCAGGAGTTTCAGGACTGCCGAATTCATTGAGTCATGATCATGAATCAAAACCATCGACATCGAAAGCACCTGATTTGGATTTGGATACGTTTCTGGCAACTCTTTCAGCGTATGATATCGAGAGAGCTCCAATCTATGACAGTGAGCTTAAAGAAACAGCTGAACCACTTAAAAAAAGGCAACTTTCAATCATACCATGAATGGAACGAAAATATTCTTATTCTGACGCAGGAAAGAATTATTTGAAACTCTGCAAATATTTGCTTTATTTTATTTGCGTTGATAAAAGACCATTTGACATTGTGAAAGGACGTGGGTTTAAACAATTTATGCATTTAGCTTGTCCATCATTTAAAATTCCATGTGTTGATACACTTAAAACACAATTCGATGCTTTTTACAGTATTGTACGTTTGAAAATTAAAGAAATATTTGACAATGTAGCTCACGTGGCATTAACCTGTGATATTTGGAGCGAAATGATGAGTGCTACTAGTTATTTAGGGGTTACTGCTAATTATTTGGATGGTGATCGACTTGTATCGCGTTGCATAGCTACCGTTGCACTGGATCAACGGCATAATGGTGACTATATAGATGAAAAATTAAAAGAAATTTGTGCCGGTATACACATTAGCCCGAATAAAATAACTGCAGTAGTTATGGACAATGGCACTAACATAAAAGCAGGCATAGCTAATTTTCTAGGCAAAAACATACACTTGCCTTGCTTTGCTCATACAGTTAATCTTATCGCTGAATATGTAATGTCAGTTAGTGATTTGAGTTCATTAGTAAGCAAAGTACGAGACATTGTCAAATTTTTCAAGAGCAGTGTAATTCTCAGCGACTCTTTGCGCCAAAAGCAAACTGGCTCTGAACCTCGAAAACTGATTTTAGATGTTGAGACTCGTGGAATTCTGTGTACAATATGCTCCAGAGATATATTGAATTAGCGCCGGTTGTTCAAATTTTGATGTTAAATACTAATGCTCCACCCACACCCTCGGCTGTAGAAATGCAGAATACAAAAACATTGATGAGTATTTTAAAACCACTGGAATATGTAACCAAAGAGCTGTCAGGTGAACAGTATGTGACCATGAGTAAAATAATACCGATGGTGAACTGCTTACAGGAGTTACAGATGCAGATAAATGATATATCTGTGGCTGTGGCCGCTGTGGGTAGTGATGTTGATGATGATAGTACCAGTGGTGATATAGTACATATGGTAAAAAAGTGCGAAAAAAGGGAACAAAACCACAAGTTCCTCATTTCAGTCTGAATATAAGGATGAAATAAGCCATTATTTGTCTGCGCATGTTTCATCCCTATCCGTAGATCATTTAAAACAATGGGAAGACATCAAAGTTGTTTTCCTAAAATTATATAAGTTGGCACAAGAATATTTATCAATCCCTGCGACGTCAGTCTCCTCAGAATGATTGTTTTCCAAGGCAGGAAGTACCATAACAAAAACCCGAAACCGGTTATCACCCAAACGGCTCGATAAACTTCTATTTTTGAGCGATTGTACATAGGAGGAATGGGAACTACAATTATTTGCCTAAACTAATAAATATTTTTTTAAAATTTTGTTTTGTGAATTGTGAATTTACAGTTGTATTTTTTATTACTTTATTATATATATATGTACCATTTGCTTTTTCATTTGTTTGTTCTACTCGATACCTTGAAGTATCGATACTTTTGTTTCGATACTTTTACGAGTACGAAACTTTTTTTCGATACTACTCGTAGATATGGTATCTAGATGCAACCAACTCCTTTATCCTCCCTTGCATGGCGTTCCACCTGAGGGACGGAACAGTGTCAAAGACGGCCCTGACGGCGTTTGACAACAAGCTAAAGCGCTTGACATCGCCAAGCGCTGGTTGAACCTGCCTCAACGCGCAAGCGCCGAACCCTTGTACCTCGGCTACCGGATGGGAGGGATCAACTTGCTACCGCTTAACGCCTTGGCGGACATAGTACAACTCGTCCATGGACTCCGTCTGCACCATTCGCAAGTTGTCGGCCCCCTAGCTCACACCCTCCTTCGAGACGCCACGGAGAGCCGCTTGAGGCGAACAGCGACACATGACGAGATGGCAGACTACCTCAACGGCAGCATGGAGGGAGATTTCCGTCTAGGGTCGGCCGACTTCACCAGCACCTGGACGAGACTGCGCACGGCCACCACAAGATTGAAAAAGAGGCTCAACATCAGCTGGATATACACCGGGGAGGCACTCACACTCGTTTAATGGATTCCAAGTGAGCGCCAAACAGGCTGAATACTCACTTCGACAGGCAGTGAGGGGCTTATACCGCGAGAATTTGCTATATAAGAAGGACCAGGACTAGAAGACCTCCGCAGCCACCGCTCCCACTTTATGCAAAAAAAAAACGGGAGTTTCACTCTCTTCGCCGACTGGCGTTTCATCTACCGAGCCAGACTGGACTGCGTCCCTCTCAATGGCAACAGAAGGTTTGGCCCGCCTGGGGACAAGCGGTGCCGTAGGTGCGGCCGCGGCTGCGAGACGCTGCCCAACGTAATAAACCACTACAAGCCACACATGCAGGCTATCACCAGGCGACATAACGCCATCGTGGATCGTCTGGTGAAAGCGATCGGACCTCGAGCGGACACTGAGATCCGATTCACGCCCGGTGAACACGGACGTATTTTTACGGTGCGGTAACGTCGACGTTGCGGTGCTGCTGAAGTATTGTTGACTACAGTGCACACGACGAGCGTACACGCACGTAGTATTCTTCAATTCTCCCGGCACGCTGTAAAGATGGACATAGAACATGAACAACGCTTGCATATTACGTATACCAGTTTTATATTTGTAAAAAAATGAAATATTGGGTACATCCTTATGTGAGGGCTCGTGCATTTGCTCGTGATTTTATAGATGTCAGAGATGACGAGGTGAAGTTTTTTAATTATTTTTGTATGAGTTCCAAACGATTACTTAATGCATTTCTAATAGCTTCCTCCTTGGTTTCGAAGTCGGGTGTAAGGGTACTATAAAGCAACAGTTGTTTTATTTTTATTTTTGTAGTCTTCAGTACCTACATCACAGGGTTCTGGTTCTCCCCTCACCTCTTCAATAAGTAACTCAGTGTCGATTTCTCTCTGTCATTTTACCGCACGCGCTCGTTAACTCCCGTGGGCAATATACGGTAATGTACTGTTTTGCTGCGCGAAAGATGCTACACCGCAGCGGTGTAGTAGTTACCGCAAGGGGGGATTTCGCCGCTGTGTTACCGTCGAGCGGTAAACAACGTCGGACGTTGTCGACGTCAAGTGGGAATTGCTCCATTTATATCGATGTATTTGTGGGACGTGCGTATTTTTACGTTGCGGTATCGCACCGTAAAAATACGTCCGTGTGCACCGGGCGTCAATCAGATCGTGCCGGGGTGTGGCATCCAACTGAGGCCCGACGTAGTCCTAGTTAACAACAATAGTAAGTCCGTTACCATCATCGACGTTGCGGTGGCCTTTGAAAATACATACACCGCGTTTGAAACTGCCAGGAGAGAGAAAACGACAAAATATGAGGGAATCTCCCGGTCGTTCAGGAAACGAGGATATGAAGTTAGACTTGACGCTTTTGTCATGGATTCCTTGGGGAGGTTGGGACACTGCGAGCGAACGGGTGATCGCTCATCTTAGGCTTAGCAGAAAATATTGCAACTTATGCGCAAGCTGATGTGTTTCGACGTGATACGATGGAGCCGGGACACATCACCGGCGTGAGACAGTGGAGTGACTGAGAAGTGATCAGTGTGATGTCCAATAATGCATAACCTATTATTGATGAAAATTTTATAATGTGATTTTATTTGCCTTTATTAGTTGACTGTGACAATTATTTTTTCTTGTCTCTTTATATTTGTTATACTTTTTACTGAATGACTGAACTATGGCGCGTCAGTGTGCCTTGTACACATGTTTTAACGGAAAATTTCTTTTCTTGTAAAAAGCATTTCCTAAATAAAGTATATCTAAGCACTTTAAACGACTTCAAATATGAAAATAGTTGTCGACATTCAGGGTTTTATGCGAGAACGCAAATACTTTGTTGTGAAAGAACTAGGAGCCTATGATGGAATTCACATGTCTCACACTTTGTTTAAATCACTTTTTCCAATGGCTATGCTATCTCCAGAACAACAAACCCAAAATAACTGGTTAACGAAACACCATCATGGACTTTCTGGGAATACTGGATTCACACCACTTCGTCAATTTAGCAAATATCTGAAGGCTTAACATCATCCGCATATCATGTTTATGTCAAGGGAGCCGAAAAAGCACAGTATATTCGCAGATATCTTTCTAATGAAATTGTTGAATTACCCGAGCAGCCTGCTTTAACAAAATCAGAAACAAAATGTTTTTACCATTCAAATAGTTGTTGCATGTGTGCGTTAACAAATGTATTTTTTATATGAAAACTTTATAATGCATTAATTTAGAAGAATAAAACAACATATTCAATATCAAAAAATTCTTTATTATAAACATGGAACTCGAACTCTCTCTCTGTATTACGCTTATAATTTTCAATTTCGTTAAATATTACCTTCTCTTTTTCCAAAAAGGTAGGCGTCCTTCTCCATCGCCCATCTTTTCGTCCACTTTCGCTTCCTCGCTCTCGTCTACTTCCATAGAGGTAGATGTGGCTTCTCTATCCCCAATCTTTCCCTTCACTTTCGCTTCCTTTTCTCTCTCCTGTTCTTCCTCCTTATCCTCCCCCAACCCATCCTGAAGGTCTCCATCTTCCACTGATTCGTCTTCCTCTTCTTCCTCGTCTTCCTCCATAAATTGGGATGCGAATATTTCCAGTAAGCACTGTTTTATGTTGTATAGGAAATCGGTTATGTTGATTCGTTTAATTTCCTGAAAAAAAATTTCAATACATAAGTCTGATTCTTTGTACATATCACACAGGTCACGTGCAGCTTTATACCTTTTCGCTAGGTGTAAACAGTACTCCTCTTCATAAAAGCGCCCCATTCCGTAGTTCGACTCGTGGTGAGCATCCCACTGCAGATCCGCGAATTTACTAGGTAGATACGTTATACCGGTTTTAAGATTTTTAATTTCAGGGTATTCCCGATGACACATCCAGATGATTACTAAACAGATTCTATTAAACAGACTCCAAGAATAATGTGTTAAATAGTCTCTCTTCTTCCCCCGGACCAGAACCCACTTTTTCAATAACCTTTGACGTTGACCGTGACAGTACTCATGACTTCGACCGTGAGTTTGAACTCTCTACCTTTCTCCCCCTCGTCTAGACCCGCCTCATGTCTCGACACACCTTGACCATGGCCATGAGGCATCGGACGCAGATGTGACTTTGACCCCCCTTCTCCTATTATCCTATTATGGGAAACCGTAAGAATCCTCCCACTTCACTGATGGTTCTTCCAAAACCAGCTGCGAGCGTTTTCTCTTTCGGTTATTGGCGCTGTTGCAATCTATCAGTCTTTAACTGCATAGATGGTATAAATACACCCCAAGTCGAACACAAAGGCAACCTCAGTCCGAGTTTAGTGTTTTCGCTCTCGAGAGATCCTCCGAGAAACGCCCGCTAAGTTCGAATTACGTTCCCGTTTCCGTTCTCGAGAGTTCCTCCGAAGAACGCCGCGCCGTTTCGTTTCTCCGCTCCCGTGCCCAAGAAAGACTTTCCGCGAGTTCCCGACCGCCTGGACCTTCACCGATTGTAAGTACGCAATTTCCGTTTGATTCTCTGTTAGGCCACTTATAGCACCTCGTACGTGTCGTAGTAAAGCGCTCTGGAAGAGTTCCTCTCGGAGTGCCTTGATTACAGAAACCAACCTTGCCTAGATTTTCCATTCGGGGAATCTCTGCACTTTAGATTTCCGTCTTCACTGTTTAGTTAGCTAGTTTGCAATTCTCCCTCGTATAAATAGTTACTTTACTGTCTTAGATACCCTCCGACCCGAATATAAATTAATTGTTCATATTTTAGTTCATTGATTCATTTGTATATTTTCCGTAATTATAAACAATAAATAAACCGTTTTTATCATAACACCTGTTCTCCGAACGCGCGCTCGAACGTGAGGTGTAACGTTGCCGGTTTCTCACCAAAATCCGAAAGTCCGGAGTACACTGTTGTCAAGTCTTCCGAAAGTCTGGAAACCTAATTGTTGTAAATATTGTAAATTACGATTGCCGCTTATTTCTAACAATCCGTCCTGATTATTGATTAATTTAAAATCATATTATTATTGTTTCAATTAAGTAGTTTTTTAGTTTATTAACAGAGTTCTAGGTGATTTTGATTATAGTTTCAAGTAATTAGTTGTTACAGTGATTATTTTGGTTCGATTGTTTTGGTCTTGAGAAGTTGAGAATGGAAGGTTTCAGAATGAATGTGAACCGCCTTGACAAGGAGGAATTATTATATGAATTACAGTGTCGAGTGATAGACGTGAACCCCGATATGACGGTGATGAAGATGCGCACAGCTCTCAGTAACTTGTTAAAAATTGAGAAGAGTGGTGCAGCCTTTTCAATACCGGAATATAGTATATCGTTTGTAGATGATATAGCTGCGGTGGTAAAGAAACTTTCAGAGATTCAATCTTTAATTAAGGCATTGGCCGAAGATGAACGTAGTGTTCCGTATATGAAAATTTCCACCAAGTTATGGCATGTACATGAAAGGCTCAAGCGTACGAAAGCTGTTTCCAATGAAGAGTTGTTAATACGTTCTAAACATTTATTAGAGGTAATGCAACTCAATTCCGATTTAAAACGGAGATTAAAGAGAGTGAAACAACTATCGCAGGCTGTAAGTAGTGTAGATATTGTCGAAGTATTATCGTCCACAGTTCTTTCGAAAGATTCCCCCGAGGATAGTAATTCAGAGATTAGCTCTGATGAGGAAGTTGAGGAAGATGCTAAACCTTCAGTAGGAAATTCTGTAGGCCCTATTAGTGAGGGTAATTTTAAACCATATTCTGTTCCGGTATATAAGTGGGACTTAAAATATGATGGGGAATCAACATCTTCCCTGAATGCTTTTTTGGAATCAGTGTGTGAGTTGAGTGAATCAAGGAATGTTTCAAAAACTCAGTTGTTTACCTCTGCAGGTGATTTATTTGTCGGAAAAGCAAAAATTTGGTTTAAATCTAGGAAGAATACTCTCCGTTCCTGGGATGATCTTGTGTTAGCTCTTCGAAAGCAATTCCTTCCTAGCAATTATAATGAGAAATTGTTAGATGAAATCAAAACTCGTACACAGGGTCCGAATGAGAATATGGGCATGTATGTGGCTACTATGAGCAATATGTTTAATCGGCTGACTTGTCCTATATCCGAACGAGTTCAATTAAGTATTCTCTTGAGAAATATCGCTCCCTTCTACCAAACTCAATTAGGATTGACAACCATTAATACTTTGGAAGAATTACTTGATGTTGGGCAAAAGTTAGAAGAACGAAAGGAGGCGATCGAGGCATTTATCCCCCCCTCACGGAGTAGGAAAAGTTTGGAACCTGATCTAGCTTATGTACACTCAGAATCTAGCTCTCATAATGTTGTTCCAGGTCGGCGATGTTATAATTGTAATGCTACTGGTCATTTAGCTGTGAATTGTCCTCGATCTAATGGTACTCGTGTTAACAATCCTCCGTCAAATCGGTCTAGACCGAATAACCTTCCATCTAAGGGTCCTCAACCGAATCGTTCTTCAGATAGTGGGCGACCGCCTAGAAATATTCAATGTTTTAAGTGTGGATTACAGGGTCATACAGTGCGTTCATGTCCTCGTTGTAATCAGAATTCGGAGGCCCTAAGGGACCGGTTAGGTGCCTTCCCATCTATGGTCGATATTACAAGTAATCATCGAACAGCTTTAGATTTTATTTTGTCACATGTTAAGGGTGATGAGCGACCCTATCTTTCTGTGAAACTTTTTGGGATACCGTTTCAGGGATTATTAGACAGTGGAGCCTCCGTTAGTATAATTGGAGCTCCCGGTTGGTTTTCGTTACAGAAGATAGGTGTGTCTTTGCAGTCTAGTGTTGTTAGTAGTTGTACCTTGGCTGATGGTACGCCATGTCATAGTATAGGTTATGTTGTGTTACCGATCGAGGTTGAAGATCGAGTGAAAGCTGTTCGACTGTTAGTTATGCCTACGTTACCCCATCCACTTATTCTAGGAGCCGATTTCTGGCAACGTATGGGTATTGTCCCGGATTTAAGGAGTGGTAGTTGGAAATTTTCTGTGGAGTCCTCTGTGTGCAAATCTTTAGATGTAGTTGCCTTAAAGTCTAAAACTCAATTAACCCGGGAACAGTATAGAGAGTTGGATAATTTGGTACAAGATGCTTTCCGAGCAATGGGTGAGGGACTTGGATGTACGAATCTCGTAGAACATTCGATCAAAACTAATTCTGCTCCTATCAAACAACGATATTATCCTGTTTCACCCGTTATGCAGAATCATATTAGCCAAGAGCTAGATAAATTACTGGAGCAAGGAGTAGTCGAGCCTAGTTCTAGTCCCTGGTCATCCCCAATATTATTGGTTAAGAAGTCGGATGGTTCGTGGCGATTCGTAGTGGATTATCGAAAGCTGAATGAGGTAACAGAAAAGGATGCCTATCCGATACCATATATTTCTGCGACGTTGGATAAGTTAAGGGATGCTCGTTACTTGTCATCATTAGATATTAAGTCCGCTTATTTTCAAGTGCCCCTAAGCAAGGAATCCAAGCCTTTGACGGCCTTCACTGTCCCAGGTCGTGGCCTCTTCCAATTTCGCAGGTTACCCATGGGATTGTCCAATGCTCCTGCCACTTGGCAGCGACTTGCTGATCGTATCTTAGGTCCTGAGTTAGACGATCACGTCTTTGTCTATTTGGATGACATTATTGTTGTTACCCAAACCTTTGAGGAACACATTGAAATCCTTCGAGAAATTTTTAAACGATTAAAAGAGGCTAATATTACTGTCTCAAAAGAGAAATGTTCCTTTTGTCGGCCTGAACTGAAATATTTAGGTTATGTGGTGGATTCCGAAGGATTGCATTGTGACCCCGAAAAGGTTAGAGCCATTCTCGAATTACCAGCTCCACGTAATGTCAAAGCAGTCAGACAAGTTATTGGAATAGCTTCGTGGTACAGACGTTTCGTACCTAACTTTTCGACCATCATAGCCCCCTTAGCCCGGCTAACGAGGAAAAATCAGTCGTTTGATTGGTCTCCTCAGTGTGAAGAAGCGTTTAATAAAATAAAGGACTGTTTAGTTAGAGCTCCTGTCCTTACTTGTCCAGATTTTTCTCGGCCCTTTATTGTTCAAACAGATGCGTCTGGGTTTGGTATTGGTGCGGTTCTCAGTCAGGAACACCCAGAGGGAGAGAAAGTGATCGCATATATTTCCCGATCTTTGACTCGACAAGAACGTAACTATTCAGTTACAGAGCGGGAATGTCTCGCTGTGATTTGGGCAATTGAGAAATTAAGACCTTACTTGGAAGGGAGTCATTTCACTGTCATCACTGATCATCATTCTCTAGTCTGGTTAAGTAACCTGAAGAATCCCACAGGACGTTTAGCTCGTTGGGCGGTTCGTATGCAACAATTCGATTTTAAGATCATTCATCGAAAAGGGAAAGAACATGTAGTTCCCGATACTTTATCCCGGTCAGTACCCGTCGTCGATGTTATCAATGTAAAGTTCAATCATACTACCGATCCTTGGTTCAATAAGATGCTTAGTCGTGTTTCTACCACTCCGGAGCGTTATCCTGGCTTCCGGAAAACAGGTAACCAATTGTATAAGCATTTAAAAATGCGTTATCCCGAATTGATGACTCCTGAAGATTGTTGGCGGGAAGTGGTACCTAAAGATCATCGACCAGCTTTGATCAAAAATACTCATGAGCAGTTGCTTCATCTAGGCACTTTCAAAACATTCCGGTATCTGGCCCAGAAGTACTATTGGCCCAAGATGTATGCTGATGTAGCTAAGTTTGTTCGACGTTGTCCTACTTGTATTTCCATTAAACCCGAACAAAAGAAGCCGGCTGGACTAATGTTGAGTTCTCAAGTTTCAATATCCAAACCATTTGAGTTGTTGTGTGCTGATATAATAGGTCCGTTACCCCGTAGCACTTCTGGACATGCTTATATATTAGTGGTAGTAGACTGTTTTAGTAAATTCCCATTGTTATTCCCATTGCGTTCCGCCAAGGCGGCAGGTGTTGCTAAGATAATCGAGGATCATGTGATCTCTGTGTTTGGTTGTCCGAAGACTTTTATTGTCGATAATGGTGTTCAGTTTCGGTCCAAGGAGTTTCAGAATTTGATGTCCAAATATAACATCAGTATTAAATATACCCCACATTACCATCCTCAAGCAAATCCAACGGAGCGAGTAAACAAAGTTGTCAAAACATTAATCATGTCTTATGTTGGTGACAATCATAAAACGTGGGATATGAAATTGTCCCAGGCTGGTAGTGCGATTCGATCTACGGTACATGAAGTCACCGGTTACACTCCTAACCTCATTGTTTTTGGACGAGAGTTGTGTACCCGCAATAAAAATCCAGAGGATCCCCTGAGGGATAATCCTATCTCGTTTGACCGAACGTCCAGTCTAGAGTCTCGGACGAATGGTTTGTCGAAACTTTTCCTTGAAGTCCGTTCTAAGTTAGCGAAAGCATATGAAGCTAACAAAAAGGTCTACGATCTTAGACGTAGGGATGTGCAGTTATATCCAAATCAGTTAGTCTGGCGAAAGAATTATGTCCTGTCCGATGCGGCTAAATACTTCTCAGCTAAGCTAGCCCCTAAGTTTATAGGACCGTTCCTTGTTTCTAAACGTCTCTCCCCATGGACTTATGAGTTGAGGGATGAATCAGGGAAAAGTGCAGGTACATGGCACATCAAAGACCTAAAAGCCCATCCTCCCGAAGAGGGCGTGTAGATGGCAGGACTGTTGTAGTTAATCGTCGTTAAGGTTTTCGTTTTGGAATTATGATTTGGATAATGATTTGGTTACGACAGATGAGCGGGTCTCGGCTAATTTTACCACATTTAGAGTTTAGTTGAGGTGATTTTTTTATAGGGTGATATCCCTTGGTTGGTTTTGGAGTCGAGTCAGGCCTTGTTAGGTCTTTAGCTAGTGTCTGTGGGCATAAGGGTAGGAAAGTAGGTGTTTTATCCCCATTTTAAGAGTTATCTCGCTTGGCGAGGATTTAGGAATGAGTTGTGTTCTCTGTCGTAATGTTTCCACTTGCCTAGTGTAATAATGGCTTCGGGAAACGTCTTGGTGTGCAAGGAATAATACGAAGAGATCAACACTCATGCCGTTCTTGTGTGGGAGGCGAAGTAATGGTGTACTTTCGGCCTCTGGAGTTCGTGGCGTTGTTGTGGGGGACTAATTATCCGAAATATCTTACCGGAATGCGACAGAGTTACTTCCATCTACTCGTGGGTGTGGTAAAGTTAGAGAAGATTTATTAAGGGAAGCTTTTACTTGTAATGCTCGCTGAGCGGATGACGGCGGTAGAATATCTCCGTAGGGCTGTTGGGAGTCCTGGCGGTAAAACTCCGACCTAAATTCCATCCCCCAACAATGTTCGCTGAGCGGATGACGGCGGTAGAATATCTCCGTAGGGCTGTTGGGAGTCCTGGCGGTAAAACTCCGACCTAAATTCCATCCCCCAACAATGTTCGCTGAGCGGATGACGGCGGTAGAATATCTCCGTAGGGCTGTTGGGAGTCCTGGCGGTAAAACTCCGACCTAAATTTCACCCCCAACAATTCTCAGGCTTACATGTGGGTTTGTTTGTGAGATCAGAAACCACCGAGCGGTCTCCTGCTTTATCCCTTTTTGGGCGGACTTAGCGTGGGGGCTAAGTGCCGCATTTCAGTAGTTTTAAGGTAGGTGTCGTTGGTTCTGACCCAGCGCACCCCAGTTATTGTGGGAAACTGGTATAAATTCGTAGAGTCTTCTTATCGTTTTTTTTTTGTATTGATTGCCCCACATGGGACTAGAGGTGACCGATTCCCCTAGCTCCCATTCTGACGTGTAATATAATGAAATTCCCGATAGAGGTTTCGTCAGCTTTACTAGGTTAAGTGAACACTTGGAATTGGGACGCTTCACGTCCTAAATTCTTTTTATTTTGTAGCCTGTTTCGTTCCTTCGGTTCTATTTAAAGCTTTAGCTTGGTTGTAATTGACTGGTGCTGGAATGTCGCAAGTTCCATCAGAGTTTTTTTTTTTGCAAATCCTTCTTTCTCTCGATATCCCGCCCCATACACTAATGTGAGTTGACCGATTAGGCTTGTTGTGGTGAGATTCTTGATGGATGATTTGTAGATGTTGCTGTAGTTGCAGACTATGTTTACCTCGGTATGAGGGATTTAGCCGTCAGAAGTTTCTCCACATCGGTCTGTTTGCCATCAAAGAGTTTACCATGCGTAAGACATTTCAGTATGGATGTGAGTATTACCGTTGTAATTACTGGTCACATAATTCTCAGAGTGAGAGATTAAAACTGGATGTCTATGGTTATGTTAAGTAGTGTGTATGCGCAGGGCTAAGTACTTGAAACTCCGAATTAGGTATGTTTTAATTCTTTTGGGGAAAGAAATTTGGGTAAATTTCTTTAAAGTGAGGGGGGATTGTAACGTTATTTTTTTTGAGAGACGGCCTGAATCGACAACCTTAGCCAGTTAATTGGAAATTATTTAAGATCCCTGGATATGCAACCAACTTAGCTCTTTACTTAGTAACTCTACTTAACTTTATATTCACACATTTTACGTAATTCACGTCCCCGGGAGCCAAACTGACCTGTTGACATAGCTCGTTTGCCCCTAAGGCCAACAGGAGTCAGGTAATAAAGGTAAATGTAAATCATAACCTCTAACAGGCCACATGTAATTCAAAACCAGGGAATAGGGCCGATGTAACAGGACTAGTGTCGCCAGGGGATAGGGTGTATTGTTGCCCCATTAAGGGCTAAGTTATTAGTTTCGTATCCCTTCCCTTGTGAACACATTTCTGGTTCGTGAGAGGTTATGCGCGGTAACTAGTTTAACGTCAGATAAGGCTCCGGGAGAATAGGTAGTTATACAAGAACGAAGTTATCTTAACTAGGATTGTGTGGATTAAGTAGGGAACAGGTAATCTAGGAATTTTAACCTCCAATTATAAAACGTAATAAGTTGCCAATAATAGAACTAATGTACCCGGAATGTCTTCACAGGGGATATTATAGATTATTGCGTAGTACATAATGAAGGGTTGAGCCCTCAAGTGATCTCCCATCCTCTGTGAACACATTTTTGGATGAGAGGTTAGATTCAATAGGAAGATTCGGCTTAAAATGTAGTACAAAGTATTGGCGACTTTTAGGAATACATGGTGAGACCCTATAGTAACAGTACCAAAGGAAATAGGGATAATTTGGTTAATTTCTATCTATTCCTAGAAGTCAAGGGTAGGCAACCAGTTATACGAGTAGTTTTATTTCGCTCATGCAGATATGTCTTTCCTTCTCTCACTTAATTCGGATTGGTTGACAGTTAGGAACATTTATTTGTATTGGTAATGAATTTTGTTAAGTTTATGGCCATACCTTCTAGAAGGTTCTTTTTTTTGTAGAGAAGGAACGATTAGTATAAAAGCGGACAGCTCCCCTGTTTCGCTCTCTTATTCTCTTATTCTCTTATTCTTAGTCTCTGTTACCGGTTGCTCTTATCCTCTCTTATTCTCTTGTGCTCTTATTCTCTTAGTCTTTTACGCTCTTACTCTCCGTTAGTTCTTACTCTTGCTCTTTGTTAACGTGAGTTATTTTAGTGATTTACTCTCTGTCAATCTCAGTGATTCTTGCCCTCCGCTATCGAGTGGTTCCTGATTCCGGGCGTAAGTGCGAGCGACAGAAAGTGGGACTCTCGCGAACATTGTGATCCCGAACCGGTTGGTGTGTGCACGGAACGACCGTTACGTGAACGCGGTGTTCCGTCGTTTCGTTTCGCGCGCTGACAGGCGACAGCGAGAGAAAGGGGGTTCCTGTTTCCTGTTCCGACGGTAACCCGTCCCGCAGCGACGCACATCCGAACCGAGCCATCCGAGGGACTTCGCATCTGTCGACAGGGGGGGCCCAGAGCCGTCCACGCCGTAGTCCCGCTACGACGCCAGAGCCGCCCTCGCAGTAGGACCAGCCACAACGACCGGGGACCTACGTAAGCAGCCCAGGGGTCAGCCCCAGCGACCAGGGACCTACGTAAGCAGCCCAGGGGTCGGCCACGACGCCAGAGCCGTCCACGCAGTTGGACCAGCCTCCAGTCCAGGGGTCCAGAGACGACGCCGGAGCTGCCCACGCCGATAGCCGTACCAGTCCAACCACCCTAGTCCAGGGGGCCTACGCCGGCAGTCTAGGCAGTCCCTCGAGGGTCAACGGCAGCGTCGCCCCGTACCGGTCAGGTTAGGGTTATTAGGGCACAATATTCTAGTGGTTGCATATCCGAGAGTGGGGTACTATATCGAACTATAGTATATTAAATTCATTTATGAGAGTTGTTCAAGTTTTATTTTTTGGATCTAACCTCAACCTCTCTCTTGGATGCGAATAAGCCTTCGTAAAGGTAAGTGAGACATCTGATAGCTGTGAGACGGTATCGTCTCCTCTTAACAACTAAAGGGGAGATCGAAGTATCAGTCAGGGCCGGGCTTTGTAGTTGTTGGCGCCCTTCTTTCATCGCATTATTTGGTCAACTTGTAGTTCACCCACGACCACTCACCGACGAGTTGAGTTAGTCGGGCCCTGTGAGTAAGATCATCGAACGTCTTGTAACGTTAATAGAAGTTAACGTTGCAAGCCTTTTGGCCTTTACATTATACCCGAAAAGGATCTCTCCGGCGTAGTCTATTAATACAAAAAATTAAGTTCTCACTGCTTCTATTGATCTTGATAAACATTATGAAGACTTTAAAGAAGAAATACAATCACAAATGTCAGAGTTCCAGGAACGTGATTCCGGATGGACCTTGAAAAATATCCTATTTTTTATGTGAACATTAACAAGTTTAGTGCAGTGTCGGCGTCCTCATACATCAAAATTCCTAAATCAATAGAATCGACCAAATGTATCCAAAAAAGATTCAGACAATGCATGCCACGTGTGGAGTATTATAGCAGCGATATTTCCAGCAACTGGTGAACCAACTCGAGTGTCGTCATACCCCCATTGCGATATTTTGTTAGATTTTACAGGCATCGATTTTCCTGCTAGGTTAAAAGGTTCAAATCTAAATTTGAAAATATCAATAATATTTCAATAAATGTGTATGGACTTGAAACAAAATTTCAAAATGGTAAATATGTTACCGAGGTGATGGGACCGTTACATTTTACACAACACCGTAAACCTACCCATGTGAACTTGTGGCTTATTTCAGATGATGATGATGGTAATAACCATTATTGTCTTTATAATTTATATTATGTGGGATACATTTTTATGTCCACCGTAATAGATCGTAACTAGAATTGATCTTCAAGTGAATGACTTCACAATAGGCCGCCGGCTGAACATATATACCCTGAACTCCCTGCTATTACATCTTAATTCTAATATGGTAGAAAAATACAACAGGTTTAAGCCCATATAAAATCTAAGCTTTTAAAAATTGCAACATGATCAACTCTCTTACTCCATAATGGTGCTTCCCTATTAATAGAACAACTTTCATTTTTCCATGACCACACATTATTAATTTTAGTAAATATATATTTTAATATATTTTATAATATATGTTTTTATTGAAGTATAATGTTTTATAATAATTATTAATTATTATGTTAATTGTTTGTCAATTTAGGAACCAATAAATTTCTTCGCCGATATTTATTAGAGGGTCAATCAATTGAAATCGTTTGAACACTTCGTTCAGCCATTACACTAATTTTCATTGCAATCCCATCCCCGCAGCTAATTTATATAATAGATGTTATTCACTCATGAACTATCCCCAGTCTAGGTGTAAATTGATGCTGCGCCTGGACAATTATAGCAAGTCAGACCCCTATTAAATCTTCCTAGACTTTTATGGATGATGTTCTGAAATTTGTGGTGTGAACCATAGATTCGACTAAAAAATTATGATGAATGATATAAAAGATCGTGTAAAAAGTCGACTACTTTCATTTAGTATTCAATGAAAACAATTATCCTGCGCAGCAATTCATGTAAGGTTCAAGATTAATGTTCAACTTCACACATGTCATGACGATGTGTCTCAAATGAACAGTTTGACCGGCCAACCGCAGTGCGAAAAAACCTTCTATAGTATTAAACTGGTTAATGAATCGCAAAAATGTTAATATATTGTAAGGGGTGTCACGTGGGGCTACCAGGCGGGTGGTCCCCACAACAGATGGCGCTCGTGCTAGGTGTTTGGCAGGTAGCGGACCGATGGGGGCGAGAAGCACGGGACAGAGCAAGGTCAGACGGATGACAGGGAGGTGTTCCGTGTTCTGAGGAGGCGTTCTGGGTATAATAGAGATCGTTTAGCGGTGCGAATAAAGACGTTGTATTTTTGGTGGAAATCTCGGTGTTTTAAATAAAAAGCGACCTAACAGTTTCAGAAGTGGGATAAACCATGCGTTCGGCGGACGAAATAAGTGGCGGCGGAGACGAGGAGATATCGTCAGGGTCCGAAGGCGAACGGACTCTGAGGAAAAAAGCGATGGCGTCCAGGACGCGCGGAAAGGCGTCACCACGTACTGAAGGTGGACAGGCGTTGGTGGCGTCTGAGGAGATCGCACGGGCCGTCGCGGTGGCAATGAAAGAGTTGTTGCGCGATAAGACGGCCCTGCGCACACTTGCCGACGCCGTCGACGGGGGCCAAGGGAGTCAGGACCAGCTGAGAGCGGTGTCGAAGACGCCGAGTGGTCGACGTTCTACGGAGAGTGCTCCGGCAGGGTTCAGGGTGAGCGGAGACATCCTGGACACCTTCGACCCAGACAACGAGGAGCAAAACGTTGAAAGGTGGCTCGCGAAGATCGACCGGCTGGGGTGGAGTGAGTACGAGAGGGTGTGCTTCATGCAGGCGAAGTTGCGGGGATCGGCCAAGGCGTGGTTCAACCGCCTCGACGACTACGACCTAACCTGGGCTCAATGGAAGGCGACCCTGAGAGCGGCGTTCCCAAGGAGTCGGGACTACGCCGAGGTGATGGAGGAGTTGGTTGCGAGGCGCAAGCAACCTACGGAGAGCATGATGCGTTATTACCATGCGAAGATGGCCCTTCTAGAGCAGTGTAGTATCCAAGGCGAGGATGCGATCTCGCTCCTCATCCGGGGACCGCCACTGGAGCTACAGGCGAATGCGCGGGCGTACAGGTGTTCTACTCCAGGTGAGTTATACTCTGGTTTTCTCTCCTGTCTAGATAGGTACAAGGCGGCAGGCGGCAAAAGGCGGTATGGGGAGACGAGGCCAGTAGCGACGACGGTGACATCTGGGACGGCGTCCAGGGCACCAGTGATTCCTGAGGGGACCCCTAAACGACCGGACCGACTGGTGAGGCTAACAACGCACCTGAGCCGGGATTGGCCCAAAGCCCACATGGAGCGCTGCATGGTCTGCGGGAAGGCGGCACATCGCAGACATGAGTGCCCAAGGCGGACGAGCAAGCCAGGTGGTGAACAAAGTACTTCGAAGCAGGTGAGGCTACTTGGGGATACTGCTTGCAAGAAATGGGCGCATGTAGGGGATGGGGTTAAATTAAAGGCGTTTTTGGATACTGGGAGTGAACATAACCTGATCACTTGGGAGGGGTGTCAGCGTTTACGGGGCCTTACCATCAAGGGGACTGATGTGTTGTTGACAGGGTTCGACGGCGGGACGGTCGAAGGCAAAGGCGAGATTGAGGTGAGCGTCCAGGTGGATGACGTCACACTTAACATTAAGGCGATTGTTGTGGATGCCGACCTGGCTGGTGCAGAGCTCCTACTGGGCCAGCCGGCAATAGGCGCTTCGGGTGTGGTGCTCACGGTTCGAGAGGGTAAGGCGTATCTGTCGCGAATCGTTGAGCATCTATAGCAGGTGGCAGAAGGTGTTGGTGCTGACGAGGTGTCCAGGCGATTCCGAGTCATGGCGATCGACGACGTAGTGATTCCTCCAGGTGAGCGTAGACAGGTACCAGTACGAGTGGAAGGCGCCCCTCCAGGTGACGAGGATGCTGTGTACTTCGCGAAGCTGAGGACACACCAGGAGCAGGCCACGACCGTGACGTTGGGGCCGGCACTGCTCCAGGGCCATGACAGGGCGGTCACTCTGGTGAACCAGGGGTCACACCCGATCCAATGGGCGAAGTGTCGAGTGGTGGCTCGGGCCGAGGTGTTGGCTCCGGAGGAATGGCGGAGGATTCAGAGGGCCTCGAATATACTCAAGGTGAGTGCTTGTTTAGATAAGGGCGAATTGACATTGTCGGATATAACTGTGGGTGATATAACGGAGCGGGAAAAGTTAGATTTGGTGCAGGTACTGCAGGAGTTGGCATGTTGTTTCTCCGCGAATAGTACAGATTTGGGTGTGACTTCTTTAGGTGAAATGAGCATTGAGTTGACGACTAGTAAACCGGTGTACTATAGACCATACAGGTTGGCGGTATCGGAAAGGCAAAAGGTGCAGGAGAGAGTAAATGCTTTGATGAAGGCGGGAGTGGTGCGAGAGAGTACGTCAGCATATGCGAGCCCCGTGGTGCTCATACCAAAGAAAGACGGTGACTTTCGGATGTGTGTGGATTATAGGGCGTTGAATCGGATTACGGTTAAGGACAGGTATCCAATGCCTCTGGTGGAGGATCAACTGAATAAACTGGTGGGTAAGCGATGGTTTACATCTCTTGATTTGGCGCAGGGTTCCTTTTAATTTAGGAAGTTCATTAAGAACTTTGCGTTATTGGCGAAACCGCTGACAGAGCTGACCAAGAAGAAGGTGCCTTGGCAGTGGGAGCGAGAACAGGAGGACGCTTATGAGGCACTAAAGGTGGCCCTGGTGAATCGACCGGTCATGGCATTGTATGATAGTCGAAAGGAGATTGAGGTGCATACAGATGCCTGCAAATGGGGATATGGTGGCATTCTGCTGCAGCAGCAAGAAGACCATACCTGGCGACCTGTCTTCTATTTCAGCAAAAGAACGACCGGGGCAGAACAGATGTACCATAGCTACGAGCTAGAGACGCTGGCTGTAGTTGAGGCGGTGAAACGGTTTCGGATCTACCTGGTGGGTGTACATTGCAAGGTGGTGACTGATTGTGCTTCTATCAGGGCGACTTTGTTGAAAAAGGACGTAATTCCTCGGGTGGCTCGGTGGTGGATGGTGTTGCAAGAGTACGATATGGAGGTGGAGTATCGACCGGGCGCTAGAATGCAACATGTTGATGCCTTGAGAAGGAATCCGGTGAATGTCATGACGATCGACATGGCTCAGGGTGATTGGTTTTATACGGTTCAATTGCAGGACGACAAGGTGCAGTCTATTATCCGAATATTGAAAATGAAAGGTGCTACGAGTACAGGTTATGGTGACTATGTAATTAAGGATGGAAGGTTGTACAGGCGTACTGACCTAGGTGATTGGTTGTATGTACCCGCAATGGCGAAGTTTAACTTACTGCGGAAGCATCATGATGAAATTGGTCATCCAGGGTTTGAAAGGTGTTGGCGACTGGTGAGGGAGACCTACTGGTTTCCTAAAATGAGGCGGTTTATTAAAAAGTACGTGGACGCATGCATACCGTGTGCATTTGCGAAGGGCAATACCGGACGAGGTGAAGGGTTTCTGCAAGTGCGGCAAAAGGCGATGATTCCCATGGATACGGTGCATATAGATCATTTGGGTCCGTTTGCAAAGAGTGTGAGAGGGTATGTGTATGTGTTAATGATTGTGGATGCGTTTACAAAGTTTACAATTGCACGGCCCACACGGTCTTTGAGGTCTGGTGAAACGATCGACATACTAAAGGTGGTGTTCGGAGAGTATGGGTACCCGAGGCGAATAATATCCGATCGAGGACTGGCGTTTGCTAGCAAGGCGTTTGGTGAGTTCTTAGCAGAACGGGGTGTGCGGCACGTCTTGAACGCGATCGCAACACCTAGGGCGAATGGTCAGGTGGAACGTCAAAACCGTACCCTTGTTAATGCGTTGGGAGCCAGTGCGGAGTGCGAAGCTAAATGGGATGTATGTTTGCCTGATGTTGTGTGGGGAATGAATCACTGTGTGAATAAAAGTACTGGATACGCCCCGGCTGATCTCCTGTTCGCTGCGACAACAGGGGCGGTAGCAGATCTCGCGGCAAGTAATAAAGACGTTGAGCAGGACCGGGAAGGTGGTGTTTCTGAGAGATCTGAGGTGACAGGCGAGACACTAGTCCACGCAAGGGAAGCTCGAACGAGTGAGTGTGAGGGTGTCTATGGAGAGAGTTACTAACGAATCGACGGCGAAAAGCCGCCGCAAATCTGACCAAGGTGGGTGAACGAATGAAGGCGCACTACGATAAACGGCGTAAGGTTGCAACCGAATACAAAGTAGGAGACCTGGTGTTATGGCGCACCTCATTAACTTGCTCTAATGAGAAAGGTGTGAACCGGAAACTGAGCGGCAAGTATGGTGGGCCGTATCGAATTCAAACGGTGTTAGGAGGCGATAGGTATATCATAACCTCGGTAAAGGGGCTAAGAGGTTATAAGAATTTTTCAGCAACGGTGGCCGTTGATTCTCTCCGAAAATATGAGAGCTCACAAGTTGACTGTGTTAGCAGTTCAGGGGAGAGCGGCGAGAATTGACCGGCACCGGTGTGCGAGTCTGCGTCGTTGTATTAATGGGGACTATTAATTTTTCAGGCTGGCCGGATGTAAGGGGTGTCACGTGGGGCTACCAGGCGGGTGGTCCCCACAACAGATGGCGCTCGTGCTAGGTGTTTGGTAAAGTCACTAGATATTGAAAGTAGCGCAATTCATTGTACCAATGAGTTAGAGAGAGAGACGCCTATTTGGGACACAATATGGCGGATTCTGTCAAATTTGTTTAATTTCTGTAATCCGCTGTCTGCTGTCAATTGTTGAGAGTAAAGTCACCAGATATATGTAGTGTATATATAGTCCATATAGTAATGGACATCCTTCATTAAACAGAAAGGGGCTCAAAACGGCTCCTCCTTGAAAAGGAACGGACACCGCCAGCCATATAATGTCTACAGTGGAAGCTCGGCTATTCGGCTTTCAATCTACAACGCCACAATATTAATTGGTACTCGAGGAATCAACTATCACCAACATTCCCCTATAACCAATATTCTTTATTCATTAAAATTAAAAATGCATAACCTGTACAAAATTCAAATAAAGTTGACAGACGAAATACGGAACATTAATACCTTTACATAATACGGTTGGAACAAAACTAACAAAAGACATTTTACTTTGGCATTACTGATTTGAGACACAATATGGCCGCTCAATTGCGCTACTTTATATATCTAGTGACTTTAGTGTTTGGTAAAGTCACTAAATGTGGAAAGTACCGCAATTCAATGTCCCAACGTGTTAGAGAGAGAAGTACATTTTCGGACACAATATGGCGGATTACAGCTACAATCTGCCTGTTTCATGCCTATTGTTGTGTTTTGTGGGTTGTGGGTTATGTGTCATAGTGTGTCATATTTGTTCATTTCATTGTATAATATAGTTGTAAATTAATTTTTATATACATTTTTCTCTCGTGAAATTTCGTTTTTACTTTTTGGGAATAAAAATGCCAAGTTGTGTTTTATCTTTTAAAACGAGCAAATTTTTGTTTTCTATTTTGAATTTGGCGCGGCGCAGCGCGGACACAATATGGCCGCCCATTGCGATACTTTCTACATTTAGTGACTTTAGTGTTTGGCAGGTAGCGGACCGATGGGGGCGAGAAGCACGGGACAGAGCAAGGTCAGACGGATGACAGGGAGGTGTTCCGTGTTCTGAGGAGGCGTTCTGGGTATAATAGAGATCGTTTAGCGGTTGCGAATAAAGACGTTGTATTTTTGGTGAAAATCTCGGTGTTTTAAATAAAAAGCGACCTAACAATAATGTTAATAGCGCATTGTTCATTGTAATTATTCGTATAATTTAAGTAAATAAGTAAACATTGAAGTGTTGATTGCACGACCATGTGCCTGTGTACATGTGAAAAATTAGTACATCGGCATCCATATCCGTCAAAACAGTTATAGGAATAAACTGAAATGAAATCCGTATCAATAAATTGTTAATTTGAAATGACGAAATTGGACAAATATATCAAACTTTTTCTTTGTATTATTGAGATTATTCAGAATAATGATAATTTTGTGATAATAATTCAATTCCATTATAAACGTATGCCATTTTTCATCAATGTTTGCTTATGATGTTTCACGTAAAATTATCGTCCGTAAACCGACTTTACAGGCAACCAATTTTTTTTAAATAATTCTTGTCGTCTTGATTCATACTCTCAAAATAAAGCAAGAAATTGTTTTCAAAACATTCTTTGATTAATGTGCACAAGAATAATCCTGGTTGGCGAGCTTTTTTCTTTTAGTAATTAATTTTTCGGTTTTGCCATAATCACTTCTAGAGATTCCGCTCTTATTACGAGACCCCATTTTAAATATATGTATTTTTTCCCATTCTAGGGCAAAATCTTGGGTACTGCATGTCAGAGAGGATTTGTTATCAGATCTTAAAAAAGCACATGATCTCTGAGTCTCTGGAGCACATTTTGAGAATAGAATGTTTACTTTATCCAAAAAACGTTTTATATCTACTGCAGTTCCCACAATATTTGTGTCTAATTGATCTTTCACTGGCAATTGTTCTTAGTCTAAAATGAACGTCTTACAGGATCTGGTCATTCTTCGAGGTGTACCATTTTTGTTAACTAATAATTTGTATTTTCGTAGAATCAATTTCCTTTGTCTAATATGTCATAGAGTTCGCTCGGATTGTTAAATTTTAACCCTCCATGAGTTCGAACCTATTTTCTCGGAATGGTCATAAATGAAAGAAAAACGCTACTGGTTGACTGCGGGAACGAACTAGTGTGCACAGGTGTGGATTAATAACAACCCTAATGTAATATTCCAGGTACTTGGAATACAAGCAATAAAAGTTTGGTGGTGGAAATACCGGAAAGCTCGGACATCCCGAGCAGGCAGTCGAACTCCATGTTAAACAGGAAAATACGGAACTAAAAGGAGAAAATGAGCCGTTTAAAAAAATTAGAGCTTGTATTGAAAACAAACAATACATCCTTAGAAGAGTATAAAAAATTAACCCATAAATTCTGCAAATCAGAAGAGTTGGCCAACTTTATTAATATTCTGGTATCTAAAAGTATGCATCCTTCAAAAGGTTGTAGGTATTCAAAAGAGTTTAAAATATTATGCTTGGCTATGTTTTTACCGGACCAAAATTATGTAAAAATATATTGATTAACCTTTCTTATTTGACGAGTCCAGACACTTTGTAAAAACTAATTAAATAAGTGATCAAAGTTAATTTATTTTATAATTCCTCCAAATATGTACTTACAGGCTTCAAGGAAATTGAAGAGGGTGACTGTAGGTTTAAACCACCAATGCACGTTTTAGTTTTAATGAATGGAGGTAGTTATCAGAAATGGAAGCATACATTATGCTATTTTTCACATATTCAAGTTGTCCAGGTTTCAATTTGAAAAACATAATTACGGAGGCAATCATCCAATTGGAAAATATTGGGTTAACGATGCAGGCAACGACATGTGATATGGGGTCAAATAATATTTTCATGGCGAAACTGTTAAATGTAACTGAGGAAAACCATTCTTTTTCATAAATAGTAAAAAAAAAATGTTTTTCTGTTTGACATCCCTCATATAATAAAAGCGATAAGAAACATCCTATTAAAATCCAATTTCGTAGATAAAAATTCAGTATTAAGCTGGCAACACCTTAAAACTTTTTATAATATTGACAAACTGAATAGTATTCGGGCAGCCACGAAATTATAAGTTTCCCATGTTTATCCAACCGATTTCGAGAAAATGAAGGTACAATTTGCATCTCAAGTTATAAGCAATACAGTATCTACAGGTATGAAAATGTGTGTATATTTTAAAACTCACCAGAAGCAATTCATACAGCTATTTTGTTCGAGCGAATGGATAAATTATTCGATTTATTTAATTCATCACAAACATCATCTACGAAAATGTATAATCGAGCCTTTAAAGGAAATGACTACCAATTATCTTTTTTTAAATCTTCAACAGGGTGCAAATTTACAATCGTCCTAAGAATGTTACTAATAAATTGAAATGCATTAATTCTTTAAAAATTACAATAAATGGGTTGCTTCAAATTTGGTACAATGTAAGGTGTATAGGATTCAAGTCTCTGTTTCCTCGTAGATTGAATCTAGATTGTTTGGAAAATCATTTTGGTCTTATTAGACAACAAAGTGGAAATTGCAGCAACCTATCACCTATACAATTTCATAGAGCGTTTAGAAAACTTTTGTGTTTAAATTTATTTCATTCTGGGACGGAATGGGACGGGAAGTAGAGACGTTTTCTTTTCTTTTCTCAGCATTTGTTAAAAATTTTGAAAATTTTTCGACCAAAGAGAATATTTTAAAACGCCTTGTTGAAATAGGCCAAAACAAATAATTACATTCACCCTTGTCTGCATTTCCCGAAAGAATATATTACTACTCTATAAGTATCAAATTGTCGCGATGCGGCCCCAATTAGCGGAAATAGGTCGCCGTCTAAGCTTATTCAGCACCGAGGCGACCTTAAACCGAAGGACGATACGACTCTCGGACAGGTACGACATCACGTTTATAAACATCCCGCACATATTTATACAGCGGGATCATAACGATCAGGGGGTCAGTCTGTCACCTAGTATTACGTCACGCTGCCCGTCTGAGAGCCCGTCCTTTTCGGCATGCCGCTAATTGGAGGAGCCTCGCACCTGCTGCCCTTCGTCACTCTAAAGTAAGCAACCACCTCCCTTTTGACCTTTTTTCTCATTTGTTATCATTGACTTATTTGCCTTAATTTTGTATGATGTTCTCTCCCTTATTTTTTTATGCTCAAATAAATATTGTATGTGTTACCATGCTTTCTTTTTAGCTTCTACCTAGCTACACCCCCAACCAGAGCACTCCCTTTGGACCCTAGGTCCTCAGGCGTGTGACAAAATTATTTTACACTTTGAAGTATATAAATAGAAACTTTAAAAACATTAATAAACACAAATTGTTTGGATACATTTATAAGCGTTAATGTGGTATATTTTAGTAACTGCTTTTTATATAAGTGACAAGTACCTACCAATGCACCCAAAAAAACGCAAAAGGGTATAAAAACACTATTAAATCACATATTATCTATTATTGCACCAACCAAAATTTAAACTCTAGGACGGTTCTGTAAGGGTTAATGTAATATACCTCAGACCGTTACCACCGGTTGTTACCAAAGCACGTGCGTTCAGGGTCATTGAGGATCGTATCGAACCTCTCTTTCTGTTGGTCTTCGGACTTTTAGTTATTCTTGTGCTGGTACTAACTTAGACAAACGATTGACTAGAGGTGACCTCGGTGTCAATGCCCTCGACTCTGCATGCAAATCGCACATTGGTATTTCCAAAAATGTAGCTTTGAAGGACAGACATAAGGCCGATCGTGAGATCGAACACAGAGCTTGGAAACGTGTGAAAAGCAAGGACGCATCTTTGGGTAGCGAACAAGAAACGGGGAAATGTAATCGAGTATTTCGATAGTTTCGGTAATCTGAAACCACAAGAACTCGTCCGATACTTTAGGAAGTCGGATCATTTTTTTTTTATAACAGAGACCGTTATCAAAACTTTACTTCGAGTAACTGCGGTAATATCTCGAATTTCTCTATAAAAATGAGTATGGACCGGTTCGCTATTCAATCATGTCTCAGACTTTCACGTTAAAGAGTCATACCTAAAGCCGTACCTTTGCTCTCCATAAAGTTCCTGACACCGATCCAATTAGATCCATATTTTGAGTACGAATTAGATTTAATTGGATTCCATTCATATACCATTCCGAACATAGAGGAGGGTTCGAAAATCAAATATTATTCGAAAGAGAACGTCGACACAACGCATTTCATCAGCATTCCGACAGGTAATTACGAAATCACTGATATCGAGAATTACTTTAAAAAGTTCCTGATACCCGAAGATATATTTTTGTTGAGGCCTAACAATAACACCTTAAAGTACGAACGATTTCTGAAGGAATATGGTATCGATTTTCGAGCTGAGTATACCAGACTCGCCTAACTCCTAGGATTCACTCCGAGACTTTTAGGAGGAAAAGTGCACGAATCCGATTTACCTGTGGGCATTGTGAAAGTTCGAATCATACACATCGATTGTAATATTATCGGTGGTTCGTATTAGAACGATCGACCATCACATACCTACCCTATTCGAGTTTCCCATTAACTCCGACCCTGGGTTCGCTATCAACGAAATTTCTCGAAATCTAGTACATTTACCCGTTATTCGAAGTGCGATAAGTAACATTGTAACAACTACAATAAAATTCACCCCAAAGACCCCTCGTAGCTTCCTCTCTGAACCAGCGTTCGCACCCACCAGATCGCCGAGGGTAGATCCCCGCTACCATATCGCCGCCTCCCTACCCCCCGCTCCAAGTCGCCACCAACGCCATCCGAGGGAATTATACTCAGCCCGGGGTGCGCACGGCGCCCCGACCCCACTACTCGCCCACCGTCGCCGACTTCACCCTTCCCCACTCGGACTGATGGCTACCTGCCACCGTCATCCCCACACACAGACACCATCCCCCACGACGGAGCCTCCTACCGCTGCGACCGGAGCTCGACCCAGAAGACCAATCGCAGGAGGTACCCCACTGGGACCGAAGGATGACATTGGGACGCAGAGAACCCGAACGCGAGACGAATCCTCTGACTTACACTAGCATCACAGCACCTCTCGGTGGATCGGTTGGTCTAGTGCTGGACAAAGAGGACACATCGAAAATCGTTGCTACGTGGCACCCAGGGTGGGTCGACAACGAGCCGAGAGAGGAGAGCAATCCGACAAGTATAGACCTGAATATAGATTCGCGATAATGCTAGTGTCATCATTCGTTCGTATTCAATTAAAGACTAACTACCAGACGTTTGTTTACTTTTGGGCTAACCTACGAATTTACCAGGACTTCAAATCAATGAGGTCTTACATCACATTAACGGTTCTCGATAAAAATTTTGAATCTGTCAATTTTCGTGGTGAACAGACTCTCATTAGATTGAAATAAGAAAATCGTTAATCTTGGGTGTTTAATATAAAAGAGGTAGTCTGAGGAGTGCAACTGCAGTAACAAAAAAAACGTTAGAGGCAGCAGCAGCAGCAGCGATTGTCCCGATCGAACGCTACTTTTCACAACGCCATAGGATATGTTGTCAACTAGATTTTCGACCTGTATCTGAAGCTCCAAAACGATGATACGATCACGAGTACAAAACGTCACACGTACCATCCATTCGTAAAATCATATCTAAAGAATGATATTCTCGAAATTACGGCGACCAGAAACGACGCTTTTCTTAACCTACACGACTCCAAAATAAAAACCTATGGGAAACTAGAGAAGACATCCGGCGATGGAGAGCTGACATTCGTAAATAACGCAGTCGAGTTTTTATTCGATTCCATGTCATACCTATTGAATGGAATCGAAACAATGTGATTGTGAAATGTGAAACAACCAGGTCTAGTGAGTTTGATTCGAGGTTATCTATGCTATAATGACGATGATAGTAGACATTTGGAAAAACGTAGTTGGGGTTTTACCGAAAAAACCCACCATTAACGGAAATGGAACCTTCGTTAGGTTCCATTCCACTTTCGCATTTCTTCAACATATTCAACGACCATAAAATGTAATGTTCGAAAGACACACTATTCGAGTAGTTAGAGCTCGTAACGACGTCAATTGCGTTATGGTTACCGGAGCAAATACTACTTATGACATTACTATAACTGAGATGTTATTGAAAATCCCACACGTCGTTCCCAATGTTGAAATGAAACTGAAACTGTTGAAACCCATAAAAATGATAGACCGTTCATAATCGGATTCCGAACTTAGCAGCTACACCCGCTACCAGGTCTCAATGTGGGTTCAACTAATGCCGTTTGGTCGATCCAAACGATGAACAACCAACATTCACCTCGATTCGCAATCATTTCATTCCAGACAGACAGACATGATGAAAAAACGGCGGACATTATAAAATTCGATAATCGTAACATATCCGATATATGTTTGAATTTATCTGAGCGATATCCATAAGAACCACTAAATTTAAATATCGAAATCATTGATTATGGTGAGATTCATGATAGTTATGTGGATTTAAACAATTTCTAGAAAGGTGACTATTTCGGTTCGAAGAAACCATTACTCGATATGAAAAAATTTAAAACTATGACACTTCGTTGTCGATTGTTCACGCCAAGACGAGCAAATTAAATCATCGATCGTGGACGTCACCATCGAGTTCCAAGCGAAGACCGGATCTCCTGCCAACACTAAAGCTTATTGCATCATAGTGCATCATTATTTACGAAAGTGTGTACGATTAAGCCACGTCACGTAGTGAGATGGTGTGAAACATCTATTATTCTCAAACAGATTATCGAACATGAAGGTACACTTTGTCGATATTCGAGCTCACGATGAATTCTTCACCGGAATTTATTGCAAAAGAAATGGCAATTTATGATGGAACTCGCATGAATCATTACTTGTTTGAGGAACCTGTATCTTACGACTTATCTAACTATGATAAGAAGCAAGTGCAATACTGTACCACACACATAAATGGACTCCGATATACTTTTTTATTATGTACAATACAAAAAACTAGACATTCACGATGCTGATATTGTTTAAGTAAGAGGACATCATATAAAAAATGTTTACCCGACGCCCACCTACACAATCGAGAAAAGATGACGAATATCGTCAACATCCAACGACTTCCAGACAGTCCTGATACATCCAAATATCAACGTGAAATTCCACGGTGTATGAATCAGAATAATTAATGTAATTGCTTTTATATGTGCAGTGTATGAAATTGTTATAAATTATACTCTTGGTTTTTAAACTGTGTTCCACAATAAACAAATATACGGAAAATATTAGTTTAATTTCTCAGTATTCATTAACATGGTCGCGTTCGGGTCAAACTCTTTACTACTCTCGACAGTACTTAATAATATCCTATATATTTCACCACCACATAGTGCACAGGATGTGTTTATATGTTTCGAGATAAATGCCAGTTGGCCAGAAAAATGGGTGAAGATGGAATCCTTCACATACAACCGACACACACCAACTTTGATGACGAAATTACCTGGCAATGCTACAGGCTACAAAATACATGCCGTCTACCAAAATTGCACGTTTGAAGATTCGACATAGCGGAATCTAACTAGCGTGCACCCTACTACCCAAATTTCGAACAATACATATTTTTTAAAGTGGTACATCGTCTTCAGTGTGTCACTGCTGCTCATCATAACTGTAACAATATCCAAACTCACATCCTCCAGGTTTTTCTCCAAGTGGCGACTCATCGTATGGGTAGAAAAAGAAAATGTCTCAACCATGTATAGATGTAATGTATTCAATAACAAACGGTGACCGGTTTCGGCTACAAGCCATCATCAGACCTAATAAAACAAACGAACAAATATAATAAAGAACATAGACCAGATTAAATCCATAAAACCAACAACACTAACCATAAATACATGTCGCATTCCGGCCCAAAGGTAGAAACCTTCGTAGAAGTAGTGATGAAATATATATTAAACCAATGATGTTGCCAGGAAATTGAGATCATGAGGAAAAACCACTCAATACTCTTCTCTTAAACGATGTTCAATAAAAATCAATCGTATACAGCGGAAAGCGTGTCAAATGTGTGACATAACCTATAAATAAGCATTACCAACTAACAACCAACAACTAATACGGGTACGGACGGGACAACAACTTACCTAACATCACGAAACTAATGAATTGAGCCATGAATTAAAATTGTTGTTAAAACTTTGTAACACAAAAATCAACTTTAATATTAGGAATTCTTAATATAATTAACTGTGAAAGCCATTAACGGGCTAGCAAAGAGGTTTTTTTGGTCATTGAGGAAGCCCTCTACTTCAGAATGAATGAGAATCTCTAAAGTTTCTAGCAAATTCAAATTTCTAAAGCGGTCTTCGAAATGCAGGGGAGTAAAACTAGTGTCTATAGTTAAACTATGCTTCTGTGTAAGGATATTTATTATTATTATTTGTTATGAATGCTTACCAATCAGAGGTTCCTATAGATAAAGTAAGGGAGAAGTGTTTTGTGTCTATGGAATCATCATTACCTAGGAAACCTAGGTCACAGGAAGCAAAAGAATTGTGTAAAGTTATATTTTGCATGTGTGTAGCCTATAGCATGGAGCTATCAAGAGTATTAAGTAGAACTGCTGCTCTAGCATCAGATGCAAATCAATTTGTTATGAATGCTTACCAATCAGAGGTTCCTATAGATAAAGTAAGGGAGAAGTGTTTTGTGTCTATGGAATCATCATTACCTAGGAAACCTAGGTCACAGGAAGCAAAAGAATTGTGTAAAGTTATATTTTGCATGTGTGTAGCCTATAGCATGGAGCTATCAAGAGTATTAAGTAGAACTGCTGCTTTAGCATCAGATGCAAATCAATTTGTTATTACTTTATTATATTTGTTCGTTTGTTTTATTAGGTCTGATGATGGCTTGTAGCCGAAACCGGTCACCGTTTGTTATTGAATACATTACATCTATACGTGGTTGAGACATTTTCTTTTTCTACCCATGTAACAATATCCGTCTGCCAGTGTTATAAATATGGAGCTTAAAGAATTTTTTATTGAATATGAGGACGTTCCTCTACCACGGTATAGACTCAGATTTTCTAATTGCAACGAGCTCTAAATATCTAAATGGAAATGATGCCGACATCTATTCGTGGACGCCATTATGTGAGCTGCCGTTGGTCACTCAACTGTAGCAAGAAATGTCCGGAGACGTGTTTGTGTACAGATCGACTATTTCACCGCGAAGCTATGCCGCTATGCAAAAAATTATGAAAGTGTAGTGACCTATATGGAAATACACGCAATTAAATGTCGACTGTTTTATTTTAATATAACGCCTCGAGTTTCAACCTTCACACAAGTTCTGACAAGTTCCTAGCCAACGAATCTGTTGAAACTTCTATAGTAAATCGAGGCAGTTCACTGACATTCCACCACCCTGCGTCATGACCTTGACGAATCGCATACTTGAAACTTGCGCGTTGGCCGAGTTTGTTCGCCGCCGCCGCCGCCACCACCAGCTGGACCCCGAATTCAGTCTCGAAAAAGTGTTCATAATATTTAGAGCTACCACTACCAAATATTGAAGTTAAAAGTTTTTTGCTCCAATTCGGTGACTATGTCACAGCTGCACATTAGGCCTCTTAGAGCTCCACGATATAGTGGAAACCAGAGAAGCAGAACAACGTGAATCTAAATATGGGACACATTTCGTTAGCTGCCTCTGGTACAGAGATATAGCCACAGAAGGGCCGGACACCTGCTCTTGAATTTCGTGGAGTTGAGAATGTCGGAGAAACGAAAAGCACGTAAAGCCTTGACTTGTAATTACAACTTCTTTCGAGAGTCGAAAATAAAAATTGTTCTTTTTTGAAACTTTTTTTGGTTTCTATTCATACGAAGGGAAGTCAAACGCCTAATTCGATGGTGTTTCTTTTATCACAGTTTTATTACAACATAGATATAGTTTGTGACATCCTGTTACAAACTGGTAGAGCGTTAAGTTCATTGATTTTTATTCACCCCCTTAAATGTTCCACAACCTTGCTGGTTCTTGCTTTCTTGCTGAGAAAAATTACAAGCATCTCGAGTAAATGAATTTTTTTTTCGTGTTTATTAATTTGAGAACTAAGTAAGCCCGATAATTTTGTTATGTACACATAATGATATGTGGTAGTCGAGTCGGGAATGTCTAGAGAACGATCATTCTCAATAATCAATAAATTTACGGGCTTTTCTTTGATATGGTTCAAAACTCTAATCGGTAAATCCTCGTACATATCTTTTGTTGTGCGTTTCGATGACACGTCCTCCGCTTCATCATCGGATTCCGAAAGCGTGTCGATGTCAACAGTTTTACCTACGTACCATGTGTCTGTTCTGTGCCTTAATGAAATGCCAGGAACAAATGGGGCTACCTTTAATTAAAGTTAAACAAGCGGTTGACACCAGATGGATCTATGTCCTTATAATGCTCGAAAGACTTCTGGAAATTACAGATCCTTTAACTGTGGCTTTAACAAATTTGTCAAAGGCTCCTGAACAGTTAGATGCCTCAGAATGGCTTATTGTAACAGATTGTGTGCCCATATTAAAACCCCTAGAATTATTAACAGTTGAACTTTTAGGAGAAAACTACATCACCATGTCTGGTTATTCCACTTATTCGAGCGTTACAACTTCGCTCAAGAAATATAGTGCCAAAAAACAGACAGGATTATGGCTGCAAAATAGTTTAATTGAAATTATTTCAAAACGCTTAGGCACACTTGAATTAAACATGATTGTAGCCAAAAGCACATTTCTCGATCAAAAGTTGCCTTTGACACAGACGAAAATTATAGAAAAACTCAAAGTTGGAATATTGATGAAATTGCAGCAAAAAAAAAGGAAACCATCACGCGCATACAGTACCAATATAACCAATACTAGTAATACTAGAATATCTCTTTCATTTGGTATTATTTTGACAAGAAGCTTGAGGAAATTAAAACAACAACTCCAAGTACAACCGCCACTCTTTTTGTAAGACAATATTTAGAGCTGCCCCACATTGAAAGATCTGCAAATCCGTTGGAGTTCTGGGAGAAACATAAATATATGTTGCCAGAATTATATACGCTGCACAAAAAATATGTGTCCCAGCAACTTCTGTACCGAGCGAAAGACTCTTCTCCAAGGCTGGCCATATTACCAATGATAGGAGAAACAGACTATTAGGGAAAAAATTGGACATGATTTTATTTTTAAACAGTATCCTATAACGCGCTGTTAGCAAAATACACAAGTTGTCACTAAAAGTGTTGGCCAAAGTTTCCAGTAATTCTAAAATATGCTAACACTGTTTAGTACCACCCTGTAATGTAATGTAATGTTGTATTCGTCCAAACTCTTGTCAAATGCATGTAGAATGTGTACCATATCAATATCTGACGCGTTGGAGTATTTTTTGGTGACTATTTTTTTTTACATTTATCAAAATCTGTACCAGTGGAAGGGCACACACCATATGAACTTTTTTCTTTTCTACATTCATCAAAATCTGTACCAGTGAAAGGGCACACACCATATGAACTTTTTCTTCCTAACACCTAATCTTCAAGATCCAATAGGCCCGAACGATGTTAGAGTAAATCCCAATTTAGCCTCTTGGGCTCCCTTACTATAAGTAATGTACGCTTAATGTAAAATAATTTATATATTATATTTTATTATTCAATTTTTCATTTCATGTTATTCCCTTAACTGGACTTTGACACGCACAAAATTCGCAATGGACAAACGAGACAGTTAACACCTTCCTTGCATATTGGGCATTAAAGTTAATCTACATCTCCTCAAAAGTGGTAACATATTTCATTTTGGCACCATCACATCTGAATACATTATTTTAAAGAAGTTGCCTGAAATTTCCTTTTGTTTCAGATTCCCACGATGGCTGTACAGACCTCCAACCAGAGGACATCCACAGACCGCACAAGGTCCAGCCAAATTGAGTAACAAAGGCAACTTCCGACTCTAGCAAAGTAGAAAAACCCCGCGCAATCGCAGACAAGAAACTCGATGCTCACCGTCACCATAGTGCAAAGTAACAAGCAACAGTGCATCAATGCAATAAGACATCCATATAAACCTCTAAAAACATATCGCTATGCAAGTATTTTTTCTTAAAGACCATGAAATGCAAACACATCATATTAGAGGTATTTTTAGTTATTATTAGTTGCTTAGTGATAGAGCTTCCATTTGTTGCCACCAGGGGAAAGATAACTTAAAACCCCTTGAAGTTTGTAAACAGATTCAAAACCTCATAGAGCAAACTGATAACAAAACTAGAATCAAATAGATAAATTGTTTTGAACTACATAGGCAGATGTATCGTATGAAAGGAAGTTTGTAACCACTTTCAGGAATAACACCAACGTACATTGGCTAGTACTAGAGCTTCCATATGTTACAAGAGGAGAAAAGTTAACCAAAGCCCTTGAATTTTGTAGAGAGCTTCAAACCCCATAGAGCAAACTGATGGTAATAATAGAAACCATCTTAATATATTACAAAATTTAATAACGTGCTGGCGTTTGCTTCAGATCGGTCAACTCGATTAAGATTCCTGGCAGAGGTCCATATTGTATTGAACAAATCTTCTGCAGGAGAAACACCAACTAACGTTGGCATTTTCTTGGATACTGGAAACGTGCAAAGATATAAAGGCCCAGGTTCAGATGGAATCCAGGTAGAGCTTAACCTATTGCCGGCAATTTTGCCTTCGATAAAAGGCAATATAGAATGTCTGAAACAAGGAAAATTCCTAAAAAGGTGGAACCAGGCGAACCTGATAATTTTAATGAAGAATGAAAGGCAAACTGATGCCCAATTTACTATATGAACACGATAAGAGTGACTGCTATGCAAAATAAACCTGATAAGGGAACAAGCTGTAGTGTGCCCAAGACAGTTTCGGAAGAAAATCAGCTGAGAACGCAAGCAATCGTTTCATAGGGGCAATACAAATAATGTGACCATAAAAAAGAAGAGACCAAAAAATGCGTGGAATGTCAAAATACACCGCTTCCCGCCTACGATCCACTAACACACAGCAATATATTGAGTTAAAAAAAATCTGACACATCGCCATGTATACCATGTGGGGCATACATTTTGCGTTAATAAATCTAAAATAAAATCTAGCTCTCAAACATCGCAATTGTGTACTATCGTGCGTCAATGCGTCAATTTAAACACATATCCTCCCTATGACAATATTGTAAGGGTTGTACTAACTTTACGTGGAGTAAAGTTCTTATTGATCGAAATGCAATTCTCAACGGTAAGGGGAGACACAACGTTTCTAATAACAATATGCAGCAATGTAACAATGGTTTTGTACCTCGTGTGAAAACGTCACTTTATTGCACAACAAACGGTTTAGTCGATTAGGTATGCCACCGATAATATCGCATCATAAATTCCAAGCTAGTACGACTCGCCTATCAGACATAACTTTTCAAAGATATTCTCAGAATGATCGTGGCCACGTCGCAAACACCCTCTACGCACGTACGTTTTATGGCACCTGTTGATTGCTACCACTTAAACATTAAACACCTTCCTGCGCTTCACTTTGCACCAGTAACATTACATTAAAACGCCATTGCCAACAATAATATATATTAAAATATGTTTAATATTAAGAATCTACAACCATTGCCCTAACGCACGATCTTCTTTGGCAGCATTATATAAAAAATGCAACCATAAACACTTCACCTCGTTAGACTTACAAAAGTGTAAACAGTTCACCTTTACTGTACGAAATGTATAAAACATTCAAGAAAATGTCTGATCACATAACTTAAACGTCTCAGATGTGCCAAGGTTCGAACCCCCCGTGAATACGAGGGTGTCGCAAATTGCCGATACGTGCAGTTGCTGCGAAATATATTACCGTCAATACTACACGGTAATCGCCATTGGCAATACGCGCTCTTAGATTTATATTGCCGCCATGGTGTGCTGTCCCCGACATGTTAGGTGCTCCGGGTGTGGTAAAACCCTCAGGCCCACGCTAACCAAAGGTGTACCGGTGTTCAGGTACCAATCCATTAACAAGGTAGCAAAAAGAAGAGAAAATGTATTACACAAGACGGAAATAGTGTTTCGATAATGTGTACATGCACATTACGATCTCTGATTTCGTTTCTTTATATTTGACACGTCCGTCCCCTCGCTGCCGTGTCATTCAACAATATTTGAATGTCGCTCGGCAACCCGTTATAGACTACTGTTTCATGAGGAAAGTATTCGTTTATTGGGCGCAAAAGAATTGTGAAAAAATCAGCGGCAAATCATACAAGTCCAACGGCCGGGCAGCGACCAATAGTGATGGTAAAGCGTTGCGTCGCAAGTGGGAGTCGCTGCAAAAGCAAAATCCTTAGCGTAATAAGGATGAGTTCTGCCAGAAGTTTAGTGTTTGCTTAGACTCAGGCGCAGGGAAGAACCTGAGGGTTTCATTATTAACCAAAGACTATTTCAAACAACAGACTGGTCGTCGTGAACTCCCACAGTTTTGCACTGGCCATACCCAGCTATAGCCACTGAATCATATTCAGTTCCTGCTTCATCTCTCGCGCCTGGTTCGCCTTCAGTCAGTCCCTTGAAACATAGAAATGGTAACAAAACAAATGCAAAAAAGAATAAGAACACCCCTACCCGTATTTATGGTAAAGAATTATGTAAATACGAAATTGCACTAGTACTACATATCAAACTAAAAACACCCAGAGCCGAAAAAGGGAATAAACACGAAGACTGCGCACTTAATCGATCTTCAAATAAAATTATTGGAAGAAAAAGGAAAACGCTTATAAGAAAGACATAAGCTATAGATTAATATATTACAAGTGTAGTTAAAAAAGAACAAAATGGAAATTGAATTATATTAAAATGTATACATTTTAAATATGCTTCAAATAAATTTGAAATAATTCATTATCAAACGATTTCTTCCGCTCGGATCACACTTTTGTCACAGCATAGAGATTACGTAATGTAATCATGTAATGTAATCTCTATGCTGTGCTTTTGTATTGCATCGGGATGTGATGGTTGAGACACTATTAAAATTGTCCAGTCCATTTCTTCGGATGCAATAGTCTTCTCTGTTTTCGTAACTTTGTAAAGTAGCGCTATAGCTGCAATTATCGTCTAGGAATATTTTGGTGCTAAACGCATCACCAACTATAATGTGGAAAATATTCTCTTTCATACCCCATCAATGCTTCCAATAAAATTCTGCTTTCGAATAAGAGATTTATTTCTGGAAACACTGCAAAACTGTGACCTTAATATAGCGACGGTTTCTAATATTACTTTCTTTACCTTTATTATATTATTTCATTGTCATTATTAACCAAGGTAAGAAAAACAGGTACCGTTAGAACAATAAAAAAATCTACAGTACATGCACGCTGTAGTACGATACATACCGACAACTGCACTCACTATATAAGAATGAAACCGGCTCATTATGATATTAACACATTTTCTACATTTAAGAGTACTCGATACTTGTTGCGATACTATATGCCGCGCAATGCAAATTTTCTAGAAGAATCGGAGGATAGAAGAGGCAAACCGATCTATCAATTTTCAGATTTCTTTCACTACTTATTTCTTACCTTGTAATATAAAGCAATACTGTTATCCTTTTTTTAAATGTATTAAACTGTATACAATTTTAAATTTAAAATTGGTATATGCCATAGATTGGTATATTTGGCAATAGATATCAAACACTTCTGCAAAACGTGACGGTGAAAGTTAAGGTTATATATAATTTTGTTATAAAGATTGAATGTTGGCGCTCTTGAAATATGTTTAAAGAATTGATTTCGATATGAGCATAAACGTAAATGAAGAAAAACTAAACTATCTGCGATTGGCCGACGACATCGTCGTAATCACAGATCGTACCGATGAAGCTAGGGATATGTTACGAAAACTGTAGAATGTGTTAAAAACAGTGGAGCTTAAGATAAACATCTACAAAATGAAATTTATGACCAACCTCGTGATAAGCGAAGGCATACCGCTAAATGGTAACTTTATAAGACAAGCCAGCTCGTATAAATTTTCAGACCACGAAATTCGCATTGGGAGGGATAACCTTACCTGTGAGATAAAATGCAGAATTGGGCTAACACAGGGCGCTTTTGGCAAATTAAAGCATAGCCTCAAATTAAATATCCTTACATGGGTAAAGAAAAAGGTTTTCGGCCATTGCGTGTTGCCAGTAATTACTTACGGAGCAGAAACTCACCCTCACAAAACAGTTTTTAAATAAAATACGCATTGCACAAATACCTATTTTGGCAATTTTCTAAAATAAATGCCTATTTTGGGTATAAATGCCAATATAGTCATAATATTTTCGGTGCAAAACTTATAAGATAGTACATTTTGACACTTTATATAGAAATAAAATTAAGACGATTCAAACACCTACGAAATAAACCTTTACTACCTGGCAGTGAACCATTAGTACGTGATTAGGTCTTAGCACTTTACAGTTTATTGCAAGCTTAACGATCCCGGGTTATCTTAGATTAGGATTATCTTTATGCTTACTGCTATCTGTCTTTGTTGGAAGTTACTAATGAAAACAATATGGGAAATTCCAGACTTTTAAATGAGCTTTGAACCCCTAATAGTGGGATTTTGTCTCAGTTTTATTTTAACGTTTGAAATAAGTATCCTAATAAGTTCCTATCCGATAGCTTTAGTTTTAAAATGCCGAAATTTCGCCCAAAAGTAATCGACACGTTTAAAAAATACGTGAATAAATTCGGTAATGATGTGTTCAGTAGCGATGGATTAATACGGTTTTGCAAGTTGTGCGACAAAACTGTGAACTCTTCTAAGATATACTTTGTACATCAACATATAGAGGAGCAGAACCACAAAAAAGAAAGGGCGTCAAAGGATGGAGCATCAAAAACAACTCTGCTCACTACATTAATGCCAACAAGTTCGCGCGAGACAGTTTTCCTACGACATATGCGGTCGGGTAGGCCGTTCACCCTACAAGGCCCAAGGCAACACATCATCAGTTGGTACCACTGCTACCAACTGAGATGGGATGGCGTACGTGACGGGCAGGGACACGACAAGCGGAGAGGGACGGGTATTCTCTCTCGAGACCACGGCGAGGCGAACAAGTGTGCGAATAAATACAATCAATAGCAGCTAATATAGTTCATACAATACATCTAGTATATCATTATCTGCACGCCCAAGGCCCCTGACGACACATATGCCAAGCCTTTGTGGAAGCATGAATTCTCTATGGAAATTACAAAATCAATCGTTAAGGACCTGTTTGGAAAACTATACCCAGGAAAAGTTCCCTGTGAATCAACAGTAAGACAAAATTATATAGACAAGGCGTATAAGGGGGTCAAATGGTTGATGCTGGGTCTCGGAGGTAATCGGAGTAGCCGATGCTCCGATTACGATAAAACTCTGAGAAACGCCCACAGCCACTTACGGCGAATCAACAAATCCTACTTCCACGTCCGCGACGTGACTCCTGGGCAATGTGTAGCGTACAATGGATGTGCGTTACATAGCTAACGGAAGAGGGTGAGGGCGAGTTTCCGGCGCCTAAAAACTGGAACAGGACGGCTAAGGGAAGAAAACCCTGAAAAGAAAATCCTGGCCCTCCAGGTTGGGGGTTGAGGCGTCAGGCTAGCTCCCTGACACTCAGAAAAATCACATACTGCTAAAAATCCACACGTCATGCCTCGGAATCTAGATGGAAACTCACGGAAACGACACATGCTACGGAAAAGGACGATGATTTTTGGAACTTGGAATGTGCAAGGAATCTCTACGAAACTTAATTTATTTGAACAACTTGATGCATACAACCTAGATATCTGTACACTGACAGAAACAAAGAAAAAAGGTACTGGTATGGAGGAGAGAGAAAACTACGTCCACATTTATAGTGGAGTAAACAAAGAGAAAAGAGCGAGAGCAGGAGTCTCAGTCGTGATCCATAAAAACCACAAAAAATCCATAAAAGACTGGGAATATATAAATGAAAGAATATTGAGGGTTAGCCTAAAGATCTATAATAGAGAATTGGAGATAATCGCAGTATATGCCCCTACAGATGACTCGAACCAGGATGTAAAAGACGATTTTGAAGAAGAGCTTACAGACATCATATCAAAAATAAACAGGAAGAAAGAGATTGTTATGATGGGCGACTTCAACGCTAGAACAGGGTCGAAAAGAAATGACAACGTCATTGGGAGATATGGCGAAAACGTTGTGAACGAAAATGGTAATAGACTTATGGGACTATGTGAGGCTAACTCACTACGAGTGATGAATGGTTTTTTCGATCATAAACTTATCCACAAATATACGTGGACTCAACCAACCCTGCAGCTGAGGTCTATTATTGACTACATTGTTCTAAAACAGGATTCAACAATGGTGACAAAAGATGTCCGAGTATACAGAGGTGCGGAATGCGGCTCAGACCATTTCTTGGTAAGAGCTAATGTATGCTTTCCACACTTACCTAGAAACCCGAAAGGAGGGAATTTAAATAGTCTTAAAGAAGAACATGACAAAACAGAGAAATTCTCTACCTACAATACAGACAGCTTACAGGATAGCTCAACATCTTTTCTATTTAAATTAAGATTGAGCCGAAAAATAGCAGAAGATAGGAGTAACATGGTCACAGCAAATGACAAATATGAATTTCTAAAAGAATGCCTACACAAAGCTGCATTCGAAGCCCTCGGTGAGAAACAGCTACGGAAATCCCGGCCTCTCTGGTTTACGGAAGATCTAGAACAAAAAACAAAGGAAAAAAAAGTGGCATATCAGAAATGGCTCAGCACTAGTTGCTCAGAGGATAGAAAAGCGTATGTAAGAATAAGAGCTGAAACCAAAAAATATATTATTAAGGCGAAGGACAACATGTGGTTAAAGAAGTGTGAGGAAATAGACAGCTTACTGGGAGGAACAAAAAGTAAGGAAGCCTGGAGAACGATATCAAATACAAGACAAAACGTACAGGAAAGATTTCATATACCCCTTATAGGTAAGCGGGAGTGGGAGAAGTACTTCAAAGAGTTATTACAAGAAAACAGGCAACCTTATAGACACCAAGTACTTCCGACCCTGAACGATCCCGAACGCGTAGAAAAAATAATGATTGCGGAAATAGATGAAGCGTTAAGAGGAATGCGAAATAATAAAGCCCCTGGTCCTGGAGGTATTCCAATCGAGTTAATAAAACACAGCACAATAGAAACGAAAAAATTGCTGGCAGAAATTTATAATGCATGCCTTACAGGTGAAAGTGAAATACCATACGAATGGAAAAAATCTATAATTACTCCTATACATAAAAAGGGGAATAGAAAAGTATGTAACAACTATAGGGGGATTAGTGTGACTAGCTCGATTGGAAGACTGTATGGACGTATAATAAAGAAACGAATAGAATTGGAGTGGCAAGATACTGAAGAACAGAGTGGATTTAGAGCAGGGAGGTCGTGTACGGACAACATATTCTGCTTAAGACAACTATTGGAGAAAAGATCAGCGAGAAACCTGGAAACTCATTTGGTATTTGTAGATTTGAAGAAAGCGTATGATACTGTGCCAAGAAATAAAATGTTTGAGGTGCTGCTGCAAACAAATATAAGTCGAAAATATATACAAACCATAAGAGAACTATATACAAATACAACAACATCAGTAAAAATAGGAAATGAGACTTCGAACACGTTCCAAACGTCTAAAGGACTCCTGCAGGGATGTTGTCTATCACCTACTCTGTTCAAAATCTATATGACATATGTACTACGACACTGGACAAGAAAATGCGGTTCAATGGGGATTCAAATATACGATTCTTACCTGTATACTTTGCTTTTTTCAGGCGACCAAGTGGTCATCGCTGCAGACAAAGACGACGTCAGCTATATGACTAGAAAGCTGAAAGAGGAGTATGAACGATGGGGATTAGAAATGAGTCTGGATAAAACGGAATATCTTGCGATAGGAACAGATGGGGGAGACTTAGATCTGGAAGGCGAATACATTAAGGAATGTAAGAAATTCAAATATTTAGGCGCAATATTTGATAAAACTCCGAGCTGTGATAAAGATATTGAATATCGAATTAATCAAGGACGGAAGGCTATAAATCAACTAAATAGCATATGGTGGAGTAAAGGAATAAGGAGTACGACCAAAAAGAGAATATACCATACTATCGTAGAAGGAATTACACTATATAACTCGGAAGTATGGGAAATTAAAGATAGGCAAAGTAAAAGACTCCAAGCCTTAGAGATGGACGTACTTAGAAGGAGTTGTAGGATATCTAGGTTACAACATATCCCCAATCAACAAATAAAAGAAAAAATGAAAACAGAAGGTGATATCATTGACCAAATTGAACAAAGGAGGCTAATATGGTACGGGCACGTACAGAGGATGGAGGAAACAAGATGGCCAAAAAAGCTAATCCAATATAGGCCACCCGAAAGACGGAAGAGGGGTAGGCCTAGAAGGACGTGGGAAATGGACGTAGAGAAAGCAATGCACAGTAGACAACTTCAAGAAGAAGATCTACATGACAGGAAAGCATGGCGAGATGGATGCAGGAAACGGCGGATGCTGTAGTCTAAACCTGCTGCATATATAAGGCGTATAATGATAAAATGAACGAAATTCAACAAACGATGAAGAACAAGAAAATATGGGTGTCCATAGAGGAAACGACAGACGATATTGGCAGGAAATAAATCCTATTTAGTGACGTGGTCATGTTTTATTTTTTTAGACACGTGGCCAATGTTATTGTAGCATCATTGGAAGAAAATCGAGAATCTAAAATGTTTCAGTTGACTTCAGAATGCTTGGATAACGCAAATAGTTCTACTATTGCCCGACTATTTAATACTTCCCTTGTTTTACTTTGCGCGGATGCTATCCAATGTGAAAATGTACTGTTGTTTGTTACCGATGCTGCGCCATACATGAAAAAAGCAGGAACAAATTTGATAGTCTTATTTCCTAATATGCTTAATTTAACCTGTGCGAAACACGGCTTGCACCGAGTGGCAGAAGAAATCCGTGAATTATTTCATGATGTGGATTTGTTAATTTCAATGGTTAAAAAATTTTCCTAAAAGCACCATACCGCATACAGTTATTTCGACCAATTTCTCCAGAATTGCCATTACCTCCCAAACCAATTTTAACTCATTGGGGTACTTGGATATCTGCTACCATTTATGGTGAAAATTGATGCCACTCCTGGCCGATTAAATCAAACTAGATTTAATCTATCTATAATTTAATCGATTTAATAAGACGACGTTGGTTCGAGCGGCCCTGAGAACCAGGTACTTCAGAGACCACTGGCGATGTCATATTCGTTTTCAGCGACCCCAAACACCCCCGGGTTTAGACCTTTCGGCTAACTATAGAATAAATACCCCTAAAACTCCCGGAGACGACGTTGGTTCCAGCGGCCCTGAGCAACAGGTACTTCAGAGACCACTGGCGATGCCATATTTGTTTTCAGCGACCCCAAAATCCCCAGAGCAACAAAATTGAACTCATTTCCGTCATTATTTACCGACTTGTAAATTTTTTAACAACGGACACACTTACATGCACGTATAGAAAAGCATTTTTCTTCTGCAGCTCTGCAATTTTGCATTTCTCGTTCATAACAAATGTTCACAAAATTTGTAGACGCTTCCATGAACCGAATGCAAAAAATCGCATCTCGATCCATCTTACTGCAAAAATTTCGGCCGTTCAGTGCTACATTTCCGCGCCTATGACTTTAATAAAAAACGATCAGCCGAACTTATTTGTCATGAAATGCATATGCCATTCTTTTAATTTGTGTGCCTCATATGCATGTCATAAATTACCAACATTTGTCAAAGATTTTACACGAGATATATACAATTATTTTAATTCAAGCCCGAAACGAGTTTGCGAATTTAAAGAATATCAGTTGTTTTGTAATGTGAAAATACATAAGATACTTCATCCTTTGCAAATTCATTGGCTATCTGTTCGCAGTGTGGTAAAACGTATTTTGGAACAATATGGTCCTTTGCAATTGTATTTTATGAATGCTGTAAATGAAAACGATATTTTAGCTGCGAAAAATATACTTGAAAAATTAAATAACCCTATAACAGAACTTTTTCTTCAGTTTGTAGATTAAGTCTTACCTTTTTTTTTTAATAATCTCAATTGAGATGCAGGCAGAATCACCAAAATTACACGTCCTATATACAAATGTTTGTAATGTGTTAAGAACATTATAGGATTGCTTTCTGAAACGTAATTATGTAGTAACAACGCCTTTGGAAAATATTGATTTTAATAATCCACATCATCATTTACCACTGGAAGATTTATATTTAGACACAAATGTAGCCACATCCATAAAACTTTTGAACATTAGTGCTGATCAACTACATAATTTAAAACTCCGTTGCTTGGATTTTTATATAGAAAGCTGTAAGCAGATTATTTTTCGGTTTTCTTTAAAAAATAATGATATTTATACTAGATAGAAAGTGCACTGATGGGATTTTTTTTGTCTGTTTCAGGTGCTTCCCTAAAATCTGGAAAGTGCAAAAATAAGAAAGAAGCCGAAATAGAAATAAGCACCAGATCGCGTGAAGTATAAAACGGTTATGAAATTCAAAACCCCCGCATAGGCATTTTATCCCCATATTTTTTTAGTATTTCTGTGTTTGTTTTTGTATCTTGCAAAATTTATGTCTCAAAGAAACAAGCCGGACGGTTCTAAAAGTCAACGACCCTGCAGTGTTAAAGGAAGACGATTAGTTATTAAGGATGTGTTACACATAGGAACCTGGAATATTAGAGGTAGATTTAAAATGAAAGAAATGATTTTGATTGAAATTTTGAAAAAACAAAATCAATAGCGCAGTAATAACAGAAACAAAGAAAACAATAAGGGGTTCGATAGATAATATTATACTATTATAATATTTATTATTATAAATAATAATAATAACACTATTTATTATTATAAATATTATAATACTATAAATAGTAAAATAATAGTAAAAATAAATATAATAATATTTAATATTATAATACAGTTAAAACCGCTTACAACGACATCGGGGTATAACGTCAAACCGGGTATAACGTAAAAATACTTAAGGTCTGGTTATTTTCCAATGCACTCAATTAAAAAAAATCGCTTACAATGACTAAAAAACCTATTATAACGTCTGTTTTCAATAAATCTGAATTATTGCTATAGAAATTTACTAGCAACATCTTAGGTATGTAAATATGTAAGGACCGCTGAAAGAGAGAAAATCTGAAAGTGTATTTAAATGCCTTTACCGGCACTAACCACTCTAAAGATAGGTAATGGTTCATAACGACCAACAACTGATTTCGAGGTAATCCAAACTGTTTCTTTGAATGCCTAGAGATTAGGGCCCTGACCAACATAACGCAATAAAAACGTTAAAAATTTATTTTAGAAATCGGCATACTTCAACAGATATCATGAATAAAATTTATGTAATAGAAAAACATATTAATAATATATTTAATGAAAAACGCGTTCAAACTACAATTACTGATTTTTTTAAATGATTAGTGTAACTATTTGTTGTTAGAATTACTTATATGCATTATTGTGTATGTACACATTTACATTTCCTTATTTGACCACATATTATGTATAATATATAGTATTTTTAATGAAGTTTGAGTACCTCTTTTCAACGTGATGGCAACAAAATTCACTAAAATGCAAATGTATACTTTCTAAGCACTCGAAAAACAAAAAACCGGTTACGACGTCAAACCGGCTATAACGTCAAAAACGTTTGGTCCCTTCAATGTCCTTGTAAACGGTTTCAACTGTATTATAGATAATTATACAATTCTCGACAATGGGGTAAAGCAAAAACAAAGTACGGCTGGTGGAGTTGCCATACTCATAGATAATAACTGGAAAAATAAACTAGACTTCTATACCATATCAATGAAAGAATCACAATCGCAAGATTTAAAACAGAAAGATGAAATTTATGCATAATAGGTTCATACGCGCCTGAAGCTGGTAGAAACAAAGACATAGAAATCTTCCACAACAGCTTACAAGAACATACGAATACAACAAAATTATGTTGCAGGGAGCCCTAAACGAATAGAAACTCTAAAAGATCAAAGTTTTACTCGCACAAAAATTCATAAAATATTACACCCAGCACAAACTCGATGGCTTTCACTAGAAAGCGTCGTTTTAAGAGTAATTGAGCAATATGACGCTTTAAAATTAATTTTTATAAATACTGTGAGTAGTGACAGACTACTATTATCTGCGGAAAGTATTCTGCAAAAACTGAATGATCCTTTAACATATACATTTCTTTTGTTTTTAGAGCATGTTCTACCCCTTTTTAATAATCTTAACAGAGAAATGCAGTCCAAAGACCCAAAATTGTACAACTTATACCCACGTATGGTGACATTATATAAAACACTATTAGATTACTTCATCAAGCGCAATGTATTAAATAATTGTTCACCAAGTACGATAAACTTGAAAGATCCATAGAATTTCAAATCATTGGATTCGATTTATTTAGGTGTTAAAAGTATGTCAGTACATACTAAATCATAATTTGACAACAGAACAGCTTCACATACTCAGGACCTGGTGTTTAGATTTTTATATTGAAGGTGCTATCCAAATTCGAAACAGATTTGATTTTAACAGTACGATTTTGCAAAATATGAATTTATTAAATCCTCACGTTATATTTAATAATGATGAAGAATCTATTGTACCTTTAGCTAATCATTTTCCGAATTTGGTTACCGATATACAACTATTACTTTAGATACAGAATGGAGGCACTTAAGAAACTCTAATATAAAATACTCAGACGATGAATCAATATGTGCCTTCTGGTTAAAGGTGAAGACTCAAAAATATGCTGACGAAACTTTAGTCTTTCCTTTAATCAGTGATTCCGCATTAAATGTATTAGTCTGACACACTCTTCTGTAAACGTAGAAAGGGTATTTTCACAAATCAATTTGTTGAAAACAAAGCAGAGGAATTGTTTATCAACAAATTCTCTTGTAGGATTGCTTCATACTAAAGAATTTATCCAACAGGAATGTTTCAATATACCCGTCTGAAGTTGGCGCCCAAATTTTTGAAAAAAAAAATTCAATCTGTAGAGTTCTGAGGCGGGAAAGAACAGTTCTGGAGTTCGCGAATAACTTTTTCGTTTCGAGTCTGATCAAAAAATGAAAGAGGAAAAAGTTGTAGAACTCTTTGGGCGCTACTTAGAACTCTAATTAGAACTCCTCTAGCATTTTTTTCAAGAAATAATTTCTCAAAAATCGAAAATATTATTTTCGCGAATAACTTTTTCGTTTCGAGTCGGATCGAAAAATGGAAGAGGAAAAAGTTGTAGAACTCATCGAGCGCTACAGAGAACTCTGGCCGGATTTTTTTTGTAATTTCCAAAATTCTGGCCAGAGTCCTCGGTAGCGCTCGATGAGTTCTACAACTTTTTCCTTTATCATTTTTCGATCAGACTCGAAACGAAAAAGTTATTTGCGAAAATCATATTTTCGATTTATGAGAAAATATTTCTTGAAAAAAAATGCTAGAGGAGTTCGGATTAGAGTTCTAAGTAGCGCCCAAAGAGTTGTACATATTTTTCCTCTATCATTTTTCGATCAGACTCGAAACGAAAAAGTTATTCGCGAAAATCATATTTTCGATTTAAAATTAGGTTTGTTGCATTTTATGGGGCATTTTGCAGAACTATTGAAATTTTTATGAAAGAACTCCAGAACCATTCCTTCCCGCCTCAGAACTCTAAAGATTGGATTTTTTTCAAAAATTCGGGCGCCAACATCAGACGAGTTTTCAATATAGATATAAATAGACATTAAATCGTCATAAAAATAATGATATGTACAAAAAAAACAGAAAGTGTTATCTGATTCTGATTAAAGATAATCGTACATAACACAATCTTAAAAAGGATAATAGATTTTATTAATTTAAGTTTAGTAAGTTTGTTAGTGTAGTAATGTTTTATTAAAAGAAATTTACAGATTGGCTTCTATAACAGTTTGTTTCCTAGTGTATGCGCCTCGAAGACACTTCCAAATAATATTATTTCTAATATTGTTTTAAATAGTACATAACACAATCTTAAAAAGGATAATAGATTTTATTAATTTAAGTTTAGTAAGTTTGTTAGTGTAGTAATGTTTTATTAAAAGAAATTTACAGATTGGCTTCTATAACAGTTTGTTTCCTAGTGTATGCGCCTCGAAGACACTTCCAAATAATATTATTTCTAATATTGTTTTAAATAGTGTCTTAAAGTATATACTTGCTTTTGTTTTTGAAAGTTTGTGAAAACACCCTGTCTAACAGTGTATTCTCAGATATCTATAAGATAATCTCAAGTATCACTAAATTGTAAAAAAGGGGATGCAAATTAATTTACAAACTAATTTTACACCAAAATCCATTGAGTATATCAAGCAGCTAATACTACTAAAACTAGAGAGATGCGGCACCAGAGCTACTCTGTGTCTAAAACAAAGAGACTCACTATCCTAAGTATGTTAATCGAAGCTCTAATGCTCATATCGTGCAGTGTGAGAACTGAACTTGAATCTTTTTCTCAATAATTTATTTCAAATGATCTGGTGAAACGAGTCCACTATGCTGAAGATACAACTTACTTAACCATCGGGAAAACTAGTTGATAACCACTCGTTAAATTGGAACAGTCGGAGGTTGTTTCCAAAAAACGGTTTCACATCAACGGTCTGATTTAATAGAATGAGAACTCAAAACCATAAGCTTTTCTAGTTATAGAATGGGAGAATGTTCTCGGGGAGCTGAGATAAAATCAGAACTGTTCTTGATAATCCCCAAAATAATAACAACAACTAATTGTTGAAATATTTCACAATGCCGACGTTTCATTCAAGATTCTGAACATATTCATGGCTTATAGATTTCACTCTAGAATTGAGATGTTCAAGATTCTAACATGATATGATCAGAATGCAGCGATTAAAGAGAACATTCAAACATTTAAAATTTATAATTGAGATGGTAATTTGTTGCAAATAATATCGGAAAAAATATTACATTTTTGATATCTCTCTAATTCTCTATTCGAAGATGCAAAATTATTGTCAAGAGTTTGGCAGCCATAAGATAATCCGTAATTGCAAATCCATCTTTTGTCACATCATGAATTCAATCACACATTTATAATTTGTCTATACCTTTAGTCAACGAAACGACTTACATATTTCTCAATTCTGAATAATTGCAATGGTATTATAAAATTTTGTTCTGATGGTTCATTGAAAGTTAATCAAACAAACTTAATTTTTCTGTATATCCCCCAGTGTCACATCCATGTAACATCATTAATTTTATATGGAATTGAACACAATTAACATAATTCATTTTATATGAGGTTTATCGAAATAATGTAACATATTACTTATTTCTGAGCGCCGCAGTGCAACTTACTACTGGACCAGAACAACCGAAATTATTATCACACTGTGAACTTTGAACGGTTTCTCTCATGCACCATGATTGAATCAGTGATTGTTCAAACTATTAGCAACGAACATTAACATAGACAAGAAGGATCACTCTAAGCTCCTCCCCTCGTTATGCCTATCTCGCTCGAATATCGGATGCTACCATATAAAGAGCACGGTAAGTCTCCTACGTGCGATATGCATAAACAGGTTGTCAGTCGTAGGGATATGTAAAGAAATATACCAGTTGTCCTTTTGAGTGAGCGAATTTTCCTTTAAAAATAAAATAAACATTTGCGCACTTAGTGTTTTGTGTTGGTTCTGCATTAAAATGCCACGAATCTGTTGTGTGGATGGATGTTATACTCAAGAAGGGGCACAAATATCACTATTTCATTGCCCAAAAGACGAAAGCAGGTACGTCAAGTATTTGGAATGATAAATTTGATTTAAAATGTAAATATTATACTATTATATTATAACTAATAATAACAAAAAGTGGTGTTATCTTTTGATTTTAATGTGACCTTTTTGTGCATATGACGATCTACGGTATTCGTGATAATGTTGTTAATGTATAATGTTTTTAGATGTCAACGTTGGAAGCAGGCCTTGGGATTTGTTAATAGTCATAGGTATGCCAATAGGACTCCTGAACAACTTAAGAAATTAACAGTATGCGAATTACATTTTCCTGAAGGAAGTTTTATACAAAAAAATGTAAGAAAGCATCTGCTTTATAACGCTGCTCCGTCACTGAATTTGCTGAAAAATAGTAAGTATAAAGCATTTGGTGAATGGTAAAACTTTGTTAGGGCACATTAGTGTTTAAAATATAGTTATAACTTAATATTTCAGGTGAGGCTACCACACCAAAAGATGTTGCGATACAAACAAATATTGAAGAAGTATCACCCAATAATATAGAAGGTAATTTTTGTTATTGTTTTGTATTTTATATTACAGGATGTTTCATAAGTCAGGGCGAAAAATAGGCAATGCTAAGGTGGATAAGTATACCACTTAGGGCCGGTTTTACAAGAGAGATTTATACTAGGTATAGTTATTCTGGGAATAAAGTTATACCAGAATTTATACCTAGAATAATAATAGTTGGTTTTACGATGCTTTTTTACACCGGTATAGCAATTCTTACTCCAATAATTGCTATACCGGTGTAAAAAAAGCATCGTAAAACCAACTAGTTTTAAACTAGGTATAAATTCTGGTATAACTTTATTCCCAGAATAACTATACCTAGTATAAATCTCTCTTGTAAAACAGGCCCTTAATCAAGTGTCATGGGCCTAGCTTCTATCCTTTGTATATTTGTAAGACAGTAATTAGAATTCACATTTTAGATAATATAAACATGCAAGATGTTTTTGTTCAAACAGAAGCTGAAAATGGTATGTATGTTTAGGTAGGGTATAAAATCAGTTGCATATACTAATACTGAAAATACTTAATCCGTTACAGAATCCTGCGCCGATGCTTCTGTCCAAGCTTGTACGTATTCAAGAGGTATGTTTGTATATAATATGCAAGTTTAACCATAATTTCTGCAATTTCTGCGGTTTATTTGTGTCAATATATTAATAATTTTTTTACAGATAAATATACACAAACATCGGCATTGCTTTCAGCAAATAGCCCAAGAAAAAATATTTTAAAAAGGAAATTGAAAATGCTTGAAAAGGATATGGCGTCGCCAGCAAAGTGCTCAAAGCAGCTTGAAACAGGCATAACTTTGGAAGATGTCCATAGATATTTGGAAGAAAATTATCCAAAACAGTCTTCTACATTATTGAAAAACCAATTAAACCTACTAAATAAATCAGCTAAGGGATGTAGGTACACAGACGAATTGAAACAATTTGCATTAAGTGTATATTTTCTAGGGCCTAAGGCATACAAGCAAATTTCCACAATGTATAGGTTGCCATCAAAGAGTACTTTAAACCGTTTTACAAGAAAATGGGTAATAAATCCCGGTTTCAATGATTTTATTTTCCGTTTGCTGGAACTTCGAGCTAAAATAATGAATGAAAAAGAACGAGACTGTATTATTTGCTTGGATGAAGTTAGTTTAAAATCTCATTTTTTTATGACATAACCCGTGACAAGATAATAGGTTTTCAGGAAAGAAATAATACAGATAGCTCCAAAGTAGCAACCTCTGCATTAGTTGTTATGGCACGAGGTATCGCTAGCAGTTGGAAGCAACCTATAGCCTATTTTTTTTATAATTCAGCAGCTCCTTCTGAAGAAATAAAAGAGGTCTTATTTGAAAGTGTTAAAAAACTAAACCAAGTGGGTTTTAACGTTATGGCTGTAGTGTCAGATCAAGGTTCTAATTTTAGAAAATTGGTAAACAAACTACTCAATTTAACACCCACCCGTACTTATTTTTTTGTAGATAATATTAAACTTTTCTACTTCTACGATGTGCCTCATCTTTTAAAATCGACAAGGAACAATTTTTTTTCGTATAACTTTCGTTTGTCAGGTGGCCTCATAAAAAAAAGTTATTTAGACATTTTTTATGATCACGACAAAAAAAAAATGAGTCGACTTTGTCCTAAACTTACTGATGAGCATATGTTTCCTAATAGCTTTCAAAAAATGAAGGTAAAATATGCTTCACAAGTCTTTAGTCACTCTCTTTCAGCTGCCCTACATACCTATATAGATTTCAAGGTTTTACCATCAGAAGCAACGCTAACTGCAAAATTCCTACAAACAATAAATGATTTGTTTGATTTGTTAAACTCGTCCCATTTAAATAACTTTAACGCATTTATGGGTACAGAAAAACAGTTGCAATTTTTGGAAGAAATAAAATGTTTGTTGAATGACTTACAGGTCATTAAATTAGTACAGGTAAAACAGAATGATGGAAAGGTAACATACGTGGAAAAATGTATAAACAATACTATGCACTTTATAAATGGCTGGAAAATTACTATTACCTCTGCTCTGTCTTTATGGGAAACCTTAAAATGCAGGAATTATTCATTTCTTTTAACAAGAAACCTTAATCAGGATTGCATTGAAAATTTTTTTGGTCTGGTAAGAAATTGTTGCGGAAACTCGAGAAATCCAACCCCAATTCAATTTTGTAGGGCATTCAAGAAATTATTTTCTCTAAAATATTTTAATGAGGTTGAAGGTGCCAATTGTATTAATGATATTAATACAGTTTTGCTCAATGTAACTCCTGATATGCTAGAGGAATATAAAAATATTGATGTACCTATATTGGCAAATAATAGCTCTTTAAAAGTTTTCACATGCGACCATAGAAATCTTTCAAGTACGGATGGCAATGCTCTAGTTTACATTTCTGGCTATCTATTAAGGAAATGTTTGTTGCAACACTCTTGTAGTGCTTGCACAAAGTATAATGATGAAAAGACATTACCAAAAGAAGCGGCTGTATTTTTAGTGCATGAAGCATATTCGACTTCTAAAAACTATGGAGGTCTGAATGTACCTCCAAGTAATATTGTAGAATATGTTAAACAACTAGATATAATCTTTGTTGAAAATTTTAATAAAATTAGTTGTCACGAGAACGTTGGAGCGACCCTTAGAAAATTATATGAAAATTTACTATTTACACATCCTTGTAAAGAGTTTCCTCATAAATATTTTTTAAACCTATATATTAGGCTGCGGATCTATTTTACAATTAAATTTGCGAACCGGGATATAAAAAGTAGATATTCTTCGAAACAATCGATGAAACCTAACATAAAATTGAATATCTTAAAACATCTTTGATAACCTGCAGGTATATTTTATTTCACATTTACTTAAATACATTTTTTTTTAATTGAGTTGTTAACGGGCTACTCAGTATGAAAGACTTTCAAAATTCATAGATTTTAATTCATTTGGTTAAACGCCTTTGGTTTTTAATGGTTCGTGTATCAATCTTCACAATTTTCGAATCGCGATAATTATTTTTCCCAGTACCCGTATTTTACTGTTAGGTAAGTTGGTACTCTTTGATGGCCTCGGATTTGAAACAACCTGTATACATTTTAAATTAGAATACCTATTTAAGTTGGCATTTGCAAACATTTTATTGTTAATTTTTATACCTACTAGTCCCATCTGTAGCTTACTACATTATTACTTTTTGATGTAACTTTCATTTTTCCCTTCATTTTTGCTAGGTACCAGTTCTTTTCATAATTATGTTTAAGCAACCTGTATACATTTTAAATTAGAACACCTATTTAAGTTGGCATTTGCAAACATTTTATTGTTAATTTTTATACCTACTGGTCTCATCTGTAGCTTACTACATTATTACTTTTTGATGTAACTTTCATTTTCCCTTCATTTTTGCTAGGTACCAGTTCTTTTTATGATTATGTTTAGATTCACCAATTAAATATCCTGACGATATTCCCTTTTTTATTTTAATTCCCACTAAGCCGAATAAGTTAGAATAACAATTATTGCTAGATGTTTTTAAATCACCCTGGTAAGTGAATGTTTATTCGTTTTAATCTCTAGCGGTTTGCATGAACCTCGTATAACCACGAACACGTGTGCGGCTCCAGGAATTTGTCGAAATCGTCGGCGCGCTTCTGTAAGCTGGACATGAAAGTTCCGACGGAGAGTGACCCTTCTTGTCTATGTTAATGTTCGTTGCTATTAGATTGTACAAAATTCGTATGGCAGTGTGAACATTTATTTAAACAATTTGTCACCTGTGTGAATTTTTAAATTACACAACTGTATTACACCCGAGAGCCCTACCGCAGAGCGAACTATTAAAATGTCCGTCACCAGTGTGAATATGTAACTGACTCTTTAAGTGACCAGACTGAATAAAAGCCTCATTAAAGTACAGACATTTAAAGGGTCTCTCACTCATGTGAATACTCATGTGTTTATTTAATAGAGTTAAAATTTGAATTCACTAAACCATACAGAAGTCTGAACATAGAGCAAACATGGCAACTGAATGCTCAAGCGTTCACTAGTTTTACTCCAAAAATTACCTTTATGTTAAATCACCCAAACTAACCTGGCTTGTTTGTTTTCGGTTATAGTACCAACACCTCTTTTAATTAAAGAATGTTACTTAATATCGATCGATGGTTCTTTCTCGACTTTCTCGGATGTAAGGACCTCCTGCACCACAGACTCGTTGCTCATACACCGATCGATGGATGTGGAAAATCCCACATAGCGTGACGAACATTGCTGACAAATGTTCCTTAAGGGATCGAAGCATCCTGGAAGAAAAATTCAAAACGTTAAATACTATAGTAGAAACATCTCCTGTGTTCGATTAACCAAGTCTTTGAGGCTTATTATTGAAAACACCTAAAAATTACCATAGGAGATGTAAACTAGAAAACTATGTGGGTGAATGTTTACTTAGACCACTTCTGCCCCATCCCCCCCCCCCTTGGCACTTGGTTTAGGTTTAACTTGCCTTACCCTCTTGCGTTTACAAGGCCTTTTCCAGTTACTCCACTATCTCCTTGGTGCCTTGGTTATTTCTTGGACAAATATCTGTATATCATTACTTATTATTACTACCTTCAGAGAAACGTTGCAATATATAGTAGGAGAAATGGCTTAAGTAAACATTTACCAAACTGCGAATTACAGTAACTGCGTTAACAGCTCTTTCCGCGAAATGAACAGAGGGAACTCACTTCATTGCTGATTACTCTCTAGAAGCACCATAACCTCTTCTCGATAGCGTCAAGCGTGCCTCCGCAACTCCGCAAGCACCAATCGCACCTAAGCATGTTCGTTTCGCTAGCGAGTATGGCAACGGCCAGCAGCACTCGGGCTATTGATCACAGATTACCTATTGATTTAAAGTACATAAATTGCTACGGGTTTACCAAAGCTCACGCCACGCAAGCAACGAAGCAACACGCAGGAAAAGAAGGAAAGGGGAAAGGAAAGGTTAGGAGCTAGGAGCACCTTAGGGGTTAAGACCATAGAACATATATTATGCGACAAAACGCAGCGTGAGTAGCATAGAGTTACCACGTACAGACTGCGTATCCGCCGGATCCCGATGTGGGACGTTGAAGACCGAAAGGAGCGAGAGGGCAATTAATAAGGCACATTACTTTCTCACTCTAAATGAGCTGATTTAACAACCCCGTAACCAGCGAATATGTAACTACTGAGAAGCGACAGTATTGGCAGTTCTTTTGATGCTTCTTACCCCACTTCGATGACAGCAAATTTGACAGTTAAACCACAGAATAAAGAAGAGATACAGAAGAATAACATAGAGAGATCCGACGCTTAAGATAGGTGGAGGGGGGAAACTCCGCCCACCATCGTATCGGCGGAAAAGGTTCAGGGGCAACTCGCCAGGGGGTGGTGTTTCATTATTCGTTTTAAAGTCACTAGATATTAAAAGTACCGCAATTCATTGGACCAATGAGTAAGAGAGAGAACCACCCGTTTGGGAACAAATATGGCGGATTTTCATATAAACAGCTGTTGGAAAAACGTATCGATTAGAATTTAAGGTTATATTTCTCCGTTTCTATTTACGTTCAGTGTGGTGATAGGTAAAATATATAGTATTTGTGATTTGTTTGTGTGATTTGACTATTAAGAACGTCTGAAATGCCTTCGTGTTGCGTGTGTAAATACAATGCTCGTGAGAGTAATGTGGGATTATTCAAATTACCTAGCGGTAAGTTGTAGCACATTGTAGCTAAAATTATTTAATTATTGTTTAATAACATTACATGATATTTGTTTGTTTAGATGTAAACAGAAGAGATATATGGAAAAGGGCTGTTGACAACAGGGAACAGGGAATTACATGAAAATCTTGCAGAAAATGCAAGAATTTGCGAGGTTAGTTCGTTATAAAATAATTAGCAATTTGCAATATTTCACTTTGGTAACTTTTAGACATTTTTCTGAAATGCAGTTCGAGCAGAATAGGGCCGATGGAAAGAAGTTATTGAAGTGGAATGCTGTTCCTGATTTACTGCACAGGACATTGTGTGAATTCAACACAAGTGTAGAAGTGAAACCTTCGACTTCTACACATAATATATGTGAAGTACAATCTGAGGTTCATGAAGAATCTGAGTCTGAGAATCTGTAAATGAGAAATCAGAATCTTCCTTATCCTAGTATTCGTACGCTCCAGCATCGCCTTCAAAGCTTGAAATTTAAACTAGGTATTTTGGAAGATGTTATCAATCTGTTAGAGTTAAAGGTATGTAGCAGTTATAAATTGTGAGTTTGGTTTAGTTTTTATTTTCCTTTCACGTTTTCCTCATCTTCCACATATTACATTTAGTAGAAGGAAAAGTAGGTAGCCTTTCAAGACCAAATTGTTTAATTTAGTTTACTTTTTAGTACTATTTTTTATTTATCCACTTTAGTTTAATAAATGTATGTTTGTTCTTTGATAGGTGAAGCTGAGGAAGATGCTGTTGCTACTCATGTGTTGGTATTTATGCTTGTGGGATTGAGTACAAAATAAAGGACAGGTATGTGATGTTCAAATAATTAACTAATTAATAATGATTCATTACATATACATGACAGTGAGGTGTAGAATTAACATTACTGTATACAATGAATATTAAAAATTAATTAGACAATTAGGGTAAAACTTACATTACTTCTATTTTTATTTTTAGGATTCCTCTCTACTGGAGAACACCGAAACCAAAAAACTGGGGGAAGGAATCCAGTCCAGAAGTATCGAAAACAGCGAAATGGTGTTGGTTGGACCAACACTCGTCTAGATTCTTGTTAATCTCGTCAGATAATACCGTTCGTTTTGTAGGTGTAAGTGAAAACGGCCAGGACAAGAAACCCAATGTGAAGGGACCCCTAACAGGGTATGAAGTGTGCGCAACATGTTAAACTTTAACAGATATAGTCTAAGACTCATCAGTCAGAAATTTGCTTTAGATGAACGTATGTGGTAACCGCAATGTTTATACATGAATACCTAGGGAATAATGCATAGAATAAGGATTGATTTAACCTCCAAAGCGCAGAGGTCGGGGACATTGTTTAAAATGCAAGAATTTGAAGGGAAAAAATGGAAAAACGCGTTTTTTCTCTTTAGATTCCTTTAGAACTTTCTCTGTAGGTTGTCAGCCACATTTAACTTCAATTGTAAAAGAAAAATTGAATTGCAGGTAGCTATTTTATGAACCATATATTATCTGTTATTGTTTTAAGTGGAGTTGAAAATCTAAAAAAATATGAATGTGGTAAACCATCACCGTGAGCAGGGCCGTAACTAGGCATAGGCTGACTAGCCTATACCTAGCCCTTGCCTAGGGGCGCAAGGCGCCGAGCGCCAAACTCGCTAACAAAAAAACTATTAGGGGGCGCCAAAATTCGAGCTGCCTTTAGTAAATTTTTGTCTAGTTACGGCCCTGACCGTGAGCATCGTTGTCTTTATGAATTGGTAAATAAAGTAAGCTGTTTGGCTGTCTTAATCCGTTTTCAGACAGCCAAGTCATAATAAAACTAGAATATAAGGGATTTGGATAATCGGAGTTCAAATAGTTAGAGTTCCATTGAACATCATTTTGTGATTTATAACTTGGGTACTTTTGTATCATTAGTAAAATGTTTAAAATTTTATGTAAAAGGAATTACACATGTTAATTTTGTATTGCATGATTTATTGTATTGTTGAATATTTGTTATAAAAGTCAATAATCAAATTACTTTCATTTGTTGAACATTGTAACATGTTTTTAAATAGTTGGTATTGTATGACTTACATTTGGACAAAACTTTTATATAACTAGGTTAAAGTGCAGAAATATGATAATTAATAAAAACACCATTTCCAACATTCCATGTTTAAATTTGTTATATATTACTTATGATATATTAAATAAATGTTTAAAAACTTATTTTCAACTGATTAATCGATAGCACTGCAATAAACCAAAAAACAGATTTAGCAAAATAGAGTTTTCTGCATGAGACGGCTCTACAAATTAAATCTTCACTGTTCTAGACCATTCCTTCATTTATTTCATTGAATTGTATAAACATTAGATTGTAAAGTGTCTACACTCAACCTAAGAAAGGAGGAGGCGAGTTCGGATTCACCGCGGTCAGGTAGTCAAGGATTCGGACCTACACAGATGCGATTCATATCGATCATTTCCAGAAAAGTAAGGGTACTATCGTCGGTTTTTCGAAAGTTTTATAGGAAAGATATACTTTCGCTCTATCAAACATCCCCCTATGATCCCCAAAAATCAGTTTCCTTGCCTCTTTCCCTTGCCCCTTGTACAATATTTCACTCTACTTATAATTCGAATCACTGCGAGCAGGTAGGATGGGTCGGAACTCGTCTTAAAACCCCGCTGTGTGAAAAGGTAGCGGGTTCGAACTACCACCCGCCCCCTAAGAAATAGTTATCATCTGATTCGTATTCGTCATACATTCAAAATACAACACGTTTTTCATTTGACATCCAGATTTAAATTTGCCGCCTGAATTGGGAACAAATATGGCCGCCAATTGCGGTACTTTTAATATCTAGTGACTTTAATGTACAGCATTTTGTGGGAAAAGTATCTCGTACTCTTCTTTTTGTTTTACCTTCACAATTCGAATTTTTCTGTAACAGGTCTCGTGATATCTAACATTTCCCGGCGATTCTTGCGAAATTTGTACATCCCCGTGCAAATAGTTCTTCATTTTTCGGTAGGTACTTCATGATATTGATGCATTTTGTCTTCAATCCATCCGAATCAGAAAACTTCTTGACCTCAGTATCACTTTTCCCACATACGAAACAGTCCATTTCTGTTAACGAAATCTCACGCGGAAATGCCCCAGTACGGCATGCGCAGTTTTTTGTGCAAGAGAGACAACGTACCTGTAACGTCCCTAGCATTTAGGTACAATAAAAGTATAACAAAACAAATAATTTCGAATGCAAGTGCTCCTAGACGTTGTTGGCTTATGATGTACACGTATAGTGCGGCCACATTTATTTCATATAATTTATTCATGGCAGTAAAACTTTAGGGCGTCTTAAATACTAAAGAAGTGCGACAAACTCGAGGAGATATGACGTGATATGACGGTAACGGAATAATGCAGGGACCTATTATAGGTACCTACCAACATGCGTTAACTTCTCTCTGTCTATTTGTAGATACAATCCCAATACTTTTAAAATAATAGTCCCCTATTAGTAAGTCCTTTCCTGTATTAGGTAGTCTTTCACCCGCCGATAGTCAATAGCGCCCATCGTTTTCACACCAATTCTCGAGTACTAAGACCATCAAAAATTTGACTACCATGAATAAATTATATCAAATAAATGCGGCCGCACATATCATATCGAGGGCATAATCATATCAGAAGGGCGTAAGAGCCACCATGGTCATTTTTGGGATTTTCGAGAGTATTTATATAATAATCATTCCGCCTGTAATGTTCTTATCTTACTGTAATAGAAGAAACAGCAATTTCATCAAATATTTTGATTCTAAAAACGTTTTTTACGTCTCTTGTGAAATTTACTTTTTGGTTCATACACCCTTCTGATATGACGCCGTCGATATCAAAAAAGCAACTTTTTGCAAGAAACTGCACGGAAATCCCCTTCCTGAGGCCTACTTAGTCGTATATGTATTGAAAATTATAAATTTCGCAAATGTTTATAACAATAAATGGTCATAATATAAATCTGTACAACTTTCATTCTAAAGGTATTAGTAGAAAAATGGAAAATAATCGAGATAACGGCCCGCGACAATCGCGCATAAAATCATTGGTGCCAGGCACTTGCGGCCAGATTTGAAGTGGCACCATTCGATTTTTTTATCGGGGACATCAATACCTTTAATTTGATACCTCGATCAAGTGGTTACGTGATGGGCACAATTCACTACAAAAACCTACCCCTTTACGCGCTGGTGCCGGGGCGACGCGGCCAGATGAGAGGTGGCACCAATGCATTTTTCGCATCGTCTAAGTGTCGGGCATGTCCCGATACAAGTGTTTTTTGGTTACGCTATAAAGACATTCCGGTCGAAAAATTAATGAATCAAAAATTTTTTTAACGCACTTTCGGCCAAAATTTGACTGGCACCATGACACTTTTGGAATCTCTATATGCAAAACTTTGATTTTCTCCAATTTTCGAGTGGTTACGCGATCGGTACAAAAATTTGCAGCCGGCTCTCGGACCAATATAGCACCTCTCCGTTTTAAGGTTTTTATGAAACTGAAAGTTTGAAAAAAACATCAAATAAAATTAACTATGACTCAAATTAATATCATCACTGTTTAAAAGCATTCGAGAGATGAGCAGTTTACTATTTTTATAACAATATATATAAGCATAATGGATAAATTGTCAAAATGTTGAAATATTGCAACCCCCTTAAATATAACATAAAATATCATGATAAAGTATAAAGAATGTTCAATCATATAATTGCATATAGCAACTTCGCAAACTTGCAAAATAAACATAAATCGTTATTATGATAAAGTATAAACTAGGTATTCGTGAAACCATGATGAAATACAAATTAATATTAAAATTGTGATATTTGTGATAATAATAAAGTATGTATGTATATCAAATTGAATGAAAATACAAAGGTTCGTATTTCACAAGTCATTTTCCTTTTTTTCTAAATTCTTTTGATTGATCGACGATTTGCGATTGCTATATCTGGTGTCTGGTAAATAATTTCTTCTTTTAATTCTGTGGGACTTGAAGGAGGTGATCGAATATTGGATGCATATCTGACTAGAGGTCTTCCTTGTATTCTAGAATTTACATTGCAATAATTGGATATTTGGGAAAACAACCTTTTAGTTTTAGTGAAGTTCGATCATCCCTATCATCGTCATCGGTTCTATAATTTGGATAAAGGTAACCTAATAAGTTTTTTTAGAGCACATTTGCATATTAAATATAAAATGATTATTATAATAAGAAGTATACAAATTTTGTTAAAGTGCTTAAGTGTCTTGTGGCAAAAAGTTCATTTATCATTTTATTAAAAAAGCTATTATTAAATTAATTGTTTAATTGTTCTTGAAAAATGTTTAATTCATCCATATTTAGATTAATAATTTTTATAGGTTTGAGTACACGTAGGTGTACTAATTATTTTATAGGTTTTAATACGCGTAAATTTTCTTTCTTTGGTAGATGATTGCAGCAATCTAGATCAATGGTTGGAATACCCATAGTGGTATATTTATAGTAGAATTTTCATCAAAATCTGCGTATACTCTTGTGGTTCCTACAAAAGCACTACATTTATTTGTTAGTTGTAAAACTGAATTTCGTTTAATTATTTCAGTGTAAGAATCGTTTTTGGGACAAATCGTCGTTACTGGTAGTTGATCTGATACAGTTATTAACTATTTATTATCGATAAGTTTTTGCACTTTGTAATCTTCTATAGCAATTATTACTTTTTCATAATTTTTCGTTAATTTTGATTTTATTAAAATTGACACTTCACATGGTGAATCTGTACTTAATGTTTTTGGAAAATGGTTGTAGCATTTCGTAACATCGTCTTTCCTTAATTCTGTAAAATCTTCATTGTTCATTTCTATGTATTGTTTGCTGTCTCTGGCAACAGCAATATGTTTTTAAATTGGAATTATAATGTAAAATAAGTTTGTACGATCATCCTTGTTAGGTGCAGAGTAGAGTAAACATGAAAAAGGTCGTAATCTAAGGTTTCAACATTCGGTATGTGTAAAATGAAATTATTCTGTCGTTTGTTTGAAAAGCTTCTGAATCTTATTAGAGAAATTTATGTTGATAAATGATCCTGTGTAAGTTGACATGGTAAATTGCCGTGAGTTAATGGAATGCGTTTCAAATCTTCAAGTAAGTCATCTGGCTCTATAACTAAAGGGTGCAATATCTATAATCTAGCGAATGTTATACTGTTTTCTAAATTTTTTAACTGATCAATAATAAGAATATTTGCTTGATTGCTTTCATCAATTTTCTCTAAGGTATAAACTTGCAGTTCAAATTAATATTGATTATTTTTCCCCTCTCATAAAGCTTTTTGTACCTCAACTAAATTTATATTAAATGTTACTTCATCGATGCGTAGTTTTGTTAATGTTTAATTAAACTTTTTAATCGTACTTGAAACTATCTGAACTTGGTTTTTCATTAGCATTTGAAGTTCTTTATCATCTTTTTCTAACTTACTAATACAATTATTATAATATTCGCTACAGATCTACCTAGATTTCCTATTACTTTCCATATTGTGCCAAAGCCATTGATTATTCCCCTTTTCGCCTATTACTAGTTAAAGTTAACTCGTTAAATTTTTCAATTATTTCTTTGTTTGTTGCCCTTATTGATTGGAGTTGATTGACAAAGTTAGTTTATCTAGATCTAGAAAAGTATCTAGAGTAAATGATCTAACACCATATATGTCTAACACAAATACAAAACACAGAGCTAATAGCCATACACAAAGCTACAGAAATAGCGGAAACCAGAAAACTTAAAAATATAATATTTTCTGACTCCCAAGGAGCAGTCAAAAAAATCAAAAACACAATAGGGAAAGCGAATCACATAACCCTTCAAATCAAAAAGAAGATAAACACAGCATACCAAAACAAACATAACATGCTGGATTCGCGGGAAATGAAAGAGCGGATACACTCGCAAATGTAGGAAGACAATTAAGCATACCATACAGAACACCACTATTTGGAGAAGACATATACCTGCACATCAATAATAACCACATTCACACAGAACTGGAGAGACACAATCAAACCAACCCGGCCTTTTATGGAAAAATACAACCTACATCCCCGATAAAACCATGGCACAATGACATAGAATATCTAACAAGAAAACACATAACAAACATTTCTAAAATCAGAATTGCATACTGCAGAACACCAGAGCACTTATATAAAATCAGAATCAAAGAAGACCCCCTTTGCATGTGTGAAATCTATAGGAACCATCAACCATATACTTTCTGAATGTATAAGGATAAACAAAAAAAATAAACCTCTACCAACAACTTGCCATGGCAAACATTAAAACCACAATAAGTGCACAACAGCGAAAATAAAAATGATATACGCAATACTAGATGTAAATAATGGACATTTTACAAACAATGGCTCATTTAATTGAGATGTTAATAAAATTTTGCTAAACGACTATGTACAACACAAAGAGAAAACGAAAATATTATATTCAAGATGAAATGCAGATTTCATTCAACATAATGTACGCTTTATAAGAAAGATTACTAAAAACCGCGATAACAGTGGTGATAACCTCTGATAGAAAAGTACTACATAGAAAAACGCGAATAGATTGGAGAAAGCCAAGATAATATCAGATGTTATTGAAATAAAAGTAAACACAACTAATTCAAAACAAATACACATGTGTAAAGTAAAACGTCCACTTAGACAAACTTATTCATTTGACTAAAAAATTTATTTCCGTTTCAGATTACCATATATGTATTTTCGGGAAACAAGAAATAACCTATCCATATTTAGAAAACATTCCACGTCTTAAAAATTTTAACAACAAAAATTAAACAATATTCCCACATCCTCATTCACTTTTACCTTAACCCAGTAATTAATGAAATCAATAAACTAGAAATGCAATCAGAAAATATAACCAAACACATTTCGATCAATAAACATTACTATGAAGAAGTGTCAAATTATATAAACATATTACGTTTCATAGAGGATAAAGTAGAAAATAGAATTATAGAAATATTACCCCATCCAAGTAGATTTAAATGAGGCTTAATTAAGGGACTAGGTTAGATATTTAATACAATAACTGGAAACTTTGATGCTAAGGACAATGAAAGATTAATCAAAAACTTTCAGGATAATCAAAAACAGTTAACCACTTCAGTAAGAAATCAAAATTCTCTTGCTATATCTGTAATTAAGAAATTCAATAGAACTGCCAATATAATAAATTATGCAGAGTGAGAAAATTTTAAGCACAAAAAAAGACAAATTTCAGGTATTGTTCAGGGCAGCATTAATTGAAATTACACAAGATTTATTAAATATACATTAATTCAAATGTTTAAAATAGTTAATTCAATGTCGCAAGATATAGAAAGGTCAATAGCCTTCATACTAGACTAGGCAATGTCCACCCCAAGTATAATAAAGACAACAATAATAGAAAAAAACCTATATCAAAATTTGAACATTTGTAACGTTTAAAACTAGGAACGTCTCTTTAAAAGAGAAGTGTGAATAAAAATGAAAGCCTTACCACAGTCCACCCAAAATGGTCCATTGCACTTGGAAAAGTTTAAGTTTTCTAAAAGCTAGAGAGCCATCGTCTAAGAATAGTATGATGGTCATATTATGGTGGACTGTTAAAGCTCAATGATACAAAGGAGAATAAAGTATTTCCACTCAAAAGAGAGTTATCGTGTAAGCACAATGTGGTGGTCATTCTATTAGGGTCCATGAACATTGAATCTAATAGCAGCCTTTGTCAAACGAATGAAATGAAAGATGGTACAATTAGGATAATATCGCTTCCTGATGATATATTAGCTTCAAATTAGAGTTTCTCATGTGAACACTGCACATGATACAAATGAAGTTCATCTTTTGTCTTCTCATTCCCATCCGAGCAGAGTAGATGCCATAGTATTACATGGTCTTGCAAGTTGTCATACTATTAAAATCTGTGAAAGTAAAAAACTTAAATGTTGAATTTAGTTTAAATGTGACATGTAGGCTACAATTATATATATGCAAATTTATTTCATTTAATTATAATTCTACTTAATCCATTCTTTTGAACACTTAGCCATACCTGCTCATCCCATTGGAGGGTCACATTAGCGAGGTACTACTGACCACATTTAAAATTATAGTCAGTCACTCAACATTTTTGTAAACTTCTTATGTAAAAATGGGTGCACCCAGATGCTCAAAGTCTTCATATTCAGTTATCCCCTTCCCACCAGCTGGCGAGACCTAAGCCGGGTTCGTTGATGCTACCCATTAGGCTATATGCGACTTTGTTTTCTGAATCAGATGCTGCGGTCGGGTCCGGTGCTGTTTCTGGGGGGCACGTCTCGTTAAACCTCTCCGCAGTCACTCTAAACTTGATCGCCTCGCCTGCGTCCATGAACAGGTCGTGTTTGCCCCCGTCGCCCGACTCGTATTCCCACACCCACGCCTGTTCCGTTTCATCGAATCTGGAAGTAAAATACTAATAAGATCGAATTTTAACTCGTCCCACAGTCTTATTTACCTGGACGGGTGCTGCAACGCGTTGGGCGGTATCAAGATGTCGTCGAAGAACCCGAGGGTAACATGTACGCCTTCCTGGCTGCAGCTCCTTATTTTTCCAGTGAGGACCTCCTCAATGAACGGCCTGAACACCACATACCTGAACGTGACCCTCGTGTGTGATGCCCCGTCCCCCGGGATTACGAAAGACTCCTCGATTTTCAGGATGTCCCGCAGCGAGATGCAGAGGCCGACATTCAATACGACTTTATTCGCCAGCTTATAGTTCAGCTCGTCCGTGATCGCGTCATTCAGATGTTTGTAGAACATGCTCGGGACAATACGAGTCACGTTCCTCATCTCCACCAGGACGAACATTTCCACAACAAGGTCTATTAAGTTTAAAAGTTTAAACCAAACACCCAAATACTACCTACATAACCTCTAAATCATAGAACACAGATTAAGATTATAAAACAAAACACAAAACATATATTTTTAAGAAGCGCCAGTACCCTCATAGAGATAAAAGAGAGAGGTGGTAACAATTAGGGAGAGGGGGTAATAAATTTTCTAGACGGAACCGGCCATATTGTGAAGCCACTTTTCGAACGCGTGTTTGCGATTGTTTTAAGCCGGCTACATACAGATGCGAATTGCGAATTGCGAACTGCGAAAATTCGCATTCGCAAGTCGGCTACATATAGATGCGAATTGCGAATTGCGACTAAAGTTCCCATTTCCCATTGGTCCATTTGGTCCAGTTTATGTGGTGGGGGAAGCGTATCGGGAACCTGCGACATTCGCAAAATTTGAAATCTGGGGGGCGGGAATCTTGAGAAACGTTCAATATTTTGCGGAAGACGCAAGAAATTGACAGGTTACGCTTGCGCACAGCTTGTCGTACATTAAGTTGGTATGTAATTCTGCCTATACTTCATTCGACCTTCAAACTTGTTTGTAGACGACAGAGAATATGGTAGAAAACATGTAACTACTGAGAAGCGACAATATTGGCGGTTCCTTTGATGTTTCTACCCCACTTCGATGACAGCAAATTTGACAGTTAACCTACCATATACACTAAGAAAAGTGACGTTTATAATGTGCAGTGACCTACACGCAGAAAAGTTTGAACCATTCAATACAAAGGCGTGACAAGACGGGTACACGGGGATCGTTTTTAAACTAATGTAAAAATCAGTATAGTTCCTTTATCAATTTTTTGTTGGAATTTACGTCACTATGAAGGTAAACGAGCTATATATGTCATACAGGTTTTTTGCTCGACAGTTTTAGGTGTGTTAATAGTCAACGAAAATTGGAAAATTATCTACAGCTGTAACAAACTGTTAGAAATCTGTGGGAGAGGTGTGCGATGTAGCTGTGCTCCGTAAATAAACTCACAACAAAATTCTATTAACAATATACTAGCAATAATCATTTTTGTTAACAATTACCTAATAATTTACTGACAATTAACTAACAACTTATTCAATTCACTGACATGAAACATGTATGCGAATTAGACATTATTTGCTCGAAAACCGAAAAGAAACTGATTGATTTAAATTTAATTTGTAATGTAAACAATTTTTTTGAAACTGCTCGTCCACTACAATTTTTTTTCAAATTGAGAATTAAATATCATTTCCAATTTATAAATGAAATATATAAATTCTTTTGGTGGCGTTTGAAGCCTTCCATCACCACTTTCGTTGATACTATACGATTTGAAATTTATTAATAAATTAGTTGTGCTGAGAGTATCACATTTTTTCCAAAAGCTTTGCATATATTACATGTATGAACTTCGAGGCCTTTCTTTAAAATATACCCACCAACATAATGAAAGGCATTTTTCGTAGTTTGGTTTTCTTTATGATAGCTGTTATCGGGAATGGCTATCGCTTTTGATTGATTTTGTAGTTCAGAGGACCTTTCTTCATGGTAAACACCGATTAGGTCCCCGCTTGTTGTATTCAGTAACAGCTTATCCAACACAGCAAAAATTAGACATTGTGTGGGTGCAAGGTTGGTGTACAAAAGTATAAATGATGTAAACGGTTAAAAGTTTGAGTTGAGTGCGGTACGAATCACGTACGAATGTACCAAGAATATACGAGACGTACGAATGAATTGGAATCGTGTCTATATGTTAGGTTTCAGTTTATATGATATGTCAAACAATTCGAACTGTCTCGTGTCTGCGTTGACTTACAGAAACGGCAGGTCCGTCTTAGCGCGAGAGCCGTTAAAAGGAGCGGATCAAAAAATTAAACTTTAAACCCTTAACTACTGCGACCTACGCCACTGAAAACAACTACAATGTCAAGTCACGTCACGATTTTGACAGATAAACTACCAATTTCACGCATGCGCATAAAAAAAATATCCATGCAACTCGGGGTTTTGTCGCTTCTCAGTAGTTATATATTATATTCTCTGTAGACGGTTCCAATTGTTCTCTTTCTCTCTGCCTTCTTTTCAATAACAAATAAGCGGCAATTCTGCGTCTTCGTCGCCAATGGTATATTTGGTGTTGGTACTGGTCAAGAGGTACTGGTACCAATTCATAATGATATAAATTTGTACAAAGTGTAGTAGTAATGAACTATATATCAATAAAAAACTCAAACACTATAATATCACAATAACGTAGTAGAACTTAATACATAACACAACAATACAAGTAAATAATAATCCCCATACGCAATCAATAATGTTAGGTTAACCACACAGAACACCTATTTAATTGAACCATACAAGCGTATAACAAATATCGCCTAGTGAGAAATTAAAAGTCTCTAAAATTGTTGCGTTTTTTCTCATCTGTATGAAGACAGGATGTGCGAATGCGAATTTCCGCATTTCACAATTCACAATTCGCATCTATATGTACCTTCCTTTCGCACATCCTGTGTTCATGCAGATGCGCAAAAACGCAACGATTTTAAAGAGTTTTACTTTCTCACTAGGAGATATTTGTTATGATGTTACTCTTCTATGGTTAAAGAACATGGACATTCTATGTGGTCTTCCGCAAAATATTGAACGTATCTCAAAATTCCCGCCTCCGGTATTTCAAATTTTGCGAATTTCGCAGATTCCCGACGTTTCCCCCACCAAATAAACTGGACCAATGGGAACTTTAGTCGCAGTTCGCAATTCGCAATTCGCATCTGTATGTAGCCGGCTTTAGTCGGAGAGCTAGCTACATAAAACAGCATCGATAAGGTACACGACATTTAGAGATCATAACTGCTTATAAAAAAATAACCCAACACCAAATCGCTATTCTGCCGGTTTGCATAGGCCGGATATGTAAATGGCGGCCAGTTTTCCACATTGGAAAAACATGCCTGAAAAACCGATAACGTACACTCGTGAAATTTTGTTCATGCATTGTTTATACCTTGACTAAGAGCGGTGTAACAGTGGCAGAAAATTAGCAGGTCGGAAAACCCTCGGCAGAAGAAACTGAAAGTCACGAAAAACGCCCTGTAGGAACTACATGGAACGCCCTGTAGGAACTATACATGGCGTTTGTCATGACACTCATGTCCTTCAGTTCCTACAGGGCGTTTTTCATGACCTTCTGCCGAGGGTTTTCAGACCTGCTAATTTTCTGCCACTATATCGCACCGTTCTTCCTTGAGGACCAAAGAATTTACGGAAAAAGTTTTTCACGTGTACCTTATCGGTTTTTGTCATGGTAATTTTCCGCGACTTTGAATCATTTCTACAGAGGGTTGTCCGACCTACTAACTTTCTGCCATTGTTACACCGCTCTTAGTCAAGGTCTAGACAATGCCTGAACAAAATTTCACCCGTGTACCTTATCTGTTTTTCGCCATTTACATATCCGGCCTATGCAAACCGGCAGATTTGGTGTTGAGTTCATGTTTTTACAACCTGTTGAACTCAAATGTCGGGTACCTTATCGATACTGTTTTATGTAGCTATTGGACTATTTGAAGTCGGCGATATGCAGAAGCCACTTTAGTCTGTGCTTTGGTCTATTTGTTCCAACCACATTTGTTACCTCCTCTCTCTTTTGTCTCTATGAGTCAAGGCGTATCAACTTTAAATAGGTTACCTCATTGAACAGCCCCCGGGCGAGGGGGTAGTGTATTTGTTATTTCTTGATCGGTGAGTACAGTTTATCGTTTAATAATTTAAATACAACGTGATCAAGAATGACTGTTTGAGTTGGCAATGCTGAATTTCATTTTTAAATGGTACAACTGGTAATTTGAATTTGCTATGTCAAATTCAAATTTCTGTTATTCTTTTCAAATTTATTTATTTAAAATGGTTTTCACATTACAACACGATATTTTCGTTGGAATGGCGTACTTTCGAAGCGGGATTTATAACCCAATTACTGGTTGGCAGTACTCTCTCGAAGCGACATATCAGCAATTTCAGGAAATGTTTCCGAAGACTTTGGTCACTTTTGCTGTCTTTCAGCAGCATTGTATGCGAGTAGTTGAACGTTATTTAAACACAGGGAGCGTAAGCAAACAAAAATCAACTGGTAGACCTTCTACTCTAAACGAGGAAGTTGTCGAGGATATCAGAACTCGAATGCAAAGAAGTCCTCGCAAATCCTTAAGAAAGCTCTCACTTCAAACAGGTTTGGTCCTTATGCCTCCTATTCAACCAATTTTCATTCTTACCCATAAGACTTCCACATTTTCATGTTGTTCTAATTCACGGTTTTACAGGTTTATCATATGGAAGTTGCTCCACTGTGCTTAAAAAGAAATTAAAGTATCACCCTTACAAAATTTCCATCGTCCAGTCATTAACGCCTCCTGATCACCCGCAGAGAGTTTTATTTTGCAATTGGTTCAATGACATATTAAATAATAATGATATCCTTAACAATACCTTCTTTTCCGACGAAGCCTGGTTTCATCTCAACGGCTATGTGAATAAACAAAATTACAGAATTTGGTCAGGTGAAAATCCTTATGCTATCAGAGAGACAAATTTGCACCCGGTTAAAGTTGGAGTTTGGTTGGCAGTCTCAAGGACGCGGGTGTATGGGCCGATATTTTTTAATTTTACCGTCAATTCGGAGAGATATATCCAACACTTTTTGAGGCCTTTTATAAACCAATTAACAGACGAAGAGCATCAAATTGGATATTTCCAACAAGACTCTGCAAGGGCACATACGGCTCGTGCTACTATGGGATATTTAAGAGAGAATTTCGGCGACAGAGTAATTAGTCAGGGCATATGGCCAAGTAGGTCACCAGATCTCACCCCATTAGATTTTGCGTTATTTGGGCTCTTGAAGGACAATGTCTTTAGGAATATATTGCATACTGAAGAGGAGCTGCAGGAGGCAATAGTTCAGGAAGTGGCAAACATTACCCCCAATATGCTGGTGAATATCTTCGAGAGCCTAAAAAGAAGAGTTACTTTATGTCTGGACCAAAATGGGGGGCATTTTGAGCATTACCTTTAGCCGGTTTAATTAAATCATTGTTCTGTATTTCGAGTTTCATTTTTAAGCGTTAATTTTTATTCACATAACCTACAATCTTATCGCTGATTGTTCTTCTTCTTCTTTTATTTGGCCTTCGCTGCTATGTCGATCCAGCCACTTACATAACGCTGATTGTTTTGTCAAATAAATGAAACAAACTTCCTGGCGAGGGGGTCGCGCAGGGGAGGCGGAGTTCGTGACGTAGACTGGCGACCCAGGTCTGAGTTTTATTACCTGTGTTTAATCTAACTCTGGTTTCATCTATGCTCTGTATTACTCTGACAATTCGGCGTTTGGCTGGCGTTTTCGTTTGTAATTGACAACAGTTTTGAGTTTTTCAAAGTATTTTTTGCATCGCCGGTCACCGTGTGACGTAGATGACGTTGTGGTAGGTCAGGATCGCTTGAGGCAACCTATAAGTTGATACGCCTTGTCTGGTTGTAGCATTGCAAACCCTTAGGCAAAAAAATCCTCCAGGTAGAATTGCCAACTCAAACAGTCATTGTTGATCACCCTGTAGCTGATGAGGACAATAATCATTGATGGTGGAAGAGATCAAATAATACCAATGTGTAATTTTTTACAGGTGCATCATGTTTTACTAGCGTCAATTTACTAGCGAAACTTTTATTTTCAACGGCTCAATAATCCATTGCTAGATATTTGATTTTACCGCTTGATCTAGTACATGCGCACATTTACACCTTCATCGCTACTACGCCACTGATTGTGTCCCGTAAAGTAGCACTGAACGCCACTGTCTATGACCACGCCTTTCCTGCGCGAAATTTGATTGACAGTCCCATTTTGATCTGAGACGACCTCTAATACTGATTCGTTAATGTATATACCTATATTGATATAGGTATCCTATTACTGATATATAATAACAAGTAAACAATGAAATCACTACATTAGTATGGCGTTGGAACGCTTTAAATAAAATTGTAAAATTTGTTTTTAGTTTCAGTTCAGGATCCTTGTACCAGTCCTAATTACCTATTAAGTTTATGTTGCATCAAAGATGATCGCACATGGTCTTTGGTTGCATGTAATTTAATTTAAACCCAATTGCTTCTAACAAAACTGGTCATATAAATAAATAAATTAGTATTGTAACATTATAAGTAAGAATACCAAGCAACCCGGGATCAATTTCAGGGACACACGGAATATGTCAACAGCTGTAAGAACTTCAACACATACATAATTAAAGTAACCTATCTAGAAAATTCTCGTATTTAAACACGATTGAATACACCATTCGCTTCTGCGACAAAAAATTAATCTGGCACAAAACTGTCAATTGATGCGTTTCGTCACGTTCTCTACATTTACGTTCTATGTTGCTTGAGTTTCGGGGTCCTAAAGTATAGGATTACCAAAATATTTTTGCTAAAAGGTAAGTCTGATTATTATTTTTCGCCCATTTTACTTTTATGAGGTTATGTTTTTATTTACTCGTGTTATTTATTTTGTGTACTTTTAGTTAAATAAAACCATTTGAACTCAGAATTTCGATTGAAAATGGCATCCAAACATGTTTGGAAGATCTGCGACATTATTGAGTTTTTTGAAGGCGAAAATAAAATCATAAAAAGGGGTGAAAATGCATTGGAATCCAATCATGTAAAAAACATGCAGTTTGATGCTGATTTTATGATTATTAGAGGGAAAATACATGCCAGCATGAAAGATAAAATATATAGAGTACAGGTAGGTATTCTGCTTCCCATAGATTTTATAGATATTTATCTTATTAAATCCGTGCCGGTGTCAGTTTCCTTGGAGGAGGGGCTCTGAACTGAGTAAGAGCCTTTCAGTACTTCTTGGAAAACACACGCGGATGGGGAAGTCCTCAACCCTGACACGGCGCGTCCCAATGGCTGATAGGGAACGTTCCTACAGATATGTAGGACAGGTGTGAATAAGGCTAGCCAAATAAACACCCGCGGATCAACTGAGGACTTGACATAGGGCAGCAGCTATGTCAATACTGAGCCTAGGCTATGGGCTTGCCCATAGGCTTGGTACCAGAGAATCACAGGCGGCAATTACTTATTGATTTAACCGGCTGTGATACTGCGGTGCAGAAAGCAATGGCAAACTACTGCACTAAATAACATTCCAAATTGATTACCGCCTTGCAGAGCATCCAACTAGACGACAAAGACATAAAACTTGTTGCCAAACTCTACTGGAACCAAACAGCCATTGTAAACGCACACAACAGAGAATCCAAACCAATCAATATTGAACGAGGCGTGCGGCAAGGCTGTATACTCTCGCCGACACTTTTTAACGTTTACTCTGAGAATATATTCAGAGAGGCTCTCAAAGACCAACCAGGAATTGTCATAGGAGGAGTAACAATTAATAATATACGGTACGCCGACGATACTGTGATTCTCGCTGAAAACGTCGTCGATCTGCAGGAACTAATCAATAGGGTTGACATAGCATGCAGAAACTGGGGACTATCGATAAACATCAGAAAAACTAAATATATGGTGGTCAGTAAAGTGGAAATAGGTCCCACCCGACTGGAATTAAACCAACAAGAATTGGACAGAGTACAACGCTTCAAGTACCTTGGATGTTGGATTACTCAACATTTAGATCCATCCTTCGAAATCAGATGTCTAATCGAACAGGCAAGAAACACGTTTCAAAAACTTAAACCTCTGTTATCCAATAATTCATTGAATTTACAAATTTACAAGTTTACAAGATGCTATATATGGTCGGTACTTTTATATGGATGCGAAACTTGGACGATGAACGCCGATATTATGAATAAAATTGAGGCATTTGAAATGTGGCTGTACCGAAGAATGCTTAAGATACCATGGACCAGTAAAACTAGAAACGAGGAAGTTCTTCGAAGAATGGGTCATCAACGAATTTTATTAAATACCATAAAGAAACGTAAACTAGAATATCTGGGACATATAATCAGAGGACCAAAATATGAATTCCTTCGGCTAATTCTCAACGGTAAAATCGAAGGAAAGAAATGGATAGGTCGAAAAAAACTTTCCTGGTTGAGAAACTTGCGACAATGGACAGGATTAACAGCAGATCAATTACTACACGTAGCACGAGACCGAGATGAATACAGAAATATTGTAAACATGGCAGTCGCCTAAGTTCCAACGGACATGGCACCTTAAGAAGAAGAAGATCTTATTAAATGTTCCTATTGCAGTTTACGCTAAATAAATCAGGAGAGATTACTTCGGCTACTTGTACCTCCCCGAGGGGTATAAAATGCCATCATATTGCTGCGCTGCCTCTTTTTGGGCATTATAATATGACAACTGCAAACTAAAGAGTGCTTTGAGGATTTTCTCGATCTGGGTTCCGTATGTAAAAAATTTACAAACTGTTTGGTCACTGTAGTGCTTACAGCCAGGCACAAAACACATAACCATGACTATAGATATTGATCACGAGCCTAAAAAACGGTCTTTAAACACAGCAGCACCACTAAACTTAAGAAAAATGATAGGTTTTGATAAAAATAAAACGATAAAACATAACCTATAATATATAATATGGGCCAAAACTACATTATACTACTTACCTATCTAGAAATATTTCGTGATAACATAGGTTTGAACACATTTTATCACAATATATAGCTAGCAACTCTTATTTACAACAAAATTAGGAATAAATGTAGAATTAAAACTCTCTTACGGACAAATCGCGTGCTTTCTCGATTTGTTTGGAAAGGTTTGGAAGCTCCGCCCCCTCGCGTGACGTCAGCACTTAGTCTATTTCAAGGCAACACCGATGACTTTTGGCGCCAAGTTTGCCTTGCCTCCCACCACTGACCCTAGCGGGAAATTCGAAGTCGGGGGAAAAATTTGAAAATAAGGTTGTATAGTTCGTTGCAAGATATTTCGGACGGGATTTCCATGTAGTTGAGTACCGTTGGCAGTGAACTCTATACTACGTACCTGGAAGGGACCCGCCTTGAGCGACAAATGAGGCAAAACGATTGCATAGGCAACCCGCATTGGTTACGGATTTCTATCTCTTTCTATCTTATGTTACTGAATGGAACGTTCGCGCATTTCTTAAATATTTTTTAATCTTTTTATGTTTATTTACCAGTAAACGTGATTTTCTCTGAATATTTGAATCATATATATGATTCAAATCAAATCAAATCAATTCATATGAATATATGAATCATGACAACAAAAGAGGGGGGAGAAACTCTCCCCCCTGTAAATACTCACACTAACAATAACCCAAATCCACTACTCAACAATAAAAAAAACATCGAATATAAAAATTCCGACAGAGCCCCATACATAGTAATGATCGAAGCAACAGAAAAATCCGGTAATAATATAGGTAAATACAATCACCTAAAAATAGCCAAAGAAATTCACAACCTCAAGTTAAAAGACATGAAAAAGATACGAAATAAAGGCATAAATCGGTTGGGCATTGAATTTAGTAACCATGTGGCCGCAAATAATTTTTGTAAAAATAAACATTTAATAGAAAAAGGATATAATATATACATCCCGTTAAATCAGGTGACCAGTAGAGGCGTAATCAGATACATAGACACGGACTTCACTAACGAGGAAATAAAAGAAATGACCAACAACACAGTAGACATAATTAACATCATGAGACTTAACAGAAGGGCCAAAATCAATAAAGAAATCAAATACATCCCCACAAAATCAATAGTTTTAACTTTTAGAGGTAAAGAAATTCCCAGATATGTTTATCTTTGCGACCTACCATTCCCAGTATCAGTATTCATCCCTCCAGTAATTCAATGCTACAAATGCTTTCTATATGGACACACTAGGAAACAGTGCAGAGGCAAAATTAGATGTTACAACTGCGGAAAAACAAAAAACGAAGAAGAACAAGAAGACAATCATGAGGACTGTGGGCAATGTTGTATCCACTGTAAAAGCCCAGAACACAAATCAACTTCAAGAATATGTCCGGAATACTTAAGACAAAAAAATATTAAAAAAACCATGGCTATGGAAAACTTAAATAATTACGACGCCTCCTTAAAATTCCCAAAAACATCATACAACAACATACAACTAGATAACCACCCAAGAGATTTCCCACCCCTTCAACCGCGGCAGGAAAATCCAATAATCACTGTAAATCAAAGGAGATCAATAATTAATGAACAACCTCACGTATCGAAAAGAACATATGCTAATGCCACACAAACACAAACATCCAACAAAAAACCAAAAACGTACAAGAAACAAGAAACCATCCAAATACACACACATGCCCACCCTGACCATTATATAAAACCGCTTCCACACCACGTTAAAAATTACAATGAAAAAGTCTACAGCGTTCAACAAAATAACCCAAACTCAGAGCCTAAAAGTGCAACAGCGAAATCATATTAAATTAACTTAACGGAATTTAATAAAACAATGAATAAAATTCAAAAAGAAGACAAAATACACAAAACATCCAAAAAAGAATACGATAACAAAATCGAGGAACTGTCAACTGAAAGCGAGATGGACTACTAATAAAAACAATTAACAAAGCAAACATCACATGAATACACAAAAAAATTTAAAAATAGTACAATGGAACATCAGAAGTATCAATAGCAACAGAATAGAGCTTATCAACTTACTACACAAAGAGAATCCAGATGTAATAATTCTTAATGAAACATGGCTACAAAATAAAAATCACTTTAAAATTAACAATCACCAAATTATAAGAGATGACAGAAACACCCCAGGAGGAGGCATCGCCACCATCATCAAAAACAATATAAAATATAAACAAATTCACCTAGATAACATCACCATCATCAAAAATAAATTTCAATTTATCATAATCAAAATCAATAACTTAAATATAATCAAAATCTACGCAACCCAAAACAATTTAGACAGCAAAAACATAGAATTCAACATAGACAAAATAGAAGGGGATTACATTATAATGGGAGATCTAAACGCGAATAATATAAAATGGGGAAGTTCAAAAACAAACAAAAATGGGAATGAACTCTATAAAATATTGGAAAAATACGAATGCATAATTCTTAATGAACCTAAAAGTACCAGAATTTCCCCTCCGCTCAATCATAACATTAGTATGTTAGACCTCACAATCATATCAGAAAAACTGATACTTAGAACAGACTGGGAAATTATATCCGATAATGGAAATAGCGACCACTACCCAACCAAAGTAACAATAAATAACAATAAACAACTAACGTCAAAACAAGTCACAAACACGTATAAACCGACAAGACTCTTTAAAAAAGCGAACTGGATATCATATCAAAATTGGATTGAAAATAAACTAAATACCAATAACCCGCATAACATACAACATCTAATGGAAACAATGGAAGAAGCTGCGACTAAACACATACCACAAAACCCGCCAAAAGGAAACAAAATATATAGAACAAGCCACATATGGTGGGACGAAGAATGCTCTAAGAAAGTCAAAGAAAGGTAAACACACCTGAAAAAATACCTAGAAGAAACCACAATAGAAAACTATATGAAACTAAAACAAATATGCTCAATTACCAGAAAATTTTTAAGAAACAAGAAAAAACAAAGTTTCAGAAACTTTTGTCATACGATAAACAGAAAAACGGATACAAGAAACGTCTGGAACACCAACAAAAAATTTAATAACAACAACCTCAAACAGTTTAAAAAAGAATTACCCAAAAAAGACACCGCAATAGAAATTATAAACAAAATGGCAACAGTTGACTACCCAACAGATTTTAAGTATATACAAAACACAGAAGATATAACTGAATTCAAGTACAATAAAATAATAAATACATTAAAAAACAAAGATACAGCAACGGGAATGGACAACATTTCATACTCAATGATAAATAACCTTCCAAGTATAGGAAGAAATTACCTAATAAAAATTTTTAATCAAATTCTAGAAGGACAAAATATTTTCATTCTTAAAACCAAACAAAAATCAACTAATACCAGAAAACTATAGATCAATCACACTAATACCATGCCTTACAAAAACCCTAGAAATTATGATTAAAAACAGAATAGAATGGATAATAGAAAATAAACAAATATTAAACGAACTTCAAACAGGTTTCAGGAAAGGAAAAAAGCACTCATGACAATATCGTATACCTAACAACGTACATACAACTGGGACTAACAAACAACAAAAAAGTAATCGCAATACTATTGGATATTAAAGCAGCCTATGACAATGTGAACATATACAAATTATATAACATACTAACAGAAACACAAATAATACCTCAATATATGACTAACTTAATACACAAACTACTAGAAAATAGACAAATCACGATAACAGATAACCAACAAAACAACCACGGACCTATAGCAACATCGAAAGGACTCCCCCAGGGGGTCTATTCTCTAACTTGAACGATGTGAACGATCATTCGTGGGATGTGATCATTCATATTCCCACGTTTTCTCATGAGTTCAAAATTCTGTATTCTAGAAATCGGGGAACACACGTTCTCCTAATACTTCGTTAGGCCACGTTGCCACATGTATCAAAGTGCACAAAACAGCTAATTTTGGTATTTATATTAATGTTTTGTTGAAAATTGTGTACTATCAACACTTCATATTTGGCGTTTCTTGTCATTCTAACCTAAAAAAGTTTTGGTCGCCGGCTAGTATTTCTAGAACAATGAACAAAAAAGAAACCAAAACGCGTTTGGCCCCAATGAATCGGGCCCAAAAAGATGTACTAGTTGAATATGTGAAACAAAACGAACACCTACATACTGGAAATTTTTTATTTATTTAGTTAAATTTATTAAAAATTTTATCATTATAAATAAAATACCAATATAGTACGTCGCGTATCTAAATCGAAGTTTCTTATCGCAAGAATATGACGGAAAATGACCCTATGTGTACTCTAGGAACGACTTAATTCAATTTACATAAATGTGATTCACACGCTTGCACTGAGGTTATTTCTATTTCATGAGATTAATCTGCTTGCAGATTACGTATTAGGTGTAATAACATTCGTCATATATATTTGCTACTGGAACATTTATTTCAGATACACTATACATTTCCTTACAATACTAACAGTAATTAGTTTTTACCTGAATTTTTGTTTAAATTCGGCCTCGCCTAACCCTTCAAGAGGAATTCTATTATGGTCCTCAGCGGCTTGTACAATGATTCGATCATACAGGAATAACTCATCCATTTTCTGTACGGACTGAAATATGCCAAATCCAGTTTTTTTGAAAACTATGCCGTTGACACCCGTCAAAATATTACTTTCTCTTGACTTTTTATACGTTCTACTGCTGTTCAATAACGGAACTCCGTTCTCTCAAAAATTATAGGATGTGATTCATCCCATCCTTCAAGAATACAGTCAAATGAAAACTTGAGAGAATCATGTCAAAAGTTCTCACGAAATGATCTATCACACGGTTCGAGAATAGACACCCAGGGATCCCCTCTAAGTCCAATACTCTTTAACTTATATATCCATGAGCTATTCAAAATAATTCCCAAAACATTCGAATTATTATCATATGCGGACGACTTAATATTACTACACACAGGGGAAAACAACCCAGAAACCATAAATACAACTAACAAAGTACTAGACATAATTAACTCGTGGCTAACAAAACACGACCTAGAAATATCTAAACAAAAATGTGAATCCATAATTTTCTCTAGAGGAAAAACAAAATACAATACAATAAATTCAATCAAAATCAACAATCAAATCATCAATTACAAAAAAGAAATAACATATCTAGGAGTAACTTTCAATTACAATTTAAAATGGGACAAGCAAATCGAAAATATAAATAAAAAAGCAAGTAGGTAGGTAGTTTCTTACCTTGCTCGATTGTTTTCTTTTGGAAAAGTGAAGAAAGACAAATTACAATTGTAGGCTTTGTTTTCGCAATTTTTTGCCGCACAAACCATACCCCTTTTTCGCTTACTCATGTTCGTGTTATTAAAAAACATTGGTACACAATCGACTACCTCGAACGCTGTTACGCTACTGAATTCTCCTCTGAAAATAGGGCCACTGCATCGGCGCGACTTGGATGCGCGTACTTTTCCAGCGCTCATGAGTTTATATTCTAATTGTTTTTATTCTGTGCCTAGAGTGCCTAGAAGAGTAGAGTGTGGCCAGTGTGGCCAACTAACGGATTTGGATCCATAATGGCGACCGGCACGGGTCGTAAGTTTCATACAACAGTAATTATTGAAATAAATTCTAAGATTTATATTAATAGCGTGTTCGGATGGTCGCTCTAGAGCACTCTGGGAGCAATCTGAGAGCATAAATTGCGTTCGGGTGGGAATTCTCTCTCAGAAGTTGGCGTTTGATTGGGCGAGAGATCAGCTCTCAGTGTTCCGAGGTTACTTGACAGCTCCAGGGCAGATGAAATTGTCTCGTCCGAACACGCTATAAGTTTCATGTATGACGGGACTGGAAAGTCCATAAGCGTGCGTGCGTATTTTTGTTAATTTTGGTTCATTTCCTTCATTAACTTTTTTTTTTTTTTTTGAGAGGGAGGAAAATCTTCAAAAGACTTCGTACGGGATTCGAGCCGCCTTAGTTACTGGTCTACCACGCACATTCGCGCCGGAACTTCGGATTGCAAGTCCTCAGTGTCCGTTGGAGTTGTCAGTAAATCCTAGCTACGCCGAACGCAACCCGGACACCCTAAGTGAGTGACCGGGGTTCGTTCAAGGCTTAGACAGGGCAGAAACTATGACCGAGCGATGAGCACTCAATCATTCCAATTCCACCCCCTAGGATCGGTCGCCTACCCGTTAAAAACCATCCCCCGGATTGGTGTGCACTAGGAGAAACCGTCACCTCACATATAGCGTTGAAACCTCTTGGATTATTGGCCTGTGAGTGCCAGTAACGCCCGATATTGTTCTTGGGTACACGCTCATTTAAGCCAGTATAGAAGGATTGAGGGTTGATAATAAAAAACTGCTTAGAGCGTGCGGAAGGATGGGATAGTAAGGTGAGCGTGAACCGCTGTTCACTCGTTCGTGTTAGGCTGTCTGAGATGGTGGATACCCGTGGGTACCCACAATCTCTTTCTGATGTTTGGCTTGTTAGGTTAGGTTTTCTTTCTGTACTGCGGTCCGAGTGACCGATATTTACGTCTTTCTGCGGTCCTAATGACCGATATTTACTGCTTGCTGCGGTCCTAGTGACCGACATTTACTGTTGCTTGCTTGCTGCGATCCTAGTGACCGACATTTACTGTGGTTAGGTTCTTCGTTTGCTGCGGTCCAAGTGACCGATATTTACTGTGGTTAGGTTCTTGCTCGATCAGTATGAATGATCTTACGGTTAGGTCGTGCCGATCGTTAGATCGCTCGTAGCAGCACAGGTTAGGCAGTGCGGGCCGCATGGCCACTCGTAGTAGCACTGTGTTCGTGCCCGCCTGAGGAGCTTCGTCGTAGCACAGGTTAGGCAGTGCGGGTCGAGAGACCACTCGTGGTAGCACTGTTGCTTCGTGCGTGCCTGAAAAGGCTTCGTCGTAGCACAGGTTAGGCAGTGCGGGCCGCATGGCCACTCGTAGTAGCACTGTTGAGTCGTGCCCGCCTGAAGGAGCTTCGTCGTAGCACAGGTTAGGCAGTGCGGGTCGAAGGACCACTCGTAGTAGCACTGTTACGTCGTGTGTGCCTGAATGAGCTTCGTCGTAGCACGGGTTAGGCAGTGCGGGCCGTATGGCCACTCGTAGTAGCACTGTTGGCTCGTGCCCGCCTGAAGGAACTTCGTCGTAGCACAGGTTAATCGGTGCGGGTCGAAGGACCACTCGTAGTAGCACCGGTTATATTCGTGACTCTACTATTATTACTACTCTTCCTTTCTAGTGCTCGATCCTGGAGGAAACGGGTCCCTTCGAGTGTTATTACATTGTGTGACACCGGGCTCACTAGCTACCTCCTAACTAGGAGAGCCCCACGTGTGCCCGGCTTCGGTGGCGTCACCACAACATTTACATGTAGTATGACACCGTGCCCTCTGGCTACCCCGTATAGAGGAGCTCTACTCGAGGTGCTCGGCTGCGGTGGCGTCACTTACACGATACAACATATAACACGTGTTAGTAGGGGTGGGGTTGGTTCGTCGGGACTCGTCTCCTTCTTCTGGTGGTCGGGCTATCTAGATTCTCTTTTCCTTTCGCTTATGGCCTCGATTCTCGTCTGACCGAGATCGTTTAGCTGAGTGCTCAGATTCCTTCTTACAACTTGTCCCTTTTTTGTTCTGAGCGGCTTTCCCGTCGTCCTATACCTCGTTAGTCTGTACTTCTGCGGAGAATTCCTTTCTTTTCATCGTTGACACTTCCTCTCGGTAGCGTTCGTAGGCTCTCTACGTGGTTTCCGCCCGGTCGTTCTACGGTTTGTGTTACGGATTAGTTTTCCCTCGCCCCCCCCTCTAGTAGAGCTGCAAGAGAATCGGGGAGCACCGACGGGTGACTGTCCCCTCTGCAAGTTTAAAGTCAAAAGACTCTCTGTGGAGAGACTGTAGATCTGAAATATTAGTAGTGAGTGGGGCTACGGCCGTGCCGTGTCCCGGCCGAGGAATCGGAGCCCGTCTCTGTGCCATGAGTTGGCCTCCGTTCCTGAGTTCCGCTTCCTCGGCCCGGGCACCGCTAGCCTTCGTGATCGCTATCGTGAATGATGTGGCAACAAGTGTTGTTATTAGTAGTGTCCCCAGTGGGGGACCCTTACAGACAATTCCTTGTCCATTTTTTCCGGGAACGTTCCGTGACCCCTTGGAAGCGATCTCGATCCAGGTTTGTCCGTGTTTTCCGGCGTTCAAAGTATTGTTTCTTCATCATGGGTGTCCTTTGCCCGCTCTAAGCGGAGTATGCTTCTCCACGTTCCTGGTTTTGAAGTTTCATTATTTTCTGAAAGAATCTGTTTTTATTAGTAGACCGGCTGCTTAAATAGCTAAAGAGCCCGGCCGACCCGTTTTGAGTCACTTCTTAGCCCCGGTAGCCGGCATTTGCCAAGCCACCGGGTTTACACCCTCCCACCAACTGTGAGGTCCTGTGACTCCTAGGGAGGGCCTTCATTAACCTAACCCAACCTAACCTCACCTAGGGTGATCTGTGGTTTGTAGTGTTTCTAAAGTGTTTCCTGTAGCAGAGAATTATCGTTGGGGACATATTTAAGAGCGTTTCCAAAATAAGTGAGTATTCATGTGATTATCATAGTAGTTGTGTTGTATTCAGGCCATACAGTGTATTTCCGAATAAGTGCGAAAGTTCTACATCATTATAGATTGCAATGCTAGATGTATATACACTTACTGAAAGAAAATAATCCCCACTTGTAGGTTCTAAGTTTAAACCATTTAAGCCCAAGTTCAGTCTTCACTCGACCTTAATTCGATTTTTTTTATGTCATTATGCCGAATTGTTGTGTGCCTGGATGTACAAACCGCCTGAAAACAGGCCAAAAAGTGTATCTTGCACGATTTACAACCAGTGCCTAGCCCTGTACTTAGAGAGAAATGGATTAGCAACATCTCCGTATTTTCATCTTGTACAGGGTGGGAACCACCTGCAAATCCTCGTATGTGTGAGGTAATTACATTACTTGAAATTTACTCTCAACATTTCAATTCCAATATATTGTATTTTACAGACATTTCTCAGGTGAAATGTGGGAACGTGAACGTGTGGATGAAACTCGGAAATTTAAGCAAAACTCGGCCATTCCGACGCTTTTTCCTGGACAGGTGACACAAAATATAAAGGACGCAAATGTGAAAACACGTTGGTATACGAGAGTTTCTGTTGCATAAAACTGTATTTGTTTTAGTTCTACATTTTGTTTCGGTAGCATTTGTCTTCGGTAAATAACTTGTTTTGTCCCGAAACAAATATCCATATGTGTAAAGAAATGTCTATAGCAAAATGGTAGATTGCTGATACGATATAATATGAGATGTAAGATGTAACCTAGGGCAATATATATTTTTGAAAATTACATCTTAAACACATTGTCATGTCTGTGACATTTCTTGTTGTTTGAAATCATTTTAAATTTCAATTTATTTCATTGAAAGATATTTCTTCATACCTACCTCATACGAAAATGCCTTACGAATTCACATGAAGCTTATTGTAACCTAATTTGTGAATAAAAATGTGTATTAAAATCTATAAGCCATTACAGGATTCCTATGATGTCCAATCTTTAGCGGCCCAAAATCCAGACATGGTTTACCATGATGAGGACACGGAGGAGACAGAAATTACCTATGACGAACACATTGACGACAACGAAATTCCAAGTCAGCATAAAGAAAATTGGGAATTAAGGTAATAATCCAGATTTCTCCATAAACGACAGGAATATATATGAGAGTACAATCAGAGAATTGGAAAAGCAATTGTCTTGTGCCAAGAAGAAGATCCCAACTGCAAATAATATTGTGCGCAAAATCACAAAACAAAAAATGAAGTGGAGGAAGACATATCATCGGCAGAGAAGGGTAATTCAGCAGTTGAAAACTCAGCTGACAGAATTACAATCAGGTGTAAAGCAAATATTGAACGCCGACCAAATCCAAGCTCAAAGTAAACAAACGTCCCGGGGAATGAAATGGTAGAATGAAACAGTTCAAGAATCGCTACGATTAAAATTTGCTTGTGATTCTACTGGTTACGATGAATTAAAAGCCCAAAATATTCCAATCCCATCAGCACGGACCTTGCGAAGAAGACTGGAAGGTATTGATTTCACGGAAGGTATTTCAAAATGAAGCTTTGAACTACTAGCTCAATCCACAGCCGAGTTTGCTGATGGCCGAGGGAGAGAGATGCAGTATTAGCACTTGACGAAATGGCTCTAAAACCATCTTGTGATTTCGACCCATCGACAGACAGTTACATTAGGGTATCCTCTATTCACACCCACAAGCACAGGTACATCACAATTAGAATAATGAAACCGTACATAGGCATTTAAACTAAAATTTTGATAGAGAAGTTGTTTGAGTGTGTTTGGGTAAGCAAATAACTTAATTTTTATATTTTGGTCAATAGGAAACACAGATGCTGTGTTCAGTGTTCGTGTTAGTGTTCATGCTCTGTGGAATATTTTCAAGGTGGAAGTGTGTTGTGGCATATAACTCACCCCGCAGAGCATGACGGAGCACAGCTGCAACCAATCATCCTAGATATTTTACGAGGGCGTGTGCGTTTAGCACCAGCGGATTAGAGAGGTAAAGTAATAAACGATAAGAAGGGACCCGGCCGGTCGATCGGTGCCTTTACCTGCTTGTATGAGAATTTAAAAAAATTAGTTTACTGTAATAATGTACAACTATTTAATTATGATCTACATGAAAATATTTTTACTGAAATCGTCGTGTTTTCCCCTACATTTTGATATCAAACTCGAAGTATTTCAAATAGATTCGTAGATTTTCTACGAACCATACCCTTCAAACTCGCAAATCGCTCTAAATGGTGATCCGCTCTAAATACGGGTTAAGGGTATATTCTAATATTCTAGGTGAAATAAATTCTTGTGAACAAATAACACCAGCAGTTTAAATTTGGTAAAAATTATATTGTTACTGGTAATAATTCGACGCATCTAATTCGGTTTTTAAGTTACTTGTATAATACCGATATGTACATTTCACCAGCCAGCGCCTGGATTAATAATGAGTTGGAATCTCCTCGTTGATTATATAATTTATGCTAAAATTTATTGCTTTTGAAATACTTCGAGTTTGATATCAAAATGTAGGGGAAAACACGACGATTTCAGTAAAAATATTTTCATGTAAATCATAATTAAATAGTTGTACATTATTACAGTAAACTAATTCTTTAAAATTCTCATATAAGCAGGTAAAGGTACCGATCGCAAGCCCACCGACCAGCCGGTCCCTTCTTATCGTTTATTACTTTACCTGTCTAATCCGCTGGTGCTAGATGTAGCTGACCATTTTACGACAAGCTGAAGAGATAAATATACGCGTGCATTTAATTACCAGCGATATGGCACCTTGGAATGTGGCCATGTGGAAGTCCTTTGGGGGTGTGTATTGCTGGGCCTAACTCAGAAATTGTAAATTACATACCTTACCTTTTCAGTTGCAATCGGAAACTGTGGTTTGAACCCGATCCAGGGCACCTGTTAAAAAACCTTAAATTTGCTCTCATTAACAATCAAACAATAAAATTACCTTCATCCTTTGTGCATGCTAACAGTTTATCGGAAGCAACTGTTCGCAGCTGCCATGTCAGTGAACTTGCTGACTTTCAGCAAAATTTAAAATTGCTATTAGCACCACAAATTAAAGTAGATGAACTGACTTCTGGACATATCGATCGGATGAAACTCAACAAAGCGAAAAATGTGTTATCAAGGGATACAAGCGCCTCCTTAAGATTCCTTGCGGGTGAAAACTCAAAAAAGGATAGTTATCGCACGATAGCCATATTCATTGAAGTGGTAGCAAAATGGTTCACTCTGGTTAGTTCCCGAGCGAAACCTTTAGCTTTAGGCTTCACCACTGGAAATGAGTTTTCTGAATTCAAATATATGGAGGCAGTAGCCTTTTTACATTTAATGTTTGAACTTTTCAAACATATGAAAATCGGGGAAAAGGGAACATTTAAACCTGTTTAGCGTGAAACTCTTATTACAGCGAAAACAGTAATTGAATTAAGTGACTACCTAATCATTGAACATGGTTATCGCTTTGTCTTGACAGGTCGTTTTACGACAGACTGTCTGGAAAATCTTTTTCCATGCATAAGAGCAAGGCCTGTACCCACTTCATTGCAGTTTAAACAAAATTCAAAAAGTAGTTGCAGTATCTAAATATTTGAGACCTCTCAAGAACACCAGTTATGGCTTAGACGACAGAATTTTCATAGGGAATTTTTTAAACAAAACTTAACATGAAAACTTCAATTATGCCCACCCCACTGGAGCTTGACATCGTTACATTCACAAGAAATATATGTGCCACAGAATTAAATGTCCTCTATTTTAATGCTGGTTATATTGTTACATCTGTTGTATCCAATAACGTGACTTGTGAAACCTGTTTGGATTCAGCTGGTTCCATTTATGAAATTCCAGATATTCCTCATGCCAGGTACACAAAATTAAAAAGGTATACTGACGCTAGTCTTTTATTTGTGAAGACTGACATATTTCAATTTTTTATTGAAATGGAAGTAATTTTTAGGAACTATATATATAACCCCATTAACTCAACTGAAGTCAGACATTAACATGGTTCAATTTTATTATGGCAAAATGAGAAACATACCATGTAATTTAGAGACTTGTCATGATATTAAAAAAAATCACTTTAGGTTTATTCGGTTTGGGTTAAGGATTTACAAGCACAAAATAAAAACTTTAAATGTAAAACATACACGTAGTAGTAAGTTTATGGCAATGCATGCAATACAATAAAAGGTGTTAATAAAATATCTGTTTTTGTTTTATTTCCCTTTTCATTGTAACATTTCCCAATGTTTTATTTGAGGGTTTTATCATATTACAAACCCCATAGATTTTTCTAATCAGCAAATAATATACCTTTGCTATATTTACGATTTGTTAATGTTTTATAATACTAACCTGAATCAACTCCAAGAACTAGAAGCCAGTCTGATTATTATATTACATTGTCTAGTTAATATTTTTCGTAGGGCTTAAGTTTTTGTTTGTTTCTTCGTTTTGTTTGTTTTTGTTACGCACATCACGCAAAACATGGTTATTGCAAATGGACACCACTAATCAAATAATTGTTCTCCCATAAACAAGGCTAAGCATTTTATTTCTGAAAAATAAAGCACTTTCATGCCCTGCCTATGTACTACAGCACAGGACATACAAAATGAAATTCAAATTAGCGCTATTTCATTTCGCTTGTTTATTGGTGCCGCCACTATGGACCAACATTTCAAATGAACCAATCAGTGCTTGTTACATAGTTGTCCACATTCTCCTTTTCTAGCATTCTTTCTAGGCACTCTAGACTGGCCTACCCAGTCCACCTTCAACGATTATAGATTACCAGGTTTGCTCAGATCGCCGAATCTGCCTGGCAAAAACTCTGTTACGTCACCATCGGTGCTGGACAGAAGATAGAGATTTATTCATTTTACTGTAGTAAACAGTAAGATTTATCAACGTAAACTGTACGGTTTACGTACGTACTCTACGTAATCCATATTTACGTACGATATCCACATCACGTCATCCACAGATCAACACGTAAACGCACTTCAGCACCGGTGGTGACGTCACAAAACAGTCCAACATTGGTCAAATGTAAGGTGAGCAATCCTGGTTAGTTTATAACAGTGAACTCTATACTACGTACCTGGAACGGACCCGCCTTGAGCGACAAGTGAGGCAAAACGATTGCATAGGCAACCCGCATTGGTTACGGATATCTATCTCTTTCTATCTTATTGTAATGCGAGAAGTAAACAAAGCGACACATGTTTACTCCTTCAAAAGAATAACTACGACGCGTACAAGACAGGTGCATGAACATTTGCTGCGTAGGCTTCTAGAATGTACTAGAATGTTCTCGATCAGGGTTGGGGGTGTATATATAAGGGGGTTTGTGATCGAGGGAGTTAGTTAGAAGTAGAGAAGCAGAAGTGAACGCGACATACGATCCGAATGCGGAGCAGTACAAATAAATTATGTAGTGTCTAGTCTAGTGAACAAGTAGTTAAGTGTGTTAAATAAATTAGTGTTCAATTAATGTAAATAAATTATAAAATAAACGTTACATTGGTGTCAGAAGAGCGGATCATGAAGAAGTTACGCGAACTAAAAGTGGCCGAGTTAAAAAAAGAACTCGAGGAACGGGAATTGGAAACAGGAGGGAGGAAGACCGAACTCCAGGACCGACTCTCGGCATTTTTGAAAGAAAATGGCCAGGACCCGGAAGTTTTCGAGTTCGAAGACGATGACATCACGAAGCAAATCGCCGCCCAGAGGGAAGAAATTGCCGCCCAGAGGGAAGAAATTGCCGCCCAGAGGGAAGACATCACTGCTCAAATCGCCGCCCAGAGGGAAGAAAGCGCCGCCCAGAGGGAAGACATCACTGCCCAAATCGCCGCCCAGAGGGAAGACATCACTGCTCAAATCGCCGCCCAGAGGGAAGAAATCGCTGCCCAGAGGGAAGAAATCGCCGATCAGAGGGAAGACATCACTGCTCAAATCGCTGCCCAGAGGGAAGACATCACTGCTCAAATTGCTGCCCAGAGGGAAGAAATCGCCGCCCAGAGGGAAGAAATCGCCGCCCAGAGGGAAGATATTTCTGCTCAAATCGCCGCCCAGAGGGAAGAGATAACCGACCAGATGGAAGCTCAGCGTAAGGAGATTGAAGAGAAGATCAAGCAGTTGGAAGAACGACTAGAACAAGTCAGTAGCGGCGAGGGAAAAGAAGACGAAATTAAACCGAAGACGAAGCAGTTGGAAGAACGACTAAGGCGAGTCAGTAGCGGCGAGACGAAGGAAGAAATAAAGGCGGTCGTTCAACAGAACTCGATATGCACCAATCGAGTGACGCCCCCAACGTTCGACGGAAAAATTCCGTGGGCCAGTTACAAGAAGCAGTTTGAGGCGGCAGCGGAGGCTAATGCTTGGTCCCCTCACGAGAAAGCTGTTTCCCTAACGGTAGCCTTACGTGGAGAGGCGTTGGAAGTTCTCCAGACGCTATCCACCGAAGAAGCCGGGAATTACAATGAGCTGCTGAGGCGACTGGAAATGCGGTTCGGCCAAACACATCTGGAGCAAGTCCATCAATCCCAGATGTCCAATCGCCGTCAGAGATCGAACGAGACCCTGCAGGAGTTCGAAGCGGACGTAGCCAGACTAGTGAGGTTGGCGTATCCCACGGCACCGGAACAGATGATGGAGTGCCTCGCAGTGCAGACGTTCGTGAGCGGGCTGCGGGACCAGGAACTGCAGAGGGCCCTGAGACTAGCTCGACCGAAAACATTAATGGACGCGCTCGCCATCGCACTGGAGCATGATGCAGCCATGGAAGCCTCCCGTGGTCACGGCCGTGTTCGAGCGGTTACAGAGGAAGTAGACACTGAAAAACTCGTGGAAAGGGTCCTACAGCAGATCATGGAGGTGCTGTCAGCGAAGAAGAAGGTAGTTCGCTGTTGGAACTGTGGCGAAGTGGGCCATGTGAAGAGTTCTTGCAAGCGGCCTAGAACAGCGGCGCCGGCAAAGACCCAGGAAAACTAATGCGGGTCGATAAGAAAGGGGGAACGTCGACCCGTAGCAGTGGAAACCCCCGGGCCAGTATAGCCTCGTTTTCCCACCAATTGGGGAGCGCGTACGTCGATGGCACTATCGACGGGAGATCCCACGCCATGCTTGTGGACACGGGAGCTACGAAGACGATCGTACGCTCGGAAGTTGTGAGGGACCGTAGGAAGATTAGGCCAAGTAGGTGGCAATTAAGAACTGCCACTGGGGAGAAGGCAGTAATACACGGTGAAGCAACGGTTAGCATGACGTTGGGACGAGTAAAGTTTGACCATCCTGTTCTCATAGCCGAAATTGAGGAAGACGTCATACTGGGGATGGACGTCATGAGGAATCATGGATTCCAGTTGGATTTCGGACACCGAGTGTTGAGGATCAGTCAAGAAGAATTACTGCTACACAATCGTGATAACTTTGTGTTAGACGTAATAATGGCAGAAGATGTGATTCTCCCGGAACGAAGCGAAACGATCACCTCTACCTATCTGAGGGGTGTTGTGGAAGAAGGAATCCCAGCCGTGATCGAACCAGAAAACGATGACAATCGACTGGCTCGGGGGGTACTGGTAGGAAAGGCGCTCGTTACTCTCTCAAGGGAAGTGCCTGTGCGGCTACTTAACATCAATCAGTACCCGGTCACCATCAAGAAGGGTACGAAGCTGGGCACATGTATAGCCGCATCGGCCATCCTCAGGGGCGTTAGTGAGGAAGAAAGGTCCAGACACACTCCGCAGGACTTGAAACAAATTCTTTCCCAGACCAGTGCGTTTCTCTCGCCCACACAGAAACAAAAGGCCAACGAATTAATAAATAAGTACCAGGACATATTTACCACCGAGAATGGGAAGCTGGGAAAGACTAAGGTCGTGACACATAAAATTGACACGGGCGAGACACGGCCGATTCGACAAACAGCAAGAAGACTACCCTTGGCCAAACGGGAGGAAGCCGAGCAAATCATCAGGGACCTAGAGCGGGATGGGGTCATCGAGCCGTCAAGCAGTCCATGGGCCTCGCCGGTAGTACTGGTGAAAAAAAAGGATGGGACTACTCGATTCTGTGTAGATTACCGGCAGGTGAACAGTGTCACCAAAAAGGACAGCTACCCGCTACCACGTATCGATGACACACTCGATACCCTTGCTGGATCCACGATATTTTCGACCTTGGATTTAAAAAGCGGCTATTGGCAAGTCGAAATGGACCCTGCCGATAAGGAAAAGACGGCATTTACCTTCGGTAACGGCCTGTGGCATTTTACAGTCATGTCATTCGGACTTTGTAATGCTCCAGCGACGTTTGAGAGGCTGATGGAGAGCGTGCTAATGGGTTTGACATGGAAAACGTGCCTAGTCTATTTGGACGATGTCATCGTGATGGGCAAGCTTCGAAGGACATCTGAAAAACTTAGAGGACGTCTTCCAGAGACTGCGAGGTGCGGGGCTGAAACTGAACCCGAAGAAATGTCAGCTCTTCAGAAGGAAGGTCTCTTACTTAGGGCACGTAGTGAGCAGAGAGGGCGTCGCCGTTGATCCGGACAAGACAAGTACGGTGAAGGAGTGGCCAATACCGGCAGATAAACACCAGTTGAGGAGTTTTCTAGGACTCTGCACGTACTACCGACGCTATGTCCGGATCTTCTCCGACGTCGCTAAGCCGTTGACAAGGCTCACGGAAGAAGGACGAAACTTCTGTTGGGATGAGGAATGCCAGTCTGTCTTCGACGAACTGAAGAGGAAGTTGACCAGTGCCCCAGTGCTGAGTTTTCCTCTGCCAGAAGGACAGTTCATCCTGGACACCGACGCGAGCAATGTGGGAATTGGAAGTGTTCTGTCGCAGCGTCAGGAGGGACAAGAACGTGTCCTTGGATACTTCAGCAAGGTACTCTCCAAACCAGAAAGGAATTACTGCGTCACCCGGCGTGAATTATTGGCCATCGTCAAGTCCATCGAGCACTTCCATAAATACTTGTGTGGAAGGAGGTTTTTGATCCGGACCGATCATGCTGCTCTTAAATGGCTCCTCCAGTTTAAGAATCCCGAAGGACAGATCGCTCGCTGGATCGAGAGGCTCCAGGAGTATGACTTTGTCATAGAACATCGGCCAGCACAGAGTCATGGAAACGCAGACGCACTCTCGAGAAGACCATGCCCTGATGAGTGTCCTCATTGTCATAGAGCTGAGGAAAAATCCGAGAAAGTCTATCGAACGACCGTTGTTGCCGAGGAATGGACACCATCCTCGTTACGACAAGAGCAAGAAAAAGACCCGGTTCTCAAAGAAATCCTGGTTTGGAAGGAGGGAAGAGAGCGTCCTGAGTGGCAAAAGGTATCACCTGGCTCGCCAAAACTCAAGAGCTATTGGGCACAGTGGGACTCGTTAGTGGTTGAGGATGGACTACTAAAACGCGTACTGGAGAGCCAAGACGGGACGGAGGAAAGACGGCAGTTGGTAATTCCCTCCAGTAAAATCCCGGAGGTCTTGCGGCACCTTCACGACGAGTCGTCTGGTGGACATTTAGGGATCAAGAAAACCCTGCAGAAAGTACGAGAGCGATTCTACTGGATCAATTGTTCAGACGACGTGAAGGACTGGTGCAAGAAATGTACTACATGTTTCGCAAGTAATGGGCCACAAAGACGACCGAAAGCTCCCATGAAACAATATAACGTCGGGAGCCCCTTCGAAAGGATCGCTATTGATATAGCAGGACCCTTCCCTGAGACCGAAAAGGGGAATAAATACATCCTGGTCGTAATGGACTATTTTACGAAGTGGGTAGAAGCGTACGCTCTCCCTAATCAGGAGGCAGAGACAGTGGCCGATGTGCTAGTGAAGGAGACGATCTGCCGGTTTGGAGTACCCATGGAATTACACTCGGATGAAGGAAGAAACTTTGAGAGTGGCCTATTCCGGAGGATCTGTGAGAAGTTTGGGGTACGAAAAACAAGAACCACGGCCCTTCACCCTCAGTCTGACGGCATGGTAGAACGAATGAATTGCACCCTCAACCGCTATCTAGCGAAAATGGTCTCGTCACATCAAAGAGACTGGGACGAACACGTGCCGTTCTTCCTGATGGCCTACCGCTCGGCCGTTCATGAGTCGACAGGACAAACTCCAGCCAAAGTCCTGTTCGGGCGAGAACTTAAACTGCCCTGTGATCTAATCTTTGGCGCTAGACCGGACGAGGACGTTTCGGGGGAAGATTACGTCTCCAGGATGCGGCAAAGGATGAACGAGATTCACGATCAAGTCCGATACCAACTAAATATCGCCAGTGATCGCATCAAAGAGCGTTACGACATCAACGCTAAAGAGGGTGGCTACCAAATGGGAGATCGAGTTTGGCTGTACAACCCACAGAAGAAACGTGGTTTGTCCCCTAAGTTACAGACCAATTGGGAAGGTCCCTATGTTGTGAAGAAACGAATCAATGACGTGGTCTACCGGGTAAGCAAACTACCAAATGGCAAGCCGAGAGTGGTGCACTTCAATCGGTTGGCACCCTATGAGGGATCGCACGATGAGGCGGAGGTTCCCCGAGTAAGAAACACATTGGCGCAGGAGAACGAACTTTCCTTCGAAGAATTTATGAGCGCCTACGGGGGTACCGGAAAAGCACGGTATGGGGTAACCTGTGAAAAACAACAGGATTTGTTCAGCGTACCTGAAGAATACTCGTTGGCCCATTGTGTGTCCACCGACCTGGTAATGTCACGAGGTATCGCCACGGTTTTCAAGAAGAAGTACGGGCGCTTGGAACAACTCAGAGCGCAACTACCGGAGATTGGCAAGGTTCTGGAACTACGTGACAACGTAAGACACATCTTTTATCTGGTTACGAAGGAGATCGGGTCCCTTAAACCATGTTATCACGATGTATGGCGAACCTTGCATAGGCTACGAGACCGACTGCTGGAGCTCGACATCAGGAAGCTAGCTGTCCCCAAGTTAGGTGCTGGACGAGATCAGCTGGACTGGAGGGTTGTCCGGAATATGCTGGAAGTGGTGTTGAAGAATACCGGAGTGGAAGTTTTAGTCTGCTGTTTTGGGCCTGCACCATGTCGACTCGGGAAGACGGTCCCCTGTTATTTTGACGCCACGTCTCGCTGTAAGCGGGGGGCTAACTGCAGGTTCCTGCATGGGCCTACCAGGGATACGTTCCGAGACGAAACGTCTCTAAGGCGGGGGCAGTGTAATGCGAGAAGTAAACAAAGCGACACATGTTTACTCCTTCAAAAGAATAACTACGACGCGTACAAGACAGGTGCATGAACATTTGCTGCGTAGGCTTCTAGAATGTACTAGAATGTTCTCGATCAGGGTTGGGGGTGTATATATAAGGGGGTTTGTGATCGAGGGAGTTAGTTAGAAGTAGAGAAGCAGAAGTGAACGCGACATACGATCCGAATGCGGAGCAGTACAAATAAATTATGTAGTGTCTAGTCTAGTGAACAAGTAGTTAATTGTGTTAAATAAATTAGTGTTCAATTAATGTAAATAAATTATAAAATAAACGTTACATTATGTTACCGAATGGGACGTTCGCGCATTTCTTAAATATTTTTTATTTAATCTTTTTATGTTTATTTACCAGTAAACGTGATTTTCTCTGAATATTTCATCAGGAAAAAGACAAAAGTAATAATGCAGACAGTATAACGTTCAAGTCAAATTTTAACTGTTAGCCTACGGGGTTGGGAAATAAAACAAAAAAATTAAAAACACAAAATTTTGTCTAAATATGACAAAGCTTCATTATATTTTAACAATTGCTAAATAAAACCAGTTTAGTAATTTTTTGCCTTATGTGGCATTTTTCCCATGCAATTCAATATTTAATAGTTTACTGTGGTGATATATACATTCGGCACTTTAAATATATGGCAAATGGCAATTATTTTCCGAATTTTTGATTAATTTGAATTTCGAGACATTCCTCAGCTATAAATTCTTGATTTGCAGGGTGTTTAGGTTTAAAGAAATCTATATTTAGTAGCAAAATGATTTGTAACTGTATTTATCATTTTTGTTTTAAGTCTATTTTCGTTTTCTAAATGTTTTCATTTTCTAATAGGAAGCGAATTTGTTTTTCTGTGAAATGTAAAATTTTATACACCACATCTGAAGCATAAAGAAGACCTTCTCGAGTGACAAAATTTGTGAACGATTTATAAGCCTCAGGAGGAGCAGTATAAGAGTAGTGTTCAGTCAGTTCAGTAGACATACTACTTCTATATAATAATATATCAATACAATGATTGCAAGTAGTGGTATTAACCAGATTACGAACTATATTCCCAGAAATATAATCAACAGAACAATCATCGTATCATAATATACTACATTTTCTTGAAATTCGCTAAAGTTATTTTTCGGCTAAGCACCTATAATTAATAAATAGGTGATCTAGAAACGAAACTAATGGCTTATTAGAACACAATAAATGTATACCTTCACTAATATAGCACGTTTCGAACAAAAATAGTCGTCAAACTACATAAATTTCTACTTAAAATCAATTCACTCATATAGACAGAACTCATTTGCATGAGTGTGATAAAGAGAGGTTCCCATAACTATGTCTATCTTTGTTTCGCTAGCCCCTGACACACTGCACGCTATTATTCACTGGTCATGGCCGTCTTTACTGAAAGGCCGGAACATTTGATATTTGGCAACGCTGCGGCGAAGGCCGATTGTGTGAATTTAAGGTTATATTTACAATATTTAATGTTGAGTGAAGAAGTGTTTTTTCTTTAAATTAAGTGTGTTTTGTACTGTATTTTCTATAGTGACTGTTACTAAATACATACTTTACATACTGTAACGTTTATTTTATAATTTATTTACATTAATTGTACACTAATTTATTTAACACACTTAACTTCTTGTACACTAAACTAGACACTATTTAATTTATTTGTACTGCTCCGCATTCGGATCGTATGTCGCGTTCACGTCTGCTTCTCTACTTCTAACTAACTCCCTCGATCACAAGCCCCCTTATATATACACCCCAACCATGATCGAGATGGTTCTCGTACCTTCTAGAACGCCTACGCAGGAAATGTTCATAAGGTCACCAATTTACTTTCCGTAAACAACAATCCCGGAAAATTCATGCAGCTGTCTTTTACGCGTCGTAGTTATTCTCTTGAAGTAACCGCTTCACTCGGAGCGAGTAAACATGTGTCGCTTTGTTTACTTCTCGCATTACACTGCCCCCGCCTTAGAGACGTTTCGTCTCGGACGTATCCCTGGTAGGCCCATGCAGGAACCTGCAGTTAGCCCCCCGCTTACAGCGAGACGTGGCGTCAAAATAACAGGGGACCGTCTTCCCCAGTCGACGTGGTGCAGGCCCAAAACAGCAGACTAAAACTTCCACTCCGGTATTCTTCAACACTACTTCCAGCATATTCCGGACAACCCTCCAGTCCAGCTGATCTCGTCCAGCACCTAACTTGGGGACAGCTAGCTTCCTGATGTCGAGCTCCAGCAGTCGGTCTCGTAGCCCATGCAAGGTTCGCCATACATCGTGATAACATGGTTTAAGGGACCCGATCTCCTTCGTAACCAGATAAAAGATGTGTCTTACGTTGTCACGTAGTTCCAGAACCTTGCCAATTTCAGGGAGTTGCGCTCTGATTTGTTCCAAGCGCCCGTACTTCTTCTTGAAAACCGTGGCGATACCTCGTGACATTACCAGGTCGGCGGACACACAATGGGCCAACGAGTATTCTTCAGGTACGCTGAACAAATCCTGTTGTTTTTCACAGGTTACCCCATACCGTGCTTTTCCGGTACCCCCGTAGGCGCTCATAAATTCTTCGAACGAAAGTTCGTTCTCCTGCGCCAACGTGTTTCTTACTCGGGGAACCTCCGCCTCATCGTGCGACCCCTTATAGGGTGCCAACCGAATGAAGTGCACCACACTCGGCTTGCCGTTTGGTAGTTTGCTTACCCGGTAGACCACGTCATTGATTCGTTTCTTCACAACATAGGGACCTTCCCAATTGGTCTGTAACTTAGGGGACAAACCACGTTTCTTCTGTGGGTTGTACAGCCAAACTCGATCTCCCATTTGGTAGCCACCCTCTTTAGCGTTGATGTAGTAATGCTCTTTGATGCGATCACTGGCGATATTTAGTTGGTACCGGACTTGATCGTGAATCTCGTTAATCCTTTGCCGCATACGGGAGACGTAATCTTCCCCCGAAACGTACTCGTCCGGTCTAGCGCCAAAGATTAGATCACAGGGCAGTTTAAGTTCTCGCCCGAACAGGACTTTGGCTGGAGTTTGTCCTGTCGACTCATGAACGGCCGAGCGGTAGGCCATCAGGAAGAACGGCACGTGTTCGTCTCAGTCTCGTTGATGTGACGAGACCATTTTCGCCAGATAGCGGTTGAGGGTGCAATTCATTCGTTCTACCATGCCGTCAGACTGAGGGTGAAGGGTCGTGGTTCTTGTTTTTCGTACCCCAAACTTTTCACGGATCCTCCGGAATAGGCCACTCTCAAAGTTTCTTCCTTGATCCGAGTGTAATTCCATGGGTACTCCAAACCGGCAGATCAGCTCCTTCACGAGCACATCGGCCACTGTCTCTGCCTCCTGATTAGGGAGAGCGTACGCTTCTACCCACTTCGTAAAGTAGTCCATCACGACCAAGATGTATTTATTCCCCTTTTCGGTCTCAGGGAAGGGTCCTGCTATATCAATAGCGATCCTTTCGAAGGGGCTTCCGACGTTATATTGTTTCATGGGAGCTTTCGGTCGTCTTTGTGGCCCATTACTTGCAAAGCATGTAGTACATTTCTTGCACCAGTCCTTCACGTCGTCTGAACAATTGATCCAGTAGAATCGCTCCCGTACCTTCTGCATCGTTTTCTTGATCCCTAAATGTCCACCAGACGATTCGTCGTGAAGGTGCCGCAAGACCTCCGGGATTTTACTGGAGGGAATTACCAACTGCCGTCTTTCCTCCGTCCCGTCTTGGCTCTCCAGTACGCGTTTTAGTAGTCCATCCTCAACCACTAACGAGTCTCACTGTGCCCAATAGCTCTTGAGTTTTTGCGAGCCAGGTGATACCTTTTGCCACTCAGGACGCTCTCCTCCCTCTTTCCAAACCAGGATTTCTTTGAGAACCGGGTCTTTTTCCTTGCTCTTGTAACGAGGATGGTGTCCATTCCTCGGCGACCACGGTCGTTCGATAGACTTTCTCGGACTTTTCCTCAGCTCTATGACAATGAGGACACTCATCAGGGCATGGTCTTCTCGAGAGTGCGTCTGCGTTTCCATGACTCTGTCCTGGCCGATGTTCTATAACAAAGTCATACTCCTGGAGCCTCTCGATCCAGCGAGCGATCTGTCCTTCGGGATTATTAAACTGGAGGAGCCATTTAAGAGCAGCATGATCGGTCCGGATCAAAAACCTCCTTACACACAAATATTTATGGAAGTGCTCGATGGACTTGACGATGGCCAATAATTCACGTCGGGTGACGCAGTAATTCCTTTCTGGTTTGGAGAGTACCTTGCTGAAGTATCCAAGGACACGTTCTTGTCCCTCCTGACGCTGCGACAGAACACTTCCAATTCCCACATTGCTCGCGTCGGTGTCCAGGATGAACTGTCCTTCTGGCAGAGGAAAACTCAGCACTGGGGCACTGGTCAACTTCCTCTTCAGTTCGTCGAAGACAGACTGGCATTCCTCATCCCAACAGAAGTTTCGTCCTTCTTCCGTGAGCCTTGTCAACGGCTTAGCGACGTCGGAGAAGATCCGGACATAGCGTCGGTAGTACGTGCAGAGTCCTAGAAAACTCCTCAACTGGTGTTTATCTGCCGGTATTGGCCACTCCTTCACCGTACTTGTCTTGTCCGGATCAACGGCGACGCCCTCTCTGCGCACTACGTGCCCTAAGTAAGAGACCTTCCTTCTGAAGAGCTGACATTTCTTCGGGTTCAGTTTCAGCCCCGCACCTCGCAGTCTCTGGAAGACGTCCTCTAAGTTTTTCAGGTGTCCTTCGAAGGTCTTGCACATCACGATGACATCGTCCAAATAGACTAGGCACGTTTTCCACGTCAAACCCATTAGCACGCTCTCCATCAGCCTCTCAAACGTCGCTGGGGCATTACAAAGTCCGAATGGCATGACTGTAAAATGCCACAGGCCGTTACCGAAGGTAAATGCCGTCTTTTCCTTATCGGCAGGGTCCATTTAGACTTGCCAATAGCCGCTTTTGAAATCCAAGGTCGAAAATATCGTGGATCCAGCAAGGGTATCGAGTGTGTCGTCGATACGTAGTAGCGGGTAGCTGTCCTTTTTGGTGACACTGTTCACCTGCCAGTAGTCTACACAGAATCGAGTAGTCCCATCCTTTTTCTTCACCAGTACTACCGGCGAGGCCCATGGACTGCTTGACGGCTCGATGACCCCGTCCCGCTCTAGGTCCCTGATGATTTTCTCGGCTTCCTCCCGTTTGGCCAAGGGTAGTCGTCTTGCTGTTTGTCGAATCGGTCGTGTCTCGCCCGTGTCAATTTTATGTGTCACGACCTTGGTCTTTCCCAGCTTTCCATTCTCGGTGGTAAATATGTCCTGGTACTTATTTATTAATTCATTGGCCTTCTGTTTCTGTATGGGTGAGAGAAACGCACTGGTCTGGGAAAGAATTCGTTTCAAGTCCTGCGGAGTGTGACTGGACCTTTCTTCCTCACTAACGCCCCTGACGATGGCCGAAGCGGCTATACATGTGCCCAGCTTCGTACCCTTCTTGATGGTAACCGGGTACTGATTGATGTTGAGTAGTCGCACAGGCACTTCACTTGAGAGAGTAACGAGCGCCTTTCCTACCAGTACCCCCCGAGCCAGTCGATTGTCATCGTTTTCTGGTTCGATCACGGCTGGAATTCCCTCTTCCACAACACCCCTCAGACAGGTAGAAGTGATCGTTTCGCTTCGTTCCGGGAGAATCACATCTTCTGCCATTATTACGTCTAACACAAAGTTGTCACGATTGTGTAGCAGTAATTGTTCTTGACCGATCCTCAACACTCGGTGTCCGAAATCCAACTGGAATCCATGATTCCTCATCATGACGTCCATCCCCAGTATGACGTCTTCCTCAATTTCGGCTATGAGAACAGGATGGTCAAACTTTACTCGTCCCAACATCATGCTAACCGTCGCTTCACCGTGTATTACTGCCTTCTCCCCAGTGGCAGTTCTTAATTGCCACCTACTTGGCCTAATCTTCCTACGGTCCCTCACAACTTCCGAGCGTACGATCGTCTTCGTAGCTCCCGTATCCACAAGCATGGCGTGGGATCTCCCGTCGATAGTGCCATCGACGTACGCGCTCCCCAATTGGTGGGAAAACGAGGCTATACTGGCCCGGGTTTCCTATTGCCACGGGTCGACGTCCCCTTTCTTTTATCGACCCGCATTAGTTTTTCCGGAGCCTTTGCCGGCACCGCTGTTTTGGGCCACGTTTTCTTTGCCGACAGCAACTCCATGATCTGCTGGATGGCCTTCTCCACGAGTTTTTCTGTGCCTACCTCCTCGGTAACAGCTCGAGCACAACCGTGAATGCGGGAGGCTTCCATTGCTGCCTCATGTTCTAGTGCGATGGCGAGCGCGTCCATTACTGTTTTCGGTCGAGCTAGCCTCAGGGCCATCTGCAGTTCCTGGTCCCGCAGCCCGCTCACGAACGTCTGCACTGCGAGGCACTCCATCATCTGTTCCGGCGCCGTGGGATACGCCAACCTCACTAGTCTGGCAACGTCCGCTTCGAACTCCTGCAGGGTCTCGTTCGATCTCTGACGGCGATTGGACATCTGGGATTGATGGACTTGCTCCAGATGTGTTTGGCCGAACCGCATTTCCAGTCGCCTCAGCAGCTCCTTGTAATTTCCGGCTTCCTCGGTGAATAGCGTCTGAAGGACTTCCAACGCCTCTCCACGCAAGGCTACCTTTAGGGAAACAGCTTTTTCGTGAGGGGACCAAGCATTAGCCTCCGCTGCTGCCTCAAACTGCTTCTTGTAGCTGGCCCACGGAATTTTTGCATATCGAGTTCTGTTGAACGACCGCCTTTATTTCTTCCTTCGTCTCGCCGCTACTGACTCGCCTTAGTCGTTCTTCCAACTGCTTCGTCTTCTGTTTAATTTCGTCTTCTTTCCCCTCGCCGCTACTGACTTGTTCTAGTCGTTCTTCCAACTGCTTGATCTTCTCTTCAATCTCCTTACGCTGAGCCTCAATCTGGTCGGTTATCTCTTCCCTCTGGGCGGCGATTTCTTCCCTCTGGGCAGAGATTTGAGCAGTGATGTCTTCCCTCTGGGCGCTGATTTCTTCCCTCTGGGCAGTGATTTCTTCCCTCTGGGCAGCGATTTGTGCAGTAATATCTTCCCTCTGGGCGGCGATTTGGGTAGAAATATCTTCCCTCTGGGCGGCGATTTGGGTAGAAATATCTTCCCTCTGAGCGGCGATTTGGGTAGAAATATCTTCCCTCTGAGCGGCGATTTGGGAGGTGATGTCTTCCCTCTGGGCGGCGATTTGAGCAGTGATGTCTTCCCTCTGGGCGGCGCTTTCTTCCCTCTGGGCGGCGATTTCTTTCCTCTGGGCAGCGATGTCTTCCCTCTGGGCGGTGATTTGCTTCGTGATGTCATCGTCTTCGAAATCGAAAACTTCCGGGTCCTGGCCATTTTCTTTCAAAAATGCCGAGAGTCGGTCCTGGAGTTCGGTCTTCCTCCCTCCTGTTTCCAATTCCCGTTCCTAGATTTCTTTTTTTAACTCGGCCACTTTTAATTCGCGTAACTTCTTCATGATCCCACTTCTGACACCAATGTTACGTTTATTTTATAATTTATTTACATTAATTGTACACTAATTTATTTAACACACTTAACTACTTGTACACTAAACTAGACACTATTTAATTTATTTGTACTGCTCCGCATTCGGATCGTATGTCGCGTTCACGTCTGCTTCTCTACTTCTAACTAACTCCCTCGATCACAAGCCCCCTTATATATACACCCCAACCATGATCGAGATGGTTCTCGTACCTTCTAGAACGCCTACGCAGGAAATGTTCATAAGGTCACCAATTTACTTTCCGTAAACAACAATCCCGGAAAATTCATGCAGCTGTCTTTTACGCGTCGTAGTTATTCTCTTGAAGTAACCGCTTCACTCGGAGCGAGTAAACAAGTGTCGCTTTGTTTACTTCTCGCATTACAATACCTCTATAAATTAATTTTATTTTTGTATGCTCTGCGTACTAATAAAATTTAAGTAAAACCCAACTTTTAAGACTTTCGGTGCAGTACAGAATTTCTTATATATTTTTTGTAAAAAATATATATTATCTTATTATATATATTATATATATTATATATATTATTATATAATATATATTATATATATATATTATATAATTTATTATATAATAATATAATATTATATTATATTATTATATATATTATATATTATATATTATCTTATATTTTTTTGTAAATAATTTGAATGTCTTTATACTGTCGAACCTCTATATAACGAGAATGAAGGTGCTGCGAAATTTGCTGGTTATATAGAGGTCTCGTTATATGGAAATTCCCCCATTTTTAATGGTTATAAGGAGAAGACAAACGAGGAAAGTGGTGACAGTGGTGATGAAGAAATTATACAAAAACCATCTAAGCTATAAGTGTTCAATGCACTTTCAACAATAAGAACAGCCTTTCAGTTTGAAGATGTTCCAGAAAATGTATTTGTTCAATTATAGCGGCTTGAAGATTTAGGTATATGAAAAAACTTTGTCGTGTGATGTATAAACCAAAATAACAAATTATTCTAAAAAACTGTACATATTTTATAAATTAAGATAAACATAATTTATAAATGTGAATAATTTACAATATGCTAATTAATTTCAATAAAAATGTGTTTGTATGTGAAAAAAAATATTTTTTCCTAAGGGCCTAACCAAGCCCCTATAATTAAACAAACACATTTTCCGGAACGTTTCAAACTGAAAGGCTGTTCTTAATGTTGAAAAAGCATTGAACACTTGTAGCTTAGATGGTTTTTGCTGTGGTTTTTGTATAATTTCTTCATCACCACTTTCCTCATTTGTCTTCTGCTTATTTTTCACATCCTGGATGAGACTTTCTTCTGTCGGTAAGCCAGATTCTTCTAAATCTTCGTCGAAATAGTTTAAAACCACTTTAACTATGATTAACGTTATAATCCTATATCCTCTGCATTCAAATTATTCGAATGTAAACACGTAGTACAGACGGCCATGTTCCGATAAGTCGGCCTTCTATTTTCTTAGTCGGCGATGTTGCCAAATTCAATGCTCCGGCCTTTCAGTAAAGACGGCCGTGCACTGGTTTATAATCGTTGGTCCACCTTATGTGATGTGTGACAATTTATGTCCTGTGATCTGTGACTGAATTGTTCTGGCCAGTGATATGTTAGGTTAGGGATATGACACAATAGGGAGTTATTGGAAGTTTCAAAATAGTGACAGCAGTAATAACAACAGCCGTATATTAATAGTGCGGTGTCGTTATCGCGGCCGAAAAAAACGAGTTATTGGAAATGCTTTTTGGTTTTGTGCTATTTCCTTATTTCTAACCTTACTTTTAAACGTCGAATTGTCAGTTGGCGGATGACCCGATTGTTGTTATTTGTTTGAGTTTGACGTGGAGACAGACAAAAATTAAAGAAGCAGGTCGTCGTCGTACGTAAACCTCAGTCTAACTTTTTTGTCACTCATTGTTTTTTTAAAACAAATTCACAACTACTCTACTCGTTAAAAAAATCCGACAATTGAAAACCAAAAAGCAAAGACGTAAACAAACCATAGAGAATGCAAAACGGTTAGTTATAAAAACGACAGATCAGCTACAAATGTCAAAAGTGTCAAAATAAGGGAAAATTCCAGTAATAGTGCACTCCTTATTTGTTCAGTAATAAAGTCTAGCACTATCACAATTACGGGTAGCAGTATTTAGTGGGCCACTGCGCATGCGTATATGTCAAAATAGTGCTATCAGTATTACTGCTACACTTTATTACACTTCCAATAACTCCCTAATGGCTAGTTTTAACCATAGAAATAAGAGGGGAGTAGAACGCGCTTCGACGAGTGCGCATCCTGAAAATCCGGGACACTATGGGGGCGGCCATTTTGATGCACAAATGTCAAACAGTCACCATAGACATGAAAATTTCCATGCCGGTGTCAGTTGATTACTTGTTTTCTGCTAGATTTTTATGAAATCAATCATAACGATCATAACCTTACATTACAAATCTGAGTATGGTGAAGCGAGAACGCGTGGCGTGAACCGTGTATCAAGTGATTCCAGTGTGTCTTTTTAGAGCTTAATTTATTTTTGGTGTGTCCTATTTTGTGTGTGGTTTTGAGACATTTTACAACTATAAAAGCTATACAATAGTGATAAACAATGACTTGTTCAGTGAAAGGTTGCGGAAGTGTTCGAAGATTATGTGATAAGAACATTTCATTTCATAGGTAAAATATTGTTGGATCATTGCGGCATATGTGTATATAGATCATTTTTGCAGATTTCCAAGAGAACCTGACAACATTCAGAAGGCGGCTTGGGTAAATGCCGTAGGATTAAATCCTTCACTTTGGACTTGGACGAGGGCCAAATATGTATGTTCCAAACATTTTCGGGTTGAAGACTAAATACAACCACACGTAGTACTTAAGTCTGATGCAGTTCCATCACTCTGTTTGCACATCAGTGTTTTCATCATTAATAGATTAATAGTCACTTGTTACTGTAAACGTTTATTTTTTCATAATATTGATTTAATAAATACATTTCAAACAGCTAAGAGCATTTTCCTTTCTGGCAGCCGAACTTGACATTGTTACAAGTAGTGGTAAATAATTGCTGACTGCTTTCGACGTGAGCATGATGTTGGATCGCTCAAGGGCTAGCTGACAACTGGCAAGTAATTCTTCCAGGTGTGGTAGAATGGCCGGCTTGTGGCTTGCGGGCTTTCTGAGGACGACAGCGGCAGTAAAGAAGAACGAAGAACTGCTGGTAACAGCATGAGCAGGTTCGATGACGCGACGAGGACGAGCACTATTTAACCGGAGTTCCAACAGAAAACACACTAAGAGGTCCATCCAAAGCTGGCGAAGTTCTCAAGGGACAGGTCTTGTCCAAAATTTAACATAATCTGACAATAAAGGCTGAAAGAGGCCGGTACTTTAGGATGCGGTACGATGGTGCTTCTTCCTAGACGCGACAATGCGTTTTCAGAGCGGTACTACAGAGCGTAATTTAATTAAAAATTACTTTTTTGTGGTTAGCAGAAGTCAATGGGGTCAATATCCTTTATTAGATCATTGACACAGGTATGATTTGTTTTGACATTTTTGACATTAGTGCATCAAAATGGCGGATCAACAAATCTCCCCGGTTCGCGCAGGTCGAAGCGCGTTCTACACCTTTTCTATTTCTATGGTTTTAACATAAGAAAGTGGGCCTGGTAGGCGTGTCTTTCGCTAGTTCCAATATGGCGAAATGTCAGGTCCGGACTTAAATTAAAAATCATAATAATACAATTTTCATTCTCAAACAGATTTATTTCATTAATACAATATTATTTGTAAATCATTTCTTCACAATAATAATAAAGACAATATAATACATGAAAGGTGTATTTAAAAAGTAATTTTTCAAAACTAAATGCAGTCAGAAATGTACAAGTAAATTTTCTTGAATACAACTCTGTACAATGTTGAAACTAACCTATGAAAAGTGATTCCAGTATTTCCAGTGAGATCCTTCTTGTCTATGCGTCCGTTGCTCGTACAGCTATGTCGTATCACACATGAAGCCATTACTTGTAAATGTAAACGCAGTGTAGAAGTTAACATAAACACCAAAAACTCCGAAAAATATCACAATCCAGTGACAATAAAAATTTGACAAAGCGCAGTGAGCAATATGGCCGACCTATGCCCGTGCACAACCTCTCCGGGTCATATCCCCTCTTTAACATATCACTGGTTCTGGCGAGTTAACCTGCAGCCATAGAGATAAAAGAGAGAGGAGGTAACAAATAGGGAGAGGGGGTAATAAATTTTGTAGACGGAACCGGCCATATTGAGAAGCCACTCTTCGAACTCGTGCTTGCGATTGTCATTGCTGAATTGTGCAGTGACGGATCTATGGGGGGAGCTACAGTCTACCACTGGGAACCAAAGTTTAACAATTAATAATAAATACATACATATTTTTAATATAATATGCCCAGTACATAACTGATTCAGCTCTTCCTGGTTTCCTGCTCGTTCTTTGTCTTTCTGGTATACCTGGAGCACATTTCTTTTTTTGGTAATTTTTCTTCTATTAACTGATTAATCCCAAAATCGGAAATTTTTTGTTTGTTTCCGTTTTCCAAAGAATGAACAACAGCGTAAGGTTTTAAAAACTGATGTAGGTAATTTTGTTATGAACTATTACTATAAATATGAGTTAAATTAATAAAAAAAAAATTAAAAATGAAATTCTTTATTTAATTCGTACTGAGCAACCTTCGTATTGTTTCATATGTTAGCATTTTGTGACATTTTATGGAAAATAAAACTGCTTCATACAAATTATTATTTTATAATTTTAGTTAATGTAATGCTACGCCATTGGAGAGAAAGATTTCTTACAGGAAGTCGGCCATATGCAGAAGCCACTTTGGTCTGTGCTTTGGTCTATTTGTTCCAACCACATTTGTTACCTCCTCTATCTTTTATCTCTATGCCTGCATCTGACTAATAGACTACCTAAGTGCTGACGTCACGCGAGGGGGCGGAGCTTCCAAACCTTTTCAAACAAATCGTGAAAGCACGCAAATTGCCCGTAAGAGAGTTTTAATTCTACATTTATTCCTAATTTTGTTGTAAATAAGAGTTGCCAGCTATATATTGTGATAAAGTTTGTTCAAACCTATGTTATCACCAAATATTTCTAGATAGTTAAGTAGTATAATGTAGTTTTGGCCCATATTATATGTTATAAATTATGTTATCATTTTATTTTCATCAAAACTTATCATTTTTGTTAAGTTTAGTGGTGCTGCTGTGTTTAAAGACCGTTTTTTAGGCTCGTGGTCAATATCTATAGTCATGGTTATGTGTTTTGTGCCTGACTGTAAGCACTACAGCTACCTAGAGTGCCTAGAAGCAGAGCCTGTAGCAGAGAATTATTGTTGGGGACATATTTAAGAGCGTTCCCAAAATAAGTATTGTAACGTTTTTTACTACTTACTAAAACTAAACACTACGCGATTTGTACTAATTTATTTATTTCTTACACTACACTTATAAACTTAACTTAACAATCTCTTAACTTAATTTATATTCGCACACACGAATGTTTATTTATTTAACGCGCGCGGTCTCTCGCCCGAATGTTTACACAACGATTCTTCAACTGTCCTGCCTCGGGTCCGGCATTCCCTTTTTATGGCAGGTAAACGCCTTCTCGAACTTTCTGGCAGTTTCGAGATAGTTCCACGAATTTCTCCTCGGGTTTTCGGGAAATCGAAGCGTCCCGGCCTTACGAGATTGTTCCCGTTTCTTCTAGAACGAATTCGGGGAACCCGGGCAGTGCCAGACGTGTTTATTTGGTTTCGGCGAGCCGTTCCGTTACAGTATGTATTGAAGTGAAAGTGATTATCATAGTAGTTGTGTTGTATTCAGGCCATACAGTGTATTTCCGAATAAGTGCGAAGGTTCAACATCATTATAGATTGCAATGCCAGATGTAAATACACTTACTGAAAGAAAATATTCCCCAGTTGTAGGTTCTAAGTTTAAACCATTTAGAGAAAAAAAATTAGAAACCATTTAGAAAAAATGAGAAATATACCATGTAATCTAGAGACTTGTCATGATATTAAAAAAGAATCGCTTTTAGGTTTATTCGGTTTAGGTTAAGGATTTACAATCACAAAATACAAACTTTAAATGTAAGACATACACGTAGCAATGGTCTATGGCAATGCATGCAATACAATAAAAGGTGTTAATAAAATATATCTGTTTTTATTTTATTTCCCTTTTCATTGTAACATTTTACAATGTTTTATTTGAGGGTTTCATCATATCACAAACCCCATAAATTTGTCTTATCAACAAATAATATACCTTTGTTAATTTTTCGATTTGCTAATGTTTTATAGTACTAACCTGAATCAACTCCAAGAACTAGAAGCCATTCTCATTATTATATTACACATGTTACATATTACACACATGTTACGCATATAACGCAAAAGATGGTTATTGCAAAGGGACACCACTAATCGAATAATTGTTCTCTCATAAACAAGGCTAAGCATTTTATTTCTTAAAAATCATCGCCTTGCAAATAAACAATTTCATGCGCCGCCCATGTACTATTGCACAGGACATACAAAATGAAATTCAAATTCGCGCTATTTCAATTCGCTTGTTTATTGGTGCCGCCATTATGGTCCAACATTTCAAATGAACCAATCAGTGCTTGTTACATAGTTGTCCACACTCTACCTTTCTAGGCACTCTACAGCTACCCAAAGAGTTTGTAAATTTTTTACATTCGTAGGCAAGATCGAGAACCTTCAAAGCACTGCTTAGTTTGCAGTTGTCATATTATAATGCCCAAAAAGAGCCAGCGCAACAATATGATGGCATTTTGTACCCCTCGGGTAGGTACAAGTAGCTGAAGTAATCTCTCCTGAGTTATTTAGGGTAAACTGCAATAGGAACATTTAATAAGATAAATATTTATAAAATCTATGGGAAGTAGAATACCTACCTGTACTATATATATTTTATCCTTCATGCTGGCATGTATTTCCCCTCTAATAATCATAAAATCAGCATAAAACTGCATGCTTTTTACATGATTGGATTCCAATGCATTTTCACCCCTTTTTATCATTTTATTCTCGTCTTCAAAAACCTCAATAATGTCGCAGATCTTCAAAACATCTTTGGATGCCATTTTCAATCAAAATTCTGACTTTAAATGATTTTATTTAACTAAAAAGTACACAAAATAAATCACACTTGCATACAAAAACATAACCTCAAAAAAGTAAAATGGGCGAAAAATAATAATTAGACTTACCTTTTATCAAAAATACTTTGTTAAAACGTTGAACCGTCCTAAGTTTTCACCAAATATTGACGTGGCCACTCTTATTCACGTCAAAACTAATAACAAACTTGAAAATAAAATCGTCATATGAGAAAATTGCACGCTTTCTCGGATTGTTTGGAAAGGTTTCTTAGCTCCGCCCATTTGTGACGTCACGCTTAGGTAGTCCATTTGTATCAGAGACGTACTGATATTTGCGAAAATGGCTTCACTAGTCTTTACTCATATATATCTTTACTTCATTGGCCGTGTTTTTAAAGTGTTCGAACACAGGTTCGAGTACTCGAACAGGAAAATCGCATTTTAAAATGCAGTTCGAGCAAACAGTCGAGCGTTTTAAAATTAACAAACTTTCTCGAACACCTGCTCGAACACAATTTTCATGCACCAGGGCCGCTATTCTGGAGCGTTCGACTAACTCCCACGAACAAATTTCATTCGTGTGAGAAATTGTTTGTGTGCGACTCCACATTTTGGAATCTCGAACGTTCGAGTCCGTAAACGAATAAATGAAGCAGTCAAATAATCAATATCTCACACAAATAAAATTTCTCACACGAATGAACTTTGTTCGTGGGAGTTAGTCGAACGTTCAAGAATAGCGGCCCTGGAGACGGTGCATCGGTGTATGAAACGACAGAACAAGGAATAGATAGAAAATTGGACATCGAATTGAATGTTTTGTAATTTAAGCTAAAAATTATAGGTCAAAAGAAACTAAAATTATGGAGGTGACCAAAATATGGAAATGTTTTCTTAAATAGCAAGTGTAAAACTGGAGTTCTTGAGTAAAAAATTCATATTAATCAAATCCAAATACATTAAGAGTAATTAAATAAGGATTTATCATTTTGTTTTGTATGTTTTTAAGATGTATGATGTATACAAATCGTTAGAAGTCAAAACATTACAACTTGTACCTTAGACTTGCATAGGTACCGTTTTTAAATGTCACTGATCGAGCAAATGCTCGAGTGTTCTGTTGACTGTTCGAGCACATTGTGTTCGAGCAGCCGGTACACTTTAAAAACACGGCCTTTGTGTTCGAGCAGCTGGTACTTTTAAAAACACGGCCATTGTGACCGGTTCAAGAAAGCAACCGAATCGAAAACCACTTGTGTTCCATGGGTTAAATGCCAGTCTGTGTATTAATTTGTTCTGTGTCCGAGCTTCCGAGGTTCCGTGATTCATTAGCCATTAGCAGGTTCTACGCGTTTAGCGTGAGCTGTTGCTTGCCATGGTTCCATGCTTGCAAAGCTGGCTCGAGAGAGTGCTTCTAAGTATTTGCAATTTTTGTTTTCTGTTTAGTCAGTTTTAAAACACCAAGTGCTGCTATGAGTGATACGAAAGTGACTACTTGCAATTGGTGCTTTCAAGAAAAACAATTGACAAGAAGTTCCGCCACTTCTGGAGAGTGATCACCGCTGAAGTGAGTATGCACTGTTTTCACTATACCATGTAATTTAACCGCCCTCTCTTCTTGCAGTTCCGATCTCTACGACTCTCAAGAATATATGTAAGAAATGTGAATCACGCTATGAGGACTTCGGTATACATCGAGAAGTGTAAGACCCACGCTTCCATAATAAACGAGATACTGTCTGGCAGGCACATCAAACATGAACTTTCGGTAGACATCGAACACCATTCTTTAATTAAACCAGAAGTTTTCACAATGAAGAATCAGGTTCAAATCATCCTGCATGCTCTTCTGAATCGAAGGCTCACTTGTCCACTGATGGACAACTGTTGCTCAGTCTGGTCATTTGAATGATCATGCTTGATTTCGTGCAGGTAACAAACTTTGAATGTTCACACTGTAATAAGAAGTTTGCTCACTCGATTAATTTAAATACATGCAGATTCATATAGGTGTTGAAACTTCACTTACACTTACAGTGTAATGTGCCGTTTGCTCAACCTTTAGCTTTGTTAAGTTACAGGCACCTTCATACAGGTAACAAACCATTTAAATGTCCACATTCTAATAAGACGTTTGCTCAACCTTTGGATTTGTTAACTTACAGGCACCTTCATACAAGTTACAAACCGTTTAAATATCAACATTTTAATAAGACGATTACTCGGTCTGGTGATTTGACGTGCCACATATACCTTTATGCAGGTGATAAGCCTTTTAAATGTTCGTACTTTAATAAGAATTTTGCTCAGTCTTGTATTTTGATGAATCACATGTGCCTTCATACAGGCCACAGGCCTTATAAATGATCACAGTGTAATAAGTCTACTTATTCTAATTCATTAAAGAGTCACTTGTCAAGTTACACAAGTGACAGTCCTTTTAAATGTTCACAGTATAATGAGACTTTCGCATATTCTGGTATTTTAAAGAACCGTTTACGTTTTCACACTGTTATTAACCTTTTAAATGTTCTCTGTATGCTAAGATTTGGTCAGTTTTGGTAATTTGAACAAGCCCTTACTTATTCATACTGGTGCGTCAACCATATAATCGACTCTGCGATAGGACCAATTTTTCAAATTGAATACTGATTTATTCCTTATTGTCGGTTAATGTAAATAAATGTAAAAAACTATATTAGCAATATTAGAAATATTAAGAATTTAATCAATTACAGTTCAATATTAACATGTTGACTGCCAACTACAAGATATCTCATAGGTTATTTACATTCCCAGGATGCATAGTATGAAATATCTCCTTTCATTACTTGCCATATTTGTACAGCTACGAGGAAACCTGTAGCATAACAGCCTAAATGTGAATAGATGCCCTCAGGAAAGAGAATAAAGGATTAGCTTAGATGTACAGAAAATACAATTATACAATTTATTCAAAAGGAAAAAGTTTATAGGGCCAGGTGGGGTAAATGCAATGAACTACTAATACGCATGGAATGGCCCGTTCCCATCTATACAATGAGTAGCAAATGCGTTCAACATAAGAAAGAGAGGTCCGAAAGAGAGATGACGTTAGTCAGGGCAAAAGACGCGCGGTTTTAAATGGAGCGTATGAGGGAAATAAGCGTTTATTATTTATTATTTAACATTATTTAATCAATTCATAGGTAAATTGAATGGGATACAAGTCTGGCAATATAATAATAATGCCGTTATTGTAATTACATAGCGATAATTACAAAAGGCGAAGTTAAAGAGACTTTCCATACTTATCCTGCATTGGCATTGTATTTTACATAGTAACATTAAGAGTCCATCACCCGAGTCAATTTATGGCGATTTTAGAGGTACGGGGGAAGTATGATTCCTCGGACATCATTTGAGATATTCTTTTCAAATAAAAACCACTCGAAGTGAAAAACTCAAATACACATCGGTCTAGTAACGGATTTTTGATATTTTCTTTTTGTCCCTTTAAAACCGCCCCTAAAGTTGCCCTATTTTACGTACTATTTTCAGATCAAAATTTGACCAAAATAAGAGAAAACTCAAAATTCTGTAACTATACCGATGTAGAATGATCCTTTATCTCTTCATTGAACCCTATTTCGTTTTGATAAGATAATCCACTACCCTAGGATCATGTTTTCCCTAAACCCTTACAGTAGCTAGAAAACTCGCTGTAAAGTGCTACCATCGTATATATTTGGGAATTTAAACTTAGTGGGAAAATTAACTTATTCCTGGCTAGTTAAAAAGTAGTGGAAGGGAGAATTAGAATCACGCCTACTGCTACTTCTTCCTTATCTCTTACCCCGCAACAACGTTAAATTCTCGCCGGGTGATGGACTCTTAAGTACTTTTATTAAGAAATATGCAGTTTCTATGTAAAGACAATTATAGTAAAAATTTAAAACGAGATTGACGGTAACTGTGATAATGATAAATAATAATTAATTAAATACATAATATTATTTTTATGAATTTCTCGCTTAAATATTTTGAGCGGTGTATTTTTTATGATTTTAGAATTTGGTTGCAAAACTTTTGTATTGGACCATATGCTTAAGAAAAATAGTAATTTTGGAAGATAGAAATATATTACCGTTGATTGAAGAGGGGTGGAAGATGCGCCACCAGTGCGGAACAAGTGTTAACACCAAAAGTGTGCTGGGAATCGCCTAGCCATCTGTTGACCAGCACAGCGAATCTTCGGACTTGAGTAGCAATCCTTTCGAGGACGACAATTGGCCAAGAAAGTAGAAAACTACCTCTATGATCCCTACAGCGTTGCCGAACCCCGGCTCGGAGCACGGTATCGCGCTCAACCGTGCCTCAACAAAAGCTTATCAAAAGGAAGATTTTAGGCGTGCGGTTTACGGTTTGGCGTTTACGAGACGTTTGAAAATGTAATACCATTCACGACCATGATTTTTAATAAATTGTTGATGAGCCCTTTTTTACTTAATAGAATTTTTTCTTAAAATTAATGTATTCTTGAAATATTTTTTAGATTAAGTGTTAATTTGTTAGGTACTAATAAAAAACCTTGCAAAAAGAACCACCAAAATAAATATTTTTTAGGAAAACAGGAAAAAACGCTTTTTAGCGATTGAAATGTTTTTGGAAAACGCTCCCATTTCGAAATTTTTGCGATTGTATAACGGAAAAAAAGGAAATTAGAAATGTCCCTTACAAACGAGGCGATGGTTCCTAAATCTATAGCATTGCTCTGCCTTTGTCATTCAATTCAAAATAAATTTTCAAAGTGCAGGCAATTAACAAAATTGTTATTTAAACTGTTACGACGTAACAAAGATTTTAGTAAATGCCGAAGAAAGCATCTTCCTCAGAATACAGTGTGAATCTTGTTTATTATCAGATAAAGAGTTGGCTCGGTAATGAACTATCTTCACAAGATCGGGGCTGGCAGAGAACAAAGTTCATGTTATTACTAACAATGACAGATAAACCTCCAGCGCCTAAAGAACAACTTGAACAGATAATAAGAAAATTGTTATGCCATGTACACGCTCATGTTTTCATTTCAATTACAAACGATTTTAAAATAACATATGGTTCTGTCACTTTTATCAGCTATGTAATAGGTATTTATGATACAAGTGTGAAAAGTGCATGTTGCTTACAGAACGAGCGCAACGAGTTATGTAATTTAAACAAGTGCCTTAAACGCACTTTTCTCACATGTATCATACAAGATTTTTTCTCATTCACAAATAATAATTAAGATGTTTCGAAAAATATCTGAAATAAGTCAGATTTTGAACTATTCAAAGTTACAATACAACTATCTTAGAAATCACTGTAACCAAGGTAATGAAAGTTTGTTTCGTAAAAAAAAAACTCTCAAACTGACAGCTACTTTTGGTCGAATCAGGTCGAATCTATTTTTATTTTTCGCACTAGTGCGAAAAGTAAGTACTTTTTGCACTAGTGCGAAAAGTAAAACAAGTGCATTAAAATTGCGCTTTTCACACTAAAGTGACAATCGAAAAGTACAACTTTTCAATCGTGAATAAAAAAAAATATATATTATTACGTTCTTCAAATACAGCAAACATTTAAAATATGATAGAACATAAGTTAAATAAATTATTAGATGTGAAATTAACATTATTCATATTTATTCAAGGACGTTTGTAGAGAATGAAAAAACCTTAAAAATGATGTTTTGCATACCATGATCAGATCGTTTTTAGCTAAGAAAAACCGCGAAAACGATGAAAAAGGACTTTTCTACATTTATTTAACTTGGTTAAGTTCGGCGATTCCCATCTCGGTTCAAGAAACAGGTAAACGGATTAAATTTAAAGAGCGGATTTAGGCAAATGCTTTTTGCCTGCCTTCTTTGCCTTTTAGTGTGTTTTTTAAATTTGTGCCTTTTCCAAAAATCAAATGCCTTTTTTTTAAATTGTGTCCCTTTTTCTGCAACACTTCGTAGTTTGAAATCTCTTAATCATTAACTATCTTAATCCTTTCAACAAACGGTTTCATAATATGCCCGTTAGGAACATCCGGCTGATCCTATAACTATCACTGAGAATTACTTACCATTTAGAACTGGGGAATTCCAGGGAGTAATGAGGCGAGTGACTGTGTAAACTATAAAAATTACTGTGTTTCTTAGAGTTAAGGGAAAAACAGTAGATAAAAGTTTTGTGGAGTGTTTCAATAGTGACCATTTGATTTGAAATCATTGTGAGCTTGTGGTTTTGAAAGATCAGAAGATGTATACGATGCCACCGGTAAAGTGATCTTGGACCAATCACAGAAACATCAGCTTTAAAATTTGCACCATTGACACCCTGTGACGTAGAACGATCTTTTTCGCATTACAAAGATATTTTATCAGATAACAGACAAAACCTCGGCTGAAAATACTGAAAAATATTTAATTACATCCTGGGAAACCAAGAAAGTTTCATATACATAAATTCAATTATATATTATGCAAGTTGTATATATGTATAATTAAATTACATAAATTTCAGTTAATTATTTATAGTTAATTAAACGTATAACAAAATTTTTAAACGAGAGTATGCCTTTTTTCTCATTCGATATTATTCATATTTTACTATTACATATATACCTTTTTCTTTGAAAAATTAAAGTATTTTGTAAGAAAAACAGGATGTATTAAAAATTTTTTAGTCATTTAAGTTGCCTTTTTTCTCATTTCATGACCTTTGTTTTGTTATTTGAATTGCCGTTTTTGCAAATAAATTGTGCCTTTTTTATTAAATTTTATGCCTTTTCCCTTATTTTTTAGTGCCTAACTATCCGCTCTTTACGTATTAATTACTAAAGAGCGGGTAGTAAGGCGTTTACCTCGTAAATACCTTTGTTTTTGCCTGAACTAGCTATTTTTTGAGGTTGTGGCCGGATATATCCAATTTTATTATTGTTATGCCTTTTTTATTTTTTAATTATTTCGAGAATTTTGAGATAAATTCAGAGAAATCTTATACCCCCATTGAATTTTTTCCAAAACCCCAAATGCCAATACCTGTTGAAATACTTAAATACTGCCTTTTTGTCCGAGTTAGCTAATTTTTGCGGTTTAAATGTCACGCATAAGTCCTTTTAGTTATTTAAACTATATGATAATCCGGACTTGTAAGGTTAATTTTTGCATCATTTGATATTATAATTGCCTAATTTGGTAAGTTCTTCTTACCTATTTAATTTTTCATTTTGCCTATTTTACGATTTTATCGTGCCTTATTATCCGCTCTTTACATAAAATTACATAAATACAACCGCTTTACAACAACGAAACGGTAGGTACGTTCATAAATGTACAAACCGACGGGAGACCCTACTTATTTCACTTTTATACCTGTAGTAGGTACCTGTTTTGAGCTGAGGAGATGATCGAGGTAAAAACGGCAACATCGCGCCTTGTTAGAACCCCATTTTACTATACACCCTCAATACAAGTTATTAGTTTCAACTGGGTTCAATATATAACCGTTGAAATCTGCGGTGGCGACACTTTCCTGACGGTAAGCTTGTGGATAAGAGGGGAGTGCGGCAAGGAAAGAGGGTGTACGGTTTAGTCCATAAGGTGGCGTATCTATAACCCTCTTCAATCAACGATATTACTTAAAATACTTCACTAATCAGATATTTTTAAACATAAATTAAATAATATTGTAAGGTGGAAAAAACAGTGTAATGTAGCTATTATTCATATAGCCATATTCACTCATTTGTACATAGTAATAAATTCAGGGTGCAGTATTTACAGCACAATAAAGGATATAAAAATAAGACATTCTAGATCTTATGACTAATACTAAATACTAAGTTTAATGTAATTTATTAGGTAAACAAGAATATTATACATACATACTATTGATCTTTAAAATGGATAGTTTTGGTTAGTTTCTGTCTTATTCAAACTGTACTTTGATTTTTTGTATGATTAATGTGGTGAAGCCTTATAGTGAAATAATTTTTCGAAATTAGTCTCACCAACTGAATAATGTGACCATCGAGGGGATCTTGGTCCAACAAATGCTTAGACAGACATAAAAACAATTCATGTAAATCTAAATTTCTCATAGCTGCGAAGACTAACCGCACCATTATATTGGGCGTAGAAAAGTTTTTTTCTGTTTTGGTGATACTTTTCTGCCACCATACAAATTTTAACAACATCCCCTGTTGCCTTACTTAGACCCCCTCTATTTTTTCTATTCAGCAGCATGCGATTCGAGTTTGACGTTGTTAAAGAACGAGCACAATCGTTGCAATTTAAAGTTTTGACCAGTTTTCTGCTCACAAATCCCGCAATATACTCAACTACGTCGCAAATGTAGGCGCAATTTAAAATTGGCTCGTGTTGGACAGTATGTTGCTCCTGTAATTCTGGAGAAAATTCGTCCTCAAATTCATACAATAAGTCTATACTTGAATTTTTTTACTTTTTTTGATGATATGTGCAAAATAGACGTAGTATCTTGGGCAAGGCAATTAGCACTATCAGGTGAAGTGATTTCACTATGAATTAATAGCCTTTTGTACGCTTGCTCGAAATGCCATGCTGTAGGATTATTTGAAAATCCACCTCTTCTGCGTATCGCAGCAAAAAACATTTCCAGGTGGTCTTGACTAAGCTTATATGTTAACAAATAATTAAGAACTTCGCCTTTTACCAGATCCTCAAATAAATTTTTAATACTAATTAAGCATACTATCAAGCCCAAAAATCCGGTTTTCCTATTTATTCTTAAAATGTTTATATCGCTAGAGTTGGTTAAACTACTTAAATAATTAATAGAACTATTTACAAAATCGTTTAAAAATGATTCACTACCTTTGTATCGGGGTTTTTTGAACTGGGTGTTGTTTTCATGGTGATAATTGATATGTCTTCTACGAAGTTTAGTCGCACAATGAACATCCGATTCTTCTTGTAGGTTAACGAGGTGCTTAAAATAGTCCCACTTTATAAGGTTACCCTCACCATCCTTTAAAATGCCAAAGTCTCCTAATGTATTACGAACTAACTTAACCATGTGGCATGCATCTAAAAGCACGTGCACTTTTTGGTTGTTATTTATATTTATAAAAAAAGGTTTAGTGCAGGGGAAACTCAGATTTGCACCCAACAAGTGTGCTGCAAGAATATTCGATGCATCCCCATCAAAAGTTAAACTTTTAATTAAAATACCAGTACTTGCCCAACTGAAGCAAGCATCCCCTCACAAAAGTAGCCTTCTCTTCAGCCGATGAAGATTCAATTAAAAAATATGCTATCGGGACCTTTCACTTACAATTAATGCCCACAACCATCAAGACTAAGGCCTTCGTGGCCATTGGCATTTCATCACTACATTGATGCATAGCAATACCAAAATTAATGTATCCTACAGACCTACTCCCTGTCCAATGCACATTTTGGTGAATATACATCTCGTCCATCATTAAAGCACCTACAAGCTGTTTTCCATTAAGTTTTTCCATTTCAACTTTTATTTTAATGGCACGAAGTGCTTCTGCGCTGTATCCAGGGGTGCCATCTACAACACTATACCATTTGGAAATAGTGCGTGGATGAGGCAAGACTTTTGTGCCAAAAATTTTTCTAACATAATTGTATACCGCGGACGAATAAAAATTTAGAGTTAGGGCAAAACATCTTAATTCGGGGCTATACTTAACGGATTTGTTTTTTGTAGCTGCCTGAAAAGCAGTTGCTTTTGGGTCTCAGGACGACTTTCCTGCAAAATAAAATTTCATTCATGGTTCATGCTCTAAAATTCTAAATAATTATAATGAGTTCCATTCCAAGTCCATCACCAGAGCAATCACCCAATAGTACCATGCTTGCAACAAGACATAGTTAATCAGCTAAAATGTTACATTTTACATGCAAAAATATATCTAGATAACATATTAATGAACTAAAATTGTTCAGGTATATGAACTTGAAATGTGACTTCTTTAATTTCAAATATCAACCCTTAACACTAATGACTGGACTGAAGATATTTTCTTCTGTTTGAGTAAATCATCCAAAAGTTTATTTAGACTTGTTATTTTCTTCTTTTGCCTGGTTATTTTGCACTGATTGTACCTGTTCACTTTTTTGTGCTTTTGAACAGTTTCGTGAGCAATTTTCCAAAATCTCTTCCTGCGTTGCGTATCATTTAAATCAGAAAACATGAAATCCCCAAAATATACAGGTTCTCTTCTGGTTCTGCAAATACGCAAACATTTAGAATAAGAAGTAAGTAAAGTGCCACTAAATTTACCTGAGATTGCATTTTTTTGGTCAAAGGTTCACATGATTTCAATGACTCAGGCGTTTGAGTTACATTTGAAGGACCAGCTTCCAACGTACTATCTGGAAGGTCTGAATTCTCAGGCTTATCCACTTTGGAAATGTCCACACTTTGATCCCAAAGCAATAACATTACTAAATGTACAGATAAGTATACCCACTTTCCACTTTATCATTGAAAATCACATTTTTAACAATACTTAAGGAAATAAGTACGTAATCGAAGTGATAAGAAAATAGTACAATGGACCTGCTTCCTCACGGTTTCTTTTTAAAACCCTTCTGTGTTTACGTTCTTTCATGAGATGTGCAGGAACATCAAACACAGACGGTACAGCAGACTTCTTTAAAACCCCATTTCCATGAACGTTTACTTCGTAATCTTCAGGAGTGAAATGCTTTTCACAAATAGCTGTTGTCTTACTAGGAGTGAAATTTACTCTTCTAATTGCAACTAACCACAACTTCCTTAGGTTAGGGTCATTAGGAATCCTGAAAATACAGAAATTTGTATCGATTATTTATTGGAAATGGGGTAAACTGGTAATGGATATTTCACCAGAATTAATTAATATGATTAAACTAACCTGTGGAACTTCATTTTGACACCTTTCTTTCGTCTTTTAGTACAATTCACTGCACTGCAAGATTCAACCATTTTCAAGCAAATAGAATAAAAAAAAAACAAAAACTCTGAACGTTTAGGCAGTCAGTAAATGCTTATAACAGCCTCCAAAATATATTATATTGCTTTAAAGTATCACCACTGATCACCACAAACAAAAATCTTTACAAACAGGCACCAATACCACCATCAACAACGAAAACGGGACGATTTTCTGCCCTGACTAGCGCTATCCTTCTCGTCTTTCTCATTCTAACATCAATCGATGTGAGAGCTACTCGTTCCATGCGTATTAGTAGTTCATTGGGTAAACGTAAACAAATTTTCCAAGCCCGAATGTAAAAAAAACCCCATGGCATGCCAGGCTGAAAGGTAGATTTGTGGGTAGGATATAGAGTAATATAACAGACACGATGTGTCAAAAAATGTATACGAGGTGTTAAAAAATACAAACATCACAATTTAAAACTTTTTGCATATCACTTTTTTTTATATATATTTCTCAAAGATATATTTTATGCAAAAGTCGTTCGCCTCTATAGGGGCAACAAAAAACCTAAGTAACATTTTTCTCTCAGACGCGAAATTAAAGTTTTTTGATTTTTTTTTGAAAATCTCGAAAAACGAACTCGACCGAGATTTTCGGCCAACCGGGTTTTGTACCAAATTTTGTTGTGATTCTTTAAAAAATGCCACCTGTAGCTTGCCGACAAATTTCGTTATATCCTATATACAGGGTGGGGCAAATGTCAGTTAACCGATTTGCATATTAATAAAATTAAACAGTGACGGGATGAAAAAACTTATTTTATTATTGCAAAAAGTCTAAATATAGGTACAAAATAGAGTGTATGTCTTACATTTTGTGCTCAAACTGCAAACCACCATCCTCAATGCATTTTTGGCATCGCTTGAACACGGTAAAACATGTCTTTCTACAGAATTCCATGTTAACACGGAGAGCTTCGAATTCTTCTTCAATCGTCTCTTTTAAGTGCTCGATATCTCGTATCGGTGTGGCAAACACATTATCTTTCAGTACTCCCCACAAGGCGAAGTCACACGGCATCAAGTCTGGTGACCGCGCAGGCCATTCGATTCTGCCTCTTCTCCCTATCCAATCGCCAAATTGCTCATTCAAGAAAACACGAACTTGTCCGTAATGAGGCGGAGCGCCGTCTTGCTGAAAATATCGAATACCTTCCAATGAACATGTGGAACAAAACAGTCTTGAAACCACTTATAAAACTGAGGTTCTTCCATCCATCCGTATTTTGAGCAGGAATAAAGCATGGATATGAGGATTCCGAGACCCAGCGTGACTGCACAACACTTTTGAAAACAATCATTGGGGGTAAGAAACAGCCGTCAGCTGAAATGCAAGCAAGGACCATGGTAGAATCTCGACCTGAACCCCCTGAAACTCTGCTGAGAGCTTTACCCTTTTCTCCAATGGCTTTTAATCTGGAGGGATCGTTAGGGAAGCCTGATTCGTCACAATTGAAAATAGACGGTGCCTTGTTGTCCCACAAGTAATCTTTGATGACGTTTTTAGCCTGTCGTAAAAATTCTATATTATATGTGATTTTCTAGCTTCTTTCCTATTTTTTTTGAAGGTGCTCAGGTTTTTTAAATGATAAATCTCTATGCCGGGACATAAAAGAATAATACCAGTGGATTCCTGGAATACCTGCTTTAAATGGAGTTTTTAAATTATTGTTTTTAACATATCCTCCTACTAAAGATTGCAGTTCTTCTAGATTGCACGGATAACCCATTCTAGCCCTTGCTTTTAGGCAATATTTTATTTGATGGTGTGTTTCTCTTGGAAGTGCAGTACATCGCTCATTCCCAAGCTTGTCCAGTGGGACTTTTCTTCTTTTGATCCTATGGAAAATCACAGAAATCGGGACACCATACGTTTCAGAAGTTTCCCTGTAAGTTCCATTCCTGTTCATGACATCTCTAACAGCGCAGGTTACATCTTCAGTAGCATAGGAAGGCCGGGGTCTCTTTCTCTCATACTTTCTTGTCATTTTGGAGGTTTTAGGTGTAAATTAACCTGTGAAAAATTCACCAATTAAGTGTTTCCATTTACCCCATTTTTGCTGTTTACATTTCCCCCTATTCGTTAAAAATTGGGGGTAAATGTAAACATGACAATAAAATTTTCAGAGGTTAGATACTTGCATTTTGAAGTTGATAGACGCATGAAGTAGTCATGTTTTACTTTATTAGAGAATAACAATCACTTTCCTCAACGTCTAAAACAATTTCAGTACAACTCCTTGTAACTTCAGTACTTCGTTCTTCCAGAATTTTATCAAGCCTTTTGCAAAACACCGTTAAGAGAGTAACGGATTGTCGGCGATATTTGAAACGCATATTTAGTAACTTCAAAATAGCCGCCGTCGGTGCCCTCTATCAAAGAATAGCGATAGTATATACAGAACACTTCAAATTTGAACCGTTTGCATTTACCCCGAATTTACATTTACACCACCTGACCCTACATGGATTTTTTTTATGTTTTGTGATGATTATTAAAACAATCTTCCACGCAAACTGCTAACTTCTTTTGGTAGGTAACTTTTTTCGGTAGGTGGAATACTCTAAATAATGAAGCTCTTGGGTTCCTGTTTTTTTTTTATTGATTCAATGTCTTCTCCAATCAACACGTCGACAAATGCTGCTCTAAACTTTACAAGGTTTATTTCTGAATAAGTTGTGTACTATATATATATATATATATATATATATATATATATATATATATATATATATATATATATATATATATATCCATAATATGCAAAATAACCTATTTAGGTCATCTATTTGTCTTTCCTAGAGATGTGTAATACGGCAGCATTTGATCTGAATGATCAATGGTAGGTCCCGAATGCTAGCATTTCTAGGTCCCGAATTATATTCGATTTCATTGAACGTTTTGCAGTTCGATTTGACACCTCTACTATTTTAACAACATACATATTATTTGAAATGGTAAGGATATCTCCCTTGTTTTTCGATATACATGGATTAAATCGACCATTTTGCTCCATTTTTCAGTTTTCGATTCACCTCTTCTCTGTTATTTCTTGAGAGTTTCAGATTCAAGTTTTTCGTGTAGTTAGTATTTTCGTAAAAACAACAAAATTATAATAATTATCCATGTGTATTATATATCCCTTATCGAGATAATCCTTAAGTAAGTGTATGACAATGTTAATAATGTGACCTAAATTATTGTCAGATTCCTCTCATTTTCCGGTGCAAATTTTTATTTTTCATAACAACACCATCGGATTCACATAGCTCATACAGCTTGACACCCTGTTTGTGCTTTTTATTTTTTATGTTCTGGCGGAATTGCAACCTTCCGCGCCACAACATTTATTGACATGAAAAACATTTGAAATGATTTAGTATAGGTCGCACCTTGTATAACGTCAGTATTGAGTTACCTTTTTCTTCCTACGGTACCATCTAACGAAGAAGATTGACAACAATCTCGGCAAAATAATGTCTATCTTGTGCAGCTCGAAATAGTGTATGTTAGTTTAAGCCACTCCTACTGAAGTAGATTTATTTAGTTTAATGAATGAGGAGTACGTTTCTACAAATACGAACGACTTGTAATAGTACTAACGAACTGACGGAAATGTGATGTAAACCATTACATTTCCTTTAATTTGTCCATTTCTTCGTTTCTAAGTCCGATTTTTTAACCATGAATGTTTGCTTCTTCCAAGTCCTTTTTTGTCTTCTATTTTCCCTTCGATAATTAATCTCAAGCGCGTTGCTCTACTATTCCGGATGGCATGGCCCAGGTCTGCAGTTTTTCGTTTTTTTTTTATATTGTAAGTAGCTCTCTTTTTTATTATACTTTATGAGACCCTCCTCATTGCGTACATGATCCGTCCAAGATATTCTCAATGGTATTTTATTGAGAATATTCATTTACAATATCCACATTTCGAAGGCTTCCAACCGTCTTAAGGGTGTTCACTACCTTGTGGAGACAACCGAATGCCGCTAGATGTCACTAATATCGGAAATGTCGTAAAAATAGAAATTTTATAGTGGGTGTGCGATAACGCTCCTCCCTTTCTCACTTGTATTTAAAATTCTTACCCCTTACGTCCCCCTTTTCGGCACGCGGACAGCTCTGACATATTTTATGATGGGTCGTAAATTGTGAGGATTTAGTAGGTGGGATAGCCCGAAAATGTCACATTGCGTATGAAACTTGTTTTTTTTTACGAAACAATATTGTGGAAAAGGACATTAGCTTAGAAACTAAATATTAAACAAACAAATTTCGTAGTTTTTTTATTCATGCTATTTTTCTTAAAAGTAAGGTGTTTAGAAAAGTCCGGTATTTGTGGAGGGCGAGTGTCGGAATGTGGTTTTTATCCAGCCAAAAAAGGAAATTCAATGACAATTATTGAAACTGTATCCCTCAATAACAAGCAATACGCTCGACGGTAGTAATAAAAGTAATCGATAAGGCTCATAGTCATTCTAGTCTCAAAAATCAATTTTTAAATGAATAGCTTTGGATACAAATATTGGAAAAAAATGAATACAGAAATGTTAGGACAATAGATTATTTGGGATCAGGTATCCTGGTTTATACCTACCTGTTCGCACCCTAATTAACGATGGTGAGTAGTAACCAAGTGATCACTTTTTATAGGTTGCTGATGAATATTGTTGCAAAAAGACTTCGCGTATTCATTAATTGGGTACATATTGCTGTTGGATAAATTTTCCTAGAGTGTAATCGTTTTGAGAAAGGGGCATTGGACAATAGTAGGTAAGCGATATTGTAAGTAAACACAATTCGTAGAGTAACCTTTTAATACAACAAATTTTAGGTAAATACACTGCAATAAACACAATGTTACTTATCTATTTGTAATTTTTAAGCCTCTTGGCACCCTCCCTTCAATCAATTCTGGTAAAACGCATTCGAAATAAAAATTACTCAACTTCGGAACCATCATATTATGCCACATATCTACATCGGAATAGATTGTTTCGCGTACAATACGAAATCGCAGAACTCCCTTTTTAAAATATTCAATTGTCCCTGCACCTGGTAATAATATATATGTTTTTTTCTTCAGCCTGTAACGTAGAAAAAGGTCATTGAAATTACTGGAAACCATGAAAAAAAATTGTGGAGTGTTTACCAGTGTACTTTCTCATATATACAGGGGATGAATAAATAAAATTTTGAAAAACACAACATTCTCGAGTAAAGTGCCCTTTTTGAGCGTATTAAACAAATATTTTAAAAAATAATTTCAATATGTAGGATAGCTGCATCCATTTTGGAGAAAATTAGGAAAAATTGAAAATTCACGAAAGTATAGTGCCCTTTACGCCAGTTTAGGCAAAAAAAAAGTATTTGAAAGAGTAGGTATTGAAAAGGGTAATTCAGGTATGAAGTTTAGTAGGAATTTGTGCGGAGGCGTTTTGGAGAAATTTAAAGAACACTGAAAATTCACAAGGACATACAGAAGATTTAGCCAAAAACGTTATTAAACTTTTTTATTGTGGTTCAAAAGTAGAACAAATATCCAAAGTTAAAAAATTCCTTGGAGCGGAATTCGAGAAATTATCGAAAAATGACAAGAGTAAAGTACTCTTCCTTCCTTACCTGCAGATTTTAATAAAAACCTTATTGGGACCTACCTGGTATGGCAAAAACTGCAAATGCAACGTTTAATCCGTTCACGGTTTTTACTTTTTAAGAAAGTCAAATACACACAGACGGTGCTCAAAAGTCATGTTTTTTGACAATGCTAATTACTCAAACTCGAGAAATCGACCCGATTACAATACTTCCTCACATATAAGTACCTAATATATTATGAGAAAATAAAAAGGGGTCAGGAATAGTTTAAAGTACATAAAAAAATAACTTACTTGATACCGTTTTCCATAATGTCAAAACAATTGTTTCCCGCAGAATTTACTTCAATTAGTCCATTATCCCCAACTAAGCCATCAGGTGATGCCCCTAAAAACGGATATTCCGGACATACAAAAAATCCATAGGCTTGTATCTTTGTTCCGGTAACACTTTCATATTTTGAAATTGCATTTTTTTCATTAATCCGGCCGTACGTTCTTGGAGTATTTAAATTTCTTTTTTTGTAAAGCAACGTTTTAACTAAATTGTGGCAGGGTGTTGACTGCTTTCGTACCATAACCTCTCCGAAGTTAGAGGCAGAGTTAGGTATTCTTGCCGTAATTCGTGCCACAATAAGCAGTTATGCTGTCCCCTGGTAGACTTCTCCATTTCTTCGAGTTTATTTACAGTTGAGACTATCTTCTAGTTTTGATAAAAAGTTACTCTTCTTGGTTGCAAGGTCCTCCTCCTAAAAGTCAGGTTGTGCTGCATTAGGGCCATAATGACAGTCAGGTCCAGATGTCACTTGTCGGGTTTTTGGTTTCGTATTTTTCCTTATCCTGTTTTGTCTGTTAATGTGTATCTGTTTCCTACATTCAAAAACTTTTCTAAAAATGACACCACCTCTCCGAACGTCAAGGTGCCAAGCCGGACCTCTGGAATGTGAAATCGCAGCTGCGTATGCACGAGCTGTGTACGATATGCTTCCGCATTATTTTGCCACCTGTACATTTAGCAACTAGTGCCATATATCTGGAACAGATAAAAAAAATAATTTAAAGGAACAATAGACATTATTGTAAACGGTAATTACTGAAGGATAATGTTATGGATGTTACCTTTCAGCTTGGTTTGTAGTTTCATCTAACGAAAGTTGTTCTGCTTTCCTTACCATTGGATCAATAATTTTAATGATTTCTATAAAAAAAGACTGGTCCATTTTTAAGGTGACATTTTCCTCATCTGAGTCTTTCCTTGTGCAATAGTCATCCCTAAAATTGAAAACAAATTAGATCTGAATTGTTAAATACATTTATTCCGTTTCTTTGGCATTACCTGCAATTTGAGTGACTTTCAAAGACATGGTAGGGAGCGTTTTTTAAATCTGTTCTTAACAGAACCGCGTTCTTTATGTTATTTTTAACAATAAAATTGTCCTAACAGATTTTACCAGTCTTTCTGAAGAAAAACAGATTTATTACAGGAAGTCAATAGCTTTCTGCCGGAAATCGGGAACATTGTGTTTTTTGCGAGTTTGTGTAGTTTATCGCTTATACAGCGGGTCATGTGATTCGCGCACTCAATTTTTATTACTGATCGTCCGTATGGGACTCTTTCGACTATTCTGGCGTAAACACTGGAGTCTCCATCACCTAAAACAAATAAGAGTTGTTAAAGAACATGTTTCAAAAACGCATGTAATATAAATAGTCATATAAGTATTTATATCACACCGAATAAATAAAACCTCTACATACCAATGCAATATTTGTACACCAATCCATGTTGTTCTACACTTTTACAAAATCCTTCAATTATAATGTCCTGTTCCATTTCACTTGAAGGGCCACTATAATTCAATGCACAATAATGTGGCTTTGCTTCTGTTTTTCGGTTTTTATAATAGGAGCACGAAGCGCAAGTCTTATTTCTAACCGACACAAATAAGGGCTTTTTCGTTTCAGCTCCAATAATAATTCCCTGAAAGCAATGCAGTTATATTTATTTTTAAAATCATCCTCTCAGAAGAATCGTAAAAACCCAAATAGGTGAAGGTATTTCGAACACTTTTTCCTTATCTCAAAAAGTGATCAGAGCATGTTTTTTTTTTTTTTTGAAACCCCTAAGTCCAGTTCGCTTTCGACGCTCTGACATATAACGCTTAAATTGTGGCAACAGCGTCGAGTAACTTGACAGGCAGATAGCTGCTTTCCTTTGCCAGGAAAGGAGTGGAACAGGAAGTGTATACGTTCATACAACGAGAAAGCCAGTAGAGAATGGACTTGGCACAGCACAGAAAATACAAAATTGAAATTGAATTGTTGACAGAATTGACCTACAATGTAATATTAGGTAATACAAATACAGATGAGAAAAAATAGAGGGCAATACACAACAAATTAACATGTGAGAAACAAAAAACAATAAAGAAGTAAAGTATCTGCTGCCAGAATATATGTGGCCATCAATTGAAACAAAGAAACCCAAATTAAGCCTAGAATTAAAAAGAATAAATAGAGAATTTTCAAATATACCTGAACTTTTGAGCAATTCGAGGAAACAACTACTTCGAGGGCAAATACCCCTACCGACATTGAATTACACCCCTAATTTCTCTCACCTGAACTCAGTTTAACATCTCAGTGATTTTTTATAAAGAATATATTTTTCCGGATTAAGAGTGCATTTTTCTTTATAATAAATAGAGAAGTATGGAGGTCGAGACTGACATTGTTGTGAAAACCATAAGTGTAGAGTCAAAAATATTAAGGAATACAGTAGCAAATAGAAGAAAACAAATAACATTAATAGATGACAAATACAAAACAGAAAATAAATATTTACACATATGGAAATGAAATGGAAACACTGCTCTGAAGATAAGCTACAAACTACAAGTATGATATAAGAACTGATCTGCAACATTTGGATCAAGAAAATGTACACTAAATTGGCAGGTGTAATTGGATCGAGGAGCGTAGAGACATTGTAGGGAGGTGCATGTCCAAAGGTCTAGAATCTGGAATTCAAGCAGAATATTGTAGTTATGAAAGTCGCGGAAAGAAACACACCCCGGTCAACCCTCCGGAAGTACTGTCTCTTATCAACTCTCTATTGGCAGCTTTACATGTGTCCATCGAGCCTTCATTTTATGTTCACCTAAAAAAAAGTTTTACTATATAAATATTCATGCACTACAGTTACAATATAATAATATTCTAATAATGCATTATGTGCAGATACCTAGAGTAAGATGTATTTACTTTAGTCAGAATCTGATATAGGTAAAGGTGCGATAGCAGACATATCAGGCTCGATTTCAGATTCACAGTCACTACAGATGACATGTTCCTGTAGATGTTAAAGAAAATAAATATTAAATATTTCCTAGAAATCACTATCACTCTCTGAGTCACTGTTCAAGTCAATCACTAAATTCTTAACTTCCATTCTATCAAACATTCGTTCACGATTCCACCATTCCTCAATTACTTGTTCTGTATGCCTGATAGAGATCATCCAGACCACAGATGTAATGGTAGACAATGTTTCTTTCCACATGTCCAAACAGTTATTTTTTGCATTTCCATCTCGACCTACGTGTTGGTTTTAATTATTTTTCGCCACGCCCCATATCAACTCGATTGGATTGAATATACAATGAGAGGGAGGAAGACGTAACACTCTATGGCCATATTGTTCAGCCATCTGATCCGTTAGGTATTTTTTTCCGGTATATTTCTAGAAAAAAATTAAATAAACAAAAGTTTCCATTTCATTTCTACTTACTGATTAACAATTTTAAGTAGTTCACTCTTCAATATTGTATTTTCAAATTGAAAGTTCTGTTTTGTAAGCCAATCCTTTATAACAGGCTTTGTCGATCCACTTGTTGGAGCCTTATCTACCAATGTACTGTGGTACGATGCGTTATCCATAATAATAACTGACGGTTCCTCCAAGTTTTTCAAAAGTTAATTCTCAAACCACAGCAAAAAGTTGTTTTGGTTCATTTCCCCATGATAGTCACCTTTGGATTTAGAGGAAAACACTAATTCAGTCCCAGAAATGAAACCATTCTTGTTACCAGCATGAAGAATGATATGTCTGCAATAATAAATTACTATTAATTATTACTTAAACCTTTCATACCAATTCTGCGATGGGTTACTAACAAATAATATGACTTTAACAAAACCTAATCAAATGGCATTCTAACATTTACATTTTCCCATCAACTTTTGTGGTCTTTACACTCTTCCTGTTATCATCTTGCCACGAGTGACCCAATGTTCCATTTTGGAATATCCAAGTTTCGTCCCAATAAACAAGATTGAATGTGGATTCATCTTTAATTTGGTGATACAGTTTAAAAAATTGTATTCTTTTAAATGTAATATCTAGAAGTTACATTAGCCACCTTCGTGATTTATCCTTACTCCATTTGAAACGAATATCTCGTAAAGGGTACGAAGTGATGATTTACATCCCTCAAAGAGCTTCATATTCTCAAGTTTTTGATGAATACTTTCAAGAATAACAGTTTTCTCTGAAATAATTACATTAAATGATCACTCAGTGTATATTGTATATGGTGAATACAATCAACAATACAATGTAAAAAAACTTTCTTACTTTCATACAGTTCGTAAATTTGATTGCGAATAGAGCCAATATCAAGGTGATCTTGATTCGTGACTCGCTTAACATGTGGACGGATTTTCTTCGGCGACTTTGACACCACATCACTCTTCACTTTTTGCGAGATTCTACTCACAGTACACACACTGATCTTCAGTGCAGCTGAAACACGCTAAAAATATTTCCAATAAGGGCCATAGAAGATTAATAACCAATAGTATCAATACTTTACCTCTCTAACGCAGTTTAACGGCAATAAGGGGCCCCCATGATCTCGTTCCAGTTCAAAGTAACTGATTAGAGACGAGACCAGTTGCCGACACCGACTATTCAATGGTTTAGGCATTTTATTGCAATTCCTTACTCTCAAAAACACCCAAACACGGATTCAGTTTAAAATTTATCGAAGGAAGCAAATATTTCGAAGTATGCGTTTATAACCTCAAAATCATAACAAAACTTTTTTGTCAATACGTCAATCGTTCGGCAACCGCACCCACGGATACCAACTTATAATTTATCGGCTAACATCCGGCAGTGTGCTATCTCTTTTTAACTGGTATAACCAGGGCCGCCCAGAACTGAGCAGGTTCCCGGGGAAAAAATCTTATCGGGCCCCTCCCCATACCAATTCAACAAAAAATGAGGAAAATTTTATAAATTATAAGCAGATCTACTGAACGTACTGTTGAACCCTTTTTTTATTAAGGAAGGAAGTAGTTAAAAATCGTTTTACCCAGTAAACATTTTAATGTTATTTTACTTAAAATACACTGTTTTAAATTTACAATTTTACAATACATACAATAGAATTATTTACAACATAGCTTTCCTTGCTTTCATGTTAGCAAAAGATTGTATGACATTATCGAAATCAAGGGTCCGGGCAAGTTTTGACTCTATAGTCAGTAGCCCCAAATCTGACAACCTCTGCTGACACATAGTTGACCTGAGACAGTTTTTTATTCTGCTTAACACACTGAACGACCTTTCAGCTTGTGCTACGGAAACCGGCAGGCAACAGAATATCCGTAAAGCAATACATACATTTGCGAAAAGGTTCGTCAAATTTAGTTGCACGAGCTTGTTTAAAAGTTCTACAGGTTTTAGTGGGGTTTCTGCGATGTTTGATTTGCTTATACTTTTTAGGTATTTCATTTCCTCTACTAAATCATGACTTACATCTGATTTGTACTCCTACTACAAATCTTACACAATTCTCTGTAATATTGCTCTCATCCATTTCCTGATACCTCCATAAAAATGAAAATTTCATTTGAATTTCTTTCAGAGCCGTAAATCTTGACCTTAAGTTAGATACCAAAACATCAATTATTGTTTAGAACACCTCAATTTTAAAACGTTCTTCAGAAGACCTATTGAACATCTGATCTGCTGTTGGCGTTTCATCGTGAAAAGTTCTCCTTTTTCTTGCACCAGCACGAAAAGTGGGAAACTCTTGGTCGATGCCATATGCAGACGCAACAAGTTTAGATTCAGACAATATTTTGTCCCAGTTATTTCTTAGTGCGTTTAATTCGTCAATGAGACTTTCAATATTGTCAACTTCAACGTCCAAAGTAGCGTCAATAGATTGGAGCAGTTGACTTCTGTAATTGATAGGTGTTAAAATCTTTACCCAAATCGACGCCATAACTACACATTTAAGTGTTTAGGTATTCTAATACCCCAATGATTGTTGATCTTGTTTCCACTGTTATGTTGAGATTTAACAAAGACGAAACGGCTTCTGTAATCTTACCTATGTGTGCCGCTATTGGTTTTATACATTCCACTATAGCACTCCACCTCGTGTCTGATAATGAATGTAGAGAAGATCCTATTACTTCTTTTAAAATCTCCCATCTTTTTGGGCTACAGCTGAACAAATTGTAAAGATTCTGAGCGTACTGTTATACCGTATAACAGTACGCTCTGTTTAAAGCAAATTTTTATCTTATACCAACGACAATTGGCAATAAATTCGACGTCATTGATGACGTGCACCGCAAGTTTTATCAATTCTTGCATATTACTATATGTATACGGTTCCTCTCGCGGCAGCGATGCCCTCACTCCTCCGCTAATTTCGGGCGCTCGGCCGACTCATGCCATGTTTGAGCGTATTTTACACCCATTTCGCATAATTTTATCAAAAAACTGGAACAGAGACCTTGTAGTGTGCGATCTCTTCTTTCTTTCTTTCTTTTTTAGAAATTGATATTGCACTGCCCACCCAGCATCCAGCCTTCTCGAAAAAAGACCACCCGAAAATTCAACCAGCGATTTTGTCGAAACTATTAACCGGACAGCGCCTAGTTTGTGCACATATTAACTTCATTTTGATATTGTCACACGCCTGAGGACCTAGGGTCCAAAGGGAGTGCTCGGGTTGGGGGTGTAGCTAGGTGGAGCTAAAGAGAAAACATGGTAACACGTAACAATATTTATTCAAACATTAAATGTAGGGGAGAGAACATCGTAAAATAAAATTAAGGCAAGTGATCAAATGTAGAAAAATGAGAAGGGGTTAAATGGAGGTGGTTGCTTACTTTAGAAGGACGAAGGGCAGCAGGTGCGAGGCTTCTCCAATTAGCGGCATGCCGAAAAGGACGGGCTCTCAGACGGGCAGCGTAACGTGATACTCCGGTGACAGACTGATTTCTTGATCGTTACCATCCCGCTGTATAAATACAAGCGGGATGTTTACGAACGTGGTGTCGTACCTGTCCGAGAGTCGTGTCGTCCTTCGGTTTAAGGTCGCCGCGGTGCTGAATAAGCTTAGACGGCGACCTATTTTCGCTAATTGGGGCCGCATCGCGACAATATCCACTTAAGTTCGGAAGGATTTTTCTTCAGCATGAAAACTCGCGAAGTTATAATCTTTCCAAGAATTGAAAATTATTTTGGTTTTCCCAGATTTTCTCCTTTTTTAATTATCCCATCGGGTTCATTTTTACCTCATTCTCTTCGTCTTTTTACTACCTACAAATTGTCTGTTGACAGCGTTGTCATTACTTCGATACGCTCGTTGCAAAAATACAAAACTTTTGCCTTATAAAAACAGGAAGTTGCATTGCTGCAGCCAAAAATGCATTCAAAAAATGCACTTTTTAAGACGCCCTTTGGAGAATTTTATAACTTTGTAAAAAAGAGTCAGAAATGCCCCAAAACGGGGCCCTGGGGTTTTTGAGGTCGCTGATCACGATTATGATGTTCAAATTGACCCCCCGATCACCTGGGGCTCAGGAACGCCGACGAACCTCATCTCCGTGGAACTCTCCCAGAGTTCATGCGGGCAAGGAAAAAACTCGGCGCCCTGGGGTTTTTTGGGTCGCTGAATTCAAATATGGCATCGGCGAACACCCCCGGACACCTAGTGCGCCCCAACCTAGACCTGAACGTCATCTCCGAGAATTTTCCTGACAATATCGGAAAAAACTACCGGAGAATCATTGAGCGGGGGTTTTTTGGAACAGTTGATGGAAAGCATGTCAACATAATTGCTCCAAAACATCCTGCGAGTCCTTTTTTTTATTATAAGAAAGACTTCAGTATAATGCTGCTGGAAACGTGTGATGCATATTATAGGTTCAATATGGCAGACATTAACGCGGAGGGCAGTAACCATGATTCTACAGTTTTTGAAGCAAGTGGTTTTATAGCTCTGCCTTACTAAGTGGCAAGTTGGAGATTCCGTCTCCAAAATACCTACCAACGACAAGCATTAAATTGCCCCATTTTCTGGTGACTGATGCAGCATTCCCTTTCCATGAAAACATAATTAGGCCTTATCCAGGAAATTATCTTGGAGAAAAGAAAAATATTTTCAATTACAGAATGAGTAGCGTGCATTGAAAATGCCAATAAAACAATATAAAAATTAGTAAAAAATGCTAGTAGCTGGTTTCACACATTTTTAGTTCCTAAATATCCACTTATTTTTTATAAGTCACAGCATTAGTGCTTTAAGGTATGGGTAGTCTTAATAACAAATAAGTCAGTTTAAAAGCCAAAATTTTAATATAAATAAAGATTAAAAAATTCATTATGAATCAGTCCTCTACATAGTCTGCTACCATTGTTAAAATTTTGGCCTTGAACAATAATGTTTTTCTATTGTCGCTAATCTTTTCGAGGGACCCAACCAGTCATTTCAAAATAATAGTCTTCCTTGTTCTAAATAATATTATTGATTGTCCGACTTCTGAGACAGTATCTGCAATTTTAGTCAAATCTGAGGACTTGGTTTTTCTGGTAACATTTCGTTTTTGGCGCAATAAGCTCGTGGTATTATTTGAATTGGGCTCTGGCTCTGATGATGCAGCTATTACAGGCGTGCAAGTGCTCGTTGGGCAAGAAGTTTCTTGCTCTATCGACTCTTCTTGCTGGCTATCTCCGTTCAACTCTGGCGTAGCAGGTCCACTTTGGCTACAAGAGCTGGTGGGGCTTAGAAAAGCCTCATCTTCGATTGTCCTCCATACTTTGGATGGACCCGCCAAGGTATCGTCTCTTGTCATCTTCAGGGATAAATTCCCCTTAGTTCAGAAATTTAAATGCTTTTTAATGATATGGTTCAAGTTAATACAAATTTGCAGTCTACTACTTTCTTATTTGGACATGTACCAAGAAGCCCATTTTATCAATGAGCTCCCAGTTCCAGTATAACTAGCAGATCCTGAAGGCTCTGCTATATGTTTCCTCTCAGATATACTTTAGTCTAATGCTCTTCCAGGTATCCTGACATGTTTTAACTGAAATAAAACAATAAAACAATTTTTTTCAAATATTGCCCTACTTCATCCATGAATCTCTGGAATGTCTGGTCAGCAGTTCTTATACCCAAGGTCATGTATGGAAACTCAAACAATCTGAAAGGAGTAGTTATAGCAGTTTTAGTAATGTCATCCGTGAACATAGGAATTTGTGTATAAGCTTTGACAAGATCCAGTGTAGAGAAAATGGTGCTTCCGTGTAAGTTTGAAACAAAGTCTTGAAGGTATCTTACCGGGTACCGATCTGGGATCGTACAGGCGTTCAATGCTCTATAATCTCCATAGGGGCGCCATCCGCTTGACTTCTTTGGTACCAGGTGCAGAGGAAAAGACCAGAAGCCCCCAGAACGTCGAGCTGTGCCTTCTTGTATCATGGGTTCGAATTCCATCTTGGCAATATTTAATCTGTCAGGAGCTAGTCGGCGCAGGAGAGATGAAATAGGAGGGCCGGGTGTAATCCTGATGTGATGGACTGTTGCATGTCGTGTTTCGCGAGGTCTTCCGGCTGGACGAGTCAAGTTCGGGAACTGTGTTAGAATATCTTGATATGCGGCCGATAGTGATACTATTTTCACGCTAATCATTGAAGCATAAACTCCGCAGTAGATCCAACGACTGTAAGGCCGGTTGTTGCATCAATAATTCGTTTCGCTGTACAATCTGGTAACACGAAAATGTGCTACGAAATCGGCTCCTATGATTGGAACAGTAACATCTGCGATGAAACGCCATTGAAAAACTCGTCGAAGTCCGGAGTTTAAGTGAGTGGAAAAAATCTATACGTTTTAATTGTTGTGTGGTTTGCAGCACCTAATTCGAAACCGGTAGGTCTGTGTTGTCCTTTTAACAGGTGTCGAGGGAAACACTATATATCGGATCCGGTGTCGATCATAAATTTGTAATTGGTAGAATGGTCAGTGATAAATAGGCGGCTCCCTGTTGTTTGGCAGTCTGTGGCCGCTGTTATAGACTGCCGTTGAAGTTTCCCTGTTGATATGAGCATGGGTGTATGCATTTTCGAGCCTGGTCACTAAACTTTTGGTGAAACCAACAAATGCTGTCCGAGGATTGGGTTTGAGATGAGCCTGAAGTGGGTTCATCGTTAGTCACTCGATCAAATCGGTCGTTGATCTAGAACGCCGTAACTGGTTATAAGAGTTTTCGAGGTTGTTAACTTGTTGAGATAATTTTTGTGATTGTTGACTTATCGCGGACAGAGGGTCCTCTGGTGGTGCTTTGATAGCACCTACAGAGGAAAGCAGAGTTGGTGGTAAAACTTCAGTAATGCGATCTGCCAGCGCAACAAATTCTGGAAGAGGCAAATTGAGTTGACCTTGTAAGATCGCTTGTGCGTTTATGGGAAGACGTTGGAGCCATAGTGTGCGAAGGAGACTTTCCTGTACTTGAGTACAACCTACTAGGGATCGTAAGTGGCGCAAAAATTGGGATGGTGTTCGAACCCAATCCTCATCCATATTAGGAAAATAAGAAGGAAACAGAAGAATCTTGTGATACATGTGGGGAAAGAGGGTTTAAGGCATTTGAATTAGAGAACTCGCTACGCTCGTTTTGTAAACTTTCACAAGCATGCCTCAAACATGCACTTTTAACACTTGTATCGTAAATAGCTACCTACTTTATACGTGTCAGTTCAGTTGTTCAAAACTTTAGAACTAAGTAAATAATGACGGAAATGAGTTCAATGTAGTTAGTCGGGTGTTTTGAGGTCGCTGAAAACGAATATGACATCGCCATTGGTCTCCGAAGTACCTCGTGCCCAGGGCCGCTGGTTCCAACGTCGTCTTCGGGGGTTTTTATGAGAATTTATTATGTAATTTGCCAAAGACTATAAATTTGGAGGTTTTTGAGGTCGCTGAATGAGAACATCACGACGACAATGGTCTCCGAGGTACCTGGTGCCCAGGGCCGCTGGTTTCAACGTCTTCTTCGGGGTTTTTATGAGAATTTATTATATAATTAGCCGAAAAGTATAAATTTGAGGGTTTTTGAGGTCGCTGAATAAGAACACCACGACGACAGTGGTCTCCGAACTACCTGGTGCTCAGGGCCGCTGTTTCCTAGTTGAGATTCCCAGTAAGTATTGCGATTAACAATAAATTTAACGCTAATAATTATTGATAATAACTAAAATTATTAATATTACTTCAGTTATGTGCGGTTCAAGTTAACAACGAATGTAGATTAAATTGGAAACTCTACTTTTTTGTCATTTAATTCAATATGCATAATGCAATTTTTTGTATAAAGAAAACTTTCATTATTAATCAATATCAATAATAATACCTATTTATTAACGCAGAATTTTTCCCTTGCAAACAGTATTATCTCTCGGTCGGCCTCTTGAAATTAAACCTCTCTACGTCGCTTGACGGGGGAAATATTTCTTCTCGATTTAGCGATCGGCTCGGTTCGCTAGCGCGATGGAGAGGGTATCGGCTACGCGCGTTCTGGCCGCACTGGGGTGAACACAGAGGTGAAAGGTTCTTCTATTCATACATTTTATTGTGCCGAATGCTTCTTGGTAACTCCCCATACAAATTTTACTTATCGTAGGTACTATACTCGGTTATTGCTACCATTACAAAATACATGTATAATCGTATAATATAAACAATAACATCTTTATTATAGTCCAGTGAGTGTGCATATACTACACCTTCCCCCTAAAAGTAAAAAATATTTCGTTTTTTTAACATTTATAGTTTTGTTCAATTTTCGTGAATAAGTTCTTCGTTACCTTTTCTAACAATTTTTACATTAGGCGATAAGTCTTGGACTACGACAAATGGCCCTTCATAACTACTTTCTAACTTACTTACATTTTATGTTTTTATTAATACAAAGTCTCCTTTTTTGTAAAGTACTGGATTAATTGATTTATCATATTCTTGTTTTCTTTTTAATTTACTATGAACTAAATTATTTCTTGCAGCTTCGTGTGCTCTTTGCAACCGATATTTCAACTCGTTTGGGTAATCATTACTGAAGTTATTTGGTAGGTTACATTGTTTTCCAAAAACCAGTTCAAACGGGCTATACTTAGTTTCGGTGTGTACCGTCGTATTAGACGTAAAACACCAATACGGAATCCAAGTGCTCCAATTGTTACTTTGTCCTTGGGTTTAAATTCTAAGATATGCGCCTAAAACTTTATGAGAATTCTCTAACGCTCCTATGCTTTAATGATGATACGCCATAGAGTGTAATTGTTCGACTTGTAATAATTTAGAAATTTCCTGTATCGTAGATGAAATAAATTCTGAACCTCTGTCAGTGGCAATTATCTTAGGAGTGCCATATCTTAAAATGAAATTTTCTACAAAGTTTCTCGCCACTGTTCCACTATCTTTTAATTTTAATATGTATGCTTTTACAAACTTTGTTAATTCACATTGGATTGTTAAAATGTATTGAAAGTCGTTACAATCTTTTTCTAAAGGGCCTACCAGGTCTAAAAATACCTTCTCAAATGATGAAGTAGCAGTTGTTGTTATAGTCGTTGGTTCTTTGATGTACCTAGAATATTTAGGTCTCTGACAGTTATCACATTTTGTAACATTCACTTACGTCTTTTAAAAGCCCCGGCCAAAAGTAATGTTTTTTAATGTTATTTACCATTCGGTTAATTCCCGCGTGACCACTTGTCGGAAGCAGATGAAGGTCATTCAAAAGAATTTTCTTTTCGTTATTGTCAACAATACTCCTAACATTTTTTATTACACGTATTTTGAGATGTTGACTGTTATTTCGTTATTTACCGTTATATTGACGAGCTAGCTCTTTAATAAAATTTGTTTTTATCATTTTTACTAATTATTAATTCGCGAATTTTTACTTTATTACATAAATCATCCAAATCTCTCAACAGTACGTCTTGCGTGAATGTCGATCGAGTATAAGGATTGAGGTAAATAGTTAAATGAGATGGAACGAAATAACTTGTCTTATTATTACTCGCAACATGGTCAAACTTTTTTAATTAATCGAATTGTGACTTCAAAATGTCTACCACAATTTGAACGCCATTTTTCGGTCTTTTAAGAAGTTCAACAATGTCTGGTTGATCAGGTCGAACATCGGAAGAACTGTCCTCGGCGATGTTTTGTTTTTGGACTTTAGATCTTGTCATTATTGGCATTACTCTCATTCATACTTTCATTCGATGTGACACGCACTCTTGATAATGCATCCTCAGTGACATTCTCACTTCCTTTCACATACTCAACATCAAAATCATACTCTTCGAGTTTTTGTTAAGCGACTAGATGGATCTGTCAAGATAGATAAATAAATTAAAGGTCCGTTCGAATTTTAAAGTGATTCATGTATAAGTATGGCCTAAAATGTTTTACCGCCCAAACTATAGCTGCCATTTTTTTTTTCAATAGTGGGATAGTTTATTTCGGAATTACTTAAAGTTCTGCTTGCGTAAGCTACTGGTTTGTTATCTTTATTTGATAAAACTGCCCCCAGAGCAACTTTTGAGACATCTGTTTGAAAAATAAACTCGTCGTCGAAAAATCTGGATATTGTAAAACAGGTGGTTGGCTAAGTGCATTTTGAAGAGTTGCAAACGAATTTTGACAATCAGCTGATCACGAAAATTCTACATTTTTTCTTTTTAGTCTATTAAGTCTATTATTTTGCCTTTTCCGCAAAATTAGGGATATACTTTCGATAATAATTAGCAAAAGCCACGAATCGTTTAACATCATCGGTGTTTTTGGTGCTGGATATTCTTTTAAGACTCTAAATTTGCAACGTTAAATTTACCAACGTTACCAAAAAGTTAGACGGTCTTAATAATGGGGCCCGACTAGCTCAACTCGTCGGTGAGTGGTCGTGGATGAATTACCATACGACCAGATATTCGATGGTAAAGGGGCGCCAACAACTACAAACAAAGCCCGGCCCTGACTGATATCTCGAGCCCCCTCTAGTTGTTGAGGGGTGTCGATCAATGTCTCGCAGCTATCAAACGTCTCACTTACCTTAACGAAGACTTAAAAGAATCCGAGAGAGAGGTTGAGGTTAGATTCGTTGAATAAAACTTAAGCAACTCTAATGAATGAATTTAATAGCCAGTACCCAACTCTCAGATATGCAACCAACTTATCGTACAATCGATTTTCCCTAACCTGACTTTTAAAAGAACATCCAACCTGTACGGGTGCTTGGCGACGCAGCCAATGGTCCACAGTTGAGGATCAGTCGGCTCTATCGGGGACGACGGGAGTGTCAGCGGAGCCTTCTGCCTATCTCGGTCGAACGGCTATCTCCTGCCGGGATCGGATGATGGCTTGGGCCCCCCTGGACTGGTGAGCCCTGTCGTGTCTGGAGACTGGAGTCTGGACTCCTGGAGGGGTGCTGATGACACCGCAGACGACACCACGGAGGCTGACCTTCTCCGGAACGGATACTGGATCGTGTGATAGCTCCCCCCCGGACGGCTGATACTTGGAGGTTCGGACACCCGGCTGGAACGGCTGCTCTTGGCCCCCTTTGGTCGAACGGTGGAGTCTTCGGGTTGGGAAGATGACGCCCCGGACGGCGGAGAACTCTTGACAACGGAACGGTCGGAACGGAGAGACTTCACTTCGCTGTCGCCCGTCAGCCCACGAAACACTGTTTCCGTGATCGATCGTAATGGGTTCCGAAGTCCGCGCACTCACTGAACTCAACTAGACTTAACTCGGAGATTGAGACTGGCTGATGCTCACTCGAACTAACATTAATACTCTCCGTAACACTCGGAATAATAATAATCGCAATAATACTAATACTCCTACTAATACTCGAAATCGGAAATCACCCAAAAGAGAGAGAGAGCCAGGGGAACCTGTCCACTTTTATACTATTCGTTCCTTCTATAAAAACCAATCGAACATTCGAGAAGGTATTACTGTAAACTTAACGAATATTCGTTACCAACACAAATAAATGTTCCTAGCTATCAACCAATCCGGATCAAGTGTGAGAAAGAGACATATTTGTATGAGCGAACTAAAACTGCTTGTATGAATGGTTGCATACCGTTATCTTCTAGGAATAGATAGAAATTAATTAATATTATCCCTATTTCCTTTGGTACTGTTACTGTAGGGGTCACCATGTATTCCTAAAAGTCGCCCATACTTCTCACTAGACTTTGAGCCGAATTTTCCTAATGAATCTAACCTCTCATCCAAAAATGTGTTCAGAGAGGAAGGGATATCAACCTAAGGGCTCAACCCTGAGTTATGGACTACGTGATGTATCCCCGGTGAAGACATCCCGGGTACATCAGTTCTATTATCGACAATTCATTACATGTGTTATAATTGGAGGTTAGAATTCCTAGATTACCTGTTCTCTACATAGTCCACACAATCCTAGCTAAGATAAGTTCGTTCTTATATCACTACCTATTCTCCCGGGGCCTTATCTGACATTATTCGTGTCTAAGCTAGTTCGCTCACATAACCTCTCATGAACCAGAAATGTGTTCACAAAGGAAGGGAGACGAAACTATTAACTTAACCATTAATGAGGGACAACATGATACCCTATCCCTTGCGACACCAGTCCAGTTACACCGGCTTATTCTTGATATTTAATTACATGTGGCCTGTTAGAGGTTATAATTTACATTTACATTCACTACCTGACTTCTGTTGGCCTTAGGGGCAAACGAGCTATGTCAACAGGTTATTCTGGCTGCCGGGGAGGTGAATTGCATAAAATATGTGAGTATAAAGTTAAGTGGAGTTGCTAAGTAAAGAGCTAAGTTGGTTGCATATCAAAGGATCTTGAATAATTTTTAATCATCGGGCTACAGTTGTCAATTCATGCCGCTTCTCAAAAAAATAAGGTTACAAATTTTTCGGGACGAGGCAAAAATCCGTCTGATGTAATAATATGTCCCTAGTATAGTATTTCCTTTTTAAAAAAATTACATTTTAGAGGGTTTAACTTTAAATTCGCTTGTCGCAATCTTTCAAATACGCTTACTAAATTTTTATTGTGATCTGTCAGATTTCTGCCAAAAACAATGCGATCATGTAGATAAATAAAACATTTTGAGTAGTTTACACCAGACATAGCTCCTGTTACCAACCGTGAAAATGCACTAGGGCTCGTCTTCAAACCCATGGGTAGCCTTTTCATTTGCCATTGTCCGCTAGCTGTAGTAAAAGCCGTGTATTTTCTGCTTTCTTCGTCAAATTCAACTTGATAGTAACCTTGGCTAAGATCTAAATTTGAAAAATATTGAAGTTAAAAATAATCGAAGTTAAAATATTGAGTTAGAAAGTGAATCGAAAATTTCTGTTATATTTGGCAGTGGAAACCTTTCTTTAATTTTTGTGTTTAGTAGTCGATAATCAGCTATCATTCTCCACTTTTTTTCGCCACTAGCATCGTTGTTTTTTTTTTGAACAAGGAGTACTGGAGATGACCAATCACTTCGTGCTTCTTCTATTATATCGGCATTACAAAGTTTGCGAATTTGTTTATCAAGTTCAGCTTTCTGAAAATGAGGAACTCTATGGTTTAACACATGGAGTGGCATTTTCTCTAACTTTAATCGAATGCTTATAAAAATTTGTTACAGAAAGTTCATCCTCGGGTAAATGATAAATGTCCGCGTATTTTGCACAGATATTTTCAATTGCAATCTGCTCTTCTTTATTTAGGTGATTCCAATTTAAAATTTGAAATAAATTTTTAATTCTCTCCACTGAATTTTTGGTATTTTCAATGTACTGACAGTTGTATTTATCGAAAGTTTTAAGTTGAGGCATACAGTTGGTTAAGCACACTTCTTCGTTACATGTGTTCATTATTCGAACTGGAATTGTACCATTTTCTGATCGCACAATGACGCCAGCCATGATCACACCTTCACACAATTCAGCTGTACTAACCACACAGTCTTTTTTATACTCATAGGTAAATACCATAAACCAAATGTACCATCTGTTTCACACGGTAATTTATTAAATACATAACATTTTTGTTTAAATACTCTAAGTCCTAATCTTAATTCTAAGTAAATATATCCTAAAGAACGAATATATCCTCCAATACCTTTTATTTCAATTGTTTGATGTATTATTGCGCTATCACTCAATAATTCACTCTTAATGCCGCACAAAGAAGCTTCCGTATCTAGCAAAAATTTAAAACTTTCTCCTTTCACTTCGAAAGACCTCTCAGATGTTTCGATAGGTCGAAAATAGTCACTCTCGCAAGAAATGTCGCAAGTTACTTGCTAGTCGACAGGTCCACTGAGCAGTCCTCTCCCATCTCCTGTGCCAATCACGGATTGTTCTGTTGGTCGCCATTCTCCGCTTCCCGGTAGGGCTCTCCCGCCGATGTTATGTAAGTACCTGCGTTGCTTGGCCAACAGATCGATGGGAAATAGAGATTGTCAGTCTCAAAACCCGTATCCAAAATATACCTAGTTTGTTTGCAGACCTTCGGTGGGACGCTGATCATGAGGGGGTTTACGGAATGGGGCAGTTATATGATGAGGATAATTGTAAACACATGGCAAGAAGGTATGAAGTCGGATATGCTTTATGTGATATGCTCTAAAAGTCGGAGTTGTGTATTGAACATTTCGTGCAAGAACTTCAACGGATCAACTTATACAATATCCCCCAGGATATTATCCCCCGTCACATATATCCCCCTGACAAAAATCCCCCCACGTAAGTAACCCCCAGACAAACACCCCCCCTTTAAATTAAATAGTGGCTTTAACTAAATTTTATTAAACATATATACAAATCTATGAATTTAATAGTACATCCATAAAGTCTACACGTTTCATACTAACATATTAACTATGAAATTATTTATATTGAACTACGAACTACATATTGACTTTTTAAAATGAAAGGTTATTTGCTATTCCTCGTATATGGTCCATGATGTCGCGATCATCATAGCTGCGAATCATTGTAAGGATCCGCCTATTTAAATCTGCATATTTCCTTTTTTGGGTTTGTGGTGGATGTCCGGCTATCATATGGTTGTGATATACTTGTTGTAAAGCTTGTTCTCTTTGAAGAAACTCTGAATTTCCAAATAGTGGGGTGGAAACAACCGACATTTGACTGAAAACTTCTAAGCCAACTTTCTATAGAATTATTCGTTTTCGGCAATTATTCACTGGATCAAACATATAAGCCCATAACACAGCCCCTTACTGAATTGTTAATACAGTTCAAAACACCTAAAGAAGAAATTAAGACAGAACGTACATTTTCCCACATGAAACCAGCCCCTGGAGAATTTTACTCCATTGCACCTGTAGAGTATTCCTTCGCTTATGATCCAAAAGTACTGCAGGCAGGGATTTTGACATGAAATTTGGAATTCACATTGACCCTGAAACAGATGGTTGGAAAATAGGAAATTCCTCCCTTAAATTCGATGATAAAGATATACTTTTGGGCGAAGAGAAGGAAAGATTTCAAGGAACCCCTGGCTTATATGAACTTTTGTTTAAAAGCCAATCACTTGGGTATAAGAATAGTGACCTTCAGAACTATATTGATATCATTAGGAAGTCGAATGCAGAGTATATTGATTATAATCCGAAAAAAGCTGAGTACATCAAACGCCCCCAAATTTAGAGATATAATTAAACCTCAATTGAGCACGATCCATTCCATAACTAAACAAAAACGTGGGCTTTCACGGCCGGAGTCAAATGTGCAAATCCGTTTTTCCGGGCTATTTGGCCGTGGTCCAAAAAGGTTTAAGTAACCTGACGTTTCGTCTGCTTCTGCGGCAAACATCTTCAGAGGCGATGTGTTAGTCTTCTAAGCGTTCGACTGCTTCGAAAATTACCCTCGACTGAATCTTCGACGTGACACTTGACATTCCTAGACCTGCTGCGTTTGTTTTTGTGCTACCATGATTATCTGTTAAGATGTCCGTTTGTCCGGTCCCTCGTATACCTGTCCCTTCTTTGAACATTTCCCTGTTTAATGGTTTAATTTTCGTTCTGTTAAGTATGGGAATCCAGGTACTGTTTATCTTTAAAGTTTCTTCTTTCTGGTTAAAATTGTTCTTGTGTTTGAAAATTTCAATTGCCTCTCTCTGTAGTCGTGTGTGGAAATGTTGAGTGTCTCCAGGCTCCATTAAAGTGTGTTCTGCTACCGCAGATTTTTCTGTTCGTCCTAGGCAGCAGTTCCTCTTGTGTTCTTTTATCCTTGTGTTGGTGGATCGTTTTGTGGTGCCAATGTAGACTTTTCCGCATTTGCATGGTATTCTGTATACCCCTGGTGTTGACAATTGGTTCCTCTTGTCCTTGGGGCCCCTTAGACTCTCCTGTATTCTTCGGGTGGGGCGAAATATCGGTTTTACTCCTTTCTTCGTCATCTCTTTCCCTATTCTATCCGTGATGGTTTTTATGTAAGGTAGATATACCACTCCTCGTTGTTCCATTTCTCTGCCTCCCGTAGTTTTTTCGCTTTTTCGTAGGGCCCTGTTGATCTCTTGTTTTGTATATCCATTTCCCTGTAATACCTTTTTTAAGTGTTTGTTCTCTTCCTGAAGATATTCCCCTTTGCAGATGCGTGTGGCTCTGGTAGCTAAGGTTTTAATCATTCCTCTTTTTTTGGCTAGGATGGTGGTTGGAGTTCTTGTGCAGGTAACTGTCGTTGGTTGGTTGTTGGAAAACCAACAGGTTGGTTTTCTATATACTGTGTGTTCGTCAATTTCGTCAATTGATGCGAGAAAATGGTATTAATCATAATACGTTTTCAACATTAAAAGCTAGTATTGTTGAACGAGTGAATAGATAATAGAGTGAAGAAATAATCATGACAACGAGTTATAATACCTACAAATGTTCACAATGCTGAAATCTCACTATTTGGTAGTGACATTTAGTACATAATTTCAAAGTTAATATAACGTTGGGCGGTTGGTATTGTTGTCGTTTGGCGAGGTTGAAGGTGAGGCAGATGGCGGATTCGAGTAACCTGAAGTCAATGTTGAAGGCGACGTTACTTCTTGAGATGTAGCTGAAGAGGATGCAGATGGATACATATAATTTCTTAATTGATTGGAAGTATTGGGATGAGGTACGATATTTTTTAGTTCCATCATAATTCTCAATACTTCGGAACGAAACATAAGTGTTTGCCATTCATCAAATGACCTTAAGGTTGGCAAAAGTGACATTAAAAAAGCTTTGTGATCATCTTTGTCGCTCTCCTCACTGTCCTTCAAAAATTGAAGTAATTTATCATTAATATTTTCTGCCTTCTTTCTTTTTTGGCGGGTAATTATTTGTAAAGGTGCCGTTTGTATTCCTCTAGGTACTTCTTCATTTTCGGATTCTGACAGATTGATAACAGCTTCAGAATTATCTCCTTCATCTCCGTTATCTCCGTCAATGTTGTCACATGTTAAGCTTGATTCAGTTCTAAAATAGAATTAAAAATTTACATGTTTTCGAAAGGCACAAAAATTATATCTTACATATTTAAATCCATTGTTTGGTCCAAAAACTTTAAATTTTCGTAGTATATATACTTTTTTATAACCTTCGCAGCAGCACCACTTTTCAATTTCTTCAATTTGGCTCGGTCTCTCACATATGCATCTCTTGCACTTTTCCACCGCTTTGGTACCAACAAAACTATAACAAAGAAATTTTGTAATTAAAATAGGTTTCATTTATATTAGATATGTTAATTTATTTCAGGTATTTGGCTAGTGGTAATACGTTTACCGATATGCATTATACCTAAAGACTTGGGATTTCAACAATTAGCAATATTGTGGAGGCAGTCTGTGACGGAGTTTGGAATATAATGAAAAGCGAATGTACGCCCGAACCTTCAGAAGAACAGTGGAAAGAAATTGCTTTCAATTTCGAAAAATACGCTAATTTCCCAAACTGCATCGGTGCCGTGGATGGGAAGCACATCAGAATAGTGAAACCTTTTAAAAGCGGTTCTCTTTGTTACAATTAAAATTTTTTTTTTCTTCAGTGCTTCTGGCCATATGCGATGCAAATTATTGTTTTACATATATCGATGTTGGCGCATTTGGTAAATTTTCTGACTCAAATGTGTTTATGAACAGCGAATTTTGGAACAAATTGGAAAACAACTTGTTAAATATCCCTGAAGATAGGCCTATTTCAGGATATGAGAAAATGCAAGCTTTTCCGTATGTACTTGTTGGTGATGAGGCATTTAAACTCACATCTCATTTAATTCGTCCTTATGCAAGAAAAAATTTAAATCATAAAAAGAAAATTTTTAATTATCGGCTTACTCGAGCTCGTCGATTTATCGAATGTTCGTTTGGAATCTTATCAAACATATGGCGCATATTCCATAGGCCCCTGAATTTATCTTTCCGTCTTGCAAAGAAAATAGTCAAAACCTGTTGCATTCTGCATAATTTTGTATGTTTGAGGGACGGATACGCATTTCATCATACCCTGAAGATAGAAGGTCTTGACCACATTAATCCCGCATTGACAGATCAAAAGTAGAGTAGATTATTCTGTAAGAGATAACTTTGCTAATTATTTTATTAGCCCATCGGGCAAGTTTCTTGGCAAGAATGGCGAATCCAGTAAATAATGTGAAAACCTACCATAAATTTCCTTTTCGATTTTTGTTTCATCAGTTATGGTATAATGTAGGAGTCATGAAATTGGGACACTATATATTTAAATGTAATATGTAGCAATACTATAATATGTAGTAATGTAATGGTATAATATGTAATGGTATAACAACAATAAACATTATAAGTATGGGTACCTATAATAAGTATATAATAAGGTATATACTTACCAGCTTCATTTTGTTCCTTTTGTGGTATGGTATCGAAATCTTGTACCACAGTGGCCGCCACGTCTTTGAATGCACTATTTTTAACATCTCGATTTTTATAATCCTCACAAGATGCATCCCATATGCACCGTTTATTTTGAAGGGTGCATATTAAGAGGGTGCATCAATTTTGTAATTACAATAGGAATTAATATTCATCGTGCCGTTCAACTGAATGCATACAATGGTTATGCGGCAGAATTGTCAACAGGCAGACCGGTACGCAACTGACGATCAGTTCACATGTGAAACACAGGCTCGTAAGCGCGCTGATGATACGACGACGCACAAGCTCGGCGTAGGCCCGACGTACGAAATCATACGGACTGATCATACGCGCTTCATGTGAAACAACCCAATAAATACATGGCCCTTGCTTATACGTCCTGACCATACGCTCCATGTGAAACGGCACTCAAACTGTGAAAATTGGGTTTACTAATGTAGTTTCTGGCACCGTAACGTCCCCCCGCCCCACTGTGTTAACTAGTTTAACGTCTTTGTACTTTCTCACGTTTTCCATGGTTTTGTCAAATACTGCGTTGTTAATTAATTTATAGAATATTTTTTCAAAATTACTTCTACTTTTTTGTCGTAAGTTCGTATTCAAATCGATGTAATTTTTCAACCATGTCGATTGTTTAAATTTTAAATTTTTATAAACTTTAGTAATTTTCAGTCCTAAACTGACGGCTTGTTTTAAATTTGTATAGTGGATAACGTAATTTTTTTTATTGATAGAGTAGTCCACAGTTTTTGATGTTAGGTGGACGCATACGTTCGGGACATAAGGGTAAATTTTTGTGAGCATCGTGAAGATTTATGGAATAATCCAAGTCGACTTCGAGAATGTAACCGAAGTCGGAATCGTTAGGTATATTCAAAATATTTTCAGAATAGAAATCTATACTATCGATCCAGTGAAAATTGCCTACAGGTAGATGATAACACATTGCAGTACCGTAGAGGTTATTAACGTCATAGTACATGAGATACGACGATGGTAGATTAGGATCATATTCATTTCCCATGTAGATATTGTTCGCTTTCCTTTAACCATTACTACACTGCGACACTCCACCTCGAATACCTTTCTCGATGAACATGACTTGATCGACATCATCGAGTAGTTCCAAGATAATTCCAGATATTTTTAAACAACAGGCATAAGCTAAACCAGTTTGTTTGTACGTTTTTAGACAGACTTTTTTGGAATTGATCCAAGAGCGTAGGCTTTCACGGCCGGAATCATGTAGGTCGTCTTCTTCCGGGCTGTTAGGCCGTGGTCCAAGTAGGCTTTTGTTGCCTGACGTTTCGTCTACGACTGCGGTAGACATCTTCAGAAGCGATGCGGTAGAGGTCTCAGCGTGCTGCTTCGTTTCGTACCGTCGACTACTTCAGTTTAAGCGTCCCGTCATTTTATAGTTGATGTCAGCCTCTTTAACGATGTTGTTTTCGATTTTTGTTGTTTACCTGCTCCTTCTAATGTGTTTGTTTTTCCCTCCCGGGGATTACCCGTTAACGAGTTTGTTTGTTCGCCTGGGTGATTAAGCGGTCCTTTCGTAATTGTTGTTTTCAACGGTTTTATTTTTGTTTTTTCAAGTACGGGTATCCAGGTACCGTTTATTTTCATAGTTTCCTCTTTCCTGTTAAAGTTGTTTTTGTGTTTGTGTATTTCAATAGCTTCCCTCTGTAGTCTTGCGTGGTAATTTTGTGTATTGGCAAGTATTTGTGTTTCCTCAAATATGATTCGGTTATCCCCTGAATCTTGTAGTGTGTGTTCTGCTATTGCTGATTTTTCTTTATGTCCCAGCCGACAGTTTCTTTTATGCTCTTTTATCGGGATGTTGATTGATATTTTTGTGGTACCTATGTAAACCCGTCCGCACTCGCAAGGGATTCTGTAGACTCCTGGTGTTGAAAGGTCTTCCCTTCGGTCCTTAATGCTGTTTAAACTCTCCTTAATTTTTCTAGTGGGTCGAAAAATTGGTTTTACTCCTCTTTTTTGTAGCTCCCTTCCTATTCTGTCCGTGATGTTCTTGATGTAAGGTAGATATACTACTCCTAGTTTTTCCTCGTCATTGGTTCCCTTTGTGTGTCTGTTTTTGTGCAGAGCCCTCCTTATCTCTTGTTGTGTGTACCCGTTTCTTTGTAATACTGTCTCCAAATGTTGTGTTTCTTCCTGTAGATATTCATTTTGGCATATGCGTGTAGCTCTGGTGGCCAAGGTTCTTATCATTCCTCGCTTTTGACTTGGGTGGTGGTGGGAGTTTTTTGGAATTTTTAAATAAGTCCGCTAATAGCAGAACGTCAGTTTTCAAATAGAGCTCCATATATTCACGTAAATTTCGAATGTTGAAAGTATTCCAGACGTGCTTTGCATGTTCATACTCCGATTGTTTTATACCATTATAGTATAATTTAATATAATAATATAATAAATAATATAATTTATTTATGGGTAATAAATCGATACGTCCAGGTATTTGCGTGGCTAAAGCTTTTATGATGAAGTGGCCATCATACCCTGATAAATTATGAAAGATTACAGGGATATAGTGCTCATCATCGTGTAAGTTCAAATTACAGGGGCTGCATGAGCATTTCCCCTGTAATCTCTACTCAGGTGACAATGGTCTTTAACTTTAACATCACCTTCTTTACAGGGTTGTTCACATATGTGACAAAGTGTGGACGATTTAAAATCGACTCGTTGTTGCATCGTCAAAGGTTTCATTTGAACCAGATTGTTGAATCGTTTATTTAGCATTGTAGCTATCGCATACAAACGTTTGACAAACCATTCGATACAATCCGTACCGTTGTACATGTCGAATGTGGAGAGGGAATCGTCGAAGCTACACAATTGGTAAAAGGCGATACTACATGGAATATGTTTTTGAAACCTATTCGCCGCATATCTACTAGTAGAAGCATCGGTACCATGTTTTTTTTAAATGCTCTCGATGTCTGCATAAATGTCGAAGGGTTCTTTAAATTTATTCTTAAAACAAGTGAAGGAAACGAATTTTCTGTGTCAGTAGGTATTACTAATTTATTTTTATTCATCTCCCAACACAACTGAGAATGTTTGGACAAAAACTGCAGAATAAAAATGGTTCAAACACCTGTCACAATAATTTTTTTTATGATTGGTATCATCCGATTAGTAATTTAACAAACGTGAAAGATCTATAGTTAATGCAAAATGGTATAGCGGGCTAAAGTTGCGAACATTTTCATCTAAACCTGCAGGTGAAGTTTCACGGGTGGTAACATCATGATAGCTTTCGAAAATTAACAAATTTACCGTTCGTAAAGCTTTTAATGAACTTAAGCTAATTGGAACAATTTCATATCTCTTTTTCACTGTGGTTTACAAGCCGGAAACGTTGACACGTATATCATTTAATAATTCAGATTTTGAGATGTCTTTTAATTTAATAGGGAATGTGATTCCATCATATTTCAAAACGGTGCTGAAATGTGGATAGGAAAATGTTCTGCATGTGTTATATTGGGATGAGCACGGGTGGAGAGCGGCGACGATCGACCAACGAAAACAGTAACTATCATTATTTTGAATATTAAGAACAGGCCGTTTATTTTGAATAAATTTAGGTAGTTTAACAAAAGTGAAAATTTTTACATTTATCGGTGTATAATGTTTATCGGTATTTATGTTTACTTTTAGTTGTAAAATTTTCTGAAGGCTCCAACCCGAATCTCTCTCTTGAAACTCCTCCAATTTAGTTAAAATGTTATGTTTGACATGTTCATCATAATTTTTTTTAAATCGGTTGTACGATCTGTGATGCGGTTTTTTGTTTAGAAAGGTTTAATTTCCACATCACCCGTTTTCGGTTTAATGAAATCAGCTAGAGAAACTACATTTACCCTAAGTAATGACCTTTCAAGTTCACGTTTCAATTTACAAGAGAAAGATCGGAAGGCTTTCGTAAAGAACTCTTCGGGGTCCCTAATAGTGAAATTAATGATAGATCCAGTCCTTATACGACTATTAAAACATGACTCTAAATCCTGCCAAACTAAATTTTGATTGTTACGTTGTTGTTCTTGTCAAATGTGCTTTTTGTTGAATTTAAATTTTGCTCGAAAATATTCCAATATACCCAAATTGGATTCTAATTTTGAAAATTCCTTTTGACTGACACAATCGTTACGTCGAATATATTTTTTCAATGGGGAAATGGTAGTGTTTAAAAACTTAATCCATTTAGAAAAACCAGTTCTACTTTTAATCGACACATCCACTTGACGTATCTTCACCACCATGTTGTCACTAACGATCACCAAGCCGGAGCAGGTACTCATCGTATCTTCTTTCGTTTCATTTTGTGTGCAGACAAATTAATGTGAACCTTAATGTAGTGTCACGTAGACGTAAGATAACGAACTATGATTCTAAAATGTAGCAACATGTGAATTTATATAAACGGAAATACACATCCGTAATTATAACATACCCATATACGTTTATGTTCACGAGGTGAGAGATCATATAAACCGAATTTGCCACTAGAGGCGTTTTCTGGCGTGCAACCGGTTTGAAGCGTTTTAAACCGGTCAACATGTCATTCTAGCGAACTAACGGTGGCGTCACAGCATCAATTGGTTAGAACGCTTTGAAACCATGAGAGTACGTGTATTTTAACCGAACTGACTTGCGCTTTGCGAGTGTTGATAATTGTTTAACCTCAAAAAGACGGATAAGTAACCTCAAAAGCTGTGCTGTTTTCTATGTTTACGACCTAAAGCCACATTTTCCATTTAATCATTTTATTGTAAATCCATCTTAAAATGAATAGTAAGAGTGTGGAGATTCGAGAGCTGCGTGATTGCGTGATACAAAAAGCGTTATCGAAAGGTAATAGGAGGAGAATTATGAAAATATTTTATACTCATCCTTATGTTTATAGATTCTCAAGATTCTGAAATAAAACTTCAGGACGAACATTTTCAACAGACGAGGGACTGTGCCAAGGAATGTATACTGTGGAAAATGAAAAAACCGACCCAGTTAGATCATGCAGCTACCCTAACGTTGTTGGAGTTGAGAAAGAAGTTCGATCTAGAAGTTGCAAACAAAAAAACTACTAGAATGCTATTTGGTTGAAAATTGTCGAAAACATGAATCAAATGTGCTTCTATGTAGGAGAAGGTGTAGAAGAAAGAGACGAGTACATCAGAAGTTTGCTAATATGACGGCGACTTATCAGAAAACTTTACAAAAACGAAATCAAACTGGAGAGGGACAAATTACCTGTCCTCCGTATTTCACAGAATTGGAAGAAATTTTAGGAGGGAAACATAAAATAGCCCCACCGTTAGTGATTGACACGGCTGTCTCAGAGGAAACCAGACACTTTTCTGACGATATATCAAATATATCAGTTAATAATCAGAAATTGGAAAATCCCGAGGAGAATTCAGATAGTTCTGTTTTGAAACAATATTCTCTCTCATGCCCTTCAACATCAAAAATGGATAAGGCGCATAGATTCCAAAACATTAAAAAATTGTACTATCTAAACAAGAATCAGTGATAACAACCTTAGAGAAAATACATAAAGAAAATATAGAGAATCGCAAAAATAAATTTCAAACAATCATTAAAACCATAGTGGACCAAAATCATCAAAGACATCAAGAACTGATGGCATTGATTTCAAATATGAAGTAATGAAGAAATTTAGTATGTAAACCGTCCTTGTCATCAAATTAATCATTCACGCATTAACATTTAAACGAGAAACAAAATGTTTCCACTAGTTCTTCTACTCACCCTAACAACTATAACCATCGGTATTGTGAGAGGAGGTGTATCTGATTACGTTTTAATAATTACGCCTCATCAAGTTGCAACTGGAAAATTCCTCTTGTTAGAAAAACATAGAGATGCTCTCATCATAAATGAATATCCTGCATTATATTCAGAAGAAGAACTTCCGAAGTATGCTGAAATCAGTTATCAAGAAGGTGATGATGAAGTAAAAAAGTCCATTTGTGGATATATTATCGGATCCCATAAAAATTATTAACGCATTGTTCCATTTAAAAGCCAACTATGGTGTGGTCATCACAGTGTGAAACAACTCGCAGAGGAGAATGAGACTATCATCTACAATGAATATTGGTGGAGGAATGTCGAAGAATTCTAGTGACATTAACAAGTCATCGATTATTATGTTTTATTCTATTTCAAATGAAATATGTTTCGTATATCGTCTGAATTAATAATCTGATTAAAATATTAATCGCAATACACTATTTTGTAGTTTTAAAAAGGTATTATTTACTTATACATTGTTAACAATCATATTTTCCTTATTCATTATCTAAATAAACATGTTATGTCTATTTTATCTTTCATTTTTATTTCTCATCTCCTCCTCCGACGACGACAAAATTATCGATAATTTGCACAAAGAAAAACGAAAATTTCAACGCTGTATTATATTTAAATACATACGTAACATATCGTTAGCTATGTAGAACGTGCTCTCGGAGTTGAAGCCCGAAAGCCGTAGGAACTTACTTGTTGATCCCCAAGTTGTCCTGGAAAGGGATAAAAAACCTCATTGGAAGTCTTGCAGTGTTTTTCCCTTTTATGTAATTATTAGTCGACGTTTCGTCCATAGATTTTGGACATTTTCAAGACTCTGTTGTAGCATAAAAAAACACAAGAACATCAGGTAAGTAATACAAGTAATAGTTATTTTGACTTACATTTTTTCAGATGAAATAAAATTCAACGACCTGGCGTGCACAAGGTGGCGTCACAGGAACCAGCCAAACTCAATCGGACCAAAGACAACCAATTTTAATTTTGGTTATTTTATGGTGTTCGTATTATTCGTTGGTGATATCGATCTTATGGAGTAAATTGGGATAAACCAAAATTTGATGGGTTTTATTGTTTACGATCTCGTCTAAAATTTGTATGGCAGAGTTTGTAGTTTCGGTCGCGGTTGAGCGTTGTGTTGAAATTTCTGAACGAGTCGGATTAGTCGTCCAGTTAGGTTACATATTGGGCGGTTTTTGCCGTCGCGGCAAATTTGTCGTCGACGCTCAAAAGAACTGATGTGTTTACACATTGAAGGACAAAATTACCGCTGATTTTCGGCGGCCAAATTGCCGTAGTTCCATAGTTGTCAGTTACGCCTTAAGTAGTTGAGGAGAATGACTATTTCTTTTCGATTTATATTGCAATGTTTAGATTGTTGTGTAGAAATAGTTCAGTCGTTTTGCTACACAAACTATAAAATTAATCAGCAACAACTTGTTGCTCTGTTGTTATACCGTCGAAGAAGGAAGAGGCAAAGAAAAAAAATCGTCTTATTTGGATCCATCCACTAAACCTAAGAAGAAAAGAAGTTGGAGCATTTTATATATCGTTTGAAGATTTGAGTAATGATGAAGCGACATTTTTTTAGTTATTTTCGAATGAGCAATAAGTCATATGACGAATTACTGGATCATCTGAAAGATAGTATACAAAGAAGAAATACCCAATTGCGAAACTGCATTCAACCTGTAGAAATGCTAGCGGTAACGTTGAGGTGGGTTATTTTTTGTGTCTTTTAAGAATAAATAGCAAATTTCAATGTGGGTTATAGTTATAAAATGAAATGTTGGGGAAATACATTTATTACTGAAAAACACAAAGGCACACTATAAAATTAAAAAAACTGAAGTTCTTTTTTACATTATATTATTATAATAGTTATTATAAAGTTATATGAAGTTGAAGCTATCCTGGTCTGTCAGAGCGAGGCAACTTTCGACCTCGGAGAATCTGTGAAATGACGAAGAGAAATTGTATTTTTCAGATACTTATTTTCGGCGAGTTTACCTCCTGGACGTTTCATTCATCAGTGAAATCTAAAGTCGTTGATGATTCAGTGGAATAGATAGGGGAAGACCTCTCACTCGATTCTTCTTGTAAAAAAGTCTCATACAGTTGACTTTCGGAAGAATTCTCGTCACTTCTTTGCTCTTCAATTCCAATGGCCGACACGGCTGGTTTTTGAATGGTGTGATGTTGAACATGTTGAGCGGTAGATACAGACAACGTTTGCCACTTGCATCTGTGTTAACGACGTGGATTGGATACCAAAAGGGCGTTGGATCTGTCCAGTGAACGAAGCTGGCTGGTATGGAAAGTGATGTTGAGGAAGGGTGATTGGATTTGGGTGTCTGACAAAATTTCAATGTTAGGAGGTGGTGGTACCTCGGGTATATTTTCTGCCAAATCTCGTAAATATTCCAAAATTTCATTACCGAAGTCGCCGACATTGTTAACTATTGATTCGGTTTCTAATGCGTTAATTTTGATACGTGAGAGACAGTCTGCGTTCGTGTTTGATATTCCTTTTTTATATATTACCTTATAGTCGAATTCTTCTAATTTTAATCGACACCTTACCAATTTTGAATTTGGCTCCTTTAAAGTAAACAACCGCGACAACGGTTTATGATCGGTGTATATGAGAATTTTCTTTCCATATAAATACGGTCGGAAATGTTTACACGCCCACACGATAGCCAAGAGTTCTTTTTCAATTGTCGAATATTTGGTTTCAGAGTCGTTTAAAGTCCTGGACGAGTACGCCACTGGTTTGTCGTTAGGTACTTTAGTCCTTGTGATAGGACTGCACCTATTGCAAAGTTGCTTGCGTCGGTCGTTAGAATAAAATTCTTTGTAAAATCTGGGTACTGTAGTACGGGGTCGTTTGTTAATATTTCATTACAAATTTGGAAACAATTTAGAAAGTCGGGGTCATGAACTACTTGAGACCCTTTTTTAAACATTTTGTCATAGGTTTAGTAATTTTCGCTAAGTCTCAAATGAAACGCCGATAGTATCGTAATAGTCCAAGAAGCTCTTTATTTCAGTTTGGGTTTTTGGGATAGGAAAAATTTTGGTAACCGAAATTTGTTGTAGGTTTGGTCTAACGCCGAAAGGAGTTATTACGTGTCCTAAATACATGACAGTTTTTAGTAAAAACTCGGACTTGTCCAGTTGTATCTTTAAATTGTATTGCCTGAGCCTAAGGAATATGGTTTTCAGTCGATCTACATGTTCTTGAAGGGAGGTACTGTAAATTAAGATGTCGTCTAGATAAACAACCCAAGTCTCGTCGGCTAGTTCTCTTAACACGTTATCCATAAGGTATCATTCACACCAAAGTAGCATGCCACGTGCGATTTGCTGCCAGGAAGCAGGATGCATGCGACTTATTTTAAAATGTATACAAACATATAGATGGATTCACATCGGAGTGGCGTCGCAAAAATATGACGTAGCAACATGCGACGTGCGACTCGTATATAAAACATGTATAATTTGATTCTTTACGTCTTGCGACGCGTGACTTTATGTGTGGTTGGGGTTGGACTGGGTTCATTTAATTATTGTACGTCGTCGCGATGAGTTGTTTACCGAACGATGAACAATTTAATACATGCTTTGTTCAGAAGTATCAGTAGAAGAACTGTCGAGAAGTACCAGTGTCTGTATGATCACACTTTGAAGGCCTACAGCAACAGAATTGAACAAGATAAGGGTTGGAATCTAATTGCTGGGAAATAATTTTCTACGGGTAAGTTTTAATATTCAAAAACGGGGAAACAGAACAAAACATAACATAATAATACGCTTGGCTTGTGTAGTTATATACACACATTGTTTTCCTTGGCAATGCATTTTCAGGTTTCACGAAATACGCGCATAGCCTATCCCGTAAATCGGTTGCCGTTGTTGGTTGACGTCCATGGAGTTCTTGCAGGCTTGGCAAGACATTGTAGGTAGCATCAACTTCTTGATCGTTATTAACATTCAAATATCTGGTTCACAGTTAATTTGTGTCTCAAAAATTCTAAATTTTGAAGCTAGCATGCCAAATGCACACTCAACACTTTTCCTAGCCCTCGAAAGTCTGTAGTTGAATATTCTTTTGGAGTTAGTTAGGGTTCTTCTGGGGTATGGTCGCATAGTATTTTTATTAAGCGGGAATGCTTCGTCTCCTACAAAGAACATTAGAAACGTTGATTCATTTCCATCATTTAGTAAGGACTCAGGAGGTGGAATGCTCAATTCATTTTCGGTAAGAGCACGAAGAAAACCGGAAGACTTAACTACACCACCATCACTATTTCTTCCGTAGTCACCAACACTAATATAATTGAATATTATATTTCCGCGTCCGCACTTGCCATTAAAACTGTTGAAAAATAGCCTTTATAGTTGTAATATGCTGAACCAGATTTTTTAGGAAACTGAATTCTTATGTGTTTGCCATCTATAGAGCCCAAGCAATTTGGCATATTCCATAGTTCATAGTATCTCTCAGAAATCTCTTTCCATTGCTCAGTTGTAGGTAATGCCATATATTGCGATTGAAGGGCTATCCTTAACTTCTTAGCAGTATCAGCAATAATGTTATTCATAAAATTCAAAGTGAAGCGCTGTAAACGACATACCGGTTGCTAGAAACCTGAAAAATAAATAGAAAAAGTATTTAATAAATTTAATAACTAGAAATGGAAATGATATTAACCACAATAGTATTAATTTAAACTTAAAAATACGGATATCATAGAATTTCTACACAATTTTTGTTTTAGCATCGGAATGCAAGAAAAAACGGAAAAAGCTTCGAGGTTGCTTTACAGGATATATGAATCAGCGTATTGGAAAAAGTGGAGATTCAGCGAAATCAAAAAAGAAGTATTACTTATGGGATGTCATGCAATTCGTAGTACCATTCACAAAATCAAGACCCCAATCGGGAAATTTACCTACTCAGAACAATGAAGGTGAAATATATGAAACCGATCAGTGCAATATAGACGATGATGACGCACCGTATTGTCATACAGGGACGTACTAAGAAATGGTAGCGTCTGCCACCAGCCCAGAAATTATTTATTTAAAATGTCGCCGCTCTGAACGTACAACACTGTTTGTGGCCTAGCGGAGACAAGGTTTCTACGTGACTCTACACTCGATACGGCCACAAATGGCAAAAAAGTGGAATCAACCCCAAAACCAATGATACTAAAAATATTAATATAAAAAGTAAACAAAACTCGAATCGAACTGATTGACGTTAAAGCAAATTCCCAACCTGAATTTCTAAGCTTTACTTACACCCTCGGTACCAGTAAGTACCGAAAACCAAACACTCAAAATGACGCCCCCAACGCGTAGCAACCCAGTTGCTAAGACCTCGCCTGAACACCTCTGTTCCCAGGACCGAAGTGAAGTCCTTTCCGTACTCAATGCGAGCTGTGTATTTTTCAGTCATCAATTTCCCCCCAGTTACGAACTGCAGCGGTAGATCTATTTCGTCACCCATGGCCTAGAATAATGTCGAGAACACTCAAAAAAGAATTTTCCAGAGCAAGCTTCTCCCATATGAAACCTGTGCTTTAGGTTGCATTTCCCTGACCGCACATTTCTGATTACGCCGGGGTTTTCATCTCTTTCGTCGCGTAATTATTTGTAATTTCAGGCTTTTGTCCTTTTGTTATAATTTCAATTATAAAACAATTTTTTTTTCCTTTCGAAACAAATTTTGTTATAGTTCCAATCATTTAAGTTTCGAAACCAATTATACAGGGTGGAGCCTTTTCCCATTTTCTTCAATCAGTTTTTTGAATATCCCTAAAGTAAATTAGTAACATCCCCAGGATGTTACAATGAGTTCCGTGCTACCAGTCCTGATGAACACCCCCCTGATCATGTTCCGGAAACAGATTTACTAGAAACTACTAATTCCTCATGTACTTCGTCACATATTTCGATTAGATCCTCAACAAAAAGGAAGGCTCCGCCAAAACCTCCAGTGGATGAAATGCAGCATGCTGTTGTCAATTTCCTTTCTCGGAGAAGTGCGCCTCAACCTAAAAACCAGACTTGGGTTTTTTTAAAAGCATTCTTTCAGATGTTTCAATTTTAAACACATCACAGAACCGGAGATTCAAGATGACAGTAATGCAGATATTAGACAATATGTTGCAAGAAATCGAGACATCAACTTCAACGAGTGCTTTTGTATCTAATAATGACAGGCCGGCTAGTGATTCTGTAATATATTCTAACGTTTCACAAACACATCAGCGAGCGCTTCCACTTCTAGATGTAATAATGACAGAGATGATTCTGCAATGTATTCTTCTGAGGTGTTAACATCGAATTTGAATTTGTATAACATTCAGGCTGGTAAATTTACCCCGAGTCAATTAGGTGGAAGCATGCTTGTTAATGAAGGCAATTGTCCAACAAATTATCAACCTCGTTTTGAGGATAATAACCTGATCAAAAATAACAATCTTTGACTCAATTACAATTATATTTGGATTTACTACTATTATAAGATAAGTATATATATATATATATATATATATATATATATATACATATAACTTTTTTAAGTATATAATAAATTGATGTTTGAGTATTTTCTTGTCTTTTATTTTCACGCATTAAGTTACACATTATTTACCTCAAGAATATAAATAGTCTTTCCTCCACAGTAATTGCTCATCGATAATTTGTATCCTGTAATTGCATTGATGGTTTCATTTGGTCAACAAGCTTCTTGAATGTTCCCTTTTCCATCCTGTACAAGTTTTGGAATTTCTGAGGATGTACTTGTAGCTGTTGGGACACAATAAACATGCTGTGTGTCAGCATTATTCAGTAAGTACGGATGAACCCACACTTTTAAAGGTGAACTTTATACTTTTCTCCTTACAAAAATCTTTAAAACGTCTAGCTGTAAAACTCGAGTCTTGATCACATATAATTCGGACTGGTAAACCGAACTCCGAAAAAACCTCAAGCAAGAATCCAATGACATATCGCGTGGCTGTAGACCGAACTGCTTTTAGTAGCACGAATTTCGTGAATACATCAACCAAGGTCACAAGATATTCTTTTCCGTGTCTACTTTTTGGAATGGGTTCCAAGTAGTCAATGTGTATTGTATGGAGGGGTACGGCCAGTTTCTCGATCTGATGTAGAAAGCCCTCCTTGGGACCAGACGCCTTTTTATTGTAAAGACACGAAATACAACACTTTATGTATCGCTCTTCATAATTACGCATACGGGGAAACCAGAAATGTTCACATAGTCGGTGCAGAGTCTTCTCGGTTCCAAAATTACCAAGGGCTGCGCGCACCACTTGCTGTCTCATGCCCCTAGGAACAACCCATAACAACCCTCTAGCTGTTATCTTATAGACCCTTCCATCTCGAAGTGCGTACTCCCTATAGACTTGCCGTGCGTAATCATCTTCAGGAGGAGCAGACAGAGTCACTCGGATACGGCTAATTTTCTCGTCAGTTAATTGTCCCGAAAGTACCCAACTGGCTTGGTTGATTTTTAATATCTCTTCGCAGGGTTTTTCCGTACTTGATGGGTTGCGACTTAGTGAATCTACATGTCTCATGCGCTCTCCAGGGCGATATTGGATGGTGAAGGTATTATCTTGCAACTGAAGCCACCTTCAGGCAATTCTGGGAATGCTCCTTCTTTGAGCAAGCGGTGTACAATGCATTACAATCAGTCACAACTTTAAAAGATATGCCTACCAGGTAGTCTCTGAATTTTCGTAAGCTCTCCACTACAGCTAATGTCTCGAGTTCGAAGGAATGGTATTTCTCTTTTGCTGAATTCGTCTGACGACTAAAATATGCAACGGGATGCAGCCGCATGTTGTGTTGTTCCTTCAACAAGATACCCGCTATCCCTAACTGAGAAGCATCAGTGTGTACTTCCGTAGCATTGGCAGGATTAAATAGGGCAAGCACCGGTTTGGACATCAAAGCCTCCTTAACCTCTTCAAACGCTCTCTGATCTTCCGATGTCTAAATCCAACTCTGGCCCTTCTTAATTTTGGCTGTCAGCCGTTTCGTTTTTATAGCATAATCTTTGATAGATTTTTTAAAATATCCAGTCAACCCTAAAAATCTTTACATCTCGTGAACGTTCATTGGCTCCTTAAATTCCTTGACTGCCAACAGTTTTGCTTCACCCGGTTTAATTCCATCCACACTTATTTCAAATCCAAGGTAGGTAACACTAGTCATCAAAAAGGTGAATTTCGCAAGATTCAGAGTCAGTCCAGCATTTCGGAACAGATTTAACAGCATTCGCAAATTCTAAAGGCCCGTCTCGATTGTCTTAGAATGGATAAGCACATCATCAAGATAAACTGCGGCTACTGTCCTTGCGACAAGAAGAATCCTATTCATGATGCGTTGAAAAACAGCAGGGGCGTTTATCAATCCAAAAGGAACTCGGTTAAATTCATAGCAACCGTCGGGTGTGACAGAGGCCGTGTAGTGCTTACTGGACTCGGTTACAGGATTCTGATGATTGCCCATCCGCTGTCCAGACTAGTAAAATATCGACTTCCTTGTAATCGTTCTAACTAATCATCGATGCGCGGAAGAGGATACAGTTCTCGAACTGTCATGCTGTTTAACTTACGATAATCCACGCACATTCTATCCGAGCCATCTTTCTTTTTAACTAAAAGCAACGGGGATCCATAATATGATCGTGATTCCCGAACAATTCCACTGTCCAATAATTCTCCTAAAATTGCTGAAACTTTATCTTTCTCACTTTGTTTTCATGTTTAATTTTTTTTTGGCGTTTCATGTTTGTTTGGCGGAATTACAATAGTTTTATCAGCTAAAAGATGGGTCTTCCTCAGCTTGTCCTCACTTTGCACCTGTGACAGTTCATTAATCAATGTCTGATTAGTAAAATCTTTGATAATTTTCCATGGGGTTGCTCTGTAAAGGATCGTCCAACTAACAATGGCACATTTTGCACGGAATCCGGAACAACATTTACATCAAGTTTGCACTCTACATCATCCACTTTAATCAAACACCGCAAAGTACCTAACGAAGAAACTAAAGCATTACCATACCCTTTAATAAAAATAGTCTTTGAAGTGTCCATTTTTAGGCCCAGCTTGTCCAGATATTCCTTTGTGGTATTAGTGCGGGAGCTCCCAGCGTCTATATACATCTTGATGGGTTTATCATTTAGATAGCCGTTCTTGAAGTATTTTTCGTTGACATCCACCTTTTCTAGTCATATAGTCGATTCGCCCTTTTGTGATTTACCATCCCTCTTAGCATAACATCTGCTTTCCTCATGTCCTTTCCTTTTGCAAAAATTACAAACTTTGATGTTGTCACCAAATCTGCATTGGAAGGACCGATGGCCAACCTTACCACACCTGTAACATTTTACTTCGACCTTCGTAGTCTCTTCACGTGTTGATCGAGGAGTATAAGGAGGTGTTGCGTAATTGCCAGCACGAGCTGCAGTTTTTACATGATCATCATACAATCCGTGTATAATACATGATACTGCCTCGCGGCCAATTCTATTCTTACAGGCATTAGTCAACGAAAACTTTTCAAAGTAATACCGAATGTAAGTCTCATTTTGTTGCTTCTTTCCTCTCATTATTTCGTCCAGTCTACCAGCATAATCCCTGGTGGAAAGAAAAGCTCTTATCAGCATCTCTTTCAAGACCACAACACAATGTCGTTTTAAGCATAATAGTTATACTGATTTATTGCCAAAAATTCAAGAGCTTTTATACACACTCATTTTGAGTTACTTTACCCCTTGGTTCCAATTATGTGATAACGTTGTTAAATTTTGTTGAATGTTATTTGCCAATGTCCAAGAATTGCTCCACTGACCTTACCGATGCGGAATTGCGATCACGTTACCAGTGAGTATTATGCTGACATCCACAATCCGTACCTTAGTAGTACACTGTTGACTTCATTACCTGGGATTAGTGTTATGCCTCGTTTCGTAAAACAATGCGTGTTTTATTTAAATGATGTAAGAGGCTCCCTGAATTATTTCGCAATAAATTAAAATTTCTTAACCCTAAAAATTTCCTAAAATAATGTTGACGTTATCGTCAACATCGTCACTCTGGAACACACCTCATCTCGTTCTACTGCTCCTTGCTCGCATCTAAACTTGAGATTGATGTAGTTCTTCCGGTAGACATCGCAGCCGCCAACTTCTACCACCAACTCTTCTTCAGTAGCCTCTTCCAATATCAGCTCGTAAATTTCAGTATCCATTTTCACAATTTGCTCGAATTTGGTAGCCAACATCTCGAAGGAAACCCGTATATCTTGTAAACGGCCTGGATTGGATCTAAACAGTTCCTCAAGTTCACGTCACGCTTTTGTACACGACGAACTTAAACACCACGGTTTTTCCGGCTTTTCACTATTTCACTCGCCATTTTCAACACTCACAATTGGCCGTCCCTCACAAATCTTCTGCAAAAAAGTCCTATCACGGTCGCCAAATGTCGTATCAGCTAGATTAGACTTCTTGTCCAACTCCGATCACGACAGATTTGAAAACTGAAATTACACTGACTTTGTTTTGACATTTCATTAATTTCCTCGTTTTTCTAAACCTACTGTGTTTTACATTAGTAATTAGTTGATTTACAACAGCAGTGTAACCTCATACATATAATAAAGAAGGTTCAAGTCATTAAATGAAGAACCATCGTCAAAGATTTCTATGAAAACAGTATCGTCAACAGTTATATTTTGAGGTTCTATTTCAGAATTATCATTGATTTGTGATAAGCCTTCAGATGAAAAAGTTACTCGACCATATCGAGCTGAATGTGTTCCTAAAACACTTTTGACGCGTAATTTTTTTTCCGATTTTAAAATCTGCATTACTAAAACATAATAATTGCCCCCTGGGAGTTGTCTGTAACGACTAAACCTGCCTTCTAAATTATCACTTTGCATTTTACCTGGTAGTACATGTGGTATTTCTAAATCAGTTAGAGAGTATTCGATAAAATCAATCTGAAATGTTCCTTCTTCTTTTGGGGTTGACAGGAATTAAATTAATTTCCGAGACTTGGTAAAAGTCATTAGTTTTATTTTATGTATCGTTCGGTAACATCGCTTTGTTAATACTACTTACATATCGTTATAATTCAATTCAAAGTGTTCCCAGTCAATATCTGCTGATTTGCAATAAATATTGAATCGGTCGTTGCTATGCGCGAAGTGCATAACTTTAATTAAGTCAACGAACCGATTATCGCTGATACATTAGATTACACCTCCCTCGGTGACAGACAAAAAAAAATATGAATATAAATACATATTTTTTTTATGTAATTTGTATGTATGTATATCCATTTACAATTTTTTCAAATAACAAATTATAATTTCAACTGTAATTAACAATGTTGTAATTTTACTCTATTTTTGTGAACTTCTACCAATTTTTTATCTACTTTTAACACTATATTTGGTGATTTAATTTCTACCACTACATATGGTCCTTTAAATAATGGGTCTACTTTACTACCCTGTTCATTTTTTAACAATACTTTGTCTCCTACCTTATAATCTACGAATAAACATTTCTTATCATAATTAATTTTTCTCTTATGTTTTACATTTACTAAATTTGTTTTAGCATCGTGGCATGCTTGTTGCAGACGATACTTTAACTCAAGTGGATAGCTGTCAAAATTTAACAATGGATCTCTTTTATTACAAATGTTTGACGAAATTTGACAAGTTTTCCCGAAAACTAATTCAAACGGCGTATATCGTGTTTCAGTATGAACGGTATTATTGTAAGCAAAGCACCAGAATGGTACCCAAGTACTCCATGCGTCTTGATGTTTTGTGATTTGCATTCTAAGATAAGCACCTAAGCACTTATGTTAATTTTCAAGTGCTCCAATTGTCTCGTGATGATGAGCTGTTGAGTTAAGTTGTTTAATTTTTAATAATTTGCACGTTTCCTTTATGGTTGAGGATAAAAATTCAGTGCCTTGGTCAGTCACAATTTCATGTGGAATACCGTATCTTAGTATAAAATATTTAACAAAGTAGTCCGCTACTGTGCTCGCTTCTTTGTTCGGAATGGGGTAAGCCTCTACAAATTTACTTAAGAGGCCTCTTCACACATGAAAATCGCTTATTGATGTAACTTTTTTAAAAATGAATAGAAACGGATGCGGTTTTCGGTGAAATATTAAGAAGTTGTCCTAGAATTTCGCTTGCCTATGGATTTTTTTCTCACTTAAAAAAAAACCGACCCAAGTGCCCTTTAGAAAGGGTTTTAAAAATTTTAGTCGACATAGCGAAAACCTTAGTGATGTAAAACAGGTATATTCCAATTCTCAAAACGAAATACGTAATAATAAGGGAGTATTTCAATTAAGGGAAAGTGCATTCAAAATCATTCGGCAAGTGGAGATCCTTGCGTGGAACGACGGAGTTACGATGCACCGAGCGATATGTTGTGTTTGTCGGAGGCCCATAGTCGGGTAAGAAATCGGTAAATTTTATATTAGGCATTATGCGACAAGCGTGTCGCTCGCATATTTTGGAACATAGGACAATGTGAAACATGGTAGGTTTTGCTGTACCACAGGATACGTGAAACCGTGTTTCACTACATTTTTATGGTCTCAAAGTATTTCAATATAAAAGAGAATAGTACGGAAAATGTTAAATTAAATGTGTTTTTATTCGCTCCCACCGTCATATATATAAAAATAATGTAGCTAATGTAATGTAGCTAGTAATTGATTTTTATTTTAAACTACACACTAGCGTTTTCAACAGTGCCGATGAATAGAGTGGATGAAATGAAGCTTAAACATTACATAATTTATGGAAATAATAATTTTTATTGCAATGTTTTCCATCAGACATTTTTTTATGGCGCGAAAAATTATTTGTAGGAGCTTATGTCGGCAGAGAAGGGATAGTGTCCTATCCGCCTTCTGATACAATTACGCGCACTAGAAGCAATTAATATGACATTCGGTCATATTTTTTATTTATTAACAACTAAGCACAAAAAATCTAAATTTCCGCTATTATCACCTATTATTGCAAAAGTTTATATCCAGTAATAACTTCAAACTAATCAATATTTGAAACATGAAACAACCATTAAAATGGCGTTTTAGAAAATGTGGATAAGATAAATATCTGTTTTGCTTATAAACTTGCAAAATAAAGAAGAAATAATAATTAATAATGATACTTGAAAGAATTCACTCAAAATTGTGTTCAATGCGCCAAAATATGAGTTTCATTGTACTACGTGAACCCTCTAAATTTCAGATCGTTCCATCGAATAGCTTAAATTTTATTCCATCTGTTTATCCTTTATCCAAAAACCATTTTTTTACAATAACGCGAGTCAGACAATAATAAAGATACACCAACTGTACACATATCATAAGAAAGAAAGAGAGCTGAACTATCGATATAAATAAAAACACGTAAAAAAAAACGTTCTTTCTATTGCAAATTTATGGTACAAAAATATTCACATCAATAATTGTCAATATTTAAGAATACCTTTTTCCCTACTGCTCGAAAATAATTATTTTTTCATATTCATATTAATTTTTACACGAATTTTAAAAAATGAAATATTGTTCTAGGTCAATTTGGGACAAAGTTAGTATTTCTTTTAAATTCATAATTAATGTGTTTACAAGATATCTAACTAGCGCCATTTTAAAGTCAAAGATTCACAGTTTCACAGATCATCACTTGTCGGAGAATGTGGAGGGGGAACTTAAAAATTTATCACAAAATAAGAGAGCGCCTTCCAACTCGATCAATATTTTATATCTTTGTAATTTTATGTAACACAAGACAACATTCATATATTACATAATTGCATAATTGGTAAAAAAATAATATTGAAACTTCACTATACAAAATATTAATATTTCATTTCAGTTTTTACAATATTTATTTAACAAATACAAAATGTTTCTATACAAACAAAAGTGTCATATACTTAAAAAAAATCAGTAACATGCAACTTAAGTTTTAATTATTATATATAAAAAATATTACCCAGGAGATAAGTTTTAAGGTAATATTAAATTTTGAAAATAAAAAAATTATAGGAAAATGAAATAGATTAGGTTACTTTTCGTATACAAGTTAATGACAATACATTTTTTATAAAAAGTAGTTATTGATGGAAGTGGAAATAATCTATTCTTAGGATAACGAAAAAAATCCGAGCAAATTATTGATGCTTTGGAGAAAGAAACTATGTTTGTTTAAACAAATTACACTGTTTATTTATTAAAAAATGATGAACCAATTACTGTATAGTAATAATGTACTCAAAGAGTACATACCTACCAATTAAAAATTAAATATTAAATTCCGTTAACTCGATCTAAATATGTAGAATTGTGACGAGTTTGAAGAGGCTTTTCCCTATTTTGATGTCTTCAATTGTTAAGTTGCTCCATCACATTCCACAACTAGTGATGTTTTTTAAAAATGTGATCTTTTGACTGTAAAATGGCGCTTCTAAGATTTCTTAATAGTTACCAACAAATTAAAAAGGCATGCTAACTTTGGCCCAAATTGACCTAGAACAAATTTTCTTTTTTTTTTTGAAATTGGTTTAAAAATGCCAGCTTTCTGAACATGAAAAAACATTTCTTTTCGACCAATAGGAAAACAGTTACTCTTATAGATTGATAATTAATAATGGTAATATTTTTGTACAATAATTTGTGCATTAAAATAAGGGGATTGTCTTGGGTTTTGCTATTCATATCCATAGTTCAACTCTCTTTCTTTCTTGTGGTATCTGTACAGTCGATATAACTTTATTATTGTCTAACTTATGTATTTGCAAAAAATGGTCTCTTGGATAAAGAAATGGAATAAAATTTAAACTAATCGATGGATCGATCTGAAATGTAGAGGGTTCACGTAGTATTTTGAGACTCACATTTCCGCGTATTTAATATAGTTTGAAGAGAATTCTGTAAAAATTCATTATTGATTTTTCTTTTTCTTTATTTTGCAACTTTCTAAGCAAAACATATATTTATCAATTTTTATGGAACGCAATTTTAGAGCTTGTTTCAAGTTGCAAATAATGATTACATAGAATTCTTATTGATTATGGTTATGAAGTTTTGCAGTACCTGGTAGGTGATAACAACGAAAATTTGGATTCATTGCACTCAACAACTAAAAAATATGGCCGAATCTACGCAAAAAAGTGGTAGAATCTCTTTCTGTCGGTCAATATTGCCCCAAAACGCCTAAAATCTAAATTATAGAAAAATTTGGAGTTTTAATAAAAAAACAGTCACTTATTGCTTTTTTTTGCAAAAAAAAATCTTCATCTCAAACCTAAAATCGACCTCTCCGTGCGATTTGATTATAAACATTTAGCAATGCAGTAATACATTATATTCCACACTTTATGCTCACCCTGTATATTTACTATATTATTTAATAAATTAAGTAAACACATTTAGGAGGTGTGTACTACTTACACCTCCCAATGCCTCTGCTGAAATACTCAACCCTCAACTCAATTCAGCAAAAAAAAACCCCATGGCATGCCAGGCTGAAAGGTAGATTTATGGGTAAGATATACAGTAACATAACACACGATGTGTCAAAAAAATGCATACGAGGTGTGAAAAAATACAAACGTCAAAATTTTAAAATATTTGCAAGTAACTTTTTCTCTGTACATTTTTCAAAGATATGTTTTATACAAAAGTTGTTCGTCTCTATTAGCGCAACAAAAAAGCTAAGTAAAATTTTTTTCTCAGACGCGAAATTAAATTTTTTTTTAATTTTTTAATTTTTTTGACAAAAATAACTTTATTTTTGTACGTTTCTCGACAGATTGTTTTATACAAAAGTTGTTCGCCTCTATAAGAACAACAAAACACCTTAGTAACATTTTCCTCTCAGACACGAAATAAAAATTTTTTGTTATTTTTATTTATTTTTGAAAAAAATAACTTTTTTTCTGTACATTTCTCAAAAAAATGTTTTATACAAAAGTCGTTCGCCTCTATAAGAGCAACAAAAAACCCAAGTAACATATTTCTCTCAGACGCGAAATAAAAGTTTTTTGATTTTTTTTTGAAAATAACAAGCCGCCATTTTGAAACCGCTAGACCGATTTGGCCCATTAACGAACTCGACCGAGATTTTCCGCCAACTGATTTTTGTAACAAATTTCGTTGTGATTCTTTAAAAAATGCGACCTGTAGCCTGCCGACAAATTTCGTTATATCCTATATATATATATATATATATATATATATATATATATATATATACGTGTAAAGTTGCTAAGTGACACCAAAAACTAAAATAGCCTTCTCGCACCCAGTTTTCTTCTGAAGTATTTTAACCAAATGGCTCCCTATATATTCTTTCTCTGTATATACCTTCTAGCACCAGTTACTCTATCTATACTTACTCAGTTAATTTAGATGGACTTACAGTTTTTAATACCAAATTACTTCTGGAGTTCAGAGATAAACAATTTAAAAATTGCTAAATAAAAATGGCACATTATCTTTGGAATATTAGGGGCTGAAATAACAAGACAGGATAAACCTTGAGAAAAAAATATTTATTCATAAATCAAAAATATTTATTCATAAATCAAAAATATTTATGTGTACCTACATACCATAAAAAAAAAACAGTTCTCTCTGCCACTTTTTAAAAATTGTAATTTACACAAAAAAAGTTACGTAAGCTTCCCTAGCCGTTTTAAGTGTTGTATCTTGCTTTTTATTTGGGCTACAGTTCTTTTTGATGACAAATATTTCCTTGAAAATTCAAGGAGTTCAGTAGCAGGAGGATATAATGAATGGTTGCCCAAATATTTTTTATAATGACATTTTATTAAATTTATTTCATTTGAAGACCACCCTATTCTTTTGGACTGACTTTGTGGTTTTTTCATACGGACTTTTATTTCTGATATATCGTCCTCATCTGAAGATGTAACATTCGTTGGGCCTGCTGAAATTCCTGGAGATTCGGATTCCTTCCTTTGATTACTGTCAGATTTTCCTACGTGCAAAAACATAGGGCAGCTTTAGATTAAGGTATACATGAAATAATCATTATTGAACCATCTAACTTTACCTGACATAAATAATTTAATTATCTTAATGGACTGCAATGCAACATTTTGAAAAGTATGAACAATGTTCCATTTAAAAGAATTTTCTGTTTCCGCCTGTAATTTTTGGCACCAGATTCTTAATGTTCGTAAGATGTGTTTCAACTTTTTTTATTTACAATACTTTGTAATAACGATATTAAGAGATAAATAAATGTGTAAAATATAAACCTGTATCATTTTTACCTTGACTTCGGTGTGGTTTTCTCCTACGGGCATTTATTTCTGATATATCGTCCTTATCTGAAGATGTACCATTTGTTTGTTGCCTGGTTGATTTATTCTGATTGTCGGGGGATTCAGAATTATTCGTTAGGCCTGCAGAAGTTCCTGCAGATTTGGAGTTCTTCCTTTGATGGCTATAAGACTTTCCTGCGTGCAAATGCATAGGGCAGCTTTAGATAAGGTATACATAAAATAATCATATATTGATCCACCTAACTTTACCTGACATAAATATTTTAAATATCTTAATGGACTGCAACATTTCATAAGGCGTGTTTCAACTTTTTTATTTAAAATACTTTGTAATAGCTATATTAAGAGATAAATAACTGTGTAAAATATAAACATGTATCACTTTTACCTTGACTTCGTTGTGGTTTTTTCATACGGACATTTATTTCTGATATATCGTCCTCATCTGAAGTTGTAACATTTGTTTGTTGCCTGGTTGATTTATTCTGATTATCGGGGGATTCAGAATTATTAATTGGGCCTGCAGAAGTTCCTGGAGATGCGGAATAATTCCGTTGATTACCATCACCTTTGCCAACATACAAAAACATAGAGAAAGTAGCTTTAGATTAAGGTATATAAAAAATGAATATATTTTGCAATCTAACTTTACTCAACATGAGCAATGTAAATACTTTCGCGTATTGTAACATTTAAAAAAGAATATACAATAGGTTATTATAACAAAATAACTAATACTAATTTTTAGATTTCACATACCGTTCGAAGATATAGATATGGCGAAATTCGAAGTCTCCTTTAATTCTTCTTCCGATGAAGAATGGGAAAACTCTGGTTCATCAATGTCTATTTCTTCCATGCGTTTGTCCTTACAGTTTAGAAGTTCTCCCTTTTCCATTTTCAACAAAAGTTTTGAAACCTTAGCAATCATCATTACATCTTTTGGCAGTCTGTAAAACTCCCTGTGTGTTTTCTCTGTGTGGCCCAAAAATGATGCTATTTGTCCAATTTCATTATCTCGTAAATCCATTATTTGCATCATGGTAGCAATATGCTTGCGCAGTTTAGAGCTTCGAATTAATTTTGGAAATGCTGCACCACACTCTTTAGAATATTTTGTCTGAATATAGCAACCGTTTATCCAGCCATCAGCGCTATTACAGTTGGGAAAAAAGTATTTATTTGTTGAGTCTATATATTTTGTTCTTTCCAAAATTAGAGTATTTACAAATTTTTGAATGTCTCGTGGCAGTAATACCAACAAATCTTTTGAACCTTTTCCAATAGTATGAATTTTTTTGTAGAGTTTTGTTAGCATTCGCTCTGTAGAATTTAGGGACATCAAAACTTCATCTGTTTGATCCAATACATCTGATTTTGTCACATCACTTAGTTCAATAAATTGAATATCCCCAACTCGTCTTCTGTTATGTAAAAGAACCAACATAAATGTTGCTTCCACAAGAATTCTATATTGCAAAATATTGGTCTCAGTATTTAACACGTTAATAGCAGTAACAGCTTTTTCAATACAATACTGTCTTAGTTTCATAATATCTTTGGTTAATGGAAGAAGCTTTTTTGTGTGGTCTCTTGATTTCTTTTGGTTCAGATCCTTCAATGCAAGGCTTCCAACTAAACGTCCCCAATTTTGTTCTATCATTTTTCGCAATAGTTTTAGTTCATCTAATACATTTTTGGCATTACTCAAAGACTCTTTTTTAATTATTTTATCTTTCTTGCATATCAGGTATATAACAATATCAATTAAATCTTTCAGTGTTTTTCCTTGGTGTAAAGCGAAAGAGGCAGCTCCATACTTCCTTTCGTTTTCAGAATAATTGCAAGAGTATTTTACGGCTCGAATAAGATTGTCAATATTGCTCGGTTTTAGGATATCTGTAAAATTATAACACTTGTTAATTCACACTTATTTTACCCCTATCGCACCAAATCAAAATTTTTGCGAACTGTGCGTGCATTGCGAAAATTTTAGTTTGGTGTGTTAGTGCTGAAACGAGTCGTGTTTATCTTAACAAAGTCTTGTTCGAGCCAAACAGTATAGGTAATATTTCCTAATTAAACCTTTAGCACATCTATGACTTCTTATTATATATTATGGACTTTGATAAGTAAATTGTTCTGATCTACTCTACAAGCGTTTGAAACAAAGTAAATGCCAAACATTAGCTCTGTTTACTTACCAATAATTGTTGCAATGGATTCAAAAGGTAGCAGTTTTCTCATTTCAATCAGGATGCGAGCACATTCTCGCATTTTATTGCGAACGACAACAGTTCGCCTTTTTATATTATTTGCTGTTTCTAGAAGCTGCAAGCCATACTTTATAATTATGGGGTCTGCTATTACAACCTTTCCAATTTCGTCCAACCTAAAATTGGAATTTACTGTTCATAGAGTCAAATTACTTGCTATTTAATAATAGAGTAGTAGGAGCTATTGCTAGTTTTACCTATAAATTGGCAAAATTGAATTAACTAAAGCTGAAAAGGCATTCCAATTATAATATTTCTGAAATCATCGAAAAAAATTATTCATAATGAGCAAAATATTTTTAAGAATATTTTGTAAAATGATATTCTAAAAATTTTAAAAATATTTTTAAAACCTTTAAAATATCACTATTGTAACTGTCAACAGATACAATGTGAAGGTTCAATATATTTGAAAAGGGTAGTAGGTATGGCAGTATAGGTGAATGTAGCGAACAGTCTCAAACAGAAGGTGTACAGCAAAAATTTATTGCACATGCAATATTGCATAGTGAAGTTTACTAAGCTACGTACCTTAGTTTTTCTAACAGCTGTTTTGTTAAGGGTTCTTTTCGTAAATATTCTTGATATTCTTTATCTAACGTTAGAATAAATGATTCTACTTTGGGATGTGCAGAGTAGGAATCAGCACTGTTAAAAACACATTTATTATTATGTCTAACTATATAACTGCATTTTATGAACGTCTTGCACTTTGCACATATCATATAATTAGAATAATTAATTTGGTTAGAAAACGGTTGTACACGTTTTTTAGGGATTATTGTTCCGTTCCTCTCTTTAATTCTGAGGTTTCCTTTGTTCCTGATTGCCATGATTATATTTTTCTTCTCTCTTGCGGCTAAAAAATATGTAAATAAAATATGTGTACATAAAATGAATTACACGAAATATACTTTAAAATAGTATTGCATAATAAATTTCAGATGTATGGGTGACCAGGAAGTCTACCGACAAAGGAAAAGCTCAAATACTTGAGATTAGGTTAGTGCTGACACGCTGATTAATTTTGAAAGTTACTACATTTAGGCCCATTTGCACTGACGTATTTTACTAAAGTTTAAATTTAAACCAAGTTTAAATTGATATATTCACATTGAAAACGTCAATTTAAACTGGTTTAAATTTAAACTTTAGTTAAATACGTCGGTGCAAGTGAAACTTAATAATGTTTGAATGGTGAATCTTTACATGTAAATTTTTTTGAACATTTGTCAGAACTTCCAATTAATTTTTTCTTGAAAAGGGTGCGTCCCACTGGCAATAAACAAAAGAACCTTATTATTGAGAACATCATTTTTAAATTTGGGATGTTAAATTGAAAAAGTAAAAAGATTTTTTTATGATGTATAGGTGTCCCCAAATAATACGGTTGAGATCGTCATTTAAAATTTACAATACCAAATTCACCATCAAAACGCTGTTACAAATGTGCATTAAATATAAAAAAATAATATCCATCAAGTTTAGCAACTTTGTCAAGTTTAACTACTTTAGGGAGAATTTTCATACAGGGTGTCCCGTAATTAATAGTAATAAATAAAACCACAGTATACTGAAGGTCTGTAAATACCAAAACTGCAAAAAATTTTGAAATCGGAGCAAGTTTAATTTTTTGGGGAAAACCCCTTTCATTTCACCATTCGGTCCGCCTAGTTATGGTTGTTATGGAAACTCACATTTAATGACAGCTGTTTTCATGCGATTGATAGGCAATGTCAGTGTGAAGTTATGTCACATAAACCCTGTCAGTGGCGGTACGATTTTTCCATGAAAACTTAATTTTTTTTTTCTAGAAAACTAACCTGGAAACCCTACGTGTGGCATTAAGAAAAAGTGTTTAGAATACCTTCAGCTATTTGGGGTTTTATTTTTTACTATTAATTACGGGACACCCTGTATACTGTGATTTTGGTTAAATCCACATGGATCCTCTAAAATTTGTGTTTTTTTTTCTTGTCGGCAGACTTACTGAACACCCTAAATATACCTACTTTTCGCGTTCAGTGCACAATTCACCATGCCTTTTTCTTTGTGGCGGTATTGAAGATGTCTCGAAAAATGTTTCGAGATTATAAAGGTTTCACAATAAATACAATAGGTAGTCTTATAATCTTTGTTTACTTTCTGGGAAGTTGGAAGATTTTCAATACTTTTATTTTCGCATTGAAATTCTGATGCAGATTCAGAATCGGCATATGGTTCCCATTCTCGGTCCCTCTGATCGTCATCATCAGATTGTATTATTCCTTCATTGTCGGCAATTAAATCTTAAATTTATAAATACACGCAATCAAATTTTTGAAGATTACGATAAAATAATGAACATTTGTTGACCAAATTAGTCAAATTTGACATTATTGTTATATCGGTTTAAATACAAAATTTCTTAAATAAGATATTTAAAATTGAAGTTTTTTGAACACAAAGGAAATCCGTTAAAAATTATATTTGAAAAAAAAAAGGAACGTCTTAATAGTTAATAGTTGAAATGGATCGTTCCTATATTTTAATCATTAAAATATATTTATGTTAATATAATAATTAGGGTAAAATGATAGTAATGATGAATAATAATTCATAATAGGGTAAAATAAATTGATTTAATGTGACAAATTACCATCAGTTGCTTTTAAGGCAGTTTCAACAAGCGGCAGTTCCTCGTTTGCTATGTCTTCTCTTACGGTTATAGGGTTGTTATTATTTCCTATGACGTTCGAATCGTTATAATTGGCTGTTTGTAATGGCTGCAGGGTAGTTAATTCTGTCAGAGTCATTTCTTGATTTGTATCCATTGGATCATATTCTGATAACGGTTGCAATGGTTGCAAATTCATAAGATCATTGTTATTGTTCGGATTTATGTTTTGTTCAAAGTTATATTGGAGGCATTCATTGGTTGGGATCAATTCCGAAGAAATTAAATTGCTATCTTCAGGGTTAATGGTAGTTTGTGTACTTAACATACTCGTATTTGGTATGAAGTTTTTATTATTTGAATTAATAGCCTGCAAGGCGTCGTTTTCCTTAAATTTGCAAATATTTCCTGTAGAATCAACATGATCATGTGAACTATCAGAATGGTAGTTTTTCCCAGTACCTAAAATACAAATATGACTAATTAATTAGGAATTCATCATTAGTCATTACGCAATAGATTATTTGCTTTAAAAGTGTTACACTACCGTGAATTATTAAATCCTTATTGGAGTTTGTTTCAAATACCGCTACGTGTTTCAACCATGTTTCAACTTTGTTGTTATTTTCCTCATCTAAAGCTTTTGCCGCATTGCCTACAGAGTTCACCAAGTCTAGTGTCATTTCTGAATCGGAAGACGAATTAAAATCGGCTCTGCAGTCATCTTCTAATCGTAGGGAAAAAAATATGAGTCAAAATATATTACGCCCCATTTTGTCTCACATTTTTAAAATTTATTCCAATTTTTTTAAATACAGCCACTTTGATTTAACGAAATTGCACAGTACCACAAAAAAGAAGTTAGTGATATGGCCCTTAAACCAAACATACTTACTAAAAGATTGTAAAGCAGCTCGCACTAGTTTGCTAGCCCGACTGGTGTACGGCTCCGACGAAGAATTGTCTTTATCCTCTACAAATAATTGATTTTGTTTTTCTTCTTTAAATCGGATATTTGAAAATGTTATGATTATATGAAATATTAAAAAACATCAAGCATTAGCTAAACAAGAGCAATATTTAAATTATAAAAGGAAAAGCAAGTAACAAGGTGTAATGTAAAAAAAAAATGGTTCTGATCTTAGTCCAGGCCGCATCTGTTTTCACGGGGATGTAAGGGGTAACCGCAATGTTTTTTCATGAATACCTCGGGAATAATGCCTAGAATAAGGATTGACTTATCCTCCAAAGCACAGAGGTCGGGAACATTGTTTAAATTGCAACAATTACAAAAAAAATGGAAAAATCGCGTGTTTTTCCGACTTATTTTGCTTATAACTTTTTAAGTGTTGAATTTAGAAGAATGTCGATGTGAGAAAAAAGTTGCAGAATAGGATTTTACATAATATGGCATAGGTTAGAAATTCAAAAAAATTTTAGAGGCTTTGCAAAATAACAGTAAATACACAAAATGGACCCAAAAAAGTGGTTTTTTTGATTTATTATTTTAGGCACTTTAAAATGTAGGAAGCACTTCCATATCACAGGTAGAAAATCTTAAAGTTGCAATAAACGAATTCTATAATTTTCGTTTCGATTTTGCACAATAATTTTGCAATCTAGAAAAATCGAAAATTTTTGAAAATTTTCAAAGTTGTATAAAAACTGTTCCCACGATTCGATTTTAACAAAACTGGCTGAGCATATATAAGAAGGAACAAACTTTCATGTGCTTTTTTCAGAATTAAAAAATATTTATCAGAACGGTCACAATTGTTCGAAGTTGGTGTCGTTTTTTTTTTTTTTTTTTGCTTATAAACAATTAGATTATCTCGGCGAATTTTTTGTTAAAAGAAATTCTGAACACATAGCCGGAAAATACTCGGAAAGACGCTTCTTTTCATATATAATAAGTTGCTATTTTGTTCATTATCTTCTGAGATATAATTCGTCAAAGTTGACTAGTGTTTCCGGCAAATGTTTAAACAATATCGTGTTTATTTTTACCATTGTATTTGTTCTTCCGAGTTCTTTGTGAGGTTAAATTTGCAAATTCGTAAGTTATCGGCAATGAGGTGTAGATTAATATAGCGTCCCATTTGAAAAAAAAAAGTTATTCACGCTCAAAACATTACAAAATTGACCATCGCTGGTGGAATGATTTGATGCGCTTTGGACCCACTTCTTTATGAAAAACCAAGTACGTTTCTTGCTCTATTCATCAGCAAAAACCGCATCCCCCTACCGAGTTTAGTTTCAGAGATATTAAATTTTTTGTATAGTACCAGGGAAGTCAAAAATTCTAAATATTATTAAATAATTCCGAAACGATGCCGCGTAGGCAAAAACTCTAAATGACAAATGTACTTTAAAATGAATGCTGCATTCAAAAACGCAATATACAGGGTGTTCCATTTAAAATATCATAGTTGATGTCTACTTCCGGTACATCCGGAAGTCCGCCATCTTGGAAATTATTTTTTACAGATAGAACACTTGACCAGAAACATTTTTTATTCTAAATATTTTCTTCCATTAGCAAAGGTAAACGGGTTAAAGAGCACCACGCGCTTAGTGGACTACCCTGTATATGCTCAGCCAGTTTTGTTAAAATCGAATCGTGGGAACAATTTTTATACAACTTTGAAAATTTTCAAAAAATTTAGATTTTTCTAGATTGCAAAATTATTGTACAAAATCGAAACGAAATTTATAGAATTCTTTTATTGCAACTTTAAGATTTTCTACCTGTGATATGGAAGTCCTACCTACATTTTAAAGTGCCTAAAATAACATTAAAAAAAAAACACTTTTTTGGGTCGATTTTGTTTGATTACTGTTATTTTGCAAAGCCTCTAAAAATTTTTTGAATTTCTTACCTATGCCATATTATGTAAAATCCTATTTTGCAACCTTTTTCTCACATCGACTTTCTTCTAAATTCAACACTTAAAAAGTTATAAGCAAATCAAGTCGGAAAAACACGCGATTTTTCCATTTTTTTTAAATTGTTGCAATTTAAACAATGTTCCCGACCTCTGCGCTGTGGAAGATAAGTCAATCCTTATTCTAGGCATTATTCCCGAGCTATTCATGGAAAAACATTGCGGTTACCTCTTACATCCTTCAAAAGCAAATTTTAGACAGATGCGCCTTGGAATATCTATAAACAAGGGGAAATTAATTATTGGCATTTAAAATTATGAAAAGTGTGGACGTGATTTCTACTCGACGATCGCGCACTGGCGGAACTTCGAATGAGGGTGAAGTGTATTTACCACAAGTTGGATTTAATTTTTAACTTGAATGAGTCAGTTGAGTAACAATGGTAAATATAATATCTTTTCCGCACTGAATACGCTACAAAACGGCGCGTAACATCTAAGCGAGGCAAAAAGTAACTTTAATAACTAGAAATGAGCAATGAAATTTTTACTATACTTTACCGGGAAAAATCTGTAGCGCACGTTGCCAAGATGAACATATGGGTTATGAAATTTTGTTGTACCAAACATTTGTTGTAACTTGTACTAAGTTTATTGTGAAAAAGTATTTTTTACGAAAGTAACAGAAAGTTAATTAAACGGTTTTTATGTCTCTTTGCTGAAATAACGATTTACATAACACTTTGAAATCAAAGGTTATTGAAAGAAGTCAGTGACTAAACGCCATAAATACATGTACTATAAATTTAACATTATATTCAATAATAAACCCCACTTACCAGCCAAACTTAAATTTTCGCACATTTTAATAGAATATATTCACTTAGCAAAGAGATAAGAATCACTGAGCTCGTGCTCCAAATGCGAATGATGCCAGAAAGTAATGTTAACCTAAGAAAAATATGGTGCCACATGGTCCTGTTTATTATATATAAACAGAGCGCAGGAGCTCCCTCTGGAACGCCGCGCTTCAACTAAAACCGCGATTTTATATATATATGGTGGTTGTGGCTCCACTACGAAATTTGGTGGGGAGGATGCTATGGTGTTAGAACGCTCAAATATAGCTCAAAACGTTCTGGCACCAGCAATATAAATATAGGTGCCACTTGGTCACTTTATATGCGAATATGGTGCCTAAACGTCCAATTACATATATATATATATATATATATATATATATATATATATATATATATATATATATATAACAGAAAATTCACGACTTACCCGTCTAAACCCGTTATGAAACGATAACCACCGACACGTGTTTCTGCTTATTAGCTTCGTCAGGGTGGTATAACCAAGCTCTGGATGATAAAGATGTTTGACACTTGGAAAAAAATTATACAACTCAAAAAGAACGTCAACAATTGACAGCAAAGCACATTTGCGCCTAACATAGGAAAGACTCTCCATTCGAGAGCAACAAACCGTCTGTGACGCGGAGGCCAGCGAAAGCCAACTGTCACGATTCTTTGGTCGGTAAAGGAATTTAGCAGTGAAATTAACGACGGAACAAATGTACAAGAGAAAATTCACGACTTACCAGTCTAAACCCGTTATGAAACGATAACCATCGACACGTGTTTCTGCTTATTAGCTTCGTCAGGGTGGTATAACCAAGCTCTGGATGATAAAGATGTTTGACACTTGGAAAAAAATTATACAACTCAAAAAGAACGTCAACAATTGACAGCAAAGCACATTTGCGCCTAACATAGGAAAGACTCTCCATTCGAGAGCAACAAACCGTCTGTGACGCGGAGGCCAGCTAAAGCCAACTGTCACGAATCGGTAAAGGAATTTAGCAGTGAAATTAACGACGGAACAAATGTACAAGAGAAAATTCACGACTTACCCGTCTAAACCCGTTATGAAACGATAACCACCGACCCGTGTTTCTGCTTATTAGCTTCGTCAGGGTGGTATAACCAAGCTCTGGATGATAAAGATGTTTGACACTTGGAAAAAAAATTATACAACTCAAAAAGAACGTCAACAATTGACAGCAAAGCACATTTGCGCCTAACATAGGAAAGACTCTCCATTCGAGAGCAACAAACCGTCTGTGACGCGGAGGCCAGCTAAAGCCAACTGTCACGAATCCTGACGAAGCTAATAAGCAGAAACACGTGTCGGTGGTTATCGTTTCATAACGGGTTTAGACGGGTAAGTCGTGAATTTTCTCTTGTACATTTGTTCCGTCGTTAATTTCACTGCTATATATACATACATATATATATATATATATATATATATATATATATATATATAAATTTTTGGGAAATGATTAGGTATGATCTCTAGATACCAAAAAACTGAAAACCGCATTTTTATTCCTATTTTTTCGACTTCGTTAACGAATGCAATACTAGATATAAATCTACCAAAAAGAGGAACCGTAAGTACTTTCATTTTCTTTTAATAGGACAAAAATAATATATTATTTTAAAATATGTGTGCCTTATAATGTAGTCAACATGTATCAGTTTTCACAATAATTTTGTATAGTCACCGAAAATTATAATCAAGGTGTCATTCGATTTATAATGTCATGAATAAAGTTAAAGGAAAGGTCCCAAAAGGGGCGCAAAGAATTTGCAACAGTTATAAAGAATGAAGTGGAAAAAGTGAGGCTTTTGTTTTTTTTCCAATATCTCGAAAAATATAAAACATTTTCGACAAGATCATCAAATTTACTGAAAAATAGTTCCGATTCCCGAAAGTGTACCTTCAATGTTTATAATTTTTACAGAGCCCCGGAAATAGAGCCAAAACCCCTATAATTATTGAAGTAAAACCCTAAAATTTTTTTCACTCAGTGAGTTGTTATTCTAAATAAACTTACAAATAAATAACCGTTGCAAAAATTGCTACTATTTATGAAGTTCTGATTTTTAATAAACATCTGGATATCTGTTAACTTGGTTCTTCTTTAAGTTTAGTGAACTGTCAAACATTTATTTATGAAAATTATTGTTATGTAACATTTAGAAATGTTTTTGAACATGTCGGCAATTCGATGATCTAAATGAAGGGGGGAAGCGGCAGTTTATATTTAAAAATGCATACAGAAACGCCATTATACTACTCTACACTACACCTAATGACGCAACTTACAATTTATTTCGTAAAAGAAGTGTATCTTTAAAACTGGAATCGACCTGTTCGAGCTATTTTCTTATATATGTTATTCGCAATAGCCGAAATCGGCCACTGCCCGAAATTTTTACCCACAACGCGTTGTGGGTTGTGGGTATAGTAGTTTACCCACGAAGCGAATGGAAACGTTTTTTCCGAACAGTGGGCAGAATGAATTACCCACAACGCGTTGTGGGTAAACTATGCTACCCATGACACGAAATAACGTTCCACGCGCCTTTGTTTTGCATTGTGGAGCATTTCGTTTCCATACGTCGCGTTCTGGATATTGTGATTTACTAAGGACGCGTTTCAAATAAAACTGTGAATATGAATAAAAATGAAATATTTATTTAAACGCATGTAACATAAATGACATGTTATTATCCATATATCCATACATCGTACAAATCCTTGCTTAGACCCAGAAGACAACTTGGCTTCTGCACGCACGTTTACAGAATCACCTGAAGGGATTTCAGATAATGGTAAAAATACCGAAGGCGATATTTGAAACTCATTTCGGGTGTATAACCGTTTCAATGTTTCATTTTTAGTGCCGAGAATATACAAACTTTGATCGGTTTTTTTCATAATGATTGCTAATACATTTCAAGCAGATAGACGTCCACGATCTAGCTCTGGTAATATGTTTATCACAACGTTGTCACCTATGTTAACTTGCAATGCGATTGGGTAAGCATTTTATCAGCTTGTTTTTCAACCCTGTTGGCAACCTAAATGACAACATAATTGCCTAAAAGGATGTCAAACGAAGGCATGTAGGTCCATCAAATTAAATATAAAATGTAATTCAAAATGTCATAACAGATCTTATTGTAAAAATAAGTGATGTTTGTTTGTGTTTTTGAGCTCGTTTCTCTATTTCTAGTTTTATTTGTGTTGTTTTTTAAATATTCTTTGTTGTATTTTTAAAAATTGGTAACATCTAATTTATCTTTCATGCGTTTAAATAAATATTTCATTTTTATTCATATTCACAGTTTTATTTGAAACAGGTTCTTAGTAAACCACTATAGCCAGAACGCGACGTGTGGAAACGAAATGCTCCACAATGCAAAACAAAGGCGCGTGGAACGTTATTTCGTGTCCTGGGTAACATAGTTTACCCACAACGCGTTGTGGGTAATTCATTCTACCCACTGTTCGGAAAAAACTTTTCCATTCGCATCGTGGGTAAACTGCTATACCCACAACGCGTTGTGGGTAAAAATTTCGGGCAGTGGCCGATTTCGGCTATTGCGAATAACATATACATTCAATAGTAATGGTGTAATACATTGTAGCTGTAGCTAGCGCATTACGTATGCGCTCGACACAGCCTAAAATATCTAAATACCATCTGAAAGTAAAAAGATTCCGTAATTTCGTCCCTCGTCCGGACGCTGCTGTTTAACGAAGGCCTTGACAAGACAGACGTGTCTCGCAGCGCATGAAGAAAAGAAGACAGAATGTAGGGATGGAAGAACTGTACGTCTTGGATTAATCGTCGGATACGTAGCCGCCGGACTTCAAGTGCATGATTGGGGGGGGGGGGGGTCTTAATTCACATTGTAATGTTAGAATATATTTATTGTTTTCGATGTCCGGTTCTAATGGACCTACAAGATCTAAATAAATTTTTTGAAATGCTGATGACGCTGTTGTTGTTATAGTTAAAGGCTCTAAAGTCGAAATCCACCTGCGGTGAGAATAATCCATGTTGCCATATACAACGCACAAAATAGTATACCAAAACAAATGCAACCTTGCAATACGGTTGGTAATTGTAACCATACCAGGGTTTTTGTTGTGTTCTTGGCAACATCCTACTATTTCGTTCTATCCGTCTGTCAAATTTCAGAGCGTTGCCATATCTTATTCTCTCTCTCTCTATTCCTCTCGCTGTTAACAAGCGACGTGTCGTCATACAGTCAATACAGATGGCAACGTCGTTCTCCGTCGTGAATCTCATTGCGAACGCATTGTCGGGTTGTCGCGGGTCGCGGGTTATATCTGTGATTATGTTGTTTTGTTGTTACTTGTTACCGTACCGTTATATAGGAAATTGCAGGTAAGAAAATGAATAAGTGTGAAGGTGAAGCAAGTTGTAGTAGCACCGCTACTGAAAAGGTAAAGCCACACGTTTTAACTCTGGGTGAGCGGGTAACGGTGAAAAACGTTTATAATGGGATTCGCGCGCGATTTCCTAACCTAACCGTTATCGATAGTCAGAAGATGTGTTCGGAATTCACTAAGGTATCGAAAGCTACAGTTTTTCGGATTTTGGCAGAATATCGTTTGCGCGGGAGTATCACGGCCGGTAAGAGAAAGTGGTAAATGCGAATAAGAGAAAAATCGTTTTAGATGACTACGTGAAATGTGCGATCCGTAGAAAAATTCATTCGTATTTCTTTCGAAACGATATTCCCACCGTAAGAAAAATTCATCTTGATGTAAACAATGACGACAGTTTACCAAATGTATCGCGAGGGTAATACCTCATAGGTGGTGTGGAAATTTACCAGTTAACCTTCTTCTTAAGGATTCTTCTATATACCCATAATCGGAATGATTCCAATTTCTTTCATTGGTTTTCGACGATAAATTTTGTAATAATTTTCATTCAGAATAACCAATATTTTACCCGCCACTGGAATCGGTTCCCCATTTCCCCTGTCCGCCGCGCAGCTCTATCATCTCTGGCGGGCGCTGGCGGGGGGAAATTGATATGGCAGCATGGTTTAGTCTCACCGTGACTGGATTTTAGGTTTACATTTGACCGAGAATACTTGTACCTTTGACAATCGTCACATTTGATGACAAACTTTTCCACATCTTTACGTAGTCCTGTCCAAAAATAGTATCGTTTGACATTATTGTACATCCGATTAATACCAGCATGACCTCCTGTTGGTAACATGTGAAAGTCATTTAAAATTAGCTGTTTCATGTCTTCATCTGTTATTCGTTGGACATCTTTAAGAATACAAATTTTTATATTTGCATGCTTTAATTTATCTATTATTTTAGTAAATTCGTTAAGCAGGGGTGCACTTCCCTGATTTATTATGATAAATAATTCCGGAATGTTATATTTTTTACAAATATATTCTAGGTCTCTCAACGACTCAGCTAGTGATGACGTTGATCGAAAATCCTGCATTAGATAAATAACTTCCAACTTTTTTACATACATATATATACCTTTCTTCTCATCATAGTTATGAGTTTGCAAAATAGTGTTGAATTCAGATGTTGAAATTACTCGCAGTTCGGATGCTGTCATTGGGCGTTTTAAGAGTTCAACCACACCAGGGTGATCAAGCCTGTCGTGATTAACTTTTCGCTCCTTTTCCGACTGATCGTTATTAATTTTTGATTTAGACCGCGTTATAACATTAACAGTTTCTTCGACATGTGTACCAATAGCTTTTAATTCATCGGAACTAATTTCGACACGTGACAAAGCGTCTGCCGTTACATTTTGTTTTCCTTTTATGTATTCTATAGTAAAGTCGTACTCTTCCAAAACTAACCAAAATTTCGTGAGACGATTTGACTTATTGCTCATTCCAAATAAATAAATGAGTGGTCTGTGGTCTGTAAAGATTGTAAATTGTCGACCGTATAAGGACGAAAATGTTTTACTGCCCATACAATCGCCAATAGCTCTTTTTCTATTGTGCAATAATTTTTCTCAGTTTTGTTTAATGCTCGGCTTGCAAATGCAACTGGCTGGTCATTTCCATTCGATAATACTGCACCCAAAGCGAAACCTGACGCGTCTGTTTTTAGTATGAAGCAATTTTCGGGTGAAAAATCCGGGTATTGTAGAACCGGTGGGTTAATTAGTGAATTTTTTAATTTATCAAAACTAAGTTGACATTCTTCGTTCCAAATAAATGGGATATCCTTTTTACTTAAATTATTAAGTGGTGTCGCGATTTGTGCAAATTTTTTTATATATCGTCGGTAATAATTGGCAAACGCAACAAAACGTTTAGTGTCGTTCGCATCTTTAGGTGTTGGATATTGTCGAATGGCCTTGACTTTTTCTGGGTCGGGTGGAATGCCATCCGCTGTTATTGTATGACCTAGGTAACATATTTGTTTCTTGAGAAACTCACACTTATGTGGATTTAATTTCAAGTTTACTTCTCTTAGACGTTGTAACACCTTTGTGAGATTTTTGTTGTGATTACTTAGACAATTACCGAAAACAATTAAGTCATCAAGATAAACAAAACATTTATCGTATGTTAAACCTGTCATTGCAATTGTCATTACTCTTGAAAATGCGCTAGGGCTGATTTTGAGGCCCATTGGTAACCTTTTCATCTGATACTGCCCTTTGTCAGTGGTAAAAGCTGTGCACTTACGGCTGTTTTTATCTAACGCCACTTGATAGTAGCCTTGAGACAAATCCAGATGCGAGAAATATACAGCCCCAGACAATGAATCTAAAATTTCGGAAATACATGGAAGTGGAAATGTATCATCCTCTATTTTCTTATTTAGTAACCTATAGTCTACTACAATTCTCCATTTTTTAACTCCAGTTTGATCCGGTTTTTTAGGAACAATAAGAAGTGGTGAAGACCATGGAGATTTAGTCTCTTCAATAATATCGTTGTCTAACATTTTTTGGATTTGTTTATGTATTTCATCCTTTTGAGATTGTGGGAGACGATAGGGTTTAACATAGACCGGTGCTGCTGATTTCTGCAATTGAATTGTTTGCTTATAAATATTTGTAACCGTCAATGGATCGTTTTCTAAGTGAAATATGTCGGCATATTTAGCACATACTCTTTGTATAGAAAATTTTTCGTCTTTCGTCATATGTTTCATGTCAATTAATCCTAAAACCTTATCTATTCTACTAACTGTCATTTTTGTATCTTCCTTAAAACTACATACTTGATATTCTTCAAGTTTACTTAATTTAGGATTAAAATTTTTCAAAGCTACTTGCTCTTCGCGAGTATTAAGCAATTTAATTGGGATTTTTCCATTTTTAGGTCTGGTCAAAATTCCCGCAACAAATACTCCTTCGCAAATTTCATCTGGTAAAATTACACAATCATCCTTCGCATTCACAGTACAATATTTAATTATTTCGCATCTGGGTGGCAAAATAGTGTATTGATAATGTTTCGATTCTACTGGTATTATTATTTCTTTAGAATTGATATGAAATGAAATGCAAAATTTTTCGAAGTTAATTACCGCTAAATATTTCTGGAAAAAATCTGATCCAATTATGCCATGAATATCTTTTTCAAATCCATTCATTACAGTAAATTTGTGACATACATTTTCGTTGGCAATCTGCAATTTAATATTTGCTGTTCCCAGCGACATCGTTGAGCCGGTAATTCCTTTAATTGAAATTGGTTTAGAAACAAGATTTACATCTTCTCTATATACAAGATCTTTGAATATTACACTAATAGTTGCTCCGGTATCTATTAGAAACCTCAATTCTTTCCCCCTATAGTATAACCGTACATAATTTAACCCATTTGCACTTAAAATTAATTCTACGTTACTATCATTCTCTTTTGTCTCTACGAAAATGCAATTTTCTTCTTCAGTGGCAGTTGTTTCTTCCCTTTCTTCTTCATGCTCAGCTACATACATTCGGTACCTGTTATCTGTTCTGCCCCCTTGATTATTTCTATTTCCACGATTTGCATTGGAGTTTCTATCGAAGCTGCCGCGAATAGAATTATTAATATTTCCCCTTTGATTGAAACCATAATTTTGCCTATTATATCCTGGGTTATTATGAGTAAAATTATTTTTGGTGGTTTTTCTGATGACTTCCTCAGGATTAAATGAAACACGTTGTGTTTATGGTTTGTCGACGTTTCGTCTATTCGTTTTTAGACATATTCATGACTGAGTTACCTCTGAACCTGCAAACCAAAAAGAGAGCCATTCTATTAGAATAACACCAAATCTAATAAAGAAGCTACTCACTATGCCCGACAAAGGGACAAAAAGGTTACCACAGAGAGCGATATGCATTGGTTTCAACATCACTGGTAACTCAAACAGTAACAACTGGAAAAAATATTCCACTCAGTCATGAATATGTCTAAAAACGAATAGACGAAACGTCGACAAACCATAAACACAACGTGTTTCATTTAATCCTGAGGAAGTCATCAGAAAAACCACCAAAAATTCATCCTGGTCCCCGAGAACGAACACCACAACATGAGTAAAATTAGTTCTACTGTTAATGTTGGAAGTAGTGTTTCCATTGAAGCTACGATTACCGTTATAATTTTGACGAAAATTAGCTCTGGTGTTTGAAAAATTGCCTCTGTTGCCAAATCCCCGACGAAAATTACTGTTACCCCTCATATTAAAAATTTGTTCGTTGGTCGATCGCGAAGGTTGTTCATCTAAAGCTGCCCCAATTGCGTCCGATAGTTTGTCATAATTTCGTGCCTTTATTATTGTTCTTAGCTCGCTGTTATGTAATCCGTTAGCAAAAACATGGATCGCGATTTTTTCATTTGCCGGTCTTAAAACATTTAATATTTCTTGCTTACCATCCGCCTGTGCAATTGTTAAGTCCGTTAATAGTTCTTCTACCGTTTTACCAAATTCCGCGATTGTTTTATTATTCTGTCGCGAATTATTTAATTGTGCCGACAAAGCAGCAGCTGATTTTTGAGTTGTGAAATGTTTCTTTAAATCCTTTGTTAAATCTGCACATGTATCATAGTTTGACTTTAACCTGATTTTGCACTTTGGGATATACGTGTTTTTAAGATATATGTTATAAGAAATTTTTTTCCATCTTCATCAAGACAAGTATCGTAAAATTCTATGGAATCGATAAGTTGTTTGGTAACATCTTCCGATCCATTCATTACTGGCAACAAGCTTGCCGCGGTTTTCAAACAAAATTTTTCGCCCATTTTTACTGTATTATTAAAATCAGTATTACCAATTTCTACGTCATCAGAATCTGTATCTGAATTGTTATTACCCAATGAAGTATGACCCTTATCATTACAATTACTTAATCTGTCACTTAAAATTTTATCAAGTTCTTCAAAAAGTTTTAAAATCGCTTCTACATATTGTTTAACTTCCTTCTTTATACTATCACTATTCTCATTCTTGTTGAAATTATCCCTAATTGCATTAAATTCGGTTCTTAACTTATCTAACTTCTTACATTTATGCTGAACAACACTCGCTTTTTCTCGTCTCGCAATTGGGTCCTTTCCTAAGTTCCGGTGAAAAACCCTGAGCTCCTCGTAGAGGTGTCTAAAAGGGGTGACCTTTGGCATGACATCCTAAAGGCGGTGTCTTCTTGTTGCACAATACACTACACTACACTCCGAAATTGTCCTAAACGTACTCGCACTTACACTTATTTGATCCTTAAACCTGCTCCCTACTTTTGGAGATTTCCAGTCTGATCTTCCTTTCGAGACTCTTCTTGCAACATCGGTAGAGGAAAGCGATTAACACTAACGCTGCTAATCCACACAAAACCATCTGTATGTATTCTTTAATGGAATTTGAAGTTGTTACCCCATTGGTGGTTCCACCGCTATTTCCTGCTTGGGTGATGATTACTTCCTCTTTTGATTGAGTTTGTCCCATGTTTCGTTGAGGAAAAAATTTTCCCTCACAATTTTTGAGTAGCTCACTGGATTGTGGAAAATCGCCTATTCTGTTGCAGTCTTCTGATGGTCCGGGTTGGCAGGGTCGCCATGAAATGTTCCTTCTTCTTTTGGGGTTGACAGGAATTAAATTAATTTCCGAGACTTGGTAAAAGTCTTTAGTTTTATTTTATGTATCGTTCGGTAACATCGCTTTGTTAATACTACTTACATATCGTTATAATTCAATTCAAAGTGTTCCCAGTCAATATCTGCTGATTTTCAATAAATATTGAATCGGTCGTTGCTATGCGCGAAGTGCATAACTTTAATTAAGTCAACGAACCGATTATCGCTGATACATTACATTACAAATCATTACTGTGGTACACTGACAAATAGCATTAAGAGTGCCTGCAGTTAAAATGCCATACCCTAATTTAAGAGATTTCCAACGATTTATCCATGTTAGGAAATTTGTTAAAATACTGAGCCTCTCATCAGATACTTGTGTGAATGGAAGTTCTATTATGTTTCTGCGTGCAATACCCTTTACTGAACTTTTTATATTCATTACTGTCCATCATTTCTGATTAATATTTAAGAAGTGAAATGTACCAGATACTTCGCCATATTCATGTTTTATCGCTGTGACAGTACTTTCATGAAATATATTCACTACTAGGCTTACTTTCTGACGTTCAAATGTACTTGGAAAAAGTGATTTATAATTTAATTTAATTTTTCTACCGCTTCTAGAGTCACTGTTAGAGTCATGTCTGCTAATTCTTTACCAGTTACATTGTAAACTGGAATAAGAGAAACAATTTCTTTAAATTCATCAAAAGCTGAAGACACCATATAGGCTACTACAGTCTTAGCGGCACAAAAGATTTTCCTGTACACCCTAAAATTTCCCCGTTTTTGATATCGTACCTTTGTTTAACATGTATTTACAAATAACTAACATCATGAGGCCTGGGAGAGATTTGACAGATGAAAAGAGAATTTTCAATTACCGGTTAAGCAGGTTGTCTGAAAATGCATTTTGCATTTTGACGTAACAATTTCGAATTTTTATGAGAGTGCTTCAAGGATCACCTGATAACATATCTAATATTGTACTCGCAGCATGCGTTATGCACAATTGTATTCGAAAGATGGAAGGCTATAATGTACCTCAACAACGCGAAAAAGGTAATTCGACACAACAGAGACCAAATCTTCTGGCATTACCCCCCCCCCCTCCCTCGTCGCGGTAGGCCTACAGACGAAGCATTTGCTATGCGAGAGCAGTTCAAACATTTCTTCAGTTCTACCGAAGGTGGTGTGGAATGGCAAGAACGTGCGTGCCTGATGATTTAATTGGGAAAATGTAATTTATATATATAATATTATAATTCAAAATAATTATATCTTTATTCATAAAACATTCCCCATTAGGGAATTACCCGAATTACCCAAAAATATTAAACTACAAACTTTCAACTTCAAAACAAATATGTATTAAAGTATTTGTCACAGTTTTACGATATTGAACGAAACGACGTCTTCCTGAAATTACTACATAGCTACTTTGGCTCACTTCAAATATATTTCTGTAACATTTTCTAACTGACAATAAAAATATGATTTGAACATACCTTCGATTTCCTGGATGGTCCCAATTTTTCTCCAAATTCTGTCTTTATACTATGTATTTCTGTATTTTCCATTTGACTGGTCTGACTTTCTGACCTCCTCAATAAATTTTTCTACATTCATAGTGCGAAATGAAACTGTACTAAACGAAAAATTAATAAATAAGCTCTTCACTGCACCACCGATCGGAGCTCGTGTCAGTCAAAAACAAAACAAAACTAGATGGAATATATTCTCGAAATTAATTCATATGAAAGGCCGTCGCGCGGCGCGGACGCGTTGCGGTCATGTGAGGTTAGACCCACCCAGTGAAGAATAAGTATACATTATTGCAGTTGTTGAATCAAGCGGTTTAATAAAATTACTTTCTTATCAATTGATAACTTTTTTCATTTTTCGTTTCCTCGTATTGAATTGTTCTTGTATATGCCTGTTGAGCATCCTTATTCTGAAGAACATTTTACATCTTGTGACGCTAACTTTTAAAAATAGCTTAGGCGTAAGCTTTGATACCTCAGACGGCGTAGGGTAGCGACACAAAGCCGCACGGCTCTCTCAATTACCTCGGAGAGTTTGGGAGGGTCAGAAAAATTGACTATAATTACAGATGTTTGATTTGGGCGCCACTGGCTTATATGTACCCAAGCCAGAGGGTCCTCGATGTCTGAGGAGCCGTCTGAGATAATTCCCACTGCAAAGTGCCACCTAAACAAATAATCCTAATAAAAACAAAAAAAAGAATGATTACAGTACCCACAAAATTTAGGGTGATCAAAGGGGGAAATGGCAGAAACTCAAGCTCCAAAAACAATAAACACTTTATTCTATATCAAAATCACAGAATATCTTTGTTCCCAAGAGGGAAGAGGAAAAAAATATATAACAGTTCAAAATAGATAAGTAGTTGTTATAATTGTTAAGTTTTCAAGACTCGAGTCTTCCTAAGTGACAGGCAGTTATCCTTAAAATGTGTTAAACTGCAGCAACAAACAAAAAAAGGAAACTCTTATAACCGGTTGCAAATTCAATAATTTGTCTCTCAGGTTTTAAGGGGTCGTATCGACCGAAAATTAAAATTACAACTGGGGATACCCTTCCCCTCAGAAAGAAAGCAATAAAAAAAAGTAGTAACGGGTCCTCGCTCAGCTATGAGGACAGTACCAAATATCTGGCAATGGTCGTGACGAATTAAGATAAATAAAAGGTACACAATTACCGACCGAGGTTGGTTGGTTACTCCCTGCAGCGACACAATCCGGGTACGTTCCAGGCCCCTGATGTATGGTCGTATCCCGGTCGGAAGTGCGGTCGGCGTTCGGTCTACTCCTCACACGGGAAATCGAAAACCCCGTCTAACCTCCAAGTCAACCTGGCACAGGACCTTCGAAGGAGCCGGTGGGAGATCAGCACGTGGCCCGATTATTGATAATCCGCTCCGAACCTTTGGTACTCAACTTCCGGTCCTAAAAGCCGGACTTAAAAGTCGGACCTAAAAACCCTCTGCAAGAGGGTTTTCCTAGCCGTCCTCGACAACACAAAATGGCGGCACAGCTCCGCGTAGAAAATCCTCCAACGAGACGTCCTCCTCTCAACGTACGAATCCCAACGAGGACTAGACGACAGATTCCTACTCTCTCCCTTCGTATAGATCCCACACAAGGCAACGTCGAAACGAAAATTACGAGGGTAGAGAAACGCTTACGCTGTACTATCGCCGCCGCCGAAAGACAAAAAGAAAGGAACACGTTCGACAAATCGATGCTTAAAAATGGCCGAGACGAGACGGAAAGATGACCTCGTCATGTCAGTCGTTTCATCGCACAAAGCATAGAACGGAGCAAATGTTAGGCGAGTTCGATTCGAACCACTAATCGTTTGTAAACGGGATTCGGACCGTTACAAATTCCACCCCCACTTACCCCAACGAAAGAAGGAAAAAAAAACGAAACAAAACAGGCCAAACCAAATAAGAGAAGCTTAAGGCGTGTCCAAGAGCACTCGCCGAACCCAACATGTGTCACCAAGGGGAGACTGGGTAGGGAATTCCCTTTCCCGCCACTATCGTAGGCTGTCTCGACCCTTCTAATCACTAATCCTAGTAAAACTGACGAAACCTCTATCAGGAATTCCATAAAATTACACGTCAGAATGGGAGCTAGGGGAATCGGTCACCCCTAGTCCCATGTGGGGCATCAATACAACAAGGAAAAACAATAAGGAGACTCTACAAATTTACGCCAGTTCCCCACAATAACTGGGGTGCGCTGGATCAGAACCAACGTCACCTAACTTAATACTACTAATATGCGACATCTAGCCCCCTGCTAGACTCGCCTCAAAGGGTGTGACGCAGGAGTACTCCCAATCTGATCCCTGCGGACATGTCCCGCGACGCGACACAACGCAGTTTCCCGGCATGCGAAGTAGTGCACCATCGCACCCTGCACGACCCTCAGACCAGCAACCCCACCCCGCTAAGGGAAGGACTGCTCCAAACCATTATGGTTTGTGGCCGGTGTCCCGGATACACCCCCCCCGCACACCGTCCACTACGCTGCTTGCTTAAAAGCTGTCGGTCGCGACCCTGCCCGCACACGAACCGGACCGAGCTCCTTCCGACCCTGTACCCGACGACTGACCGAACACACGAGGTGAACGGTCCAAGAGACGAAACGTCAAACCCTACACCCACTAAAACTAAAAGAGCTATGGAAGTGACAACTCCAAGCGACCAACCTCACAATGAATGATCAGTGACAATAAAATAACAACGTTCAAACGAATGTCGATAACCATAACGTCATGGACCAAAACTAACCCCAGTCGCAGTTAGAAACAACAGGGAAAATCCTTAACCGACGTAACGGACAACCTTAAACCCAACGTTAAATCCGCCTCAAGAAGTGACTTCCATATACGGTAACTAACCAAAACGAAAACTACCAGCTCACCACAGGGAAAACGACACACAACCCAAAACCACTTAACAACCCTTAGGGGCCTCTTACCCCAACCGCGGACTCGGTACAGTGGGATTCTAAATACAGCCCCCAACTGCAGGGCATCATACACTTAAGGGACTTTTACCCTAACCGCGGACCCGGTGCAGCAGAATTCTTACGCCCCATACTGCAGAGCAACATAAACAGGGAATCACAACACACGAATATACAAGCACGTGAACCATCGAGATCTTACAACTGGTCGCAAACAATCTTACAACTAATTCGCGGTCTCAAGTGCGATACTTCACAACAGCAACTTTACTGCCGCAGTGGAAAGATGGTTCTCATTCCCACTACTATCTGGGCAACTATCATGTTGCGTGGCTTTTAGGTTACCCAGGGACATCCAGATTATGCCCCAACAATTAACCTAAAGCTAACTCGAACAAAGACATCTAGACCTTCGCTTGGGCAAAAGGAACAAAACCCAACCAGACGGAACAAGAGAACAAGTTTGTCCCAACTACGAGATATAACCTCGATCACCAGAACTATTGAAGAAGCAAAACTTCCTCACCCATAACCATTGTGCTCGTGCTGTGACGGAAAATCCTCCTAAGAGAGTGCGACTCCCCGCAACTAATCCCAAAGAATCCACAAAATCGGGGACGACGCGCATCCATTCATTACTCGAAATAAATCCCTCAGAGAGGTTGGTTCAAACCCAACATCCGAGTAATGAGACACTCCGAGAAGCACAATCCGATAATCTCAAGGGCACCATCGCGAAGAGAAGAAAATAAAAGGAAAGAAGAGAAAAAAAAAGGTCAACAACTACATACACAGGCTCTATACCAGGCACAAGATTGAGGTCAGCATCAGATTTTACATTGGGCACGCTTTAAGGTCCTTCACGTGCCAAGTTCCCCTAAATCTACCATCCACGTCAACCAATTCATACGTCCAAGGGGAGACTTTCTTGGAAATCACCAGCGGTCCTATAAATTTTGGAGCGAGTTTAGCGGCAAAGGCGTTGGCCGCATTGGACTGTACAAAGTTCCTGCGATACACTCGATCACCCACTTCGAACACAAGAGGTCTATGCCGTAGGTCATAGTGCCGCTTGTTCTTTTCCGCTGACTTTTTAAGCCTTTCCTTAACCTCCCGAAATAACTCTTGAAACGCCTGAACCCTATCCCTAACCAAAGCGTCATTATCCAACTCCAACTCACCAGGGTTAGCCACAGCTACCTTTTCAAAATTCACAGGATATTCCCTACCGAAGACGATCTGATATGGACTGTAGCCGGTGCTTTCGTGAACTTGTGTGCGTAGCGCACACGCCAACTTATGAAGGTGCAAATCCCACTCCTTATGATCATCCCTGATGTAGCATCGTATCATGGTTTCCAATGTCTTATTAACCCGCTCAGTGGGGTTGGCCTGGGGATGATAATTCGCCGTGAAGAACTGATTCACATCATACGACCTCAACAAAGTTCGGAAATCCTTACTCCGAAATTGCGTACCATTGTCAGAGATCAATGTATGGGGTTGACCGTATATAAGGAAAAGGTGTTGCTCAAGCGCAGCACAGATAAGCTTGGACGAAGCACTTCGCAAAGGCACGACTATCGGGAACTTACTGAAGAGGTCTACCATCACCAAAATGTATTTAAAACCTCGAGTGGAGCGAGGCAGCGGCCCAACTAAATCCACACTAATCACCTGGAAAGGCTTATCTAAAACTCGGTGAGGTGTCAAGAGACCCCCTGGTTTCTTTTGTTCTACCTTGTTCGCACAACAGGACGGACACACTCGCACATAGGAGGCAACATCACTCTTCAGCTTCGGCCAATAGAAGTGGGTAGATACCCTTTTAAACGTTTTGAAAACGCCCGGATGTCCAGCGCAGGGGTCGTCGTGACACTTCCGCAAGATCTCCCCCCTATTTTCTTTTGGTACCACCTGTTTCCAGGCATCGGCGAAATCTAAACCAGGGACCGTCCTGCCTTTCACATACTTATACAATCTACCTTCCGTGATACGCCAAGCGGGATATTGTAGCGGCCACTTTTCCACTCGCGACAACATCTTCCTATACCATTTATCAGCGACTTGATCAACCGTTATCCCTTCCAAGACGTCCAAAACAGGCACAGACCGTGAAAGTGCATCGGGTACCACATGTTCCTTACCCCTTCGATGGACTACATCAAACGAATACTGCTGTAACTTCAAACTCCAGCGAGCCAGACGCCCCGTCGGCTCCTTCAGATCATTCAACCAACGTAACGACCAATGGTCAGTACAGACCGTAAAGTGAGTGCCTTCCAAATAGGGCCTAAGCCGTTCAATACTCCACAGAATCGCCAAACACTCCAGCTCGGTCGTTGAGTACTTCCGCTCCTGTTTGGTGAGGGACCGGGACAAATAACACACCACCTTCTCATTTCCTTGGCGATCTGTCTGAGTGAGGACCGCCCCTAAACCAAAACCGCATGCATCCGTCTGCACACAAAAGGGAAGGTCAAAATCAGGACAAGATAGAATCGGGGCGCTGACGAGATGACTCTTAATCTTATCGAAGGCTTCCTCCTGGAGGACACCCCACTCAAATTTCACATTTTTGTGTAGCAAGTGAGTCAATGGTTGAATTAGAGACGAGAAGTTTGGGATGAACCTACGGTACCAAGACGCCATACCAATCACACTTCTGACCTCCGTCACTTTGGTTGGCGTGGGGATCCGCAAAATCGCCTCAACCTTGGCCGGGTCCACATGAAGCCCGTCTGAATCGACCACATAACCTAAGTACCGGAGTTCGGCTCTGCAAAATTGACACTTATCCTTGCTTACTGTAAGGCCAGCGGCCTGAAGACGTTCGAACACTTTCGCCAGAATTTCCAAATGCAATTCGAAAGTCGGGGTCGTTACCACGATATCATCTAAGTAGACAAAACAATAGGGCCCTAAGTCCACTCCAATAACTCTATCGATGAGACGTTGCCAAGTAGCGGGAGCAGTGTGAAGTCCAAAGGGAAGCCTGGTAAATTGAAAAAGACCCCTACCGGGTACCGTGAAAGCAGTGAGGGGTTTCGAATCTGCCTCCATTGGGACTTGCCAATAGGCCGACTTGACATCAAGACTAGACAGATATTTAGCATCACGAAGTCGGTCCAAGATACTGGAAACATACGGTAGAGGGTAAGCGTCGCGCTTGGTAACCTTATTCAGCTTCCTAAAATCTACACAAAACCTCCAGGAACCGTCCTTCTTCTTTACCATAACTATGGGACTGCTCCATGGGCTAGTGGACGGTTCAATAACACCTTTACTCAACATCTCTTGGAGTTCCTGGTCGATATGCTTCATCATGGCCGGTGATACGGGGTAATATCGCTGTTTAATGGGTTCCACATTCCCTACCAACGAGATCTTATGTTGCACCAAAGTCGTACACCCTATCGTGTCTCCCATTCGCCGGAAATTACTATCAATTAACTGCGACAAAGCGGCCTCCTGATCCGCAGTAAGCACCGCCCGAGCTCTTAACGCCTCCGCAGTCTCCACGACGCATTCAACCTTATCGTCCTTCACGAATTCCCACTCTTTAGACCTCAAGTTGGGAATGATCCCCATACGGACCCAAAAGTCAATCCCTAAGATCAGGGTACGTTTCAGACCAGGCACAACTAAAAATCGGATGAGCTTTTCTATCCCGTTCAATGACACCGGGACATTTAACGAACCAATACATTCACAAGACTCACCATTGGCGACAGTAACCTAGGGCAACTTACTCTCTTCGAGACAACCCTGACACACATCCTTCAGCCTATCCCAACCTTCCGCGCCAAGCACACTATGGGTCGCCCCAGAATCTAGCAGTCCTAAGAACTCCTTCCCAAAAATAGACACCCTCATGTAGGGGCGTTCGTCGTCCCTAGCATGGGCAAACACATACTCTAACACACACCGAATAGACTGGACCGGTTCGGAATATAGGAGCGAGGGCCGATCCTTTACCGACGTTCCCTTTGATCGTTTCCCGAACTTTTCTGCGAACATTTAGGACACGTACGAGAAGTAACACCTGGACGACCACAAATATAACAGTATCTCCTCTGAGGGGCTTTGCACTGAGCTGAAATGTGCCCTTTCTCGCCGCAATTCCAACAAGCAAGTGTACGGGTACGGGTTTGCCTAACTGGGGAAGTACCATCGACAGGTAACAACTCTTGGCTGCAACTAGCTGATGGAGAGTCGTGGGAGTACACGTATGCCAGGTCCGGTTCCACTAGATTCCGCTTATCGCGAGGAGGAGGAGTATACTTGTCAATCGTCACCTTCCTGGCTTCTAGTTGCCTACCCAACTTAAGTAACTGATCTAATGACAGGACCTCAACTAAACTCAACTGCGACTGATAAAAGGGGCTGAGATTCTGCAATACCACTTTCAATTTAATGGCATCTGATATTGGAACAGTAAGTCTATTGAATAAGTTACTCATGACTGCCAAATATATTCCCATAGGCTCGTTTGGACCCTGCGTTCTGCGCTTAATCTCCTCAAACAGCCGATCATTGAAGTCTGGTGGCTGAAACTGTAATCTCAACTCCCGCACCAAATCAGACCAACAACCAAATCTAGATCTATTGGCTCGATACCACACCAGGGCCGACTCCGAAAAAAGATCACTCGCAGACGTAAACAAAGCCTCCACGGATACATTCCTTGCGATTCGCAACTCCTCAACGGTTTCCAGAAACGAACTAAGAGATGTCACGCCATCCCCACTAAATTTCTTAAAATCCCACTTCGAAATAGGAATACTAGCCCCTCGTACTAAATTACGTTCACTGAGTTTCACCTCCGGCTCGTCTTCAGACTCTGTCTCGTCTGAACCTGATTCAAGACCCGTAGATGACAATACTGCACCAATGTCTAACACCGTAACATTGTCCGACAGCGACGCCCGTTGGTGTTTCCGAGCTTTCGATTTTAGAGAGGATATGAGGGATGTACAATCGACCATGTGCTGTGCCCTAAGCGCGATCTGAGCCTCACCAACAGGTACCGATCGTTCGGCTCGACGAGAAGCATGCACCAACCTAGTAACAAGCTTTCTAAACGAAGGACTAGAATCGAAATCAGAGAACTCGTTGATCGCCGTCCGGCACTCTTGAATGATCAGCTCCACTGCCTTCGAATCATCCTCAAAAGAAAACTTATGGGGAGGGTACTCAGTCACTTTGCCTAACTTCTCCAATTTAAGGAAGCTACGTAGACTCTTCCGCATATTGGCCATCGTAACACCTGTCTCCATCTTGTAACCCCTAACAGTTAACTCGTACGTTAACTCGTCACGACTAAGACGATCCACATCCATCCGGTCAGCCATCCTGATACCTAAATGTTTTGCAGCAGCAACCAAACAACCATAAGGTCTTAACAATCGATCCAGGGGCACAACCAGGTGACCCTATCGGCTATACAAACTTCGACAATTAAGTGAAATCCCAAAAAAAGTAAATAACAAAATATATAAAAAAAAAGGTTGTGATCAACACCTAACTTTTACCTTTCTTTCTGAGTTCACAATCGAACCCACTTATCCCTACAATTATAACCTGAACTTCTGCCAGTTCAATTTGATCACCCCACTACAGTATGGCGCCCACGTTGGGCGCCAAATTTGTGACGCTAACTTTTAAAAATAGCTTAGGCGTAAGCTTTGATACCTCAGACGGCGTAGGGTAGCGACACAAAGCCGCACGGCTCTCTCAATTACCTCGGAGAGTTTGGGAGGGTCAGAAAAATTGACTATAATTACAGATGTTTGATTTGGGCGCCACTGGCTTATATGTACCCAAGCCAGAGGGTCCTCGATGTCTGAGGAGCCGTCTGAGATAATTCCCACTGCAAAGTGCCACCTAAACAAATAATCCTAATAAAAACAAAAAAAAGAATGATTACAGTACCCACAAAATTTAGGGTGATCAAAGGGGGAAATGGCAGAAACTCAAGCTCCAAAAACAATAAACACTTTATTCTATATCAAAATCACAGAATATCTTTGTTCCCAAGAGGGAAGAGGAAAAAAATATATAACAGTTCAAAATAGATAAGTAGTTGTTATAATTGTTAAGTTTTCAAGACTCGAGTCTTCCTAAGTGACAGGCAGTTATCCTTAAAATGTGTTAAACTGCAGCAACAAACAAAAAAAGGAAACTCTTATAACCGGTTGCAAATTCAATAATTTGTCTCTCAGGTTTTAAGGGGTCGTATCGACCGAAAATTAAAATTACAACTGGGGATACCCTTCCCCTCAGAAAGAAAGCAATAAAAAAAAAGTAGTAACGGGTCCTCGCTCAGCTATGAGGACAGTACCAAATATCTGGCAATGGTCGTGACGAATTAAGATAAATAAAAGGTACACAATTACCGACCGAGGTTGGTTGGTTACTCCCTGCAGCGACACAATCCGGGTACGTTCCAGGCCCCTGATGTATGGTCGTATCCCGGTCGGAAGTGCGGTCGGCGTTCGGTCTACTCCTCACACGGGAAATCGAAAACCCCGTCTAACCTCCAAGTCAACCTGGCACAGGACCTTCGAAGGAGCCGGTGGGAGATCAGCACGTGGCCCGATTATTGATAATCCGCTCCGAACCTTTGGTACTCAACTTCCGGTCCTAAAAGCCGGACTTAAAAGTCGGACCTAAAAACCCTCTGCAAGAGGGTTTTCCTAGCCGTCCTCGACAACACAAAATGGCGGCACAGCTCCGCGTAGAAAATCCTCCAACGAGACGTCCTCCTCTCAACGTACGAATCCCAACGAGGACTAGACGACAGATTCCTACTCTCTCCCTTCGTATAGATCCCACACAAGGCAACGTCGAAACGAAAATTACGAGGGTAGAGAAACGCTTACGCTGTACTATCGCCGCCGCCGAAAGACAAAAAGAAAGGAACACGTTCGACAAATCGATGCTTAAAAATGGCCGAGACGAGACGGAAAGATGACCTCGTCATGTCAGTCGTTTCATCGCACAAAGCATAGAACGGAGCAAATGTTAGGCGAGTTCGATTCGAACCACTAATCGTTTGTAAACGGGATTCGGACCGTTACAATCTAAAGAATAAGGCTTTAGCATCATCACTCAATTCAACATCGTTCGCTAATTTGTGTAAATTTGCAAAGTACTTTTGTCCTATTTTTGATGAATTTCCATTATACTTTGAAAATATATGATCTAGCTGATTACATTTCAGTAGAAAATCTACACTTGGCTTATGTAAACCATCTTCAGTCAAGTGGTTAATCCAAGAGAAGAATGGCTCATTGTACTCTGGAATAGAACCAAGCTTCTCAGTCTTCCTTAATTTAAAAGCAATGAATCCTGCCAAGTTTTCTAGCCCGTCCCATTTCAGTTCATCCGAGTTCACGGCACTTGTCCTCCCTTCCTCAAATGGTTCATCGTCAACTTCAGGATCTACAGATACGTCTAGGATTTTAAACATTTCTCCAGTGAGAGTCTGAAAGATTATTGTTTTTGTAAATTATGTAACATAAATACTAAATATACTTACCTGTAATTGCAAAATATTTGGTTTGTCTCCAACAAATAAGGTTGTGTTCGACTGATCAGGTGGAATTTCATGCGTTTCTTGAATATTTGCCGCCTTTGAAATAATTGCATCGTTCCGACCCATCAGATAATTTCTGAGTCTATATTTGAATTGAAGAGCGTTTGGATGGTCATGCAATCCTCCAATTGTGTGCACGATAGCAAAAATCTCTCAAGTGGATCCTGGTTCAAGTTGTACGTTAACAGGTATTTTATGTCGAAATCCTTGTGGAGGTCCAAAAAGCGTCTTCAGGGACTCGATGCTTATTATATTGCCTTTTTGAATAGGTAGCATGGTTCTTGACCCAATTTTTCTCATGTCCTTAACGAGATTTTTCATTTTATCTAGAAACTTCATTTTGCTCTCCTAATGCCAAGCCGTAACATAAAACAAGTTTTTCAAATTGTAAACATTCAAAGAGTGTGCAAATTTTTCCACCTTTAACTCGAACTCTTGAGTCTGCATTGGGAACATGAACATTGAAGACATCAAACCAGTCGTTCACAATCTTAAAGAATTCAGAACATTCTACCCAATTGGTATCGCTCTTGTAAAGGCCATGCATACCCAGTCTAGACAAGGCCCTAGAAATCGTGTGGGAAAACATTTAGTGGCATACTTCACTTTTTGCCGCTGAGCACCTAAACCATATAAATATAATGTAACGCCATGATTGAAATATAGAAATGAATGATATGTTTTCTTACCTTTCACAGTTAATAAGTCCGAGTTAAGTTTATGCGCAATGTTAAAATCTAAATTTTTAGTGTTATCTAATAAATACATTACTGGTTTAGCGTCAATTATTTTCCCACTGATAAGGTAGCCAGCATCAAGAAAATGATTCCTTACAAGTTTTATCACATGAGGCGTATCTGCAAACACATGGACCGTTTTCTTTGTGGCAGGATTCTCAAAACTTGTGTTTTCCTCGGATATATTCAATGAGTTCCATTGGCCCTCTGTTACTTCCACCCAAGTCGCAATTTAGTGCGTACACAGGGTCGCCAATATTTTCCAGCCTCTCAATTATTCTAAAAATGAGGTTTTTTGTCATTCTCCGGTCGTAGTCATAGAATAGTGGCTGCTTCCAGTTGCTACATATTCCTCGTGCCATAATTACTTGAACGTAGCTGGTGGGAGCCATAGTTGTGTCATGCTTCTTATCATAGTCATAGATACCATTTATTTTCATTTAATCAAAAAGGAGTACGCATGCTCTGTCCATTTTAGAGACCATTGCGCTATGCGCTTTCATCACGCCGAGGACTATGTTTAAAATACCTGAAAATATTTTTTCAAATTAGCTACACAACGGCCGAATAACCGTGAACCATGAAAAAACTTTATCTACAAAAATTACCTGGCTGAAGATTTATTTTGCCAGCCCATCTTCTTAACGTTGAAACTGCTGGTAGGGGGTGCCCACGTTTTTGCAACAAGCGATAAGACCTTGGACCTGCAACATAAAGAGGGATCGCTGAGATGATCTCTTCAACAGTCCAACGAATCTGCTTCCCACTACTTAGTTTATGAAGTTGGCCCTTGGTCCATATTTTCTCAACACACTTAATTCCTTCTCGTTCTTCAGCGAGCCTTTTCTTAGTTCTGCATTTTTCTTTTAAAGATGGTCTATTTTTTTCAAAAGTTCAGATTCCTCACTTGAACTGAAATGAAAAAAATAACCAGTGAAACAACATACTAAATATTTCAATCGGTGAGTACAACCTTTCAGTTTATATACAAAACTCTCTGGTTTTTCCAGTTCTGATACCTGCGACACCCGATTCCTCATAGGATGTCTCTAAGACTTCAACAGCTTCACCAAGACTTTCTCCCAATCTATCACCTCTATCATCATTAGTATTGTCCATCACCAAACCACCATGCATATCATTCCTACATAATCAAGTTAGACATGCAAATTAATCCATAAGTAATATAATGAAATAAACAAGAAACTAAAGAATTACTTTCTTCCATTGAATTATACATAACACTGAAAAACTGATTTAAACTTTGAAGTAGAGTTTGAAACAGGCAGGAATGGTACTTACGTTTTGAGAATACTTTTGAACAAATCCTTTTTTGTTATTCTTTCGGCTCGATTGTTTTGCATGGGTGTGGAAACCTTGTGAAATTTGGCCAAGCACTGTGATGGTACAGCATCTTTTTTCAACTTCCACTTATTTCTTGGTAGATTCAAAAGTTTCTCTTTCACACAAAAATCATCATCACCCTGGCGTTTTTCACATTAAAACGATTTTTCTGGTGACATTTTTGAACTCATAAACTACAAATGTTCTTAGTGCTTGGAAAAGTGAAATACCTTAAGGCATTTTCGGAAGAAAAGTTTTTACTTTTCTTGTTGTTGTTACTTGAGCAGCATACAACCGCACAGTAAACCATTGTTTGTTTTTGGTTGACGCAAATGCACACACAAACCGATAAAAGTAACAATGTACAACGTTGAAAGTTTAATTATAAAATTCACCAAAGCAGCAATCCACAATAAACGCAACAGCACCGTAATACAATAATACCAAACAATATCAAATAATACTACATGAACCACAATAATATACATAACCTATTGTAGCCTCCTCCACGATTTGTCACCCGCTAACGTCAGAGGTGCGAGAGAGACAAAAGATAAGATGGGCGTGATCATATCTCTACGTGTTATAGTATCATGGGTTCGACCTTTAAGTAACCCCCAGACCTACACGGTACGGCGGGAGCGGGAGCGGTAGTGAATCGGGAACGATACCGTAGTGCGCGGGAAGCGGGAATTTTTGTTAATTCACACCAACGCGGTACGACGAGAGCGGGAACATCATGAAGCGGAAAAATCTTCATTTTGTGACGATCTAGTACTCGTATATACTGATCAAAATGAATTCCTCATCTGATGAAGAAGAAGTCCTATTGTTACTTGCGGTAACAGAGGATGAGGACCGAGATGGGTAGGTAGTATATAATGTTAGTTTTTTAGTAAAGGAGGTAAGTAACCAAAATATTGAATTCCGAATTTTCTCACAGAAAAAAACGGAAGTGGATTCACGATATTAATCTTGGTCATGAATTATATGGAGAATTTCAAACGTTAATGCCACAGCTACGAAAAGACCCAAAACGATTTTACATATATTTTAGAATGCCAAGTGAATGTTTTGATGAGCTACTAAATTTAATTAGAAACGAGATTCGTACAAGTGATACAAATTATCGAGATGCGATTAGTCCAGAAGAACGTCTTGCAAATATGGTAAGGTAAGAAAACTAGAAAACAAGTTTATTTATTTATTGTTATAAAAAATCATGCACCTATTTCTCTAAAAGGAAAAGTTACCTACAACGCAATTAAATTGTCAAATGCATTGGAGTATAAGATCTTAAAAAACATGCTGCTGATGCATTACTATCATATTGTACGTTTCCATCTGGTGGCATTGTATACTTGCTGGCTTCTTCTGGTGACGTCAAATTTGTATAAGTATTACTGGTTGAAACTTCACTGTTGTATTCATATTGTATGAATTAGAATCCAAAGGAGATATTAAAGGTGTGTACCGATGTAGCTGGTGTTTTCAGAAAAAGGCGTACTTTGACGGGGAATATTTACTGCTGATTTTTCAAGATGTAACTATTCTTGTTCTGTAAATATTTCAGCACTTTTCATCTTTGTGAGTGCTTGTCTTCGTGGTGCAAATGTTTGTATGGTTTCAGAATATCCCAGAAACATCATGTCTAAGGCCCGATTTTATGCAACGAGGAATATATATGCAATAAAATTACTTAAAATATGCACAATCATATGCAAAAATATGTGAAATATGGGGATACTTTAATAATTAATTGATATTGAACTACGATGAAAAGAAACTAGTATGTATTAAGGGATTGGTTGTGTAAATTATTCGAAGAAAATTTCTTCGAAAACCCATGCAGATACATTCAAAATATATGTTTTTAAGACAAAAGAATTTTATTTCACAAAAATGTCATTTTTTATGAATGTTTTTATTAATAAAAAATGTCATTCATGTCAGAAAAAAATTGAAGTTATAATTATTCACATATTGTCTCAATATTGTGATTAAAATAATTCAACATTAAAGAAATATAATTCCAATAATGGTTGGTTTTAAAGATTTCTGTTCGAAGGGTATACAATTTCCGTAAATTATATTTATCTAGTTATATAACCACTAATGCAAACACATGGATAGTATATTTACGCGTTTGACGATTATATTTCGTAGAGAATTTGGCAATGTACAAAATTCCCGATCATTACAGAGATGTTATACACAGGTCATAGGCTCAGTCGTAAGTGCTGTTCTTAACGAGGGGATTATTCGTCCGTAATTTAAAAGCAGGTAGAAGCCATGTTTTTATGTCTAATTTATCGCCACAAGTTTCAGTAATTTTCGAAATATTTAGAGGCTATGAAAAAGAAGGTTAAATCTGAAAAATTAAAAAAAAATTAAAAACTACAGAAATATGCGTATTGCCACTAAATATGCCGATGAGACCGGAAATATGCAAAATTGCATATTTTGCATAAAATCCGGGCCTTAATCATGTCAGTAAGAGTATTTTTTTAAAATTTTTTGGCTTCTAGATTTTCAATTACTGTATTCACTGAGGAAACATGTCTCTTGTTTGCTTTATTACTTGATATTCTTTTAGTTGCTAATTTCGAACATGAAGGCGTAGACGACAGTGACGGCACTATCTGAGATACTTTTTGAGAGATAGTGCTATTCTCAGCAGATTTAAAGTGTTCAACAATATTTTCTGATCCTAAATGCTCTGCACAATCAAATTAAGTTTCGTCTGTAACTTGTATTTCCTTCTCATTAACAGCAACAGGATCTGTAATATTTGTGTCTGTTTTAGCAAATGCCGAAAATGGTTTAAACTCTTCCATGAATGTAGCCCACTGCCGGTTTTTGTAACTTTTCCTCGCACTTTGACCTGTGCTTGTTTTAGTGGATTCAGATATTTTGCATAAGAATCTCTTATATTTTTCCATTTTCTTTCAACTTCATCTCCTGAAATAAAAAATATTATTTATTTCAAATTTCTTGCCACAGGTGACACTTATTATACGATTGGGCACAGTTATCGTGTTGGATTTTCAATTCTTAACCAAATTATCAAGGAAGTCTGTGAGGCAATTGCCAAGAGGTTAACAAATATATATATATATATATATATATATATATATATATATATATATATATATATATATATATGCCAGAGGAGCCAACAGAGGGAACATGGAAAAAATCAGCCGAAGGATTTAACACAACGTGGCAATTTCCAAACTGCATGGGCAGTATAGATGGAAAACGTGTTACGATTAAGTGTCCAGATAAAAGTGGATCAAAATCTTTTTGTTACTTAAAATATTTTTCCATCGTTCTCATGTCTATTGTTGGACCGGATTATAAGTTCTTATGTGTTGACATAGGAGGTTTTGGAAAAAATTGCTGACGAAGCATTCGCTCTTAAAACGCATGTAAAGAGGCCTTATCCTTACTGGCAATCCCGATCAGATATCAGTAAAGAAAAATTTAATACTATGCTTCGTATAGTAAGGAGAGTAGTGGAAAATGCTTTTGGCATTTTAGATCAGAACTGGAGAATTTTTTATAGGCCTATGGAAACCTCGATAGAAAATACAATAACCGCTGTTAAAGTAGCGTGTATTTTATATGACTATTTAATACCGAAAAAATGTGACGACATATATTTGGATTTGTTGGAGCCACCAGAAGCTACGCTAGAAGCAGTGAGAGATATTGAAAATGACACGAGGAGAGCGCCAAATACAGCATTTGAAGTGCGTGAGAAGTTTGTGACATTTTTTAATAGTAATTAACTTATATTTCACTTTATATAGTGACAGGAAAATTACTGGAACCAATTTATTAACTTTGGGGTTTTTAGAGACGTCAATTTACTGTCATATCTACCCACTCAATTTCATTTCGATGTCTCCAAAAACTCCAAAGGTATTAAATTTATGTCCACAACGTTACCATTTGCAGTATATTTTTTAAATATGTACCCTTCCAATTTATTTCAATAAACATTATATGAAGTGAAAAATATTTTACATACGTACTATACATGTTTCGTGGGCTCAGTATCATACTGTTCTATGAGTCCAAAAAGAAATTGTTGGGAAATGGCGATTGAATATTCGAGGTTAATATTTTTTCGCAAGGAAATATTTTATTAATTTTAATTACTGATTCTGGACTCATACACTTAAAAATGAAGAATTTTCATGGTTCTTATTTCAACTTATTTGTTCCTATATGGTTTTAAGCGAAATTAATTTTTTTTTTGATAGAACATTTTTTTTTTATTTGACAGTAAATTTTTTTACAAAATATCAGATTTTGTTCTAACAGCATACAAAATTCTGTAGAATGAAAAGCTTTTAGTAGATACGAGCAAAATAATAACATAATAACATTATTCTAGTATAAAAATAACAGGAATTCAGAACATAAAAATATATGTTTGCAAAATAATAAAGTTATTCTTAACTGAAAGAAAAGAAAACAAAATATTACGTTTACAAAATAATAAACTAAAGGTAACTATTACTTTAAGAAAAAAACAAAGTTTACACTAGTAATTTCGTTTGGTACTATTATTATTGGATGATGTTTTATCTTTATTTACTTTAGTATTAGTTTTTAAAACCTTAAATTTAACTTTTTCCTTTTGCGATGTTTTCTTTGAATTAGCAAACACGGTGGCGTTATTTTATTCTTTGAAAAAAGTACGAATAAAGCTTATATCCACAGCAGGCATGAACTTAAAAAGCTTTGTAAGATCTAAAACTTGTGCAAATGGTAAAAGACATTTTTTAGGCTCTTGTGAAATTGTTATTGCCGGAAAAGGGAGTACAACAGAGACAGTTATTGTTGCTCTGGTCTTGCTTTATGAATTAATGGGAACTTCAGTAAAATTGTCGTCGTGATGATGGAGTCTCTAATAGAATTTAGTGGGTGATCTGTGACAATACATTATTTGCTTTAAAGAAGCATAGGGGATTTTTTTAAAATTTAAGGTTGGAGATGTTTCTTTGTACTGATAGAAGTCTTTATGAGTCATGTGAAATACTTTAAAAGGATATCTTCGATTTACAGTACCCAGATGACGCAACAAGCCTAGAGGGCTGAAAATTTCTACGCTCGAAAGCTTCCTCTGGATTTGGCTGTGAATGTTGTCGACTTCTTGTATGCCACTGTGCCCCGGTTCACGAAATTTTTGTATTATTTCCTCAATATGTGGATATTTTTATAAGAGCTTCATAACGACAAGACTCATGATCGAGTTTTTATTTTGGGGCACGCAAGAATCCGACCAGAGAATCATTTTGTTAATATTAGGAAAATCAGTAACGACCCTATGTAATATTTTTATTAAAGCAGATGCAATGTCATTGCCTTGCCTTCCGTGGGTACCCTCGCTCCATATACAACAATATGCTTGTTTATCCAAGTTACAATGTTGTGACGTGGTTTACCTCGAGCTGGCAGCAGTGTCGTCGGCGGCACGAAGACTCTCTGCTAGAAGGTTACGTCACTTTGTTGAATTGGCGCTATTTTCGGAGTTTCGGAGCTTTAAAGTCGGTTTTACGGTTTGCTCGGGCGCCAGATTTTTTTAAGGGTTTACTCCCTAAAGCCTCGGGTTAGTTTATACTCAGGAGAAAGCCAGGAAGTCCGTGAAAATAAAACACACAATTCGGAAAACAAATAAAACTAATTTATTGTAGAAAACTGTATCAAAATAAAGACAATCATGCTAACAAGGATTGGCAACGGTGCAAAACTATATATTTTACGGTTTTAATAGCAAAGCGGCATCTATGTACAAAATTCCCTAACTCTACGGAAAACGGAAAGATTTGGCAACTATGTACATCGGAAAACGTTGGGGTCTCGGTTTTATGGAGCGATCGGGCAACAGTGCACGGTGCGGTTACTACGGTGAGTTATTACGGTGGGGGGGGGGAATAGTGCGTGGCGGTCTAGCTAATCTAGTCGGTGTCTGTTCTATTTACAATAGGAAAGCTAGTTAAGTGCAACGGTCAGGCAAGCGCTATCAAGAGGTGAGAGCGGAGCAAGCAATATGGGGAAAAAGCTAACAAGCGGGGCAAAACTATATATGCGGCGGTCTAGCAATTGACGGGCATGCGCTTTAGCAGGTTTGATTCGCGTCAATTCAATCGCGGGCGCGGGAATCGTTAGGGAAACTAAGCATGCGCGGTAGTTCAATTAAAGGTCGGGTTGTGTTCAGGGAAGCTATCCCGAGTCTCACCCAGGGATACGCCTGCCCAAACAGCCCGAATTGACCTTCCCGAGTCCCACCCAGGGAAGAGTCAATTCGTCGGCCTAACCCAACGGGAACGGTAGGGGGGGGGCTAGATTGCGTCGTATTCGGGGAGGTCCATCCCGAGTCTCACCCAGGGATGTACCTGCCCAAACAGCCCAAATTAACCTTCCCGAGTCTCACCCAGGGAAGAGCTAATTCGACGGCCTGACCTAACGGGACGGTGGGGGGGGGGGGGGGTCGGATTTCCCTAACTACAATACCTTGGACGGACGGTTTCCCTGCTTTCCGGGTCGGACGGTCTGTAGCGGCAACGTCACACTAAGTAGAAGCACCTGCACTAACACCTGCACGGTAATCGGTCGGCGGACTTGTGATAATTTCCCATATTTTCCTCTCGTATTTAGAGCTCCCGAGTAAATAATTTTGGGTAGTTTGCGGCTCGTAGATTAGAGAGACAACTGGTGGTCTTTTGTTTAAACTTGGTCTCGGATATTGCAGGTGTTACGGCGGAGAGACAATCGTTATTTTTACGGAATTTCCGCAAATGGTGACAGAGGGAGACAATGGTTCTAGTCACGGAAAAATAGGCTTCGTTACAATGTGCTGTTAAATTATACGTGTTTAATTTTCTGCCATAGATAAAACACGATATATTACTTTGCGGTAGTGCGAAAACATTCTCCATGTCGAAACATATTATAGCGGTTCGTTCTTCTTGATGTTTCCTGTCCAAATCACGAGCTATTTTGGCCGATGTTTTTCCCTGGAAGTGGTTTTCGAACCAAATTTTCTGTTGTTCTGCAATTTCGGTGCCTCTCTTCTGAATCAGCAGGTACTCTTCACACGTGTCGCATCGATCTTTTTTGGGTTTCAAAAAATCTGTGCTGAATTCATAATTAAAAATGTACACATAACAGTGTATTTTGACTGGTTCTATTTGATTTTCAGCGCAATATTCACCATCAAGACTATAATTTAGCCATACTGAAATTTCTTTCAAAATATTCTTTCTTGCTGTCCATTCTGCAATAATGAGAGTCAACTCGGGGAATGCTGTTGATGTGATTTCGAACATGCTGTTTACTAACATCACTGATGCCTTTTTTGGGATGGCGACCCTGCTTAGAAGATGATGGAATTCCTGTCACTATATTTTTTTTGTGCTGGTGGAAATAATTTACTCTCTGTTGACTCACATCCAAAGTAGATAGAAAAAATGTCTTACACGTACGAATTTTCTCACCAGAAACATGAAAATAATATCGGAAAGTGTATTGACGTCGAGAATCCTTCTTGGCAGTTTGTTTTCTTTTCTTCTCAATTCTCTTTGTGTTTTTTGTCACAGAAGTGCAATTTGGCCTCATTAGAAAAGCCCCAAAATCCTTTAAATATTTCTTCTCTTTCTTGTAAACCAATCACTTTGGCGCATAAATACTTGCACTTAGTTTCGCAGTCTTTGTTTGTTTTTAAACATCTCCCTTTTCGCATTTTACCTTTCACGTCTTGATATTCCTGACCTGCCTGACATGCCTTGCTATTCAAGTCCCAATTTTTCGGGTAGTCGTTTACGTTTCCTGATTATCTGTTTATTTTCATCACAATTCATGTTATTTTGTCGTTTTTGTTTCCTGTTTAATTTGGCGGTTTCTTGAACTCTAGGCACTTCATCTTCCAAATTTTCTGCGTTACCTGGTTCTATTCTCTCTTCTTTTTCGGGTTATTTAGTTCGACAAACTTCAATGAATTCCTCCCAGATTTCAGATATATGAGCGAATACTGAAACTACTCTTCTTTCAGCCCTAGTTGTTTTATCATCAAACCTGAGACATGCTGTTAAAAAAATCAAATCTATCTTTACTCATAGTTGCTCTGTAACGTGTTCCACAAAGGGTAGAATCAAACATTGTTTTTGTTGAAAGATGGTTATCCTTCATGATCGCAGCAAGTATATATAGACCTAATAATGCTTTAGATTCGACCAAATTTGTTTCTGAAACATTTTTAGACGCGACTTTATACTTTTTAATAACTCTGTTGATTTCTCGATTTATGTAAACAACTATTTTATTTAGCATAGTGTCGGGAAAAAATAATTGAAATATACGTACAGGATTAGAAATATTTCTGGCTTCGGGTGTGGGACCAGGTTTTATGTGGACAATATTTTTCGCAAAAATATTGGGCAGGTGTTTTGCCCGTTTTCGTAGATTCCGTTTTCCACTTATATCCATTTTTACCTTCAAGAGTTTCGCTTTCAGGAATAATAATATAATCTGGAACATCTTCTATTGTACGTGAAGTATACATTTCCTGAAAGTCCGGATAAGACTGCTTTGCTGCTATTCCTAAGGAGCGAGTCTGCTGCAAACCAGAACAAGATGGCTTTGGAAAGTTAAGCGATAACCTTGACTTTTTTTGGGGTGGTACAGTGATATCGGTATTTTTCCTTCCCCAAATTTTCATCAAATTTTCGTCAATGGCCTCGTGATCATCGGTAATTTCCTAATGTGGGTCACATACGCTATCGTCAGAGTCACTGTATGAGTATGTGTCGGAATCAACCTCTTCCACCTTAATTTTATCATCTGATTCACTATCACTACTCTCGTTTAACAGTCGTTCAAGTTCTTCTTTACTTAACCCTTTATTGCACATTTTTTTGTCCGAAATACTATTGACACGCCAGATTCACGTACGAAAATTTATCTTATAATTCTGCTGCTACTTAAATTTAACGTGCTGTCTTTTATATAAGAGGGTAATACGACCACCGCGTGCATGCCAAACGAATAATTTAGTATTGAGGTTATGTAGACACCTTAGCACAGAACACTGCCGGCCGCTGGAGTGGGTGGTAAAAGTTATATCGATTTCATGGGACGCCATTTTAAATTATACGTAATTTTTACGTACAACAGTATTCTAGGGTTAAATATTTCAATAATTTATTGTACTTAACACTTTCATTCAATTCTATCCCTATGTCGTCCCATATTTTATCACGTTTTCTAATAGTTTTGTAATCAGGATTACCTAAATCGTACCGAATTGGACATTTTTTACCAATTCTATTAATTTCTCCGTTAAAGACATTGCTTCAATGGCGGGAACGAAGCGGGCGCGGGAAGAATAGTGCATGCAGCGTCAAGAAATCCAAAAGTTGCAGTACCGCTTTTTTGAGTGCGGTATATCGCCTTGGTATGAATGATGCCATATCCCGCCTTAGGCGCCTTCCTCACATAACAGTACGGTATCGGTGCAGCATCTGTATGCGGTATACCGATAGTAAACTTTGTCGGCCAGATCTCCTCACTTATCGGTTTACTGTCTCCGTAAGTTGTCTGCATGCTTTCGGTGCAAACATTCAGATGCGTTTGTGCCGTCATCGTGAAATGATGTCATCGGATGAAGATGAAGATGTCATTGCGTGTTACATGTACTTACGATTGCGTAGAAGAAGAAAGAAGTATTGGGTACACCCGTATATTGCCAAAAATATTTCATGCAGACTTTTCATTGCGGCACAACAACTTTCGCAAGATGATGTGAAATTCCGAGCGATGTATAAAATGTCAAAACAAAGTTATCGTGAACTCCTGTCTCTTATTGCACCCCACATTACGAAACAAAATACTACATATAATGTGTTAGTGCCGAAGAGAGATTACTCATTACTTTGAGGTAAGAACCTGTACATTTCTTTAAATGAGTGCTTTGCAATACACTGCTGGACGTACAGTTTGCGATACATCAAGTCATCTATTTTGATAGCTGTCACGCTCTTACGTCAATACAGTAAAGGTTAGTTTCCCTGATAAAGTAGATGAGTCGCACACTGTACGTCTCACCAATAGTGCTCCAATCGTTCAGGATTGTCGGTCCATCTTGAGGGAGGCACCCACTTCTATTCTATTCTATTAATGTTGGGGTGTCGATACACTGCGACCTATAAGATCTATTGTGCCCCCTTCTGCTGCCCAATCGTTGAGGATGTCTCAGCGATTAGAGCAGTTCCTCCATTCCTATTGCTTTCAAAAAGTTCAGGATGTCGGTAGGCTTCAGGTTGGGTAGATCTCCCTCTTCTATTTGATATTCTCCGAGGTATCGTGCCCTTGGATTATGCAGGGTACCCACTTTCATCTGCATCTGTCTGATGTAAAATCCCTCACAAAGGCATAAATATGTATAAATCATCAAAAACCAATATAATTTTTTATTTATTAATAAAGTTTTTATTAATGAAATACAGAAAAGTTAACAGCTTCATCCTCATTTTGGTAACCTGGCGTAGAGTGAGACTGGTAGTTCATGGCTTCATCTGCATTTTGATAACCTTGTGTAGAGTGAGACTGGTAGTTCATGGCTTCATCTGCATTTTGATAGCCTGTCAAAGAGTTAGACTGGTAGTTCATTACTGGCGGAGATGCAGCTGGTGGTGGAGTGCCAACTGATGATATTGGAGAAAATAGAGAATTGTCCATTGAAGAACTACCAGTGGAGTTTCTTGAAGGTCCTGATATCGGTGCGGTCTTAATGTCATCTATAAGTTGTAATACTTTAATTTTGAAAGATCGGATTTGTTGGGCATTCATATCGGCAAACTCTGGTAGTAAACTGAGGAAGTAATGGTTCATTTGTTTTTCGGTTTTGTTTAATAAAATTTCGTCAGTCTTGTCGATTTTGTTTTTTAAAAACTTAACCATTGCAGCGTCTACTGCTGCTGCAGATGTTGCCTTGGGGCGAACTCGGGGCATAGGTGTAGAAGAAGAAGAAGCCGTAGATTGGACTTGTGAATCAGATAACTGGTGTTGATCTGATGAATCAGTAGGGTCCTCGTCTGTTACTTGTTCTTCAGGTTCTGCCTCGGTATTATCTGCCGGTTCTGTATCTGGCACCGTGTTTTCTACTGGATTTGGTGGTATGTTTCCACGATTAGGAATTCTATTAACTGGTTTAACGTAGGGTGAAATGAACGTTAAATGTTCAGCCAAATAATAAGGCTTTTGGTTTTTGAGCCGCTTGGAGGTGGTTTGGTACTTCTGATGAAAGTGGACCAGATATTGCGCCATTTTTCCTTGCATTCAGCAACTGAAACAAACAGAACAGATAAATTAAACTGATGCTTTTTTTATTTTGCAGATATTTAGCTACCGGAAGTACATTTACGGCATTGGCATTATATTTTGCAAGAGGTGTGAGCACTATATCTGACATAATAGCTGAAACGACTGACGTGATTTGGTCAACACTAAAGACAGAGTACATGGCAATTCCAACCACAGAAAAATGGAAAGATATTTCTAATCGTTTTTATGAACTTTGGAATGTCCCTAATTGCTTAGGGGCTATGGATGGCAAGCACATCAGAATTCAAAAATTGCCGAATACTGGATCCACAAATTATAACTATAAAGGCTATCATTCGATCGTCCTATTAGCAATATGTAATGCTGATGGATTGTTTACTATGATTGACACAGGGTATGCTGGGCGAAATAGTGATGGCGGAATTTTTCAAGCTTCGGCTTTGAGCTACTGGATGGAAACAGTTGGTTTAAATATGCCTATATCTTCTGCACTTCCACATGATGATACACAACAGCAAGTGCCATATTTCTTTGTTGCCGACAATGCTTTCCCTTTGAAACGCAATATAATGCGGCCTTACCCCATGATAGGTATAAACAATATTAAAAGAATCTACAACTACAGAATGTCGAGAGCACGCAAAACAATAGAGTGTACATTCGGAATGATGACTCAAAAGTTTCAAGTACTTCTAACGCCAATTCGGTGTACAAATTACACTACAGTGAACAACATAATTAAATCTGTATGTGTCCTACACAATTTTACACGATTACGAGATGGAGCGCCATATTCTGCCACAGATAATGAGGGTACTCACAACCAGAATCGAGATTTTAACATTGAAAGAGACGAAATTCCCATTAATGCTAGATCAGCCGGGTCAACAGTCCGAAAATACTTAACTAATTACTTTGTTTTACCTAGGGCAGCGCTTCCGTGGCAATACACTCATTGTATTTAATTGAAACTACATACATAATTACTGTCTATGCATACTTTGTAATTAATAAGAAGAGTACTATAAAATAATATTATGTGAATTTGAGTGTATGTGTGAGTGATGCATAATAAATAACACGTACTTACCAGTCAATTTTGTTTCATTGCTAATTTCTGTCCACGCTTTTTCCGTCAGGTCGTTCCTCGAATATTCCGGTAACTTGTAGTTATATAAAAGTGGATATTTTTCTACTTCAGCCACCAATTTAATACACGTGGCTTTTTCATTTGCCATTTTCAATACACTCGTATGGTAGACTCCGTACGATTCACACAAGTTTCGCGCTCGGTATCTCGGATCTTACTGGAAAGCCGTACTGCAATGCAGTATGCCGAACATATACCGCCCCACTCCCGCGCAGCCCGCGCCAGTCAGAAAGCGTGTATGCAAATATAGGCGCTCGGTAACGAAGCGGTAACAATTTTACTGCATGTAATTTACTGCACCGATACCGTACTGTTATGTGAGGAAGGGGCCTAACACTTTGGTCCCGCATCGTTCCCGCTCCGCTACCGCTCTCGCTCCGCTTCCGCTCCGCTACCGCTATAATAACAAAAAACCTTTTATCTGTAAATTCAACAGTGTTTTAAATTTTTACTTAAAGGTAGGCGCAAACCGACGCGGGACTGCGGGAGCGGGAGCGGGAACGAAACTTTTGCGGGACGTAAATCAACGGTCTACTCAAACCAATCCGGGACGCGGGACGCGGGAGCGTATTTGAAAAGGGCGGGAAGCGGGATAATCTTGTGTATTCACACTGGTGTGTCGAACGGAAGTAATTGTCGTTGTTTTGTTGTTAAACATAATTAGAAATGTACGGTAGTTCATCAGATGAGGAGGAAGTTCTTTTGATGCTAGCAACAGAAGATGGTGAGAGAAAAAAAAAGGTATCTATATGAACTTCAATAATTGATCATTTTATTTCATTTTTATTTTATTTTCTTTTATGTAGACATAAAAAAACAAGAATATGGATTCACACCATTAATAAAGAGAGGCTTCTCTATGGGGAATACCATACGTTAATGCACCAACTTCGCCAAGATGAGAAAAGATTTTATATTTATTTCCGGATGACAAGCGATTGCTTTGATGAAATTTTAAGCCTAATTAAAGATGGAATTTGTAAAAAAGACACAAATTATCGTGAAGCAATCTGCCCAGAAGAACGTTTAACGATTGCGTTAAGGTAAGTTTTCTTGATACCTACCTGGAATTTCATTACAGAAAAGATTAGGTACACAAGTTATGTTTTTTTTGCAGCTTGGCCGATTTTGATCTGTGTGCTTCTTAAATACTTCGCATATGTATCTCTAATGTTTTGCCTTTTCTTTTTATTTTCCACACCTGCAATAAAATTAAATTTTTCCAGATTTCTTGCAACTGCGGATTCCTATACTACGATTGGCCATAGTTTTAGAGTGGGATTCACGACTGTTGGTGCAATTGTGAGAGAGGTCATCGAAGCCATATGGCAAACTATGCAACCCATATACTTGCCGGAGCCAACAGTCCAGATTTGGGAAAAATCTGCTGAAGAGTTTTACAATCTTTGGCAATTTGCTAACTGTATAGGCAGTATTGACGGCAAACACGTAACAATAAAATGTCCAGGGAAGTCGGGATCAAATTTTTTCTCTTACTTGAAGAAATTCTCCATTGTTCTAATGGCCATTGTGGGGCCTGACTACAGATTTTTGTGTGTAGATGTGGGAGGATTTGGAAAAAACAGCGATGGAGGGATTTTTGAAGAATCAAATATGGGAAAAAGATTTGCAGCTGGTTCAATGAATGTTCCTGGAGACAAAAACTTACCTGGAACCACTCAACCTGTAGCCCATGTTCTGATTGGTGACGAGGCTTTCGCTCTAAAGTCAACTTTGATGCGACCCTTCCCCTACCGACAGTCACGCCAAGATATCAGAAAAGAGAATTTCAACACAAGGCTCTGTAGAGCCCGAAGAGTTGTGGAAAATGCTTTCGGAATTCTAGCTCAGAAGTGGAGAATATTCTACCGACCCATTGAAACATCAGTGGAAACAACTGTAGGAATTGTAAAGGCTGCCTGTGTTTTGCATAACTTCCTGAGAACTAAAAACTGTGATGCTTTGTACGGCCAACATTTAGAACCTCCAGAACCTGCTTTGGGTGCTTTCGAAAATGTACAGATTGATCCAAGGAGGGCGAAAGTTGCAGCTTTTGAGACCAGAGAGATATTCGTGAAGTATTTCAATGATAATGATATTTAAGACTTATGCATTCCGTTAATAAACGTTGAAAAAACTGTAATTTCTTAACGTTTTCTTATAGTTCCACTCCTATTACATTCCACACCTTTAAACCTAATTAAAGATGAAATGTGTAAAAAAGACACAAATTATCGTGAAGCAATCTGCCCAAAGGAACGTTTGGCAATTGCGTTGAGGTAAAGTTATTTAAAAAAAAATTGTCTTTTTTAACACAAAAATACTTATGTTTTATTGAAGGTACAGTAAATATAGCAAATATTTTTTTAAATATTTTATTTCGTCAAAATCTCAGTAATAAGTACAAGTTGTTTCAATTGTCTAGACATAAATAATATTACTCAGAGGGATTAAAGTCTAAGATATATGATCCTATTGCGGAATTTCTTTGTTGAAATGGTATGTACATTTTCTTAGTTTGTGTGACATTTTGGTCCGAGAATATGCGTGATTGTTCGGATAACTGAAGATGTGGCTGTACTTCTAATTGTGTGTGTGTTTGTATGGGTGGAGATATATTATTTTGTTCGGATGCGCTGATGTATGGCTGTAATGAAGATCTGTTTGAGCGGCTAGCGATTGGTATATACTCAGGTTCCGCTGGCGATGATGCCGGCAGTGGAGTAAGCGGTGGACTAGTAAAATTACTAACATCAGACGGAGGCCTCGATAGTGACTCCATCTCTTCAATATGTTCTAATTCTTGCTCTGCAATAATCTTAGCAATTTTCATTTTTGTTAAGACTTGTCTTCTGGGGGAGAAAGTTTTTACGGTTTGCGCGTATCCCGAAAATATAACATCAATAGCGGTCTTATCGTAACATGCTCTCTTATTTTCAAAATAATTTACCATGGCCTGCACCGACGAAGGGTATTCTTTATTTTCTTTTTGTTGTTTCTGTTGATAATGGTGTCTTTTTCTAGTCGATGATGTAGGTGGCTGCGTTTGTGAGGGTGTAATTGTAACGGACTGTGTATCAGACTGATGGTTAGTGGCAGCTAAAGGTGAATATGTCTCTTCCAGTGCCCCATCTTCATTATCTGAAGTAACTGTTCCTTGCACTATTTCAGTTTCATTACTTGTGGTCGCAATTTCTTCTTCGCGTATATTTGAAACAGTGTGAGCAAAACCTAGAAATGGGCGAAGAAATTCCATCTGTTTTGACCACTGCCAATGAGTGAAATTTTTCTTTGCCGCTTGCCCAGTTGTGGTTTTAAGGCTTCGCAAGTACTTGGCATACGTGTCTCTAAGATTCCTCCACTTCTTTTTTATATCTTCACCTAAAAGAAAAATATTGTAAGTTTTTGGCTACTGGAGATTCCTTTTCAACAATTGGACATAGCTATCGAGTTCGCGTTAGTACTGTAGGTGTGATTGTTAAAGAAGTCAATTGTCAATTTATTAACAATATTAACACGCTGTATATCTGATCTGAAAATTATATACACTACTCATAAGACTAAGTATATACATGTCCTAGGACCTAGGGTATGTATTCTATTATTATCAGTAAATTCTACAGAGTGTTTTAAATTTTCAGAGCAATAGTGTACCCGTACCTACCTGTACTTAAGCAAAAATTTAAAAAGATAAAAGGTTTTTTTATTATCAAAACAAAAATATATTTCTTAAATGAATTTAGTTGAATAAAATCGGCATTATTTAGGAATTTACTTACCTTTTTCTTGTAGTTCAAATCCTATTTCATCCCATACTTTGTCTTTCTTCCTGTTATTTTTATAATCTTGATGAGAAAGATCATATAAATTAGGATACTTTTTCACAATGTCTATAAGTCTTTCTGTAAGAGACATTTTGCACGCCTGTCTATAACAAACAAACAAGAAATGACTCGCGGGAAGAATGCGAACTGCGGGAAAACACTGCACGCTGCGAACCGAAGTCCATTCGCAGACATCCCGCAAATCGCATGCGTTTCCCTCGTACCGGTATGCACTCTTTCATATCTCGCCGTTGATTTACGTCCCGCAAAAGTTTCGTTCCCGCTCCCGCTCCCGCAGTCCCGCGTCGGTTTGCGCCTACCTTAAGAGTCCATCTCCTTGCGAGAAATATTCTCCGCTGCGGGATAAGAGCGAGGGACGAAGTAGCGGTAGGCGTGACCGTAAAACTATTTTTAACTAGCACGGACTCAGTAAATTTGAAAATCTCCGAGACTTCGGTGTTATTTCGTTTGTCCGAACAGCTTTCGCACGGGATACGGAGGGCGACGTGTCGTTTCTTTCTAACGCACTTGGTTATCATACTTTCGCATGTCTCTCTTGCACTTACGAATATCGATTTAATCTTATTACCCTCGGTCTTACCATAATGTCTCGAGTAGGTAGGAATTCGTCGTTGGGAAAAAAATATAAATACTATATGATATCTGTCTTGTTCAGGTTCTCTCGACCGTTTTAGTTCTATTTTTGATAAATGAAATGATATAAAATGCTAATGAAACATGAATTGTAACATTGTTATAACAATGTATGAAAATCGAAATATGTTTACTTCTTTTAATATCTCGAGAATAAGAACAATACACTTACGTTAAAACTCTCAGCGGTAAATTAAATCACCTTCACAATGAATTTTAATTTTGAAAAGTACCTAGATAGGAATTTTTAAAAATACATAAATGTTCATAACTTCCTCCACGACGAATTACTGAAATTCTTCACAACATAATAAAGTTACATTGTTAAATTTTGTTCTGTTCAATTGGTTTTTAATGTTTGGAGGGTCGTAGGATGAGATTTGAAACTTATTTCGATAGTGCAAACCGAGCACCAATAACTGCTTATTTAGCAAACTGAAATATCGAAAATTCTTGAATGTTCGATCAAATCAAAATTTTTGCAAAAAAAAAATTTAAAAATTGCTTATTGTCAAGTAAAAGATTTGCAAATAAAGAAATTCATGTCGCTGTTTTATTATAATTCACATATTATAAAATTAAACATAGACAATATACATATATTATATAAACAAACATAATAAATAACAATGAATGTAAATATTACGAATACAACAATATAAACAAGAACATGTAACACACTTTAGAAAATACTAAGTATTTACAATAGGCATTATGAAAGGAAAGTATGGGGAGTTTTATCCGTATATTCGCGTGAATTATATTTACCCTTCCACTTTGTTGATGATCTAATAACCACCTTATATTATATGGGAAAAGGTATAGAGAAAAGTTATTTAAAAAAATTTAAAAAAAAATTGAACTTTATTGGTTTCTTGACACCTCGTATGCATTTTTTTCCCGACAAATCGTTTGAAAATGTTGTTCAGTTCACTTTTTTATAGAGCCTGGCTTGCCATGGGGCTTTTTCATTAAAAGTCGCTAATGGCAATATTATCTGTCAAAAAACCCTATCGGTTTGTTTTAATCTCTTGGGCATCTTTAATGTGTGGCGGATCCCTAATTGTCATTCCACGAGTATGCCTAGGATCTAAAATCTCGGGAAGTAAACAATCGAAATAAAATTTCGAAAGTTTGGGAAGCATTTTGTTTTTAAAGAAATCGACATTTTTAGGAATTTCCATGACTACCAAGTCTTTAGGGGTCCATACGACAAAGTAACACTTCGACATTGAGCATATATTTAATTGGCCTTGTACCTGAAAGAAGTAGTCATGGTTTTCCTTTAAAAAATATTGATTTTCAGCAAAATTTAAATATTTAACAATTCCTCCCGCCACAGCTTCTTTTACTGTCATATTTCTGGCAGAATATGGACATTTGATCTCTATTAAATACGTTTCCTGTACAACTCCATCAGGAGAAGAACCCAAATAAGGCCATTTTTCGTTTATCACAATACCACAGTTTCTAACATCAAACTGGTATTGCGATTGAAACATTCGTTTTGCCCTCTCTTCATTGTCCCTGCCCCAAGTCGTAGCTTTTGAAAAAAATCCGCATATAATATGGAACGCACTGTTGATGCGCAACTTGTCGCTGGTCGCATTTTACAAATTTTTCCAAAATTAGACGAAGTTAAAACTTTCCTTCTAGTTTCATTCCATTCGATGCAATCCGATTGAAGCCTCGTTCTTTCCTCCAATTTTTTGTAATCGCATTGTTTCTGCAGTTTCAAAAATTCCTTCCTTACATGCTGGTAACTCTCTTCATCCATATCTGGTTTTTCACAATTTTCACCATAGTTTTTATCTGGTTTGTTGTACATAGATATTTTTCGTTTAGATGTAGTATTCTTTTTCCGTTTTATAATTTTTGATTTGTCTTCTAACTTTTTAACAAACCGATTAAAATACGTTCCATTGCTCAAGTGATTTTGTACAGAGCCCAGTGGTGTTGAAGTGTTCCTTGAAACTACCGCGGCAAAACATCTAGCTTGGTAGCAGCGCCTCATTGTAAAATTGACCCTTTTTCCCCCAATTTTCTGAGCCACAATAGCATTAAATTGTTCAGCGATGTTAGTGTCAACATTTTCTAACAAACTTCTTGCATGGCCAGCTAAGTATCTTACAGCATCCATAAGTCTGTCTGCTATTCCGAACAATTTTAAGTCTTCGATGTGATTAATAGCATCTGGCTCGGTTTTTTTACAAAAGTAACCTAAGGTAAAACAATCTTTGTGCTCCCCAAATACATGACTGATACTATTTAAAATGTCGCTTCTCAAGTTTCTAATTTTTTCCTCTTCCGTTTTGCCAATTTCACTTCTTCTGTATTGCACTGCTTTCGTCACAGCCGTTCGTGCCCTTAAAACATTGTTGGAGACGATGTATTTTATGCTTCCAGGAATACCTTTTCTCTTTGTGCATTCACGAAGTTTATTGCAATAATTTCGCAACAAATGATTACGGCACTCTATTTTTTGTACCAAGCAGTTCTTGTATGGTCGACTGTCAATTATTTTTTTGTAGCAACTGCTATCTCCGTCAGCAATCATTTTGCTATATATAATGTTGTACATTTCCACACTTTTACAAAAACCTTCAGCAATTATATTTGCTTCCATGCTCGTCGATGAACCGTTCCAATTTTTGTAACATGTGTGACTGAGGGGCTCTTCATTTTTATTGCTTGCTCTTTGACAGACACAACAATATTTGTTTTTTACCCCCAAATACAAAATTTTACCTGTTTGGTAACCAACGATTGCCGCAGTACCAGAGAGAGAATTATAGGTGCCACCTCCGCGATAAGACCGTTTTGCCCAACTCCCGTCACATACCACTGTTATCATTGGTATACCATCATGGCTTACACTGTTCCGTGCAATTGCCAACCTTGATTCTTCGGCGGCAGCTTCTTTCATCGCATCAAAAGCAACCTCTTCCCAGGCATCACATACTTTTGTGTGTACCCGTTTATATAGGTTAAAACTCATAAAAGGTATTCCCATAGCACTGGTAATTCTTTTTAATTGAGTATATCCAACCCCCGTGTTCATAATGCCTGTAACTGATGCGGAGTTAATATCCACAGATTCTTCAGGACAGGTAGAAATTGTGCCCACGAAGCCACCTAGGTTACATTTGCACGTAAAGGTTGATTTAAACCCATATTTTTTTTCTTTGACTATTATTAAATTACTAAGCCTGCAGTGGAAAAGCGATGAATGATCTTCTAATTCAATCAACTGTTTCAGCAGTTTGGGGATGTTCACAATTCTCAATCCTTCAACTGTCATGTTTCTGAAAATTTCTTATTATTAGGTACATGAATTATTACATAACTAAATGGATTTTTGATGTTATTTGCGTAGTATGTCTCGAATTGGCTGCATCCTTTAAATGGGATTGACATCGAAAAAAGCACAATAGAAATTAATAAAAAAGTTTTTTTTGATAGAAGCTTGTAATGAATACATTAAAATTAAGTTTTATTAAATTTGATATCTACTTTGAATTGTAATTTTATTATTTTCACATTTTGCAGAGCCACTATAGCATTCGATAAAAAAAAATATTGGCAAAATCCAAAACTGTCCATATTATGATCCCGACGGGTATGACAGGTGATACTCACATATCACTCTTTTTGGAAGTGGTGTTTGAAGTGTGTTCCATTTTCACTGTCTCATCTTTACTTTGGTCTTGAACAGCTTCATTACTACAATAAGATTGTATACATCAGTAATCCTCATATTATGATTAAGTTGATATTTCTTACTTGAAAAATATATTTGTTTCCTGGGACGATGAAGCACCCGTTGTATTGATATCTTCTTGAAACCTGTACCAACGTAAGGACAAGTTAAATAAATAAATAAACAACAAAACATAGTTATTAAATATTTACATAGATTTCTGCAACTCGCGAAGAGGGCTCCTATTGACATATGGAAGGTCAGCTTTCCGGGCCCTAGAAGTGGATATTTATTTGTGAACACTCAATGTTGACCATCGAGGTACTAACAAAGAATACTTGCACGCGTAATTCTTGCGTCTACCGAGCAACTTTTATAATTATTCGCTTCATCTTGTTCATTTAATCAATCTAATGCCTACAAACCTTTGTGCCCGTACTGTTAAAAGTATCGAAAAAAAGAACAATTGCCAATTTTGTTTTTTTTTTCTTCTGTAAAAACTGAACCTCGGATTTAATTGTGAAAAAAGCGAAGTATTTTTCGAACCATTAACTATATAGTTTCTATATTAACTATATGTAATATTCAAATATTTAATAACTTTATTGTAGATATTCCGGGTGTGAAATGATGCAAAATTTTTAAGTACCTATTTAGGTAATAAGGAAGTACCGTAACATTTTTGGACATGCAAATGTTACATAAATGTAGTCGGGTTTCCCTACAGAGTTCTAAGCTATGATCATATTGGTTATTTTATTACATAAAATTGATAAATTTATGAATTAAATCATTGTTCAGAAAATTATCTAATTTTGAGGAACATTGCAAGTAATATTAACTTACCTGTTGTAATTTTCGAGATTTCTCCTTCTCTGTCGGGGGGCACTTAGGCGCAATTGTTTTTTATCACCCATTCTATACCTCTGATCCATAACAAAAGTTAGAATAACACCGTATGTATCACCAAAAAATCAACACTTCGTATAACACAGGTAGAGTACAAAACACAACTACAAGCCAACGACGAATGAAGAGAAATAGACTAATTCATACAGATCTTACTTACTTCTCTTGGATTATATTTTGTTTTCTTTACCCTACTCTTTGTCGGCGTTTTGGTTATAAACATCAAACACGTGCCAATTCACCCACCGAATATTTTACAACACCATAAACCAACACGACGATAACACCGGTAAATGCTTTAATATGTTGTGCTTTAATTATGAAATAAGCTTTCGCTGGACGCAGATTGCAAAATCTAGCAACATTTGCTTTTACAATAGTTGGAAAGACCTATTAGACACATGTTCCAGTTGATATTATGCTAATGAGATATCGAAACGAATGTTTTTCTAGTAGACATACATGGCTGTCTTCAAAGTTTAAATCATTCAAAACGAAGACTAGATTTTATTATTGAGTTAATACGTTTTCACAAAATTTAAAAAGAAATTACGCTAAACTTATATCACAATGTAAAATTTAAACTCGTGAGATAACATTTTCGTCGAGTTAAGTTCGACCCTGTGCGCCTTCTGTGAGCAACGATACCATCGGAATCGTGTGGTGGCGACACTTTCCCGAATACTTTTTAGCTGCATTTTAGACGTTGTAAGGGTTTAGGAAAAACATGATCCTAGAGTCATATATGCTCGTATCAAAACAAAGTAGGGCTCAATGAAAAGATAAAAGATCAATCTACATCGGTATAGTAATAGAATTTTGAGTTTCCTTTGATTTCGATCTCATTTTGATCTGAAAATAGTACGTAAAATATGTTAACTTTAGAGGCGTTTTTAAAGAAAACGAAAAAAAAAAATCAAAATTTTGTTACTATACCGATGTGTATTTGGGTTTTTCACTTCGATTGGCTTTTGGTTCAAAAGAATATTTTAAAAGACATCCGAGATATCTTACTAGGCCCGAACCTCTACAATCGCCGTAAATAACATCGGGTGATGGACTCTTAAGTACAGGTCGGTACAGGTACACTATTGCTCTGAAAATTTAAAACACTGTAGAATTTACTGATAATAATAGAATACATACCCTAGGACATGTATATACTTAGACTTATGAGTAGTGTATATAATTTTCAGATCAGATATACAGGGTGTTAATATTGTTAATAAATTGACAATTGACTTCTTTAACAATTACACCTACAGTACTAAAGCCAACTCGATAGCTATGTCCAATTGTTGAAAAGGAATCTCCAGTAGCCAAAAACTTAAAATAATTTTTTTTAGGTGAAGATATAAAAAAGAAGTGGAGGATACTTAGAGACACGTATGCCAAGTACTTGCGAAGCCTTAAAACCAGAACTGGGCAAGCGGCAAAGAAATATTACACTCATTGGCAGTAGTCAAAACAGATGGAATTTTTTCGCCCATCTCTAGGTTTTGCTCACACTGTTTCAAATATACGCGAAGAAGAAATTGCGACCGAAAGTAATGAAACTGAAATAGTGCAAGGAACAATTACTTCTGATAACGAAGACGGCGAACTGGAAGAGACACATTCACCTTTAGCTTCCACTTACCATCAGTCTGATACACAGTCCGTTACAATTACACCCTCACAAACGCAGCCACCTGCATCATTGACTAGAAAATAACACCATTATCAACAGAAACAACAAATAGAAAATAAAGAATACCCTTCGTCGGTGCAGGCCATGGTAAATTATTTTGAAAATAAGAGAGCATGTTACGATAAGACCGCTATTGATGTTATATTTTCGGGATACGCGCAAACCGTAAAAACTTTCTCCCCCAGAAGACAAGTCTTAACGAAAATGAAAATTGCTAAGATTATCGCAGAGCAAGAATTAGAACATGTTGAAGAGATGGAGTCACTGTCGAGGCCTCCGTCTAATGTTAGTGATTTTACTAGTCCACCGCTTACTCCACTGCCGGCATTATCGCCAGCGGAACCTGAGTATATACCAATCGCTAGCCGCTCAAACATATCTTCATTACAGCCATACATCAGCGCATCCGAACAAAAAAAAAATATCTCCATCCATACAAACACACACACACACAATTAGAAGTACAGCCACATCTTCAGTTATCCAAACAATCACGCACATTCTCCGACCAAAATGTCACACAAACTAAGGAAATGTACACACCATTTCAACAAAGAAATCCCGCAATAGGATCATATATCTTAGATTTTAATCCCTCTGGGTAATATTATTTATAACTAGACAATTGAAACAACTTGTACTTATTACTGAGATTTTGAGGAAATAGAATATTTAAAAAAATATTTGCTATATTTACTGTACCTTCAATAAAACAAAAGTATTTTTGTGTTTATTTTTTTTTTAAATAACCTTGCCTCAACGCAATTGCCAAACGTTCCTCTGGGCAGATTGCTTCACGATAATTTGTGTCTTTTTTACACATTTCATCATTAATTAGGTTTAAAGGTGTGGAATGTAATAGGAGTGGAACTATAAGAAAACGTTAAGAAAACAGTTTTTTCAACGTTTATTAACTCGTTGGCTGCCGCAATGCAAAAAAAATCGATCCCTATGGCCAACTTTTTTTCCCTTTTAAATGTCTATTTAACAGTCCTGAAACACAGGACTATTTATCTTTTTTTTTTAAAATGTTCATTACAATTTCTTAATTATTTTTTAATGAGATCACGCAGCCTCAACATATAACATTTGACCAAATGGCCGCGTGCAAAAAATGTGGCGTCTCACTTCCATATGGCTCTGTCCGTCGTCTCACGCACACAGTTATGTCGTAGAAATGCAACAGCCGAGGCGGACGAGCATTTTTTCTTTGCGGTTTCTGCGAAATCGGCAAATTGTTCATACATTAGCGGATGTTATTTTAGTCTTGCTGGAAATTTCAGTGCGGTAACACAACATTGTGACAAAGCCCATAAAATTCGCACCGTTTTCCTTTTTGACTGATCACATTGGCGAAATGTCTTACGAAGATGAACAACAGAGGTTGCAGCAACTTTGGCAGGTAAATATTATTCATATTGAAATAACTACGGAGTATGGAGTCGTCTGTGACGATGCAAAGTAATCGTGGTTTGGGTTATAATTGGTATTTTTTTATTTCAGGAATCATTATCTGACGAAGATGAGAATCAGCTATTTGGTGAATCGTTCGACGGATACGTTCCAAGTAGTGATGACGAATCCGCCGGCAGTTCTACAGAACAGTCACCATTACCGAAACGCGCCAAGATATATGATGGAAACATGCCACAACCAAGCTGCTCAAATATACCAGATACCCAAGATTCCATAATGGAAACAATTAATTGAACTTGTTATTCAGGATAATGTTGGTTCAAGTAGTAGTGACGAAGAAATTGCCGATGGTGACCAGCTTACTTGGAATCCCGTAACTGGATTGAATTTTAAGCACTTTGCATTCACGGAACCTAATCCTGGAGTAAATGTGCAACTTTACGAAGATTATTATAATAAAACGCCGCTGGAGTTCTATTATCTATTTCTAGACGAAGACATGCTCCAAATGATGGTCAGTCACGGAAACAAACAGGTACGCATCTCAGTGTCTGGCTAAAGAAAGTACACGAGGAGCTAGAGTTCGTCAGTGCAGGATATAAATGTTGACGAACTGAAAAGATTCATAGGTATACTAATTTGGATGGGTCTCGTTCAATACCTAAAAATTATTGAATCATATTGGTCAAAAATGAGCATATACCAAAATGCGATAAAATCTGTAATGTCTCGAAATCGGTTTCAGATCTTGTTGAAAATGTGGCATTTCAACAATAACGAAAATGTGTCTACAGACAGATTGCATAAAATATCGCCTCTCAAAAAAAAATAAAAAATTAATCAAAACTTTCAACGTCATTACACACCGACTGAATCCATTTGTACTGACGAAATTCTGTATTTCTGCATCTGAAACAACGAAAATAGTAAAATACCTATCTATAATAATAAAATAGAATGTTTTCGTTAATCGAAAACAATGAATAGGGCCAAACGGAACATTTTCCCAGCCAAGTATTGGTACCTATTATATATATATATATATATATATATATATATATATATATATATATATATATATATATATATGTATAGCTTTAGAATACGAGATGATATTTATCAACTGAAACAATTCTCTTCATATGACGATTAGGTAGGTACATCTATTACTTATTATCATCTGAGTAACTGCAAGATGGTGGAAACCATTTTTGTTTTTTCGGCCAAGCCGACTATATTTGAGGGCTAAGTCGTTGGCGATTAAATTGCCGATGCGCCGTTTCACAAAATCTTGCAAATTGGATCCACCCCATTTGTATACTTCCAATAACTAAAACTAGATGTCAGACTTTAATTTCTATAATAGAATTATATATCTATGATATGCAGATAGGCTACAAAATATACTAACCATTTTGTTAAAATTTTCTTCGTTCTTCAAAAATTATTATAAAAGTAGTCAGCAAATTCCTCTCTTATATGTAGAGCAGTGAATTTTGCACGTCTAGCTGTGGTTGGTAAAGGTCTAACAGTACATCTCTCTGAAACATTTTGCCTCCAAGATCCTTCCTGAACTACTTCACCGTTGACTACAGTGTCAAAACTTCCTGGGGGTGTATAGATATTTCTGGATGTCTCTCTTCTCTTTATGAAATTGTGTAATAATATACAAGACAGTGTAACTAGTTTAGCCTGTTCCGGTTGAAGTGCCATAGGTTTGTTAACGATCCTAAATACTGATGATAGTACACCGAAAACGTTCTCCACAATGTCACGTGAACTAGATTGTAACGAGGCAAAACCGTGGCTAGGCAACCCTACCCACTTCCGTATAATCAGCTTAGGAGTCTCTCACTGGGAGCGTTAGCTTCTCTCTCCGGTATCTAAGATTAGACGAATTTTCTTAAGATGGCTAGAGATATAACCCGCCAAGAGGTGTTCGTCTGGTAGCACGAAGTATAGGTCGATTTAGAAAATCAAGTCAGCTCTGACCAGACGAGTCCTCGAATGGTATGAACTCAATTCCTCACTGGCGTTCCGTCGTTGAGAAATCCGTTTTATTTCCCTCACATCGGCGTTCCGTCGTTGTGAGATCTGTAGGGGATATCCGTTTGGGGTACCTAGTTACTGCAGGATTGCGTCATTGGCGTCCCGTCATTGGCGTACCAGTCTAGGTATATCAAATCATAAAGACCGTTTTATTCCTCATTGGCGTTCCGTCGTTGAGGAATCCGTTTCATTTCCCGATTTCGCACTGGTGCTCCGTCGTTGTGAGATCCGTAGGGGAAATCCGTTTGGGGTTCCTAGTTACTGCAGGATTGCGTCATTGGCGTATCAGTCTAGGTATACCTAATCGTAGAGATCGCTTTATACCGCTCTCTTGCCTCCGCTTAACTAAAACCGCTTTGCCGAAACTGGAAGCTGCACGTCTTCCTCGCTTTTCCTAACCTAGCTACTTTTATTGTTCGCTACTCTCCTTGCCTTGTAGATTATTCTCCGTACTTCTACCAAATGTAAATTTTATAGTTTCCTTAGTTTCAACCATTAGAGTAATTTTATATTTTCCTCATTTTAGATGCATTTTTCGCATTGTACAACAATTAGAATAGTTTATGTTTTTCCTGTTTTGTAAATTTCTGTTAAATTGTTTCATTCTCACTTTAAATCTTTCGTCCGAAAAAAAAAAAAAAAAACACCTGCAAACAAATAGTTTTTGCTCTTTCTCTCCGTTTATCTCGGAGATGTAAATATCGCTTTGATTGTACAGTGTTGCCGTTACAATTTTAAAATATAATAATCTAAGTAATTCCCGTTTATGCGTTTTATTTTATGGACAGCCTTGGCTTTCTCCTGAGTTTATACTCACCCGTGGCTTTAGGGAGTAAACCCTTAAAAATCTGGCGCCCTAGTAAAACCGACTTTAAAACCGTTTAACTGTATTCCCGAAGTCCGTCTAAGCGCCAAGTTCTACACGTAACCCATTCCTCTTATCGGAGTCGTGCCGTCGACTCCGACTAAGAGAGCCAACCCGGGTTACAAGATAATCGACAATTGAAAGATTGTTGTAAAGAATCGCTTTCATAATTCCCTGGATAAGGCTTCATCACATGGGTACTTAATGCAAATGCTCCATCACCAAGGTATACATAAGGCACATCTATTGTTTTCCCAGGAAGTGGACACTCAGGTGCTAAATTTAAATCTCCTGTCATTATTTTTGTCCAAGGGACACTATTTTGAAATGCTCTTCCATCACTAATTCGTCCTGGAGCACCGATATCGGCATATATGAAATTGCAAATACTACCAACTAAAGCTAATAGTACAATGCTAAATGTTTTCTTATAATTGTAATATTGAGAGCCACTACCAATTGTTCTTTCTAACACAATGTGTTTACCGTCGATTGCATCAACACAATGTGGACAGTTTCCTCCGAATCCTTCTTCTACTGCTAGCCATTCTTCTGAGCTCTGCGGCATCTGGAAAAGAAATGAAATCTCTCCTATTAAGGGCGTAGTCCTGTTTTCATTAGCTCTTTTTTATTATTTTTTTTTTTCGTACAAAAATTTATTTTCACATTTTGTCCTTTTTACCTATGATAATATTGATAGTCAGTATTACAAAATAACCTTTTCTGGATTTTTTGGCCCAGATATGCACGTAACACGGCGGCCTCAAAAGGACCCCTTTTTTTCTGGTTGACATGATTTCTCCATTTAGAAACATCTGAAACGAGACATTTCAAACGATTATTAAGATATAAGTGAGCCGCTGCCGCCTGAACTAGGATAAATCATTTTGACCGAAAACAAACAAAATGGCGGACTTTAAAAATTTTCAACCTCTTTTTTCACCTTTTTTTAATGTTGATAGTTTAAAAAAAGTGTAAATGTTATTCAATTTTCGTAATTCTAGTTCGAGCGAAAACTACACGTATTTGGAGTAACTCTTGAAAATTTGAGCGATATCGGTGGGGCAGTTTTTGTTAAATCGTGTCAACCAGGTCGAAAAACGTTATTTCAAGAAAAACGCGTTTAAAGTTTTTTTCGAAAATTACAGAAAATATTAAAAAATAGTATATTACGTTGGTCACCGATACCTGCTCCATACATTATTCCTTCCTGTTATTCAAAAATATCATTTTACTTACAGACTGATTAATGTTTACTTCAATATCAGAGTTTTCTTGTGAAATTATTCTTACGGATGCACTTGTTCTGCTTGTGTTACGATAACTGGTATATCGATTTCCACGAAAATGTTTTTTAACGATATGGTCTAGGATTATCACTTCTACTTTTTTATCCATGTTGTACAAATTTTCTTTTCTGAAGAAATAGTCTTGTAAGGTTGTTATTGACAATAAATACGAACTTTCTAGCTGAAAGCCAAACTACAACTGCTCCAAAATAAAACAGTAATATTTGTAAAAACCGAAATTGTATAGAAAAGAAGAAAAAATTAACAAAACGTTAGCACAAGCGCGGCTACGCTGAACATCTGCAGAAAAGCCATGTGTTCGCTCACACTCTAAATCTCATATACGAATTTTTCGAGCTCTATAAGCAAAATAAACTGCAGTACACTATTTTTGAAGGAATATTGTATACGAAAATGACATTTTGGAAAAATAGTTTTTTTTTTAATTGAGAACCAGACTACCCCCAACAATGCTTTAAATGAAGTTAATTGCATTACCAACATTACAGTAGCTTAATTCAGGTTTGCATATTTTATTATATTTAATTTTATCATTCCAGGCATCAACCCTTCAATTTGAGGAGCAACTCCAGAATGAAAGTGAAGAGCCTGGGATCACTGATAATGAAACGCAAGAGTCAACGCAAGATGATGAGGATACGCAACTCAATAGAAGTGGTACATCACGAGAACATACTGTATCTAATACTCTGCGCGAAAAGCGGCGCCGGCTAGCATAGGAAATTAATAACGCAAGGAACCAAATAAAACAAACATGTGCAACACTCAACAATGTAATGAGTCATAAGAAAAACCAGACGATTGCGATCTGTATGGACAGCTACTGGCAAAAAACTTTAGAAACTATTCCATTCACGAAAGGCATCTTCTGATGCACGAAATTGATGGGCTTCTTTTGCAAAAACCACCTTGCAGTGCCATGATATCTCCCAGCTAATTATTTTCTAGTTCTCCTGCGCCATCTTCTATTAACCAAGATGCTCCAGTTTCTACTTCTCAGAATGAACCGCTTCATATAACTTGATGTCAACACAGTCTCCACTACAAGTTGATATCCCCAGACGACCGTCTTCCGTACCTCGTTATACACAAGTGCATCCACGCTCACAACAATTCCCATTGCTCACTGACACATCCCATAAAGCCACAAGAAATGTAAGTATGTTATTCCCACAAGATACAACATCACATGTGTATCAAAGTATTGTACAGACAGCTTGAATAAATGCTGAGCCTGGCTACGAAGGGTCCGAACAAATGCGTGCAGAAAAAAAAATTAAAAAAAATCAATATATCAAAATTCTGAAAAAAATGTACATTGTATATCTGTATATACATTAATATGAAAAATTCCATGAATAAAGGTCTGATTTTACAGTACCACTTTCGTAACTTAATTTCTTCCTTCAACACGATAATAATTGCTTGGCACACCTTTGTCACAATCTTAGAATTGACTGAACTTGAAATCTTGAACAAAAAATTACGACTTCTGTAGCTATCACCAGTAGCTAGAAATCTTAAAGGTACAGCTAGGCGTACATTGGCTGGTATCGGTATTCTCCATTTAGTTTATTTGTTTTTTCAAGCATTGGTTTAATTTTGCCAAGTATGTAATCAAAATCTGTTAGTGACATTCTACAAAAGTTCGAGAATTCTCCAGTTTCTTCGCAGAGCATATCTAGAAACATATTTTCCATGCTTTCTCTAAAAAATATAACATAAAAACAAAGTTTAATTGTACAAAAAGTAAAATAATTATACGTCAATATTTTCGCAAAATGGTTTCTACTTACATAGTTCTAAGTGAGGTACCGCAAAGGTGAGTATATCTGTATGAAAAATTGAAAAACAATGTGTACAAATCGATCTCCAAAATAAATCAATACGATCGACGACGTTCTTGGCTTATTTTTTAAGGTTATGATATGTTTATGGTTTTCATTTGGTTATCCAACTCGCTGTAAAGTTTTCCCATTTCGCCGTGGAGTTCATTCATTTTGTTTTTCATGAGACGCTCACCTTTTTCTCGAAAACGAAAGTTTCAAGGTCGTCTCCATTATCGATTAAATATTCCTCCACACGTTTCTGCAGCACTGTGTTCGCGTTTCGAGTTCTCTATCCTCCAACTCACGTTTGAGGTCCGTCACTTTTAAATCGCGTAATTTCCTCATTGTCCTTAATTTATTTAACTAATTAATCCGCACTCTGACACCACTGTAACGTTTTTACTATTCACTAAAACTAAAACACTATGCGAGATGTCCTAATTAATTTACTTCCACAAAACACAACAACTTATGATCTAACACTTAATACTTAATTTATGTTTCACACACAGATGTTTATTTATTTAGCGCGCGGTTACTCGTTCCTCGCCCGAATATTTACACTGCCGATTCTTCAACTGCCTACGTCGGGCCCCGTGTTTCCCTTATATGTCTAGTCACATCGCTTTCGAGAACATTCCGGATGGTTGCTGAAACATTCTGGTCGTTTCGGAAGATGACTCTCGAATTCGAGGAAGTCGTTATCGCATCGAAGCTCCTCTACTCTTCTCGTCTGTTCGGACCGTCCTTTCTCAGGATCACGAATTCGGCGAACTTGGGTAGCTCCAGGCGTGTTTATCTTGCGGCAAGCCGTTTAGTTACAATAAATTACTACCGTTTAAGGGAATTTCTGTTGAACATGTTGGAAAAGCACATGGTGTGGACCTGTCAACTGTTTTCTGGAAGGACAACAAGAACGTGCGTTTGGTGTCCACATATGTCGGCGCGCTGCCCTTAAAAAGTTCTTTCCAGGATAGGCAGCCGTCAAAGGCAACCAGATTTGATCGATCTGCGAAAGGGTACGTGGAAATTGACTGCCCCACCATCATTTGTGAATATAATTACCACATGGGCGGAGTTGACCTAATGGATGGTTTACTTGGAAAATACCATATTCGCCTAAAGACTCGCAAATGGACATCGCATTTATTTTACCATTTCATTGATATGGCTATGGTAAATGCTTATCTCCAGCATAAACGAATCCATAATAAATCGCCTCCTCTACCGGTGTTTCGAGCGCAAGTAGCTGCTGTACTCTGCGTTGACGACACTGACAAAAATCGTCCAGGCAGATCAATGCAAGAACCCATAGTGAAGGCTATTTATAAAACATATATTCCAGAGCCAGATATCCGCTTTTATGGTTTGAACCACATGCCAGACTTTTTAGACAGAAGTGGCAAAAGGATGTGTAAGAACAAGGGGTGCAAATCTGAAACTCAGTTTATTTGTACCAAATGCAATTTGAATATATGCCTTTCTTCTAATAAAAAGTGTTTTCAAGAATTTCACACAAAATAAAACATGTAACATAGCTTTTGGTTTTGACACGTAATATATTTTTGTATTATCTTGGCTAATTCGCTTTTTTTACCCGTCTCTTTTTAGTTATTCCAATGGGCAGGTCCGCCTCAAGGCGGGATGACTATTTTCATCCCCAATCCCCTCAATCATCGATCATAATGAAAAAATAAGACTAGAATATGTTTTCTTAACTATAATTTCACACTATTATAAATTTTTTAGATTAAATCAAAATTGGCTTGTTAGAGGGTTTTAATATCAAAGATCTTTTCTCGACTTATCTTTATCACTGGGCAATTTACAATTTGGAATTCGGCCAGAGCGAATTGTCCCCAATGCATAAATGCCCCGACTTCTAAGATAAATAAGTAGTGGCAGTGTCGTATAAAAATTGGTGAAGTATTCGATATGATTGACAAAGTTTGATATTGTTTGAGATAAACGCACAACAACATTTGTTGCTGGTCCTAGATCGGGCATGTTGGGTAAAATTACATTGCTTCCGGCACCAGTGAAGATTTCAAAGCTATTAGAATATCCAGAGCTACCACAGAGGACAAATAGCTTGAATCCTCATTTATGAGGCTTTGCCGGTATGTATTGTCGTAGTGTCATTTTTGTCGCACACATTTGCTCATCCACGCATGAATGAGACAGTTTTGGAACTTTTTCAAATCGTGCATTCAAATGTTCCACCAAGGGTTGAACCTTATATAAAGGATCAAATCCGGGCTTACCCCGCTTTTTCTCTTTAGATTTGTTGTTCAAGTGAAGATATTTGCGGATCATAAAGAATAGTTTAGACGTCATTTCTGTGCGAATTGATTCAAACGAATGACGACTCGAGTATTCTGCTGCATTTGGGTAACGATATATCGACATATATATGAATACGCCAATGTATTTTCGGATTTCATCAGCTGTCGTAACAAATGATGTAATGTTTTGCTGTCGAGCGGATAAATTCGTCTGTTCAGAAATATTTTCTAGAAACTCTCGTAAAAAAGTGAGCGAAACATTGGTATGGAATTTCCAAATTCTTGAAACTTTCTGAGACCTCCGTGCTTCCACGAAATACCACTTCATTTTTATGCAGTTGCAAATATTTTTTTCGCCAGCGTATTTCTTTACATTCTTTTGATTGCGCCACAAGTTCATTTGCATTTCCCATGAAGGCTCAGAAACATCAGCCCCTTCTTCAAATTCTGGCAAAGGAGAACTTGGCCTTTTTTTGTGCCGTTGAGTAGCAAACGATTTTTCTAGAGTCGGCGTAGATGGATTCGTTAAAACTGAAGAATCTATTTGTGGTTCATCCATTTTAGACTCCTTTGATGTTGATGGCTGTGGTGTACTGGGCTGTGCTACAGCTTCTTGAGACTCAATGTAGAATATTCAGGAACACTGTCATTGCAATTATTTATTGGATCTTCCAGCCAAAAATCCGGATCGGCAATACTGTCATCGTCATCAAAATCGTGTTCAAGCTCATCATCTTCAACGTCGGTGTCATTTTCTTAGACTACATTTTCCAATATTTAAAATAATTCGTCAGAGGACATTTTAGATAAGTCATACACTTGTTTAGTATCCACACCTCCATGTTCTCCTTTCTCTCTCGACGTCATATCAAGATAGAAAATGATCATTATAACAAGAAAGGGAACGTTTACGTATATTGAATGAATGTCACATAAACAGGCAGGTCCGCCTTTAGGCTGGATGAGGTTATCAGTGCTTATGACCAAAATCACATAAAAATCTTTTTTCAACAACACTTCAATATCAAATAGTACATTACACCCACTCGCCTGAAAAAATTTCAGCTTGATCGCACATGAAGTATTTATGTTATTACACACAAAATAACGTTCTTTGCACAATAATAATTATTCGCTACATTTACATTGACTGTTGACACCAGACTGACTGTGAAACGTAAACACCTGCAACAGAAGCCGCTGTTAGCGCTTCAGCACAGCTAATATGTTTAGACTAAAGGCAGGATTGCCACGTTACGTCAAAAAAATTTCAATGGATCCTTTAAACGAAATTTGAATTATGGCCGCCATAAGGCGAGGTTGCCGACTAGAGGGTTAATTACTTTCCTTGGTTAGGATCTTTGATCCATTGAAATGGGACAGTGAAAATGGGACTTCATTGAAATCGGGACAGTGTCCTGTCTTGTCTACATGTTGGGACAAGGCACAGGCGTCCTTCCTTCTTGATATGTCACTTTTGTGTTATGTTATTCTGTCTTTAAAGTTACGAGAGGTCATTCCAATGAATCCTTTCTCACAATCTGAGCAATCAATTCTATAAACTACGATGGTTTGATCTAACTTCTTAGTACTATCTTTAAGTTTAGTGAAGAGGGAGTAAATTTTTTTAACCGCTCTAGTTGCCAAAATGATATTTTCTTCAGGTCTTAATACCCTTTTTAAAGATTTGGTCAAGTAAGATATATTAGGAAGTGAGAAGAATCTCTTACTCAATACTGAAATCTCATCGTTAACTGTTACAGGAGGAGTCTCATCAAGGATTGGCTGTACACTTTTAACGCCTGCACGATTATCAACTGTTGTGTTGGAGTTCAGTAATTATTTTATTTAGGAGCTGGGTAGGGTAAGAATTATCTTTTAATAGGTCGAACAATAGTTTTAGGTTCTTTATTTTTAGAGAGGGGTGTGAAATCTTGGTTATCCTATTCTTCCAACCCAGGACCAAGTTAACTTTCTAACACATATTATGATCGGAAAGAAAGTTCATATATCTGCCACTATGTGAATGTTTCCTATACCAATCTAAAATGAAAGTGTTTTCATTGTTTCTGTTGAGTTTAATGTTAAGGAAGGGTACACTACTGTTTTTTTACTTTCCTATGGTGAACTATAAGTGATTGTTATATTTATTAAAGTATTTCAAGATGTCTTTCTCTTTACCCACTGGTACTGTAGTTATTATATCGTCTACAAACTTCTTCAAAAAAGGTATGTAACGCCGTAACGTATTTTCATACAGGGACGTACTATGAAACGGTAACGTGCCACCAGCCCAGAAATTATTTATTTAAGATGTCGCTCTGAACGGACGACACTGTTTTAAGCCCAGCGGAGACAAGGATTTTAACCAACCTCTACGGGATCGCGAGTCTCAGTGCTTCGCAAATGCACGCCTGTCGATTTCAGTGGGGATTTGGTAGCAATAGAATACCCAAGTGTTGCGTTTAAATAAAATTAAGTTCTATTGTCTAAATAAAATTTATGACAACAGTGAGCGAAAAATGAATTAACCAAATCATACAAACATAAAAATACGCATATTACTCTTACAACAGTGCGTACAAGATATTTCCCCAACGATCTAAAACCAAATAAATTTAACCCTATTTGGGAAAGTCCTCTACCCTGTATTTAGGTCAATATTTGACTCTAAACTATTCTTACTTCCAAAGCTCTAGTTTTACTCCTGACTGAAACTCAATAAAATTACCAAACTGTGAATTACCAAGAAATTTACGTAGTTGCGCGTTAAAATCTCAGAGTTTAAACCTGGATACGCAATAACCACGATAACAAAAGTTGAACTAACCACTTTTTGTAGTTTGCAGCTTCTTGGATTTCTTTTCTTTCAACATTCTTGGTGTATATGTAGATCACTTCACTGTCACAATTGTTGATGTGCTTTTCTTTCACGTAATTAGCAGCATCGTCTTTGGCAGTTAATGGATCACCTGCATGAATATGCTATCAGAAATGTTCCTAAATCAATCCGTTTACTATTTCATACCTAATGTAGGATCTTCCAGCACGTTCACTTTTATGACGTCTTTTACATTTTCGTCAAGCACATCGACAATATCAGCATCTAGAAGAAAAACAGCTATTTTATGTTCTCTCACTGGCACAAGTAACTGTAATACAAACCTTTCTCATAGTCATTGTCACAGACTGAGGGTAATCCAGTGACTCTTTCAGCCAAAACGGTGTATATTCTTATATCAGTTGGTGTCTCCACAGGGGTCCTACTTTCGCCGCCGCCTGTACCTTTTAGGTACTTCTTGTCCTCCGCATGAGCCTGAAGTGCCATTTTTTATGTTGCACCATTTTTCGCGCAGGACCTTAACGGAACGAAATGCAGAACTCCCACAAATTCCGTTAAATTCTAACTTCCTCCCACGCTTTGTTTTCAATTTTGTGACTTACAACGCCTGTCTTTTTATTTACAATGATTTTTTTTCGTTTCTCAACGATCTGCACTAAAATTTGGACCTCTTCATCGGTAAAATTCTTTGCACGAACTGAAACTGTACTCAAACTCATTTTTAAGTTTCAAGTAAACAACGCGCAAAACAGACTTCACACATAAACAAATATATCAATTTCTCAAAACAAAAATTGTTTAAATGGGCATAGAACGACACTACGTAGAGTAAAGCGGTCGCAGAATATAACCGGGAAGTACCAACTTAAAAAGAAATGTGTTAGCAGATCCCGGTTAACGTCACCTGGATTTGTACACTGAACAACACCTACAAGATTAACCCAGGTCTCTTATGCGGTTTACAGTAGAACCTGTTTTACTAACCCAAAAGTTAACCGTCAACTGAGCAACCGGGGCTAAGAGTACTACCAAATCGAACCTTGCGTTTCTGAGATAGAGGTAAACCCGGTTTTTTGCCTAAAACTCAAAAACTATGCGTTATTATTAAATATTTTATGGAAGATGTTTTGTACGGAATTAAATTTCCTATCGAAACGACGTTTTTTAAAGTCCAAATTGTTTTTCCTAACAAAATAAATATACTATTAGTATTATATAGTAGTATCTATTATTAGTATATATATATATATATATATATATATATATATATATATATATATATATATATATATATATATATATATATATTGGTCAGTTCCCCTCCTCATTTTCACTCTCTTCCGCCTCATTTGGACTATCTGTATATATGAAAAAACGAATCAAATATAATTTGAATGGAAATGAAAGACAGCAGGTACAATATAAGTTTGCCAAAAAATTTCAAAGGTGATCCCAAAAATTATATGATGTTATCATCTTTCGAAATACCAAATAAGATACCAAAATTTGAAAAATCCATGGTTGTAAGTTGACCGTAAAGAAAATCGTAACCAAACCAAAAGTTTAGCTATTGAAACTATTTCATTTCGAAAAAAATTTTAGTTATGATTTTCTTCCTGCTAAAACTCCCAATTACCAATCTACATAGCTAAAAAGAAAACACCAATGAATTTTCTGCTTTAAACGATAACTAATACACCTAGGAATTTTTTAGCAACTCTGTTTATAACAAAAACATGTCACGTATGTACCATCATTAATTGTTTAAATTTCAAAATCAATACTGTGTTTCATAATTGGATTACCATATTAATCATAATACAAATTGATATTACTTAATTATTATTTGACTAAACTGTACCTTTTAAGTTAATCTGATCTAAACTTTTTCCTGCGGAATTTATTAACTTGTCCCCACAGTATTAGGATTATACAGTAGTGACACTCCCCGTCGGCCCTTTTCATCTCTTCGGGTATATTTCGGTGACCTTGAAGGGTGAACGATTACTCTTCAAGAGTAATTAACCTAGGCTGAATTTCCCCAATGTGCGAAGTAACGCGTCAGGGCCGTATTTAATATTTTATAATCAGTTTTATATTTGTTTTCAATAAAACTAGACAGTTGTTTTTCTGTACATAACATTTTTTAGTGAAATAACTATTAAATCTTATTTATTAAAAAAAACATTGATACATTGAACTAAAATAGTTACATTTATTGAAATCAAATATTTTACATTACAATACACTCAAAAACATGTCACGTATGTACCATCATTAATTGTCGGTATTAATGCGATAGCAAGATAAAATATATCGATTAACCCTAAAGTTAATAACTCCTATAATTACATATGTCTCAAAATTAATATATTTTTTTGTATTTCATACCTTTAAAATTTCTGTTTATATTTTTAATGGAAAAATAAAACCTTACTTTAATATACAGCTTTAATACATAACCGTAAGGAAAATTTTCGCAAGGATGTTTGTATTTGATGTCTGTACACAGTTCCATATAACTTTTTATTACATTTTTCTTAATTAATAAATGTTCAAATTGAAATTGAAATATAATTTCAATTAATGATATGTAAGTTAGAAAGTCATCATAAGGCATATTTAAATTGCCAAACAGATTTTGATCAGAGCTTTCATAAGCTTTGTGATAACAATATAAAGAGGAATCATCTAAAGTATCGTAACATGTGGCATAATTTTTACGTGTCGCAACTACGTACATTTAAGTTTTTTTTTTCATTAAAAAACCACAAATATGTCTTGTAAAGTTTTTTTCCAACATATTATCAGTACGGTAACCTGTATCAACAATAATTTTCGGAATGTCTTCAATCTGGCAAGGGATATTTACAGGATTATTTATATTCTCTATGTCAGAAAGCGCAAGTAAAATGCTGTCAGTATCCCAACAGATTACGTAGAATTTTACCGATTTAAGAGGGCTAAGAGCGTACCCATTATGATCAAAAAAGGCAAGTGTATCTGCTCGCTGCACCCTCCTATAAATTAATATTAATAAATAAACCCACATTTCGAAAAGAACGAAGCACTCCTGACTAAAGGACCGCCACTGCCTTTTCAATGCTTACCGTACCCTTACGAACCTCCACTGTATAATGCGCGCCAGAGATTGCGCCTAGCAAATTTTTAATCCGAGCTTCCCTACTGTCTATACTGTGCTTGTCCCCTTTCAACTGCAATTAATAACCGGCTCACTTTGGTTAATTCGACAGCGCTCTCGTGAAGCCTGTAGAATTCCAATTTCATGTCCAAGATGTCTCGCAAGCCAATCATAGTCATTCTTGGATAAATTAAAGATTTTACATACTGTAGCAGTATATTTACGCAGTTTAGTGCTGGTTATATTTTCTCGATTTTCTAGGCCAGCATCAACACATGCTCTTCTTAAACACTCATGGCTCGTATTTGCCGTAGAGCAAATATGAAAGGATTTTCATTGCTAATATCAATTATAAGTCGTACTTCATTAATTTTATCAACTGACGCCTTCACATCTTGTGATAAAACAACTGACACTTTTTTCCACGCTCACCGATTACTTCTGCTAATGTGAGTTGATCTGCTAGTTTTCTTTTTCAAAATAGGGTCAGGGGTTTTTCCGTTTTTCAGTAGACTGATCAGACCATTGCAGCCTAGAAGAATACTCGAAAAGTTACATCCGTGCTGCTTCCCCGGATCTTCTTTTATAGAAAAGGATTATCTTGCTGAGTGTCAAAGAGGCTAGAAGAGACCACTCATTTGTCGAGAGATCTTGTGAAAGGGATGATGTGCGCACCTTAACCATTTCAATATTAAAGTATTGACTAATTTTGATCGGATCACTTGTTAATGGCAGCAGTTGTGTGGCATTTACTTTTCTATTGTAAAGAGTGGTTATCGTATTAGAGCATATTCTTGTACTCCATTCTAATTCCATAAGATTTAAAAAAAAACAAGCAAAGCTTGATTTCCTGATAGGTTACCAGCTCGTAAGCAGCTAGCACGTTTTATTCCAGCACATTTTCTCAAAGCGTACCCAATTTCCAATGCTAGTGATGGCGTTTTGAACTCAGGCCTTAGTGCTACATTTTGATGAGTCTCACATAAGAATTTTGTGGCATGAATAATTGAATCAAACATTTGTGGTTGAAAAAAGTCCGATAAACCGTCCTTGGTTTTCCCCAGTTCGCGTAACTTTAAAGTCATACGTGCGAGTTGTCTCATATTTTGCCTTATGAGTTCACATTGCGTTGTCCATATTTCTCAAACATCATAGCTCCGTATCTCTGGATTAATAAATCTTCCTTACAATACGGACCAATTTCATCATCTTTAACGTTACATAATACATGTGAAACATAATCTCTTGAAATGTCTCTACCAAAAGCATCGTTCAACAATGCATCACTTTAACCAATGACGTGCCGAGAGCTCGTTTCACCTTTTTCACATTTTGTCTTACAGTTGTTTTCAATGTGAAACCATAAGTTGTTTTTCATCATAAGTCCCAAACAAAGGGGGCAAGGTCCAAAATCGCCTGCGTTTAATGATTTTACTTCGTTTTCGGTGGGACGTCTGACCAAAATCAAGTCGCCCCTTCCATAAGACATTACTTCAGTATTATGATAGAAATTACCCACTCTAATTAGGTTAGCGAACCCATCTCTCCTTTCTTTTGAATGTTTTGGCATTGCTAATAATTTAGCGACTTCAGGCTCCTTCCCATATAAGAGTTCAAAATGTCGAGTAGCATTTTGTACTACGCTTTGACAGAGTAGCACGCTTGAGCTTTATTTCGGACAAGTTTACCTGCATTTCCAACTGCTGTGGGTACTACAACGTTGTGAGTACCAATATGACAAAAATTGTTTGAAGTAATTGCAGTGTCAAATGTAGACGTTGTGAAATGTGGACTTTTGTTGAACTTTGTTGTTGTTACTTGTTTTGGCATGTTCCAATTTTTTTTTTATTTGTCGCCGGTGTGGAAGGTAGACTTGGACTTGAACTGGAAATTTTCTTTTTATTTGTCTTATTAGTTGTAGTATTAATAGTACTTGTGCTAACTGCTTTAATTATTTCGGAGGTTTTGAAATTTTATTTTTCTTTTTCTTCTTGGTCATATTTTTTATTTTTTGTTCACTCTCACTTGACTCAAAGTCATCTTCATCTGATGCCAAATATTCACTTCCACTTGTCTTACTTTCATCATCGGAAGATTCTGGTTTGAAAATGTGTGATACAGGAGGAGCGTTTACGTGTATTGTAGATTAATTTTCTTTTGTTTCAGTATGAATTACTGTCCCATTGATTTTATTAGGTGAGTCGAAGGTGGAAGTTACCTCCACACAAAAATAATTTGAATTATTCTGTTCTTCAGTAACCGTTAGTGAAGCGAATGGACTACATTGTGTAGAAGTTTCATTAATCGCCGATGATGATTTGGATTCACTATCCATTAAGTGTGAATGATAATCTGTAGAGAAGAAAAAAATCTGTACGATATTTAAACTGGAGTGTAAAAAATAATATGGTATAATAACATGGCATAATAACATGGTTTTCAAGCCTTGTGACATATTTTTAAATTTTGGCTTCCTGATAACGTTTTTAGATATTGTTATATCGTATACATACGTATTCTTGATGTTCATCGGTGAGCTTTGTTACTTTTCCCACACATTTAAATAAATACGGGGTGATTTTTGAAAACTATCCAACCCAAATATCTCGAAACCTGAGCAAAATTAGAAAAAAAAAATGTTTCAGACAAAAGTAATAGGGTTCGGAGGGGGACATATGTTAGGGCCCTCGAATATGACCTTGAGGTCAATTTTCAAACTCAAACGAAGATCAACTTTGATTTCTTACATTGGAACTCCCATTTTTAATCCAGGATCGTATTCTGCGGGAAAAAATACAAACTTTTTGTATGAATTTTATATAAGAATATGCATTTTTTTAATTAAGAGGTGCAAAACCGCCCCCGCGATAAAGCTTGTTAGCTGCATAAAAAGTGAAAGAGATAGGGTATTATAAATTCTTATACTGAAAGTGGGATAAATTTATTGAGAATGAGGCAACTAGTTATTTGAGAGAGGTAATGGACATATCCGAGTTATGGGATATGTATAGCATCCATCGATTGTCCTTACTTGGACTACTCGTACTCGACCGACGTACAATTCTTCCGAGAAACCATTTGAGGGGAGAAGAATTTTCTTTCTTTATCAAGACCATCTGGTTCTCTTCCAGATTAGTATGCGTTCGAAACCATTTAGACCTATTTTGTAAACGATTTAAATAGTCTAAAAACCAGCGTTTCCAGAATTTTTGCTGTATTTGTGAGCATCGTTTCCATCTAGACACCCGATTTTCATTTCGATGAGCTACTTCCTTTTCGGGGAAGGAAGTGAGACTAGCACCAATTAAAAAATGACCAGGAGTGAGAGAGTGATAATCAGAGGGATCACTAGAGAGTGAACATAGAGGATAAGAGTTTAGAATAGCCTCGATTTGACTTAGTGCGGTGTAGAGCTCTTCGAAGGTGTGTTGAGAGTTTCCCGCCATCCGTACCATATGATATTTTACGCTTTTTATATCGGCTTCCCAGATCGCCCCAATGAGACGATCTGGGGGATATGAACTTCCACTCAACATGGTTCAAGACCAAGTAATCGTGAATAGAGTCATAAGTACCTTTATTTAAAAAAATGAATTTAGCTCTCGTAACTGATTACGTGCGCCAACGAAATTCGTTCCGTCATCGCTATATATAATAGATGGGTTGCCTCTTCGAGCTATGAATCTTTTAAGAGTTAAAATAAACGATTCAGTCGAGAGACTGGAAACCAATTCTACATGCACTGCTTGAGTAGCCATACAAACAAATGGAGCCATGTGAAACTTTGTCAGTGGAGCTTTTCTGAGCTTCGATGATCTTATTAAAAGGGACCTCCAAAATCTACTCCTGTCTTTGAATAAGGTCTTGACATTTGAACTCTATCCTTAGGTAAACTAGTCTGTAAACTAAAATGATTTGTTCAGCTACTTGAGCATTAAACCGGAAACACGTATGACAGTTTCTAATAATGCGCTTTATTTCCCCAAGCCCATTTAGCGGCTGAAATTTGAGACGAAAGTTTGAAAGAACATTTTGAGCCCCGGCGTGTCCAAGGCGTTTATTTTCCTGGTGGAGCATTAGTTTTACCACATTATCCTTAGAGGTAAGGAGTAATGGGTGTTTTTGTGCATAAGGTATCCATGAGAAGCCTCACCTGAACTGGCTGACCTAGTCTATTATACAAGGTTGCTTGAACTGTCGCCAGGAGAACATACGAGTTTTTCCTTGGAAACGTACACGTACTAGATGCATGGACATGGGACGAGGGTGGTCTTTCTGAGTTATATCCAGAGATTTGGAGCAATGTGTACAGGTTCGAGTTGAACCGCAACGTGATACTGAATGTCTGCTTCCCAAACAATTAGTACACATTTCTTTAGAGCGAATGAATTTAAATCTATCAGCGGGCGATATTGCAATAAAATCTTTTCAAGAGTAAATTTTGTGATTGTTGTCCTTGCAAAAAATACAGACAGCAGTTAAATGTTTCGCGTTAGTATTATTAGCGTAATCTGCAACGGGCATCGGATACTGCTTGAAGTACAATAGAATGGAAGTGTTTATAATTCCAAAACATTGAGCCTGAATCTGGGGGAGCGCGAATTCTTATGTGCTTTCCGTCGATACACCCGATGCAATTAGGAAAATTCCATCTTCGAAAAGTCATTTGCAATTGACAGATGTTTTTCAGTTGTCGTGAATGGCATATGTTCCTGGTAAAATTCGTCCCATAGGGCTTGGCAAATTTCATAAATTATTTTTCTTATTGTCGTGTGCGACATTCTGAATGAAAATGATAGTGATCGAAATGCCATTCCGGTTGACAAGTATCTGAAAATTATAAGAATTGTTTCAATTACTCCTTATTTTTAAGTTATAAAATAGATTATGAAGTTAATTATTCTTTCAGCTGCAGCAGTAAAGACTAAATGGAGGACCATGAGAGATAATTTTCGCAAAGAACTTCATAAAATGCAAGGTCATTCTGGAGCCGAAGAAGGAAGAAAACCTAATTGGATTTATTTCGAGGCTATGTCATTTCTGACCGATACGGTAACAAATAGACCCTCAAGTGGTAATATATCAATGACCGAACAAAATAGCGTAATGCAGTCACAGGATGATACAGTTTCGGACCAGTCAGAAGAAGTAGTTCGCAATGAAGAGGAAACAATTAATGATCCTAACGGAGATGAAGAAGAAATAGATGAAGACGAAAACAGAAATGAAGAAGGAAGAGATGAACAAAGTCAAAATTTTCGCACCCCCAGAGGTGAAAAAAGAGTTAATGTGGAAAAACTTGCTTTCCAGTCAAAAAAGAAAAAAAAAACCAACAAATATATATGAACGACTTTTAGCTGTAGAAGATCAGAAATTAGATAAATTGGCTTCGATGTGTTCAAAACCTTATAAAGATAATACAGTGGACAGTGACTATATGTTTCTAATGAGCTTGCTCCCTCAAGTGAAGAGTCTACCACCTCTGAGGAATATGCGCCTGCGACACAAAATTCAAGAACTGTTCATAAACTATATGATTCAAGCTTCAACCAATACAGCTGGGCGAGATGCGGCTGAGTCTCCGCAAATGTCATCATCAGAAACTTACCCTTCTTCATCTAATACCACATTTTTATATCCCTCACAGCCATCATCATCAGCGATACCTCAAAATAATAACACAACGGTGGAAAATGTCACTCAAAATCCAATTCAATGATTAAACCAACCGTCACATGATACAGAATCAGGCCTCATTCAAAGATATTTTCATACATTCACCTACATTTTGTATTCGCAATTAATAAATACCCACCTTAAAGTTAATGTCTGCTTTTCTCTGGGTCCAATGCATTCCCGAAAGTTAGAATATTTTTGAATTCTAGCTTTATTTTTATTTAGGATATAGTCAAACGTTTATCAAGTCATTCGAAAATATTAAAAAAACTTTGCCGGTTGCTGTTTTAATTTATCAAAAAGTTTCACGTATTCACTTTCTTCAGCTCTTCTTGCATATAAATCATTTATCCAATATTTTCTTCTTTTCATAATTAGATATTTCAAAATACTGTTCTCTCACAGCATCAAAGTAGTGGTGTCCATTTTGACAAACTTACACTGAACACGCATCTAATATAACCACTTTGGCAAAATAGTCGTGCGACTACTTTCCGTCCGAGCACGGACAGTAAAAAATCGCACGGACCCGCGTCCAATGTAACCTTCACCTTAGCCTCCTCACTTCGGTCGTGCGTCCGTGCGTCTGTGAATTTTAATTTAGCCTCCTCACGGCTGTGAGAGGCTAAATGTAAGGGGCTCGGGACTTAAGATGTTGATGTTATTATTAATGGACTGTATAATTGCTTGCATTAAGCCCCTTCACATGAAGCCCTAAAGGGGCGTACTTAAGGGCGCAAGCGGGAATCTAGCGTGAGGTTCTTAGTTTTCGGGTGAGACTTAGGCCTTGTTGGGTTAAGGTGAAATATCGTAATAAAGGCGCTCCGGGAACAACTCTCCGAGAACGCACTACCACGAACTACTACGTGCCGAAAGGGTGTTACTTCGCATAGATTCCTCGAGTGAAAAATCTGTGCAAAATTTGTCTTAGTAATAAGTCCTCTCCGAGAGCGACTCGTGGGGAGCGATTTACTATGATCGGGCATACACAAACCTACCCCAAGAATCCAGAGAGAGACAATATTTGCGTACTCACAGTTGATGTAACGGGCGATCGGTTACGGCGGAGTGTATTCTCCTTGCGAGTTATCACTCGCAAGGAGAATAACGTCGCGAGAGACGGTGAAACGGATACGCGACACTGCGGAAAATCTGTCGCAGCATTCTCGAAAAGCGGGCGGTCGGTACGACGTAAACTCTTTCGGAACTCTCGCGAAAGACGGACTGTGGGCACTGCAGAGACACGTTCGGAAAGACTCACGAAAAGCGAAGACTGCACCAGATGCCTTATCGGCCTGATTGAGGGGTACTCGAACCCCCCAGGCAGGAAAAGACTGGTGAATTATAACAGCGCCGACATACGAAAGAGAAAACAATTGCGACGTGTTTCGGAAGAAACTTCAGTGAAATGGGAAGATTGCTACAGTTTCCCATAGTGGAACGGAATTACCATATGTAGGGTTTCGGGTAGAGAGGGGGTTTCTTTACATCCCACTTTCTTTCTAAAGAAAAACAATAATTAAAATTATTAAAAAATAATTATTAAAAAATAATTAAAAATTAAAAATCAAAACGGCAGCGGCACTGGCGGGAGAGCCCGCCTATATTCCCGCAGCGGGAACAGAGGAGTACGGCGGGTCGCCGGCAGGTGTCCCTCTTGGCCGCACCTCCAGCATGTTTCGGAGGTGATGCTAACCGGGTCGGTGGCGGTAGGCTGCAACATAGCGCGGTCCCTCTCCACTTGGCTGTAGTCCTCCTCGCCCTGCCGGAATTCAGCCTTCAGTCGGTCCAGTGCCGCGAAAGCTGGGATTGTGTCGTGGGTGATCATCGGCATGAGGTCCCCTACGTAACCATTCTTCTTCTGCGGCAGCGTGGCGAAGAAGAGGAAACCCCTACGGTAGGCGGTCCGGAGGTTGCGGATGCCCTCTTCAGTAGCCGCCCACTCCCGCGCCAGATTCTGGTCGGTTTTTCGCCTCGGCAGCGAGGTTTGGACGGCCTATGATGCTAAAAAAAAAAGATAAGCAAAGCGTAATGGCGTTACGGAGGTTAGTCGGAAGGGTGTGTTAGTAGGGCCGGATGTCATGTCAGAAAGCTTTAGAAGGACAAGGTACTGAAACACAAAAATAATTTGAATAATAAAAAAATTTCAGCCCCATAGCTTTTAATTAACCAGCAATAAAATAAAATAAAATAAAATGAAATAAATTAGTTATGACGGCGGTCGGTAAGGTAGTGAGGTCCGAAGTATTGTCACTCGGACCCCATCTCCCCAGCTCGTGGGAAGTCGTATCCGGAATCTTCCCCCGGCTGTGCATTTGCCTTGACGGTCAGGTCGACCCGGGGATTGGGATACTCCCGGGGAGTTGTCCTCTCTTTGGGCATCTACAGAAAAGGGCTTTTAGTCTTTAATATGTACCCTTTAAGGCTTGCCCCGCTCTCGGATTTTAAATTGTAGACGACAGGGGAAAGTACTTTCACAACGGTATAAAGTCGGGAAAATCGTGGGCCTTGTTTGGCGACATACCCGCGGGCAGCATCGGAAAGTGTGCCTTTGCGTTTAATGACATTATCACCCAAATGGCATCGCCAGTCTCGGTGTCGGAGGTTATAGCGTTGACTTTGTCCGGTGAACGCTTTCGCGAGGTGGACACGGACGTGGTAGAAAATTTCTCGAAGCTTTCCCAAGCATCCAACCCTTGCGGTGATTTCGGTCGCAGTCGGCTCGGTAGGCGGAGCATCCTCTGGAGTTCGAAATAGTCGACGGGGTGGTTCTAGCTCACGACCGCGATTCAACATCGTCGGGGTAAATCCGGTCGATTCGTGTCGGGAGGTGTTAAGGGCGAACACTAACTCATGCAGATGCGTATCCCACTGGTGATGGTTGTTTTTGCTGAACTGCTCTATCTTCACCTTCAATGTAGGATTCATTCTTTCAACAGGGTTAGCTTGCGGATTGTATGGCGGTGTCGCGCGGTGTTGAATGTCCAGTTGCTTCAGGAGTTCCTGGAACGGCCGGCCGGTGTATTGAGTCCATTGTGGCTGAGCACGGTCCTAGGGCAACCGAAACGGGTTACCACCTCCTCGTAGAATGCCCTCGCAACATTCTGGTTGGTGGCGCTACGGATCGCTCTAGCCTGGACCCATTTGATAAAGCGGTCCTGGAACATGGTGATATACTGGTTGCCTTTCGCGGAGCGGGGCAACGGTCCCATTAGACCGGTGCATACGGTTTCCCACGGTTCCCGGAGGGTTGCATTAATCCTGGCGGTTTTTGCTGCGACACTTTGCGCCTCTGACAGAACTCACAACTCCTTACATATTTGGCAATGTCTCTGAACATTTCCGGCCAATGGTATCGGAGGGCGATTCGAGCGGTGGTCTTATCGATTCCCATGTGTCCAGCGGTAGGTTCACTGTGGTTTTCGGCCAAGACTTCGGTTCAGGACTCCCTCGGAACGCATAACTTCCAGGGATCCACCAATTCATGGTCGTTGTGGTCGTCACTGTCCCAGATATGTCGGTAAAGTCGTCCCTCCTTCTCGCAGTATTCCTGGTTGCTTTTGGGATTCGCACGGGCATCCTGCAACTTTCGGCTATACCAGGAACAAGCGGTCTTGTTCCACAACAAGAACGGATCGGATAGCGGAGCTCGAGATAGAGCATCGTGCACACGGTTCAGGTTAGGTGTAACCGTGTAAGACGACCGGATGGGCTGTCCAGCTTGTAGAGCCATTTTAAGGATTGATGATCGGTTTTAACGGCGAAGCGACTGCCTTTCAGGCGGCGGGTCCAAACTCCGCACCAACTACCTGGCTCAAAAGGGTTTGTGGTAAATTCCGCACTGTACCTGGGATTAGCCTTAAATGATAGAGGTAAATTCCGCACCAACTTCTTACTGTGAGATTGATAAGCGAGTACTACAAACTTATTAATAATAATTGGGGCATTATCCTGATAAATAATTATTTATTTATTTATTCAGTGGAGTAGGGAAATAAAAGATATGGTACAAAAAATTTATATTATATACAATAATGCACAACTAGTTATACAAAAATTTAATTCATGTACAATAAAAATAGTATACATATAATATCTACTTATACCTTATCTTTCTTACTGCTTATTAAAATATCCTATCCGTTTTACAAAATCTAACCGACTTATTTGATTACTTTCGTATTGGTGAATTTTATCAGTTAGAAACTGGGTTCTTCTGGTCACTCGATCTTTTATTCTCGTTGTTTCTTCAAGACTTTGTAATTTAAGATAAGTTTCTGTTTGACAATTATTTAAAATATGAATAAAGTTGTTTATATGTGGATGTGCTTGATAAAAATTCTTATTGAAAGCAGAATGGAACGATTCAAAACAATTTGTTTTTCGGTCCAATGTTCCTGTTAAATTTGCCCACAGCTTAGGTGGATTACGTAGCTTCCTCCGATATATATGTATCAATCAAATAATCCGAAAAAACAACTAATTTTTCACTATTTGGCCGAATACTGAACAAGTCAAATATGAAACAGTCAGAAACTTCTTCGGGGTTTAGAAAAGGCAAACCGAATATATAATTTAGCCATTTTCCTATTTCACTTTGAGCATCTTTATATTCCGTAACTAATCCAATTCCTTGTATCTTTCCAAACCAACTTAGGGCTAAATAAAACCTACAGCAAATAATTTCCATATTTGGTCATACAGCATCAATTGCCTTATAAATACTTTTTTCAAAATCTACTGTTATATATTTTGGACTAAAATTTATACCAATGTTAGAACATTCTTGTTTTATGAGTTGCAAGACATTTTTATAGGTTTCAGTTTGCTTGTCCTCACAAAATGCTAAAGGTATATAACGCCTGTTAAGTATGACATGAATTGTAATAATTGTTTGAAAAACTTTAAACAGTACTCAAAAGTACCATCTAGATAAACCTCTAGCCCTCAGCATTATTGCGGGGGTCAATTATTGATATCTTCTACCTGTTCGGGTTCGGTGCGGAATTTGGAAGAAGATTAACATTAGCAAATTGAGAAAAGGTTGAAAAGATTACTTAGTGCGGAATCTACCTACGCTCCTTTCAGGTAAGGTCGCATCTTCTCTACTCCCCATACCACTCTCGGTAACGGAGTAGGCTCGTTCGGCGTCATGGAGTGTCCTGCTTGCGTAAGCGATCACTCGTTCTCCTTGTTCAGTGTTTTGAGTCAGCACACTGCCTATCTGCAGGACAAACGGTCGAGTGAAGTCTGAATACATTAGTACGGGTGCTTCGGTTAAACTCTCCTTCAGGTGTCGGAAAGCATACTCCTGTTCCGTAGTCCATTTCCACTTTCTCCCTTTCTTCAACAGGATGCTGAGCGGTTGGGCGGTCTGGGAAAAATTCGGGACAAAGCGGCGGTACCAAGAAGCAACGTCTAAAAAGCGTCGGAGGTCTCGGACGTTCTGCGGCGGAGGAATCTTGAGAGATTTATTCTTCACTATTTCGTCTTTACTGGTGGCTGTCATTGTGTGTATTAATTTTCACGGATGGGGAAAACGGAAAAATATGAAATAGCAAAATAGAAAAAGAGTCAAATAGCCAAAGAGTCAAATAGTCAAATAGTCTAGTCCCTGCTCGGGCGCTAATTTCGTAACGTACTTTCCTCGGTAAGCGTGGTCGGCGGCGGCACGACGACTCTGGTGGAACTCTTCGCCATTTTTGGCGTTCCGGTTCGTTATCAGCAAACGCCTTCCCAACAATCAATGCACGAGGTAAGCAGATATTATCAACATTTTTTATCTGCACGGTACCACGCGTCGTTCGACATTCCTCCTCAAAAGCATTATGTTGAGTCCGGCTTCGCCCACGACCTTTCGGCATTCTAAGTGACAGCAGTTTCAATCAGAAAGTGTCTGTACTTAAACCTTCTGAATTCGACTGGAATATTTTTGAAATCATATCCCACACATCCTCCATTTTAAAATCTACTATATCCCGGAAATTCTTCCAGCCATCGCCTCGTTCGACAGATTTTCCGCAAAACGTAATACCGACTTTATCTGTTCCAGATAAGTGCGTGGTTGTATAATTCACCGCGTCTTCAATCGCTGCCCTAAACCGGGTCTCTATCTTTTCGTATTGGTTTTACTTTAAATTCCAGTTGACACCCCTGTAAATCAAAACGTGTTACCTTGACCATCTTATCGTGCATAACGGTAAACCTTGTAGACTGCATATTCGTGCAGAGAAACTATTGTATGAGACTGGATTGATGTCTATAGTTCGATACAGCAACTGAACTTACGAAAGCGATCTGCGGTATAATACCTACGGTACGCAGGAAAAAGTAGCACAACCCTGAAAACCGATTACCCAGTACCCAGTACCGGTACGAGAGTACTAAAGTATATCCCCCGACCTGCATCATTAAAACCGGTTTCCATTGTTTCGATACCGTAATTGTTTACTTTCGTTGTGAATTTTTATAAACACGCGGAAACTGAGAGTGAACGCTCCGAGAATATCTAAATATAGCGCGGTGACGTCACGCCTCGGAAGTCATCCCGATTGGACAGACTAGTTGAAACCTGCATGAAACTCGCAAGTCGTAGCACTCGTGGGGTCACCGGAGGGCGGGGTTTTCCTAGACATCGAAACCAGAGCCTGCGCACGAGAGCCTACCCTCCGAACATTAAATAAAAATAAAAGCTTTGATATTATTAAATTAAGATTTTCTGGGAATTTTGTACAAGTGCCTAATGGTGTTGGGTGGCTTATTATTATTATTAAACGCGAACCGTTTAAAATGTGCTCATCAAAGACACACCTGTTTAAGAACGCGGGTGTGTGCATATATATATTCCTGCAGCGAGGTCGCTGACAGCATTCCCTCAACATCATAACTCAATTTGCAAGTCCACCAACTATAAGTTGATTCGCGAGGACTTTCTTTATTACAGTTTAATTCGATTATTAGATTAAGAGAATCTTAACCCCAGCTAATTATGCGTGGGACCAAGATAATTTTGAAGCAGCTAGCGAATGTCAAATTTCTAGACTCCATTAATTATTTTCCTATGGCTCTATCCGCTCTTCCAAAAGCATTTGGTCTCGCAGACAAATTCAAGAAGGGATATTTTCCTCACTTATTCAATACCAAGCTCAATCAAACCTATTCCGGACCCCTGCCAGCCATCGAATATTACGATCCAGACGAAATGAAGCCGGATGCACGGCAAGAATTTATGAAATGGTATGAAGAGCATAAAGATGACAATTTCGCCACACAAAAAGAGCTCGTAGAATATTGTGAATCAGATGTGGCAATTTTAACCGAAGCCTGCTTGAAATTCCGCAAGATTATATTGGAAGAATGTAATGTATGTCCATTCACCGAGGCCTGTACCATAGCGAGCGTTTGTAATCTTGTATATAGACGTAATTTCCTTCCTTCACAAACGATCGGTATCATACCTAAGGGCGGATATAGGGCGACCGAAAACCAGTCTTCTGTAGCAGTAATGTGGCTGTTACAAGAAGAAGAAAAGAGGAATATAAAAATACAACACGCATACAACGGTAGAGAGGTTATTTTGCATGGATGCAAAGTTGACGGTTTCTGCAAAGAAACTAATCAAGTTTTCGAATTTCACGGCTGTTACTATCACGGACACTCAAAGTGCCTGCGCTACAACAGAACAAACCCTGTACACGAGGACCCTGAAGACACCTTAGAGAGGAGGTATGAAAGGACGATAGGGAAAACCGAAAGACTTCGTAGTTTCGGCTATCAAGTCATTGAGAAATGGCAATGTGAATTCACCAAACCGCATGTCGAATCAACACACCCATTATTAGTGAAACCCTTAAACCCTCGTGATGCGTTCTACGGAGGTCGAACTGGAAATTCGCACTCGCTCTACAAATGCAAGCAGGGAGAAAAAATTAATTACATCGACATTTGCTCCCTGTACCCGTGGGTGTGTAAGAATGGAGTGTTTCCTATCCATCACCCGAAATTATTTGTCGGGGAGGAAACTCTGAAAGTAGACTTACAGAAATCGAGTGGGTTCATAAATTGCACCATTTTACCTCCAGACGATCTCTATCACCCTGTGCTACCACAAAAAATGAATAAGAAACTTATGTTCGTGTTATGTAGAATGTGTGGTGAAACTTTAAATCAAGGCCCATGTACACACAATGAATCGGATCGAGCATTAACAGGCACATGGGTTATTGAAGAGGTCGTTAAAGCCCTGGACGTGGGTTATAAACTCCTCAAAATTCACGAGATTTGGCTGTATGAAGTGGAGCAATACGATAAGGTGAAGAAAACTGGAGGGTTGTTTACTACTATGATGAATAAATTTTTGAAACTAAAACAAGAAGCAAGTGGATTTCCCATACACTGCACCATCCAGGAAGAGAGGGAGCTTTACATCAAGACCTTCCTACAGCAAGAAGGTATACAGCTAGATTTTGCAGCGATTGAAAAAAATGCTGGGCTCAGAACACTAGCAAAATTAATTCTAAACAGTTTCTGGGGTAAATTCGGTCAAAGAGAGAATCAACCGAAAACAGTCGTAATAAATGACCCCGCGGAATGGTTTGCCATGCTAGTGGATCCTGCAATCACAGTGAATACGGCACTTCCCATTAATGAGTCTGTCTTATTAGTTAATTGGGAATATAAGGAAGACGCATCAGACAGTTTGTCTACAGTTAATGTAGCCATTGCATCTTATGTAACGGCTCAAGCTCGATTAAAGCTGTATTCATATCTTGAAAAACTTGAGGAAAGGGTTCTATATTACGATACGGATTCTATAATATACGTTTCTCGACCTGGAGACACCTGGGAACCGTCTGTAGGAGATTGCGTTGGAGATATGACTAACGAACTACCACCAGAAACCCATATCACAGAATTTGTATCAGGGGGTCCGAAAACCTATGCTTATAGACTAACATCAGGCCAGGAAATATGTAAATTAAAGGGAATTAGACTAAGCTGGAAAGCGAGTCAGATTGTAAATTTTCAAAGTGTGAAACAACAAATTTTACACAACGAAAAATCGTTAACCGTAACCAGCAGACAATTTCGTACAACCGAAGATCATCACGTCGTCACGAAACTGATAGAGAAAAGGTACAAGCCTACATCTTGTAAACGGCGTTTTACGACCAATTATTCCTCCTATCCGTATGGTCATAAACGCTGGCGGGAAGACAAATAATATAAATAATATAATATATATAATAATATAATAATAAAATTGTAATTTATGAATATCATTAATATTTTTTGTTACATTCATTCAGATACATTTTAAAATGATATCTAAACTATATATATCTATTTTTGTATTTTGTATGTATACGTTTTTAAACTACACATCTATTGTTAATTTATAATTATTATATTGTATATACAAATACCTATTGTGGAGCTTTTTAATTTCGAAATATAATACCTAGTTATGTAAGTCAGCGTTTGCATTATTTTCAATTCAGTTCAAACTTACACGTTTAATTTTCAATAAACGACATTTTAAGTCATTTTTAATTAGATACACAGAAAATAAATATTGTAATAGTTTGTAACTTATAGTGTGGGATACTACTTAAAATGTTCCTCTGACGAAACCCAATCTTTTTTTTTAAGCTATCATTGCATGGAGTGGTTTTCAAGAGAAATGACAAATGTAGCTATACTCATTCAATCGAAAATAAAAAAAACTATTGTCCCTGCTGTGGGTAAGCCTACAGGTGAAAAACTTGTTTGTCATATTTGTGAAAAGAAATTTACCCCTAATGACGCTATAATAAATAAACACGAGCACTTTTCCGACCGTATGCGTGGCTGGACCCGCCAATCTTGACTACACCTCTATTATTAATTTATAATTATTATATTAGGGGCCGTCCATAAATCACGTGATGCACCTAGGGGGGGAGGGGGTTACCTTTTTATCACGGTTTATCACGGAGGGGGGGTGGGGGTGTGTAATCGTATCACGTGATATTCAAAAATTGCCTGTATTTTTTCCAATACTACCTACCAACATTAAAGGAGAAATTTTGTTTATAACCCCTGCTGAATTCTCAAATGGACGTCGTTTAAATATTATTGCCTTTAAACTAGACTATTATTACGTTGTAAAATATAAATACCTATAAGTTCCAAACATTGAAAAGTTTATAAAAATTTAAAAATTTTAAATTTAGTACTATAATTAATTTTCCTCCTCTGTAATATAGAATAATTTCTTTTATCAAACAGAATAAAATTGGTATAATTTATTAAATTGGGGGGGGGGGGGATGTCAAAAATTATCACGTGATTCTTGGGGGGTTATTACGGTATATTACGGTTTATCACGGTGGGGGGGGGGGAGGGGGTTCAAAAAAGGGAAATTTAGCGTCACGTGATTTATGGACGGCCCCTTATGTAATATACAAGTATCTATTGTGGAACTTTTTAATTTCGAAATATAATACCTAGTTAAGTAAGTAAGCGTTTTAAGTAATTTTAATTAGGTACACAGAAAATAAATATATTAATAGTTTGATTACGAAACATTCTGTTGTTACAAACATATTTATTTCTAATATACGTCATTTCGCTTAAACATGGATATAGGTATAAGGTATAGGCGGTCTAATTGGTTCACTCAGATCTCCCGTCGAGATGTTAATGCCTCCATCTGAACACTTCTCACTTTGATATTTTAAAATTCGTCCAGTATTCATGGAGTATTGCTTACGTGCGAGCTTTATATGTTGTTCCCCGTTTTAAAGTATTTTCGAAAATAAATGCTATATTATCGAATACTAATACAAGTCCTAATAATTACACACACTTCCCCATTGCCGAAGACGAAGCAGAACTATCGTGACAAAGATCTACAAAAGAATGACAAAATTTCAAAAACGGGCCATTCTCGCGGCCTTTTAGTTTCGGCACGTTCACTGCGTAATTCGCTGCCATCTTACACAAGCTCCGTTATCACTCGGACGTATTCTGGGCCCATAACCTGATATAACTGATATAACTTGAGTTTATAACTGGGAAAGGAAATAACGGTCACTCAAAGTGTACGGCCATTACGCTACTCATTTATTATACTAGCACTTAACTACATTTGTGTTATATAGAGGGCGTTGTACATTTTAAATGCTTGGAACAATTAACATTAACAATCAGCGCTTCCAAGGACATTCTCTGTCTCTCCGGCGGCGCATTATCCCATTCCCTTCTTCTCAGATCTTTGTAAACTAAGGTTATCAAAGGTTCTTCGTTGTTGCTACCGTTCGGCGCCTGTCCCTTTGTTCGAGGTTACTTTTCTTGGAACTTCCATATTACACTACTAACTACTGGCAGTGTGTTCTCGCGGGCCTCGAGGAGAAATCGGTCTTCCTACCCCCAAATATTGACGGCGGCGTTTAAGGAGGAGTTCGCTCCCTGTGCAGTACGCTCTTATCTTCCAAGGACAATCCAGGTACAAAAACAGCAAGTTTCGAGTGTTACATGACTAATACTTGGGTATTCTAGAAATTTTCCCGAAATTTCGAATATAAGTAACTGTAACCGGAATTAGCCAAAAAAATAGTACCTTGTCGCAAAGTAGGTCAGTAATTATAAAATACTTATATTTACAAAAATGTTCCAAATCATATAGCAGTATATGGTGTGTTGTTGATACAATATACAAAATAATGTGCTTCATTTCTAACGATGTGTAAAATATTAAAACCTGTTATATCTTATGACAACACTCACAAATTTTTAGTTTTGGTAGCCTTGTGATGATATATAGGACGTACAAAGTTCAGGTCAATTTGGATTTATAACGTTGCAACTTAAGCACTTAAGGTTTAAAACAATTGTTGCAACATTTCGTGTAAAAGTGTAACGATGAGTATTAATAACAAAATATGGTAGAATGCATAATAAGCAATTGTGTGGTACGTTCGGATCGTCATAGTTTCTTCGGGGTTAATGAATAGTTAAGACGGAGTATTGTTCGACTGACAACGAATACGTGTGAAAAGGAAATAAACTATGTTTTTCGAAGGAATTAGCAAGAGTTAAATTTCTTCCTTTAACCCCATCAACAACGAGTTATCACAAGATATCACATGGCGATCCTGCCTATCGATACCAAGTAAAAGCTATCACATGGAGTAAGATGGGTTCGACTTCATCGAGAGAAGAGGTGATTATTGCGGAAGCTGGAAATAGCGGAGGTCAAACCAACAATGCTGGCTTAAGTAAACCAGTTGGGATATCTGCAAGAGAAGCTTTGGAGATTACCGTCATCGTGCTAGCAGTGGGCGTCATCATCCTGTTTTGTTACACTAGATGTAAGAAGAGGCTGGAGAAGAAGATACGCAGAGAAATTGCGGCGAGCCAGGAAATTGCCTAAGTGAGTGTGAAAGTTTGAAAAAAAAGGTGATTAAAGTGAAGTGGACGTAAAACGGTTATGCAAGATATCAGCGAATTTAAATACCTGTTAGAAGAGTTAAAAGTTTTCCATAGGAACTTGAAGAAAGATCCTGAACCGAGAAGAACAAATTTGAATAGTACACAACGTAAGTTAAATAAATTGAAAAAATTAGAAGTGAATTTTAAGAATTTGAAGGAACATGTTAATACTTTGCATTTAGACAGTAAGGTAAAACAAGAGATTCAAACTATTGCAGATTCAATTCAAAAATATATAGTAGCTATTAAAGAAAATTTAGAGAACAGAATTCAAAATTGCAAAGAACAAACAGTTGAAGAAGATACAGATTCAGAAAGTTCAGTTAATTCTTATTAATTAAAAATGGCAGAAAAATTTGATTTGAAGACTGCAACAGCTTTGATACCTATTACGGATGGTAGCGAAAAGTCTTATAGATGCAATTGAATTATATGATTCATTGTTAGATGATAATGGTAAAACATTTTTAAATAAATTCATTTTGAAAACTCGACTAACGGAGAGTGCAAAAATAAGGCTTATAAGATCCTATGAATCCAACAAAGATTTAATTGATGATTTAAAAAACACATTTCCTAACTAAAAAATCAGCCGCGACATTGTCAAAACAGTTATTTAATGCTAAACAAAATGGAAAATCTATAGAGAATTTTGGTAAATCAATCGAAGAATTGTTAGTAAATTTAACGATTACTCAAGCTAATGGAGATAACAGTTCGATGGAAATTTTGCGAAATGTTAATGAAAAAATTGCGATAAATGCATTTGCAAATGGGTTACAGAATAATGATTTAAAAACCATAGTCAAAGCGAGGAACTATACAAAATTGAGTGATGCGATTCAAGGTGCAAAAGATGAAGAGCAACCAACAGTTCATACATTTCATATAAGAGGACGCAATTCATTTAGGGGTACTTCGCAAAATCCTAGATTTGGTCATAATAATTATGGCTACAATACTCACCATAGAGGTACTGGGCATGGTAATAGAGGTAGACAAAGTACATATAATAACCATAATACAAGAGGAAATCATAGAGGTCGGTATCATAGAGGTAGCTATAGAGGTCATTTTAATAATCAGAATCAGTTTAATAATCAGCGATTCAAAGATCATAATGAACGAATTCACTTCATAGGAAACGAGACAAGTGAATTAAACAATGTAAGTAGTCAGTATAATTCTAGTAATTCTGGGACAGTGACTAACGATCCGTTTTTTCGAGTCCAATAGAAAGTTTATTTATTCAGCAAATGGATTAAATTTTGTTAGAATTAGGTATAAAGGAAATGGTTTCAATTTTCTTTTAGATACGGGGTCATCAGTTAGTATATTTTTTAAAGAGTATTTAACGAATGAAATAGTAAATAGTACGTAAAAAATACAAATAAACGGAATCACTGGGTCAACGAGGTCAAGTGGAACAGCTGACATTGAATTTTACATAAACGAGCAAAAAGTTATTCATAAATTTGTGCTTATGGACAAATTCGACGTTTCGGTGCAAGGTATACTTGGTTGTGATTTCTTTAATATATATTTTGCTTGTATTGATTACGAAAAATTTGAAGTTTCTTTTGTGGCTAAACAACTTAAAAATTGTTGTTCCAATTCTATCGGAACATAGTTTTAATATCACAGTACCCGCCAGATGCGAAACAATCAAATATTGTAAGATATCTGTAAAAGAAGAATGTGTAATTCTGCCTCAACAAGTATGTGAAGGCGTTTTTGTCGCTGGAACATTAGTAAAATCAGATAGTGAAAATAGGGTACCTATTAAAATATTAAATGTTAGGGATGAAACTGTACAACTAAAAAACTTTGAACCAAAATGGAAAAAACTTGATAACTATGATATTAGTGAAATAAAGTGTAGTAATAATCAATCAGTAAGCCGAGAAGAAATGTTGTTAAATTCATTAAATTTAAATTATTTGCAAAAGGAAGAGAAAACTTCGATAGAAAAAAAATTGTGTTAAATATAGTGACAATTTTCATCTAGAAAATGACCCATTAACTGTTACTAACATATATAAAGAACGAATAACATTGAAGAATCCTGACAAATCAGTGTATGTAAAACCATATAGATTACCGCACGCACAGAAGGAAGAAGTTCTTAGACAAATAGATAAAATGCTCAAAGGTGGTATAATAGAAGAAACAAAATAGAAATTTTCATCACCTATTTTGCTCATTCCTAAAGCCACAATAAGAGGAATTAAACGATTTCGTTTGGTTCAAGATTATCGCTTACTTAATAAAGAAATCGAGGATGATAAATTTCCTTTACCATGCATTACAGAAATTTTAGATTCATTAGGTGGAGCGATGTACTTTTCTCACTTAGATTTATCGCAAGGGTATTATCAGATAGAAATAGATAAAGCTAGTCGTCCCTGTACAGCATTTAGTACAGATAGAGGTCAATATCAGATGACGAGACTTCCACAAGGATTGAAGATTAGTCCAAGTTCATTCTCAAGGGCTATGACAATAGCAATGGCAGGTTTAAATTATGAAAGATGTTTTATTTATTTAGACGATTTAATAGTTTTTGGCAATAATTTAATAAATCATAATAAAAATTTAACCAGGGTATTTCAAAGACTCAGGGAAGTAAATTTAAAACTAAATCCGAATAAATGCGAATTCTTGAAAAAAGAAATCCTATATTTAGGCCATCAAATTTCAAATCAAGGAGTTTTACCAGACCCTTCTAAATTAGAAGCAATAAAAAATTATCCGATCCCAAAAGATTCCAATGAAACAAAAAGATTTGTTGCATTTGCAAATTATTATAGGAAATATGTAAAAAACTTTGCAAGTATTGCAGCTCCATTAAATAACTTGACAAGAAAAGGGGTGATTTTTCTGTGGACCCCAGAATGTCAAAATTCATTTGAAACTTTAAAACAATCTCTTCAAAACCCGCCTATTCTTCAATTTCCTGATTTTTCAGCTGATAATACATTTATTTTAAAAACGGATGCCTCAGGACTTGGCGTCGGAGGAGTATTATGTAATAACAACGATCATCCTATTGCGTATGCCAGCAGAGCCCTAAATAAAAGTGAAAAAAACTACCCCACCATTGAGAAAGAATTATTAGGTATATGTTGGGCAATTAAACACTTTAGACCTTATTTGTATGGAAGAAAATTTATCGTTCAGACGGATCATCGTCCATTAATTTATTTGTTCGGAATGACAAATCCGTCAAGTAGGTTAACAAAATTTAGGTTAGCACTGGAAGAATATGATTTTGTGGTACGGTATATTATAGGAAAAAGTAATGTCGTTGCAGGCGCACTGTTGCGTATTGAGATATCAGCAGACGAATTAAAAAATATGGTAAAACCAAGTAGCGAGGTTGTTTATGTTACCACTAGAGGCCAAAGTAAGATTAACAATTCAAAAAAAGGCTTATACACGGAAAACGAGGAAAGGACTGAACACCCAGGAATCGTCGAAGTGTTGAAACCAGCAAAAAATTCGTTTCAATTGCGTTCAGTATCTAATTCTGAATTTGAAAAAATGCAAAAAACCGGTAAAAGTGTAGTTATAGGGAATGTAATTAGTAAGCAAAATTCGCGAATTGTTTACTTAAATCAGGACACTCGATCATCGTTAGACTTAGGATCTACGTTGAGAGACCTGAAAATAATTAGGGATAAGTTCGATATTCCGGAATTCACAGTATTAAGAAAGGAAATTGACTTATATCCGATAAATGAAATAATAGCATTTCCCGACATGTTGAAGAAGTATAATATAAAGTTGTCTATTGTAAAAGATAAACTACTAATTTCAGAATTAGAGACTAGGCAGATTGTATTGAATGATTATCATATATTACCGACAGGAGGACATGCAGGAGTAAATACAATGTTTAACAATATAAAAAAGACATATTTTTGGCCAGGTTTGAGATATGATGTCGAAACATTTGTAAAAAAGTGTGATGAATGTCAACGGTATAAATTTTCTAGACCACATATTGAACCGATGAAAATAACACCTATTGCTAAATCAGCTTTTCAAAAAATCTATATAGATCTCGTAGGACCGTTAGAGGAAGACTTTTATAACAACAAGTATATTTTGACCATTCAGTGCGAATTAAGTAAGTTTGTTGAATGTTATCCTATTAATAATAAAGAGGCAAATACAGTCGCTAAATGTCTTGTAAATAACTTTATCTTGCGATACGGAATACCTAAAGAAATAGTAACGGATAGAGGAACCGAATTCATGTCAAATGTCTTTATTGAAACTTGTAAACTCTTGAACATCAATCAGTTAAAATCAACAGCTTACCATCACGAAACTTTGGGTTCTTTAGAAAACTCGCATAAAAACCTCGGAGCCTATTTGCGCATGCAAATTAATAAATATTCAGAAGCATGGAGTTCATGGGTGCCGTATTGGTGTTTCTCGTATAATAATACTGTACATACAGAAACCAAGTATACGCCCTATGAACTGGTCTTTGGTAAAATCGCAAGATTACCCTCGAACTTAACTGAAGAAATTGATCCAGTGTACAATTTTGATAATTATCCATTAGAGTTAAAATATAGGTTACAAACGGCATGTAGTGAAGCTAGAAATAATTTAAATGTATCAAAAGAAAAAAGAAAAACAAAATATGATAAAACATGTCATGTAGTTAATTTAACAGTAGGGGATAAAGTTTTAGTAAAAAATGATGCTGGGAGTAAAATGGAGCCAATTTATCAAGGTCCATTCATTGTGGTAGAAGATAGGTCTCCAAATGTAGTGATAAGGGTAAATAATAATTTAGTAGAAATTCACAAAAATAGAGTTAAGTTATATTATGAAAAATGACAAAAAAAATATTTTAATGTATAAATTTTTTTTTTTATTTTCCCGGGGGAGGTGTGATGATATATAGGACGTACAAAGTTCAGGTCAATTTGGATTTATAACGTTGCAACTTAAGCACTTAAGGTTTAAAACAATTGTTGCAACATTTCGTGTAAAAGTGTAACGATGAGTATTAATAACAAAATATGGTAGAATGCATAATAAGCAATTGTATGGTACGTTCGGATCGTCATAGTTTCTTCGGGGTTAATGAATAGTTAAGACGGAGTATTGTTCGACTGACAACGAATACGTGTGAAAAGGAAATAAACTATGTTTTTCGAAGGAATTAGCAAGAGTTAAATTTCTTCCTTTAACCCCATCAACAACGAGTTATCACAAGATATCACAGTCTTTTGTTGGGATTGTAACACCCTGCGGGTGTTTAAGGGATTTTTTTTAATATTTTATTAGATTTTGGTACATTAGGAAAAAACACCCTGTATATGAAATGACTTGAAGCGCTACGTGATTTATTCCTCATTTCGTAACACAATAAGTCGGTAATTAGAACATACTAATATTATTATTTCGTAAAATAACGCCGGAACAGCTGACTTGAATGCGTTGAATTAGTAACAATATCCGAGGTCGAAAATCGGACTCTGCTTCGTACTTTTGTCAAATAAGCAAAATCGGATAAAGCTCTTAAGTAATTAAGAAGGCGGACTTTATGACGTAACGCGGTTATTCATAGGTTCAGTAGATTAATTTCGACCAATCACAATTTGGGAGGTAAATTTTGATCGAATTTTGGTACTCGGAGTAGGGGAGTCGAGGGCTCTTGGAAAGAGAAAAGTTAGGAGTTGGGAGTGAGTCAGAGGTCGACCAGAGGGTCAGTCAGAGGCCGACCAGAGGGTCAGTCAGAGGCCGACCAGGGAGTCGGTCAGAGGCCGAACCAGGAGACGGTCGGGGACCGTACTCCGTCCGGTCGTGGGTTATAGAGAAGGAGCAATTTCAGGTCGGGGACCTTTGAGGACTATTGGAGTTTGACTTGCAAGGGCGAAGTCAAGAGAAGGAGCTATTTCAGGTCGGGGACCTTGAGGACTATTGGAGTTTGACTCGCAGGAGCGAAGTCAAGAGAAGGAGCTATTTCAGGTCGGGGACCTTGAGGACTATTGGAGTTTGACTCGCAGGAGCGAAGTCAAGAGAAGGAGCTATTTCAGGTCGGGGACCTTGAGGACTATTGGAGTTTGACTCGCAAGGGCGAAGTCAAGAGAAGGAGCTATTTCAGGTCGGGGACCTTTGAGGACTATTGAAGTTTGACTCGCAAGGGCGAAGTCAAGAGAAGGAGCTATTTCAGGTCGGGGACCTTGAGGACTATTGGAGGTTGACTCGCAAAGGGCGAAGTCCAGAGTAAGGAGCTATTTTCAGGTCGGGGACCTTGACGATTATTGGAGGTTGACTCGCAAGGGCGAAGTCGAGGGTAAGAGTTATTTTTAGGTCGGGGACCGTGAGGAATATTAGAGTTGGATTCGCTAAGGCGAAATCACGAGATAGGAGTTGTTTCTAAGGTCTAGGGCCGTGAAGAAGATCAGAGTTTCATTCGTGAGGGCGAAGCGAGGAGCAAAGAGTTATTACGAAAGAGTCGTAAGTATCTGGAGAGGTCTAGAGTTGCTTAACGAGTCGTACTCGCTCAAGAGTGAGAGTTGTTGAGCGAGAGAGGAGATTTTGGAGGTTGCAGTTTAAGCGAGGGTCGTAATCTCTCTGGAGTTTAGAGTTGTCGATCGAGGGCGTCAATCTTGACAGTGTTAGAGTTGTACGCGAGAGGCGTAACTGGTGAGTTATTTGTCTTACGCTAGGGCCTTAACACTTTGTGAGAGAGTTAGAATTTGTTCGCCGAGCGACGGAGGGCCGAGTACCGGGCCGAGATCTAAGTAACCGACACCGATATACCGACAGTTGTGCAATCTCGATAAATGTGGTTATTGGAATTTTGGAAAAGTCACTGTCCTCATATCACGTAGGTACTAGCATTTCATATACAGGGGCATTAAGGGTTTTAAAGGAGATTTTACCTTGACACTTGTATTTAGTATTCTTGTTGTGTTTTGTCTGGTAACCGATTAAATTATAGTTGATTTCGTTTGTTGAATCTTAGACTTGGGGTTTTGTTAATTTTTATAACTTGATTGACTTAGTGAGATGAATGGATTCTTTGTCGTATTTTAACTTATTAATTTTGTTAATATAATTTTCTATTTTATTCAGTGGTTTAATTTTTTTTTTTGAGCTCGATTAAAGCGGGCATTTGCGAAGCCCCGCGCCCATGCTTCACTAAGAGACCAGTTAATTTCTAAAGATAATTAATCTCCTCAATCAATCCCACCCAAACGTAATATCGGTACCTATACTTTGACCAGTAAGTAGATCTTCTATTTAAAACCCTCTCATAATAATACATACATACGGGGGCCGATAGTACAGGATGTTCTCGGGGCCAGAAGCCGAAGCTGAGTTGATGTTCTAGGTGGAACCCCCAAAATGAAACACTAGTTTCAAAATCCAATCTTTAATAATTCAGCCGACGTTTCGTCCCGGATCAAGGACATACTCATGGCGCTATAATGGTCTAGGTAAGTATATGATGTAACAAATTTCCAAAACACTTACATTTTACAGGTACAAAAGCATTCAGAGCCTTATCTAATGTGCGATGGACAGGTCAAAAGATCCACAAAAGTCCTTTGCTCACGAATGAGGGACCAAGATCAAAAAGGGGCCATTATTCCTGAATTCCAAGAATAGAAACCCTTACATGAGCAATATTCAGCACACAATGAGAAAGGGAACGTCCTCACCGGCCCCAAATGGGTGAACAAATTTCATTTATTTTTTTTTTGTTGTTAAATTTCCCACCAATATTCAAATTTTCATGTTTTAGGTGCCATCTGTTGTGCATGACTTGAACAAGTTGTTGTCAAAACCGAAAACTGCGAACTCGAAGAGGAATAGATAGATGTTGCGTTATAGTCCCTAGTTATTCTGTCAGAAGGATAAAATCATAATTGATCAAATACGCATTTATATTGCTTAGCAATGTTATGGAAATCATGTTGTCTATTGACGTTGTTGGGTGTCAACATAATGTGTATCGCTTCTAAAACTAATCTTTTGTAAAAGTTAGGTTCTCTTTCCAAGACTGAAACATTATCAAAATTGAATGCATGATCCATAGTTAGGGAGTGATCCACCAAGCCCGAATGGTCATTGTTATGATTGTTAATGTGTAATTTATGCTGATACATCCTTTTTTTAATGTATTGTTTCGTTTCTCCAATGTAAGACGTGTTGTTCGTACAGTTCAAGCAAGATATTTGGTAAACCACGCAACTCGTTTTGTTAAGTTCTGTCCTGTCCTTGATCTTCGAAAACATAATGTCATTTAGAGTCTTAAAGGAGAACCATACCGGAGTTAAATTAATACTACGAAGTAGTCTGTTGGTAATATTATACATGTTCTCATGATACGGCAACCTGATATACACAGTATCGCTGGTGTTATGTGGTACACTGTTATTAGTCAATGGAATGCGATGTGACAAAACTTCTTTTCGTTTTTGTATAATGTTATTGATAAATAATTTGGGATAGAGGTTCCTTAACATTGTTTGTTTTATGTATTTAATGTTTCGTTCCCAAAATTGTGAGTCTGAGAGTAGGATCGCCCTATCTACCAAATTCATGATGGCAGATGCTTTGTATTTTTTCGGCTGATACGAATAAAAGTTAATATATCTCCCCGATGCGGTTGGCTTCTGATACCAGTTGGTGGAGCACGTACCATCCACAAACGTAATTATGGTGTCTAGGAAAGGTAATGAACTGTTATTCGGTAGTTCCATTGTAAATTGCAATCTAGGATGGAAAGAATTGAATTTAGCGAGAATGTCACGATGCCTTCCCTTAGGGATGAGGAGGAGAGTGTCGTCCACGTACCTAAAATAAAGAGGAATAGGTGGGATGATCATTGGTAGCACTTTCTCCTCTAATGCCCGAAGCGCCAAGTGAGCCAAGATAGGGGAAATGGGGCCGCCCATGGGAACTCCAAATCTTTGTTTGTAGATGGTATCACCATAGGACAAATAAGAAGAATCTAGGATGAAAGAAATGATATCATTTAAGGTGTCTAAATCCAGAGTAGTGGTAAGAGAATTAAATTTTGAGACGATATATTCTAATGCTATGTCCACAGGTGTGTTCGTGAACAAGGAAACCACATCAAGGGAGATGAAGTTGTATTCTCTATATGGGGAGAAGTCGAAAGCCCTCAAAGCGTTTACCACTTCGAACGAGTCTTTGACATTGTGCGGTGATCGACCTAACGGAGTTAATATCTTAAGAATATATTTCGATAAATTGCAAGTAGGACTATTGACATTTGATACCACCGGTCTCAATGGATACCCATCTTTATAAATTTTAACCAAGCCGTATATTTTTGGGACGACCCTATTGTGACACCGAATGTAACGATAAGTGTGTATATCAATGTGTTGGTTATCAAATAATAGTTTGGCAATTTCATTGTTCTTCTTCTGTATTCTAGAAGTAATGTCAGAGTTCAATTGCACATAATTATTGTTGTCATTTAAAATATTCCTTATTTTTTTATCCTATTCACCTTTGTTCATGAGAACGGTGACATTACCCTTATCTGCCCTCACTAATATGACTTGCGGATGTTCTTTCAAGAATCTCTTACACCGCGAAACATCTATAGCTAGTTTGTTGTAAAAAATTGCCAATTCTTGACTTGAAGATGTATTCCTAACATTTGCTAAAAGACTTTTAAATTTATTCCTTAACTCTGGTATGATCTGTTCGGTTTGTGTTAATAGATGTTCTGGTGTGGAGGATTTAAATTTGTGAAAGGAATGTTCCAATGAAGCAATGAATGAAATTACAAACTGTTTTGACCTGTCCATCGCACATTAGATAAGGCTCTGAATGCTTTTGTACCTGTAAAATGTAAGTGTTTTGGAAATTTGTTACATCATATACTTACCTAGACCATTATAGCGCCATGAGTATGTCCTTGATCCGGGACGAAACGTCGGCTGAATTATTAAAGATTGGATTTTGAAACGAGTGTTTCATTTTGGGGGTTCCACCTAGAACATCAACTCAGCTTTGGTAGCCTTTTGTTTTATTTTTTTAAGTGTTTAATATTCGATCCGCCCATGACGTAATAAATGTTACCTTTGTAATCGTGGGCTAGCCCTTCCCGACGACACGACGGGATTCGGGATTCCCGGCGGAATCGTCGGACGCGTAATGACGGTCCACGGGTGTTTCGCCGACACGTCCCGAAGCATCCTCTTCGTCGAGGGTGGAGTAGAAGGCCTCTCCCAGGGCGATTAGAGAGGCGGGATCACACATGATGTATTTGTCGTAAAGTGATTTTTGATTTGTAGTTTTAAGTAGCGCGGTTGCCCTTATCAACGATAAGTAATAATACCTCGAATACGATTGGATGAACAGAAGAGACTGACTGACGTATGTTGTCCTCAATTTCCCGAAGTTGAGCGCCTGGCTCCTTACTTCTCCCTCTAGGTTCTTCTTTCCTCCGCGTGATGGTATTTCCTTGGTTGTCCTGGTCGTCCTGGTGGTCCTCCTATTGTGTTTTCATCTTCCTGGTATGTCCTTCGTGGTTAGTCTTCCGTCATTGCCGTCTTGGGTCTTTTCCTCTTTGTTCTTGCGTCCTCGTCGTAGTCCGTTGCCTTCCTTATTAGTGGGTTTTTGTGCTCCATTGCCTTGATTATCGTCTTCCTCGTCCTCTTCCTGATGGTCTTCTTTACCTCTTCGATGCGTAGGTCCCGTCGTAGTTGTTCATTCCTCATATACCATGGTGCGTCCGTCATCCTTCTCATCGCTTGGTTTTGTATCCTCTCCAGTTTCTGACTGACTGCAAAGTGCGGCCAACTTATACCTTTATAGATTTTACAATAGGGCACGCCCCGAGACCTGAAGTGAAGCGTTCGGACTCGAGCCTAGGCGAAGGGGACTTGACGACACCCCCCTGCCGAGTAGATCGAACGCGGAGCTGATACGGGCTTCACGGTTTTTTCACGGTCTATACAGGAAGGTATCCTAAGAAGGAACATCCCACCTGTATAGCCAGTAGTTTTCCCGTCTTCGGACGTTTCTTCATTTATTTAACCAAATAATTAAGTAAAATAACAAAACTGTACAAAACTCTTTTTTACAAACCATGACTTATGACTTACAGATTCCGAGGAAGCCGATGCGGAGGTGCTGCCCGGAGATCGTCGACGTGAAAGGTGTTGATGGTGCCGCTCCGCTCAACCTCATACGTGACGTCAGAGATCCTCCGTAGGACGGCACAGGGGTCCGACCAGGTACGTCCGAAGTTCGTGCGCTGGTGGATGCGGTGGATGACCGCGTCCCCAATACGGAACGATGTTTCCGGTGCCACATCCACCTGCGGGAACAATTGTGGTTGGTAGACGGTCTGCCGCCTTTGGGCACGAGCTATCCTTTCCTGCCGATCCTCGGTTTGGTTCTGCAGAGGTTGCTGGTTTAAGGGAAGCGCCCAGTCCCCAGGTCGCGGCAAGTCGTACCCCAGAAGTAGCTTCGATGGCGTCGTGTTCGTCGCTGCATGTAGACGAGTTCGCATAGCCAAGAGTGCCTTCGGGATGTATTCGGCCCAGTGTCTTTCGTCTCGGTCGCGAAGATACGCCCGTAGGTACTTCTTAAATTCCTGGACTCGGCGTTCTGCAGGATTCTCCCGTTGGTGGTAGACCGGAGAGTACATAGGGCGAATGTGGTGTTTCTCCAGGAACTGCTCGTAACAGCGAGACACTAATTGCGAACCGTTATCGCTGGTAATTGTACTGGGAGCACCCCATCGTGCGATGATATCCGACTCAATGAAGTCGCAAGTGTGGCTGCGGTAACAACTGGGAGAGCTCGGCATTCCACCCACTTGGAGAAGCAATCGACGGCGATGAGGGCCAACCGTTGGCCCGCCCCAGTCGCCTGGTAGGGCCCCTGCACGTCGATCGAGACAATTTTCCACGGTCGCGTGGGGACGTGCGGCCTCTGAGGTGCATTTGGCTGCGGTCGGGATAATTTCGTTGTGGCGCAGACGAGGCACTCCCTGACGCACTGGCGGACCTCAGGGTCAACACCTCGCCAGTAATAGCTCTGTGTGATTGCCCGCAGTGTTTCGTCGGCGCCTGGATGTCCCGATTCTGGGTGGTTATGATACGCCTCCAGGATGTCTTGGCGCACGTTTTCAGGAACTAAAAGTTGCCTGAAGTCGTTGTGGGTACGATAGACTATAAACCATCTCGTACATCGTAGTGGTTCAATATCGTTTCTTCTTCCAGGTTCCTCGGGCCATGTTGCGTCGCCTCCTGCCACCGCCTTATTAAATCGCGGCAACTCACATCGTTGTGTTGTTGGTTCTCGATTACCGTGGCCCGCGGAGTTAACTGATTAACCACGGCCAAGGTTGGCGAATTGGCCTGTACTGATGAGTCCGGCATCATCTGTGGAAGGGGGATGGCGAAACGTTCGATCTCCTCGTCCTGGGAATTCTCGGCATCGCCTCCTTCAGAACTCGGATAGCGGGAGAGGAAGTCGGGGAGGTGATTTTCTCTTCCCGGCACGTGTATGATCTTGAAGTTGAACTCTTGTAATAGCAGGGACCATCTCAGGAGCTTGGTCTTTGTTTACTTGAATCGGTCCAGCCATGTCAGACTCTTCGAGTCGGTCCACAAAGTAAATTCCTTCCCCTCCAGATAATGCCGGTACCGCTACATTGCCCATACTGCTGCGTAGCATTCGGCCTCTTTCACGTGATAATTCCTCTCGGCTCCTTTAAACTTCGCACTGGAATGGGAGATTATACGTTTGTCTCCTTCAGGCGTCTCCTGGAACAAGACGGCAGCCATGCCTACCTTACTGACGTCAGTTTGTATGATGAACGGTAGCTGTGAAACGGGCCGTGATAACGTCAGCTCCCGGGACACTTGCGCCTTCAGAGACACAAACGCCTTCCGTGCTTCGGGCGTAAAACAGAATCGTCCTTTCTTGGTTTGTGTGAGATCAGAGAGATAGTCCAATAAGCAGAGGTTTTTCACAGGAAAAAAATGTAGAAGTTTTTTTCTCACTTGTTCTATATGTCTTTTGGGCTGCTGAATCCGAATCTGAGGTTTGCCACCTCGCCAGGCTTGAGCTTCTCAAGAAAAATTGCAAAAACCTCATGTTTTCGGCACTTTTTTCAGTTTTTTAACTGTAACTCGAAAACTAAGAGTTTTTTGGTGATAACTATGATGCACCAAATTTAAGTAGACAAAATTTCCTATACATACGTATAATAATTTTAAAGTATGGAATAATCGATAACGTCGTTAGATGGTGTTGAAAAAATGGCATTTCTTAAGTTTTCGCTAAAAAGGTTAAAAACATTATTGTGGTGCCCTAGTATCAATTTCGCACACCTCCAAAATCAATTATTTTATGATTACTAGGTATATCCTGGTTACATTTAAGGAATTGGTAAACGTGAGTGAGGCCCATAGGTGAACGAACCTCCTGACCTAAACGAAATCGTACTACTTTTAATTTAAGGGGAATAATGTTTTGATAAAAAGGAAACATATTTTGAACAAATTTTTACTTACACGAAAGAAATAGCAAAAATACCATTTTTTTTTTTAAATTTTCATATTCATTCGTCGTCCTCATCTGCAGAAATATCACCTAAAACAACGTTTTACGGCAAGTGTGATGCAGAGGGGCTAACTAAACTTTTTTGACTGAAATTCGGAGTTAGAGGGTTGATTTCAATGGCTGCTAGGCCTGGCCCTAGTTTTTCAAACACTTTTAATGGAAGAGTTCCGGCACGTCCAATAGTTTCTGCTGAATTATCCTTTAATCGGTCGATGTGTAGACTTGAGACAACAGCCAACTTTGGAGTGACACAAATGATACCACCAGATGTTCAATGTTCCGATGTTGAAGTCCGCGTTATCGTAAACAAATTGAGATAGTGCTTGTTTACTAAGATTTATTGGCTGTAAGCTAGCAGTCAGCTATTGCAAGAGATTGCTTGTTCCATTTTTCAAAATTTCCTTTTTTCTCGCTCATTACTACAGCATCTGTAAAGGCTCGGAGAGATTTTGGAATTAGGCCGTTCAAAATATCTATAAAGGTATTTAATGAAGGGTACTGTGTCAAGTTGTATACTTGAGAGCGTGCATCTTCAACAATAATAGCATGTGCTGTTTGAACGATCCTCATCATTTCTTCTTTTTCTGACAACCTATTTTAAAGCCAAGAGTCAGTAACAATCTTATGACCTGTGGGTTTGAAACACACAATGTAAGGCATATTGGCTGTTATACATATATCATCGCAATACTTTTCAAGGAGGCGCTGTTTCACTGTTCTTGGGTGAGGACAATCGCCTTCAATCTTATTTATTAGTTCTTCAATTGTAAACTGGCATTCTTCAGAACTGTTTTCAGTATAATTAAAAATGTATTTCATTTCTCCATCCACATCATTTCTAGGTCTACCTTGTGTTTTTTTCTGTCTTTTGGGAAGGTATAGCTCTTTCATGCATAAAAAATGGTATTGAGCATCAGCGGCTGGCAAATCATACACTGAACCTATACGAAGTAAAATACCATGTCCGACTTCATCATTTCGATCTTTCAGCAGGCTCTCTATGTTTTTACTTACAGTAAATTGGGTCACAGGGTACACAGGATTGCGGCGTTCTGCTGGGTTTTTTTCTTTCTTTGTTTGAATAATCTGGTGGCACTTCCTCCCTACATATAAAAGAGTGGGTTTTAAATGAGAATTGGGGAATATTGGAGCGAAGTGCAGATGAAGTCCTCTTCAGTATTCTCGAAGTGCTCTTACGGGCAGCATTAATCAATTTGTGATTAGTATATCTCTTCCTACATTTTTCGTGCACCTCAGCTTCTTTAGCAATCTTATACCTATTAAACAGAATTATTTTGCCATCCTCTCGACCTTTACTTGCTTCAATGAAACCTTTCAACCCCTTTTCCTTTACTATAGACGTCTGGGTTCCATCATCTAACGATTCTTCATTCTTCACATATTATTATATATTCGCGAGACATGTTCAGCGCACAAATAACACTCGTTTTATTGTTTTATCTATAACGGCACGTAGTGTTTTTGCGTTGGTGACGGGGGGTACAATGTTCTTATGATGCCTGCAAATGTAAACAGTTTTACTAGTATTAACGATATATTATACAGCAACGTTTTTTAAGTTAAATAAAACATTAACATTTTAACATTAAAAAGTTTTTCGCACTTTTACCAATTCCTTAAGTGTAACCAGGATATACCTAGTAATTATGAAATAATTGATTTTGGAGGTGTGCAAAACTGATAGTAGGGCACCAGCGAGCAGACTAACGTTTTTAACCTCTTTAGCGAAAAGTTAAGAAATGTCATTTTTTCAACACTATCTAACGACGTTATAGATTGTTCCAGACTTGAAAGTTATTATACGTAGTTATCGGAAATTTTGTCTACTTTAATTTAGTGTATCACAGTTATCACCAAAAAACGCTTAGTTTCAGAGTTATAGTTAAAAAACTGAAAAAAAGTGCCGAAAATGTGAGGTTTTTGCAATTTTTCTTGGGAAGCTCAAACCTGGCAAGGCGGCAAACCTCAGATTCGGATTCAGCAGCCTAAAAAACGTAAAAAAACCGATGAGAAAAAAACTTCTACATTTTTTTCCTAGAAACGCTGCTTCTGATCCTTGGATGACTGAACTAAGAGGCGAGGACAATCCGGCAAAGTTGGGAACGAATTCCCGTAACCATCCCGCTGTGCCGAGGAAGGCTCGTACCTGCTTAACTTTCCGGGGCACCGGGAATTCCTTTATGGCCAGTACATGCTTTGGTTGGGGTCGGTTTTCCAGCATTTTCTTCACCTCTTCGGAAATAAGGGCCTTCTTTTCCTCGGAATAACGGTAGGGTCGTCGTCGAAATATTGTTGGACCTTTTAGGGTGATGACGTGTTCTGCGGCTTTCGTCGTTGGCTGATGGGGATTCTCCTGGAACACCGAGGCAAAACGTTTTACTACGCCCATTATTGCATCCTTTCCCAAATCGCCGACATCGATATTTGCCCAGTCCACATTACCATCAATCTCGCCTGGAACTCGCTCAACCCAGTATGCAGTACTGCGTGGTGATGTTCCGAAGTGGATACATCGTCGTGAATTGTCCATCAAGACGTCCTGTTGTAACAGCCAGGGGTACCCAAGGATGACGTCCTCGGTAAGGTTCGGCACTAACAGCAATTTAGTTGCGACACTCCTACCGCCGATGTTGATGTCGACGGTCATTTCGCCGGAAATGTGAGCATGGTTTCCGTCGCAAGCAAGTTGTAGGATCTGTCGTGCCTCATCCCTTGGGTTAGCTGTTATTAAATCCTGTCTTATTAAGTTGGCGTTGGCACCGGTGTCGATGAGAGCGCTGCAAGGCGTAGAATTCACGGACACCCTTAAACAAGTTTGTTGTGCGCTGCCGACGCTATTACTCACCGGTCCATTTACTGTGTATAACGAGGACTGCCCCCTGCTGTAGTCCCTCTGGCGTTTCCCAGCGGTCGTTGTGGGCAGTCACGATTCCATTGGGTCCGTAACAAAAATGACACGGTGACGATGGTGCACTCACGGAAGGTCCCTGGTTCATCAACCGATCCGGGCCAGCCATATTTGTCCCTCTCGAAGAAGCCGGAGGGTAGTCTTCCCTCGCCGCATCCGGGGAAACATCCCTGGCACGCCCCGAGACGTTGGAACGCGCGGCGGGCATCTCTGATGGACGAGGTCGAGTTACACGTATCCGGGCGAGCTTACCTTCCACATCCGTGGCGACTCTGGCTAGATTTCCATCGTCCGGAACCAGCGATCGCTCAAATGTATGGATATCTCCGGGTGTAGACTGTTCAGTACGAGTAGGGCCATGTCTTCTTCAGAGGTCCCGGGAATCAATCGACGTGCGAGCGCAAACTTAGCAGCTACGAATAAACCGCTATCGGTAGGCTGGCGTTGTTTCTCACTGTACAACTTGGCAGTAAGTTCGGCAATGCGACTAGGAGAATCAAATTGTAGGAACAGGCGGCTTTTGACGAAACTCCAAGAGGGTGCGACGCTCTCATACGCCCGATACCATTTCTGGGCCTCTCCGCTGAGATACTGCAGTAGTTGGTTCGGCCACTCCATCGGGCTAATATCTTTGCTGTGCATTCTTGCCTCTAAGTCCCGGACAAAGCGACGAGGGTCTTCGTGGTCATATCCCGAAAAGCGGAGCATAGGTTCCGGGACGTTGGGTCGAATTTCCACTCGTTCTACGAGGCGTGTGAGGAGCGTAACTAAGACATCGTCTCGTGTTGTATTTGGTGGGTCGGATGAGGACGGGCGCCACTGGTCTTAAATCCAGAAAAGGATTGCGGTAGAGCTGCATAGATTCCCCAGGAAGTCATTCCTGATGCTGCCACGCCCCACGTTGGGCGCCATGTAACCGTGGGCTAGCCCTTCCCGACGACACGTCGGGCTCATCGGGATTCCCGCCGGAATCGTCGGACGCATAATGACGGTCCACGGGTGTTTCGCTGACGCGTCCCTCGACAATAGCCAAATCCTCGTTCCTGAAATTGTTGGGGTACGAAGTATTTGAGAAGTGGGAGTGTGGTTTTAGGCGAAATTTTACATGTGAAATAGAAGAACATACGGAGTTCCTTTGGTCTCCTTATCCCCTCTTAACCCCAGAGACGCGTTTTACGGAGGGAGGACTGGAAACGTCGTTGAACATTATAAAATACGCGATAATGAAAATTTTAAATACATTCCAGATAGCACACAAATATTTACTTAATATTAAAAATACATAAATAAAATATAAAAAAATTTACATTTATTTCATATTGCTAGAGACAGATTGACAAATATTTCGTGCATGCTTGATTACAATATTCAATAAATAAATAAATAAATCTCAATATAATATTGCTTAGTAAATATTTATAGAATATTACAAATATTGGCCTGTATTTTAGCCAATACAAATATTTATGTTTAATAAAATTTTTCCAAATAACTAATTTTATCGTACTATATGTCACGAAAAAGGTTTAGTTACTGGGTAAACCGCTCCAAATCATAAAAAATATAAAAAGTATTCAAAAAAACTTTTAAAAGTGAGTGGAAATGGTAAAAAGTTGTAACTGTGGGGTAACAAAATAGTCCCACATATGAAATACAACAATAAATTAATACAGCATATGCCTTAATATATTTTTCATATTTTGATTAAATTCAATTTATTATATGTATTTTTTATTTACATATGATCATATTAAAGGAAGGAAAACTTATATGTCTTGCCAACACTTTATCATCATACTTTATGATCATATTAGTTCTTCTAATAAGCGTTCTTCCCTCCTTCATCAGATGGACATTTCTAAAAAACCAATAAATCAAATTACGATACCAATTTTGTTTTATCTTACTACAATAGGGGGAAAAGAGACCTATACCTTTCAGTGTCACTACTTATGTTTGGCAATCTTGATTTGGCTGTTGATAAAAAGACTCCTATAGTTTTTTTATGTCTTCTTCACTTACATTTGGGTGACGTTTCTTTGTTGAATCTGAAAAATACCTAAACTTTTACAAATCAAATTTAAAATATTTCAGCAATAATTATTTAGGAAAAATAAAAAGCATACCTTTGACTGCTTCATAAATTTTTAAGTCACAAAAAGAGCTTTCCTTTTCCTTTCCTTGGCCTGAAAAAAAATTGTTCTTTTAGGATGAGATCTATAAAAAATTAAACGAAATAATTAATAACAGTCAAGGAGTAAGTTTATATTCCTACATAATAAAATAGTTAAAAATATTTGAAATGCACCAAAAAGTTATAATTTTAATTTACCATTACTACTGGTAGTAATTCTGTAAGTTGCCTTCGGATCACTGTGGGTTGATGGAACATTCACTTGGTTTGTTTTTGCTCTTGCAGAAATCCTGATTAGTTGATCATGAGTACCTAACCCTACAAACATATACATGTGTAGGATATAGTGGATTTAAGAAATAAAAATATCTAAAATATATTTACCATTGGCACTAGTTGGAGTGTTACAGTTTCCTGTAGGCACATTATGTCCTAAAAGAAATGAAAATTAAAAATTTATTGAAATTGTTATATAACAAAAATAGTTACTGTTTAGGTAACTTTCCCTTCCAACCGCATAGGACCGTTCCGACTCTTATTGGAATTATTATGTTTCACATTATCTAAAAACAGTAATATAACTTATATAATTATAAGATGCACCCCTTGGGAGTAGTTTCAAATAATATACATTACTTTACCTGTAATTGTTGTGGTCGCTAGTTGGTAAGGAGTGTCAAATATGTCTGACAAAAGTGGATTACTGCTTTCTTTTTGTCACTAAAACAAACAAAATATTGAAGAACATACTATTATTGTTTTAACGCCGGTACTGTTCTGTATATGGTATTTCCTAGTTGGAGGTGTACTGACCTCTTTCGCACGGGTCTTTCGCTAACGTTAGATCTTTGACGAACTCGGCTTTTTGCATTTTGTTTGCTGCCAAATAAAGTCATCATTTAGAGGAGAACACAAATCAATCATTTTTTTCGTTTTAAAAGATGGATTTTTGGTTGGGTATTTTTACTCCGTATTGTCCCATGAAGCATTATATATTGGATAGATATTGGCATTTCATCGTTTATTTAATGGTACAACATTGAATTGCAATATTTAGCAAATATAGAAATGTGAACAATTTTTCTTATCGCCAAAATATTGTAGTACAATATAACACATATATCGCTTACGAATATATACGCAATATTGTATTGCAACATTAATGAAATATTGGGTCGCCATATTTGTATAATATTGTAACTCATATCACTTATCAATATATATGCAATATTGTATTCCAATATTAATGAGATATTGGTCTGATTTATTTGTAAAATATTGTAACTGGCTATTAAACCAATATTGCGTTGAGATTATACCAAACAATAAATAAAGAGTTTTACTTTCACGCCTCTCCGCTCCTCTCGGCGACCCATGCTGTGTGTTCCTTCACTGGCGGTTGACTTACTTCTTTTGCACAGGGCCTTCTCGAATCTTGATGGGGTCGTCGATGGAGATGAAGTGATTTGGTTTGATCCTCGCCCCTAATCACGTGTGGCCGTATCCCACTGTGGTTGCATGGGCAGCTGATGCTGTCCTCGTTTGAAACTGGACGGTAACATGCTGCCGAACTTCTTCTTCGCTGAATGTGAAGGGGCGCAGTCATCGTGTTATTGATGCTGCTAGAACCCTTTCGTCGTGGGGTAAGATCGTGGCTGGAAGTTTCGTCTGCGTCCTGTTCCCGGACGTTCGTCCCGTTCAACCCCTGACCTGCACGTTACGCCCTCAGGTCCACACCGGAGAGCACGTCACGCCCTCTCTCCAGACTTCGAGAACTTCAACTTTAAGAGATCACGTCACGCCCTGATCTCCAATCTACTACGACAATCTTTAGCCTTACCACCTGGAGACAAGATTCATCTCTGCAGCCACCCACAAGCTACGAGAGATCCTATACAGTCCATTCTCAACAGAGGCCACTTCACACTTCGTTCATGGTCATCCTGCTGGAACCGTTTCGTCGTGGGTAGGCTCGTAGCTGGAATTTCCTTCTGCATCCTGTTGGTGTTGTCCCGTTGTATCTGCTGTGCGCTCAGAACCAACAGGCTTTGATTTATATTGATTCGAATGTCTCAGTTGATTGTAGTACTCCTTTGACTTTGACTGCCGAATTAATGAGATGAGGTACTCTACCATGGATGATTCCCAATCCTTTCTTTTTAGTTTCGGTAGTGCTGAACTTGCAGTAACTCCAGAGTTGATTGGCAAAGATAATTCTTGCACGGGTGCCCAGTGATTTTGGGTAAGAAGTTCGATTTGTTCGATCCTCTCTTTATATTCGCTTAAAGGTTTTAACTTTAAGCAATCTTCGATTTGAGGTAGGGGAGTCGTCGTTTCGTCCATCTTCGACGTTTTGTTTTCGATTGCTTGCTCTCGGTGGAGTTTTGTTGATTCCATTGCGGTCGCCAATGATCCGCCGTAGCGCGGTGCTGCCGAGGAAAGGGTAGATGCGTAACTTCTACCCAGATCTTCTTTGAACTCATTTATTCTCATCAATGGGTTGATTGTCTCGGATGCCCTTTTGATGAGTTTTGATTTCCATTTCTTCCCCTCAGCATTGTATTCGTCATTTAGTCCTGGGTACAGCTGGGTTGTTTCGTTTACTGTGGCTGCGAATTTTCTCAGTTCCTCAATTTGCTTGTTGTTTTTGGTGATTAGTTCATTTTGAAGTCTGATGATGACCTCATTCTTCATGATCAAGTTTTCTTGCAACTTGAGTATCTCGAAATTTTTAATTTCTAATTGCTTATCGAAAGAGCTCCTCCGCTCCTCGACTTGCGCCTGCAACAGTTCGAGCTGATCACAGTAATTTCGGACATAAAGAATACTCATATGTACACTTACCAATAATTACATCATATAATTTGAGGACACAGAATGGTATTTTCTTCTTTTTTCCCTGGCCTGAATACTTCAGAGCTAACTGCTTACTATACAATTTATTCATCATAAAATAAATATACCCGTGGGCAGTATTTCCTCCTAATAAATGAAAAATGCTCACCTAAAAAAATATTCAATGTAGAAAGCCTTATAAGTGATACTGGTTAATACCTACAAAATTTCTAAAATTTTCCTTGTTGTTCCTTGTATTTTATTATGTTTGATGTGTGTAAAAGACAAGACTGATTCATTATTATTTACTACTTCCAGAGAGTTACATTGAAAATTTACTGGTTCAAAAGAATTATTATCGTAAACGAGAACATTATTACTATCTAAGTTAATTTCTTCAGTAAAATGACTTGTCCTCGGTGAGTTTAATGAATCACACTGGCTGTTATTTACTAAAGATTCCTTAATTTTTTACTTTCTCATATGAGGTACTCATATATGAGTATATCTGGTCGATTTTTCGAAATTGAGTTATTAGCATTTCTGAACGTTTTGAGGTCCCCTGAGTCCAAAAAACATGTTTTTGGAAAACCGTCTGTATGTATGTGTGTATGTATGTATGTATGTATGTGTGTATGTATGTATTTGTGTGTGTATGTATGTATGTCTGTGGTAGGATTTTCTTAAAAACTAAAACCACAAACGGTCAAAACTATGTACTTAGACTTTGTACCATACCAGGACGTGAAAATAAGCTTTTCATTAAAATACGCCAGGATAGAAGGGTAGTTTACTCATGTCATTTTTTGTTTTTTTTTATTTTTCTCGAAATTCACTCCAAGAATTTTTTGCTTAAATGAACTGTATCTATTTTCCGTTTGGATTTGGCAAACGCATATTGAAACACCCCTTTATATGAGAAAGTACTCTGATGAACACATCACGATTTTTTAAATCTATATCTCGCACAGTAAGTGGAGTTTCTATACTGCTTATTATTCATTTTTGATTGGCAAATAAACGCATTAAAAATATCCACGTCCAAAAAATTTCAAACAAATTCGAACATAACCAAATTTTCACCCATTACCTACCTATTTAATACAGACCTATGATACAGACAAAGAGTGAATTAAAATAATCTTACCAGAATCCAGATACAATAATGTATATTTTATTCGAGAAGCAGTGTAGACCGGCACACTGCCACATCAGTTAAAATTAAGATCCAAATCTAAAATGGACTATAAACATAAATCTAAAAATCAAGGACCATATAGAAAAGGCGACCATAGAGAATGGTCGGTCTATCCCAAGCACTTACCAAAAACTCGCTCAATAAATCAATACTGTTCGATATTTGAAACATGAAACAACACCGTCCACATAACCCCACCAAATAACATTCGCGATTAATCGTATACCTACATTGAATTACCTTGATTTGTAGAGATTCGTCTCGACTCAAACAGCCACAGCAAACGGCCAAATCGCCAAAGCAAATATTTCAGGTTTACAGGTTACACGGTTACACCTAACAAACTGCATCAACCAGCATCAACCGTAAAATAAAACGCGGGACGCGCACGCAAATCGAGCGGACGGAAGCCAGCGAAATCAACCGAAACACACCGCCGCCAGAGACATCAGTTTACGCGGCATATTTGAAATTTATGCGGTCTTGTATTTGCGCAGTGATAGAGTAGCTGTTGTATGTAAAATGTATGTGATGTTTTAATTTTATGATGAATGCATAGTCATTTCGAAATAATGTATCACAAGGTAAACCATAAATCCCATATTCAGCAATTATAATTCCTGATTGTACTAATATACTTGATAAAAAATAAAATAATGCACCTTTCTAAAACCTGCAGTTATGTATTGACCTTTTATAACATAAAATATACATACCCAATTACAGTTATGAATTAAAAAAGTAAGAGAAAAATTTGTTGTCCAAAAATATGTGTTTAATATTAGTTAAATAATTGCAATAAATATATTTTAAAAAGTATTTTTAAATATTATTTATAATACAAAAATGTTAAGTTTATTAAGAAGCGATGTAAATCATAACAATTAATCAATGAAAAACTTTACTATAAATATTAGTCAATATGGGCAAGGCGCCCAATTTACCTCATTTTTCAAATGTTCACTCAAGATATCCTAATTATTTCATTTTGCTAAAAATATTTAAAAAAGATATGAATATTTATAAAATATTTATGAAATATTAGGTGCTATTAGGGTACGTTAAGATATTTGAATATGCAAAAAATAAATGAAATTAAAAACTAAAGTCAAATACCCCATCGATCAATACCCGGGTACCCGGGTAACAATATGTAAGAATTTATTACGTCTATAAAATTAAAAAGCAATAAGTAGTTAAACTTATCATAATAATAATTTATATCATTAATTATCATTATCAATTATCAACAATTAATTAATATTAATAATAACTTAAACCAAATAAAACCAATTCAAAGAATGTAGATGATGTTTAATCCAAACAACTGACATCCGACGTATCGTCTACGATCGTAGACATATTCATGGATATTTCCAGTGAGCTGATGAGTCAATATGTAAAAATGATGATGGTAAATTAAAAAATGATAGAAATACCATTCGGCTCTTCGTAGATACCAATCACAGGTCGAAAAGGTTAGTCACTACCATTATGTGAACAATCGAGATATCACTCATCTATACATTTGTTGTAGATGACAATATTCGACTATTTGAGTCACTACGATGTAAGAAAAAGTTGAGATGCCATTATAGTCGACTTCTAGAAACACACATCAATCCAAACCATCAACTCATAGTGACCTACGTTAGGTAGGTACAACTATTTTTCGTCCAGTGGAATCTCTCTGTTAAATATTCTCGCCTGACTCACTTGATGTTGTGGCTTTGGTTTTGGAATTTATTAGTTTTACATAGGTGCTTTCGATCGCAATCTTAGTGGTGAAATTTCTCATAATTTGAATATTTTTAGATCGTTCTCCAATCGATGGCATACATAATTCTTGACGCAATTGTCGCAAAAATACTCGGCGCTCGTTTGTCTTTTTGTTTATCATTTTGTTATTGTCATAATAAATTATGTAGCTTGCAAGACTGGCGACATGCAATATATTAAAAAACAATTTCAAAAGACCATCGTTAGTCGTTAGTCCGTCTGTGGGTTGTGTAACGACCCAACATCTGATCCATTGTGTCGACTCCAATTTTTGTTTTGTTGTAATACTGAACAATTTCTGGTTTCTTTTTTCTGTCCTCGTTGCAAACTGCTGCATTTGAGGGCATCGTAGATAGCAGTATAACACCTTTATTTTTTTAGGAACATAAGAACAAATAGTAACATTTTGATGAAACCCAAATTGAGTATAGAATTCTTCACGATCTTTAGATGCTAGCATGTCTACTGGAACATATTTTTAATATTTTTTTTTCAAAGTTGCTACAATTGTTAGGTTCCATGAAAATCAATACTTTGCTAATGGGTGAAACAGAATGGACGCGCTCTAGACGCGCTCTACACGTCGTGAACTGTCTAATCAGATAGAGCAAGTGACGTTTTTATGAAACTGCACAGAATGAACGCGTTTGACGTGAACAATACGCCGAAAGTTGGTCAACTTTCTACTTTTACGCGATCAACGCCAGAATTAGATGTTTTGTGTTATGTGTGAGACAACCTTTCTTTTACATGACATAGCTAAAAATGTCACTGTTACTGCATACTTCGAAAAATAGGAAGACATGAATGTATTTAAAAATATTTAAAAACATTAATACGAAAGAGTTAGAGCTAGTCGACATTCTACATCTATAGGTTTCCTTATAGACTGTTTTGTTAAATCAGCTTTCAAGTGATTTAACAACAGTTCATATAATTCAACATTCATCCTTGTGTGTTTAAAAAACTGCTCTGGGTCCAATTCTTTCAACTTTAAAAAAGTATTTGAAAAATATCCTGTTGCGTCTCTATTTCTATTCACTGGTCTAACCCACCAACGTCTTTTTCGGTGGCCAGAAATATTGGCATTAACTACCATTAAATACATGATATTGAACATACAAAATAGCTGGCTGACACAGAACATATAGGTCAGGTTAGGTTCTGGCTGACGTACGCTCACGACGCTCACGCTCATTGTGGGCGCGTTTTCTTTTTTCACTACTTTTGACAGTTCACGACGTGTAGAGCGCGCCTAGAGCGCGTCCATTCTATTTCACGCTTTAGGGTAGAGCAGTAAAAAAATTATCCATTGAAACATTTCCTCCTGATCCTCCATATTGTGCGGCTAAATCTTTTACTACCCTCTCACCTTGATTTGTTTCGCGGCCTGTTGTTAATTTGCCAGTATAAATTTTACCTTTCAATGGGTATGAATTTTTTTGCGTCACATATCCACCATACTGTACTTCCATATTTTGCTGGCTTCGATGGTATATACTGGGTAAATTTAGTTCGCCGTCTGTATGAGTAAAGTTGCTCATCGACTGTCAAACATTCGGATGGTTTGTAAAGCGTTGATAAATTGGCGATCAACATTGTCCATATATCGCGGATCGGCGCTGCCTTATCTTCTTTTATACGTACTTCACGTGTATTTGCATCATCAAACCGAATAAATCTTAGTATACTCCAAAATCTATTGATACCCATTGCAGCTCGGTATAATGAATAAGAAGTTGACTTCCACATATCTAATGAATGATCCGTATTCCAGTTATTTGCACCTGACATTATGAGAACTCCCAAGAACGCGTAGAACTCTTGAACAGTTAAATTTTTCCATGTCATTTGCTTTTTTGCAGGATTTTCCTCGTTGTATGAATTATATACAGCAATCGCCTTCTTGTTGGTATGACGAACAATTACATCGACCATTTCAACAGCGAAAACAATTTTGAATATATCACTAATTGATAACGTCTCTGTGTTTCTATGTGGCTCACATCTTTGCCGAAGAATATTTTGAGTCGGAGTTGTCTTTGGCAGTAAATGTTGTCGTCGGTTGTGACGATTCGCTACTACCAGGAACGTTTTCAGTAGATTCATCATCATCCTCGTCTAACTCAGCCTCACTCTCACGATTTTCCACTGAACACAGAAATAATATATAAATTTAACGAATATTATAAGATAATCCAATTAATTTGGAATAAAGAAATTATAATAACGGGAAAAATAATAGTATTTGCCAGATTCTTCGCAGTCCGAGACTTCTGAACGCTCTCTGTTAGGTATGTAGTCCTCGTCGTCACTATCTGAGGCATAATCCTCCTCAGCGGAATCTTCTCCCAATAACTCATTCAAATAACTATTTTTCTGTTCAACCGTCAATCTGTTAAAATATTAATTTTATAATTTTAAAATAACTTTATAAACGTATAAAGTAAATCGGCTACATATAACTGCTAGCATTTATATATAAACTTTAACGTAACTTGCAAACTCAGCTGGTGATAAATTTTCGATTATTTATACAAACTTTTTCACTATAACTAACAAATTTCAAGAGAAAAAAAAAACGCAGTGTTCACAAAATATTCAGACGTCCTCTTTCAGTTGTAACGTACTTTCCTCGGTATGCAGTGTCGTCGGCGACACGATGACTAGTGGAAGGTTACATTACTTGTTTGAATTCGGGAATTCGTGAAAACGGTTTTAAAGTCGGTTTACCTCGGGCGCCAGATTTTTAAGGGTTTACTCCCTAAAGCCACGGGTGTGTTTAAACTGAGGAGAATGCCAGGGCATCCGTGAAAATAAAACACACAGTACAGGGAAAAATACGGATTGTCTATATTACGTCTATGATTTTATTTACAAAGATACAGGGGGCAGTTCGGCAGCGGGGTGCAAGGATTTGCCGGTTACCAGATGTTTATGCCGGGATCAGCGACACAATGAAAGTACGATAGCTAAAAAAAAGGTTTTATTAACCGTTTTACATAATCGGCAGATTTCACCGCGATCGGATAATTTAGGTAAAACCACAACGTAAACGTACAACAAATTAAGTGAATGAAACAAAAAATGGAAAAGATAAGACACACAGCGAACGCAAACCATTAGTCTCGTCGACTTTCAGATTCTTACTTCGTGAATGTGCGAATGTTACTGAATTACTGACTGCTCGCGACTCACACACACACACACCGGTCAGAGACGGCAGTGTGATGTAGCTTGTGGCGAGGCGCGAAACATTCAAATTTACGTCAACGGCACGAACATAGCTCCCGCCTTGGAACGCGTTAACTCGAGCGCGTTACAAAACACGTTCCGTCGTCCCGACGATCGACTGACAAGCTTGACAAGCGCACTGAACTCATCTATGGCTCATCTTGAGAAAAGTGAGGTTACGAGACACGAGATGTAAACAATAAACAAGACAAATCAGAGGCGCTTCACTATCACTACACAACAGCCCACGGGCCGCGCGAACAAAGGTTGTCACAGAGGTCGGCGAGGAGCCTGGGGGATGCTGTCGGAGAAGGTCGAGGCCTCTTCGTTGACGGGAAGAAGTATCAACTTGCAGACTGGGCGTTTCAGTTGCGAAGTAGCCGTTTTGACGGAGGCTACACGTGCGAGACCGTCTGGACCGGGATAGAGCAGGACGATGCTACCGAGAGACCACTTTGTTGGAGGCAGAAGTTCATCCTTAATGACGATGAGGTCTCCAACTTGCAAGTTACGGTTTGGATGCAACCATTTGACTCGTTGCTGAAGTTGGCTCAGGAATTCTTATCTCCATCGCTTCCAGAAGTGGTTCCTCATGAGCGAGAGAAGATGCCACCTGGCGCAGACTGTTGTAGGTTCGTTGATGTCTTGAAACGGTTCCACTGGAGAGACAATAGGCGCTCCGATGAGAAAGTGACCCGGCGTGAGAGCGGAGAGGTCATTTGGATCACTACTGAGTGGACAGAGCGGCCTAGAGTTCAGGCAGGCTTCGATTTGGCACAAAATGGTACAGAATTTTGGAATCACCTACGACTCTCAAAAGGTGTCGTTTGAATGATTTAACATTTGCTTCCCAGATCCCGCCGAAGTGAGGAGCACGAGGGGGGATGAAGGACCATTTTACACCTTCCTGAGAGATCAAGGCAGCTACTTCTTGTCCAAGAGCAGCAGTTTCAGAAAGTAGACGACGTAGTTCAGCGTCTGCTCCTTGGAAATTCGTACCATTGTCACTATAGACAGTGGTAGGTAATCCACGACGTGCGACGAATCTCTTGAAGGCTGCTAGGAAGGCTTGCGAAGTGTAGTATGAAACTAACTCCATGTGGACTGCCTTGACGACAAGACAAACGAATACTGCTACATATCCTTTGAAGGATTTCTGTCCACGACCTCCTGAAGTCCGAATATAGAACGCTCCGGCGTAGTTGACACCAACCTGGGAAAACGGACGGGCAGGTCGAGTCCGTATAGCAGGCAGGGAACCCATAAGTTGCTCCCAAGTGATTGCATTGAATCGGGTGCATGTGATGCAGCGACGAACAACTTGTCTGATCAAGTTCCGACACCCGATAATCCGATATCTTCGAGAGAGCCAACCTTGAACTAGAGAGGAGCCTCCTTCCTTTGGCGAGCTCTGTGGCAGAGAGCCACTGCTTTCGGCGAAGTGGTTCTGGCAAGGTAGCATTCGACCTCCATCGATGAATGTATGAGAGGATGCGGATGATCCTGTCGATCGAGGAGTGTCGTTTCAACCAATCCGAGAGATCTGGAGTGGTTTGAGCGATGAAGATCCTTGACGTGGACGTCTGCTTCGACTCCAAATTCGTGGTCTGTTCGGAATCCGATTGAGGCCACGAGGATTCAGGCTGTCGAAGCCAGCATGGGCCAGTCCACCACAATCCGTGAGAGGAGAGCTGCTGTGGAGTGAGTCCTCTCGTGTAGAGATCAGCGGGATTCTCACTGGAACGTACATGTCTCCAGTGACCTTGAGGTAAGTCGGTGAGGATCTCTGACGTACGGTTGGCAATGTAAGATTTCCATTTGCAGGGATGAGACCTTAGCCATGCGAGTACGATTCTGGAATCTGTCCAGCCGTGGATGTGAGTCGGCTGGGAATCAAGGTTCGAGACGAGGTACTTGAGAAGGCGGACTAGAAGTACAGCGCCACACAGCTCAAGTCGTGGTAGACTTACTACTTTGATTGGAGCGACCTTGGACTTTGCCGTAACTAGAGTGCTTCGAATCTCCAGATCTGTAGTGGCGACGATGTAGACTGCAGCTGCGTAAGGTCTCTCAGAGGCATCTCAGAAGCCATGGAGCTGACATCTGGAGTGACTAGTGGTTCCGAACCATCTTGGAATTTGGATATCCTCAAGATGAGCAAGTTGAGACCGAAATTGGATCCATTCGGCTTCTACAACGGGAGGAAGTGGGGCGTCCCAGTCAACTCCTTGCAACCACAGGACATGGAGCAGAATCTTGGCCCGAATGATGACCGGAGAGAGCCAGCCAATCGGGTCGAACAGCTTAGCTACCTCAGAGAGGATCGTCCTCTTTGTATGTCGAGCCAGAGAAGTGGGAGCTGAAACCTTAAACCAGAAGGTATCCTCGATTGGGCGCCATCTGATGCCGAGGGTAGAGACGCTCTCATCAAGATGAAGGTGCCGATCGCCATCAAAGGAAGGGTTGGTTGGCAGATCTCTGATGAGATCAAAGTAGTTCGCAGTCCATTTGTCGACAGACATCCCAGCGGTGGCAAGAACTGCAATGAGATCATTTCTAATCAACAAAGTCTCCTCCAATGTATCTCCGCCAGCAAAGAAATCATCAGCGTAGCGATTCTTTGCGAGTATTTCGGCTCCTTTTGGGAATCGCTGATGCTCGTCTGCTGCGAGTTGGAGCATATAGGCGTTGACCAAGAAGGGAGCGCAGGAAGTACCATATGTGACGGTAGACAGCTCGTAATGTGAAACTGGGGCATTCCTATCTGTTCGCCACAAGATGCGTTGCCATTTAGTGTCATCAGGATGCATGAGGAACTGTCGAAACATCTTGACGACATCGCATGAGGATACGAAGCGATGAAAAGCCCAGCGGACCATGAGAAGTAGTACATCCTTTTGAAGTTTCGGACCTACGAGGAGGTAGTCATTGAGAGATGAGCCATTGTGATCCCGTTGAGAGGCATTGAAGACCACACGCAGCTTACTAGATCCTTTCTTGAAGACTGGATGATGTGGAAGATAGTAGACGTCCTTAGAATCTTCCTGTTCCTTGGGGACAAGATGCATGTGTCCTAAGTCCTCGTACTCGGTCATAAAGTTGTGATACGAGGCAGACAAGGCGGTGTCCTTTGAAAAGCGTCGTTGAAGGCGAGATAAGCAGGATGCAGCGATGGACATTGAGTCGAGACCTTTGGGGTGGCTGAGAATGGCAGTCTCACAATGAATCGACCTTCCGAGTTGCGAGTGTGAGTGGACTTGAAGTGTTCGTGGCACTCCTGTTCAAGCGGAGTGTATCGAGGAGCCTCGGGAGATTCCTCAATTTCCCAAAAGCGTTGGAGAGCCTGAGAGAGGTCTTCGTCAACCTTGACGTAATGGAGCGATGTGGTAGGTACATTGTCGGGTGAGGTCATAGACTGTCCAAAAAGAACCCAACCGAAGACAGTGTTGAAAGCGGTCGGAGTGGTTGGAGGTCCTTTCTTGACTCCGTTGAGAAGAACAGCAGCGAAGGCAGTGGAGTTGAGGATGCAGTCTATGCGACCAGGGCTGCCGAAGTGTGGATCAGCTAGCGGCAGGTCAGAGAGATATGGCCAGTCTTGTCGAGTAGCTGTAATGCGAGGAATAATAGTCGTGAGTTTCGACAGAACTAAGGCAGTAAACGGTAGAGAGAACTCAGGTCGTTTTGTCGATTTCAGAGTAGCGTCTACTCGATGTCGATGACGGTGGACGTTTCACGTACGCCTGAGACAACGACGTGAGCTGGTTGCTTTCGCAGACCTAGAGCCTGGACGATGTGTTCCGATAGAAATGATTCTTCGGCGCCAGAATACAGCAGCGCTCGGGCCGTTATCGCATGGCCTCCAGAAGCTTGGATAACAACGCAGGCTGTGGACAGGAGTACATTCCCTCTACTTGGTATACCTCGGCTAGGCTGAGCAGCAGAGAGAGATGCCGTGGTGTGGTGAGTTCTGTCGACAGCTACCATAGCGACGACAGCTGAAGAAGAGGGCGAGGCGGACACCGGCTCGTGTAGTTTGGTGTGGTGAGCAGCACGACATTCAAAGCAGCGGCCTTGAGAGGGGCAGGAAGCCAGCAGGAGTCTTGGACTAAGACAATTGCAGCATAGCCTGGCTTTCTGCACGTGGACTTGTCGCTCCTTCAGAGAGGCTGAAGCAAAACGAGAACAATGATAGATTGAATGTTCACCTTTGCAATAGGTGCAGACGGCAGAAGATCTGAACGATGCCTTGGTGACAACGTGGATGGAAGATCCTGGGGAGAGGAGTGGATGATGGTCTCTCTGTCTTGGACGAAGAGGTTGCAAGGGCCTTGGCGTTATAGACTAGAGAAGGGGAGCGTCTGTTGAAGTCGGCTAGATCCAAGGTGCGCACCCTGTTCTCGAGGAAGGTCCGGAACTGCTGATAAGTTGGGAAGTGGTCCTGCTGACTTGCCTTCTGCTCAAGTTCTCTAGCCCAATCGATTCGGGTGCAGGGGGCGAGCTTGCTCTCTATGAAGAATATAAGGATGTCGTCCCACTTCTCAACAGGCCGTTGTAGACTGGTCAGCACGTTGATGCTCTCGTTCGTAGAGTTCAGGACCAGGTTAATGTGAGTAGGTGTCTCCTTGTCAGCAGCCGGGAGGTTCGCTAGCTTTTGGAGTTGAGTCGACAAGCGCACAAGTCGATCATCATAACGGCGACACAGAGTATCCCAAGCAGTGATAAAGTTATCGGCAGTCATCTGAATTCCACTGAGTTTGGATGCAGCCTCGCCCTCAAGGCACGAGAGGAGGTGGTGAAACTTCACGATAGATGGTATCGACTGCTCAGAGAGTACTAAAGCTGTGAACCTTTCCTTGAAGCTTTCCCAGTGTCGTTGCTCGCCATCGAACTTGGGTAGTTTGAGCTTCTCAAGAGCAAGAGAAGTCGAACCAACAGCTGAGATGGATTGATTACCTGGGGAATCCTCAGCTCGAGGTGATAGAGCCTGTTGTTGATCCTGAAGCCAAGCAGTGGCGTCCAAGTATGCATTACAGGTCTTCTGGGAGATGTCTTCCTTGAAGTAACTTCGTCCCTTAAGTGAATCGTTTTCACGTTGCAGAACGAGGTCATTGGAATAGAAAGATGACCAGTAAGTATCCAAAAGTCGGCTGCGAGACGCATAATCGTTAGAAGTAAAAGCCTTGGTGGCCTTGCACTTCTTTGTGTTGTCGATGAAGTTGGAGATGAATGTGTGAAGAACCTTTTGGCCTTTCATGAGCGTTTCGATATCGGCCATGGCGGCGATTGAAAGCTGTAACGTTTATGAGGCCCGTAGACGATGGTCGTAGCTGGACGACGAAGTGGATGCTAAGTTTCGACGAAGTAAACAAACGTCGACGAATGAGAGAGGTTAGGTGTTTGTTTTAACTTGACTTGTTGTCGCGTCGGCGCACGAGTTGGTCGCTGCTGATGTGACGTCAGGTACAAGATGCTTCCATCATCTGCTTCCTTTTTGTTTATGGATGAATGGGTCCTGTAAAAAAAAGTAACATTGAAACCATTCAACGTCTATACCTACAATATATATATATATATATATATATATATATATATATATATATATGAATAAAAAAAATTCTACCAATAATGTTATGCTAATATTTACTTAGTACATAAAAATCAATCAGTAACTTACTTTCTGCGTTTAATATACTGAGCATAAAACATAACTTCTTTGTAGTATGGCCAGGTCATATCCTCAGCTCCACCTCCAGACCTGGCTTTATTATGGAGTCTGACAAAGGTATCCCTGGTGTTTTTCCACACTTTTTGTGCATGTTCAACTAAAATTTGTACACTAATTTATGAATCAGTAATCGAGTGACCTATCCTTCGTTAATAAAGAATTAGAAAGAAATAAGTGAAGTATAACATAGATTAATAAATGAAGAATAAGGCAAGGAGTAGTTGAAAAATATGTGCAATTTAAAACTTCGGCGATCTCTTCCCAGGCAAGATTCTTTTTGTTTACATCTTTGTAATATTTATTACTTAAATCGTATAGGTATTCATAGGATTGAATTGTTTCTAGTAGTAATCCTACATCTACACATTCTACACCACCCTGGTGTCGCTGTGTTTCTTCTAATACTTGGTCGTGCTCTACGTCTTCCATTTGAACTACAACGAAACATTTCACGAGTAGGTATGGAGAAAGTCCCTCGGCCTAGTATTTACTTTAGCCACTAATGTACATCTTACCTGTACTGCACTCCTCCATTTTAAAAACTTAATTTTTCTGAACACTTGAACAGCAAACAATACACGTGTATACAAATAAAGAAATAAAATTGAGGTTATAAATTGACACTTGAGATGCGTGCGTAGGACGCGTTATTTTTCCTTCGCGTTCATTGGACGAATTTGACGTGCTACGTACCCCCCCACTTTTGCTACGAACTGCCAACGACGAAAGATAAACTTCGACTTCGACCATCTCCAACGAGCAACAATGACGTTCGACGATATTTATAAACTGGAATAGGTAATTGCTTTCACTGAACTTTTCCAACGAAACGACAACGACCGACGATGAGTTTATAAATCAGCAGTAATATTCGCGAAAGCGAAGGCTGCACCATTATATATTATTATATATTGGATTGGAAATACTGTACGGAGTGTTTCATGAAGAGAGGGCGCTTCGTTACACAGTCAAGTCAAGTTTGAAACTGACCATTAACTGAGGCATACTAAACAGCGGCTATTCTGCTTACCCCCAACCCAAGGTTAATATCTCTATAGGAAAGGGGTTCTCGGTAGTCAACTACTTTAAACGTAATCTCTAGTGAGATGAGTTGTAATGTGAAAGTTTCGAAGTAATAAAATTCTTTTCGTATTTAATGAATAACCTATGTGGGTACCCGGGTACCCCGGCTATTGAACAACATTTTAACGACTGGGTATTGACACAAAGGTTAATCTTGACAGATAAATATTAAGAAGTAAACATTTTTTAAATATTTATATTATCTAGCAAATATTTAACTAAGATCTAAATGTCGATAAAATATTTTTTTAATATTATATGCTATTGGGGATAGATATATGTTCACTTTATGCTTGGGTGTGTAAATACGGAAAGTTTCCCATAAGACACCCCAAAGTACTTGTAGGCGAAGAGTGCTCTGTTAATCTTAGTGAAATGAACGGTTTGATTAAATGTAAAATTTTACCCCCTTAAACCCTGCTTTACCCTGTATTACCTGTGAAAATGAACGACAAATTAATGTTTATTGTCTGTAGGACTTGTGGGCACTTTGGGTCTAAATAATGTAATCATATCGTAGAAGAACGGGTATTAATAGGAGCGTGGGTGATACAAGAAGTGAAAAAAGCAGTCGAAAAGGGCTACATAATTTTGGAAACACGAAATTTGGAAGTACGAATCTTTGCAAGGCGATCTCTTTACCGAGATGAAGAACAAATTCGTTAAAGTTAAAGAAGAGTCTTCAGATTGGTCTAAAGACTGTAAAAGCCAAGGATAACGACGGTAAACGTTTAAACAACGTTAAATTAGACTATTTACTCTAATTTTTAACTCCTAACTTCTAACTCAGATTTTCCCAAAACATCAGCTTTCTAGGGAAATGATTCGATTTTCAAGTGTTAGTCGTTGAAGTTTCTTGAGTTTGGAGAACAGCCCATTGAGGTATTTTCAAAATCAGAGAAAATTGAAAAAAATGACCTGTTTTTAAGCTCATTTTATGTATTGAAACATCATTTTTTATTGAAACTACCCTACTTTTTATGGGTGTTTAATCATATGAGCCAAAAAATGCATAGAAAATTGGAAAATGACAAGAAAACTAGGCATAATCATCTAAGTTAAAAAATTACACATTTTAAACTACTAAAATTTTAAATCCTTAGTTTTTACACAAATATTTATTTAATATTAAAAAACAATATTTATTTCATATTGCGAGAGACAGATTGACAAATATTTCATAAATGTTTGATTATAATATTAAATAAATATCATTTAAACATATCAATATAATATTGCTTAGTAAATATTTATATGATATTACAAATATTGGCCTGAATTTCAACCTGTACTTAACCTCACACTAAAATTTAAAACAATAAATACGATAATGCGTATTTGTAATCAAACATCTTCTCAAGGGAAATATCACGAGATTACCAATAGATTACTTATCTTTTTACTATACAGGTTGCAGGCGATATAAATCCCGCCAAACAAGTTAGGTTAGGTCAGACCAGAAAACTAAATCTCACTAAACCGAGGATATGTAAAGTATACGGAGCCTCTTTCGTTTCAACTTGGGACATCAGTAAGAATCACTTACATTCATTTATCACGTTGAATTAAATACTACATAAACCGGATAATGCTTATATAGATTAATAACGATTTACATATTACCATGTGCAATTGATTTAACCTCACAACGTCACAACCACAACACACAAATTCATGAATTTCAATAAACACAAAACACAAAATGATGGGATTGTGGCATGTCTAGGGACAGGTATTAAAAAAATAAACATATAAACACTATAATTAATATAGACGAAGAATTATATAGAGCAGTTAGTCAGTTCAAGAAAAATATGTTTTAAAGTAATCGATATTTTTATGAAAGTTAAAAAATATCAACATCATCTTATATAATAATGATCTGAGATAAATATCTAGTTATAAACATTAATATCGGTATATTAATTTAACATCAATAAAATATTTGGTAAATAATATAAACTATAAATGTTTATTTAATATTATGTTAATCTTCACAAATGATTATTAAAAAGTAAACATTTTTTAAATATTTTTATTATCTAGCAAATATTTAACTAAGATATAAATGTTGATAAAATATTTTTTTAATATTACGTGCTATTGGGGGAATAACGAAATATGTATCTAGCATTGAATGGATGACCAAACTGGTATGGAAATTTTAAGTATATAAGTAATTTATTTTTTATGCATATACCACAAAGTTATGAATTTGTATAAACACAACCAACTTCCACTAAGGTCAATGGCGTAACGATAAAAATGCAACTTGGTTGAAATGGTGGTGAAATGAAATCCGAATTATTTCATATTTTACCATCATTGAAATTGGTTAATAAAATTCACTGTGTATAGTCGGAACCTTATCAATAAGTCGAGATCCTTTAGTTCAAAGTTAATAAAACTATTAATGAGATTAGATAGTTAAGGAAGAAATAGAAACACCAGTTTTGGGGCTCATATAAGAATTTATTGGCCCGAGGGGGGAAACCTGGCCAGTTCAGAGACTAACCAGGAAAAAAACCCCTGTTTTGACGAAAATCGATACATACAATAGAAAAAATTATCAAAACAATACCAGCACCATAACGGAAAATTAAAGATAATGCAACGAAAGGGCAAATCTGTGAGTCTCTCCTTGTACACTACAATTCGCGATTCTGTCCTTGTGCTTTTATGTGGAGTCTCTCCTTGCCCTTTTTCGTGACTTTATAGAGTATTAGCGTTTTGTTAGGACGTGCGTGGACGAGGCGATCCTCGAGGACCCGGGGCTTTTATGTTGTAGGCGATCCTCGAGGGCCCGGGCCTTTTGAGTTATGTTAAATGTCCGAGAGGACGAGGCGATCCATGAGGATCCGGGCCTTTTATGTTGTGTTAAATGTCCGATGTCCGAGAGGACGAGGCGATACCTGAGGATCCGAGCCTGTTATGCTAGTATGAAATGTAACTCACAAGATAGTCGTTTCTGTCGCAAGGAAGAGCTCCGGTTAAACCACACAATCAGGGTACACCCAACGATGTTTTGTTAAATAAACATCTCTCGCAAAATTATTACATAGCAAAATTCACAAAAACTCCCCTGCTCGATTTTCGACCGTACGCACTGTTAATAAAATAAAATAACATTTAGCGTTTTTGACGCAATTTATTCATTTATAAATTAAACAGGTTTTGTATTTATACTTCTGATGCGATTTGGTCTTGTATCATCCAATATTTTTTTTGATTCGTAATATATTCTTAATGAGAAATATTGTTTTAAAATTAGTTTAAGTAATTCTAACTCGTGAGATTGTAATGGAGCTTCATCGAAAAAGGTGATCTCCAAATAAAACATTCGATGGAATAGTCCTCATTGTCCCTATTATTAAATGAAGTAATAAATTATCGATATTTTTATTGAAAAGGCCCCTAGTTTTATTAAAAAACTTAATATGTTTTTCAGCAGCTTCACAAATTGTAATAACTAATGCTGAGGCACTAATGAGCTTACCGAAAGTTTTTCGTTTTTGTAATTGTGAAATAATTTCATTTATGTCTAACGTATTTTTACATTTTCCACAATTAATACATTGCTTTAAACTTTTTACAACAAATCTCCCGATATATGTTACGACATCATCACAATAATCAGTTAAGTTCCAAGCGGATGCAGAATGATACTCATATTTGACTAAATTGTCTTTCAATGTTTTTTGAAAAGAATCGAACTTTTCGTCTTTTAGAATATCTTCGCCATATTCGTTGCGAGTTAGGTGACTGCTATTACCGATTAAAATAGTAATATTGTCAAAATTTGAAGCATATCCTGTAGTGGGGCCTGTAATTTGTTTATGAACCAACAACCGTTTGTAAGCGGCCTCAAATGGCCTTGCTGTAGGGTTGTTACTGAAACCACCTCTCGAACGAATTGCGTCAAAACTGAATTCTAAATTATCTTGTGATATTTTATAAGTTAAAATAAGTTTCAACATTTTTTTTCAGGCATAAATTTTGTACATGGATTTGAGACTTTCAATACATTTTAAAAACCCTAAGAACCCCGTTTTTCGAGACGATTGGATTAGTGGCACATCCTCATTAAATTAAATCTTTAAATTTAAGATGTAGAGTTAAATGTTATCGAGAAATTCGAATATTTCTTGTTGCGTTAAATATTATATTAATTTAGTAAATTCAGATAAAACAATTATTTACTGCAGCCCTATCCTAATTTGTACACAATTTTAGTTTGTACACCACTGCCACCATCTGTACACAATCTTTATGTTACTTACCGATATATACTTTTACGCTTATATACGATTTATATACTTACCGACGTTATACTTACCGATGATATGATAGGTTGGGATTCTTATAATCCTGTTTTCCGCAAACTTCGCAGATTTTAACCATTTCTATTAAATGTTTTTATAAATCCGGGAAGTAAACAAAATAGTATAGGTAGCAAACTCACGAACAAACTTTAAGAAACACCTAAAAATGCCAAATAACACCGATAGTTTAAAGTAAATAAATGGTAGTAAAATTGACCTTGGGTCCCAAGATTGGTTTGCGCGGTAGAAGCCAGGGTTGTCGGTTTTATTTTCGCATATATTTGTTCTAACGATCCGTATTCGTCTACGTGTATTTTAGGAAAGTTTTATAAAACAAAATATACCTAATTTATTTCCACAATTAACATGTTTGTATCAATGGAATAGCACTGTATGTAAGAAACACGTGTATCTCCTCCTTACACTGTGGACATAGATCTCATTTTCCATAAAAACCTATATTTTGTGTAACACTGGCAACATTATTGTTTATCCCCATTTTCAGCCATCTTTACCTATTCAATGTTGGCTACACGAAAAATGTAAATAATCATCTCTGTTATTCTCATAACTCTGTGGCATATACATACATATTTTGATTTAACAATTTATTCTCAACGACCTGAAGACGACGAGGAAGAATTACCAGAATCGCTGCTGCAAAAAAGCATAATAATTAGTGGAAAATGTGTGAAATTTAATTGCCAATAAAAAACATGATGTTATCTGTAACTTACAAAACTTCTAGACCTACGTACTGATATCTAATGTATAATATTCAGCTACCTATTTTTATACTTTATTAAAAACATTTTGTGCGAGCTCCAATAAAAAAAATTATAACACTTGATAACAGTACTTGTCTGGCGTAATAAAACTTAGAAATCGATCCCAATTGTTTTGAGTTGGGAAGCGTAGTTCGACACGCTCAACACGATCAGTGTGCATCATACGGATACGGAGTACGACTCGATCCTGTAGAATTTGCTGGTAGGGCGTTATTATGTTTTCTAATGAAATGACTTCCCTTGTCTCCTTATTGGGCCGCTAAAATATTAATTGTTGGCCGGCGTCGTTCAATTCAATACGTATGACTCTTTCTGGTTGATTTTCTTCATTAACCCCAAACCGTTTACATCCGACCTCCCTAATTTTGTTACGGTTCTTTAATTTTGACTGTTTGAAACTAGAAATAAATACCTTAATATCCTGCGGGGATTTAATTCAGTGAATGTTTACTTAGACGTATTCTGCCCCCGGGGCACTTGGTTTAACCTTGCCCTCTTGCGTTTACAACGCCTTTTCGAGTTACTCCACTATCCTTGTTGTGCCTTGGTTATTTATTGTTATAAAAGTTACACATATTAGACTACTAAAATAGAAAATCATTTAGTTTTCCAAGTTTGCATCAAACGAATAAAAAAATATCTAGCATTGAACCATAAAAATAGGAGACCAAACTGGTGTGGAAATTTTGAAAATCGAATTTCATAAAATTTAATTTTTATTTAAAAAATGGTAACCATAGTTACTGCGCCATAGTCACGCCCGCTCTAAAGCAACACATACGCATATTTTCATTAATACCATTTTATTTATCTGTGAAAACCGACAATTAGTGTTGATTCAGGTAATAACCCGTGAAATGTTATAAGATCACGTAATCATACAGTTTTCATTACAGTAATCTCACTGCAACAGCACGTGTTGGTTGTTCAACCAAATCTTTACCGTTGCCAGTTTTTAAATCTCTTCGATAGAGACTTACAACTATATAAGAAATTTATATTTTTATGCGTGTATATATGTTACATATTTTGATTGAAGGACTTATCCTGAACTACCTGAAGACGGGGAAGAATTGCCAGAGTCATCGCTGCAAAAAAGCATAATAATTAGTGGGAAATGATTTAAAATTTCATTGCAAATAAAAAATTATGATGTTATCTGTAACTTACCAAAGTTTTAGACTTAGGTACTGATATCTAATGTATGATATTCAATTACCCATTTTTATGCTATATTGAAAACATTTTTTGCGAGCTCAAAAAAAAAAAATTATAACACTTTGTGACGGGGTTTGCCTTGAAAGGCATCAGCGTCGTCGGCGACACGACGACTCTGGTGAAAGGTTACGTCACTTGTTGAATTGGCTCTTGTTTGCGGAGTTTCTGAGTTCTAAAGTCGGACTTAGGGTTTTGCTCGGGAGCAAGATTTTTAAGGGTTTACCCCCTAAAGCCTCGGGTGAGTTTATATTCAGGAGAATGCCAGGAAGTCCGTTAAAATAAAACACACAATTCGGAAAACAAAACTAATTTATTATACAAAACGGCATCAAAATAAAGACAAACATGTTAGAAAGAATGGGAATATCGGCAACGGTGCAAAAACTAAATAATTAACGGTTTCTACAGCAAAGCGGCATCTCTGTACAAATTTCCTGAGCTCTACGAAAAACGGAAAGATTTGGTAACTATGTACATCGGAAATAGGTGTGTGGTTCACCGAGTTCTAAATATGCCTAGAGCGCATGCTCTCATGCGTTCCCTATTGCAAAAGTAACATAAACAAAGACATACCAATATGGCGGTAAGACAGTTCTATGCCAGGGCCGTATTAAGGTTTAAAATCAGAAATAAGCAATATAATGAATGTATAATGGTAAAAGTTGAGAGTTGGGATATAGAATAATTGTGCAGTAAAACACATTACGCTTAACTGTATTACATAACCTATTTATTAATGTTATACATACTTAATTATATAAGATATATAGTGTTGTTAAAATTACTTCTCAGTAAGTAATTAATAACAATTACTTTGGGTAAATTGTAATTAATTACAATTACAAAATATCGGAATGTAATTACCTTATTTCCATTTTCGAGTATTCAATTCATTTATTTTGCTTTTTTAAATAGGATCAGGTAGAAAGTTTGAAAAACTTTTAAAACCACAATTTAACAACATGATACACCGCAGACAATATCGTAATATTATCTATGGTTACTCATACCACTTGCTGTGACAATAAAACATTGATTTCATAATTTATAATTTTTATTACACATTACATTACATAAAAATTTACTAGGTAATACATAATATTTTTTAAAAATCTTAAATATTGCAGGATAGTCTTTAACTGAGAGCAAATGTTTATTTGGCGAATTCAAATATGCTAAAAATTCTATATTTGAAGCATTTTTGTTGAGATTATCATCAAACTTTGGTAGTACAGGTAGGTACTCAGAACTCACAATGTTAATAGACTTTAAGCTACTTACATACCTACTACAAATAATATTAAAAGCACTTTTGTAGAATGTAATTGTGAAAAGTAATTGAAATTGTAATTGTAGCGAAACGAGTAATTGAATTACTAGTGAATCACAATTGAAAAAAAAGTAATTAACTACTGCTTCAATTGCAATGAAAGTAATTCAATTACTTTTTCAAGTAATTGTAATTAATTACCATCAAGTTCTAAAAATGTCATTTTTAGAACTCGGTGTTAATTACTTAACAACATTGGATACATAAAAAAATAAAATCACAAGTTTTTTAAATTGAAGATTTTTGAGTACATGTTCAACAATCTAACTAATGGATAGGTATATTACATGTATTTTTAGAAAAGATTAGCAGAGCGCTTTCAAGCCTAACGGCCCATCGTCAGTGCTACCGGAAATGTACATGTTTTGTTTATTCATTTTATCAAACCAATAAAATCAATACATAACAACAAAAAAATATAACAAAGAAAAACTTACATTGTTAGGTGGTATAGAAAGTCAGGTTTACTTAAGAACAGGTATCACTGTCATAATTAAGATCAGTATATACCTATTCAGTAGTTTCAAAATAATTTAACTAGGTACCACGATTTAAAATTAATTTTCCATACACCTTTCTTAAACTTTCTGCCTTATCAGAATTGCATGTACTTAAATAATTAACTCGAATTGATAAATATTTTGACGCTATTGCTTTAATTAAATGAATCAGATGGTTGTTAAAAATTGCTTGTTCAAACATGTGTTCTTCCAAATTATTGAATATTCTGGTAAAAGAAAAGTTGTTTAATACCTTCGTTGTTAGGATATCAATTGAACAATTATTTGAGAAATATATTCCCCCATTAGGAGACAAACTCATTTTTAAAATTTCTTTACTTTTTAAACATATTTGTATAACATCTGATGATGGATAATAAAGTCCACCTTTTTGCTTTACTGTAATGATGGAGTAATAACTGGCACTAATGTCATTTGCCAAAAGACTTTTTAAACACATACTACATTTTAATTTTTTATTTAAAAAGCGAACCACATAGCCAGCAATATATACAACAATTTTTTCTGTCAATGGAGTTAACTGAATTTCATTCAAATCGCCTTCATAATCGTGTTCTAAATATGATAATTGTTCATCTTCAAGTGGCAAAACAAAATCTTCTTTGGAGCTGCTATTAATACAATCAATGCTTCGTGTGGCACTGGAGCTTACATGTAAAACATATATGTTTTCAAGAGGAACACAATTTCCACTTGAACCTTCCTTGATTTCGGCATGCACTAATATTTTTTTATATGCTGCCATAAACTGTCTCATGGTGGGATAATTATTATCCCCTAAGGCAGATCGTATTGAATAAAAAAGCAGTTCAATGTGATCCTGATTTAGTTTGTACGTTGGTATATAGGCCAGAATAGAATTTGTTTTAAACTTTAAATATATTAATTTTAAACTTTGTATGTTAATTCGGATTCCTAGGAAACCTGTTTTCCTGTTTGATTGTAAGATACTCTGCCCAGATGATTTTATCTTTAATTTATGAATGTATTGATCGAAATATTCTAAAAAAGAAAACACTTTTTCTTCATTTCTTACATTCGAAGCTTGCTTATAATCAAATAAAAACATGTTCTTGGAATTGAATATATCGAAAAAGTAGTTACAATTTTTAATAAATATGATAGTAGCATGTGCATTGCGAAACTGGGGAAGTTTTATATCTTCTGCACAAATTAGTAAAGCTTCTGCCACAGAATTACTTAAGAGCTGCGTAGCCAGTTTCACTTTTATTATTTGATTTTTATAATGTACATGAGATTTGGATACTTTATTAGCAATATGAAATTTCTGACTATCTTGCAAATGGTGTAATAATTCAATATAGTGCCAACTTATTACTCCACCATCCTCATCGATAAACTCTCGTTTATCGGCAAAAGCATTACGGATCATTTTTATAATATGGCATATATCTATGAATAAAAATTTTTTTTTCTTTAGTCTTTGGATGAAGAAACCATGTTTTCAATAAATTCCCTTTTAGTTCACACCCCAATGACTGTGCCATTGTTAAATTGATCGATGCTCCATCAAAGATAATTGAATGAACCGAGTCTCCTGAATCATGTATGTGTTGTAGACATGTCAAGAGTAATTATTTTTTCTGCTCCCCTGAAACTGACTTGCATAAAAAATACCCTAATGGAATTTTCCAGTTCGTATTGATTCCAGTAAATAAAAATACTAACGCCTGTTTGGCTAGTTCCGAACTGTCATCTGTGAAATTTCCCCCAAAACTTTCATAACCCAAAGTTTTTCCACTGTAAAACTATTTTTGGTCTTATGGCCATTTCATCAAACAATACATTGCCCACTATTTTGTAATTACAAAATGTTTGCTTCAATTTTATGGAATTAAATGATTCGGTAGTAAAACCAGGAGCCCCATCAATAGAGCAATACCAAGCAGAAATAACCCTTGGATGAGGAAGAGCCTGTTGAAATTGTGAGCGGACATAGGCATACGCTTTTGCAGAATAGAAATGTAGGCTCATTGCAAACTTTCTTAATTCAGCAGAGTACTTTCCATTTCTTTTCTGCTGTCGCAAAGCCAGTTCTTTAGTTGTGATGGAACAATTTGCAAGTTTACTCAATTGATCGTCGTCCAACAGTTTCTCCTTCTTCAATTGTCCAACAACAGCATTTAGATTTGTAATTTTCTTCTGTCTTCTCTTCTGTTTTCTTTTTACATTAAGCACCTCACGTTGTAACCATTTATTCCTAGCACTTACGATGGAGTTCACTTAACAGACGCTGACGAGAAACCAAATCTATATAAAAACTCTGTAATAAAAAACTAATTAGATACAAGAAGTTTTTAGGTTCTCAAATGTAGTTAAGGTTTTGCAAAATAATTTTAACTTAAACTACCGACCCTACAATATCGTATTTAGAGAAGTTAAGTGATTTAAGTTAGTCTGGATATGCGATAACATAATTCAAAAATTAGTAAACATACGTAAACGTATCATATGAATATATGAAACCTACCTCTGATGTTTGAGTTGACTTATCCAAACAATTGGTTTGGTCGCCTACATCACTTGGGCCACTTTCCAAAACAGTAATGTTGTTGTCTCCAGTCTGTGTAGCAAAATAGTCTGCGACCTGCATCTCAACGTCTTGTTCCATAGTGTTGAGTGTGATGGGCAAATCAATTTCCATATCATCCAATGGATAAGTGCCAGGTTCGATACATATATCTGGTATGGCGTTATCCCTCAGACGTACTAATCCACAGGCCGAAGTTCTATCAAAATTACCTTCTGTGAAATGGACAGAACAAATAACAGCATTCTTAGAAATGCTTGGAAATTGGGATCCTACAGAAAACCATAAATACCATTATTATTATTGTTCTTGATTCCTGATTTTTCGTAATTAATAGTGTTGTACAGTAATAATTACGTAAATAAGGGCTGAAAAACCAAACTTTAACGGCATTTCGACAATTCATTGAAAAACGTAAGGTACATTGTAAATTAACGCGTTCATTTCATACGAAATTTTTCGAATACGTACCTGTGAAAGGTTATTCCACGGGAGTTCTCTTTATTTTCTTGCTTATTCTTGCAACCGGGTACAATACACTTCCTCATAGTTTGTTAATGGTCAGATAAACACTAAACCAATCAAAATATACGCGAATATCACGAGGAATCCAAGTAAATCACCTAAAAGCACAAACGACGCTCGCACATAAACAAGTGATAGCAATATGGCGCTATGACGTACGAATGGCCGTGTTTCAAGGTGATACACTCCCTCTAGCCACATTCAGAACTCGGTGGTGTGGTTTCGGTCTTACGAAGCGGTCGGGCAACATTGCGCGGTGCGGTTATAAGGGGGGTGGGTAGTGCATGGAGGTCTAGCTAATCTAGTCGGTATCTATTCTATTTGTAATAGAAAAGCTAGTTAAGTGCAACAGTCAAGCAAGCGTTATGAAACGGTGAGAGCGGAGCAAGCATTATGGGGGAAAATCTAGCAAACGGGATAAAACTATAATCGGCGGGCTAATTATTGACGGGCAGGCGCTTTAGCAGATTTGATTCGCGTCAATCAAATGGCGGACACGGATTTCGCTAGGGAAACTAGGCATGCGCGGTATTTCAAGCATCGGTCGGGTTGTATTCGGGGAGGCCACCCCGAATCTCACACCGGAGATACACTAGCCCAAACAGCCTGAATTGATCTTCCCGAGTCTCACCCTGGGAAGAGTTAATCCGTCGGCCTAACCCAACGGCGACGTTACAGGGGGGGGGGGCGTTCGGATCGTATTCGGGGAGCTTCGCCCCGATTCTCACTCCGAGATGTACCAGCCTAAACAGTCTGAATTGATCTTCCCGTGTCTGACCCTGGGAAGAGTCAATTCGGCGAACTGACCCAACGGGAACGGTACCGGGGGGGGGGGGGGGGCGGTCGAATTTCCCTAACCCTACTATACGCTGCGGTCGGTCTGGTCGGAACGGAACACGTGCACTGATTAACACCTGCGAATTATCTCGGAGATCGGCCGGCAGACTTTTGTTAATATTTCCATATTTTCGCTTATATTTAGAGCTCGCAGAGAAGTAAGGATGGGTAGTTTGCAGCTCGTAATTAGATAGACAACTGGTGGGCATTTGTTTAAACTCGGTCTTGGAATTTGCAGGTGCCGTACTGGGAGAAAATGATTGTTTAATTCGTTTCGCGGGTGTTCCGCAAATAGTAACAGAGGGAGACAAGGGTTCTAGCCATCGGAAAATATGCTTCGTTTCAGTCCCAGCCTTTCTTCCTAAAGAAAATCAATAATTGTAACGTTGCATACGGATATTATTGTTTTCTCGCAACTCGCGGTAAGTTAAAAATCATCCGGAAAGGAGCGGCGGAGAATATATCAACGATTGTGACAATCCTACCTATTTGCACATCTAAAAAAAACTACTTATTCTAGTTAAAAGAAAAGGAATCCAGATATCCCCCCTCAAAAAAAAAACGAAAAATCAATTTATTTAACCCAACAATCAATTTCCCGACCCCATATAAAATTAACACTAGATTCTACTCGTATATGCACAAACAGTGCCGAGAAAGTCCGCCAATTTTTCCGCATCGCGAGCAGAACAGCGGCCCGGGTTGCCCCACTACGACCGGTGGTGTCCCTCCAGGCCACACCTCCAGCAGGTTTCCACAGTCACTCGGATGTGGCTCGGCGCGGTTGGCGTCTTGTTCTCGGGCTCGGGGCAGCTCCTGGCGTCCTTTTCACCCAGGGCAAACTCTGCCTGCAGCAGCTGCAGGACTCCCAGCACCGGGATCGGGTCGATCTCCACTTCCGGCATGATGTCCCCCAGGTAACGGTGGCTTTCATCCGGTCGGTCATGGAACAGAAATCCCCGGCGGTAGGCGGTGCGGCGATTCTGCAACCCTGCTGGAGTTGCAGCCCACTCCAGTGCCAGGATCTCCGGCGTTTTTTTCTGTGATGTTCCGGCCGCCTCCATCTCCTTGTCCTCGGTTTGTGCGACGGTATCCGATGTGGGGCTCGGGGTAGCGACACAAGGTTCCGTCTGAGTGACAGTTGTCCGGTACTCTCCACCGGTGGCGTGGTTACGGGAACGTTCGGTACTATTTCGCCATCAGTACTTTCTTGGAGGGCCTCCTCCAAGGCGAGGACAATGTAGTCGTCCATCTGAAACATATTCAGTTATACGGGTTTCCAGCAGGATGGGGCGGACGGATTGGAAAAAAAGCAAACGGGTAGATTAGTTTAAGCGAACTCTCTTTTTAAAAAAAAAAAACATACAAAAAAACCAAAACGTATTAAAAATAAAGTCATTCACGGCGTCTGAGCGGTCGGCATGGCGGAATCGCAACCCGGACGCCGTTGCCCCAGCTTGTGGGAGAAGCAATTTTAACCTGCCGGTCTGACCCGGCTTCTGTAAGGCCGCGAGTCGATCCCTCAGCCCGGGGTCCTCCCAAGCTGCGCTGGTCCTCCGGCCATCAGGAACTCATCCCCGAGTGCTCGTAAAGTAGTATCTGCTCTAGACGGCACAGTATGTGGTGCAGGGGAAGAGGGTATGGCACCGGAATGCGGCGGTGACGGTTCAGGGGGCGACGGAGAATCGTTAATTGTGGAGATGCTGGCGAAGGGAGTGTCTTTGGCCGGGCTCACGACCACGTTTTGCAACATCTTCGGGCGAATACGGGTCGCGGTCGGAATAGGGGGCAGTTTTAATAACGGGGGCATCTTTAGAAGGCTGGCTGCAGCCTTGGCCTTCGCTCGACGGACGGCCTCTCCTTGTTCCTTCGCTCGGAGGTCTTCCTGCGGGTTCCGGTACTCCCAGGACAGGTTTGTTTGTTTCGGCATCTGTAGTAGAGCGTTTGACATCTTTAATGTGCACTTTTTTAATTCTTGCTCCACTCTTTGATTTTAAATTGTAGACGACCGGGGAGAGGACCTTGACAACGGTATAGGGATCGGAAAATCGGGGAGCGAGTTTGGCAGTGAAACTGCGCGCGGTATCGGAGAGGGCGTGTTCACATTTCAGAACCTGGTCCCCAACGTGACAACGCCAATTCCGGTATTTCAGGTTATAGTGTCGGCTTTGCGTCGTAAAGGCTTTAGCCAAATGAATACGGACAAGAGAGAATGGGTCCCGAAGTTTTTGGAGTCGTCCTAACCTCTAGACTGAGCCGTCTTCGGTCGGTTCCGGGAGTGGGGTTCTTTCAGAAGTTCGGAAAAGACGATGGGGCGGTTCTACCTCACGGCTGAAGTTGAGCATAGCTGGTGTGAGTCCAGTGGATTCGTGACGGAAAGTATTTATAGCTAAAACCAATTAGTGAAGGTGGGCATCCCACTTGCGGTGATCCTGTTCACTAACGCCCGGTGCACACGGACGTATTTTTACGGTGCGGTACCGCAACGTGAATATACGCACGTCCCACAAATACATTGATACCAATGGAGCAATTCACACTTGACGTCGACGACGTCCGACGTTGTTTAACCGCTCGACAGTAACGCAGCGGTGAAATTCCCCCTTGCGGTGACTGCTACACCGCTGCGGTAGTACGTCGTTCGCGCGGCGAAGCAGTACATTACCGTATATTGTTGAGTGCACACGAGCACGTGCGGTAAAATGACGGAGAGAGAGATCGACACAGAGTTGCTCATTGAAGAGGTGAGGAAACATCCAGAACTGTGGGATGCGGGTACTGAAGAGTACAAAAACAAAAATAAGAAAACTGCTGCATGGATAGAAGTTTGTTCTGCCCTCATCCCCGACTTCGAAGCCAAGGAGGAAGGCATTAAAATCGCATTAGGTAAGTACAAAAACTTATCTTTCGCAATGAGACCTGGCCAAAATTAATTTAAAAGTTAGTAGTGTTGTAAATAAAACGCGCTACTTTACCCAAATATACAATTTATTAATCCGGAAAAGAGGAAACCGCATTGTTCGACACAAATAATCACCTACACCCCATTCGCCTGTTATCCATTTGTGTCGTTGGCCTTGGTCTGTAATAGGTACTTCCACCACCCTCGCACCCCCTTCGCAATCGCTCCTTCCCAGATCAGGTACGAGGGTGAGATCAGAGGCGTAGTTTAGAGAGGGAGTGATGGCTGGTAGAATGATCGACAATACTAGTTAATTTCTACAGCTCAGCATATATGCATTAAAAAGTGGTTTAAATATGCATGCAGTTTGCAATAAAAAAATATGACAATTATGCATGAAGTACGCAGTAGACATATCGTATATGCTCTTAAATATGCATTAATAAAAAATGAACGAATATAAAAATTCAGAATGAATAAAGATTTTGTAGAAATTTTTATGCAAATTACATTTACATATGAAATACGTTTCATTTATATATTTAGATAATACTTACAATGCAACAACAAAAAATGTAACTACAGCTTACAGGTTTGTACAATATTAATGAATTGTATCCATGTCATTTTCGGTTGTGGAGGCAATGTAAGGTTAGGAAGCAGCTCACGGTATACTTGTACGCTTAGGGGAGATTTGAATTTTTTTTCCATTGTTCATCAATTGGTTTAGAAAAGGATAGTCGAATCTTTACAGTTCAAATTTCAATAACAGAGTGACGACGCCTGCCTACTTTAGTCAAGGGATTATAAATGCAGGTAATTTTCGTAATTATTTCGTCTTACCCCGATTGGGATTAAACATTATTCGAAGTCTTAATGGCTTAATAAGGAGCATTACTTTAGGGTTTTTTTGGAGAAAGGAGGCTAATTGTTAACAAAATATGTGGCTGTAACAAATTGCTTGCAATAATTGATATATTAAACATTTTGAAAAATCATATAAAATATGCAGTAATGTGCAGTTTAAATAAAGAATATCCATTGTTGGTGACAACAATGCGATTCATGCAAAATATGCAGACTATAACTGTTCTTTTTAGCAAAAATTAATTGTAATACACTCAATAACATAACATATAAATTGGCCAAATATGCATTAATATGCAGTTCAAATTAAAAAATATCCATGATTGGTGACAACAATGCGATTTATGCAAAATATGCAGAATATAACTGTTCTTTTAAGCAAAAAAAAAATAAAATACACTCAATAACATAACATATCTTAAATTAGCCAAATATGCATTAATATGCAGCAAAATAGAAAATATCCATGATTGGTGACAACAATGCGATTCATGCAAAATATGCAGAATATAACTGTTCTTTTAAGCAAAAAAAATTATTCTCAATAATAACATATCTTAAATTAGCCAAATAATCATTAATATGCAGTTAAAATTGAAAATATCAATGTGGTGACAACAATGCGATTCGTGCAAAATATGCAGAATATAACTGTTCTTTTAAGCAAAAAAAAATTAAAATACACTCAATAACATAACATATCTTAAATTATCCAATAAAAAATATCCATGATTGGTGACAACAATGCGATTTATGCAAAATATGCAGAATATAACTGTTCTTTTTAGCAAAAAAATAATTACAATACATTCAACAATAAAACATATCTTAAATTGACCAATACAAAGAAATATGCAAATATGCATTTGCCCTCGTCTCAATATTACAAACGATTGCTATCTTCAAGAAAACGACTCCTATATATACTAATATATATAACAATAATAAACATATACATATTTAATATAATAATGAATATACCTACAATATAAGTTGAACAATATAACACGAGAAACCCTAGTAGTCCTACAGTACTCTAAAATATGCTACACCAGTCATGTTCTAAACATTGGTGACATATAACTACCTTCACACCATTCGGTTCTGCCAAGGCAGTCGCCCTGCCTAACTGACGAAATAATCTGCCCATGTATTACGTTGCTGGTTTACAGCACGTCCACCTTGTGGTACAGTGGGGACACCTTCTTCGGCAAATAGTCCGTTAGTAGTTAGTGTGTCATCAAACGAATATCCATCACGATCACTCACGAAATTATGTAGAATGCAACACGCTTTCACTATGTCTTTTCCAAAGTCTAAACTGACATTGAGTGGTCGATGGAGAATACGCCATTTGTTAGTAAATATACCGAATGTACACTCAATATAACGGCGTGTTCGGCTGAGGCGGTAGTTAAAAATCCGTTTTTCATAGCTTAAAAATCTGCCGCTAAAAGGTCGCAAGGTATGCCGCGATAGAGCAAACGCCTCATCTGCTACAAATACATAAGGCATTATTTGGTCAGTTCCAGGTAGCGCTTTTCCGCGTGGAATGTTTAAGGAACCGTTTTGTAGTTGAATATTGAACGAACACTTATCAAAAATAGTGCTGTCTGAATCTTTACCTCTGGTGCACCATCGTCAACGTAAATAAAGTTGTATGAAGCATCTGCGACGGCTAATAGAACAAATGAAAAATAATGCTTGTAACTGAAATATAAGGATCCACTAAGGCTCGGTTTAATGCATCTGATGTGCTTTCCGTCTATCGCTCCGATACAATTTGGGAAATTCGTTTTAGTTTCAAATCCTTCACAAATAGTTGACGATCGATCTTCTGTATATGGCGGAAACGTTTCACAACGCATAGTAGTCCACAGCGCTCGACACACTTTTCTCACCAATATACTTAAAGTTGAACGTCCAATTCGGTAGGAGTAATGCAATTCAACTAAGGTACTTCCTTCACCCAAATGCCTAAAACAGTAACACAAATATCACTAAATAATACCGACCTTTATGCATATTCACTTAGTCAACATCATATATTCATTCTATATTTCAGGAAAAGCCATTATGGGTCGCTGGCGTAATGTCAGGGATAATTTCATGCGAATCCAACGCAAGAGAACGAAGTCCGGCCAAGGAGCGGAAACCAGCCGCAGATATGTATACGCCCGTCAGCTGGAGTTTTTGTTAAGAACGCGGGAAAACATTACAACAGCAGCCAGTTCCCAATAAGAGGAAGGAGAGGCCGAACCCGAGTACGTAGAGCCTCCGACCGGGAATACTGGTGAGATTCCCGGTCCTTCACGAACTCCGCAACCTCGAGTCGCACCTTCAGGATCTCCCAAGAACAGGAAAATTGAAGATGCGCTATTAACCTTCATGCAACAACGTCCCGCACATACGCCAGCGCCAGACGACGACGAAGCATTCAACTCTTTGTTACCAATGGTTCGAGGATTTACGCCGGACCAAAAAATTGAATTCAGATTAGAGGTGTTGACTATGGTGAAGCGCTATCGGTCAGGACTGCTTCGTATTTCATCTCTACCATCTACATCTCAATCATTCACTCCTTTGTATTCATTCTCCCCAGACCCTGCATCTACATCTACACAATCACCATCTCCAAACGAATATGATTTGTATTGAAACCACTAATAAAATTATCAATATATGTTTACACCACACTTACACTTTATTTTTTTTTTTTACTTACCGTAATGTAACAGCCAACATCTCCATCGGAGTTATTGCCAATCTCATATTTGTGTCTTGTGCTCTTAAGGTTTAGCTTAGTTTCACATGTAACTCATCAAATGATTTGGTACTCATACGAAAATAGTTGGGAGAATACTAAATGCGTTGTGCGTCGTGCGTTGTACGCTCTTGTCGTGTGAACTGTAGTCAAAAATACTTCTGCGGCACCGCAACGTAAAAATATGTCCGTGTGTGTTAGGTATAGCTGGTGGCATACCACCAAGAACCCCTTCAGGACATAACCTATAACCTACGCTAGAGAATAAACACACTACTCTGAACTGTCGTATTATTCATAACCTAACATGGCGCAGCCACATTAAAAATTAAAATATCGGGTTAAATAATAGAAGAAACTAAAAAATACGGGAGACAGTGAGTAGCAGAAATTGTGTTTTTCCTATATCCACAATGGGGGAAGCAGCTCGAGCAGGCGTTTCACCGATGTCGATGGAAGGTAACCTCGCAGAAAATTGGCGATTCTGGAGATGGAGATTCGAAAACTATTTAGTCGCGTCGGAATTAAATAAAAAGCCAGAAGCCGTACAGTGTGCTCAGATGTTGCTTCTCATAGGCGAACATCTCATAGGCGAACAGGGATTCAAAATTCAAGAAACCTTCAAAATTAATAGTGACGACAGAAATAAATTAGAAGTGCTTCTAGAGACCTTCGAAAGACACTTTCTACCGAAAGAAAACCTAGCTTTTGAGATATTCACCCTAATATCAATGAGACAAAGCAGTGGGCAGTCGGTGGACCAATTCATTACCGAACTGACCCAACAAGCGAGAAAGTGCAAATTAGACAAGCTGGAGGACCTCCTTATCACTGCCATGATAACAGTGGGCGTTCAAGATGAGGATATCAGGCAAAGGCTGCTTGAGAAAGGACACAGACGACAGCCAAAGCGACAGAGTTGTGCCGAGCAATCGAGAAGTCGAAGGAGCAGAATGAAGCCATGAGGACATCGAGGCCAGGAGGGAGCAACGTCGTGGAGGCGATATCAACGGACAAGAAGACGATGAAGAGAAGCGACAACATCCGTAACCCTGCAAACAACAGAAACGATGCGGTATCGTTTCAGTGCAGAAGATGTGGCAAAACACACGGAATTAATCAATGTCTGGCGTATGGAAAGACATGTAAGAAATTTCAAAATAAAAATCATTTTGCTAAAATGTGCAAACAAAAAAAAAGTTGTCCACGAAATTCAAGAGAATGAACGCGAATTTATGTATATCGGATCAATTAATAACAACAATTACAGAAATTCCTGGACTACTAAAATTTTAATAAACCAGAAAGATGTATTTTTCAAAATTGACACAGGTGCAGCAGTCAATGTACTTCCTGTGAGTAAATTTAATCAATTAGTTCTACCGATGAAATTAATTCAGAAAACAGATTCAAACTTGAGGTCTTATACAGGAAGCACATTAAATGTTAAAGGCAAATGTACTCTGGAAAGTTGGAAAGATGATAAAATGTATTTGTTAAATTTTTACATAGTAAACAGTCAAACACAGGCAATATTAGGACTACCGTCTTGCACAGAAATGAACCTGGTGCTAAGAGTAGACACAATTCAAGCAGGTGATCAGTTTAAAAAATTAATTAAAAGCTATGGAGAGATATTCTCAGGAATTGGGTGTTTCAAAGGTCAACATCACATAGAAATTGAGCAAGGGGCCAAACCAGTAATACAACCAACAGGAAAAGTGCCATTACCGTTAATGGACAAATTAAAAGAAAGTCTCTCTGGACTGGAAAAAGCAAAAATAATTGAAAAAGTAAATAGACCAACAGAATGGGTCAACGCTATGGTCATTGTTAGAAAACCAAATGGGAAATTGAGAATCTGTATCGATCCGCAAGATCTAAACGCATTAATTAAAAGAGAACATTGCCAGATCCCAACCTTAGAACAAATAACAGCAAATCTGGTGGGGGCCAAATATTTCAGCACACTGGATGCATCGAATGGGTTTTACCACATCAAATTAGATGAGGAAAGCAGCAAATTATGCACGTTTGGTACACCATTTGGCCGATATAAATTCAATCGTATGCCCTATGGTATTAAATCGGCGCCAGAAATATTCCAAACTAAATTTAAAAAAATATTTCACAAGAAAGGAGTCGAAGTTTATATAGATGACATCATAGTATGGGGGAAGACCATAGAAGAACACAATGAAAGGCTGGAAGAAGTAATGAAAGCAGCCAAAGAGAACAACGTGAGATTCAACTTGGACAAATGCAGGTTTTGAAAAGAATCTGTGAAGTATATGGGTCACATCATTACAAAGGATGGAGTGGCTCCAGGAGAAGATAAAATCAAAGACATTCTAGAGATGCCAGAGCCGAAGAATGCCCAAGACGTTCAAAGATTGTTAGGAATGCTCACTTATGTTAGCAAGTTCATAAAAGGATTTTCCAGTACTACAAAACCTCTAAGACAGCTATTGAGGAAGGAGGTGGAATTCACTTGGTCACATGAACAAAAAGAAGCGTTCAAGGAATTGAAAAATCAATTGACCACAAACCCAGTTCTACAATTTTACGATGTCAAAAAGGAAGTAACCGTCTCAGTAGATGCTTCAAAGTCAGGACTAGGAGCAGTCTTACTGCAGAACAAATTACCTTGTGCATATGCATCACGATCAATGACAGACGCTGAGACAAGATACGCCCAAATTGAAAAGGAACTACTAGCAATTTGTTTTGGCGTAGCAAGATTCCACGAATATGTGTTTGGAAAAAAAAATAGTGGTGGAAACGGATCACCAGCCACTAATATCCATTTTCAAAAAACCTCTGAATAAGTGCCCTGCTAGACTACAACGGATGTTAATCCAGTTGTACAAATATGATCTAGAAGTAAAATATAAACCAGGAAAAGAACTGATAATAGCTGATGCTTTATCCAGAGCCTATGTGAAAACAAATCAGTGCAGTAGGGAGCTGGAAAATGAAATCAATGCACAAGTCTGCTTAATTGTTTCACAAATCAACGTTACAGAAGGAAAATTAAAAGAAATTAAAGAGAAAACACAAAATGACCCGGAATTAAGAAAGTTAAAAGAGGTTGGCCAAAGAATAGTTCAAAACTAACAGAAAACTTGAAATATTACTACAGATTTAAAAGTGTACTAACAATAAATGATGACGTAATTTACAAAGGACAAAGTTTGGTCATACCCAAAGAAATGAGAGTGGAAATGTTAAATAAAGTGCATTATGCTCACTTGGGAATGAATAAGTGCATACAACTAGCAAAGGAATCGATATTTTGGCCATTCATGAACAATGACATCAGACAGAAAATAGAGTCTTGCCAAATATGCCAAAGGTACGCAAATTCCCAAACAAGAGAACCACTTCAACCACACCAAATTCCAAATTTACCATGGGACAAAGTGGGATGCGATTTATTTGAATTGTATAATAAAAAATACTTGTTGTTAATTGATTATTTCTCAAAATTCATAGAAATAGTAAACCTAAATCAGGACACAAGCAGTAACAAGGTGGTGGAAAATATGAAGTAAATTTTTTCCAGACATGGTATACCCAGAGAAGTAGTGACAGACGGAGGACCGCAGTTCACTTCTAAGATCTTCAAAGATTTTTCAATTGAGTGGGAATTCAAACATACTCTATCATCACCAAGAAACCCACAATCCAATGGATTAGCGGAGAGAAATGTCAAAACAGCAAAGAATACTTTCAAGAAGACATTAGCAGACCGGAAAGATATAAACTTAGCTCTTCTATACTATAGAAACACACCTATTCATGACGGTATCTCTCCAGCTGAAATTTTAATGTCTCGTAAATTAAGAATGCCATTACCTTTAACTCAAACTAAATTAAAGTCCAAAATAAATAAAACATACAGTCGGAGTGTTATAGCTAAACAACAAAAAGCGGCAGAATTTTACTATAATAGAAATAAAAAAGAACTTCCATAACTTTGTGTAAATGAGAAAGTTTACTGCTAGTTAGCACCAGGGTCAGAATGGCAACAAGGGAAAATTATTGAAGTTTTTAATAATAGGAGATATAAGGTAAAAATGAACAATGGAGCTGAGTATGTTAGAAACAGAAAGTTCTTTAAAAAGAATAAGTCTCAAGAACCAAGAACCACAAATTGTTCATTTTTACCCGATAAAGATTCAAAAAATTTCCATAAAGAGAGTCAAGTAAAATACTATATTGAGAGTTTTTGTGAAAATAATGAGGAAATTGAAAATGTAAACCCGTTAGATTTAAGTGTGGAAAGTGAATCTAGTGAAAGGGAGGAAAGTGAAATCTCGGGAGAACAGAAGAAAGAACCAATAGTGACAGCAGCGGGTAGGGTAATAAAACCTGTAAACCGCTTGTGTTTGTAAACCATTGTAATTAATCTTAATGTACATCTCAAAGAAGGGGGATGTTAGGTATAGCTGGTGGCATACCACCAAGAACCCCTTCAGGACATAACCTATAACCTACGCTAGAGAATAAACACACTACTCTGAACTGTCGTATTATTCATAACCTAACAGTATGCACCGGGCGTAAACTGGCCTATCATCACCTTGAGCTTTCGATTAGTCCTCTCAACAGGGTTGGCCTGGGGAGTATACGGCGGTGTAGTGCGATGGTGGATGTCTAGCTCCTTCAGCAACTCCTGGAACGGTCGGCCGGTGCACTGAGTACCATTGTCGTTAAGTATTACATTAGGACAGCCGAATCGGGTCACGATCTCCTCGTAGAACGCTTTCGTCACATTTTGACTGGTGGTGGTCCGGATTGCACGGACCTGGACCCATTTGGTCAAGTGATCCTGAAACACTACCACATACTGGTTCCCTTGTCCAGAACGGGGTAGTGATCCCACTAGATCGGTGCAGACTGTCTCCCAAGGTTCTCGGTTTCAGGACGGTTGCATCAGTCCTGGCGGTTTTTGTTGGGGCACTTTGTATTTCTGGCAGGACTCACAGCTCCGTACATACTTGGCGATGTCCCTAAACATCCCGGGCCAGTAGTAGCGGAGTGCGATGCGAGCGGTAGTCTTGGCGATCCCCATGTGTCCGGCAGTAGGTTCGTCGTGATTTTCAGCAATCACTATCTATCACTATCACTATCACAATTCCAGGAATCCACTAGTTCGGGTTCGTTGTGATCGTGACTGTCCCAGAAATGTCGGTAAAGTCGTCCTTATTTCTCGCAGTACTCCGGTTTGCCTTCAGGATTCGCACGGATATCTTGCAACTTCCGAGTGTACTAGGAACAAGCGGTTTCTTGTTCCACAGCGAGAACGGGATCCGACAGCGGGGCTCTGGATAGAGCATCTAGTCCAGTAAATGAAAGCCGATAAACTCCCAAACCTGGGATAAATTCTGCAAAGGGATGAAACTGGGGGCAATTGTAGGCCTCAACTGGGTCTTTCGAAATACGGAAAGTTGTAGATTCTCCGGGTCCCGGAACATGGTAAAAAACGGTCCTCAAGTTCCAAAAATCCGTTTTCAGCCAATATCTCCGAGAATATGGCATTTAGAGAATTTTTGTTTAGATACAAAAGGAAGATCAGTTCATTAGCTACAAAAATGGTCCTTATGACTTTTACCGAAAACTCGACAGTTTTCGAGATAACGGCTCCGAATCAGCCAGTAACAGTCCTTTACTTGTTGCTCCTGCTCTGAATCCAGGAGAGCAAATTCGAGAAATGGAGACAAAAGCGGGCGGACAAATTGTCCAATTACTCGAGTAAAAATGGATATTTTTTGATGATTCAAAATTCACGTGAAAGAGGAAACCCATGGCTATGGTATCCCGGGTCTCGGGCCTCATTTTTATTTTTCTTGAATGTTGGAATCCCACGCTAAATTTTTTCTTCTTCGATATTTCTCGACTTTCAGAAAATTCATTTATATTTTAATAAATAATAATAATTTAGTCGGGTCTTTCTTGATAATGGGTCTCCAAAACCTATCGAATAAGCCCATAAAGGTTGTTTGATTTTCTTTCTTTTGCATCCCAATAAAAAGTAACTTTGAATATGTTGATTTTTAGACATTTCCAGAGTTTTAAAAGTTGGTTGGCAAGAATGTTGAAGTTGGCACAAAAACGAAGAAAACATTGGAAAGGGGGCATTTCATGCATTCCAGTGATGTGCATTGCGAACCGATACGATGATTCATAATTTTTTAATACCCGATTGATGCCACAACTGTGAAAAAATCAACATATTCAAAGTTACTTTTTATTCGGATGCAAAAGAAAGAAAATGAAACAACCTTTATGGGCTCATTCGATAAGTTTTGGAGACCCATTATCAATAAAGACCCGACTAGATTACTATCATTTATTAAAATATGGATGAATTTTCTAAAAGTCGAGAAATATCCAAGAAGAAAAAATTTATCCTGGGTTTACAATATTCAAGAAAAATAAAAATGTGGCCCGAGACCCAGGATACCATAGGTATGGGTTTTCTCTTTCTCGTGAATTTTGAATCATCAAAAAATATCAATTTCTACTTGAGTAATTTGTCCGCCCGCTTATGACTCCATTTCTCGAATTTGCTCTCCTTGATTCAGAACAGGTGCAACCAGTAATGGGCTCGTTTCGGAGCCGTTATTTCGAAAACTGTCGAGTTTTTGGAAAAAGTCATAAGGGCCATTTTTGTAGCTAATGAACTGATAATCCTTTTGTATATTGACAAAAATTCTCTAAATGCCATATTCTCGGAGATATAGGCTGAAAAGGGATTTTTGGAACTTGAGGACCATTTTTTACCATGTTCCGGGACCCGGAGAATCTACAACTTTCCTTATTTCGAAAGACCCAGTTGAGACCTAGAATTGCCCCCGGTTTCATCCCTTTGCAGAATTTAACCTAGGTTTTTTCCTTCATTTACTGGACTAATCAGCCACACGGTTCAGGTTACCTTTTCGGTACTGGATCTCGTAGTCAAACTGTTGGAGATACACCCTCCAACGAGTAAGACGGCCGGACGGACTATCCAACTTATAAAGCCATTTTAGTGACTGGTGATCGGTCTTGACAACGAAATGGCTACCTTCCAGGTAAGGTCGCATCTTCTCGACACCCCAAATCACTGCCAGGCATTTCGTTCTGTTAAGTATGGGAATCCAGGTACTGTTTATCTTGAAAGTTTCTTCTTTCCGGTTAAAATTGTTCTTGTGTTTGAAAATTTCAATTGCCTCTCTCTGTAGTCGTGTGTGGAAATGTTGAGTGTTGGCCAAAATCTGTGTGTCCTCAAACAGGATTTGATGGTCTCCAGGCTCCATTAAAGTGTGTTCTGCTACCGCCGATTTTTCTGTTTCAGGTCACACAGATTTTGGCCAACACTCAACATTTCCACACACGACTACAAAGAGAGGCAATTGAAATTTTCAAACACAAGAACAATTTTAACCGGAAAGAAGAAATTTTAAAGATAAACAGTACCTGGATTCCCATACTTAACAGAACGAAAATTAAACCATTAAACAGGGACGCGGCCGGTTCGATGCGGCCGTTTCAACGCAGGCCCGTTTTGAGGCGAGCCGTTTTGACGCAGGGACGTTTCTATGCGTAAAGACCTAGAAATGTTTTTAGTACTATTTGCATATTTAAGGTGTCAATTCCTGTAACAAAAATAGTTATGTCGGTAGTAACCTGTGGCAACAATGGCGATAAGCGATAACAAACGGGGTGATCTTTTGCTGGAATTCAAACCAAGGATTAGCAATAACTGCAACACCTTACGGCAGGCCAATTGTCCCAACATAAACTCGTATTTTTAAATGAAACATTTGACTTTTAAACATTTGGATTAAATGGATTTATATGATATAAATAAAGATATCCTAATTAAAATAGATAATTAATATGTGTTCTCCCTATTCCTCGAATTTCCTAAAGGATAAATTATTTCCCTGAGTTACATAACTAATTAAATTTAATTGAAAGTAATATTAAAGCTGATTGTAGTCAAAAAATAATGTGCCATTTTAGGTTTGGACTCCATGAAAGAAAATATCTATAATCCTAGTGTCGCTCGTTTCTAATATTTCGCGTCAAAACGGTTCGCGTCAAAACGGCTCGCATCAAAACGGCTCGCGTCAAAACGGGCCTGCGTCGAAACGGCCGCATCGAAACGGCCGCATCGAAACGGCCGCGTCAAAACGTCCTAGATCGATTTTCGAAGCAGTCGAACGCTGAGAAGACTACCACATCGCCTATGAAGATGTTTGCCGCAGAAGCAGACGAAACGTCAGGTTACTTAAACCTTTTTGGACCACGGCCAAATAGCCCGGAAAAACGCATTTGCACATTTTACTCCGGCCGTGAAAGCCTACGCTCTTGGATAAATTAGTTATCATTTAATAAATGATTTACTTACCCATAACTATAGAAATATCACGAAAAAATAAAGTAAACAGTTTTTTTGAAAAAAAATATAAAAGAAATTTATATTTTTATGCATATACATATGTTACATATTTTGATTGAAAGACTTATTCTGATCTACCTGAAGACGGGGAAGAATTGCCAGAGTCATCGCTACAAAAAAGCATAATAATTAGTGGGAAATGATGTAAAATTTAATTGCCAATAAAAAACATGATGTTATCTGTAACTTACAAAACTTTTAGACTTAGGTACTGATATCTAATGTATGATATTCAACTACCTATTTTTATACTTTATTAAAAACATTTTTTGCGAGCTCCAATAAAAAAAATTATAACACTTGATAATCGGAACTTTTCTGGCGTAATAAAACTTATAAATCGATCCCAATTGTTTAGAGTTGGGAAGCGTAGTTGGACACGCTCAACACGATCAGGGTGCATCATACGGATACGGAGTACGACTCAATCCTGTAGAATTTGCTGGTAGGACATTATTAGGTTTTCTAATGGAATAATCATGGCTCGTTATTGGGCCGGTAAAATATTAATTGTTTCCCGGCGTCGTTCAATTCAATTTTTATCACTTTTTCTGGTGAATTTTCTTCATTGGTATAAACACCAAACCATTTACATCCGACCTCCCTAATTATGTTACGTTTCTTTAATTTTGACTTTTTGAAACTAGAAATAAATACCTTGATATACTGCGGGGATTTAATTCGGTGAATGTTTACTTAGACGTCTTCTGCCCCCGGGGAACTTAGTTTATCCTTGCCCTCTTGGGTTTCCAACGCCTTTTCGAGTTACTCCACTATCCTTTTTGTGCCTTGGTTATTTCTTGTTCTAAAAGTTACACATATTAGACTACTAAATTAGAAAATCATTAAGTTTTCCAAGTCTACATCAAACGAATAAGGAAATATCTAGCATTGAAACATAAAAATAGAAGACCAAACTAGTGTGGAAATTTTGAAAATCGAATTTCATAAAAATTAGTTATTATTTAAAAAATGATTTACTTACCCATAACTATAGAAATATCACGAACTTACAAAACTTCTAGACTTATGTACAGATATCTAATGTATGATATTCAACTACCTATTTTTATACTTTATTATAAACATTTTTTGCGAGCTCCAATAAAAAAAATTATAACACTTGATAACAGTACCTGTCTGGCGTAATAAAACTTATAAATCGATCCCAGTTGTTTTGAGTTGGGAAGCGTAGCTGGACAGGCTCAACACGATCAGGGTGCATCATACGGATACGGAGTACGACTGGATCCTGTAGAATTTGCTGGTAGGGCATTATTGTTTTCTAATGGAATGACTTCCCTTGTCTCGTTATTGGGCCGGTCAAATATTAATTGTTGGCCGGCGTCGTTCAATTCAATGTTTATCAGTTTTTCTGGTGAATTTTTTCATTGTTATAAACACCAAACCATTTACATCCGACCTCCCTAATTATGTTACGGTTCTTTAATTTTGACTTTTTGAAACTAGAAATAAATACCTTGATATACTGCGGGGATTTAATTCGGTGAATGTTTACTTAGACGTCTTCTGCCCCCGGGGCACTTGGTTTATCCTTGCCCTCTTGCGTTTACAACGCCTTTTCAAGTTACTCCACTATCCTTTTTGTGCATTGGTTATTTCTTGTTATAAAAGTTACGACTACTAAAATAGAAAATCATTTAGTTTTCCAAGTCTACGTCAAACGAATAAGGAAATATCTAGCATTGAACCATAAAAATAGAAGACCAAACTGGTGTGGAAATGTTGAAAATCAAATTTCATAAAAATTAGTTATTATTTAAAACATGATTTACTTACCCATAACTATAGAAATATCACGAAAAAATAAAGTAAGCAGTGTTTTTTAAAAAAATATATAAGAAATTTATATTTTTATGCATATACATATGTTACATATTTCGATCGAAAGACTTATCCTGAACTACCTGAAGACAGGGAAGAATTGCCAGACATCGTTACAAAAAGAGCATAACAATTAGTGGGAAATGATGTAAAATTTATTAGCCAATAAAAAATCATGATGTTATCTGTAACTTACAAAACTTCTAGACTTAGGTACTGATATTCAACTACCTATTTTTATACTTTATTAAAAACATTTTTTGAGAGCTTCAATAAAAAAATATTATAACACTTTATAACAGTACCTGTCTGGCGTAATAAAACTTATAAATCTATCCCAATTGTTTGTTTTGAGTTGGGAAGCGTAGCTGGTCACGCTCAACACGATCAGGGTGCATCATACGGATACGGAGTACGACTCGATCATGTAGAATTTGCTGGTAGGGCATTATTATGTTTTCTAATGGAATGACTTCCCTTGTCTCGTTATTGGGCCGGTGAAATATTAATTGTTGGCCGGCGTCGTTCAATTCAATGTTTATCAGTTTTTCTGGTGAATTTTTTCATTGGTATAAACACCAAACCATTTACATCCGACCTCCCTAATTATGTTACGGTTCTTTAATTTAGACTTTTTGAAACTAGAAATAAATACCTTGATATACTGCGGGGATTCAATTCGGTGAATGTTTACTTAGACGTCTTCTGCCCCCGAGGCACTTGGTTTATCCTTGCCCGCTTGCGTTTACAACGCCTTTTCGAGTTACTCCACTATCCTTTTTGTGCATTGGTTATTTCTTGTTATAAAAGTTACGACTACTAAAATAGAAAATCATTTAGTTTTCCAAGTCTACATCAAACCAATAAGGAAATATCTGGCATTAAACCATAAAAATAGAAGACCAAACTGGTGTGGAAATGTTGAAAATCGAATTTCATAAAAATTAGTTATTATTTAAAAAATGATTTACTTACCCATAACTATAGAAATATCACGAAAAAATAAAGTAAGCAGTTTTTTTAAAAAACATATAAGAAATTTATATTTTTATGCATATACATATGTTACATATTTTGATCGAAAGACTTATCCTGAACTACCTGAAGACGGGGAAGAATTGCCAGAGACATCGCTACAAAAAAGCATAACAATTAGTGAGAAATAATGTAAAATTTAATTGCCAATAAATAAAACATGATGTTATCTGTAACTTACAAAACTTCTAGACTTAGGTACTGATATCTAATGTATGATATTCAACTACCTATTTGTATAATTTATTAAAAACATTTTTTGCGAGCTCCAATAAAAAAAATTACAACACTTGATAACAGTACCTATCTAGCGTGATGAAATTTATAAACTGATCCACACTGTTTTGGGTAGGGAAACGTAATTCCACACGATGAACACCACCGTGGGGGACACGGATATGGAGTACCACACCACCCTGTGGAAGTTCCTGGTAGGGCATTATTATGTTTTTTAAAAATACATTTAGCATGATCTCCTCATCGGGCCAGTAAAATACTAATGTCTGGGCATTGTAATCCAATACAATATTCACCACTTTTTCTTGGGGAGTTTCTTCATTGTCTGAAAACCATTTACATCCGACCTCGATAATCATCTTAGGGTTCTTTGATTTTGGCTTTTGGAAACTACAATTAAATATCTTGATATACTCCCGGGATTTAATTCATTAAATATCGTTTACTTGCTATGGTACTGAATACGATTAAAAGAACGACTTTTATCCATACTGTAACTTTTTATTAAGTCAGACATTTTTTGTAGCACAGACCACAGAACAAAGAACCAGATAGCGAACTACCCACAAAACATATATTATTACCAAAATAACAGAGCTAACCACAGAACATCTATATATTAGGGGTTCCAACGCCGTTTATACGCGAGGAATGTAATGACGTAGTCATTTTGGAGAGGGGATGGTAACCATGGCAATTGTTTCTACACAATTTTTTTTCTTATGGGAGATTAACATGGAAAAATTTTCAAGCAGCTGATAATCAACGTAAACGGAATTTCTTAACAATCAACTGTGAAAAATAAGAAACATTGAAATTGGTCAATTTTCTTGTATATAAGAGAATGCATTATACGTTATGGAGGATGAACGAAAAACGTGATTTATTACGGAGGTGACATTTCACTGTAATTCAAATTTGGTGCCACTTGTTAAACTATGACATTGGCAATTTATTAACCAATCAGAAGCGACTACGACATAAGAGCTTAGCCTTGCTTCTCCCTTCTGTCAGGCTTTACCGCCCACGCCATTCATTCTTTTTTTCCTGACTGTAGGCCAGTGAGGCCATGCACGGAGGCGGGCATTAAACACCACCCCGGGTAAGTTCACCCGGGGAAAGCAAAGAACCCTGCGGGCTCCCCCTAGTCTCGGACGGTGGAAAGGTCCGGTTAGGTGGGATAATGGGCGACCTGGTGGGATCACCCCTGGCGGGGCCTTACTCCTTCAGGTGCCAAAAGTGTATAGGGACAAGGGAGGGGACCTCCGATGTTATTGGAGGTTCCCTGCGGCTCTCTGGCATGCCCTACGTCCCTCCTCCTGGGATTGCTCCTAGATTAGGGTTTCGGGCACCCGAGTCTCTCCTCCTCGTCTGTGTAACGTCCGGCGTGGGTCTTTCCCCTCGCCCGGTCTCTGTAGTCCGCACTGTTATTGTGCCCCTTAGTTCTACAGGTAAAACAGTACGCCGTCTCCCTGCATTCTCGCACCCAGTGTCCCTTATTGTCGCACCTCCTACAAGCATCAGACGGAACCGCCTGCTTGATTCGACACTCCTGGGTCCTGTGTCCTATGCTTCAACATTTGGCGCACCTCTCCGTCTCTATTCTAGGCCTGAGCCTACACCAGCCCCAGCCCACCCGGACTCTTCTTGTGTTTCCAATCGCGGCAGCCGCCTCCCACGGAATCCGAATGGTGATGGCTCTCTGGTTATTGCCAAACGGTCTTAATTCGCCAGCCTCGCAGCCAGGTCCAACGATGTCCTCCACAGCGCGCAGAGCTTCTTCCTTAGTGGCTAATGCGTCGAGGTCGTACATGTGGTATATCCGTCTTTTTCTGTATGGGGGTCTGACCTCAATGTCCGGTCACCGCCTTCTGTCGGGCCGCCTGTACTTTGTCTGTGCTCGCGCCTCTCCCAAGTTCTACCTGCACGGCCCCCGATCTGGTCTGTCTCATGCCATTTATGTCTTTAAGGACCGGCGGGTCCGTCACCGCCTTCCTAAGGGATTTCCCCACCTCCGCGAAAGTCCTGTTGACCGCCGTCACCACCGTGCCTCTTGTCTGGGCCTGTCTTGTATCTGAGTGGTCTTTTTCATCTTGCTTTTGATAGAATGGAAGTCGATTTCCATTAGATCCCCGTCCTGGGCGTATACATACTCCAGACTTTTCCTGATCTTGGTTTCGTCTTCTAGTCTCACGCAAACCACGTGTATTCTCTTCCATCTGCGTAAAATTGATGTTAGTCTTTTGGAGGTGCGAATAGGCTCCTCCGGAATTGCCGGATTTGGCAGCGGAATGGTGAAAATATTCCGTGCGTGTTCATATATATAGTCGTCGTCTTCTGCTATCTCGGTTTCTACAAAGTCTCCACGTCCCTTCATAAACCTTCCTAGTTTATCCGCGTGAGCCGGGTCAAAAAAAAATGAGCAACCCAAATTATTGGTTTCTAATAAGTCAGTAACTAAAAACTGGTACATAATGTTAATGAGCAAGATAGAGTTCATTACAATTACAAATTAATGGGTTCGGATACAGGTTATTAAAAGTACACAATTAGTAAAATCACGCATTTCTTTACCTTTAAGATTGTCTCGTCATTTACCCGGATATAACAGCTATTTATCAGAGAGTGTGCACACCACCGTCACGAGAGGCTGTGCCAGTTATGGCCGGTCACGGAGAGATAGAGTAAGGAAAAGAGATAGCAACCTACACTAAAAACAAATAGAAAGTGCTTGTCCAATGCGCGCGCCATTTGCACCGTTGTATAGCCGGGATGATAGCCGCCGCCCATGTATGCATCATTAGTTCTCATAGTAGAGGGGAGGGAGACGACCCCCCTTCGCTCGAGCTCGATGTAGAGGGCAGTTGTCGCTGTCGGTTCTGTGTCCGGGGGTCGTACAAATTGTAGATGCAGGAGGGTTTTTACATTGAGCTACGAGGTGGCCCTCCCCCAACATCTTGAGTATGGCGCTGACCGATCATCTTTGCATTCTGTTCATTTGTGCCCATATTCCAGACATCTGTAACACCGTACCACATTTCTTCTCGCCATTACTCTGCATGTGGCCCATCCTATCCTGATTTGCTGTGCTTTCGCCAGGGCGGCCGCAGTCCTTCCCGACGTCCTTATAAACGCCCTGGCCGTGTCATCTTGGCACTGCCGTATGGTTACCCTGTCGGTTTCGGGGAATCTGGAATATGGTTTAATGGCTACACAAACTTCTTCTTTCGTCGTTGACCCCTCCAGCCCATGTATCACGACCGTTTTTCCTGCTGTGGAGACGGTCCTAACTTCGGGGCCACCCTTCGTGTTATCCCATCCTTGAGGCATGCAACATTGCCCCTCTCTTCTGAAACTTCGATAGCCACGTCTCCATTCGTCTTTTTTTATCGATTTGACTGATACACCTATCGTGTGTGGGTCGATGTCTTTTTTAACCTTACCCATTATTATATCTGCGTACGAGAGTTCTCCTCTACTTATTATAATTTTCTCTGTTACAGGCCGAGTTTGTGTCTGGCCTTCTTGGTAATTCTCTGTTTGCGGGTTTCTTCCAGTTCCATCCTTTAGCCAGAACTGTATATCATCATCAATAAATATGTGCTCGACACACTTCCTTTGCATATCTATTATAATGTCCCCCGTTACTAGAGTCAGGGTGGAGGGATGGTCCTCTGTTTCCCTTCTTAACTCCTTCCGTGCGTATGCTTCAATATTTTCCAGTCAGTGTCTCCGCCCTTATACGGTATTAAGTAAGTCGTCCTTGTTTTATCCTTCCAGGAGCCCCTACTTGTGGCATTCCTAGAGAACGTTGGTAGGTAGTCCAACTTTCCGCTTTCCAGTCCTTCCTCAGTCAGTAGTCGCAGGGGCTCGGAGTTAAGTCCCAGTACTTTGAGTCTTTCCATTTCTAATCTTTTGTCCAGATCAATAAAGATACATCGATCCTGTACTTCGCCATTAGGCCTCTCCGTCTTAGTAACCCTGTATGCGGAGAGGGGCCATTCTCCATCAATGATTTTAAGGAGGGTCTCTGGATTCTTACCTTCCCTCAGCGTACTCTCGATGGTGTTCTCCGTGTTAGCCTCCCCCACTTGAGTGGCCTGATCCTTCATCTCCTTTACGCAGGTTTCCATCTTTGCCACCGCCTCTCGGGTTTCGCTCCTGTCATTTCATCGTCCAGGCTCTTGGTGAGGTTGGCTAGCCTTGCAACGCATTGGGTAAGCAAGCACCTTTCCCACCCCTTGGTCTTCCTGTACCAGGTCAACAATTGTCTGGATCTGTCTTTCATTATCATCCCACGTCCCGAAGAGGTTTCTATTTCCCATACTAGTCTCCGGGGAACCAGATGAGGGAAGGGTGCTGCACTTTTTTCAATTTAAACGATATAGCACATTGAGAGACTACCAAATATGAAGGTCATATTGAAATATATTCATATTTTTATCCACTACATTGGATAATTAAGATAATCAATATTTATTTGCACATTTCAGTTCTCAATTGATATTTATATTTATATGTTGATATTTTTTTACATAACATTTTATACACTGATAGTTATTTAATCAATAGTTTGCTTAGACTATTATTTAAATTAAATCTAAATTTTTAGTAGGGAAAAAATATCAAAACTGAACAGAATAATAACATTTACAAAAAAGACTATTTATTTTTCACATTGTATAAAATTGTAATATTTTTATACAAACATATTTATCGCACTATATTTACATATCATTACTAGCATCTACTTTGCTCTTCTTTTTTCTGTACATGTTCAGAAGGTACATCCACTTGTACATCTACATCACTAACCTCATCGTCACTGTCAGCTTCAACATCGCTGTAATTAATCTCTGCGGTCTCGATGCATTCGTTTTCATTAACATTTTCGTCGACCTCAATTTCATTCGATTCCGGTCTTACGATTTCATCGACATCAGGTGTTGCAATATCTCATGGTTTTTGAACGTTTGTCCTTGGCAATGTGTACAATAATGAGAACATCGCAAGTCATGCTTTACGCATCCGCACGATTTCGTACATTGTTTAGCGCACCTACACCTAATATCCTTTAAGATATCATCAAATGCTAACGGGCCTGTTACGTACGACGGGGTGAGCGTGTCGTCGAATATTTACCATCCCCATTCTACGGGGTTTTTATTATTATTCAACCATTGCTGTATTTGATGATAAACTCTGAAGGAATGCAAAGCGACCGCAGACTACTTAGGTGGTAACGCTGCTAAATTGAACGCACTTTTACGAGAACATTTCTTAAAACAAAGATATCGAAAATCGTTTAATGGGTTATTTTTTGTGTCCCCGTATAACGCGCAAACCATCTTTTTACCAGCCTTTTGAATGTCAGTTTTAGTAGTATTCGGCGAAATAAAAATTAAATACCTCATCTCTTAGTGCGAGGCCTCAGTGGAAGAGCGGTTTGCGGAGCGTGCGGCGTTTCCACAGGATGACAATATAGCGTGCGCGGAGTGTCCTCAGTGAAGTCAGTTTAGTCAGTGCATTTACAGCGTTCGTGTGAGTAGAAGGTGCATAACGACGTACAAAAATATGTCTGTGGCGTCGTATGACGACATTAATATGTACTTGGAAGAGAACTGTGTTTTAAAATTAAGCTTAATGAGAGAAGGTCCAAGTGATATTGTTAAACAGAGAAGACATTTTGGCGAATTTTCTACATTGTACGAGATCTTACGATTGAATAGCCAAAAATTCCAGGAATATACTAGAATGTCTGTCACAACATTTTACTACATATTGACAAAAATTGAATCACTCTTGAACCGGACCTATACCAATTTCCATTTATCAGATTTTATTTCACCGGCAGAAAAGTTGATAGTGACAGTGATAGTGAGGTAAGTGAAACAATATGTTTTCGTGAAAGTAAGTTTATTAAAAAAAATACTAGTCTAACATTGTTGTTCGTCGATTTTATTGGATCCCGATACTAGTGATCCCTGGCTGTATCCGTGGTACCAAGTACTGGTTGCTGGCTGTACCCAGTGGTACCGGGTATTGGTCCAGTGGTACCGGGTACTGGTTGTACCCATTGGTACCGGATACTGGTCCCTGGCTGTACCCAGTAAAACCGAGTCCTTGTCCCTGGCTGTAGCCCGTATAACCGAGTACTTGTCCTTGAACTGGTTGCAAGCCATGGGTTTGATGATAATTTTGCTCGTTTTGTGAGAGGGTTTCCACCAACCAGTCATTTATTTTCCCACGAAATTTGAGCTTCTGAATATGTGTCAGCTTTTTCAATGAAGGAAGAAGGCTTTGGAAAAAAGCATGTCATCATCTTTGTCAAGGTTTTTGTTATTCTGAAACTCTATGCGTTTTTCCATTAGTGAAAGTTTTTTCACTAGCGTTTCTCTTTATAATTTCCCTCTCCTAGAAAAATTGTTGGTTCAACTCGACGGTGCCCATTCATCCTACCTCTCGCAACGTGATACAATTCGGTGATCACGCCTGGTACAACTCGGTCGTCCCGATACTCCCACCCAAAACGATTTTAAGCTTAATACAGGTGCTCGTACAATTCGATAGTCCCCGTGCCATCTGGTTATGTAAGAGTAACTTCTTATATTTTTCTTCATTTTTGTCCTAAAAGGTGAAATCAAATATAAAATGCATTAAAAGAAGAACGTTTCAATACTTACCAACTTATTTCGAAGGTCACGGACCTCACTAGATTTTTCAGAAAGTGCTGCATTACATTTCACGAGCTCATCTTGTTTACTAATTAGCCTGTCTTTGATATTATCTAGCTCCTCTTGTTTACAAATTACCTTTTCTTGTATACCATGTACCTCTTCTTGTTTACCAATTAGCTTGTCTTTTATATTATATAGCTCTGTTTGTTTAATTGTGAGTTGATGATTTTAGTCTTCAGTTTGCGCTTCATATTGTATTATTTCGTTTTTAAGTTTATGTATTTCGTCTTTCATTGCTGTAGATAAAAATTTATAATCTTCTTCACGTTGTTCTCTCTGTTTCTGCATCGCGTCAATTATCTTTTTCAATTCAATTTCTCTTCTGGTCATCAAATCAAAGTTTTGGTGTTGTCTGTTCACTTTTGTCCTTAAAAGTTCGTTTTCAACCTCCAACAATTTGATCTCAAGGTTATTCTCCGCCATAGTTCTCCTATAATTAGAATGTATATATGAATTACTAACTAGTGATGCTAATACTTAAACTTAACTGGACAATATTTCATTAGTTTTACATTCGTATATCTAATTATCAAATTTATGTTGAATAAAGCAAAATGCAACTACCAATTTTTATTACTTGTTATAACAATAATTGTTATTGAACATGACATAGTTTTTTAAATTCTTTCCAATGAAAACAAATCGATTGACACCTCAATCGTCAAAATCGGCTCGATAGAAACGATGCAATGCTATAACTTGATTTTTTTAAGTAACCCATATTCCTGAGATTTCCCATATTACATGCATATAAGTGTTCCTTAAAGAGGATAATGGTAAAATCTGGGTTAATTATAAAAATAAAAGAGCCGCCAGGGCCGTACCTAGGATAGATTTCCGGGGGGGGGGGGTTGGTTGGGTTAATATTTAAAAAAAATACAGAATTACAGTAGTAGCTCGTACTTACTTTTTTCATGTTTAATGATAACTAGCTATAAATGCTATAGCTATAGACGCAGCCGAAAATGATTTATGAAATATCGATATGGTATTGTATTGAATAAATTTTATAAACGAAAATAATAATGAGAAAAATGTTTTATTAAAATTGCTTAAGTATATTATAAGTAGGCAGGTAAAAGCTTTACAAAACAAAATCCAATCTTCTTTTTTTATTTGCAAACATATTTAAAACTTTGTCGGTGGGAATGTCAATGTCTCTATGAACATAAAAGACATAAGAGCTAATCCGGTAAGTCGATCTGGGCCACAGGAGTTCCTTAGGTACGATTTAAGCCTCCTCAGAGGAAAATGTTCTCTCTGGAGTGCACGTTGTCACCGGCAAAGTTGCAAAACTTTTTAATAGCATAAACATATTTGGATAGAGTTCAGCATTGCACTGTCCAAGAGCCTCAATGGCACATGATGGTCGATCTGATTCATCCTTTCTGCTGCAATAAATTTTCCAAAGTTCATACTCACTCTGCAGTAATCTTAGATCTACTTTGTTCTTGTAGATGGTAAAGTTTTCTAGATTCAGCGATTTGTTACAGCAAACAGACGGTAACAAGCAGTATAAGCTGGAAAGAATATTTTTGTGGTCCAAAAACCTACTTTTCAGTTAACCAATAAAATCGCCCAAAACTGGGACAGATACCGTTATGCGAAAATATTGTTCCGAATCGTTTGTTTGGAAATTGCTTCGATATCTCTCAAAGGAGATATCGTGGTATACGAATTTCCTCATGCACCTCGGCTAATAATGATTTTGCTGTATTGAAAATAATTGAGAATTCTCGACATTATCTACTGCTGACACTAAATCACAAAGAGGAGACTGGAGATAGAGTGTAATTGTCTAACCCGTTGTTATATGTTCTTGTAACTTAGCAGTCCATTTCGGTGACGCTTTCAAAAAAGTTGCGATAGATTTTGCAGTTCCAATGCAGTTTTGGATGGTTGGAAGACTACAGGAATGGCATAAAGCTAAATTTAGAGAATGCGAACAACAATGAACATAAAGGGCTTCAGGGTACGTTTTTCTAATGACTGCTTGCAATCCTTTAAACGATCCTTTCATTGCAGCGGCACCGTCATAGCCTTGTCTAATCATGTTACTGCAGTCAATGCCAAGATTCTGAAGTGTTGTAACAGTTGTATTTGCCAGATACCAGTTCTGCTTTCTATTTTCACAAAACATAGAAAATCTTCTTAGACAACGTACTCGTTGCCAATTTTTTTTGTAATCGTACGCAGAGGGACATTTGTTCCTGTCTAGATATGTCTGATGTTTCATCGGCTAATATTGAAAAAGCGTGGGCATCATTAACATTTTTACTATTTGAGTAGATATACAAGGCCGGTTTCAAGCCAGGAAGTGACGTCACAAGCTGAGCGGAAGCGTGACTTCCGGTTTGAAATGTAATCAGATTGATAAGCCGCTTCCGGTGATAAGCCGCTTCCGGTGATAAACCACTTCCGGTTTAAAGTGTTATCAATTTAAGCAGATAAGCCGCTTTCGGGGCGGTACCTATATGATTGCTAATTGAGAGCAATTGAGGTTAAGGTTTTAACTGAAAACAGGAAATTGATAAGCCGTTGGTGGTCGACTTGGTAACTACACTTATCATTTACGATACAGTGATACGTTAATTAGAACAATTTATCATTCTGGTCTAATATAAAAGCATAGCGGTTGAGAGTAGACTTCAGTTCACTTTAAGTAAACGTTCGTGCTATTTCCAATTTACTTACAGTAAAACGTTGGTAATAGTTCCATTCTCAACTCGACAGCAATCAACCATTAAAAAAGTAAGTTATATAACTATTCCTACTTTACTTCTTATTGTGATTTATTTATGTATATAGATATCTTTTTATTTTTATTTGTTTTTGGTGGATTTTTTGAAAACTTTGAATGCTGCTTGCTTAGCGGCTGATGCTGATAAGCCTATAACGAAAATACAACAGCTACCTCCAGATGTGCAACATAAAATTTGTGGAGCGACCCTTATCAACACCAGGTATGGAGAATGCGTCTTAATGGAATTGGAGGACTGTAAGGTATTCCTACCCAGAAGATTGACTCCTGATTTTAAGCAAGTCAACTTGGAGGAATTCAAGAAGGGTATTTATGGGTTGGTTTATAAAGGGGAGACGCCTATCATTCAGTTCGAAATAGTTTTTTTTCATTATAATCAATTTTTTTAATTCTTTAAGTTTAAAAAATGTAACCAGGATAACTTACTATTACTTGTTTCAGTATAATCCGCTTGTATTATAATTAATAATTATTTAGTTATTTACATATTTTAATCTGCTTGTATTTTAATTAACAATTAAAAATAAAATGATATTCTATGTTTTTATGCGTTTTATTTTAAGGAGGGGAAAATTTAAAAAAAAACGAAAAGATATATTTCATATTTATTTTTTTTATAGCGTTTTTAATATTTCAAAAAATATCAAGCTCCATTTCCATATTTCTTTAAATACTTCACAATCACTTTCAGTACGAGCACTGACGACATAATGGAAATGTATAAGACTAAAACGATGCTCAAATCATCGTAGTTATATTGGATATCAGTAGTAGGTATAGAAGGGGTTAAATTATTCCAATCAGAATCACCATGAGTACGATCTGAGAATAAAAATCTCAATTTATATCGTGTTACGTTTGATGGTATAGGTATCTTAAATGCGGGTAAATATCCATTAATCTGACACACATTCATTTTATTCCAATCTGAAGGCCACGATGCGGTTTCATTGAATGAAATAAATGCATTCATTGTACTGGAAGGATGGTGAACATACAAAGTATTATTTGATATTGCCGATAAAAGAATGAAACTTAAACGTAACGTCGCCATGATTTCAATTGAACTAAAATAAAATAAAAAAACAACTTCCTTTTATATATTTTATTTAATAAATAAAAACGCTATAAATAGCTTCTATTTGTGTTCTACAAACGCTACATTCGCGTATACGAGTACTACAAGGTTCACAAACAGCAATATGTCTGCAAGGAAAGAAAATAATTCCTAAATCATTTTCATAACAAATTTTACATTTAAGTATGGTTGATTCTGATGTTGGCTCCGTTATTGTCATCGTCGTCACCGCCACTCTTGTTGTTTTTGTTTTTGTAGACCTCGTGATCGCTGGTGACGCCGTCCGTATGAAATGACAATATGGCGCCCACTCCTTATGTTCCTTTAGGGGGTCGTCGTCGATTTCCCAGCGGTATCCCTCTGATTTGCAAAAAGGGCAGATAACAATATCATCTTTTTTAGTATACACAAATCCAGCTTCAGCTAGTTTCGTCTTTAAGATTTCATCTTTAGACCAATTTTCAAAAGTTTTGATTATATTTTCAAAAGTTAAAAATTCTTCTGGTCTGATTAGTTGCATGGTGACTACTAGCTACGATTTATTTAACAGCAATATTTTATTTAATAAAATTTTTAACTTTTCGTATAGAGATAGGAGGGGGCAATCAATGTTAAATAAACCTAAATTCAGGTTATCAGAATTATGAAGAGAATTTGTAAATTCGCTATATTGATAGAAACGATTGTCTTGGAAAAATTACAGCATACCATCTGTATAACGAAATACGCCAGTAATTTCAGACGGAATACCATGAAATTATTTTCCAAAATATCCATAACTTGTAACCTTCCAAGTTAGTTCATTAATTTCCATATAATAATTATCTTCGAGAAAAAAAAAAGTTCTTCCAGTGTAAGTGTTAACCGCTCCAATTATTTTTTGAGAGAAAGGTGTGCTGAAGAATTCAGTTGTATTACTTTTTCGAAGTAATGTATAATCGGTATTACGTAAAATATACAACATGTTCTCAATAACTATTACAATTTCTCTATTCGGACGTTGGTACACACATGTAAGATTTACGATATTTGGTATTGAACGCCAAACTAAAGTTGTTAGAGATAAAGGTTTTTTGTTAAGTTTATTCTCCACAAGGTTAAATGTCCATAGCGTATCACGATGAATAATAATTAAATTGTTATCTATTATTACGACTTTAAGTTTTCTTGCATCTATATTACATAAATTATTTTGAGATTTTACACTGGTAGGAGTAACTACTGTAGTAGAGGTGGTAATAGGAACAGTAGGGAGGGAGGTAGTTGGTTTACTATTGGAAAAGGTGGTTGGTGCTCCGTAAATTTTTTGAATACCCTTAATATCATCTTGAGACAAATTCGTATTTCCATAATACGGATTCATAATGGAATTAGGTGAATTGGAGTGAGCTAAACCTAAATTATGACCAATTTCATGTAATAAAACTGAATAAACTTGTTTTTCCAGATGTTGGAGAATATCCCAAGTCCCAATTTTCATTTTTATCTAAGTGAAGTTCAATACACTCATCATTATTCGGAAAGAATGGATGAGCGAGGATTTTACCAGTACCATCAAAGGTAGAACTGCAATTATTTTTCATACATTTAATATGATTTTTATGTACAGTATCAGAGAATTGAATAATTATATCAGGATGCGTCACGTTATATTTAAAATGTAATTTGGCAACGTTTTGCCAAACATTAAAAGCATCAGCAGCAATCTTCCTAATATTAGAAGTCACTCCCGGAAAATACCAATTTAAATTATTTTTAGTCAAATTACTAAAAACCATAAAATTAGCAAAATCTGATAAACCACATCGAGGTGTTTGAATTAATTTTTAGTTTCAGGATTTAAAAGACCATCAGCGGGAAGATTATAAAACGTTTGAAATTCAATTAAAGCCTCTTCACCACTAGTAATACCATTATCAGTATGTGAACGAAAGCCATATTTCTCTAAATAATCTGTAACTGACTTATCTAACGCATTAGTTGTTGAGGTTATGAAAATAATAACAATTATAAACTTCATAGTACTGTTTAGCTCGGAGCTTGAAAATAAACTGAGACTTACCTCTCATCATGATGAGTATTAATAGATAAACGATGAAATGCTAAAAACATATGCGAGAGTTTTCGTAGATTTCCAGCTGCTTTTTTAAAGCTTGTAACTTATTTAAATGATTTTTTAAACGTACTGAATACGCCTCGTTCTCCATAGCGACTGATACCACAAACAAAAAGTAATAATACGTTTCTAGGAAATATTGTTAGGCATCTCTCAATGGTAGTAAGAAAGAAAGAAAAAACAACATCGAATACTATTTTAAATGTTTTTATTTTTCAAATAGTATTTATTACATAGGTATTTTGTTATAAATCCATTCCTTTATCATAAGACAGTTGTTGACTGCGCAGACTCCAACGGTGAAATGATGATTCAAACAAAATGGCTGTTGATGTCTTTTGATTTTAGGACAAAGTAGTTCTTTGTAGCCATCAAATTTCTCGATGTTAACTAGAGTACCTGTTGTTATATCCAATTCTTCAAATTTCTTCGTTAAAAATCGACATTTCATTTCTCCTCGTACATATATTCTATCTACACCAATCATATATGATTTTAAAATACCATTTAATTCAGCATAATCGACAAAACCAGAATTAAGTTTTAAACCATTATATTCCTCTGTATATCTAACAGTACATTTATCTTTACCACTTAACGATTTAAACGTAATATTTGGTTTAAATAGGAAATAATTACTTTGAGTTCCTTTAACAATACATAAATTCTTTAAGCACATATCCGCTGGTGAGGTGAAACCCTTGAATGTCCACAACAAGAAACATGTTGATTCGTTAATGTCAGGACGTCGACTAATTGATTTTTCTCACAATTTCACTCAACGGACGCTGTTCCATTATGCAATCGTGGATAAGAATGCAGTACACCCTCGTGTTGGTGGGAAAACCCGATCTTGCTTCTATCAATAACTTAACGTCAACGACATGAGTTTTGATACTCGCAGGACGGTGTGAACAGTTAATCACAAATAAGGCTCTATCTTTTTATGTTTTCAAATCCAATAAACGACGTTTTTCCTCATTTATGGAAAAAGGGCGACCCATAAAATTATTATAAAAATCTGCGTATGCAGAGTGCGCTGTGCTATAGCTATTCTTTTCAAAATTGAGGAGCATGGATGGCCCTGGGAAAGTCATACTGTTTAATGTTAGAGAGATATTCTTAATGTTCAAATGATCGAAGAGTGTATTATCCTTTAACGCATTATCTTTTCGATCTACCTGGAATGCTATAATAGCGTAGTGGGGAGCTTCCACTCCTAATGCAGTTTTAATAGACCACGATTCTTCCGTAGCACCAGTGACAAGACTTGGTAATTCATGTAAACTCCATTTTCTGAACGGAAATAGGATTCAACTGTCACGCTTTACGCTCTGGAATAGGTTGTATTTGATATCATCATTAGGTTGGAGATGTTTTACTTCCAATTGAATTTTAGTTATCGATAGTTTTCCTGTAGTATCTTGTGTGCTAACAATCATTTGAATCATTTGATTTCCAAAGATTACTCGTTTATAGTCAGTCACAATACCTAAGAGATGTGAGAGGAATTCGCAATTCGAATGTTCCATCCCCGTTGATTTCAGGTGTTTCTGGGTAACACCATCCGGCAGATTGTAGGTGAATTTTTGTATCAGAGTTGTAACACAAGTAGCCTTTAATCAAACTTACAATACCAGGCTCTTTCGTATTATCTAGCTCTACATTATGGAGGTTAAGTGATATCGATTCGAAAAAGAACGCTCCAGCGTTATTAATCAGTTTTACAGTTCCAGTTCCACTTTGTTTAGTTAATTTTCCATTAATAATTAAACAAGTGTCACACATTAGAGTGAAAACATCTGCCTGATTCAAAATGATTTCTATAATATCATTATTTTTATACTCCGGCAGAACCTGTTGTGGTTGATAAGTGTGAGGTTCACTCTTAACAATTGAAGTATCATCTTGAATGTCGTTTGAGAATACATCAAACAGGCTAGCGGACGAGAACCTAGCCGAGAGATTGCAGATAGGCAGCGTTTTTAGGAGATAACTTTCCACCAATCTTACGCGGTTGTCGCTTTATTACGACTGACCGTTTGTAAGGTACATTTAAACTTTTATAATTAATCACTAGACCCATTTCTTCAATTCTACTCTAATAATTATCTCCTCCCCCCGAAAATTAACAAGATTAAAATTTTGATCGAGAACTCTTAAAGTAATATTACTGATTTCCGAGCGAATGACTGGCAAGTAAAGTAAGTTTTTTGGTATTTCGTCAATAGCGAACCCAGGATCGTCGTTGATGGGGAATTCGTATATGGTATGTGATTGTCTATCGTCGTAATAGGCACCACCCGTAATATTACTGTATATGTGGATAAGTCTTACTTTCACGATATTCACAGGTAAATCAGACTCGTGCACCTCTCCAGCCTTCAGAATCTTTTTTGAGAATCCTAGTAGCTGTCCAAGAGAACTATTCAACTATTCAAAGTGTTGTTGTTCGGTCTCAAAAAAAATATATCTTCATTATTTTGAAAACGTTTTTTACATTAATTTGAGATATCCGTTATTTCGTATGCTCCTGCAGGTATCAGCACGAACTGTGATTTTTTATTCTTATCTAAATAATGGAATTTAGTGCCCGCCTCAATGTTCGGTATTGTATTATAGGAATGAAATCCAAGTAGTGCTAATCCGTATTGATTATCAGCATCTAAATATATCGGGGAAGAGAGATCTATAGAAAGTATTGAACTATGACTTTTTAACGTGAATATGACAGACATGACTGACATAATTCAGGTGAATTACCTCCCTTTATAGAGAAATTCCAAGCAGAAATGTCCACATCGAATTCCACCAGTCTGATAAACATCTCTATTATAAAATATTTTCGCTTTATCTCCAAAGTAGTCGGCTAGTTCTTTAGGAGGTTTCAAATTACCAAAACTATCGAAATATTTTACAAAATTTCCTCGTTTCTTATAAGCTACCCAATGAGTACCAGCATTTTTCATTAAATCTAAATTAACTACAGCACTCTCATTTCCTTTTGGAGATTTGGGAAGCGTGTCACGCATAAACACGCCACGAAAATGAGGTATATGTAATTTATTTGCAAATTTTTCAATTTCATGATCGTACAGTGCCCTGTTGGGTAGCTTCACTGGTAGTTTTTTGACTGTTTTTTTAAATATAGTCCGAATCCTCGTGGTGTCTTTCGAAGGTAGATCCCTGATCCTGCTTTACCAACCTCTTCCATAGCTTTGTTATGACGTTGATCTTCTGCTAACTTTTTCTTAGCATTTTTTGCATCAATAATAGTTTTGGCAACAGCGCTTGCACCGCCTGTGAGAGAACCAAGAGCACCAAGTGCCGCAAAAATGGGTAATAATGGTAACAATCCTCCAGATTTGCTTTCGAATGGTATAATGCGTGGGATGCGAATTTTTCGTTTACCTCCAAGTTTTCTAACAGCTGCTCGCGCTGCACGTAACGCAGTGAGAGAGATTTTTTTTTAAATTTTTCTCATTTATTTCACCACCTTTACGTAGTAACGTTTTCACGGGTGTTAGGACATGCTTTCTCATTGATAGTTTATTACACATACCATGTTTACGTTTTCTACCATTCTTCCGTTCCTTTATTGAAGTATCACCCATACCCATTTTTCGCTTAATTTTCATTCCTGTAGTGACCAACCAAGCGTTAGCACGTTCAGATAAACTAGCGTTTTTCGACTTAACCCTTTCCCAAGCACGGTTTTCTAATTTCCAATCAGCTTTATGCCGGTCCTCTAACGATTGATTTTAGGAGTATGCAGTATCGTGCTTTTTACATGCTACATCAAGAGCATTTAGACCTTTATCTCCTCTAGCAAGCCTTTTAGCAAGTTTAGTTCCAGGTCCACAAAACTGATAACCAGGCAAGTGTAATTCCACAGGTAAATTATTAATTGCAGAGTTTATTAACCCACAACCTTCGTGTTCAGGTATCAGCATTGAAATGAATTTTAATGACATATACACCTATATATAAACTCGAGCATTGTTAAAATTTATATAAAGATCAAAAGATAAATGTGTATGAAGGTAGTAACATGCGTTTCATCAAACAAAGTGTACAATTACCTATCGAAAATTTCGATTTTATCGAGCAAAATGTGCATTATAAACACAGCAAATTATTACCAAATTGTTTTCGAGCGATATTTTGCGGTCCTAGTGGGTGTGGTAAGACTAATGCGATCTTAACACTGCTTTTTAATTTGAATGGACTTCGTTTCGAAAACGTATATGTCTATTCAAAATCTTTGTATCAACCTAAATATCAATTGTTGGAGAAAGTGTTGAAGAAAGTTAAAGGTGTAAAATACCTATCCTTTAAGGATAATGAAACAATAATGGATCCTGAGGAGGCTCATGAAAACTCTATATTTATTTTTGATGACGTTGCCTGTGACCGACAAGATAAGATGCGCGCTTATTTTTCGATGGGTCGTCATAAAGCTATCGACGTTGCCTATTTATATCAAACTTATTCAAAAATCCCAAAGCAATTAATAAGAGACACCGCGAATGTTATCGTGTTATTTAAACAAGATGATGTGAATTTGAAACATGCATTTGATGAGCACGTATCCCCCGACATGTCGTACGATCAATTCAAGCGACTATGTCGTGAATGCTGGAACCCTGATAAATTTGGTGCTTTGATGATTTTTAAAGAGTTCGATTTAAATCTAGGTCGATATCGTCAAGGATTCGATAAATATATAAAGCTCTAATCAATAAAGCTAAAGTAGCAGTCATTATGAAGCTATCATCTGATTGAGAACTATTACACAAAAGAAAAATTTCACGTTTGATTAATAATGTTCGGAAAATATATTTAGCTTTGAAATTAGGCAGATCTGAACAAGATGAAACTGTAAACAGACTATTTACCCGATTACTAAACCTCTCAAACGACTTCTTGAGAAGAATCCTGGAGATCATATAAAAAAGGAACCAAAAGAGGAGAGTGATAGCTCATCATATATAAAAAAGGAGCCATTTGAAGGAAGCTTTGAGAAACAGGATAGTAATATTCCAGAAATATCGAGTCCCTTTGAAACACCGAAGCGCTTTAGAAAGAAACAGCAAAAAGAAGAAAGCCAATATGAGACTAAAGACGCAAAAGAAGAGTTTTTAGAGGCATCTGAGAAAGTTAATGAGAGTTCACCAAATGACGCTAGTTATTTCCAAGAAAATATACTAGATTCATATTTAGATCAATATCCTGAAATTTCTAAACCGTATATTAAAATGGTGTTGATGAAGGATAGAAATGTTGCACATAACGCTCCTCAGTATAATGATCTTACGTCTACATGGACTTTTGGAAACACAAAGATAGATTTCGAAAAGAAAACTGGTAATATTTTGATTGGTGATAAGTGATAAGAATTTTAACGCTACGCAAGGATTGTACAAGTTATTATTTTTGGAAAATCCTGATCCGGATGGTTATTCTAAAAATGAAGCGAATCAATATAAAAAGATTCTCGAAATGGCATCTAAAACTGAGAATAACGGCTCGAAATATATGAATGTAGGTAGTAGAAAATCTAAGAAGGGGGGTAAGATGAATAGGATATCTAGGAAAGAAGGTAAGGTGAACAGGAAATCTAAGAAGGATGGTAAAACGATGATGTCATATAATGATAAACCAATTGAATATGTTTTTTGGGATGACGTTAATGAACTTGTTGATCGATTAAGGTTACTGGTTGCCTCCAAGTATGCTGGAAATACCTCTCACAATAACGAGATTGCTTCAATTATAGAAGAGCTAAAAGAAGCTAAGATTATATATTAGTTCAATGATAACTGTTGATAAGTTTGGATGTACTGCTACGGCAGCAGGAAAATCGTTGAAAAAGTTCCGTGAAGGATTTAATTATTCAGAAATATCATTGAAGGGGCTCAATCAAAGACTTGATACAACAGAGATATCGTTGAGTAGAATTCATCAAAGACTTAATAGAATTGAAAATGTTCCACAAATTACATCAACCTATTTTACTATTAGGGGTAGAAGGGTTGTTGACGTGAAAGATGGTGTAGATCAGTACGATATAATTACATTAGCTCAGTTGGATAGAATGCGTGAAATTTTCGAAAAGAAAATAATGGAAATAAAAAGTTTTTTGACTGATTCTCAATTTATTGATCATAATATAATCAAATTACGTGAAGAAAACATGAAATTAAATGCAGAATTGAAGGAAACTTTAAAAACGTTCAAAGACCATAACTGTACTGATTTTAAAGAATTAGTTTTGAAATTTGAGCGTGATGCAGGAGATGACAGGACAAATGCACGTAAACGGTTTGAAATCATAGAGGAAGTTTTATCTCACCAAATTCATAAGTTGGAAAGAGAACTTAGCACTTTAAAAAAGCAATATATTAAATAAAAATTATACGTATCAAGCGGTATCAGTTTCATAATGGGTGTTGATAAGTTTGGACGTGCAGCTAAGCGGCAGAAGATTGTAACGAATAATCCTACCTTAAACACCCTGCATGATGTTAAAGAAAAACTTGAAAGAATGGACGAGATATTTAACGCCACTCCGACCTATATTTCGGTTAAAGATAGACCGATTGTTTCGGTGAAAGATGCTATTAATGATTATGATGCTGTTACTAAAGGTCAAATGGAAACCGCCATACGTCAAGCTAAAAACATTATGGTGAGTCATCAAGAATTGCATGAGCATACTCGTGAAATACATCAACGCACTACTGACATATTTAAACAAAATAATGCAGGTATAATACAGTTAAATAAGAAAGTTGTCATGCTAGAAGGAACTCTTATAAATGGTATGGATGGATTAAAGAAAGAGCAAATGAATCAAATTCAAAGACTACAGCAAGCAAACGAACAGTTTTCCAAAACGATAAAAATGCATGATTTTACAATAGGAGAAATAATAAAATCTATGAGCAAATTTACTAATGCATTAGACGGTTGTACTGAAGATATTAAAAAATTGAAGAATTTGAAACTCGATTTAGAGTTGACGATTGCATCACATACATCACATTTAGAAGAACTGATTAGCGCTCAAAATGTTAAAATTACTGACCTTACAAACCGATTACAATCATCGATTAGAATTATCAATGAACCCCCTCGTTCATCCAAGAAAAAATCTCTTGATATGTCTAATAAAAAGGATGATCTGCAAGTTTTCACTTTATTAAGAAATAGTGATACAACAAGTAACAATGGTCAAACACAGTAAAGAAAAAGTTCAACTTGTAAAAGAACTTCATAAACCGATTAGGAGGAAGTTTCCTAGGCGTCGTACTGTTGTTAAGGGGTTAGATGATCTTTGGCAAGCCGATCTTGCTCAAATGGACCGTTATGCAACACAAAATAAAAACTTTAAATATATTCTAGTCGTAATCGATTGCTTTTCTAAATTTGTATGGGCTAAACCATTAAAGACTAAGTACGGTGATGAAGTGAGTAAAACATTTGCTGATATTTTAGGAGGTAAGCGTCAGCCTAAAAATCTACAAACGTATCAGGGTACTGAATTTTATAACGCTACTTTTCAAAATCTCATGAAACAACACAAAATAAATCATTACAGCACTTACAGCAATATGAAAGCTGCCATCGCGGAACGAGTTATTCGTACCCTAAAAGAAAAATTGTTTCAATATTTTAGCTTGAACGGTACCTACAAATGGATTGATATCTTACCTACAATTGTACAAAATTATAATCAACAAAAACATCGTAGCATACATATGCATCCTTGTGACGTGACAACTGTCAATGAAAAAGATCTTCTAAAAAATATTTAGTCACACCAAGGTCGCAACGGGTGTTCATAAATTTAAGTTGGGTGACGTAGTACGCATTAGCAAAGCCAAACATGTTTTTGGAAAAGGGAATATGCCGAATTGGACTACTGAATTATTCAAAATTGTAAAAGTTCAAATAACCAACCCCATAACATATTTATTAGAAGATATGAATGGTAATCCAATCAAGGGAGGGTTCTATAATGAGGAGCTTCAAATAGTGACAAATCCTGACGTTTATTTGGTAGAGAAAATTTTAAGAAGAAAAGGTAGTAAAGTCTTGGTACGATGGCTTGGTTTCGATAAAAAACATGATTCGTGGATAGATGTCGCTGATGTATTGTAGAATAAATCCTCAAACGTCTAGAAACTTAATCAGCAATCGTCAAGTCGTCGAGATGACATGTTGAAAAATTATTTAACATTTCTCCTCCACCACCACCTCCGTTATCGTCAACTACAGATGATGAAATAAATACATTTCTGCAAGAAATTAATACCGCTGCTGCTAGTACCTCCTCTACCAACATAGTTGACGTCGCAACCAAACCAACCTCCCAACACTTAACTTCAAAGAAGAGGATCGTTACTTTATACTTGGTTCAATATTTTCATGTGAAATGTTCATTTTCATTCCGCTTGCCTTCTATTTTTCCTTTCATAATCAACTGGAGAAGATGATACTTTTCTCCGCGCAGGATGTGGCCAAGGTAAGCAATTTTGCGACATTTTACTGTGACCATTATTTGTCTCTCCACCCTGGCTCGTCTCAATACTTCTTCATTGGACAGCAGATCAGTCCACGGAACTCGCAGCATTCTGCGATGAATCCACATTTCGAATGCTTCTAACCGATTCATTGAGCTAACCTTTAAGGTCCAGCATTCCCCCCATACATAAGAACTGACCAAATAAAACATTTCACCATTCGCTGGCGCAATTTAAGGTTCAGGTTATCGTCACAAAAGAATGTTCTCATTCGTTGGAAAGTTGTTCTTGCCATTTCTATCCGACATTTTATCTCAACTTCGGGGTCCAAGGTGTCCGTTAATATACTACCCAGATATTTAAACTGGCTGACACGTTCTATCACCTTCCCATCAAGATTTAGCTGTTCGTTCTCGTAATTATTTCTGCTAAATATCATAAACTTGGTTTTCTTCACGTTTATGCTAAGCCCGAACTCTTGACCAGCCACACTGATTTTATTTAATAATTGTTGCAAGCCATCCATGGTATCGCTCAAGATAACAGTGTCATCTGCATATCTAATGGTATTTAGCAGAACGCCGTTTATTTTGATTCCGTACTCCGCGTCTTCCAAGGCTTCTTTATAGATTTTATCGGAGTAAAGATTAAACAACAGCGGTGAAAGAATATAGCCCTGTCGTACACCTCTTTGAATAATAATTTTATTAAATTTAAAATTGAAGATTTGAATAAACTTCATGTTGATACGTATTACAAAATTTTTATAAAAATGATAAAAGATTTGTGTAAGGAAAGAAATCCTGAAGATGTAATATCTACAATCTACGATATTTCTAGAAGTATCGAAAGTTACTGTATAAAAGAATTACTGTACTGCAATAAACAAAATTTTTTAAATGATTTGTACTTAGTGATGAATAAAGGTATTTTAAAATATATTTGGTGTTTTATTTCTATAAAAAAAATGTATGTAGTTAAATTATTTATTAATGTAGTTAGATATCTATATAAAAATATAATAAGATATAGAACATAATTAAAATTACAATAATTATAATATAAAATAAAACAGTCCACCAGATATAAATATGCGCAAATTACAACAGATCACTAGATACCAATACACTCGCAGAATAGTACACCAATATACTGCGATTAGTGATATTATATTATACGGTTGGAATAGAATAGTGATCCCAAGGAAGAGTATCAAAACTGTTAGGAATAAGATAACGCTTATCATCAAGTGGATTTAAAGCAATTTTGGTTTGCTCTAAACTATACATTCTGTGACAAAAAGAACGAATAATTCGTTGAGAGCAAATTTTATTTTTATTCTCCATCAAGCAATCGAGGTAATCATTTAACGTAATTTTATTTTTAATTTTATGCTCCATAAACATGAGCATATCAACGTCTGGTATGGTATCAAGCATACACCCTGTATATTTGAGCATGCATTGCCATGTATATCCAGGCATAGTATAGCTCCAAGCTGGATCTAATCCATATGTAGTGTGTGCTTTGGCACGAAAAGTCTCAAAGACATCTGCTAGTAGCAAAATATCAGTCTTTAGGTATAGGTCTGAATAGTCACCTAAATTTTTGATAAAAAATTTATCCCACACTGTTTTCGCATATAAATAGTCACGTTCCGTAATGTTTACGTCATTTAGTTTATTATAAAATTTAGACATCGATGGAAGCTGAGGCTCCTCCAATTTTTCCCAACAATCGGTATAGTCATAGCAAAACACACCTTTTCGCATTAACAACTGCAATGGTTCGTAATCTAAATCTCTAAATTCTTTTTTAATAATTTGAAAGTTTTCTAGGGATAATGTAGATACTAATTCCTCAAGGGATGCACCTAAAAATCTTAGAGAATCTATAAAACGAAATTTTATTTTCGTTTCGCTATCTTCTCGAGTAAAAGATATGTATTTTTCCTTGTTAATAGGGAGCAGACTGACTTTGCTATTTTTCATCATAATTACACTTCAAATAATATCCTGCACTAAAAGTTTTATGTATCTGATACTTTTGAGTTTTAAACTGTGTGCTGTCATCATTACAAGGAATCAACATAGACTCAAAGTCTGCATATAATACAAATGGTACAGGTTCTTTTTAAATAAATTCTTTAAATTCGATACTACGGTAACGTGGAAATGAAATTTTATAATCATTTTTTTCTGTACATGCAATATAATGGTCATGAAATTTTTTCTCTGTATGAGAATAATTTAGACATCAATCGCAAATGAAAATCTTATGATCATGCTTGCTCGATTGTTTCGACACTAATGCAGAAAGATTCTTTATCCAATAATAGTGATACTTAATTTCATCACACTCTTCGTCAGACTCCGCCTCATATTCATTAATTTTTGGGAAATACTTATTCTGAGTCATTAATAAATTTACATGTTGGTCAACTTTTTTCTTTGTAAGGCGTGCTGGCAAAGTCACAAAGAATGTTGACATGGGTGTCACAATAAGTTCTAAAATATAAACATTAACGGATATATCATTTTGTTTCTCAAAAATATTAATATCTTTAAGTTTTACGGGGAGTTCGATGCCATTCATATTTAAAACTTCTGAATAATGAGGATATGATGTAATTCTGCATGGGTGATTACTAGTAGGATAAAGAGCTGAAACAATGGACCACGCAAAACATGCTTCATCACTGTTTCGTATATTTATACATGCACGTTTTCGCATAATCTCCGTTGGTATTGGAATGAAGGATGAGGCACCATTTCCCATCTCAAATTTGTTAATGTTAACTGTTAAACTTATTATTTTACTTAAAGCCCACCCAGAATCTTGAAAGTAAGAAAATTTGTGAAGAATTTTTTCTACTACATATTCTTGAAACCATTCATTTAAATCAGTACCCAAATTAATTATTTCATTTTTAGTATTGAAATACTTAAAATCAGTAACTTGTTCAATACCTGAAGATTTTATAAATTCTCCACAAAATATGGTGTTTACTTTAATGATGTTAAACTTTTTTAAAACATTTTTAATTCTACTTTTGAAGAGGGTAAATGCATCAGATAAAAATGAATATATATCAATATGAGTAATATTTAATATAATGCCTGAACGAATATTACATTTAAATGCAGAATTTATTTCCTCCCATCTCACTCTACCACTTCGATTGTTTGTACCTGAACCTAGTTTATTGATTAAATTTTTGTATCTTTTCAAGTGACCTAAATTTGTATGTAATTTTAATTTCGTAGCATGATTAATATTTTCGCCATTTTTTAAGTAGTTTATAATTAAACGAATATTATGTTTAATCATTTTGATCCACTTTTCCTTAGGTTCACCATTTTTAATATTTAAAAGCTCATTTTGTGCTAACCGTATAATATTTACAATGTTATCACTAACCTCTCCAATCTTGTCTTCCATGTTTCTCTAGTTCAATTCGACGATGTTGATATGGAACAGGTATGAAGTCTATGTTGGATTGTTAGAGTAGTCTTGCAGAACTGAATGATGTTGAATTGACTAGATTTAGGTGGTAGATGTCTTGCAGAACTGGTCGATGTCTTGCAGAACTGGTCGATGTCGAGTTGAATTGGTAGAATAATCTATCAATAATAATTTTCTATTAGTGCAAAAATTGAGGGGAAAAAAATAAACTTACGTTCGAATGCTGTGGTAATTGTACGAATTGAATAGCCTAGCAGAACTGGTTGATCTTTTGGTATCTTAGGCGGTGAAACTGATCTATCAAATAATAATTTTGTATTAGTTTAAAATGGAGGGGAAATAAAACGAAAAATGATTTACGTTTGAGTGTGGCGATACTTATACGAAACTACTGACTAGGAATAAATGGAATCCGACGAATGCGTAGTACATCCAGAACAGAAGTCCTCCAAAATTGTGTTGGACAATTCCCTGCAACATATTCCACACCACTCACATAACGCATGCTGATGCGCGGTGAGACATGTCGCATAAAATCTAACTTGGTGGACTTCTGGTATTCTTTCCACGTAATTATAATTCCCTAAATAATTGCAAATGCATGTCCTACATACATTTAAATTATCTACAGTAAAATAATTTCGGTCAATGCAAACACGCATTCGTCGAGTTGCTTCCAAGATGTCTGATGTAAGGATTTGTCTCGTGTTATAGTATTTGACGATGAGCGGACTCTCCTCAAACCCCTCATCATCATCATTTCCAAAATCAATATTATCTTCATCATCATCACTATCATTTTCAACATTAATTACTTCATCCTCATTATTTTGTTCAATTAAATTTTCCCCTCCCCCTTCGTTAACCTGAATCACTTCATCTTCAACATTAATCTTTTCATGCTCATTATTTTGTTCAATTAAATTTTCCCCTCCCCCCTCGTTAACCTGAATCACTTCATCTTCCTCGATAGCAATAATTCCATAATCCCTACCCAGTATTTCATTCATCTCAACTCTTTCCATCTCAATGGTCAGGGTACTTACACACAAGATCCTATTAAAAATTATTTCTATTAATAATTTTGATGATAGAATTAAAAAAAAACTTACGTTGAGAAGCACTACACACACCCACAAACGAATTCGTTTCGTAAATAGTCACGTCTGGAACGTTGCAATAATACTCACTTTATTTGTGCAGTTGCACTTTTTATATCCCCAATTCATATCAGTTTCCCGGTGATATCCAAACCTAATATTAATTAATATTAATTTGCGGTTGAAAAAGGAAAAAATATCTTATCTACTCAGTCGGAATACGCGCTTCCGGAACGCCGACCGCTTATCAATTTCCTGTTTTCGTACATGAACGCTGACCGCTTATCAATTTCCTGTTTTCGTAATTTCTAATCAGTTTTATTAAAAATTTAAAATGGGAATTATAACTTTGAGAATCCAGAAATCGTTTTTAAAAACTTTTATTACTCTAAGTTTCTACAAAGAACTAAAGGGGTTGAAAGCTAGACAAGAAGTGATCTGAAACTAGGAAAAACGTATATAAAACAAGTTGTTCTGCTGTCGCAGCGTCCATCGGATCTCTTGATGAGACAGCAGTTCTCCTGTGAGTGTCCTCCATAACTCCTCCGTCCTTAAGCTGAAAAAATACTGGAAGTATTTTTTGAGCTGGGATTACCGCTTACATCCTCCATGGGTATTTCTTCGGTCTTCTTTTCTTCTGTTCTTCTTGACTTGCAGCGTTGAGTTCGGATGGTGATAAGAACGATCAATAGAAAAATACAAATGATAGCTAATGCGGAAAGTGTTAATATTAATGACGTTTTATAGTTAAACTTATTGCTTTCTTGAATAGAAGTTAGTTTACTAATTTTGTTAATTTCGTATAATTCCTCAAAATCTAATTTTGTGATGTTGGACGCCTGGTAGAATTGTCTTGTTTCGAAGGTTTCGGTCGTAAATTTTGGTAGGATCAATGGTTTTCCGCGTTGTATGTGTGGGTTGTTGGTAAATTTCATATCGTTGATTGACGCTTCGCAGTTTTCTGGGATTCTTAGCAGCACAGGAGATTCGACTTCCGAAATGTGGTCAGTCTGGCATCGCGACGAAATTTTCTCTTTCTTTGATGGAACTATGATTACCTCTTCGGTGGTGACTTGTTCTATGATTGTTTCTCGAAGGTTCACTTCGGTGGCGTAGCATCCTTCGGAGGTATGGCCCTCTAGAAGTTGTAGGGTGCAGTTGTCTCTAGGGTAGAAATGTTGCTGGCAGTAGTAGGCTCCTTCCAGCATGGGGCATTCTTCTTTTAATGGTTGTGCTTCTTCTTTTGTACGTGCCAAGTAGGGATACATGGGAGTAAATATTTTGTGGTTTTGGATGATTGGGTAAATGTGGTAGAAGTCTAGGGGTTCTTGTTTCAAGATAGGAATATGAACAGCAAAGATTAATTTTGAATTAGAAAAACTAACTTGTGTTCCTAAAAACAAGTAATATGTCAAGGCATTTTTAAATTTTGGAATTTCTTATTCTTTGTAAATATTTTGCAGGTGGTTGATCATTTCTAAAATTTCGTAACTGGATACTATAGAATTATGAAGAGAATTTAGTTTTGCAAATAGTATTGCGTTTTCAATATTATCAATGTATGTTATTAAATTTTGACAATCTAAATTCAATTGATTGATTATACTTTGAATAGCAAGACGTCCTGCCAGTGTATCGATTTGTGTTCTCGTTATGAATTGAAATTTCTCTAAATACATTTGAAATTGTTCTTGATTTTTCGATAGAGTTGTTAACGATTTATTGTAATGATCAGTTAGTTTTCTATATAGCGTAATTTGTAAATTGGACTCATGAATTAATTGTTTTTGATTTTGTTGTAAAGTTTCTATGGCTCTGTCATAACGTTCTCCATCTTCGGAATCAAGATTGCCGAAAAGCCATTTATTTATCTTACCTAACCCATTTATTAACCCTCGTTTTGTTCGAATATGCGGGTGGATGTTTTCTAATTTTCTTTCTAGTATATTAATTAGGAATTCGGTTTGATTTAACATATTGTCTGTTGAGAAAATGCCAAGAATGTGAATAGATTTGTTGGTTGATGAGTTAATGGTATTTTTCATATCGGTGAAATGTTGTTGAGATGATGGCGATGATGTTAATTTGAGGCATGCTTTCGATGAGCACGTATCTCCAGATATGAGCTATGAGCACTTTAAACGATTGTGTTCTGAATGTTGGAGTAGAAAATTCACTCCTCTCGTTATCGTAAAAGATTTCGATTTGAATGCTGGTCGGTATCGCAGAGGGTTCGATCAATATATAAAGGTGGATGCTCATCATTAATCGATAGCAATCATGAGGCCACCGTTTAGCGATGCTGAGGCGGCGCGAGCGAAAAAAGTTCGGGAACTGTCTCGGTCCGTACGAAAAAAATTTTTGGCTATCAAACTAGGACGATCCGAAGATGATGCAACGTTGCGGAAATTGTTTGCCCCGATAACGAAACCTTTGACTGAACTAGTGGAAGCTACAAAAAAACCACCTGTTGAGCCTACTCTACAGTCTGTTAAGAGAAAACTGGAGAAGTCGTCACCTCCACCACCACTATTACAACCTAAAAATGAATGGATAAGTCCCATGAAAACTTCAACTCCACACGTGATCCCAAGGAAACGCTTAAACTTTCGAGAGCTTCCTGTTGCGAACGTCGGTACACAGATGTCTGACAAAGAAGAAGATGATGATGATGAAACAGATGATTTTACTGACGCTGAAGCAGAAGACACTACCATAGCCTCCAAGAAAGTTGTCAACAAGAAAGACTTAATCGACTCCACGAAAGGAGACTCTAAAAAAGTAAATAAACCGAGAGTTGCAGAAACACCATATAATTTTCGTAAGAAGCGTGGAGGTCTTTTACCCAAAATGCATTATAATACAAAGTCTACCGAATACGTCTACTTTGATAATTTTAATGAGTTAGTAGACAGGTTAAGACTTTTGTATGCATCCAAAGAAGCTGGTAATACCATATCACATGATAATGAAATTCTTTCGATCATCGAAGAACTCCGAGAGGCAAAAGTTATATATTAAGCGTTCGTAAGCGATGTGCACCTCAGTTGTACGATGAGTTTGGATGTATTAGGACGTCACTCTAGAAGTATTCCCACCATGTTGCTGCGGTTGCTGCTAGTTTTGTCGGTGGTGGGGGTGGTGATGTTGTCAGAAGTGCGTGCGGAGAACCCAGATGAATATCTTCGAGAGTATGGTTACTTGATAGGGAATGGTGATGGGAATGTTTCGGAAGCATTGTCCTTATTTCAAGAACGATACCAATTACCTCAGGATGGAGAAGTAAACAACCAAACTAGTGAATTACTCGAAACACCCAGATGCGGGTTGCCAGATCTCAGTGAATTTGCGGTATATCCCACAGCATGGCCACGGGGTAGTACCCTAAAGTGGACACTACGAACATCACGAGACTTCTGTAAATGTAAACTTGTTAGTCAGAAAGCTTTCAAGGCGTGGGAGAAGATAACAAATTTAAAATTTCTATTTGTCTCTGATTTACACGCCGCAAATATTTCCATTACATTTAAAGATAAAACTCATGATATGGATGCTAGAAATCATTCATGCCCCATGAAATTGAGGACAGACGTTTATGCGCACGCATATTCTCCCAATCCAGGAGCGGCACCTGCCGAAATTCATGTAAACGCCGCTTTAAATTGGAGTATGGATTTACAAGGAGTTTCTGCGAACAAAAAGAAACCCTCCTTGTTCCCTATATTACTTCATGAGATTGGTCATACGTTGGGGCTAGACCATTCGACTAATACCTCCGCTGTAATGTTTCCCTACTATCAGGGGGAAGCACTACACTTTCATGCTGATGATATAGAGGGAATTCAATTGTTGTACGGTCCGCCCCAGCCGACTACGACTACCACCACCACGACCACGACGACGACGTCGACATCACCTAGACCTACGACGAGGATGACGCATGCTACTACACCAAAGTCGGTGGTCGAACCTGAAATTTGCACCATAAAAAGCTATGAAAAACTTTCCTTTTTGATCTCGAACGAGGAATTATATAGTATTTATGAAAATTGGGTGTGGATTCTAGATCTCAGATCTGGAAATATGTCATCTAAAGCATTGGATCTTAACAAGTTTCTACATTTTATCCCGGAACGCTTTAGCGAAATCACCGCGGTGTATCAGAGACCTAATGACGAAATCGTGTTATTCTTAGAGGAGAACATAATAATATTCGAAGTACTACCTAAACTTAGGTTCAAACGCAGTGTAAAATATACGGATATCTACAATCAGTTTGACCGAAAATTAATCGCCGTCGTAAACACTTACAGAGGTAAAACGTTTCTCTTTTATGAACAAGATTTTTATTTGGAATTGGACGAGACTAGTTTCATCCCTAGCAGATATGGATTTATTTCCAAAGATTTTCGAGGTGTACCCTCCGATATAGATTCTGTGTTTCGATATACTAACGGATTTTTGTATTTCCTGCAGGGTGATTTTTATTATGAATATAGCGAATTTACTAATAGTTTAGCACGATCTGGAAAGTTCACCTTAGATATATTCAATATTCCCTGCCCCAATCTAAGCTTGTATGACCAACTTAAAGTATTGCTTAGACAAATTATCTCTCACACGCCACATTAGATAAGTCGACATACTGTTATATATTGTGGGGTTCGTACGTGATCTGCTTCAGTTTTACGATGAGTTTGGATAAATTCGGTCGTCGCTCGGGAGGTGTGCACAATGTCACCCAGAGTAAAGCGGCATCGTTCTCCAGTCATTCGATTTTATCTCGTACGTCCGAGGGTGATATTAATATCGAACACGTTAAGATCAGTAATCTGAAAAGTCCTACGGAAGATACCGACGCTTGTACTAAAGGTTATGTGGATCGAATCATTGCCGAAAAAACTCATGATATCGATATACGAATCAATTTAACTAAAGCTGCCATCGCACATGGTGTCACCTCACATTCGAGGCTGAAAAAGTACGTGGATGACTCTATCAAAAATACCATCGCCCTACTTCGAAGCGAGATTCAACTCGTTGCGGATTCATTTTCTAAGAAATTAGAATCGGCTCAAAATAAATTTCTCGCAACATTCGATACAACTCCTTATGCTGTCGAGATACACACTCTTAGCAAAAGAATCGATTTATTACAAGACAAGCTCAACATAGTACCGCTACCTACAACGTCACCTACTACTACTACTTCTACTACTACTAGCAGTAACGCTCCGAAGCGACCTGCGACTCCTCTACCATCTTCTCCTAGCAGTATCGATCCTAGTATTCAAGAATCAAGTTCGCAAGGTAAATCGGCAAAAAGAAAAAAAGGAGATCCGTTAACAACCTGATAATGTCAGCTGAAAAAATTCAATTAGTTAACGAGTTACACAAACCGGCCAGGAAACTGTATCCTCGACGTCGCACGATAATTAAAGGTTTACACGACTTGTGGCAAGCAGATCTCGGACAACTAGACATGCATGCGAAAGTAAATAAAAATTTCAAATATTTTTTACTAGTCATAGATTGCTTCTCTAAGTACGTGTGGGTTAGAGCACTAAAATCGAAATCTGGTGTGGAAGTGACTAAAGCTTTTCGAGATATTCTACAACGAGCGAAAATATCACCACGTAATCTACAATCTGATCAAGGAACTGATTTCTACAATGCCCATTTTCGAAGCTTGATGGAACGTTATGGAATCAATCATTACAATTCCTATACTCATATGAAGGCTGCGATGGCTGAACGAGCCATACGAACGATTAAAGAAAAACTGTTTAAATACTTTAGTTTGAATGGCACCTTCAAATGGATCGATATCATACCGACGATCGTGGAGACATATAATAATCAAACACATTCCGTTACTAAAATGCGACCTTCCGACGCTCTGAGCGCAAAAAATGAGAAACATTTAATAAAAACAGTGTATACCCACCTCAAGGTTGCGACAGGCTCACGCAAGTTTAAGGTGGGTGACCTCGTACGTATTAGCAAGGTTAAGCACGTCTTCGAGAAAGCTTACACTCCAAATTGGAGCACTGAATTATTTAAAATTAAAAAAGTTCAAATAACCAACCCTATAACGTATTTGTTGGAGGATCTCCATGGACGACCCATCAAAGGTGGTTTCTATACGGAAGAATTGCAAAAAACTAAAACTCCAGACGTATATTTAGTTGAAAAAGTTTTAAGGCGAAAAGGTAACAAAGTACTCGTGCGTTGGCTCGGTTTCGATAATACACACGATTCTTGGATCGGTGCTTCGAATCGCTTGTAGAATGTGTTCGTATTTTACTTTCTCAACTTATGATGGGGGGAGGGAGGGAGGGAGGACCCTAGTAGGTTACACCCCCCCACTCCTTCGAATTTCAACAACGTTCAGCTATGTTGACTTCAGTCTATGAGTGGTAATTGTCAAAGCATCAAGTGTACGACGACGACATGGAGAAATCAGCTGATTTAAGTGAATTAGTTGCTCTATATGAAAGTATTTCAAAAAGTGAACAAGAAGATGAATCGGTTGCGGTAACAGCAGCAGCAGCAGCATCTGAACAAGTCGAAACCAGCCTCTTACTCAACACTTGTTTTTCATGTGTGAACAGTGGATTCAACGTGAACGTCGGTCTAAGTATTTCACAAGATTTCAATCCCACCATCAACATACAAATTAACGATGGGACCACTCTACAATTTAACGTTAATGAGTGGAAAATGTTTATTAATCAATTAGCTTGGCTTCTCGATGGATATTTCAGAAGTTCAGATGAAATTTCACATCTGAGATACATATGCGGTGAGAATATTGTAATTATGAATCAACAATATAACGAAGTGCGTATGATTGTTGTTTCTAAACATTCAATATCGTTGTATTTAACGGAAAACAATGTACTGGAATTGTGTGCTTTAGATCAAAAATTTATTAATAATCAAGTGGATAGTTTAAGAAAAATTAATTTTTTACAATATTATAAAAATGTTTTAAATTTAATTAGTAAGTTGAGGAAGATTTCGAATAGTGAAGATGCAATTATTGCATATTGTGATATAACTAGTAGTATAGAAAGTTTATGTATTAAGGAAACATTGTATTATAATAAGGTTAAAGTATTGAATGATTTAAATAAATTGTAAAATATTTATTTGTGTATTATTTTACTTTCTAAACTCTTGAAAGAGAGAGAGAGAGATTTCATAATGAGAGTCAGGTTTTGCAAATATTAATCGAAGTAAATTAAAAAAAAAACAGAAAAGATATTCCAATATTTTATTTTCCATAATTGTTACAGTTTATTTTCAACTCATCCTCCTTCTCCTCGTCCTCCTCCTCCTCCTCCTCGTCCTCCTCCTCCTGCTCCTTATCCTCCTCCTGCAGCTGCTGCTCCGGGTTCATGATGACGTCTCCTACTCCTCCTCCTCTTCCAGCACTTCTCGGCAACTGTGTTGTGTCCAGGCTAATTGGGACAATTCTTCTTCTTCTACTACTACAAGTTACATTACACACATTTTGAAATCTTTTACAATTCGTGAACACATGCTCAAATCTACTGCGAACCATTTTGATTTATAAAATACAGCAAAATGAATTCGCTATAGAACGTGTATGTGTGTGTGTGTGTGTGTGTGTGTGTGTGTGTGGAACTCGAGATGAAACTTGTTGGAACTTGCAAGAAAGCATACGTCACTGTGGATAATATTCATGCTGAAACTTGATTATTACTCATCTCAAACTTGTACAAACATGTTTTTTCCTTAGATTTGCATAAAATTACATATTTATGTGGTTGAAACTTTCTTGAAATAGTTATAATTTTATTTTTGACATTGGTCGAACACACACACACACACACACACACACTTTAATCTATCTCCATAATAGAGTAATGGCCCCACGGTTTCGTGTCGTGAGAGTCAGGTAGAATGTACCGTTTATCATCGAACGCACTCAGTACAATTTTAGTTTGTTGTATTGAAAATATGTCATGAGCATACGATCGAATACACTGTTGTGTTTCGATTTTTCTACTAAAATTCTCCAAACAATCAATGTAATCTTGGAAAGTAATTTTTTGTTTAACTACATTCGGTCGGACCCCTTTTGATTTTTTTATACAAGTCTCACCTCCATCAGTCTGATATGAATACATTTTTGAGCGAAGTCCTATAAAGTGTGTTAAAATTTTACCATTACACTCATCCTTCCACAAACCCGCAACTTTCTTATTAACGAGTGGTATGCCATACCTATTGTCGGGACTATAGTCGCTAGTATCAAATTTACTTAGATCGACCTTAACCATCTCCTCATATATGTCATTACAACATATTTCATATATTAGGCTATCGGTGTCAGTGTAGAGTAATTTGCAACGGTTTTCATTAAATTTTTGCAACATGTATCCGTAGTGGAAATCATAAACACAAGTTTTTGATATATCTAAGATCACCATACCAATGTACAAAGGTTTATCGAATATGAGATTTGTTTTATTTAATTCGATTGCAACTAGATTATCAGCAAAAATAGTTCTATTTTTGAAATTTGGTGAAGATAGTAAATTTTTAGCACCGTACCTCCCTCCCCATTTATTTACAAGTTTTACTATACGATATTTTCGAATGTTTTCCATGGTTTTACCGTAGACTGCGTTAATCATAAATTTGTAAATTTGTTTGCCAAAATCTGTTTTACTTTCCTTTCGCAATTTAGTGTTTAAATCAATGTATGATTTAAGCCATGAAGATTGTTGGAATGCTAATATTCGATGAATCTTTTTAAGTTTAATTCCATGCTTTAGGCACTGTTTTAAATTTTTATAATACAGGACATATTTTTCTTTGTTTTCCAATGTCGTTAATAACTTTGGTAATTTAGAATTTGGTGGGGTTTGATGTACCGGACACATTGGGAGATCACGATGGGCATCATGAATGTTTGTAGGGTATTCTAAATCTACCTCTAGACAATATCCGAGGGGTGAGTCATCGGGCACATTAGTAACATCAAAAGAATCTACGTCATTAATCCATTGAAAATCTTTGTATGGCAACTGCTGTGACATGGCCCAGCCATATAAATTACAGACATCTAGATACATTATAAATTTTGATTGTTTTGAAGGATCGAAATTTGGCATATATTTATTGTTAGCGATCGATTGTCTATTACAACATTGACTTATGCCACCTCGTATACCTTTCTCGACAAACATTAGAATATCGACATCTTGTATAGTTTCCAATTGACATCCTGTATATTTCAACATCGCATCCCAAGTGTATCCAGGTAGTGTTATGTAATGACTCGGATCTAAACCATAGGTTTTGTGGGAAAGCTCACGAAAGTTTTCCATCACATCACATAGAAGCATGACATCAACTTTCATGTACAGATCTGAATATGAAAGCAAATTTTGGCAATCAAATTCTTTCCAAACTTTTTCGGCATGTTCATAATCGACATCATTCATAATTTCACAATTCAATTTACTGTAAAAACACTCGATAGGAGGTAATTTAGTTTCCAACAATTTCTCATAACTATCGATGTAGTCGTATGGGAAAATGCCTTTTCTAGTCAATAATTTGAACTGTGTCTCGTTTACATTTTTAAATTCATCCTTTAAATGAATCAAATCGGAGACATTTAGAAAGGAAACTAACTTATCTAGAGAAAAACTTAAAAATCGTAGCGAATCTGTAAATCGAAATTTAATTTTGGTTTTTTCATCGTATTTAGTAAAACTAATGTACTTTTCGTGATTGATTGGTAAAAGTGATACCCGACTATTTTTAGCTATGTCTTTTATTATGTGATGCGCGTCATATCCACTTAAATTATGAAAATAAATTGGTATGAGGAATGAGTTTTTGTATAGAAGGTTGCAGTTATTGTGAGAAAAGCCCCGGAAGTTACCAGTAAGGTGACAATGTTCCCTTATAATTTTATCAGTTTTAAGAAATTTTTTCTCACATATATGACAATGATCCGTAGCATCTTTTAAATTTACTATAGTGTTTAAAGGTTCCACATTTTTTAATTTCGAGTGCACAAATGCTGCAATTTCATCTAACTGATTAGTAAACCAAGTAATGCAGTCGAGACCTTGGTAACTTTTGTAAAAGGATAATGAATTATTAAAAGCACATTTAAAATAGTATCCGACACTAAACGCTTCATGTTTTTAATATTTTTTTGTTGCAGTTTTAGATTGTGAATCTACATATGGCTTTAATATCGATTCAAAATCTGCATATAGTACAAACGGAACCTTTTCTTTATATGCATGATGTTTAAATTCTATAAATTTTTCATGTGAAAATGAAATTTTACAATGATTTTTGTTTTGACAATTAGTAGTGTGAAGGGTTAATTTTTCTTGTGTGCTGAAATAATTTAGACACCTGTCACATACAAACACTTTACCCTTATGCTTCCCTATTTGAGATGATATTAAACGTGATAGATCTTTAATCCAACAATAATGATATATAAGAGTATCACTTTCATCATCACCATCATCATCATCATCCTCACAATAATTTTGAGTTTTAGGGAAATATTTATTTTGAATAATTAACAAATTTACATGTCTATCTCGGTTTTCTTTCGTTAATCGTACGGGTACTACTTGAAAACTTTTCTTCACATCCAATTCCAAACCGAATATATTTACTGACAAACCATTTAATTTTTCGAATTTTGAAACATCACTAATTTTTATTGGAAACGAGATATCTCGCAAATTTAATACTTGACTAAAATGAGGATAAGATGTAGTTCGATCAGAGTGCTTCTCGACTGGGTATAGGGCTGAAATTAACGCCCAACAAAAACAAAAACTATCAAAATTTTTCACATTTACACAAGCTCGCTTTTTCTCAATTTTTTCAGGTAATTTGATGTATGACGAACCATTTCCTTGCTCAAACTTATTAATATTTATTTCTAGAGAGATTAGCCTCAAAAGCGACCAACCTGAATGCATTTCTGCAAATTCTTCTAATTTACGTAATAATTTTTCAACCACATTATCTTGAAACCATTCGCTGATATCAGTACCCACATCGACAACGACGTTAGGTGTATTGAAATATTTTAAATCAATGAGTTGATCATCATCAACAGAATTTTTAATGAATTCACCACAAAAACAGACATTAATTTTAATGGTTTGATGTATTCTTAAAATTTTCTTCAATCTAGTCCTTAACAAAAACAATGAATCTCCTAAAAACTGCAATATATCTTTATGTTTTAAATTTATAATCAGACCTGAACGAATCCTACTTGAAAAAGCCGATTGTAAATCAACCCATCGAATTCTATCACTACGTTTATTTTTAATAATACCTCCACCTACATACCGTGTTCGTATGATTTCATTATTTAAAATAATTAAAAATCTTCTAAGGTGACCGATACTTGTAAACATTTTCCGTTTGAGGCCAACTGAATCAGCATTTTTCATATATTTAGTGAACAGACGTAAATTTAATTTCACATTTTTAACCCATTTTTCAATGTCTTGCAAATTTAAAAGGTTAACTTGACCACACACTTTTTCAAAAATTTTTATAATATTTTCACTTGTACTATCGAGTTCATTCATTTTGAATACTTTCTACCGTGGAGACTTTACTATGAAATCTAGCTACCTAGTAGTGTACATTAGACATAACTTAAAATAAAATGAACACTTAATATTAATAATAAAATATTGGAAATCTGCAAAAGAAACATTTGCTATGAAATCAACACGCACAACACACCTTTGAAATGCACTAACCTTTATTTATTGAGTTCCAGTAGTAGGCACGATGTTAAAGTTCATCGTTTCATTCTTGCCGAATACCTCTTTAGATTTGCATAAAATAGCATATTTATGCGGTTGAAACTTGTCGAGGTTTTCCTTGAAACATGCAGTTACCCGTGATGGTAGGAAGACGACATTTTCATCAAGTTCAGCTAATATGGTTTCCCCGAATTTTCCTTGCACCACTCGCACCGATAGGATTGGATACGGTCTGTCCAGTTCTAGAGAGATTAATTTCAATTTTGGTTTTTGGTCCACATTGGCGACTTTGTTCAAACTCTGCAGATCCATTTCTATAAAATACATTAACGATTTTAGAACATGTTCAGATTCTTTAAATAGATGCTTATAGAAATGTAGCAAAATTTAAAAACAATCAGTCTTCCTTAATTAAAAGTAAAAATTTATTGTGTGAAGTGTGATAATACTTTTGAAATATGTTGGGATAATATCAAATATATGTTTAAACTATGCATCTCCCCTTTCCTTCAAAATGTTTGAAATTATTAAACAAATTAAAATTTACTTACATGTATAGGACACTCGGGCTGGTCGAGATATACGATTGCAACTGTAATCATACAAATGACGTCAATAGAACATGTTCAGATTCTTTAAATAGAAATGTATCAAAATTTAAAATACAATCAGTCTTCCTTAATTAAAAGTAAAAATTTATTGTGTGAAGTGTGATAATACTTTTGAAATATGTTGGGATAATATCAAATATATGTTTAAACTATGCATCTCCCCTTTCCTTCAAAATGTTTGAAATTATTAAACAAATTAGAATTTACTTACATGTATAGGACACTCGGGCTGGTCGAGATATACGATTGCAACTGAAATCATACAAATGACGTCAATAGAACATGTTCAGATTCTTTAAATAGAAATGTATCAAAATTTAAAATACAATCAGTCTTCCTTAATTAAAAGTAAAAATTTATTAGGTAAAGTGTGATAATACTTTTGAAATATGTGGGATAATAATGTTTAAACTATACACCTCCCCTTTCCTTCAAAATGTTTAAAATTATTAAACAAATTAAAATTTATTTGCATGTACGTACGTATGTATGTATGTATGTCGATATGCGTATATGTATGTATGTATGTTTGTACGTACGTATGTATGTATGTCGGTATGTATGTATGTATGTACAAAAATAAAACCTTAAACGTATAAAATTATTTAACCAAATTACTCACATGTAAAAGAGGAAGATCAATGTAGATGGCAAAAACGCTTGGAACTAAAATATATTCACCTGGAGTTACTTATATAAGTCATACCCCAACCCCCCCACATTCACTCACACGCATGCTCCCCTTCCACTTACCTAGCAGAGCTGACCTTATCCTTCGACAAAAACACATCGAGAGTACACGCATATATTGTGAATTTACGTTTGAGGTACTTTTATGAATGTGTGACGTGAAAAAATACAAAAGATAAAATTTTGAAATATTTGCAAATCACTTTTTCTCTGTACATTTCTCAAAGATATGTTTTATACAAGAGTTGTTCGTCTCTATAAGGGTAACAAAACATTTAACATTTTTCTCTCAGACGCGAAATATTTTTTTTTTATTTTTGGACAAAAATAACTTTGTACATTTCTAGAAAGAGTGTTTTATACAAAAGTTGTTCGCCTCTATAAGGTTAATAAAAAAACCTAAGTAACATTTATCTCAGACGTGAAATAAAAATGTTTTAATTTTTTTTTAGAAAAAAATTTTTTCTGTACATTTCTCGAAAAATGTTTCATTCAAATGTAATTCGCTTTTATAAGAGCAACAAAAAACCTAAGTAACATTTTTCTCTCAGACACGAAATAAAAGTTTTTTGATTTTTGAAAATAACAAGCAACCATTTTGAAACCGCTAGACCGATTTGATACATTAATGAGCTAGACTGAGAGTTTGGGTCAACTGATCAAATTTCATTATGATTCTTTAAAAAATGTTAGCTAAATATCCTAAAACTCTTTTACAACATAACTTACTTTAGAGTATTGGAGGATCAGAATGCACCGGTACGCCGTTCAGGAACTTTTTTTGAGTAACCGGAACGCGTTCCAGAACTATTTCTCTACTCACATCTGTAAAATTATTTTCTGTATTGTATTCGACACTTGTTACATATTCTTTTCCAGTAACGATCAGTTATTTCACAATTTTATTTATTCGGGAAATTTTAACAACAAATGTTGCTTAGAATTTATCTACCTGAAAGTGTTAAACCTGAAAAACAATCAGTCTACACTGTACTCCCTACCGAATATACTATCAATATATTAAGCGACAGGCAGGCTGTACTAAAGAAGTATGATCAAATTTTGCTGAAAATTAAACGTTTTGTTTCTCGAACGAGTGTTTTAACAAAAGTTGTTCGCCTCTATACGGTAAATTAAAAAACCTAAGTAACATTTTTCTCCCAGACTCAAAATAAAAAGTATTTTAATTTTTTTTTTGTAAGAAACTGTTTTTCTCGAAAAATGGGAGTTCGCTTCTAAAAAACCTAAGTAACGAGAGGGAGAGAGCAAAGATTGTGACTTTTTAAAATATTTATTACTCTATTATATTCCATGGTTTCCCTACGAAATTAACTGAATTAGTTGAAATTTATTTTTAAATAAACACGCACTTACTAATTATTATTGGATATCCATAGAGCAACAAACGGCTCAAAAACTTCGTACATGATCTGCCTCCCCGCAAGCGGAGGCAGTTCATGCATGTTCGGAGGGATGGTATTAAGAACCACGCCTCCGAAGAATAATACGATTGTTCTAGTCTAAAACCGTGGATTATTACAAATTTTGGTTGGGAATATTAAAATATAATTACTCACCCTTAAATGTACCGGTAAATATTGCCGGGCATGTGTAAAATAATCTAATTTTAAAAAAAACACACATACACACACACACACAATGACAAAACACAATTAACACACATACCAGTAGGAGAACTTTCGAAGGTGTTCGACGACATTTTGGCGATAGAATGACTTTGTGAAATTAGAATCAAAACTTATACCTGGAGGATCCTTTGTTTCAAAATTATATGCAAATTAAATAAATATACCTGCGATTTTTGGAACACAGAAAAATTCCTTGGAAATTAATGGGATGGCAAGAGATTACATTTATTTGTTTCAAAATGCAACAGGTCAAATTAATTACATTTCACAAAAATATATTACCTGCGATTTTGGGACATGCAAAAATTCCTTTATATGCCATCGAAATTAATGGCCTAGAGATTACAACTCGCAAAAAATGCAAATCACACCATTAGTATAAAGGATGGGAAAATGCATCTGCATTAAAACCCATTAAAACCTTTATATCAGATCCCAACATATGTCAACGAAATTAATGTCTCAGAGATTGGGACTCGCAAAAAATGCAATCGAAATTAATTCAAAGGAATGCATCTACCTACCTGCATAAAATTTAGTATCCCATTACCTTAATTAACTTACATCAGACACCAAAAATTCCACTTTTCACTCACGACCGCACCTTAATTTACAACTGATTAAATATTCAGATATGGTAGCAGGTACAAAGCGAGGCGCGGTACCCCCACCGACCTCCGCTCGAACGCTGAGTGAGTACGCGTACGCCGTTCCCCCACCTACGAGTCGCACCACGACCTCTTCTACGTCGAGCGATCCAACTCTCTCTCTCTCTCTCTCTCTCTCTCTCTCTCTCTCACACACACACACACACACGCGAACGCGGAGAACCTCTTCGATACCTAGAGATCTTCATCGCAAAGTTTCGGTCTGATAGGGAGGGGCAAGACGGTACAAATCGCGCAGGTGTCTTTATCTCGAACATGTGACGTTCACGAGCGCGAACGTAGATGGCGCGATCGGTACCTCGAGGACCTATAGGCGCGGTACCCCGACCTCCGCTCGAACCACCTGGGGGATCATCTACAACGAGGTGTGATACCCGCACGCGGTACGCAATCCCCGTACGTCATCAACAACCCCCACCTCCACTTTGGAGTCGCTCGGAACACCTGGGGGCCTTCTACGAGGAGGAGTGGTCCGAAACACGCATAGGCCCCCCGGGGGGGTACGCGGGGGACGTCTACAAGACCGGTACGTCATCAACAACCCACACCTCCACTTTGGAGTCGCTCGGATCACCTGGGGACCTTCTACGACGAGGTTTGGCCCGAAACCCGCATAGGCCCCCCGGTGGGGTACGCGGACACCTACTGAGACCTGGGGGACGTCTACAAGACCGGTACGTCATCAACAACCCACACCTCCACTTTGGGGTCGCTCGGACCACCTGGGGGCCTTCTACGACGACAAGTGGTCTGATACCCGCTTTGCTTCTCTACTGTCTATGTGGTAAAACAACAAATAGCCTATTATTGTCGAAAATTTTCTCTGTCTTCGTCCTGTGTTCGGTAATTTCTCCGCAAGTTATCAAAATTTGATTTTTATATAGGTTTAGGGCTTTATTTGAGATGGGAATTTTGAGGATTGGATTTTCTAATGCCGTGTGTACTGTCTCTAGATCTGTATTATCGCACGGTGGTTCTACTTGTATGTCAGATAGAATTTTAATTTTCTGATCTTCTCCTAATATTTCTGAAATTTCTTGTACTGAAAGACTCGGTAATTCGCGAGTACGGTCAATGTCTCTTAAAATAATTTCGTTGATGTCATTTGTATAGTCTGTATTGTCAATGTTAACGTCTACCGAGGATGTTTCTAATGCATTTAGGTCCGTATTTATTCGGAATAAACAGTTTGCTACCGTGTTATCTTTTCCTTTTCGGTATTTGATTACTGTATCCAACGGTTTTCTGAATTTTATTGGTATGATTGCGTGATCGCTAATTAATCTTTTATTGGTGAAATCAATGTTTAGCCTCATTTTTATCAAATCTTCCAAGCCTATAATTCCGTCAAAGAACTCGTGAAAATCGTGCAGTATGAAATTCATATTGTAGTCGCAATGAAATTCCTGGAAAGCCGGTATCTCAGCTTGATACATGATACGCTTACTAACAAGAGATGTTTTAATGTCTACAATTGCGTGATAAATACAATTCGGATAAAAATTTTCTGCAATTATGGGCCTAATTAAAGATTTAGTGTGTCAATCAATAGTTTTAATGGGGGTTGTTTTATCTCTATGTAAGGCAAGGGATTATTTGATATATTTAATTCTATCCTATCGGGTTGTCTTCCGAGGCACCTATTGGAAAATTTACATTTTCGTTGTCGTGTTCTACAGGGTGAGCGAAGTCCGAGGAATCGTTATTCGTGTCACGTGGTTGGTAATATTGATTGTCGTAATATTGGTTGTCGTCAAATTGATAGTATTGATTTTCATATTGATTATTTTCGTCGTTTTCGTAATTGTTGGAATGGAGTTCCTCGACTAAGATGTTCGGGTTTTGGCCAACATTTTGAAAATTATTGTGCCTCTGATTGTTGAAATTCGGTCTAGTATAGTTAAAGGTTCGTCTATTATTGAAAGATGGATTTCGGGATGTCGTTGACATAGGTTCTGGTTTGGGTAATTGATTCGGTGGAATCGGTCTCGGTTTCCATACATTTTGTGGTGGGCCAAATACTTGAGAGTTTGTCGGTAATCTTCGAGGGGGTTGCGGTCGTGGTTGGATATTTATGTGTTGACTCGGGAATGGTGTTCTTTGACTGTTTTGAAATTGATTTTGTGCGTAACTAATTTCTTGGGATTGGTTCGGGTTTGGTGAGTTGAAGTTTGATTGATTATAGATTGGCTGATGGTTCTGATCGAATTTGGGTTGAAAGTTTGATCTGGGAATGGCATTTTGCGGTTTAAATTGGTTGTTTTTCGGGAAAGGGGTTCGTTGTTCGTTAGGGTTGCCGTAAAGTCTTTCAAAATTGTCGAATTCGTCAACGTAAGCAATAGCATCTTCAAGAGACGCTGGTCTTTTTATGTGCATATTATTTCTCAAGGTGCCAGAACAGCCTGCAATGAAGGTGTTTAATGCAGTTTTGTCACAGTGATTGATTTGACATAATTTATCTTCCTTACTCGCTTCAGTAATATTACTTATTCTTTGAACAACTTGACTTCTTAATAACTGTAGTCGCGTACCGAAATCTATCATGTTTTCGTTTCTGAAAGGTTTTGTTCTAGTTAATTCCTGTAAAAGGCAATCTAAGTCTCGTCTGTCAGAAAAACATTGAATTAAGGCATTTTTAAAATCTTTCCAATTGGCTAATTCCATTCGATTACCTACCATGGCTTCCGCTTTTCCTACCAACTTTTCTTGCAAACATTCGAAAATATGTTTGTTTAAGTCTTTATCTCTATAAATTTAGTAGTCGTGTATGAAATTTTCACAACGAGAAATGAATTTATTAAGTGTGTTACTGTTACCATCATATGGCTTGATGTTGTTTAATTTTAACTTGAATAGATCCCAATTTAATTTACTAATATCTGGTAGTGACATTTTTGAATGTTCAATAGAATTTAGATTATCGTTTAAATTTAGATCTGATTGAGTTTGACTTTCGTTTTCTAAACTTAACCTACTAAGTTCTCTTAATAATTCGTCTTCTAAATTGCTCATAAAATTACTTTTCTTCGTATTTTCGTTTGTTCTTAACCTATCTCTCCTGAAACTCTGACAAGGAGCAGGAAACGCAAAAGGAACTTGGCACTTACAGTTTTCGCCTGGAGTACCGGAGTTTCTTCCCTGACTTCTGTCTCGCCTCCGCTGGTCGTTCCCTGGATGCTCGCCTGTGGTGGTGCCGCTGAAGGGGTTGTTCACCGTTGTGGTCCTCTGAAGGGGGTGGTTCGTTGGATCCGCACTTCAGTGTTGAAACACTTAGATCGCGAAAGATTGTTTCCCGGCACGATGCGAAAATACGGTTTTTCGCCAATCCGTACGAATCCTACTGACTGCGCCAATTATAACTTTGAGAATCCAGAAATCGTTTTTAAAAACTTTTATTACTCTTCTACAAAGAACTAAAGAGGTTGAAAGCTAGACAAGAAGTGATCTGAAACTAGGAAAAACGTATATAAAACAAGTTGTTCTGCTGTCGCAGCGTCCATCGGATCTCTTGATGAGACAGCAGTTCTCCTGTGAGTGTCCTCCATAACTTGGGAAGCGACTTATCCACTCAACCGATTACATTTTCAACGGGAAGTTACGCTTCCGCTCGTTAACAAAAGTATCGTGGGGGAATCGAAATAGAAAATACAAGAGATATGTTAATATTATGAAGTGTTCTTGACAAACCCCAATACAAAAATAATCTTGATCAAACTGCCGACGTTTCGTTCAGTGCTCTGAACATAATCATGGCGCTGAAAATGTCATCAAGATCAAATTTGATCTTGATGACATTTTCAGCGCCATGATTACGTCGGCAGTTTGATCAAGATTATTTTTGTATTGGGGTTTGTCAAGAACACTTCATAATTCATCTAGCTCTCCGAGAACATTCTCCTATTAGATATGTTAATAGTTTTTATTTTCTGCTTGTGAAATAGTATACAGGTACATGTCAATAATAGATCTCACGTACGTCTCGATTTTCTCGCGTTCTATCTGCCAAAATATGCAGGAACAGGTGTCTGGTCTTTCTACTGTTGAATCGGATGACCATGGGCAGCTGACGAAATGTTTACCATACTTAGATATACGTTCTTCTTCGGCTTCTCTGGTTTTCACTCTTTCGTTTAACTCCAGAAGTTCTTTCTTATGTGAAGGTGTGACGTAATACCCGAATTCAATCAAAAATCTTTCAACTTCCATACTGCAGTAGATGTGAATATTATGAACACTTAGAACAGAAGACCCAATGTTAATTAACGATTTCACAGTTATAGTTTTATATCCCCAGGAAGTGTCGTCACACGTCACAAGCTGAGCGGAAACGTGACTTCCGGTTTGAAATGTCTTATCACCGGAAGCGGCTTATCAGCTTGATTACATTTCAAACCGGAAGTCATCAGTAACTCCATCTGTTTCTCGCAACGAAGGTGGATGGTTTCTTCCTCTGGCAATACAATTATCCATTGATTGGAGTTTTCGGTCCTTTGGCACACGTTGTCACCAAGCTGAATTTCGACTTGTTGACAGGTGGGAGAGGTCTTGTCTTCGAGAAGTTGGACTTCGCAGGGGTTCTTCTTGTCGATGCGTTGTAGTGTCGTTTTCTCGCACAAGAAATGGTTCGTTGATATTTCCAAACATTTGTCACTTATTGAAACATAAAACAATCTATTTTTTGCGACAAATTTTGATTTTGGTACTATGGTCTCAAAATGATCTCTGGAGAATATGGGTATCGAATATAAATGGTAAAGTTCGAATATATGGGGGTAGGTTATAGGAATTTTTATTAAAAATGTTATTTTATTATTTAATATAAAACAATCGACTTTTAGTAATTTTTCAAAAAGTAAAATTTCATCTAATGTTACTTCCAATGGTAATTCTGTAAAATCTGTAAAATTATTTTCTGTATTGTATTCGACACTTGTTACATATTCTTTTCCAGTAACGATCAGTTATTTCACAATTTTATTTATTCGGGAAATTTTAACAACAAATGTTGCTTAGAATTTATCTACCTGAAAGTGTTAAACCTGAAAAACAATCAGTCTACACTGTACTCCCTACCGAATATACTATCAATATATTAAGCGACAGGCAGGCTGTACTAAAGAAGTATGATCAAATTTTGCTGAAAATTAAACGTTTTGTTTCTCGAACGAGTGTTTTAACAAAAGTTGTTCGCCTCTATACGGTAAATTAAAAAACCTAAGTAACATTTTTCTCCCAGACTCAAAATAAAAAGTATTTTAATTTTTTTTTTGTAAGAAACTGTTTTTCTCGAAAAATGGGAGTTCGCTTCTAAAAAACCTAAGTAACGAGAGGGAGAGAGCAAAGATTGTGACTTTTTAAAATATTTATTACTCTATTATATTCCATGGTTTCCCTACGAAATTAACTGAATTAGTTGAAATTTATTTTTAAATAAACACGCACTTACTAATTATTATTGGATATCCATAGAGCAACAAACGGCTCAAAAACTTCGTACATGATCTGCCTCCCCGCAAGCGGAGGCAGTTCATGCATGTTCGGAGGGATGGTATTAAGAACCACGCCTCCGAAGAATAATACGATTGTTCTAGTCTAAAACCGTGGATTATTACAAATTTTGGTTGGGAATATTAAAATATAATTACTCACCCTTAAATGTACCGGTAAATATTGCCGGGCATGTGTAAAATAATCTAATTTTAAAAAAAACACACATACACACACACACACAATGACAAAACACAATTAACACACATACCAGTAGGAGAACTTTCGAAGGTGTTCGACGACATTTTGGCGATAGAATGACTTTGTGAAATTAGAATCAAAACTTATACCTGGAGGATCCTTTGTTTCAAAATTATATGCAAATTAAATAAATATACCTGCGATTTTTGGAACACAGAAAAATTCCTTGGAAATTAATGGGATGGCAAGAGATTACATTTATTTGTTTCAAAATGCAACAGGTCAAATTAATTACATTTCACAAAAATATATTACCTGCGATTTTGGGACATGCAAAAATTCCTTTATATGCCATCGAAATTAATGGCCTAGAGATTACAACTCGCAAAAAATGCAAATCACACCATTAGTATAAAGGATGGGAAAATGCATCTGCATTAAAACCCATTAAAACCTTTATATCAGATCCCAACATATGTCAACGAAATTAATGTCTCAGAGATTGGGACTCGCAAAAAATGCAATCGAAATTAATTCAAAGGAATGCATCTACCTACCTGCATAAAATTTAGTATCCCATTACCTTAATTAACTTACATCAGACACCAAAAATTCCACTTTTCACTCACGACCGCACCTTAATTTACAACTGATTAAATATTCAGATATGGTAGCAGGTACAAAGCGAGGCGCGGTACCCCCACCGACCTCCGCTCGAACGCTGAGTGAGTACGCGTACGCCGTTCCCCCACCTACGAGTCGCACCACGACCTCTTCTACGTCGAGCGATCCAACTCTCTCTCTCTCTCTCTCTCTCTCTCTCTCTCTCTCTCACACACACACACACACACGCGAACGCGGAGAACCTCTTCGATACCTAGAGATCTTCATCGCAAAGTTTCGGTCTGATAGGGAGGGGCAAGACGGTACAAATCGCGCAGGTGTCTTTATCTCGAACATGTGACGTTCACGAGCGCGAACGTAGATGGCGCGATCGGTACCTCGAGGACCTATAGGCGCGGTACCCCGACCTCCGCTCGAACCACCTGGGGGATCATCTACAACGAGGTGTGATACCCGCACGCGGTACGCAATCCCCGTACGTCATCAACAACCCCCACCTCCACTTTGGAGTCGCTCGGAACACCTGGGGGCCTTCTACGAGGAGGAGTGGTCCGAAACACGCATAGGCCCCCCGGGGGGGTACGCGGGGGACGTCTACAAGACCGGTACGTCATCAACAACCCACACCTCCACTTTGGAGTCGCTCGGATCACCTGGGGACCTTCTACGACGAGGTTTGGCCCGAAACCCGCATAGGCCCCCCGGTGGGGTACGCGGACACCTACTGAGACCTGGGGGACGTCTACAAGACCGGTACGTCATCAACAACCCACACCTCCACTTTGGGGTCGCTCGGACCACCTGGGGGCCTTCTACGACGACAAGTGGTCTGATACCCGCTTTGCTTCTCTACTGTCTATGTGGTAAAACAACAAATAGCCTATTATTGTCGAAAATTTTCTCTGTCTTCGTCCTGTGTTCGGTAATTTCTCCGCAAGTTATCAAAATTTGATTTTTATATAGGTTTAGGGCTTTATTTGAGATGGGAATTTTGAGGATTGGATTTTCTAATGCCGTGTGTACTGTCTCTAGATCTGTATTATCGCACGGTGGTTCTACTTGTATGTCAGATAGAATTTTAATTTTCTGATCTTCTCCTAATATTTCTGAAATTTCTTGTACTGAAAGACTCGGTAATTCGCGAGTACGGTCAATGTCTCTTAAAATAATTTCGTTGATGTCATTTGTATAGTCTGTATTGTCAATGTTAACGTCTACCGAGGATGTTTCTAATGCATTTAGGTCCGTATTTATTCGGAATAAACAGTTTGCTACCGTGTTATCTTTTCCTTTTCGGTATTTGATTACTGTATCCAACGGTTTTCTGAATTTTATTGGTATGATTGCGTGATCGCTAATTAATCTTTTATTGGTGAAATCAATGTTTAGCCTCATTTTTATCAAATCTTCCAAGCCTATAATTCCGTCAAAGAACTCGTGAAAATCGTGCAGTATGAAATTCATATTGTAGTCGCAATGAAATTCCTGGAAAGCCGGTATCTCAGCTTGATACATGATACGCTTACTAACAAGAGATGTTTTAATGTCTACAATTGCGTGATAAATACAATTCGGATAAAAATTTTCTGCAATTATGGGCCTAATTAAAGATTTAGTGTGTCAATCAATAGTTTTAATGGGGGTTGTTTTATCTCTATGTAAGGCAAGGGATTATTTGATATATTTAATTCTATCCTATCGGGTTGTCTTCCGAGGCACCTATTGGAAAATTTACATTTTCGTTGTCGTGTTCTACAGGGTGAGCGAAGTCCGAGGAATCGTTATTCGTGTCACGTGGTTGGTAATATTGATTGTCGTAATATTGGTTGTCGTCAAATTGATAGTATTGATTTTCATATTGATTATTTTCGTCGTTTTCGTAATTGTTGGAATGGAGTTCCTCGACTAAGATGTTCGGGTTTTGGCCAACATTTTGAAAATTATTGTGCCTCTGATTGTTGAAATTCGGTCTAGTATAGTTAAAGGTTCGTCTATTATTGAAAGATGGATTTCGGGATGTCGTTGACATAGGTTCTGGTTTGGGTAATTGATTCGGTGGAATCGGTCTCGGTTTCCATACATTTTGTGGTGGGCCAAATACTTGAGAGTTTGTCGGTAATCTTCGAGGGGGTTGCGGTCGTGGTTGGATATTTATGTGTTGACTCGGGAATGGTGTTCTTTGACTGTTTTGAAATTGATTTTGTGCGTAACTAATTTCTTGGGATTGGTTCGGGTTTGGTGAGTTGAAGTTTGATTGATTATAGATTGGCTGATGGTTCTGATCGAATTTGGGTTGAAAGTTTGATCTGGGAATGGCATTTTGCGGTTTAAATTGGTTGTTTTTCGGGAAAGGGGTTCGTTGTTCGTTAGGGTTGCCGTAAAGTCTTTCAAAATTGTCGAATTCGTCAACGTAAGCAATAGCATCTTCAAGAGACGCTGGTCTTTTTATGTGCATATTATTTCTCAAGGTGCCAGAACAGCCTGCAATGAAGGTGTTTAATGCAGTTTTGTCACAGTGATTGATTTGACATAATTTATCTTCCTTACTCGCTTCAGTAATATTACTTATTCTTTGAACAACTTGACTTCTTAATAACTGTAGTCGCGTACCGAAATCTATCATGTTTTCGTTTCTGAAAGGTTTTGTTCTAGTTAATTCCTGTAAAAGGCAATCTAAGTCTCGTCTGTCAGAAAAACATTGAATTAAGGCATTTTTAAAATCTTTCCAATTGGCTAATTCCATTCGATTACCTACCATGGCTTCCGCTTTTCCTACCAACTTTTCTTGCAAACATTCGAAAATATGTTTGTTTAAGTCTTTATCTCTATAAATTTAGTAGTCGTGTATGAAATTTTCACAACGAGAAATGAATTTATTAAGTGTGTTACTGTTACCATCATATGGCTTGATGTTGTTTAATTTTAACTTGAATAGATCCCAATTTAATTTACTAATATCTGGTAGTGACATTTTTGAATGTTCAATAGAATTTAGATTATCGTTTAAATTTAGATCTGATTGAGTTTGACTTTCGTTTTCTAAACTTAACCTACTAAGTTCTCTTAATAATTCGTCTTCTAAATTGCTCATAAAATTACTTTTCTTCGTATTTTCGTTTGTTCTTAACCTATCTCTCCTGAAACTCTGACAAGGAGCAGGAAACGCAAAAGGAACTTGGCACTTACAGTTTTCGCCTGGAGTACCGGAGTTTCTTCCCTGACTTCTGTCTCGCCTCCGCTGGTCGTTCCCTGGATGCTCGCCTGTGGTGGTGCCGCTGAAGGGGTTGTTCACCGTTGTGGTCCTCTGAAGGGGGTGGTTCGTTGGATCCGCACTTCAGTGTTGAAACACTTAGATCGCGAAAGATTGTTTCCCGGCACGATGCGAAAATACGGTTTTTCGCCAATCCGTACGAATCCTACTGACTGCGCCAATTATAACTTTGAGAATCCAGAAATCGTTTTTAAAAACTTTTATTACTCTTCTACAAAGAACTAAAGAGGTTGAAAGCTAGACAAGAAGTGATCTGAAACTAGGAAAAACGTATATAAAACAAGTTGTTCTGCTGTCGCAGCGTCCATCGGATCTCTTGATGAGACAGCAGTTCTCCTGTGAGTGTCCTCCATAACTTGGGAAGCGACTTATCCACTCAACCGATTACATTTTCAACGGGAAGTTACGCTTCCGCTCGTTAACAAAAGTATCGTGGGGGAATCGAAATAGAAAATACAAGAGATATGTTAATATTATGAAGTGTTCTTGACAAACCCCAATACAAAAATAATCTTGATCAAACTGCCGACGTTTCGTTCAGTGCTCTGAACATAATCATGGCGCTGAAAATGTCATCAAGATCAAATTTGATCTTGATGACATTTTCAGCGCCATGATTACGTCGGCAGTTTGATCAAGATTATTTTTGTATTGGGGTTTGTCAAGAACACTTCATAATTCATCTAGCTCTCCGAGAACATTCTCCTATTAGATATGTTAATAGTTTTTATTTTCTGCTTGTGAAATAGTATACAGGTACATGTCAATAATAGATCTCACGTACGTCTCGATTTTCTCGCGTTCTATCTGCCAAAATATGCAGGAACAGGTGTCTGGTCTTTCTACTGTTGAATCGGATGACCATGGGCAGCTGACGAAATGTTTACCATACTTAGATATACGTTCTTCTTCGGCTTCTCTGGTTTTCACTCTTTCGTTTAACTCCAGAAGTTCTTTCTTATGTGAAGGTGTGACGTAATACCCGAATTCAATCAAAAATCTTTCAACTTCCATACTGCAGTAGATGTGAATATTATGAACACTTAGAACAGAAGACCCAATGTTAATTAACGATTTCACAGTTATAGTTTTATATCCCCAGGAAGTGTCGTCACACGTCACAAGCTGAGCGGAAACGTGACTTCCGGTTTGAAATGTCTTATCACCGGAAGCGGCTTATCAGCTTGATTACATTTCAAACCGGAAGTCACGCTTCCGCTCAGCTTGTGACGTCACTTCCTGGCTTGAAACCGGCTGTGTATCACTACTTATTTGTTGTTGAACTATTTCTCCGCAAATAGTAGTAAGTTCGTTTTGAATTTTCGGACTAATATATGAAGCGTTTAGAGCAACATTTTCAACATGTTTGATTAATTTTTCATCTCCACATTTGATTCTGAATCTTAATAATGCTCTAAAGTTTCCATCGTTGACTATTGGCTCGTCGCTCTCTACAAAAATTGGTCCTGAATCTTCAGTTCCTCTGAGTGCCAGCTCCTGGCGTCCGCAAAACTTAATGGTTTCGATTATGGGAAATAACCTATTCCTATTTTCTTCTGCTTGTTTTTTTTTCTTGCAGCATCGACCATGTTTCTAATGAGTTTTAGTTTCACTACCGAAACTTTTATTTTTAAAAACTATTTTTATTCAAGTTACAACTTTTAATTAATCTTATTAAAATAACATAATATAATTATAACGAACACGAAGGATTAATAACGTCGTTAATGGCTAACTGCGACTGACTGACTGCACTTCCGTCGTGGGATCCTTATATACTCTTCTATTGCTGACTCGGGATTTTCGTCTTCTTCTATATAAAACTAGCATCTTGGGGTGATATAACTCCTCCCCTCGAAGATTCGATTCCCGGAATTATTGAGGAAATCGAACGTCTTCTAACTCTAGGGCCTCTAGTTGTTGTCGTGCTTGAAGTCTTTTTCTTCTCAGGAACATCTTGTAGATGATAATAGGAACGATCATTACCAATAGTCCATAGATCAATATTGTCCAGGCACTCGGGATGTATGATACTGCTGGCGATGTGATCGATGGGTCGTTTTCGATCAATCTCTGTTTGATCTCATGGAGTTCGTCTAAGTTACTTCTCTCGAGGTTGACGGTGAAGTTTATTTTGTGTTGATCCTCAGCTCCTTCGGTTAGACTCGGGAATAGGATCATCTGGCCTGTTGTGACGTCTTCGTCATTAGATATTAATCTTGTTCCTGTAGACATTTGGCAGCCCATAGGGATTTCAAATAAGTACGATCCTTTCAATTTAAGTAACTCCATCTGTTTCTCGCAACGAAGGTGGATGGTTTCTTCCTCTGGCAATACAATTATCCATTGATTGGAGTTTTCGGTCCTTTGGCACACGTTGTCACCAAGCTGAATTTCGACTTGTTGACAGGTGGGAGAGGTCTTGTCTTCGAGAAGTTGGACTTCGCAGGGGTTCTTCTTGTCGATGCGTTGTAGTGTCGTTTTCTCGCACAAGAAATGGTTCGTTGATATTTCCAAACATTTGTCACTTATTGAAACATAAAACAATCTATTTTTTGCGACAAATTTTGATTTTGGTACTATGGTCTCAAAATGATCTCTGGAGAATATGGGTATCGAATATAAATGGTAAAGTTCGAATATATGGGGGTAGGTTATAGGAATTTTTATTAAAAATGTTATTTTATTATTTAATATAAAACAATCGACTTTTAGTAATTTTTCAAAAAGTAAAATTTCATCTAATGTTACTTCCAATGGTAATTGGTCTGCCTTAAGTTTAAGTTGTAATGATTTTAATTCTTGGAATAGGTCAGTTGTTTTTATAATACTTGGATGAAATGTTTCAAGTCTCGCAAATGAGATTGCAGTTTCGATATCTTGTAATATTGAATTGATTATCTCAAACATATTAATTATTTGTGTAAGAGTGTCCTTAATAAATCTTGTGTAGTCTCTATTTACGCTACCCTGTACAATTCCCGAAATTTGTTTTATTCTAACGTTTAACATTTCTTCGTTGTGAATGATTTTATTTGTGGTCTCATTAAATTTATTAATCATCGATACAGCAAGAGAGTTCTGTGTTTTAATTGAGGTGGTTAGGTGTTCTTGATTTTCCTGGAGATTTTTTATTAATTCTTCGTAACGTTTGCCATCGTTTGCGTCTAAATTACCAGTGACTGTTTTGAATATGGAACCTAGTCCGTTAATTAATCCTCGCTTTATCCTATTTGGATGTGGTATTATCTCTATTATCTTATTTTCTATCTTTTCTACAAATTTTAAAATTTTAACATAATTATCTACTTCTACTTTATAATGTTCGTTAAATTTTAAATGATTAATTAAGTTTTCTGATTGGCTTTTCAGTTTATTGATTTCTACTATTATCGGGTTTAAGTCATAAAAATGAATGAGTGTGTGGGAATATTCTTTAATCTTTGCGGTGCCAATTCTCAATGGAATTATTCCGGGATTGTTTTGCAAGTTTCTGTATGTTATCTCTTGATTGCCAAGGATGCATGGTAATCTGAAAGCAAATTATAACTAAGTATTAACTATATTAGATAATTAAGTGTTATATATAAACTAAGTAAATTTTTTAATCAAATGAATAAATTTTTCTTAATGGACGTTTTACATTATCCATATGAACCTTAGGTTGAGATGTGGTTGCAAGTATTTTTCTTTCTGGGTTCACATTCTCTATCGTTTCGGATTTGTTAAATTTATTTGCGTTTTTACTTCTAACATTTTTCTTGATGAAGGCCTTTTGTCCGGGTTGAAATATTTGTGGATTATCGCAATTTTCATTTACCTTTTCGACTACATGTTCTTTATTTCGAATAAGTTCTGAATTTATTTTTGAATACAATAATCTAGTTTTTTCCTTATGTTGTTGGACGTAATCATTTAATAGGATTTTGTCTAATTCTACATTAAATGATGAAAATTTTTTCCGGTTAAAGAAGTATGGTACCCAAGCTAAAGCTTCTAACTTTAAGCTTAAGCGATGAAATTTCGTTTATACTTCTAGTTTATATAGTTTAATAAAAACATTACATTTTCAATGTAAAATTACGTTTATTTATTACGTCAATGGGTTTTAATTTTGTTACCGAATGTATCGAATAGTTATATGCCAATATTGCATATAGCATTTTCATTTCAGAAGGAGTCTTTTGAAAACCTTTAGTATTTAAAATTCTTAGATGTTCGGTGAGTGTAGAATGGAATCGTTCGATTACCCCATTCGATTGAGGGTGGTTTGGAGAACAAAAGTGTACTTGGATTTTATGTAAACTAAAAAGTTCAATGATGACAGAATTTTTAAATTCAGTTCCATTATCACTAATAATTATATCTGGGATACTATGGTGAGAAAAGAAATTTATCAATTTGTCTGCTATTTCTGTACTATTCAAAGATTTTAGGGGATAGGCTTGCGCGTATTTCGAAAAACTGTCAATTATTGTTACGAATTTCGTTTGTTCAAAAGTGAACTTGTCTAAATGGATTATTTCAAATGGTTTGGTAGCTGTTGGTGTTTGGTTAAGTGGCATTTTTACGGGTTTTCTCTCGTATTTCGCCTGTTGGCAAATTTCGCAATCGTTTATGTAAGTTTGAATAGAATTTTTCATGAATGGCCAATAATATTTTTCCTTAATTCGTTGTAGCGTTTCGTCAATTCCTCCATGGTTACTTTTTCCTTCATGATAATTCTGTATTGTATCTTTAATGTCGTGTTTGTCAGTTACATCAATTAATTTAGTCTTACAGCGTGTAAATTTTAATGAAAGCCATTTAAAATTTTGTTGTAGGACTAATGAAAATGGTTCATAGATTTCCGGATTTTCAAAATATAAGTCATATTGGACATTTGGGGCAATATAATGTTTGACAAAATTTATTATGTCATTGTCAAAATTGTCTTGTGAAATTTGTAAGTGAATTCTTTGTTTTTTATCAAATATTTTTCTTATTTCAGGGTCTGCAGGTGAATGTAGAACAGAGCTAATTATTATCTGGTTTTGACCGTAATTAACCGCGCGTTCTACAATCGGAATATTTACAACGGGATGTTGTTCCGCATTTGAATGGATCGTTTCATTTTCACTTTCGTTTTCTACGGGATCGTCCTTGTCTAATTGCACTATCATTGATGCGTTTTCCATATCAGGTATTGTTTCATCCGCTGTAATAGTACCTGATTGTTCGGATGAGTCTCCAGTCAAGGTTCTTTCCGTTTGTTCGTTAAATGTAACCGTTTCAAATGTGTTATCGTAATTTTCTTTAATTAGGTCATCAAATTTATTCCAAAATGAATTTGTTTCCTTAGTATGAATCTCAATACGAGAAAGGGCATCAGCATTTGTGTTTGCTTTTCCTTTCTTGTAAATTATATCGAAATTAAATTCGTCTAATTTAATTCTCCATCTTAATAATTTTGAACTTGGATCCTTTAATGAGAACAACCATTGTAAGGGCTTATGGTCAGTTATTACATTAAATTTTCTCCCGTACAGATACGGTCGAAAGTATTTCGTGGCCCAAACTATGGCCAAAAGTTCTTTTTCTATGGTTGAATAGTTTTGTTCGGAGTCATTAAGAGTACGTGAGGCGAATGCTACAGGAAGATCTTTTCCAATCGGTCCTTGCGATAACACTGCGCCTAGGGCGACGTTTGATGTGTCTGTCGTCAAGTTAAATTGTTTAGTAAAGTCAGGGTACTGGAGTATTGGTTCGTTCATTAATACGGTTTTACAGTTTTCAACGCAAGTCAAGTAGTCATTATTAAGTTCAATTTTTGCTCCCTTTTATAAACATTTTGTTAAAGGTTTAGTCAATTTTGCAAAGTCTTTAATAAAGCGACGATAATAGCCTAATAATCCTAGGAATCCTTTTATTTGTTTAGTGGTTTTAGGTATCGGATATTTTTTTGTAGCTTCAATTTTATCCGGGTTTGGTTTAACTCCCTGTCGTGTGACGATATGCCCTAAATATGCTACTTCTTTACGTAAGAATTCAGATTTATCTAGTTGGATTTTGAAATTTGACTTTCTTAATCTTTGAAATACTAATTTTAATCGTTCTAGATGTTCTTGAAGAGAAGTCGAGAATACAATTACGTCATCTAAGTAAACTAGGCACTTTTCGTTTTGAATCCCGCGGAGAATGTTATCCATTACACGTTGGAACGTTGCAGGAGCATTTTTTAATCCGAATGGCATTCTAAGGAATTCATAATGACCGTTCTCGACATTAAATGCAGTTTTTTCGATATCATCTTCGTGCATTTCGATTTGGTGATACCCGCTGGCTAGGTCAAGGGTGGTGAAATATTGACACTTACCGAGTTTATCTAAAAGATCAGTGATATTTGGAAGGGGGTATTTATCATTAATCGTTTTTTCGTTTAGTTTTCGATAATCTACTACTACGCGCCATTTCTGAGTGCCTGAGGCATCCAGTTTTTTCGGAACTACCCATATGGGTGAGGACCATGGAGAAGAACTTGGTCTGATAATTTTTGAACTTAACATGTGTTTAATTTGTTTATTTACTTCCTGCTTATGGACGAAAGGGTATCTATATGTTTTCGTATACACTGGTATTTCGTCCGTTGTTCGAATTCTATGTTTTCCTCTGTTAGTGAAAGTTAAAGGTTTATTTTTGTTGTAAAAGATATCTGAGAATTGTTCGCACAATTCTAGTATTTTTGTTCTTTCTTCAGCATTTAAATGATCGACTCTAATTTTTGATAAGTCTAAACGAGGTTTGGAATTATCAAGGAAATTTAAATCAATATTTTGAATTTCTTCTTGATTAAAACGTTCTACTGTGATGGGGGACGATAAGTCGAGATTGACATGTTCTGTGTTGTTATTTATTATAGTTGTGATCGCTTGACCACCTTTCGCAATTGATAAACATTGAGGTATTTCGCAATTTTTGATCTTCTGGTAAGGAATAATAATTTCTCCGTTTGGTATGGATGTATTTATTTTAATTACTTGTTCAGTTCTAGGCGAAACAATGATCTGATTTAGGTCGTTTTGAATATTAGTTCGATAATATTCAAGATTGATTTTTGTATGAGGTGTTATTAATTGTTTTAAGTTAAAATCAATGACTGCTTGCAGTGCGGTCAAATTATCAATACCTATTAATCCATCAAAAGTATCATGGAATTTAAATAAGTAGAATTTTAATTTAGTTTGATTGTTTAATTTAAATATTTTCGAAATTGGGATCATTGTACTAAGTCTGTGAGACGATTTTTGAAACACAGTTGATACTATGAATGGGTCTTCTTTAATTGAGTTGGAAAAATATTTGTTTGCGATGGTCGGGTCAATAAAAGACTGTTGAACCGGTGTCAATTAACATTTTAAGATTATATTCTGGAAAGGTGATATAAGGTAATTCACTGGAATTTCCCGAAATCGTATTAAATGTAATAATTGGAGGTGCTATGTCTTTTTGTTTATTCGAGATACAATTTGAAAATTTCGTTGGTGGCCAGAGTATTCCTCTTTTGAGTTTTGTTGTTGATAATCTTCATAATCATTAAAATCTTCTTGATCATAATTTTCGTTTAAATTTTCATGTGGGTGTTCGTATGTCTCGGTCTCTGTGTTAAAAAGTTCCTCGGCTATGAAAGGAGGTTTTTGGTTTTGCGAATTATAGGTGTTGTGGAAGGTGTTAAAAGGTCGACGTTGGAAATTTTGACGAAATTGGTTAGAGGTCGAAGGGTGCTGACCTCGAGTGGTATTTCTAGTTGAAGTGCTCATCGGCGTTGGAGGAGGTAAGTTTTTTGCTCTATTTGGGTTGGGCTTGAAAACATCGACATTTTGATATGGTTGTCTAAAGACTTGACTATTGGTAAGAAATCTTTGTGGAGGTGGATTTCTTGGTTGAATATTTATCGGTTGCGATGGGAACGTTCTCTGATTTTTAAAGAAATTATTTGGGGTCTGATGATTGAAAGGTTGTTGATTTCTCTGTTGATAGTTAAAATTTTGGTGGTGATTTTGGTTTCGATGTAGGTTAAATGGTGTTTGCGGTCTAGCAGCATTTCTATTGGTATTATTTTGAAAATATTGAATATTTTCTTCTTGTTGAACAAGTTGCATAGCTGCACTTAGATTTTTAGGTTGCATGCATCTAATTGTAGTGGCTAGTGGCTCTCTAAGACCTGCTAAAAATGTTTTTAATTTTAAAGCAACTTCTTGATATAAGTTCCTTTTTAGTTTTTTTCGCTTCTGCGGTAGTTTCAAGAACATCTACATAACAACATAGTAAATTTAGAAGATGTAAACACCTATCATAAAACTTTTGCGGACTCTCTTGCGGTGCTTGTCTCAACATCGCAAGATCGCGGTTTAAACAAATTTCGTCCCTTTGATCAGAGAAATTCGATATTAGCAACTGTTTTAGTTCTACCCATGATATATTGCCTTGTATATTTACAACTGTTTTAGCATTTCCCTTTAACTTCGAGATAATTGAATTCAGCAAATAAACGTTTTGGAAATTATTTACGTTTTGAGCATCGTAGAATTGATTTATCAACGACTCGCTTACACTTAAAAATCGATTTAAATCATCCGTATTACCGTTGAATTCAGTTAAACAATTTAAATATTCTGGTTTAAATGAGTTCATTTCGATTGTTGTTGATGAATTTGGTAGGGTTAATTTTGGGGGTCTTATAATTGGTTGGGTTCTTCGGATTTGGGAATTTGAGGAGTCAGTCGAACTCAAATTCTCAAGAGCGGTTGTTAAATCACTTAAATCTTCTAAAGACATAAAATTTTTAGATTGTTTTTACGTTTTAGTGACTTACAGCGTGAGGAAGACCACGTTGATCATCCTTTTCTTGTCTTCTAGGTAGGTTGACGTCCTGTGTGTTGGAGTTGTGCTTCACGAGGGTGGGCGATGTTGTCCCAGGTCCTTGTGTTGTTGTCTTCGGGGTTCCTTCGAGATTTTCCTCTTCCTCTTCTCTCCTGTTCTCTTCTCTCTTGTTTATTTCTTTCTTGTTTTCTTCTTGCTTCTGCCTGGTGGATTCGAAGATACGAAGCCAATCACGAACGGCGATTCGACGAGATGGTCCAGACAGTTTTTCTTCTTGGGGTTTCTAGGTGTATCCGCACTTAGGTGTTGAAACACTTAGCTTCCGAAAAGAGTACTTTCTCGGCACGATGCGAAAATGTCACTTCCGAAAACCGCACGGATATCCTACTGACTGCGCCAGTTTTAGTTTCACTACCGAAACTTTTATTTTTAAAAACTATTTTTATTCAAGTTACAACTTTTAATTAATCTTATTAAAATAACATAATATAATTATAACGAACACGAAGGATTAATAACGTCGTTAATGGCTAACTGCGACTGACTGACTGCACTTCCGTCGTGGGATCCTTATATACTCTTCTATTGCTGACTCGGGATTTTCGTCTTCTTCTATATAAAACTAGCATCTTGGGGTGATATAACTAATGTCTAGGTTTCTATCTCTTTATGTTTTCAGAAGTTGTCAACGCTTCCTGGTGATAGTTTTTTTTCTCATGTGCAGTGAACATTTCTAAAGCATCTTTCCAATTTTTATATTGCTCTTTTACAAGCGATTTTACCTTGTGATTGAAACCTTTTCCACAAAATTTTTTCGAAAACAAAACACAATATTTACAGAGTGCACCATCATTTTTGGTGTACACGAGCCAGCAAAAGTAGGCCAGCCACTGGCTTTGAAACCGTAGGTTTCTTTTTCCAGATGCAGGAAATACAAACGAATCTTCCGGGATCCATGGACTGCTGAGAAATTTTAGCTTCAACTCGTCGTCAATCCGTTGATCCGTTGATTTAGGTACCTTCAGATATCTAAAATGTCCGGCGGTTTTTTTATAATCTCCTCACTGGGTTCAGCTGGTTTAGTCGCTGTAGCTGAGTAATGAGCTTGAATTTCGCACGTGGTTTCTTTCACTTGTGACGTGCTTGCAACTGCATTTGTATCATCCTGGCTGCTGCTGCACGCTTCGGCATTGTGAATTACCTGAAGCAAAGATATGAAAAATTAATTATGGCAAGAAATAAGGGAGCTAATAATTGATCAAAGACAGAAGTCATCTACTATAGTTTTTTTATGTATTTTTTTACGTTTGGGAGTGAAAAAACTCCAAGCAATAATCAAACTTTAAAAAATTATATCAATGAGAGAATAACTCATCCAACATTATATTACCAGCCACGAATTGAACGAGATAAACTTAAAATATAATAATTTTACTCACCAAATAATACAGTCTGCAGTAGTTGAAACTTGTATTACAAAATTACGAACCACGTTTAATTTTTACGACGCGGCAATAACACAACAAAATTTTTGAATTCGCGTTACGGACTGACCGACTACCAGTACCAGACTAGGTGTTCTGAAAATAATTAAGTTTGGCTGCTGCTGGTGGGGGAACGGCGACACGACGCACGACGCATGAAGCGTGGTAGCAGATACGGGCGATGCGGCTATATGGCTTTCTCGTATTTGTGTTTTTTTGTTATTTCGGGGGGGGGGGGTCGTCCCTCTAATCCCCCCTGGGTACAGCCCTGAGAGCCGCCTTATAAAAGTTTTAAAAACGTATTATAGCCTATGATGCTTTTGCGATGAAGATGAATTGATTGATACCTAATTCGTCAAAATGGGTTCCCTATAAGACGACGGGGAAAAGCACGAGTGCTGGAAAGTCAAATTACCACATTCTGATGAGTTCGGGAATGTGATACAAAAATCTGAGTGCAAAAAATTTAAACACGAAATGGCATGCCATGTTGATGGTGATATATGTATAAGATACAAGTTTTTCCGAAATGTAATCCAAATTGAACAAATTTATTTCAATCATTGAATTTGCTATTTTGATAATATTGAAAGACGAAAACCATATGCATATTGTCTAGTTGTGAGTTCATTGGTATTGATCGGTAGAAATGATTGAAAACGATCAATAAGAAATGATTATACAATCACACAGTTCTTTCACAGTTAGAACAGTATGGCGTAAAAAGTAACTAAATAGTAATATTATGCTGTTTTCTATTATTAATAATTATACTGAGCTTAGTTAACAAGAAACAAACGAAAGGTTGGAATTTTTCTAGGTATTTCGGGAATCGTAAAATATGTATTCGCGATTTCTGCAACATTTGTGCACTAAATAAAAATTTATTGTTCCTGTAGTTTTATTTTTCTACGATGTATTTTATCATTGTCTCTGTTTCTACTACTTAGACGTGTGGAGGTACTGATGATGGCTTAACTGCCGAAAGCTAGCTCTATGAAGACTTTTATTAAATACACGTTATACATCTGCATCTTTGGTTTCATCTTATTTATAATTGCGCAATAATTTTGATTGAAAATAGACGAGTAATTTTGAAAATTACCTATTAAAACACAAAATCAAAATTGTACATGTTCAAAATATTCTAAATGCATACAAACAACATATATTATTTTTAAAATTGGATTTATAAAATCATGAGCATTTATAGACTTATCGAATAACCCATATTTGATTTCACTGTCAAAGCACGCTGAAAAGAAAATTTTTTGAAAAACAGGGTTTTTTCCAAATTTTGAATTAATTTTTCCTTCGACCATTTAGTGTAATTTGTACTATTCATTTCATCATGATAGTCATCAGTTTTAAGATCAGATTTAAAAATAAAATTATTCAGCATTTGGCATTTGTTTCCTTTGGCTACAGGAAAATTTCAAACATTGATAGGTCCCGTCATTACAGGATTTTGGGGCAATGTGTGAACTGGAAATATATGTTTCATCGCTGTATACACTCTTTCTACCTAAAAGGTTAAAATATTAATATAAATATTTTCCCACAGATAGAGGTGAGCGTGTTTGTGTTATTTACCTCATTTATAACTCAAGAAAATTTGTTTAATTTTGTTTCGCCCCGAATTCCATACTAACATTAAAGAATACTTAAAAAGATTGCTTTTAAACTGCGCTATGTGCATTCAAACGCTCACCTATATTTCTATGAAAATAAGTAAGTAACAATGAGCTTACCATTTAAATTGACCCCATCATTCTTGACAGCTTCAAAAACACTTTTCTTTGTTGGACGTCTGTTGTAAATATTCGGAAAGCGATAAATAACAGTTTTTATTATTTCCTCATTAAACTTATCTACTGTAGACTTTGGTTTTGTAGAATTTATAGTAGCTTTTCTAGGTGAGGAAAACTTGCAGCCTGGTGGTTTTGTTGCGCCTTCCTGGACAATCCTCTTCACACAACTCAACGAAACACCGGTAGCCTCGGTAATGCTTTCCGCAAGATAGTAAAACTCTGTGTGGCCTTTCTCTTTCTGCTTCTTCATGTACAAGTAAACATTATAAATAATTTATCGTCCTTGACTATGGACTACTTTGCTGGAATTGGCTTCCCTAATAAACAAACGTGAAAGATTATAGATTTGTGTTAAACTTTGCTGGTTTTATAATACTTACATCGTACACAAACAGAAATCGATAATTAGTCTTGAAAAAATTTGTTTTTATAATAAATCGCTGAGAAAACGTACAGAAAGACACAAAGGTAACAGGAAAAACGCAAGCCAAACACAAACACGTGGGACAACCAAAATCTAACCTCAATTATGCCTTGCGTCTTTTCGTTTCGTCTCTGAGTTCAACATTTTTAGCAAGGATAATAGTTGCACCAATAATGGTGCAAGAAATTAAAAATATATATGATAAAACAATTGCTGTTAGTTTAAACTTTCAAAAATTAATTTGGTTGGAAACTGTTCCACATTTTTTTACCGAGGAAGGATTTTTTACCGATGTTCTTCCAATAAAGAATATTTGAATTTGCAAATTGGGCTTCAAACTGGGTATAGTAAACAGTGAAAAACTATTTAAAGGATTTACACAAAATCCATAACCCAAATATTTGAATTAAGTACAGAATGTATTTCACAACGAATATCCGGAAAATTTTTGTAACTGGTATTAATCTGTAATGTTCCACTACAAGTGTGAGCCATGGGCGTTCTTGGTAACCCAACACGGTTTTTAAATTGAACAGAATTTTTTTTATCAGTAATCAAATCTGCTCCTGTGCAAAATCTCAAGAATTTTTCTAAAGTTAATCTGTCACTTTCTCGCACATATTTTTTCAAAAATGTAAAAACTTTCATTTCTTTATCGCTCAGATTATCAGTTATAGACCGGGAGCCCGTCGACATATTGTCACACCATAAGTACGCCGACCAGTTTAAATATAATTCGATAGAGGAGTACTTCCTGTTTACTGAAAAGACCGTCAGATTTTGGTGGAGGTGGTTTTGAGAGGGTAGCGAAGGGCCGGAAAAAACCCGAAATAAAAGTAATGTTACGCCGGTTGAAATTTTGAGAATGTATTAATTATGGTTTAAAAATCATGAAATCAAACGTCAGACGCTCTGATCATGGGGGGTTCTGTGTCAGTCGTCATGTTAACTATGCAAAATATCTCGAATTCTAAATTCATGTTACGCCGGCTAAAAATGAAATATGTTATACGTGTAATGATCTATTATGCAAAATTAATCGTCAGACGAATGTTCTTTGGGGGTAAAGTCGTCAGCCAGCTTATTACCGTTTCGCGCGCTATCAGTCCAACGCACCACCGTGCGCTCGGTATATCAGTGACTGACGGTTAATTCCTCGATATATTGACGTCTGACGGTGGTTTTTATAAAGTACAATGACAATGCTTTTACGTGTGAAGATCTCAAGCGGCGTAATATGGTATTTATGCCAATTTACCTAGGTGAATTCAATGCAAGAGGCGCCACGGCCTTGTTTTATATAGCTGCACGTTTCATAGTGAAAAGTCGATCACAGTATGATTTTGCCTGGCGCATTAAAGAATAAAAAGCGAATTTGCATAAACAACGAACGAGCTTGTTACATATATTTTTCACTATAATATGTATTTACTGAAAATCAACAAAATTCAACAATAACTCTGGTATAAAATTAAAAAAAAAACATTAATATTAATACTAAGTCCTTTCGGTATTTTTACAAGTAATTGTATTGATCGAAAACTAAATGATTGGAAAGTATTTCCGTATTTGTATTTAGTGACTATCGCTGTCATCCTCATCAGAATCCATTTCCGACGATGAAACGTCATTTTCAGAGTCGCTAAAGTTCCTTCAACAAAAGTATTTTAAGGAACAACCACATTTATTGCAAATGACACAAAATGGTTTTACGTTACGCCTGACATTTTTCATATATTAATACTTTTAAACTCCTAAAATATAGTTCGATGTGATTTGTTTTACGCACGCAGTTATAACGAACGGCGGAGTCGGCGGACTACATAGCTAGACTGGTATAGTATGTTAATAATTTAATTCTGTTGTGACGGAATGGTGCACAAAGGATCTTTTAAGTTTACCGACCGATTGAGGTATTAAAAGGGACCGTCCTTATCTCCGCATTTTCTTAGGAATTTGTTTTGAAAAACGGTAATAACACGATTTAAATAAACGCATTAATAATGAAATAAATAAGATGTTTATCATCAAATAAATCATATTATGCACTAGCATCGCGTCTTCTTGCCCTATCTAACGATACCTCACTCAATGTGATTTAATTGATGTAAAGTTATGGTTTTTTGCAAATTCGCTTTTTATTCTTTAATGCTCCAGGCAAAATCACACTGTGATCAACTTTTCACTATGAAACGTGCAGCTGTATAAAACAAGGCCGTGGCGCCTCTTGCATTGAATTCACCTAGGTCAATTGGCATAAATACCATATTACGCCACTTGAGATCTTCAAACGTAAAAGCATTGTCATTGTACTTCATAAAAACCACCGTCAGACGTCAATATATCGAGGGATTAACCGTCAGTCAATGATATACCGAGCGCACGGTGGTGCGTTGGACTGATAGCGCGCGAAACGGTAATAAGCTGCTGACGACTTTACCCCCAAAGAACATTCGTCTGACGATTAATTTTGCATAATAGATCATTACACGTATAACATATTTCATTTTTAGCCGGCGTAACATGAATTTAGAATTCGAGATATTTTGCATAGTTATCATGACGACTGACACAGAACCCCCCATGATCAGAGCGTCTGACGTTTGATTTCATGATTTTTAAACCACAATTAATACATTCTCAAAATTTCAACCGGCGTAACATTACTTTTATTTCGGGTTTTTTCCGGCCCTTCGCTACCCTCTCAAAACCACCTCCACCAAAATCTGCCCGTCTGACGGTCAATTCAGTAAACAGTAAGTACTCCTCTATCGAATTATATTTAAACTGGTCGGCGTACTTATGGTGTGACAATATGTCGACGGGCTCCCGGTCTATTACTTGTAAAATTTTTAAAAGAGTTTTAGATTTAGGATCACAGTTTTCATAAAAATCTTTAATGGTTTCGTGAGTCATTATATTTCGAAATATTTCCCAGCAATCAATTATGTCTTTTGGTTTCTGAATGATCTTGTGAGCTGTATCGTGAATAATGTCTTTGAAATTATTTTTATTTGTCTTTCGTTTACATTCGAATTTTTGTAAAGTTTCCAAAAGTTTATCGCAATTTGGTTCGTCAAAATTTTCCATGAAGGATTTTAAAACCTCTCTTTCACTTTCACTCACAATATATAAAAAAATTGTGTGTTAAATCTGAGTACGTCTCAGCAAACAGATAATTTTCCATGAAAACTGGAGGTAATTTAATTGAAAAATATTTCACTTGCTTCCAACCTATATATTATTTGTGCTACCGTTTCCCACCTACACTTAATAAAATCTTCTCTAATAATTGGCACTTTAAATATTGTACCATTTGGGCAACTTTCATTCAATGAATTCCAAAATTCAGATAAAGCTCTCGACTACGTCTACACCTTCTTTTTTACCATTCGAAAGATTCAGTGTAATATTTATAGTAACATGTCTAATATCAATATCAATAGTAGTGATTTTGTCTAAAAGTTCCGTAAAAACATTGCTTCTATGAAGTGCAATATTTATGATTTCTGTTTTGTTTTCATTCCAATTCCGATCATCTGAGAATATTTCGTGCACCAAATTCACATAGGTAATGTCTGGGCTAAAATCTCCTTCTAAAAGAATGGAAATGGGTGTCGAATTCTCAACCGGCACCACGGCCTCTCTTCCGCTAGTAAACGTGCTGCTGGAATTTTAAATTATTTAAAACATGGGTTACTTGTGGTTACTTGCCTAAATAAATTCACGAGAGTAACAAGTCAATTAGCCATGTTAGATAGGGATGAAACTGTAACTAAACAACCGTACTTGACCTTCATTTAACAGGTTGACTGCCATGGCGGTCGTGTACGACCGCCCGGTAGGTATGCCCAATATGCCGCGCGGTCGTATACGCCCGCTATAATACCCGACAAAATGTTCGATCTTCATTTGCCAGCGGTCGTATTTAGAATATATTGCGATACAGTGTACGACCGCTGTGGCATATAAGGCTCGCCTACTCCAGCCAGTTTTCGTTTTGCTAGACAAATAGTGACAAAAACGTCAAATTTATTTCTATTGAATAATAAAAACCTTAAAACAACAGGAGGCTAAATTATTGTACAAAACATTATATTTTACTATTTCAAATGTGTATTATAACACTCCAAACAGAAATGCGGCTGACCCTCGCATGTACCACAATAAGTTACCACTTTTTTGACATGACTTTTGGTGATTTCTCCTCGAAGTTTTTTTGAGTAGCAACCTTTACAATATTTTCTCGCTTTATCGAAAGGTCCTTCTTTTTTTAGCAGTGTATGAATTTGTACCGATTTTCTTGATGATATTTGGACGGATGTTTCATTTTCTTGATGAGGTTCTTCATAAGTTAGAAGGGATCTCACTACTTGTTCTCGAAACTCTGTGATTTTCATTTTTTTGTCGGCAAGCTGGTTGTATACAATATGAGAGTTTACAAGTGCTGTCCCCAAAATAAACTCTATTGCGAGTTTTCTGTACCATTTCAAGGATTTTCTCAGAGGTGAATTGTAGGTAGACATCTGATTAGATTGATCAATCGACGATTTTCCTTCATTGTATTCCATTATAGCCTTCGGTTTCTGAACCATACCACTGCGTCGCTGTACGTTTATGGTTTCAGTAGTGTGCTTAGTCGTGAGAAGAAGAACATCTCTCTTATCTTCGTTTCTTCGTTCGTTTTTCTTCCCCTTCATTCGTTTTCTTGCCCAAATACTTCCCCTTTCTTCAATTTTTTGTGTATAACCTCTTTTGGATTTCCGCGCCGGTTAGCTCTCAGTGTACCAACATAATGTGTTTTGTTGTCCAATAAAATATTTGCTAATTCGAGACTTGTATAATAGTTATCGGCTATTATAGTTCTTCCTGAATTTAGTAAGTTCTCTGAGAGCTTTATAACAATGTTAGTTGAAACAGAAGCATTACCGTCATTTTTTTCTTTTCCGGCATATATTCGAATATTCCATGTATAGCCATTGTCATTGCATAATTTAAAAAGTTTGACTCCGTATTTGTGCGTTTTCTGTGGAATATATTGCTTGAATAGCAATTGTCCTTGAAATGGAATAACTGACTCATCTATGCAAAATGTTAGACCTGGTGTGTAGACCTTTTGGAAGTTGTTGACAAGCATATCTGCTAATGGTTTCACCTTGTAAAGGCGATCGCCTTCTGTGCAGCTTTGGTTATCAGAGAAGTGCCACATTCTGAGAAGTAACTGAAATCTATTTCTCGGCATGATTTTTGGTATCATAGCATTCTTATAGAGGTCATCAGTACTCCAGTACTTTTCCAACGAAGGCATTTTTACCAAACCCATATAAGCCATTATACCAATAAATTGAATCATTCCTTTTTTGCTAGTAGGGACCCATCGGTGTACTCTCGATTCTTTCTTTATGTCGTCTGAAATACATAATGTTTGAGTGGCGTATAAATTAGTTTGATTTGTGATTTCTTCAATAATTTCATCGTCAACGAAAGTACGAAAACAGTTATATGGCGTCAAATCATTTACAAGTATTGCGGCGTAATTTCCACGTAAACCACTCCCGGCAGAGTATTCAAATTCTTGATGATTACCAACCGGCTGTGTCCATGTATGTTCCAGAACATTTTGGTTAGCTTCGACCTCGTGAAATATTTGGATATCGTCGGTATTTGGTGGATGGATTTGAGTTGAGGTGTCAACTTCGAAAAATTCTTCTAACTGATCTGATGAAATATTCTCTTCCATAAAATCAGGTAGGACACTGGTTGTGGCGTTAGCGGCTTTGTGGAAGACATCATCGGGCGAAATTGACTTAGAAGAACATGGTTGATCCAAAGGGTAATTTTTTCCAGAATTCATTTTCTTTGAGGTGGAGTTACTCGGTTGTAATTTACGTTTGGATGTAGTTTTTTTTATTTTAGAAGATTTTATTTCAAGGTCTGACAAATCTGAACTAAACAGTTCCTCTTCACTGGACGGCAAAAACATGGGGTCGAGGTCTGAGTCCATACAACTAAATGGGTCAGATTCGCTGCATGAAATACATATAAAAAAAAAACAAAATAGAAAGAAGAAGGCTCGAGATTACTTAGAAAAACGTGAAAGTCGTTTCTATTTCAACAAGTTAGAAAGCATAACAAGAAGAGGCTGCTGCCATATGCGATAAAATACTAATAAAATACCATTAGTTTTTACGCCAAATAGTAAAGAGCGCTAAACACTACAGAGCAAAAGGATTACGCAATATTATAAAAATATATCCAATACATGATTTGGTCGCGGGATATCTCTATTTTTTATTTTACTTCAATGGCTTCAAACATTCAAACGTGTTTGCAATTATACCAAATATAAACGTGAACAACTTACCAGAATCTTGACCATCCTTCAAAGCGAGTCCCACAATTTTCTGCTTCGAGCACTCATTATTCTTCACTTACATACAGACACTTATAGATATAAATACATACTGATGCAATTGTGATATTTCTACGCGAGAACCTACGATTTGCTATGACAAGTATCGACTTGAACAGCACGACCGCTACCAGGACGACCGCTGGCACCAAGGACATATTCATGCCGTCGGTGCCCCGGCGGTCGTATACGACCGCCGCGCCGGTAATTTTTTTGGAAAATTTTTACTATTTTGGAAAATTTACATTAAAAACATACATCTGTTATAAAAAAAGCATGTTTTGAATTATACTGTACTTGGCGTCTGGGTCATTTTTGCTTATTTATACAGACAGTTTCTAAAGAGTCGCACGGTGGGATCAACATAAGTGCGAGAGAAAGGCCATATATTTCTCGTTAGCGAAACAGAGAACGACCTCCTGCGATGTTGCTAGCTCGCGGAACATTACAGTCATCCGCTCCGCACACTGTACCGCACACATCCGAAAGTGTGAAGCGATTCACGCGTTGACTTGGACTGCGTGCTCGGCCGGCAACGTAGCAAAACTTCTCTCTCTGTCACGCTAACGAACTACTGCTGGCCTCTCTCTTGCTCCCGTTGGTTTCCCACCAAGCGTTTCGATAGGAAAGCTCCGTATATGGCAGTCAACCTGTTAAAGAATGCGATTGTGGTAGATAACGATTTGTAGAGGCTCCAGCTATATTTGTATTTATATTAGCTATATTTTCATTTAAAGAGGAATACCAACATTTTTGAAGAATGTGGCCAGATAAAATCGTAACATGTTGGTCGATGAAATCTCATACATTTGCTGAACCGTGAAGTCTTCCTTAAAAGGGTGACTTTTAAAGTCAAGAAGCTCACAGTTAAATTCTGTCAATGGCCCTTTGATAGAAACGCCGTTAGGAAAAATAACTCTTTGCTTCTTTCCAGCAATTATAACATTTCGAATCTTTGGGTACACATATGTGTCATGTTCCACCTCCATATTTGGTGCGAACTTGTTTATAGTTCAGATCTAGACTTATCTCAGTATCGGCCATTATGGAAATACAATTACGATAATTCACAAAATCACTAGCGTTCAACCACAACACAAACCTCTCAATGTAACAAACAGTTCCTGTTTGGATCAGCACCGACGTAGTCACCGTAAGGGACCCTTGTTTTACGCCACATATGATCTTGGAAGTGAAAATTTCAGAGTATTGATGAGGTTGAACGTAAACTACACTAATAGATTAATCAATAATCGCTTAATTATCACTAAAACGAAAGGTTTGTGGCAAAAGCCAAAACATACAAGACAGAGTAGAAAAATATTACTATCAAGAGTCAAACCATTCGCAAATAGCATTCAAAGGTAGTTTCAGCATAGATGACTCAAGCTATTTTGCGAAATTTAAACAGATTAGGCTGATTAGGCTGATTAGGTTTTGAATGAACATGAAGAGAATGCAGTTGTTAGTGCAATATAAAAGCGGCTGTGAATTATGGTAAAAACTTACCTGGATCGCAAAGGCTTGCAAGAAATGTGTTTCAAATAAACTTTGCATGGAAATGACTATAGTTACAAACATTTTTGATGAGGCAACATGAACTAAATGTAAGTTTGGCACAAAACATGCAAAGGTCAATAAGCGAAGTAACAGCATGGGGGCGAAATGAATGCATATTTTGACAACGTGGAAAATTGTCTTATTGACGTAGACTTGCTAATATTATCAACTATGACGAAACAAACCCAACAGATGTACCAAGTGAAGTTAAGGTGATTGTTCGTCGAGATGTTAAAGGGGCCCTTAGAGTTATGGGCAATTCAAAATGTTCTACATCTCTCGTGTTCGTCTTGACTGCATCTGGTAGAAGACTTTCCCTTTACATATAAAACAAAAAATTTATATACAGAATGACTGCTAGGATGTCCCCGAGAATTGTTCCTACAATCAGTCAAAAACTATCAGCTGGTTTGATAATGTGAGATTTTAAGACAGATTTATTAAAGTGGTCATGTCATCTTTCAGGAAACGTGTAGGCAAAATGTCTATTATTGGGGATACTTTAGCCTCGTCCCGCTCAGCAAACATCAACCAAGAATGATATGTTCATTTTCCATACACCAAATAGGAATCATGTGTGACAATCTTTCGACGTTTCCTTCTTGAGACCATTGAAAACAGCTTAGCCAGAGGTACTCCCATAATGGAAACTGAAAAACCGTGATTGCATTCCAAAAACACATTTTCCAACACTCTATTAAAAAAAATCGTTAGAGAATTGTAAAAATAGCAAAATGTAAGATGGAAATGTGTGCGGATCGATCCGCGCGCACCACGTGGCTGTTTGAAAATTAAAAAGCGGCGAAGCACAAATTATGTATTACATGAAATGTTTTGCAAAATGCAAGAGCCGGAGTAAGAAAAGAATCATAGTGAACGAAGTGTGAAATGATCTCTATAGAGAGTGGAATGTATGTAGATATTTCTCGTAACTCGTGGGTGGCTGCGGAGATGAATCTTTTCTCCAGGTTGTAAGGCTGAAGACGTTCCTGTAGGCGAGGATCAGGGCGTGACGTGATCTCTCGAAGTTCTTGAAGTTCTAGTTGTGTGGAGAGAGGGCGTGACGTGCTTCTCCGGGTCTGGATCTGAGGGCGTATCGTGCAGATCCGGGGTTGAAGTTCTCGAAGTCTGGAGAGAGGGCGTAACGTGCTCTCCGGTGTGGACCTGAGGGCGCAACGTGCTGGTCCGGTTAGAAGTTCTTGATGTTAATGTTATTTTTCTAAAATATTGGGCAAAATTACCTATTTTCATAGGAATTAATAAACGTAAGCAATCCCACATTTTTTTTTCAGTTGTTCATGTGAATCAAATGATGGAAAATAGGTTATAGATAATTTAGAATTTAGAGGTATCAGTTAGGTAGAAGAGAGAAAGTAGGGACAAAATTAAAACGCATATCTTTATAAACAAATATATACATATAATCGAAAAAAGAAACATACACATTATTATTCTATCGAGCTATTTAACAATTCTTAAATAAAATAAGTTTGGTCATCTTTTGTTTAATTGTAGCAGCATTTCCATGAACCTTATGGTTAGTTAACCAAGAATGGTGATGCATTCGGCATTTAAAAAAACTTCAGTTACCTTTCTGACTATTTAAACTTCATGATATTCTTCATTTAAAAAATCTTGAATCACTGGATGTGGTGGTTTAAAAAGGTGAATTTTTCAAGAAAAATTATGAATTGCTGTATTCATAAGTAATTTTTTTATGTTTGTTTTTGTAGTAAAATATTATCATTATCTAAAAATACTTCGGAATTACTTTTCACAGAAGCTGACAATTCGAAAAATTATATCTGAGGCATATACTAACCCACCATTAGTAATAAAACTCGTAAAAATGTAAACGACTCATTTGGTGCGGCGTAACTGTGATCTGATATTAGTATATTAGACTCTTTAAAAAGTAATATATTTACACAATCATTACAAGAAGTATTTTTAGTTAGATTTCGTACTATATACACCGAAATATAAAAAATGACATTTTCTTGGATGTTTCTCAGGTTTTTATTTTCTAGGTAGTTAATGTAGATTGTAATCTTGTCGAGGTCAATGCTATCATCTGTTATTTCCATTTTCTGTCTATTTACTGACCTAAATTCAAAAGCTGGTGTAGATATTTTCAAAAACATACAATTTCCATTCATACTGGCTCTGACAGAGTTTGTAAACAGCATTTGTCTCAACGCCCATTTCATTTGTTGAGTATTAGGATTATTGTTCCATCCACCACGTGATCTTATGGCAGAAAAAAAAATTCTAAATTGTCTTGTGAACATTTATAAGATACGAAATACTTTAATGAACAAAAAGGTCTTTGACTAGCCCAAAGTGCTCTTCATAGTTATAGTGAATCCGATTGCAAATGTTTTCCTAGCAGTCTTTATAACAGGATCCCATCAATTTTCAATGACATCAAATAATTAATTGCATCTAAGAACACTTCTTCAAAATATATTTGAGTTTTTTGTCTTATCGGTGCTTTGTATCCCTTCCCATAAGGATTTCTGCAATTCAGTATGTCGAAAAGTTTGTCACCTTTTCTTAAAAATTCCACAGTTGCAGTACAATTTTTAAACTCAGTAACACGACAATTACTTAAATATTCAATTGCATCAGCTTCTCCCCACTAAAAGTCTGTGCAGCCAATTGAACATACATTATTTTATTTTTAAAATTTACATGTTGGGATGAAAGAGAATTAGCTAATTTCAACTGTTCTTTTTCTTGTAGCGCATCTAAAGCTTTTATAAATTACCAACTGATATTACCTGATGGCGACTCTAAATTTTTTTCAGCGAGTGCATTTCTTGCTAATTTCAACATATGTCATATGTCCAACATGCAATATACATTGATTGTAGGTTTACTCGGATGAGAAAAATATGACTTCAAATTTTCCAAATTAAAATTACAGCGTAATATAGTATAAGTTGCAATATTTAATGGAGCACCATCAGATGTTATTGACCTGATAGTTATACCAACGTCAAACAAACTTCTTAGGGTAGCATTTATTAATTGGGCTTGCAAATTTGCATCTACCTTATTTACTAGAAAGTAGGCAACTGGGCATTTAAAATGACCTGTGTAGCTAACAATCCGAAAAAATAAAGCTTCCGTCGCAGACATTTGAAAATCTACATCAATAATACCCCCAGAGTTTACATTTCCTGTGTATTTACCACTTTGATTATCCCACAATGTTTGTTTCCGGATGGCCATGACATCAACTATTAAAGTGCAATTTTTTAAATGTTGTTTTGTTTCAACTTCTTCTTTCAAAAAATTGAGAACCTCCTTCAAAAGTTTTGTTCACAGTTTACACTAGACAACCATTTACGAATGGTGCGGCCATTGGGCAAGACGAAGTATTCTCTTAAAAATTTATAAACCTTTGGAGAGTAAAAATACAGTGTATGTGCAAACTGTTTCATTATCGCAGAGTATCTTCTATGTCCAACTGCAATTTGCTCTTGTTTTTTCTTTTAAAGTAAAACCAATTCCAACGGCAAACCGAAAACAATTAAAACTATTTCAAACTGCAATGAGCAAACCTTTATTATTTCTTTCTTGAATTTTTCAATTTAAATTAATAGAACTTAAGTAACATTCATTGGAAATGTTCCTACCCTCAAAATAATGTTGTAGTACCGTGTCTAAAGATTCATTAGAATGTCCTCTATTTTTTGTTTCTCTAATGACATCTTTCACGGTAGATATCTTCATAATTTTTCGACTAAATTTTGTTTCAAAGACTTTATTTTCCTTCTTAGCAATGTAGCAGTATTGTCTGCAACTGTGAGTTCCACGGTCAATAAATTCTCTTGTAGGTTCCTTTGAAGTAGATGGCATATCAACATCCATAGGGGTAGATATTTTCAGTTCCTAAAAGAATGTTTTTTGTTTTTCATCATATTATATTATATTATATATATTATATATATATATATATATATTATATTATTATATATATATATTATATAAATAATAAATAATAACCAATTTTCGAGCAGTGCAAGTTAATGCAAAAAATAATACTTACATGTTTGATAATTTCCCTTCTCGGCATAGATACCTTTTTTATTAAATGTTTCGGGAAGGAAAATACGCTTGGTACAGTATCAGATTTGAGAATTTTCGCTGGACAGCCTGGTTTCTCTAAATAATCTAATGGTAGAAAATGTGCACTACAAAGTCTACTAGTTTTTGATGGAACCCAATTTTCTCTGCGAACCGCTTTGACCCAAAGTTTGAGTATCTCTGGGCGTTTAAATGGAAAACTGTAACAATTAAAACCAGTGTTTATATAACAAAAATCATTACTTTACTTGATTAAAACATTTCAAACAATAAACAGAAGAAAGGAAAATGGAAAGAAACGGAATTTTCTTCAATTGAAATTTGCTTGTTAGGTTATATTTGTTAAAGGTTGAATAGTTCATAAATGCAATCTAAAATCATGAATAATTCTACTTACGTGTGGAAGGAAATTGGATTTCTCTTATCATGTAAATTTTTACAATTATATGCAACGCAATTCAGCACCATGCTTAAATTAATGACACCTAATCAACTTGATGCCACCTTAATGCTTAGATCAGTTAGATCGTTTAGGTTACAATTTCTTCAGTTTCTCCTAATTTCTCCCCCTCACTGCACAGCAAATCTCTTCCGTAAAACAACGTGATCAAATATCAGCCCAATTAAACGTTTAGTCAACAGAAAAGAAAAACAGAAATTATGTTTATCCACCGATTAACGTCACATCAATTGGCTCGTATGAGTGCACGATAAACACAGGAATACTACACTATATGTCGCTCTTTATCTGTTGCCCCTGCCTCAATTTACTCGAGCTGTTTTCTATGGCCGGGTCCGTTTCAGGTACACAGTATACAGTTCAGTGCAAGCGTCAAACACCTTGGGACAGGACGGCGTAGAACACAGAACCTGATTGTCGTGGAATGTCAGAAAACATCTCTCGGTTGGAGGACCTGTTTCCGTCGACAGGGGCGCGCGTGATTGCCCGCTAGTGGCGGCGACGCCACATATCTGTGAACGTATACGGTCTAGAAATGCGAAAGAAAAACAGTTATACAGTACTTCCGGTTAGATTAACAAAAAATAAACTAGAGAGACATGTAAATTTATTGTTAATTCAAAATAAATATTACCTAAAATTAAATGAGTGCGATTTCGAAGTTGATGATGATAATGATGGGGGCGAAGCTGAATTGAAATACCATTACTGTTACATTAAAAATCTATCTAGATTAGTTTCGTCACAGTTAAATAAGAATAGTCATTTGAAGTTCATATGTGACATTTGTTTGAATTATTATCAAAAACAACAGAAGTTCGATGAGCACATCAAACTTTGTGCGAATAGAAATGAATATAAAATTTCTTTTCCCCACTATGAATTAGTTGAGTTCAGAAACTTCATTTACAAACAGACGGCACCTTTGATAATTTACGCAGGTTTCGAAAGCCTTCTGGAAGTACTTGACGACGACACACCCACTCTTGTTACAAGGAAATATCAAAAGCATACGGTTTATTCTGCAGATTACTATTTAAAATGTACTTATGATGACTCTCTGTCCTTTTATAATAGCTATAGAGCTACAGATTGCATTGAGAGGTTTAGAATGGAACTAAAAAAGCTGGCTAAATTTATAGAGACGCAAACGAAGAATATTATTCCTGCAGATATCAAATCTAGTTTAAAATTACGAAAAAAATAACTGTCACATTTGCGAGAAACCATGTACGTCCAAGGATAAGATCGTTTTGGATCATAATCACTTTACTGGAAAAGCTCGTGGGTACGCGCATTCGCAATGTAACCTTTCGTTTAAAAAGCTCTTTGTGGTACCTATTGTGTTCCATAATTTGTTGGGGTACGATAGTCACTTTTTAATTCGAGATTTAGCCAAATGTGGGCGAATATACATACTTCCTAACAATAAAGAACGATACATTTCGTTTACACAATACGATCAAGACACAAAAATTAAATTTCGATTTATCGATTCTTTGAGATTTCTGAGTGCATCTCTCGATGAATTGGTTTCCATTATGGAGAAGCAAAATCTTATAATTATAAAACGAGAATATTAGTGTGATGATAAGGATGATGAAAAATTTAATTTATTAACTAAAAAAGGTGTGATAGCGATATGAGAATCCGATAATAATGGGGAATCTAATCTGAATGAAATGGAAGTTTCATTTGATGGAGAGCATTCTGGAACATACTACCCATGGTCTCCGACAAATACGGACTTTTTTGTAAGGCAATCTCGTCGAGCCGACATTGCTATCCACTATATCCAACAAGATATTAAAATAAAAGGCGCGGCAAGTCACTGACTGCACAGTCGAATACGAACATAGTGTGACCGACGAACCAGAGCATGAATATAAATAAATACTAGTGTTGCGGTTTGCAACTCTGCTTGAACTTACGTTCGGTAAGTTCGCTCGAAGGACCAGGCAAGACGTTACTTCTTCTTAGCGTTGCACCTTGTCAATGCAACTAAGCGGTGTGTGGTTCCGTTGGACCCAGGGTTGGATGAGGAGTGAATCATGAAAGCGTTTACATTTAAAACATAGTTACTAATTTAAAAATTTACATTTTTCAAAGATTTTACATAGTTTTGAATATTATACTAGGAGGCCCTTCAGCACACATAATTTTTTAAAGATCTTACCTTGCTTTCAAAGCATATTAAAAGCCTCCAAAATCACCCTGTTTTTCTATTGGGCCACTTCAACACACATGTGAATACGATTTCGTTCAAACAAATCACCCTTTAAGAACACTTAAAATTCGCATTTTGCCCTGTTTTTTTGTTGGGCCACTTCAGCACAAAAATGAATAGATACGTCCTAGCAAATAATATTTTCAATAGTATATTCAAGGAAATAATTTGGTAGGTACATAATAAGAATAAGATTATTAACAGTGAACTCTCAGTTAACAGTCCTCATATTGTCCAGAGTCCTCGGATTGTCCAGAGTCCGAACTAAAATAAAAAACTTCAAAATAACATCTGTAAAAAAACAAGTGTGCAAATAAATAATTACACATAAAATTTTTCATGAATTCATTTTCATACAAAGTTGACGTACAGGGTGTTTTTTTAACGATTTTCATCTAATGAACTTTGGAATATTTTTATAGCTGCTCTATCATTTTTAAGTAAACTGAAATTAATGTCATGTCACCTGTTAATACAAAAAATTAAAATTGTTTTTGTAGATATTAAAAGAAATAGACATTTTCCACACTTCTTATAAATTACTTTGTAAATTTTATTCCCAAGGAACCTGATACTCATTCAGTTGTATTCGTTGTTATTTTACTAATTATAATTACCAACCTTTACAGTTTGCCATTCAAAAATAAAATAATATCATTATTTTCGCAATGCGGTATTTTTTATTTTGCATGGAAATATCACATAAATCATTAAAAAACTCCTTGTATAGTTTACTTTCTGGCCACTTGTAAAAAATTAGTAACTGTTAAGGATTTCACCCTGATACTGTAATTGCTTCGTAAAAGTCATTTCGAGCTACCTCAGTAGCGAATATTAAATTCATTTGCGAACCACCATTCAGAGCCAGGATTATGTTGTTTGTGGTTGGAGTACTGCTTTCTTCAATTTGAGTGAACCAAATACATCCGTTTTTAAATAACGCTTCAGCTTCATCCACATACTCCAAAGTGATGAGCTTTTGTCTTTTAAATATAACCACATTAATCTCGTGTTGGAACGAAAATAATTCATCCTTCCTTTTTATTGCTATGTAGACGCTTTCCCATACAGAGACTTCCATGTTTCCTCGCCGTTTTCTACAAATACAGAACAATGTTAACCAGATGCACTGCTACTTACCGAAATGTGTAATTTAACTTCGAGAATAAATTCTCTGCCATCATTATCAGCAGCGTAGATCACAGAACATATATATTAGTCCGGGAGCTGGCGACACTTTTTATTGTTCCATTTCATAAAACTCGATTTATCTTTTATCTTGTAATATCAATATCATTGATCAAGAAAATTCACTCCTGCCACCTCTTTAGCGGGATAACGTTTGACACCGGTATGCAAAACATGTTGAAAAACAAGTCTAAATGTTTAAAACAATGAGAGTTGAAACTGTTTGAACTTTTTTAATAATATTTAAATAAAACATAAAACGACCTCCTGCCACTTTTTCGGTAGACCTATATACCTCTGTCATAATTTTATTTATGTAAAAAAAATATTATTGATTGATATAAATTATAAAAGTTGGATTTTTTTTGACGTGATATACGTCTTACAACTCGGTGTGCGGGCTACCTACACGTCCCAGTAAACATTGTAACGTGCTCTAGCACGTTACAATGCACTCTATTGTGCGAGCTAGAGTGAGAGCGAGAACAATAGACAGAGATCGACCTTATCGGTTGCATTGCGACGCATCTATCTCTCATCCCCTACAACGTCCAAGTGAAAGCTCGAACGGCGATCGGCTCAGTTCGCGAGCGCGATGGAAGGGGTACGCACTACGCGCGTTCTGGCTGCACACTGCTTCCACTCCGCGGCGGCGACAACACACTGTTATTTATTAAGTTATCTGAATATTTACTGTGCGTACCATTGCTAATTACTATTACAATAACAATTGCGGCAAAAAATATTCTTACATTCTAAGATTTCGACTAGCTATATTGTAAGGTTCCTTCGGGGTGGATGATTACCGTTTATTCCTACTGTTCATTTACAATCTTCGCTCTCGACGCTGTCAAGCGAACCACACCGACTGACACATCGTGCGTGCGTTCCTCTTTCTAAGGGTGGTTGCTAGGATAACGGCGCTAACAATGGAAAACTAGATATACTCTTACAGTTCGGCCAATCCTGACAATAGGCCGCCCCGGCCTAACGGCTCTACATCATTTACAACAAAATTTAAAAAGTATACAATACAAGTACATTCAATCAAATCTCGCGCCTTCCGCAGCAAAATGTTTTCTGCATTGACTTCCTGTTCTGATTAGTCGTCGCTGGTCACCTTCTTCCCTCGTCGTCCTCATCCATTTTCTCGTCGGGTCAGCTTGGTCCAGCCGCGCAATTATTTCCGCCTTCGTTCCGGACACGCTCACCCCGGCTATTCTTGCGAACCTCTTCAGTACCGCTAACTTAAAGGTGTTTGGATCGTTCTGTTCTGCCTCCATTTCACCGCTCGGTTCGTTGTCACCACCCACGAAACCCGTCACCTGTCTTTCCACAGCCGTCCGTTCAAGCTACTTATTTGCACACAGCCGTCCGTCCAAGCCACTTATTTGCACACAGCCTTCCGTTCAAGTCACTTATTTGCACACAGCCGTGACTCTCAAAATTTCCCGTGACTTTCGACACTTAACTTGATACCTCTCACTTTCGGCGTTTTAACTTCGGTTAATAATTTTTACTTCTTATTAACCCGGATAAGAATCCCACTTCTGAAATCTGTAAGGTTCCTTCGGGGTGGATTGATGGCCGACTTCACTTCATAACCGTTTATTCCTACTGTTCATTTACAATCTTCGCTCTCGACGCTGTCAAGCGAACCACACCGACTGACACATCGTGCGTGCGTTCCTCTTTTCAGGTTGGTTGCTAGGACAACGGCGCTAACAATGGAAAACTAGATATACTCTTACAATATAATCACATATATTTGTTCTTACATCGGTCAACGAGTGCAGTAATAATAGGTTAGGTTAAGATTTCGACTAAAACATTATGATGAATGATATAAATGATCGTGTAAAAAGTCGACTGCTATCAGTTAGTATTCAATGAAAACACATCCTGCGCAGCAATTCATGTAAGGTTCAAGATTAATGTTCAACTTCACACATGTCATAACAATGTGTCTAAAATGAACAGTTGGAGCGGTCAACCGCAGTGCAAAAAAAGTTTATAATGATAATTTTTTGATAATAATTCTATTCAATTCATAAACGTATGTCATTTATCATCAAGGTTTTCTTATGACGTTATCACGTAAAATTATCTTCCGTATACCGACTTTACAGACAACCAAATTTTTTTAGTATTCCATTAATAATTACGATAACTAAAAAACATATGCTGCCAGTCATTTGAAGGGATCTGGCTTCGGCAGGAGCTAATGAAGTAATAGGGTCTTGTGATAATTACAGAAACGAATTTGTTTCAAAGCGTTAGATTCCTTTTATTTATTTATGCACAAGAAATATATAATATCAAAAAGTTTATACACACGTATCTTCGTCGATATATTAGTAGACATTTTCCATAAAAGTGGATAAATCTTTAGTTTCAGAATCCTCGCTATCGTTGGAATCATTGTCACGTTGAAAATGATTACGCTCCATTGTAGCATTGTCATTGCGTTCATCAGTTTCAGTATCAGGTCCTGTAAAATGATTGATTAATTTCAAAATTGGTGCCATTCTTTTATCTATTATTAATTACTCACTACAGAAAATATTATTATTATCTGTGTTGTCGGTTTCAGCAATTTTATCAATAATTATTTCGCTGATTGAAGTTGGTAACTGATCACCCTCAAACCATAAGAACTCCAGCTTATTATCAACTTCTTTCCATCCATAATCTTGTAACGTACTTTGTTCGGTAGGGCAGCGTCGTCGGCGGCACGACGACTCTGGCGGAAAGTTATGTCACTTATTTGAATTGGCGCTTAGTGCGGAGTTCGGGAATTCAGGGAACGGTTTAAAGACCTCGGCCGCCAGGTTTTTAAATGTTTACTCCCTAAAGCCACGGGTGAGTTTAAACTCAGGAGAGTGCCAGGGGATCCGTGAAAATAAAAACACAGTACGGGAGGAAAATATGGATGTTCTATATTACGGTCACGATTTTACAACTGAAAATTAATTTAAATTAAGAGTGACAAGAGTATCGGATCAATCATATTGTTTACATCAATAATGGGGCGGTTCGGCTGCAGGTTGCCAATGATTACCGGTTACCAGACTTTCGGGGAGACTTGGCAACGGTATATGCTCCGGTTTTACGGATTACCAGTGGGAACCGGCAACATTGCACGCCGCATTCGATCGAGCGCCCGGACTCAGCTGTTTCGGGCAAAAACGGTTTGGTTCCTATCTACACTTACGAGAATTTTTAACGGAATGGAAATACGAACGGAGAAAATAAAAGTTTCTATTTAAAACAATAATAATCTATTTACAAAGCGGGAAATTGCAAGTTAATAAACTATAATAGAATATTAAACGTGCAGAGTCAGTAGAGACGGTTATAAACAGGCGGAAGAAAGAGAAAGCTGAGGCGAGGGCGGAGCAAGCAAGCAAGGGTGGTATTAAGCCCTATAGGGCGTGCTCAAGGGTGGAAGCGGAAATCTAGCGTGCGGCTCTTAGTCTTCGGGTTATAATTAGGCCTTGTTGAGTTGCGGTTAATTATCGTAATAAAGACGTCCTGGGATAATTCGCCGAGAACGCTTTACTACGAACTACTTTATGCGAGAGAAGGAAAGACCTAACCCAAAGAGCGACAATATTATCTGATTTTGAGTACTCACGCTGGACGATGAAACGGGCGGTCGGTCGGCAAAATCCTTGCGCTGGAAGGGAACACTGGCGGTCGGACGGGACGAAGTCACTCGCGGGGAGATGAACGTCGCGAAAGACTGCGGAGAGTATACGCGGAACGGCGGGGAACGTGCGAGACGGACGTTTGGTACGGTGTACTCTTTCGGAAAACACTCGCGAAAGACGGCGGAATGGATGATCGGGTATTTTGCAGAGACGCTTTCGGAAATTACTCGCGAGAAGCTGAGACTGCACCAGATACACTAGATGCCTTCTCGGCTTGGGTACTCCAGAAGCATAAAAGACTGGCGGATTGGAACCAGCGTCAACAAGCGAAAGAGAAAACAATTGCGGCCTGTTTCGGAAGGGCCTTTAGTGAAACGGGAGGTTGTTACATTTTCCCATAGTGGAACGCAAATAACATATGTAGTATTTCGGTTAGAGAGGGCGCTTCGTTACAATCTGTAGGAAATATCAACGTTGTATGTTTGAAGTGTGCATTACACCACACACTGGAAATATATATAGCCCTCAGAATTGGCTGTTGTAACTCCACTTTGCACGGGGGTAATATGGATCCATCAAAACTTGTCGATTGCAGTAGTTTAAGCTGTTCTTGGATATCGCTGAATTTATATGCTTTCATGGACGTAGCTATTCGTACTTCTTTCACTTTGTTCGTTGTTTTAAAGCCGTACAGGTCGCAAAAAAATTTCTCCAGAATATCAAAAATGTCATTTTTGTCGATATCTGGATACTTATGCATGGTGGAAAATGTGTTATTTAACTGTGGAGAGTTTTGTAGGATTGCAAACGGCCGCTTCTTGCCTTTTTTGAAATACACTGGATTGAAGTCGCATCCTGTGAAAGCGTGGAATGCTGGAAGTGCGCAACTTAAATCTGGACCCAATAATTCGTATAGTTTGCTGACATTTATACACCTCTCATTATTCCCGACACCTACTATCAACCAGATTTTTACATTTTCATTAAGGAATTCCATGTTACCAAGTACAATGATTAAAATGTCTGTGTCAGCACATCTTATAACAACATTGGAATCTTGTTCAACTTTGCAAGTATGGAAGATTACTTTCGTGTCCGATTCTTCATGTGCAAAACATGCTAAATTTGCTTCCTCAGTTCTCAAAACAATACCATTTACTTTCCTGTACTTGTAGCATATTTTATAATTAGCATATATTGTTTTTTTTATGAATGGTGCCATTGCAGGATTCCTCCAATCTTCTAAAATGAATTCCACCAAGGCTTCTTTAAAGTTGATATTCTTCAGTACGGATAATAGTTCGGCAACTCGACACATTTTCGTCTCTTTGCGCACGATGACGTAGGTTTCATCTCATTTGGAACTACCTCTAAAACTGAACATCAGTTATTCATACGTCTGGCACGGCTCTCCCTCCTCCCTTCTAATAGGCGCGAATCTTGGCGTCGGGGCCCGTAACCGCAATTTTTTGATTGGATACAGCTTATTGTATAAGCGAGTGATTAAGAGATTTAAGTGATTACATACACAGATGTATGTAATCACTTAATATCTAACCTGAGAACCGTTGGATTTGAATTTGGAAGCCTAGAAATAGTGAATATACAGTATATTCCCGCTTAAGGGTGTTTCGCTCGTCTCCGAAAATATACAAAATCGCTAGGTGTCGCAACCGATCGCAGAAACTATAATTTGACATAAACCCCTTCCAGTTCATTGTTATTCGTCATAAATGCCGTCTGTTAATCCCTTTTACAGCTTTACGTTGTTACATCTGTCTACTGGTATTACCCATTCGAGTCTTTCTACTTACGGACGAAGTTTTCTGAATAATTATCAATTTTGAATTCATATGCCGCATGAACAAAAAAAGTCGATGACTTGTGCTGATCATTTTGTGTGTTAATCAAGACGATGCATTAATATAGCAAATTGAATGTATGAACAATTTTATTAATCTTAATTAGTAATGGATATTATTAAAATTTAAATGCTTATATAACATTTTACTAATTGCTATTATTATTATTATAGATATTTCAATGACGAATATAAAATATCAAATCATCGTTTTATACCTATATACGAAGGAAAAGGTATTAGTAAAATATAAAACGCACATCATGTCAAAATATTTATTTATATACATTTATATCCACATATTGATTTTAAAGACACTACAGTGCGTTCACAACTAATCTAACATTTTTTCCGGTGTTTACAAAAAAGAAGGGAATACGACTTTTTTATAGTAACACCTAAATTTCAATTTTTTAAGAACTGTGTTAACTATGAAAATACACAAAATAATATGAAAATACAAAACACAAATTAAAAAACGAATTTACAGTCTGTTTCAACCAATACCGTTGACTTCTTAAGTGCAATAATCATTAAAGAACCCTTCGCACTTGTAACGCGGCGGGGTTCTATATCGGAAGGATTAGCCGCGGGTCAGGTAAAACTACACAGGCACAGGGGTGGATTTTGGTAAAATTAATGCATTAAGTAATATGGATTCCAATTTGAAACGGGTTAAAAATAAATTACACAAGACAAAAGTATCCCTTTGAGACATTATTTCTGTGGACAAAAATAACTTTAAAAAACAATTTATTCAAATGTGATTAAGATACATGAATACATTTTTGAATGAATACATTTTTCATAATATTTAATGAATTCTATAACATTTTGTTTCTATTCTAAATTTAATTTTCGATGAGTAAAGATTTATAAACCATATACTAAAATTCTTCTATTTCACTATCGCTAACATCGCTATCTTGTAAATTAATTATAAAATCGCCAGTGTTATTTATTATTGTATATTCATTTTCGGCTTCGATTACATATTTTATAGCATTTCGCCAACTTTCCGACGAAATTGAGTCACATGAAGTTCTTATCAATCGAATTACAGTATTACTTATTGTCGGAGTCGTATTTTCGGCCGTTATTTTTTATTTTAATTGGTGCCACATATGTTCAATCGGATTAAATATACAATAATATTGAGGAAATCTTAAGACTACGTGTCTTAGCCCTGTCTTGAGGTATGGTATCGCAAACATATACTTTTTTTTAAATTAAATGATTTTAATACCTTTAGAAGATCCTTTTTACTATAGGTATCTTCAAAATATATATCGTTTTCTATTAAAAATTGTTGAATTTCTTCTTTCTTATTACTTGCATTCGGCGTTTTTCTAATTTGTCGGCTGTGGTATGGGGCGTCATCCATAACAATAACAGAATTGGGTGGTATATTTGGTAAAAGCTTATTTCTAAACCAATTTTCAAAAAATTCGGCGTTGGTAACTTGATGGTAATCTAAACTACTGTCCTTAATATTTTTAGCAGATAAAGAGAGCGCATTGGGAACCCAACCATCTTCGGAGCCAGCATGTATAAGCGTTATTCGTTTTTCTCTGTAATGAGGAGCTTTGGTGAAGCACTTCTTAGATACATCCATCCAAGATCTTGTTCCTGTGTTATGTGTGTCGAACCAAGTTTCATCACGATAAATGATTGTACGATTTTCCGATCTGCAATAATATAAAAATAGTATTAGTTATTAGTCTTTATCTTAATACAATATACTTTAATTCTGTTTAAAAATTTAGCCTACCTATAATTTCTTATAGCCTTCAAGTAGTCATAACGCATTAGAACTATACGCTGTGAATCCATAATAAAATTTCGTTTGTCGATTATCGAATATTTGAAACCCATTGCATTGAACGTTCTCCATAGGGTTGTCCTGGAGCAAATAATATTGGTTTCTTTCAATAGTCTTTCTAGAAGAGTATTTAGCGTCGGAGGTCTTTGTTCTTCGTACATTTTGTACACTGTTCTTCGAACTATATCCCTCTGATACTCCTCCAGTTTTTGATGACCTGGACGCTTTATTCGAGGATTTTTTTTTAAACATCTCTGACAGTACTTATAGCAGTCTTTTGAAAAGAGATGTTCCCGTTAAAGCATTTTTGGTAGAAAATCCCCGCTCTTTTAATGTACTAAATACATTTAAAATAATTGCTTTGCATCCGTTGTTAAATGCTTCCGACTATGTTTATGTATACGACTTGTAGTAGGTGCACCAATCGACGAATTTTCTGCAGATTGCCATGGACGCCACATTATATGTAGTAGTATTAATATCTAAATAAGAAAACAATTCAAGAATAGGACTTTAAAGAAGTTTAAAGTTGCTTACCTGTATCTTATCACTAAATGACTTCTTAATCGAAATATTGTCTTTATGTAGGTACCACCAACCTTACACTTCACTCAAAACTTTAAACACCACAGTAATTTTGCTTGTAAACAGTTAAAAAGGTAACTGATTTGGACAATTCGGCACACCCTTATTCCCACCGGTAGGAGTAATTTCGAATAACTATTTTTTCGTACCTGCTCGATAGTTGGGCCTAAAGGCTGCATGTATTATCAACGTTAAGCCGCTATAAACGACGTCAAAATGGTCGTTAAAATAATAATCGTTTAGAGGACGAAATGAACATGAATCAGATAAAATTCTTCAAGTAACCATAGTAATTTTGTATCCCTGTGAATAAATCGTTCAAGTAGTAGAAAATTCACCAGGTAAATTTTTGCTTAGGTATTTTATAGGACATTACACACTTTTCAAAGATAAGGCTTTGATAAGTGAATGTGTAAGAAATTACAATTTTACATTTCATTACATTTTTTTTTAATTTTTGACAATTTAGTGATTTCATATATTCCGTAAACGTTATGTTTCTTTTCACAATTAAATTTAATTAGCATATACTAAAAACCAAATTTTTTTGTCAATGTCACTCATTCTATGGCGTTTCGGTTTTAATTGTTTTTTTTTTAATAAGTTAATTGTTTTTGAACATCTCAACCACCTGCAACCAGTTCAAAAATTTTCGGTGCAACGTGATTCTCCATCGACACGGGGTTTACTTGTCTTGTTAATTATTGTGAAGTTCGTCCCTGGATTCCCCTGTTTTTGGTTCTCTTTACCTAGCCGCCCGTCTTTTCGGTATAGATTCCCCGTTGCTTTTTAAGTGGGAAGGGTACTTTAATGATTATTGCACTTAAGAAGTCAACGGTATTGGTTGAAATAGACCATAAATTAAACTTAAAACTGTAATTACATAAACCCAATACTAAAATTTTTAGATACATAGAACATAGACATTACTTAAAATTTATCTCATTCAGATTCCCAATAGAACAGAAAATCATTCCTTAATGAGGATTATATTGAATATGTAGATACTTATCTGTTTTCTGTCTATGTACATTTAGAGAATTTAGAGGATAGAATAGTGGGCGAATCAAATTAGGTTTTTACTCATGAAAACTGTATAGACAGGTTTTTACAGTTGAAACGTGTAGTTTGAGGTATCCTAAGAAGACTCTCATCTAGAGATTCATCAATTATTTAGTGGAAACATTTTTACATAAACAATGAAAATACCAAAATCACGAGTGTAAAGATAGCGACATCCACAAATCCTGTAGTATTGTAAAATAGGTGCTGGTTCTTAAAATTTGTGCCAAAAACGTCCTACGAGAGACTGTTTATTACTAAACAAATGTATCCGATACGATTTACCACCCTAGCTTTCGTTTGGGGGTTGTTACATGGGGTAAACGTATTCGAAAATAAAATTATTTTAATGACCCCAACCAATTTTTACACTGAAATTTTTTATCGGAAAATATCCAATTTTACATAAAGTATCCCCCTGTAACAATTTCAAGTCAAACATCAGGGGATGCAATGGTCATTCGGGGGTTCACAGGAGACTTCCCAAGTAGCACAACAATATTGGTAAACCATTGGTGGAATATTCAAAATGCAGATTAAATGTTGATACGATAATAATATTTTATATTGAGCCAATAAAGAGATGTGAACATTTCACGATATTGGATAGATGTTGTAACTTAATATTGGTTATATAATGTTTAATAACAACTTACCAATATTTTTGTTCAATATTTACCCAATATTTGTTATTTGTAGCTTCAATATTGGCATTACAATATTCCTGACATATTTCTATATTGCCCTAATATTGGAAATCTAATATTTGCGCAATATGTTGGTGCCATATTGAAAAATATCTTGGCTAAACATTGGATATGCATATTGTGGCAACAATCATTCAATATTTTTGTAATATTGAAATTATTTTTTTATGAATCTTGCATTTACAACATTCAGCAATGTTGTATCTATAACGTTGAGAATTGTTGTAATGTATTATCTAACAATATAGGTTGAGGGACAATGGAAAAATATTCGTTTCAGATAAAAAACATTATAATATTGCACGCAAAATTGTACACAAATGAAATCTCCAATAAAATAAAAGTAAAATACAAAAAAGATCATTTCCAAAAGAAGCTAATACATATTTGACACTACTGAAATAAAGCAGAAAAATTCTTGGGTAGGAAGAATTGCTGAAGTCACACAGCAGCGCCCACTTCCCAACTTTCGCGCGAAGAGAAGTCGACGCTGTTGCGTGATTTCGCCTCACAAAGTGCTAACTAAGCATACCTCAAATACCAAAATTAATGTGTTACGAAATGACATTATTTCTTGTCATCCCTTTCTTTACGGCCACCCTCTCGGTCTGAAGCTTGAGCTAGACAACTACTTATGTGTCCTCTGATGTCACTCTCGGCAGCATCTGGTATAATACATCTCACCGATGCTGCAAAACAAATCAAGTTACTTATAAATCTTATAATATCGACCACAATTTATTATTTTTTTAGTCCATTATTATTCCAGAACAAAAAAAAAATGATTCCTTACCTATAACAAGTTTAAAGCTCGTTAATTTTGAAAAATTCTTTTTCCCTTTTCGTCCTACAGCAGAATATTTTAGGCAGATGGTTTTCGACAATAAACGTCGCAAAATATCGTGTACTATCTTCCTTAAATTTCCAGATCTGGATATCAGCGAGAGTATGTTCACCTACAAATAATCAATTATTTACTGCATGGTTATTATACCTGGAATTTTTTGATTAAACATATAGCCAAAACATTTGCAAACAATTTTAGACTTTTAACATACGAATGAGAAAAAAAAACAGTTTTAAACAAAGTAGGTCAATAATAACATACGAGACAATATAGATACTATTCTTAGCATACATTCAGGAGACTTACACATTCTTCAAAAAAAGCAGGATCATCTACTAATTTGACTTCGAAGTCGGCCAACTGTTCTTCCGTTTCAATGGGAAAATTAACTGTAGGTTTTTTAAAGGAAGGTGATTGATTGTCCTTGTTCACGATTGTCGCTATTGAAATAGATATTTCGTGGAGAGTTTTACTTATTTCTTTCATATCGTATTGCATAGCCCCAACAGATTTCAGTACTTTTTGAAGGTCACTGGAGTTTCTGGTACAATCTACAATAAAATTAAAAAGGTTAGTAATTATGATAATATCTAAATGTGTAAATTACCATGGCAATTTAACAATGTTAGTGTCTCATTCCTTTCATCTGTCTCATATTCTTTATGCTCATCTGATGAACCGGATGCTAGTTCATCACCAGAAAAGCTAGATTGATATTGCAGTTGCTCCACGCGTGCTTCGGCCTCTTCTATGTTAGAAACTGTAGCTTTACAAATCGCCTTACATTCGTCATACTGAATGTTAATATTCGGTGGTTCACAGTCTATAATGAATTTTCTTAACTTTGACTTTGATACCTTGGGCCACAGGTATAATTCCCCTTGCTGAGTGACTCTCCAACTAGTAGGCAAATAATCACAACAGTTACCTTCATTCCAAATCACGACGTCCCAACTTTTTAATGTATTCATATTCTGAAAAATAAATATTATAGTTTTACAACACTTAAGATATCCTTCAATACTAACGAACTCACATTATAAATGATGATTGAGTGCTGTAACATACCATACTGCGTCAATTTGAAGAAATATACATTTATTTGCTATATCTTTGACATTTATAGTAAAAAGATAAGTACCCAATTTATCCACTGTCCATGTGTTAAGCAATTCGGATGAGACAAATGTCGAAAATGCTTCTTTTACAACCAGAAATATATTGCCATTACAAAAAATATCCTCATTATCCTTAAATATATTTATTATTTTCATTATTTTCTTATTTTTAAGTAGAACGTAAGAATCAACATCGCAGGATGGAACTAGTTTCATTCCGTAAAGGAATAAACTTTTTATATGTTCAGTATTGGTATAATAATTAACCTTCATTGCTTGTTTAATTGTATATTTTGTATAATTGCTTTGTCTCTCAAGTATTCTTTTTACTAATTGTTGAAATGGACGATTAGGCGTTTTTAAAAGGCGTTTTAACGAACCTAAATAGTTTTCGAACATAAAACAATTGACATGTTCCAGGCTTTCATTATTTGCAACTGAATTTTTTACTAAATGAATTAAAGAGTGGGTATTGTACACAGGCTCTTCATTTTTATAGATAGTTTCAGATCTTTTTACAAATTCTTGAATCATCATAATAGCTCGATCCCCCATTTCATTCTTATAGTCGCCTTTACAACATATTCTTATAGCAGAGTGTAATAAAAGAAAGTGTCGGTATAATTTAGTAGGTAAAAGATCTTTCATAATGAATGGTCCCAAATACAATAAAAATGTTCTGAGTTCGGTTGCCTTAAACCTGTCAAGTTCTATAAAAGACCTAGGTTGTCTATTAAATTCTCTTGGGAGCTTTATCCCAACCATTCTTTTGGACGCTTCTCTTCTTAATGAAGGAGAGATACAAAAATTCGAATCACTCTTTAACCAATAATTTAGTAGTCTCCTTGTTGTTCCCAAACAAACCATATGCATGTAGTCCAAAGGGAAACCTTGTACGACATCAAAAGTTTTAATTAATGTTAGAGGAGAAATTCCAACATGATGATTGTCACAAGTTTGATTTCGAAACGATTCATTAGTTCGAAGTTCTGAGTGTTCACCACCGCTCATAGGGAAGAGCATTCTACAGTTTATTCGTTTGCCAATGACGGTACAAAATTCACATCCAACAGATGAATGATGAGATTTTATAAGCTTTAAATAAGATCGAGCAGGAGCATCACAAATAAAGCCTTTTAATTTAATCGAAAAGGTGTTTTGTTGGTACGAAAATCCCCGACTCATTAATTCATTAATTTCTGTTATAAATTTCTGCATAAATATACTCGGTTCTTTTGGTTTAGAATCACCCACATACAGTGCAACAGTAAATACATCAAATTTTATATTCAAATCAAAAATAGTGCAGCATATGGGCCAGAGTTGAAGAGAAGTACTCTTATGGATTGGTAAGCCATCTACATTGAACAACAATTCAATGGTACGAGAATTGGTAATTCGAAAATGATCCCCTATCCCCTTCTCAAATTCAGTAATAAGGGCTTGCTCAATACCTAAATAAATAAATTGGCCTTCACTTTGCCTGGAAGACATCATTGGTGTATATTCAAGATTTCTTTCTGTACTTAACAGTGTCCTGCTGTCTCGTGGCAACTGAGGCCAAAAAACTTTTAAGATTTTAAGTAAACCATCTAATTGCTTATGATTTACTCGAAAATCTAAACACCAGGATTTTAATTGAGTTTTCAAATCAGGCTGAGTGGTACGGTCATCTAAAAAATGGTAAGTACTAAGTAAATTACACGACACAGTCTTAAGGTAATCATACACACCACAAAAATCCTGTTCTTCTTCTATATTTCGAGAAATTGTCGAATCTTCTTGGACGACTGCAGTATGTATATTATCAGAATGAGAATCATTAATTGGTAATGAATCTGTAACACTTTCCTCAGAATAATTTTCTTCTCGGTCACTTTGTTGTGAAATAATTATTTCATTCAAATTCTCGCAATTATTTTCATTTTTTTCCATTATACTGTTCTTTTCATTACTGTACTGTACATCAAACTGTTCATTTTCGGTACATTTCCTTTTTTTATTTTTAGAGATGGAAGAATTTCCCGAAAAATTTTCAATAATTCGGCGATCAATGCATTTTTCTGATGTGCCTGCACTACACAAACGTTTTAAATACATACATTTAGCTGATCTTTTTGCCATGATTAGTACAGTAACTTAGCTAGGTAACGGTGGTCACAGTGCAAAAAAGGTCCACGTAGTACTATCACAGCAATCCTTGTCTACAATCGATCCTGCAATTACATTCCCTTAAAATCATCCAAACTTTTATAGGATATATGATCGTAAGATGCCGCTATAATATCCACTGTCTTGCAATTAGTCGTAGAAAATTTTGCAATCGCTCAAATTTAAGCTATTCGTAACACATATCTCTTCCTTTTTATGACATTTGAAAATAATGAAAATAATTGAGAAAGGGCAATGTTCATAAAATACTTTCTTTAATCGCTAATATAATAAACAATGCAAAAAAATTAAAATTTGACATTTTCACAATGCAATATCATACCTTTATATGCCATGAAACTTTGGGATGGTATTATATTGTAATAAGTACTTTTTCCACGAAATTTCATTGAGATTTATCAACAATTTCCTCTAAAATTTGAATTGAAAAAAGTTTTCTGGCCAGGGCACCCCGGTTTTCCGAGGAAAATTTGTCATCGGCGAAAATCAGATACTAATAACATCACCCCTGTAGAAAATTTAATTCCGAACATCTTTTATTGGGGTGTTTTTGCCCGAAAGTGAAAAACAACGAAGCTATAGAGGCAAATTTTAAAAAAATCGAAAATTTACACTTAGGTACCTATTTGTTTATTGTTTATAAGACTTTCACACCTTTCTAAACCTGTGCATACTAATAAACACCCCAGCAGGCCAGGCGGTAAGGTAGATTTATGTTATAAGATAGATATGACAGAAAATTCATAGGAGGTAAGCAAAAAATACACGTCAAAATTTTCATATTTTTGCTAATAACTTTTTTTCTATACATATTTCAAAAAAATATTTTATACAAAAGTTGTTCGTCTCCACAAGGGGAACAAAAAACCTAAATAAAATTTTTCCCTCAAACGGAAAATAAAAGTTTTTTGATTTTTTTTTTTGAAAATATCAAGCCGCCATTTTGAAACCACTGGGCCGATTTGGCCCGTTAACGAACTAGACCGAAGTTTCCGGCCGACTGATTTTTGTTGCAAATTTCGTTGGGATTCGTTAAAATAGATGTGTCAAAAAATGCATACGAGGTAACCAAATAAGTACATATTAAAATTTTCATATTTTTGCCAATGACTTTTTTTCTGTACATTTTTCAGAAAAATGTTTTATACAAAAGTTGTTCGTCTCTACAAGGAGAACAAAAAACCTAAATGACATTTTTTCCTCAAGCGCGAAATAAAAGTTTTTTGATTTTTTTTTGAAAAAAAGGGGCCGCCATTTTGAAACCCCTTAACCGATCTGGTCTATTAACGAACTTGACCGAGATATTCAGCTAACTGATTTTTGTTTAAAGTTTCATTGTTTCATGGAAGTTTAAACAATGAAAGTACAAGTTCATCCTTCAGTATATTAAAATGGAGGAAAAATCAAGATTGGGTGAATATGTATAAATATAAGAATTACTATATTGAATTACCGATATTGGTTTAATATTGGTGAAATATAGAAGTACCAATATCGGTGACAAATGAAAAAGGGTGCAAAAAATTAATCGTAAATCAATATAGAATATAAACGGTAGATGTAGCCAGAAAGTTTTAACAATATGGGATTTACAGCATTTACTTGTACCTACTTAATTAATTTGTAACGAAAATTAAAACGAACATGGCGTCGTGCGATGCGTTTCAAGCGTGTATACTTCAGTACTTATATTAAAATGGAGAGTGCATCTTTACCCAATCTTCCAATAAATACTAAAATGTACTTACTTTAATCAATCCTTCGGCGGTCTATTAATGGATCGATGGATCGATATAGCTCAACACCTCAACACGTGAAGATAAACAGACCTGAAACAGCAAACAGCAACGCCGGCCGGAACGCTGAATCGCTTGAAGGTTAGAGTTAGAGACATCGAGGCGGACGGAACAATTTCACAAACATCCCGTAAATACTCGCGCGTGTTGCGTGTGTTGCCATTGCGGCTTTTTTAATAGATGCTATGTAAAAATCTTTGTACTTATTAAATATCTCAAATGTCCCATATAATTTTTGAACTTGACACAGCAGAAATTGTACAGCATTAACCGCGATTTACATATCAAATCTTCTAAATATGAGAAGACGATGCTGTAACATTTAGTGTTTTTTGTATGCTATTAATTTATCTGAAACAGATTGCATACATTTGACATCTATAAGTCCATCACGATCTAATAGTCCGTCTGGGGAAGCCGCCAGAAATGGATACTTGGGATTTACAAATAACCCACACCTGGAAATTTCCTTATTTACGGCCAATCGATACATTTCAATCGCTTTGGCTTCATTAGTTCGACCATACAAAATTCCTGGAGTTTTAATGTCTCGTTTACTATACAGCAGCCATTTTATTAGGTTATGGCATGGTGTATTCTGCCTTCTTTTAATTATTGTCCCAAAATTTGAAGCCGTAAGGTAATCAAGACACATTTCTCTCCAAAGTGAGTTATCGAATTGACCTCTGGTCGAAATCTCAATATCCATCACTTTGTCTTCAAAAGAAACTCTTGTCGTCAGTTTGGCTAAAAACTCTTCTTTTTTGATAAACATATGCCTGTCATCTATGTCTGCCACTGCAGCATTTGGACCGTAATGAATGTCTGGACCTGCAGGAGTTTTAAATTTTAGTACTTTTTCGCAACGGTTGAGGTGAAATTTAATTTTCCTTTTTTCGAAATTTATTGCCTTCTGTGAAAAACAGTTTGGGTTATTGTCCCAACTGATGTACCCCACGATGGTAAATGCCATCCTGGTCCATGAGTGTGGGAAAGACCTGCTGCATAGGCACGTGCCGTATATGACTGGAGTCCAGTGTAGTCTACACGTTTTCCTCCAGTGTACTTCGCTACCAAGGCCATGTATCTGAAATGGGACAATCAGAAATGAAGACAATATATTGTTGTATCAGAACGTGAATGTTTACCTCTCTGCTTGATTAGTGGTAGTATTATACGCCAGACAGTCGGCTTTATTTATGAGGGGCTCAACAGCTTTCTGTATTTCTCTAAAAAAATTCACATCGACCCTCATCGTAACGTCTTCTTCGGTAACCATTTGTTCAAAAAAACTTCATAAGACTGGCACTAAATTCAGATATCAATTTTTTGCAGAATAAAAAGTTATGTTTACCTGCATTTGAAATGTCTTCCAAACACATGGTACGGTGCATTGGACAGTCCCACGCGTAATGCTTGGGCATTATTCTGATTAATTTTTATTGGCGTCCTTATACCCTTTACTAGCCTTTCTAGTCTCGAAATATTATTTTCGACTAACAGCAATTTGCTCGACTCGATAGGATACAATGTATTTTTTGATAGTTTATGCAACTTATCGCTAACGCATCTGGTCGTGTGGTTCGCGCATTCAATTTTTATCACTTGCCGTCCATATGGTACTCTCTCTACAATGCGTGCATACACACTGGAATCTCCGCCACCTGTAATAGTTTCCAACTTGCAAGACCCACTTACACCATATTTTCTATGTATATTGTTTAACTTGATATATCAAAGATAATTTCTGATCTCCGTAAAGTTTCTCTATAATAGTAATATACCTATCAGATATTTATAGATAAGTCCATGGTGCTCTATGCTTTATTCCTTATTATTATGCTATATGCTTAATTCCGACTGAAATGCTACCGCAAACAGCAGACTAATTTATATTTTGTGCATCTGACGTGGGTATATCGTGGGTATACATTGTGCAGATTTGCGAATGAGAAACAATTTTCTCATATTGCTTCAAGACGTATCCCAAATTCACTATTCTGCGTCCTGATAATAAGTCTGCCATGGATTTGTAGGGCGTACAGGAGTTGGGCCATTTTACCTGCTTACTGTCCAAGGATCCCCAGGGTTATCTTAATCCTACCCCGTAGTTGGGCCACCTAAGCGCACCAGGGCGTTCTAACATTTGATCAATAGCTGATCTTTGCGGAATTATGAAAACACAATTATAAAAAATCCAACTATATTACATACATGTATCCCTTTATACATATTGATACACATAATAGTAAGATATTAGATATAAAATATAAGATATAATAGGTACTAATGTTTATTTAATAGTTTTTGCCGGAGCATACTTAAAAGCTACACATTTTATGAATGTATATCTATCTATTTGATTTTGCCTATAATTCTTTATTTTATCATCTATATAATTTAGTTTTGTAACAACATCACGCCTTAACACTTTACTAAATCTGTTAGCTGAATTAATTTTGATATAAATTTCGCTCTGGAAGTTTAATAATTGTTCCACAAAAAGGAAAATATTTGGATGAGTTGCATAAAAATTTTCATTAAATTTTGCATGGAACGATTCACAAGCATTAGTAGTTCGACAAACTGATGATGTCGAGCATGCCCAAAGATGAGGCGGAAATAAGAAATCTTCAGTGATATATGAAACAAATGTAAGAGAATCTGAAAATGAAATTTGTGGCTCAGCCGGGATACGAACCCGGATCTCCCAATATCGCGTCAGGTGTTCTACCAATTGAACTACCGAGACACCTATCAATTTCATTTTCGATGTTCGTGTTAAACGTAACATATACACCATCACTTTGAATTAATTTCGAGAACATATTCCATCTGCTTCAGTGATATAGTTATCAACTAAATAGTCACAAAATTGATTAAGCTTAATAATGGAAGGTAAATCAGCCATTAGGTCGAACGTAAATGCATCACCTACTTCGTTGGGATTTAAAAATTGTAAACCAAAAAATTGTTTTAATTTTTTACCTATATCAGTCTCATTGCTGTAATCTGAACTCAAACCTAAAGATTGCATACGGTTTCTTCTAAATTTTTCCCTAATTTCTGAAATTCCCTAATTTTTGAAGGAATATTGCGAATAACGATTCCTTTACTCTCTTAATCCTTTAAACCCTTCGATGCGTACCTGTGGCCCAACTCTAGGGTAGGATTAACGGACGGCTGACCGCTTGGCCCAACTCCCGTGCACCGGATTTGTACGTCTTATCTATCGGCTTCACGTTACAACTCTGGCAAACAATCGAAATTATTGGGAATTTTCGAAAGGCTACAAAAAATATATTAATTTTCAAATATATTTAGTGATTTAAGATATAAAAGAATACGTACCCTTCAGCAGTGGTAACAGATTCAACAGTTTCAGACCAAGTATTTGCTCTCATTGCAGCCCATCTAAAACTTGTCTACATTCGGTACATATGGCAAATTTATTTTTTCCAATGAACAATAGCATATTATTATACTAGTTTCATAAGACGGAGTATTATCACACGAGAGTTTTAATAATCGAGATTTAGTGTTTAGAATTAGAGATCCGTGTGTGCGGACGGGGTGTAAAAATACACCAAAAACTAATAACATTTTAGTAACATATTTGATGGGGGCTGGAGGCGTAGGTAACAAGACTAAAGTATAATAATAACTTCAATTCTATACATAAATTTAAGTAATTTAAAATTTGGCTACATTTAAAAGATAGAAAATTGATTGCATTTAAACATTATAAAATGGGGTTAAATTCTAAAAGATACAAAGCTGATTACATCTAAACATTCTAAAATAGGTTATATTTAAACATTAAAAATTATAAAAATTGGTTTCATTATGAAGCAGGAGCGCAGACTCAGGGAGGTCTACATTTGTAGCACAGAAGATTATATTTGTGAAGACAGATTATATGACACTATTTGAAATAATTTTGAATAAATTTAAACATTACAATTCGTTGCAATATATGTAAAAATTAATTAAAGTAACCTTATAACGGTAGAATGGCGCATGGAGCATATCGCTAAAATGGTGTCACATGATCGACTAAAATGTTCACCGTTTTTCGTATTTTAAAATACACAACTCCAAAAAGTTGTAAAAGCGCGACATGTAGGAACACAGCGGCATGTATTTTGGGCTATGCAGCAATTGAGGATTATTCAATAATCTAACTCAAACCCCATGTAATTTTAAAAAAAAATTTGCCCGACACAAAGCGGTCTTCTGGCTTATCTCTTAAAACCACTAAAATGAAGCAGTGGGAGAAAAATTCTCACAGTACCGGATTTAATTATTTAAAATACTTTTTCAACCTCAGCGGCAATGAATATAACTTTCTGCTTAGAATTTGGGTATAGATATCTAATAGATTTCTAAATATAGATCGAAACTAAAGTTTATAATATATAATTTTCTAATCAAAGTAACTCACTCCTAAAGGTATACATATCTTTAAATAATGATGATTCCACGCGTCTTAGGTTGAACTGCAAGTCTGGAGCGGATCTAGGGGGCCTGCGGGTGCTTGTTATACTTATTCATCCCAATTTTCTTCTGATGGGATGTGTATCAGCTTGACGGGATATTTCCCCAATGATGTTGGATCATCGGGAATCCGATATGGCGCGGCGGGGGCCCTATCAGGACATTTCCATAGATGTGTGGGGAGGTGTTTCCTGATTAAAATGTGTTTGGCGTTATACGGGCACCTCACCCACCGCTCCAGCGGCTCGAACACAGATGACAGCTTGCTATTCATTTTTACCAAATTGTTGAACGGTCGCGAAGGAAATAAAATGTCTTTAGTGAGTTTGAAAGGGTGTGTGTTGAGGAGCGCTTTTGTGGTATCCCCTAATAACATAAGCCGCATTGAAACTATCAGTTTTCGCACTACAATCTGCAAGTAAGTATGTAGGGATATTCCTTAACCTAATCCAATTACCATACATTGAAAGTGCATGAGGAAGAGAAAAGGATTAAATTGTAGAAGACGTATACAAGTGTGTATGATAAAGCCGAACCCGGAAAAATTTCTGAATTACTTTATAATAGTTTAAAATTCACTGCTTGAACTTGCAACGATCTAATGTTAAATTAGTTTTCTAAGTCATTTAATGAAGTAATTAGGAGTAATTCTTTCAATTACTATTGGTTTACACCACAAATTTCAGAACATCATCCATAAACGTCGAGGACGATTTATTAGGAGTCTGACTTGCTTTCATTGTCCAGGCGCAGCATCAATTTACACCTAGACTGGGGATAGTTCATGGGCGAATAACATCTATTATATAAATTAGCTGCGGGGATGGGATTGCAATGAAAATTAGGGTAATGGCTGAACGAAGTGTTCAAACGATTTCAATTGATTGACCCTCTAATAAATATCGGCGAAGGAATTTATTGAAATATAAATTGGTTACTAAATTGACCAACAATTAACATAATAATTAATAATTATTATAAAATATTATACTTCAATAAAAACATATATTTTAAAATATACTAAAATATATATTCACTAAAATTAATAATGTGTGGTCATAGGAAAATGAAAGTTGTTCTATTAATTTTTAAAAGCTTTGTATTTTTCTGCAATAGTTTAGTTCTGCAATAGGGAGTTCAGAGTATATATGTTCAACCGGCGGCCTATTTTGAAGTCATTCAATTGAACATCTAATATTTATTCTAGTTAATCTATTACGGTGGACAAAAAATGCTTCCCACATAATATAAATTATAAATATGATTCTTCTTCATAGGGAAATTAAAGATCCCAAGTGAGGAAATAATATTTCATTTAATAAATGTGTCTGGGTAGTTAGAATATTGATGAGGCATTCATCTTAGGTCCAAAGGTGTTGAGAAAAAATGTTAAATTTACTCTAATGAATATAATTACAAATTGAATTTTAAGAAGTTTATTGTTTACGGTAAAGCCTGTAAATAGGGAAATCATTGAACTAATCCAGCTATGATAGGAAAAACAGCTCCTATAGAGAAAACATAGAGAAAGCGAGCAATAACATAATAAGTGTTTTTCTTGTCTAATATGAGAAAATAGTTGAAATTATAGTATAATTGAAATATATACTTCTGGATGGCTAAATACAAAAATCAAAATAGATGTTGATATAGAATTGGGTCAAAAAGGATGTACATATTAATATTTCGATCATTTAAAAGTATTATAATTGCTCCTACCAAAACAGGGAGAGAAAGGAGAAATAAAATTGTTGTAATTAATACAGTTCAAACGAATGGGGGGGAGCCCGATCTATTAATATACCTTGAGGCCACATATTCATTGCTGCAGAAATAAAATTAATTGCTCCTATAGCTAAGGAAGTCCTCGATAAATGAAGACCGAAAATTGCTAAACCAACTTACATCTTACAAACTTACATGAGCAATAGTGGTTGAAAGGGGTGGATATACTGTTCATTCAGTTCCTGCCCTATTTTCTACAATTCTTCTTATTTAATCGAAGAATCAGAGAAGGCGAAAGCAATTAAAATCCTATTTATTCGAGGGATGGCTATATCTGGGGGGCCCTTCTATTAATGGAACCAACCAATTTCCAAATCCTACAATTATAATGGGTATTTCCATAAAAATTAAATAAACGTATGAGCACTAACAATTATGTTACAGATTTAATCATTTCAAATTAATGAACTGGGGTTGCCTAATTCAATATGAATTAGTAGACTTAATGATGTCCCTTCTAAATATGGCGGTCCAATATCCTTATGGCTGGTTGAGAATAATAATCTTTTCAATGAAATGGTTGAGTTTAGGTATTAAATTGTAAATTTAAGTATGAAGTTATCTTCTTTCATTAAATAAATTATCGCCTTATAGTTAATTAAATATTAGGTTGTATTTATAGTTTTTGAAACATTAACCCCGCATCGCTCAACCCAAAGAATGAGAAGAAGAAGAGAGAAGACCTACCGCCCCCACCGCCGCCGCCGCCGCCGCTGCCTCCCCCGCCCCCGCAGAATACCGCCGCCGCCTCCCCCCGCCCCCGCATCTATGGATGGAAATGGGCGGCGGTGGGGGCGGTAGGTCTTCTCTCTTCTTCTTCTTATTCTTTGGGTTGAGCGATGCGGGGTTAATGTTTTAAAAACTATAAATATTTCTCAATTCTAAAAAATATTTAGTCTCAGCTAGACTTCCGGCGAGGAAACATGTCTAAGAATTGCGATTGGGGTAGACCGTGTAACTGTAACGAGTGCACTCACGACGTCGAGGCGGTATGCGAGGTTTGTAGTAAGAAGCCGGGTTTGTGGGTGGGGAGTACTCTGAGAAAAGATAGAAAAAGCTGCCTCTATTATGACTTTCAAACATGCTGTAAAGAATGTTATTGGAATGAATATGGTAAAGACGAGACTGCGCTTTTCGATGCGTTAGTTCAACAGCTAGCTACACCACAACCGCTGACACCTTCACCAACACCACCCTTCCTAACAAAACGTAAGGAAATCATACAGGCTGCTGTTAAATTATTTCAAGATGAGTTCCACAACCTAGAGCGAGAATTACAACGAACATTTGAAGGGCTCGCTACACTAAGTGTTGAGATATTGTGGGAGGGTGAGGACTCTCGTCAATATATTTTCGATAGCGGAAATATAGATTTTTGCGGTAATGACTGGGTTGAAGCACGCATCAAACGCGACCTGTGGAAGCAGGTCAAGAAGACGGTACCGATTCGCTTCATTAAGATGAAGATTACCTCAACACGTACGCCGCCAAAAGTTCATTACGAGACGTCAGCTGAGCTACGCAGGAAGGAGTGGTGTAGAAATAACTTGTAGTGTTGGTTAAATAAATTGATGGAAATGCTAACGTTTTAATTTACTATGCGAGTCTCCGCTGTTAATTCGTAATCTATTTACCGCCATTAGTAGTGTTGATTGGGTCTGTCTTTTGGAGCTGTATTTTTAAAATATTATAAACCTCACGAGGCAAATCTTCGCACAAATGTAAAGAGTGGCAAACACATTTTTTGTACAATTATTCCAGGTAAAAATGTGCTTTCAATCTACTAACTACAGAATTTTGAGAAACAAACATTGTGTTGCAGCCATCGGCTGAAGAGGTTCTCTTCTTAAGGGTACTTGTACTTGCCATTTTAAGGAAATGTTAAAATTATGTTAAAATTGGCAATTATGTTAACGCACTTTAAAATAGATATATCTGAATCAGATGACCTGTTGCTCTTCCAAAAACGATCTCTTCATCTTCTCCTGAATCTTCTGTTTTTTGAAGATCCATGCAAGTTATGAGTCATGAAACTTAACGTTTTTCTATTGTAAAAGAATAACAATCTTTAGCATAATCGCTGGCCAACATCAAACATTTCACCTTTCGGTGCACGGTGAGCGCAATTCGTAGGTCAAGGCCGGCTCTTCTAAACAAATTGGTCTTATTAATGTATTTTAAATATTAATGTATTGATTGTATTGTATTAACTGGAGAAGAGCGCAAGCGTAGATTTAGCGAAGCTTCATCCACTTATTTTTGTCGACACGTCTGAAATGTTTTGAAAGAATACCCATTTAATACACACACACATAGGTAAATATTAAATAGGTTTAATTATTGAATTAAAATTAATACGTTTTATTTAATGAATTAATATAAGACCTTATATGTTTAACAAATCATATTGTAGACGCCTAATTAATACAAGTTTTGAACATTATTATATTATATGGGGGGGTGTATTCCAATTATTTGTTGGACACATTCACAACTCGTTGGATAATATTAATTACGTTAAAAGCGATGAAAGTATGTTTGATGATAAATCTGATATCTAGAGACGAAATTGGTGTGTTGTAGGTGTTAAATTATTAAAGAGGGGGTGGGTGAAAGTTATTGTTTAATTCTACATGAACAAAATTTATCTTAAAAATATTTTATTAAGATACATGTCAATCTAGGTACTAAAGTTGAACTGCTTCTTTTATTTACGGGGCTCGATAATTATTTTGTTTTTTAGAACACATTCAACTTGTTCATCATCATAGAGCCTGAGAATGCGTGTAAATTCTCTTGTCTTCCCTAGTATTGCGGTGGTCGATCAACTGTTTTCAGGGAGCGGGGGTCTTGATTCTTGTAATAATTAATACTTTTATGATACTTTATCCGTGCTGTTATATAGGTGTTATTTAAAACACTCGACTGACCGCTGGCTAGATTTATTTCAAAGTATACTGGGTAGTAGTTGTATTTTCATTCTGTGAATTGGCTTTAAGAGAAAATCCAAGTAACTGGGCGCTGAGTATTGTTTTATTATCGCCTATTTTATAGTCAAAAATAATAATTAAAAACATAATTCTAGTGTAAACTACTCATTACATTCTTATTAATTTTACTTACTCCGGCTACACCTACTAGCTTACGCCAACATTAATACCGAACGATCAATAAAGCAAGGTTAAGATTACATTTGAACGTGAACATAAGTTATTATAACATGTCTAGAGTTACACAGTGACTGTTAGCAGTACGTTATGATGATAACAAATCAAAATAGCTGGTTAGATAATTGTACAAAGTCAGACCTTTCATGATATATCACAAATTGTTTTCGGCATTCGCGTTCACCATGAATAGCAATATTTACTAATTTTAGCTCGCCCGCTTCCATATTAGAATTAGCTTTATCGTAAATCCTTTATGAGGATTTAAGTTCAATTAAACTATCACCCTTCAAAGCCGAAAAATATGAATTTCTCTAAAACTATTTTCATCTTTATATTTACAACCTAATATTTAATTAACTATAAGGCGATAATTTATTTAATGAAAGAAGATAACTTCATACTTAAATTTACAATTTAATACCTAAACTCAACCATTTCATTGAAAAGATTATTATTCTCAACCAGCCATAAGGATATTGGACCGCCATATTTGGAAGGGACATCATTAAGTCTACTAATTCATATTGAATTAGGCAACCCCAGTTCATTAATTTGAAATGATTAAATCTGTAACATAATTGATAGTGCTCATACGTTTATTTAATTTTTATGGAAATACCCATTATAATTGTAGGATTTGGAAATTGGTTGGTTCCATTAATAGAAGGGCCCCCCAGATATAGCCATCCCTCGAATAAATAGGATTTTAATTGCTTTCGCCTCCTCTGATTCTTCGATTAAATCAGAAGAATTGTAGAAAATAGGGCAGGAACTGAATGAACAGTATATCCACCCCTTTCAACCACTATTGCTCATGTAAGTTTGTAAGATGTAAGTTGGTTTAGCAATTTTCGGTCTTCATTTATCGAGGACTTCCTTAGCTATAGGAGCAATTAATTTTATTTCTACAGCAATGAATATGTGGCCTCAAGGTATATTAATAGATCGGGCTCCCCCCCATTCGTTTGAACTGTATTAATTACAACAATTTTATTTCTCCTTTCTCTCCCTGTTTTGGTAGGAGCAATTATAATACTTTTAAATGATCGAAATATTAATATGTACATCCTTTTTGACCCAATTCTATATCAACATCTATTTTGATTTTTGTATTTAGCCATCCAGAAGTATATATTTTAATTATACTATAATTTCAACTATTTTCTCATATTAGACAAGAAAAACACTTATTATGTTATTGCTCGCTTTCTCTATGTTTTCTCTATAGGAGCTGTGTTTCCTATCATAGCTGGATTAGTTCAATGATTTCCCTATTTACAGGCTTTACCGTAAACAATAAACTTCTTAAAATTCAATTTGTAATTATGTTCATTAGAGTAAATTTAACATTTTTCCTCAACACCTTTGGACCTAAGATGAATGCCTCATCAATATTCTAACTACCCAGACACATTTATTAAATGAAATATTATTTCCTCACTTGGGATCTTTAATTTCCCTATGAAGAAGAATCATATTTATAATTTATATTATGTGGGAAGCATTTTTTGTCCACCGTAATAGATTAACTAGAATAAATATTAGATCTTCAATTGAATGACTTCAAAATAGGCCGCCGGTTGAACATATATACTCTGAACTCCCTATTGCAGAACTAAACTATTGCAGAAAAATACAAAGCTTTTAAAAATTAATAGTGTCAAGAAATGATCAATCAGCTTATCTATCAATCAATTTATTAATCAAAATTTCGCTGATAATTCAACTTTTATTCTTACATCATGTCAACTCGCGGGTTTTCTTTTTTTCCTTTCTTTATTCTGCAAAGCGAGTAATTTACCTACTTTGCAGTAACTTATAGATTCAGCGATTCCCGGATAATACTCTTCACTAATTCGACCCGCGATTTCCGCGAGCTATCGCGCGCGGATGCAACGTCTCATATTCAATATCGAACATCCGCCAAAGCGTCCGGGAATCGACGAACTTTCCACGTTAGGTCAATAACGACAAAAAGCTGATTGGTCATCAGGAAAAAAATATAAATTGGCTGGAGACCGACAAAACAGGGTTCATTTGGTTCATTTCGCTTCTTTGGTTCAGTTGAGTTCAGCCCTTGAGTTTCGCAAATCGCCCCCTTGGTCGGTCTCCGAGACACGTCCCCCGAGCCACGGCCAAGATGAATCTCTTAGGGTAAGTCGCTATGTTTATATACAGTTTTTATTTAGGTCCCTCTTTTTTTATTATTATTAGTCCCTTTTTAACATTAGTTTTTTGTGTTTTTTAAGTTTTGCTACGTTGCCCCATGTTTACCTTTTTTTATTTACTTTCTGATTTCTTTTTTTTTTTTGTTGTTGCTTTGTGTGTCGTTTGCAACTGGTGTCGTGTTGGCCGCTGGTCGCGCCGCTAATGTATTCAGTTATGTGCAATATACCCTTTTTACTTAGGTTTATTTCTTTCACGCTACTCTACCTCTAGCTACCCCTCAGTGTTCGACCTTGCGCTTAACGCGGGGCGTGACAATAGAACAACTTTCATTTTCCTATGACCACACATTATTAATTTTAGTGAATATATATTTTAGTATATTTTATAATATATGTTTTTATTGAAGTATAATATTTTATAATAATTATTAATTATTATGTTAATTGTTGGTCAATTTAGTAACCAATTTATATTTCAATAAATTCCTTCGCCGATATTTATTAGAGGGTCAATCAATTGAAATCGTTTGAACACTTCGTTCAGCCATTACACTAATTTTCATTGCAATCCCATCCCCCCAGCTAATTTATATAATAGATGTTATTCGCCCATGAACTATCCCCAGTCTAGGTGTAAATTGATACTGCACCTGGACAATGAAAGCAAGTCAGACTCCTAATAAATCGTCCTCGACGTTTATGGATGATGTTCTGAAATTTGTGGTGTAAACCATAGATTTAAACCAATAGTAATTGAAAGAATTACTCCTAATTACTTCATTAAATGACTTAGAAAACTAATTTAACATTAGATCGTTGCAAGTTCAAGCAGTGAATTTTAAACTATTATAAAGTAATTCAGAAATTTTTCCGGGTTCGGCTTTATCATACACACTTGTATACGTCTTCTACAATTTAATCCTTTTCTCTTCCTCATGCACTTTCAATGTATGGTAATTGGATTAGGTTAAGGAATATCCCTACATACTTACTTGCAGATTGTAGTGCGAAAACTGATAGTTTCAATGCGGCTTATGTTATTAGGGGATACCACAAAAGCGCTCCTCAACACACACCCTTTCAAACTCACTAAAGACATTTTGTTTCCTTCGCGACCGTTCAACAATTTGGTAAAAATGAATAGCAAGCTGTCATCTGTGTTCGAGCCGCTGGAGCGGTGGGTGAGGTGCCCGTATAACGCCAAACACATTTTAATCAGGAAACACCTCCCCACACATCTATGGAAATGTCCTGATAGGGCCCCCGACGCGCCATATCGGATTCCCGATGATCCAACATCATTGGGGAAATATCCCGTCAAGCTGATACACATCCCATCAGAAGAAAATTGGGATGAATAAGTATAACAAGCACCCGCAGGCCCCCTAGATCCGCTCCAGACTTGCAGTTCAACCTAAGACGCGTGGAATCATCATTATTTAAAGATATGTATACCTTTAGGAGTGAGTTACTTTGATTATAAAATTATATATTATAAACTTTAGTTTCGATCTATATTTAGAAATCTATTAGATATCTATACCCAAATTCTAAGCAGAAAGTTATATTCATTGCCGCTGAGGTTGAAAAAGTATTTTAAATAATTAAATCCGGTACTGTGAGAATTTTTCTCCCACTGCTTCATTTTAGTGGTTTTAAGAGATAAGCCAGAAGACCGCTTTGTGTCGGGCAAATTTTTTTTTAAAATTACATGGGGTTTGAGTTAGATTATTGAATAATCCTCAATTGCTGCATAGCCCAAAATACATGCCGCTGTGTTCCTACATGTCGCGCTTTTACAACTTTTTGGAGTTGTGTATTTTAAAATACGAAAAACGGTGAACATTTTAGTCGATCATGTGACACCATTTTAGCGATATGCTCCATGCGCCATTCTACCGTTATAAGGTTACTTTAATTAATTTTTACATATATTGCAACGAATTGTAATGTTTAAATTTATTCAAAATTATTTCAAATAGTGTCATATAATCTGTCTTCACAAATATAATCTTCTGTGCTACAAATGTAGACCTCCCTGAGTCTGCGCTCCTGCTTCATAATGAAACCAATTTTTATAATTTTTAATGTTTAAATACAACCTATTTTAGAATGTTTAGATGTAGTCAGCTTTGTATCTTTTAGAATTTAACCCCATTTTATAATGTTTAAATGCAATCAATTTTCTATCTTTTAAATGTAGCCAAATTTTAAATTACTTAAATTTATGTATAGAATTGAAGTTATTATTATACTTTAGTCTTGTTACCTACGCCTCCAGCCCCCATCAAATATGTTACTAAAATGTTATTAGTATTTGGTGTATTTTTACACCCTGTCCGCACACACGTACACCCAACACACGCCCACAGAGTAGTTTTATTATAAGAGTAACACCATGGTGTATATTTCTCATATGTAAAAACAATTTCCTGTTTAAATTAAAAGAAAACGCTAAGTCTTCATCACCAATTTTATTTTAAATGAGCGACCGGTTTCGGTTATCTAGCAGTCATCTTCGGGGCTCGTGCTAGATAAATGAGGAACATTAGAAATAATGGGTAAGTATCTTACATACTGCAATACTCACATAAAAATCGTTTTAGGGCATCAGCTGAACAATATGTGGGGGTGTCACAGGTAAAACAGACATAAACAGTTAAAAATTAAAATTTCTTCACACATCGAACAGGTACATTCATAGGAAACATGAAAAAATTAGCCATTTATTACCGTAAATCAGTTACCCCCACTTAGTATTTTTAGAAAGTTGGTATATTATTATCAATTTCATGGTATGTCCACATTTTACTTCTGTCAGTACAAAACTTATACACCCTGTATCAATTACTATAATACATATCGCACGGCCTCTGGTTCATTCCTAGCTTCAACAGTCAAAGTTCTAAATCTAGTATTTTGCGTAATACATATTTGCGCCGCCCTGTAACTACAAACAAGACACGCACCCTGTATAACTAGGCCGAATATATGTCGCATCTCCCGCGACAACGCCAACACACTAATTTAGATAAGTATCCAGTTACAGATTGCACCCTTTTATATTTATTGATCCGAGACTATTGATTGGGTATGTAAACCCTCTCCCCCACCCCTCCTCATCGCGGCCGGTGAAAAAGTAACTTAATACCTGTATACGAACATACCCTATCTCTCACATGCTCACCCTCTCACACACGCGGCGCACCCCCCTCCCCACCCCTCACCCCGGCCCAGCGGTAAAGTTGAGCTGATACCCTCTCTCTCACTCTCTCACCCTCTCTCTCACACACGGCGTAACCCCCTCCCCCTCCCCAGCCCCTTACCCAAGCCACCTGTGGACGACACCCTCTCTCTCGCTCTCTATCTTTCTCTCTCACACACGGCGCGCGCTCCGGCTGACCTACATAGTCAATGACGTCATACTTGTGGCACAACTCATTACGTACCATTTTGGGCGCGAAAATTGTTCCCCATTTAAAATAATATGGGAGGTTGGGTTAGAATTGGAGGGTACAAAAGGGGCAGTTTTGGACCTTGGCCTGTTGAGTTAGAAATTCCGCCGCAGTCGATTTCAGACCGAAAAACGGGCACAAAATTGTACCCCCAATTAAAATTATATGGGGAATTGGGTCAGAAATGCAGAGATAGGCAACAAACCACGCATTTTGGGTACCAAAATGTGTTGTTTTCTGACCTTGACGAAAAAAGCCGTTTTTTTGGAGTAGAACCCGCATAGGTACACTACTGACATGTAATTGGGGAACTATTTTATGTAAAGTAACATCAGTGGGTGGATGTCAATGGGAACCAGATTCTTCTTTAACCCCTGTTGCTCTCATGCGATTATGGATGGGACAGTACCACCAACTGACTTAAGTCACATTCCCTGTCACTGAATTTGACTTGTCATATGGTCTGTGGGTATAAAACACTGACATCAACCTTATGTTCTATCGAAATATTAGCATACAACCACTAATGTTATTTATCATCTATTTTTAATTTTTAAGAGAAATAAAATTATTTCCCCAACCTCATCTCTCACATTTAGTCAGGGAAACAGTTATATTTATCAGGGTGTTAAGGGCAACACAAAACGAACAACCAATATTAACCCTCTTTGGGTGAAAAATATATGAGAGAAAATCATTTCAGAAAAAGTGGGTGATAAGTTACTTCTACTACTATATGGTTTATATAAACGGATACACCGAAACACATCACGGACCGTACAAAAAATATCACACTAGAGGGTGAAATACACAACAGGAAGACACGGGACCGAATGAACTACACAAAACAAAGATTGAACATCAAACATTTAAATTTAGAGATGGTAGCCACATATAGGACTCTCAACAATTTGAACAAAGGTCTAAATAAAATCTCTTAGGAGATTAATAACATATTACCTTCACATTTGTGGAATAATTTCCAAAGGAAACAGAAAGTACACTATAATAAAAAATTCCAAGAGATAAAAAACACTAACTTAATGAAGATCGAACGTTTAAAAAAAGATCAATTAATAAAATTAGAAGTTAAAGGTAATTGGTTTAAGAACCTTACTAATTTTGAGATTCCTATAGAGGTTAACAATATACTATCCCTGGGGCCGAAGTTAGGATTACCTGCTTTAAAATATGACATTCCTTTTAAACGATTATTAGCAGATATTGAATATTCAATCGCACACATTACTAATGAGGAAGACAAGAATATCTTATCGTTACGAATAATTAATGTAATAACTAATTATCTCAACCATGAGAACATACAGTATAATCAATTTAACAACTGGTACAAAACAACTAAAACTTTCTTGAAAGCCGACCCGGATATTATTGTGGCGAAATCGGACAAAGGTAACGCTACGGTACTGATGAATAGACAGTGTTACATAGAACATAGTGAAGCTATTTTGGATGACATAACATATTACAAACGTATCCCATGGGACCCGCCTTCAACTATTGAACAAAAATCAAATGCATTAATACTTGAAATGAAACAAGTTGAACAAATAACTCCCGAATTAGCTAAAACACTAACAATATACAATTCTGTCTGTCCTAAGTTTTATGGGTTACCAAAAATTCAAAAGCCAACACTGTCTCTGAGACCGATAATATCACCAATACATGCACCTAATAGTGGGATAGCAAAACTGATAACAGGCATCTTGAATGGAGCTTATAACAGCAACAATCCTTATTTTCTGACAGATTCGTTTCAATTTTCCAACGAATTCAATAAATACCGATTGCCAGATGGTTTTAAAGTGACTAGTCTAGCTGTTGTTAGTTTGTTTAGTAATATTCCATTTCATTTGGTCATTAAGAGTATCAACAAACGTTAGCCTTCAATTAGTAATTGTTGTGACATGAGTAAAGGGAAATTTATTAGCTTAATTGAGTTCGTTTTTAGTACGACTTGCTTTTAATTCAATGGTACATACTACAAACAAATCCTAGGAACTCCCATGGGATTAAAGGTGTCACCTATTTTAGCTCAATTAGTCATGGATGAACTGGGCGTTAGATGACTGTCTAAACAATATTAAGTTTCATATTCCCTTTATCAAGGAATACGTGGATAATATAATTTGCGCAATCCCTTGTGACAAATCACAGGAGATTTTAAGAATAGTTAACGAATATAACAAGACCTTATAGTTCACAATAGAGGAAGAAGTGAATGGTTGTATCCCCTTCCTTGATACGCTAATAACAAGGAACAATAGTGTTCTCCAGCTGGACTGGTACAACAAACCCTCAAGTTCGGGGAGATACTTGAACTACTACTCTTACCACCCCGAAAAAATGAAAATCAACTTGATACTAGCAATGAAAATTAGGGTTAACAAGATATGGCATGAACGGTTCCGGACTGAGAGTCTCAAGAGATTGCACAAATTATTAAGAGAGAATAGTTATTTAAAAAGTTTCTTGACCGCATTATATTTGCGACACCGGATGTAAGAGTTGTTACGAGACATTCATTCAACAATCCCATCTGCATAGAACAAAATAATATTGAACTACAACCTACAATCATTAGATATAGGTCCCTCCCGTTCATCAAAGAGTTAACACCCAAACTCACGGGAATTCTTAGACAAGATGAATCCATTCGGATAGCCAATAGAACCCTAAAGAAAGTAGGTAATCTCTACTCTCCCGTCAAGGATGTTACTAAAAAATGGGATCAACCTAATGTCATATATAAAATAGAATGTAATGATTGCCATGCCAAGTATGTAGGTCAAACTGCTAGGAACCTTAAGAAAAGGATCTACTCACACAAAAGTGATATGAAACGAAAAAAAGACTCGTGTGCACTTGCCCAACATGCTTGGAAAAACAATCATAACATAGATTTTGAGAACACAACCATTTTGGTACATGAGAGTTATGGGTTCAAAAGAAGTTTTCTTGAGATGACGTATATACAAGAAGAGCGAAGCTCTTAAATGTTAGGACAGAAATACAGAATCTAAACTCAGTATACCCCCACATTCTTGAAGTTTCTCGTACAGTTGACCACGTACTCCGTGTTGTTCAGTTGGTAAAACCGTTGGTAAATCCGTATACAATTACTATGTCGCAGATTCTTTTCAATTTTCAGAATTCGTAAATGATTTTCAACTTCCCTCAGATTATGTCATATTAGCTTAGATGTTGTTTCTTTATTTTCGAATGTTCCTCTTGAATTAATAATTAACAGTATTAACAAACATTGGGAGCAAATACAGAACCATTGTAATATTAAAAAAAAATCATTTATTAATCTAGTAGAATTTATCTTTGATAAGACATATTTCTCATTTGACAATAAATTTTACAAACAAATACTAGGAGCTCCGATTAAAGCGTCCCCCATTTTTGTACAATATGTCATGGATGATCTACTTGAGAGTTGTATATAAAAGTTGCCTTTTGATTTACCTTTTCTAAAAAAATATGTTGACAAAATTTGCACAGTTCCGGCAGGATCTGAGGATCTTATACTCAACATTTTTAACAGTTATAATCAACATATTCAATTTACGATTGAGAAAGAGACAGCACGTAGCGTCCCTTTCCTAGACACAAAAGTCACTAGAACGTTACAAAAAAAAATCATTGTTGATTGGTATAGGAAACCGAGTAGTTCTGGAAGATTCCTCAATTATTTTTCCTACCATTCCGAGAAAATAAAAATAAATTATTGTTAGGTATGAGGGAACGTATAAGAAAGATCTGCCATGCCACCCTACTTCAAGTGAATTTAAGGAAATTAAGACAACTTTTCGTAGACAACTCTTATCCTGTAAACCTAATCAATAAACTTCTTTTCAACACACCTAACACATGGATAAGAAATCAGTATCACAATGAGAATATCAATAACACTCAGTTAATAGAAAAGAAATATCGTTCACTTCCATACATAAGAGAACTCACACCGAAACTGATTAATATACTAAGACGGGAGGAGGGTTTGATAATTGCAAATAAGTGTTCACTAATTTTCACAAAAGTAAAAGATAAAACTTCGGTCTTAGATAAAACAAACAATGTTTACAGTATTCAGTGCAGGGAATGTAATTAATTTATGTTGGGCAAACCAAGAGAAACTTAAAATATAGAATCACGAATCATAAAAGTGGCATGAGATTTAATAAACAAAGTTGTGCCTTGTCTAACCATGCAATAACAACAGGTCATGATATTGATTTTCCCAACGTAAAAATTTTGGACACAGAAATGAAAAAACCTCTGTAAGAAAACCTTTTTGGAAATGGTACACATTAATAATACAGATAGATGTATGAATAAGAAATCAGACATTGATTATTTAAGTATTATATATTCTTACTTGTTAAACACCGAGAAGAACATGGGTAACAATCCCAGAAGGAACACCGTAAGTAATTTTCCGGAAGATCCTGGAGGAAACACAAGTGTTAACAGCACAGTTTAATGAAGGTCTAACTTATTATAATCCTTCAAGATTTTCCCGGGTAATTTTCATACGGAAACAACACGGTGCACGGGAGTTGGGCCAAGGGGTCAGCCGTCCGTTAATCCTACCCTAGAGTTGGGCCACAGGTACGCATCGAAGGGATTAAAGGATTAAAAGGGTAAAGGGATCGTTATTCGCAATATTCCTTCAAAAATTAGGGAATTTGGGAAAAATTTAGAAGAAACCGTATGCAATCTTTATGTTTGAGTTCAGATTACAGCAATGAGACTGATATAGGTAAAAAATTAAAACAATTTTTTGGTTTACAATTTTTAAATCCCAACGAAGTAGGTGATGCATTTACGTTCGACCTAATGGCTGATTTACCTTCCATTATTAAGCTTAATCAATTTTGTGACTATTTAGTTGATAACTATATCACTGAAGCAGATGGAATATGTTCTCGAAATTAATTCAAAGTGATGGTGTATATGTTACGTTTAACACGAACATCGAAAATGAAATTGATAGGTGTCTCGGTAGTTCAATTGGTAGAACACCTGACGCGATATTGGGAGATCCGGGTTCGTATCCCGGCTGAGCCACAAATTTCATTTTCAGATTCTCTTACATTTGTTTCATATATCACTGAAGATTTCTTATTTCCACCTCATCTTTGGGCATGCTCGACATCCTCAGTTTGTCGAACTACTAATGCATGTGAATCGTTCCATGCAAAATTTAATGAAAATTTTTATGCAACTCATCCAAATATTTTCCTTTTTGTGGAACAATTATTAAACTTCCAGAGCGAAATTTATATCAAAATTAATTCAGCTAACAGATTTAGTAAAGTGTTAAGGCGTGATGTTGTTACAAAACTAAATTATATAGATGATAAAATAAAGAATTATAGGCAAAATGAAATAGATAGATATACATTCATAAAATGTGTAGCTTTTAAGTATGCTCCGGCAAAAACTGTTAAATAAACATTAGTACCTATTATATCTTATATTTTATAACTTATATCTTACTATTATGTGTAACAATATGTATAAAAGGATACATGTATGTAATATAGTTGTATTTTTTATAATTGTGTTTTCATAATTGCGCAAAGATCAGCTATTGATCAAATGTTAGAACCACCTGGTGCGCATAGGTGGCCCAACTACGGGGTAGGATTAAGATAACCCTGGAGATCCTCGGACAGTAAGCAGGTAAAATGGCCCAACTCCTGTACGCCCAAACAACACACGAATCAGGTGACAATACTTTGTTCTGTCATTGATTGATTTCCGTCCACACTCTGTTGTTCCATGGCGGATAACCTAATTTAATTATCTGTCCTTTGTCTTTTCCAACCCATCTTTCGGTGAAGCAACACGTGGTTTCCTTAAATCCCTAGAAATGTAGTCACTAGTAAAATTTGTTAGAAATAAGGAAATTTTCCTAATGCTGTGGAAGTTTGTGGTTTCATTATTTATCTCACTTACAGTAAGTTAACTTAATCTAAGAATAGCAATATACTTACCTTTTGTACTTTTGTAATCGACTCATGAAGGAATAAAACTATTCCGAAAGCTCTCGAAGTATATATATATATATATATATATATATATATATATATATATATATATATATAGTTACGATTGATAGGTGACTACTATATAGACTCGACGTTCTTAGAAGACCAAGGTCTCTGCTTGTGGGGATGTAGTCAATGTAGAAGGAACCAGAAATTAGGTGGCCAGTTTTTATTTTACTCTATTATATTTGTCTAGCTTTCGGGAGTCCTCGCTCCCTTCCTCAGGACAATACTACAAACAATTACATCAGATTCATAGTATGAACAAGGTAAGTAACTTACTAGTTGAGTATTAATACACTTCTTAAAGGTGAGCAACTTAGACAAGGAAATATTATCACAATAAACAAACACAATGAACCACGTTACGTAGGTATTATATTTTAGGTTATGAAGCCACTAGGAACCATTACGTGGAACTAACACATTAAATGCGGAATAACAACCAAAAATAATTACAAACCGGCAAGTTGGTTCGTAGAATACGAAAAGACAGTTGTGTATGCAACCACCATATCTCTGTGGTGTGCATCCATACCACCATACCAATTTTTTTTGGTAATGAATAGAAATTAATTTAGAAGTTTAGAAATTAATTTTTTTCCTCCAGCCGTCTTAGAAGTTGTCATTTCTAATACCGATTTCGGGAGATGAAGTTGCCGTTTTTCAAACTCCTCGCATTCCTTGTTACTTAAATAACAATATATTTTATCACCGTTTAGCTAATTGTCACATAAGTTTAAACTTAACATCGAAATGTATTTAATTTTTAATCGATTTATAGTTGGTATTCGTAGTTTTTCATACACTCACAAGTAAAGACTTTATCTATTTATTTTATTATTGTTACTGTTATGATATTATTTTAACCTTCAATATTCTTAAAAATCTGGTTCGTTGCCCTGATCGAAGGTCTTGAAGTAATTTCTTTAGGTCTTTGAAGTAGGTCTTTTATCAAACACTAATCAATTTTGAGGAGTTATCTCGGAAGCTAATGAACAAAATAACAACTTATTATATATAAAAAACTGCGTCTTTCCGAATACTTTCCGGCTATGCTTTCAGAATTTCATTTAACAAAAAATTCGCCGAGATAATCTATTTGTTTATAAGCAAAAAAAAACGAAAAGTTGGGAACACCAACTTTGAACAATGACTGTGACCCTTCTTTTAAATCTTTTTTAATTCTGAAAAGAGCACATGAAAGCTTGTTCCCACTTATATATGCTTAGCCAGTTTTGTTAAAATCGAATGGTGGAAAAACATTTTCAACTATTTTGAAAATTTTCAATATTTTTCGATTTTTCTGGATTGCAAAATTATTGTGCAAAATCTAATAAGCTGATCGAAACGAAATTTACTGGATTCTTTTATTATAACTTCAAGTATTACTACCAGTGATATGGAAGTCCTAACTACATTTTAAAGTGCCTCAAATAATAAGTTAAAAAACCACTTGTTTGGGCGATTTTTGTTTTGTTTTTTGAATCTCTAACCTATGTCGTTTTACGTAGAAAGCGATTCTGCAACTTTTTTGTCTCTTCAACTTTCTTCTAAATTCAATACTTAAAAAGTTAGAAGCAAAACAAGTCGGGAAAAAACGCGTTTTATAATTTTTTTTAAATTATTGCATTTTAAACAATGTTCCCTCTGCGCTTTGGAGAAGAAGGCGATCCTGATTCTAGAAATTATTCCCGAGATATTCATGTAAAAACATTGCGGTTACCTCTTGCGTCAATCTAAAGCAAATTTCTGACAGATGGGTCTTGGACTATACTTATTGTATGCATTATTGCTGTCATGATGATTTTGATAATCTATGTCCTTATTTACTTCACTTCTCACTTATTTCCCACCTTTGTTACCTAGCATCTAAAGGGCTTCATTGCCCGTTGATCTAAATAATAAATAAATTATTTTCTTAATTTTGTTTCCTTTTTGACCCTTATTATTGATACGCCTATGGATAGGTACTTTCTACGCTGTCAAAATTCGTCAACGCCGGCCATATTTCTTCCCCCTTTACACCGCGCCTATCGGCTATGTTGGCATGTAAACAAAGATCAGTTTCTAATGGGAACACCGGGTCTAGTTATATTAATGGTCTGTGCTCGGGGGTTCTCGGGGATGCCGAATTCATTTCTGGCGTTGGAATTACCCGTGGGCGCTCAGGGGCCGCTCTATGGGGACACCCGCGGGGCCATTCTGGGAGGGAAATCGCATAGTCCATGAGAAACGCTCCAAAGTTCTCCAAACCCCCTCCCCGGGGGCGCTCGGGAGCCCCTCTGTGGGGTTGTCTGGGGCTGATTGGGGGAAATTGCATAGTCCATGGGAAGCGCTCGAAACTCCATACTCGGGGGTTTTCGGGGATGCTGAATTCATTTCTGGCATTGGAATTATCAGGGGCGGCACTGCGGGGGTATCCGCAGGGTCATTCTCGGGGGGGGGGGTTAAATCGCATAGTCCATTGGAAGTGCTCCAAACTCGTTACTCGGGGGTTTTTGGGGATGCCGATTTCAATTCTGGCATTCAAGTTACCAGGGGGCGCTCGGGGGTCCTTCTTTGTCGTAGACTGGGGGTAATTGGGGGGGGATGGCAGCATCCATAGAAATCTCCCCAAAATCGATAATCGGGGGTTTTCGGGGATGCCGATTTCACTTTCGGGATTAGATTTTCCCGAGAGTGCTTGGGTTGGCTGTGTGGGAAATGGTAAAGGAGAAAGTAAAAAGTCACAAATTATCAACATAATACTTTATTCAAAAAACAAATAGGAGTTTTTATTAATGTTGAATTATTCATTATAAATTTAAATTTTCAATTCAATAAATGAACAAATTCATCGCCTCTCGAGTCAGTTTATTCAAAATGAAATAAAATTAGGACGTCTCGATGACTACTCTTTTATACAAAAATACTTTTTACAAAAATATACCAAATTTTAAATTCTAATTGCATAGAAGCGTTGATTGACGAGTGTGACTTCAATCAACGATAGAAGTTACAACAAAATTTCAAAAATTAATACAAAAAACACATTCCATACCTCCAGTTTCTTAAAAAACGTCAAGAAAACATCAAAAGTATATTGGTTAAATTTTCAACTTAAATACTAAACATCTTGTTCAAACTCTTCTTCTTCTTCCCCCCTACTTCATCTTCTTCCTCGTCACTATTCTCGGCCCCGTTGGAAGTGCCTTTTTGGTTTGAGCAATTGCCATCGCAATGTTTACATGCAAGTAAGCACTCCAACCCACTTCGGCGGCACCCGCACCTCGTGCCACAGTCGGTTTCACAAGAACAAGAAATTTTGCTTAAAATATTCTCGGGACCGGCTTCCTGGGTCATGGTGACAGGACTCAGCTCTCCATCTACCAATTCCCACCCCCATTCCAACGGATGTAAGATCTCGTTTTGACCTGGTGAACCATACCAAGCCTGTACCTGGAAATAGACACGCTTGATATGCTCAGTTACCGCATTGGCAGTCAGGATTATGCGTGCAAGATCGACTTTTTTAGAATTTGTGGCTTCAGCATACATTTTTGCTCGATAGCTTTGGACGAGGTCAATCGCGGATTTATCGCTTGTGCGGACATCTTTGGGTGCCCCGTAAAGGGCCAAAGCTAGACGAAGCCCATGATCTATAAAATCATCCATGGATACATGTGTTTGCTTAAATATTTCTGCAAACCCATGTAAATCATCGGATTTCTCAAACAAATCGCAGCATTTTACTTTCCCTCGATAGAAAAATGCTGAGGTTGTGTCGCATCTGGTGAAAGCATGTAAAAATAATATATGAAACCTGATGCACGCGCTTCTGGATGCTAAGCTCTTGGAAGAATACACAACATCAGCTACTGTACCGGAAGGCGGCTTCAGCAAGAAAACCTCTAGATTCGGTGGAGTCCGAGCAGCAAGCATTGTTGAGACGTCAGTGTCTTCCGAAACAATAACCACTTTATTGTTGTGGCCCCCAGAAGCAGTCTCAATGGCTTTGAGCACAATATCAACATCCGCATCAGCTACACTCTGCTGAGACATTATATTAGCCCGTTCCAATTCCTCCTGGAGAAATTTAATGAGCTGGGACTTATTTTTGCTGTTCCCTAGAAACTTGTCCTAAGTTACACTTGCGGGCAAGGTCATGGCCCTCCAAGAATCTGGAGCCATGCGTACGGTGGCGGAATTTTTATGCATACATCGCCGGTTTCTTTCTGTCGACTTAGGTGGTTATTTGGTCATATCCATCGAATACAACAAAAACTCTATTTCCAAATGCTCTTTTTATGCATCTAACATACCCGTCGCATATCTGTAACGTATTCTGGCCCTTTTCCATCTAACTTTATGTAGAAGCATGCCTCCATCAATGACATATTGTGTGTCTTCACTTCTTACACTTACAGATGTTTCTTAAAAAGTTGGTACAATTTTCTATGGACCCTGCCACCCAACCCCCCCCCCCCCAATTACCCCCAGTCTACCACACAGAGGGACCCCCGAGCGCGCCTTGGTAACTCGAATGCCAGAATTGAAATCGGCATCCCCGAAAACCCCCGAGTAACGACTTTAGAGCGCTTCCCATGCACTAAGCAATTTCCCCCCAGAATGACCCCGCGGGTGCCCCCGCAGAGCCGCCCCCGAGTTCGGCAGCCCCAAAAACCCCCGAGTAACAGCGATTTATCCGAGTTTCCAGTCGTTCCTATAATGGTGTAAGAAATGATATATTTGGAAAATGCAATTTCCGGTCCAGAAGACCATTTTCAAAAAATGGCTAAACCAGACCTTGTAAACTTTTTTCCTTGCACCTTCCTGAATACAATGCAGAAAACCGCATCTCGATACGAACTGTTGCTAGGTTTTTCGCTATTTTTCCTAACTTCCCTGGACTATAAACAATATTAATATTTTTGTAATACAATTGTAACGCACTTTGGTCGGTAAGGTAGGGCAGAGTCGCTGGCGGCACAACGACTCTGGCGGAAAGTTACGTCACTTATTTGGATTGGCGCAAGTTGCGGAGTTCGGGAATTCGGGAAACGGTTTAAAGTCGGTTTACCTCGGACGCCAGATTTTTAAGGGTTAACTCCCTATAGCCACCAGGAGAATGCCAGGGGGTCCGTGAAAATAAAACACACAGTACGGGGAAAAATACGGTTGATCTATATTACATCTATTAAGTTATTTACAGAAAAAGGATTTAAAGTAAGCATGAATAGGGATATCGGAGCATTAGAAATAAGCGGAAGGTCGTAATTACACTATATCCAGTAGTTAGGGCCGTTTCGGCAGCGGAGACAACGATTTGCCGGTTACTAGACGTTCGGAAGTTTTGGCAACTGTGCGAAATCCGGAAAGTCGGATTTCGGAGAGAAACCGGCAACGTTGCGCTCCACGGTCGGACGGGAATGTGCGGAGAACAGGTGGTACGATAAAAACGGTTTATTTATTGTTGGGAATTACGGAAAATACAAAATCGAATAAATGAAATAAAATATGAATAATTACTTTACAAACGGAAAGGAAATAGCGAAGCTAGCTAATTAAAATAGGCGAAAATAAATGTGCAGAGTCGGTTTTAAACAAGCGGAGGGAAAACGGTATTAGTAAGAGAGCGAAGCGAGCAAGAGAATTTTGAGCGGGTCTTTTAAGCGGGTGCTGAATTAGTGAAAACGGGAAATCTAACGCGCGGAGATTCCCGAATGGGAATCTAGACAAGGAGGAGGCCTACCAGCGAATCAAACAGAAATTGCGTACTTACAATTGGTGGAGATACGGGAAATATGTCGGTCGGGCACTTGCGGAAATTCACGATCTCGGGAAAAACGGTTGAAGATCAACACGACACGGTACTTCTGCAGCAAAACGTTCGGTCGTCGCGGCACGGAGAAGAGAAAATAAACGGTAACGGTTCAACGGATAAAGGACCATTCATATATACCGGCACGTAGCGTGTCCAGCAGGTAACGTCGCAGACACTGCACAGACATTAGTTTTCATACTACACCGACAACTCAGAGACGCCGACAGACAAACTGAAAGTACCTCGCAGTGAATCGATTGTGTAAGCAGTTATCTCTTTAACAATGTTTAAAAACTTTTCGATAGAAGAATTAGCTGTGGTAGCGATTCTACTGGAAGAAGAAGACCAACGAAAAAAATCAGATTGTGTGAAAATGGAGCAAACAAGAAAAAGACGATTTTCTGTCCATCCCATGAATTTAAAAAGAAAAAAAGAAGGAGAATTTTTCACGCTGTACAAAGAGCTCGTGGATGATGAAGAGAGATTTTTAAAATACTTTAGAATGACCCATTATGAGTTTCAAACTATTTTAAGTAAAATCTCACTTGTAATAAGTAAACAGAATTCCAAGTTTAAGGAGGCTATATCAGCTAAAGAAAAATTAGCCGTTTGTTTAAGGTAAGACTTTTATTTTGCTCATAATTTTTTACACTATATATATATATATATAAAACATAACTGAAAATTGTTCTTTTGTTTTTTATATTAAAACATTGGTTTATGTATAATTAGTTCTAGATAAGAAAAACAACATTATTTTTGAAGGTATGTGGTAAAGTATCAGAGTATCAGATATTGTAAGGTATTACATTTTGTAAAGTATTAGTTCTTGCAGTGTATAGTCAGGTGCACTGGTTTCAGTTTCCTGAATATTATTGTATTCGTGTGGCCTCGACATATTGTTCCCTTGCGTAAATTTAGATATTGACGTGGGTTGAGGAGGTATGGTATAAAATTCATTTGGAGATGATTGTGGTGTCGTTACACAGGATGCGGGTGACCTTGCATAATCAGTGTTGCTAGTGGAAGGTCTGTCATCTCTACCAAGAATTTCTAGCTCCATTTTAGATATCACTGCAAAAACTTTAGCTTTGGCTATGGCTCTATCTCGAAGAGGGAATGACTGCACTGTCGTAGCAATACTATCAAAAAATTGTTGTACATCATCACTCTTTGTTTTATTTTCTAAAATATATTTCATTAAGGAGGTTGAAGGCGTTTCAGAAGTATATTGCGGAGTCTTTTGCTGTCTAATCTTAGCTCGTTTGATTTGTGGCGTGTAGTTTTGAGACATTTCAGAAGTTGAACGTTTGTTTTTAGAAGTACCAGGTTGGGATACAGTTGCTTCACAAATATTTGTTTGCTCTGAAAGTGTCGTTGGTGCTGTGTTAGTATCAGAAGATGCCAAATTATCTTCATTATCATCATCAGAGTCATTTACTTCGGTATCACTCCTTTGGTCTTCACGATTAGTTGGAATACTGCAAAGAGTAGGCCGCTCTTTGAAATACGGAAAAAGAAAAGACATTTCATCCTGGTACTTCCATTTTCTTGTTGCGCCACCAGCTTGTCCACTTTTTGTTTCATTTTGCTTTTTAATGGCACGTCGGAAGGCATCACGTAATAAGGACCATGTTTTCTTGCAATCTTTTTCTGAAACAAAAAAAACTAATAAATATTTGAGAGCAAATAATCATAAAACATACAGCATGATATTGAATAGTTCAAAAGAAAAAACACGGCTCGATTTTTTCTAAATTTTTAAGTTTTTTTTTTGTATTTTTTATACCTTACTTTTGACGACACCAGATTAAGTTGGCCTTTTTCAGGTTGATTTTTTTTCGATATTATAATATGTTTTTTTAATGTCATAAATAAATAAAAATATTTGTTTCAGATTTCTTGCAACCGGAGATTCCTACTTAAGTATAGCGTACAGCTATCGTCTAGGCGTCAGCACTGTGCACAATATAGTTATAGATGTATGTACAGCTATCATACAGAAAATGACCGAGGAATACATGCCAACACCTACCAAAGAAAAATGGTTAATGATATCTGAGCAGTTCTGGAATGTATGGAACTTTCCCAACTGCATTGGAGCTATAGACGGCAAACACGTCGTTATTACAGCACCAGCTAACAGTGGCTCACTATATTTTAATTACAAAAAAACTTTTTCTGTGGTGCTTTTGGCAATAGTTGATGCCGAGTATAAGTTTATATGTGTCGATGTCGGATCTTTTGGGAAAAATAGTGATGGTGGAATATTCAGTAATTCAACAATTGGAAAGGCTCTAGCTGCAAATACCCTCAATGTTCCAGATGAAAAATGCTTGCCAGGCACTGAAACACTGTTGCCTCACGTTATCATAGGCGATGAAGCTTTCCCTCTAAAAACATATCTAATGCGACCATATCCTCAGCCGCAAATACATGTCCAACACAAAAGAGTATTTAATGATAGACTGTCACGTGCAAGAAAAGTAGTTGAGAATGCCTTTGGACAATTAGCTCAGAAATTTCGAATATACAACAGACGAATTCAACTTAAACCTGAAAATGTAGATAAAGTAATTTTGACTACATGTATTCTGCACAACTTCATAAAGAATAACCGTTTTTACGTAAGCGATTCAGATTCAAGTGATAAAACAGCCGTTACAAATTTGAGAAACATACCAAGACAAGGAGGAAACAGTCAGACTGCCGCCTTTGATGTTAGAGACAAACTAGCTTCGTTCTTAAATTCACTAGAAGGGACAATGTAAGATAAAAAGATATAAATATTTTGTTATAATAAAGTAGTCGATGTAAACGGAAAAAGATTTTTTTTAATGTTTTTTTTTAATTTGTTTTTTTAAACACTTAATAGAAAAAAAATTGACGAAAACATAGAAATTTTTGAAAAACTTTATAATACCTAAATAATATAAAGCTATTTAAATATAGATACATCCAGCTGACCCGGCAAACATCGTTCTGCGATATAAATGAAAAAAAAAATAAACATCCATGTTTTTAAAACGTCGATGTTATTTTGGAATGTTTTTTAAATATCGAGATGCTCAATAATTCGTCTCAATTTTGTCTGAATGGCGACCCTTTTTAAAGTGTTTGATGTTATTTGAAAAAAAAGTGTAGTTTATTTTTAACTTGTTTTTGAAAACGTTTTTTTTTAATTTGAAAAAAGTTCTCTTTCGACTCTCGTGCAGTAAAGTGCACTTTTTCGCACCCATTTGCGTGCGGAAAAGAACCACTTTCCGCACTTGTTAGGTAAATAACTAAATAACTGTTTTACATCACTATAATAAACACACTGTACTTACCAGGTACTTGTAGTTTTCTTGATATGTCCTTCCACGCATCATCTTTCCTATGGGTGTCACTGTATCGGCGATCACTCAAGTCATACAGGAAGGAATATCCCCTAACCAATTCAATTAATTTTTCGTGATCCATTTTCGAAAAGAATCTAAAAACTAACGCCACCGACACTCAACGGCGAAAGAGGATATTCATACTACCAGACAGACACGCACAGACACATGCCAGCACCGTTGCGATTTCTTCCCGACAATACCTGCCGTTGCTGGCGCGTGTCTGTACTGACACGTCCCGCTTAATGTCTGTAGATATAAATACACATATAATAATGCATGTAATAATTTTTTGTGTGTCTTTGCTGGTACATGCTGGACACGCTACGTGCCGGCATATATGAATGGGGCTTAACTCGCGTGAACGAAATTTACACTTTTTAGTGGATGTCTCTCGGAGGATCTCGCAAGAGCGGAAAGCACTAAACTTTGATGCCTTTTCGATGTTTTCGTTTATATTTAGAGCTTCTGGATAAACAGGGAGATGTGATTTGCTGCTCGCATTTAAAGAGACAACTGGTGGTCTTTTGTTTAAACTTGGCCTTCGAAATTTGCAGGGGTCACGGCGGAGAGAAAATGGTTGTTAATTTGAATTTACGGGTTTCTGCAAACGGTAACAGAGGGAGACAAGGGTTCTAGCTACGGAAAAATATGCTTCATTACATCCCCCCTTTCTTCCTAAAGAAAAAGAATAATTGTAATGTTTGTACGGATATTATTGTTTTTCTTGTCGGTCGGCATGGTTTAGGGAAGAGTTTTGACTGCTGCACACGATCCAAAAAAAAAACGAAAAATTATACCTATAACTTACCCAAACAATTTCCCTATATCCCAAAATTACCTAGTCCCCCCCCTCCCAAAAAAAAATATGTATATTAATATATCCCAGTACCTTATCCCTTAATACTACCCCAAACAATTTCCCTGTATCCCCAAATTAATATGGTACGCATCGACACAGACGGGAGAGCTGGCCTATCTTCCCGCATCGAGAGCAGAAGAGGACAGCGGGGCGACGGCAAGTGTCCCTCCGGTGTCCCTCCTGTCCACACCTCCAGCACGTCCCTGCGGTGATGGAGATCCTCGCCGTGGCGGCCGGCAGCGGTGAGATCGGGTCCCTCTCGACCCGGTCGCAGTCGGCTTCGCCCAGGCGGAACTCGGCCTACAGGCGGTCCAGCGCTGCGAAGGCCGGGAATGGATCATGCTCCACCCGAGGCATCAGGTCTCCGAGGTATCGGCTTCCCTTCGGCGGCGGCGTGGAGGCGTAGAGAAAGCCTCTCCGGTACGCCGTCCTTAAGTGGCGGATGCCCTCCTCCGTGGCTGCCCACTCCCGCGCTAGCTCCTTGGCGGATTTGTGTTTCGGCGCATCCGTCTGTACGCCTCGGTCGGTGGTAGGGACTGGCACCGTTGGAGGCGCGGCGGCCACATCGGTATCAATGGCCTCCCGTAGGGCGTCGTCCAACGCGAGGATGACGTTTCCAATGGCGCCTTGGGTCTCTTTGATGGCGGAGAAGGCAATCTGGTCCAACTGGTCCATGTGGCTAAAATAATTCAACATTAATTAATTAATGGTTAACAGAGTGGAACGGCGTTATAATGGTTAGTTGGCGGAGGCGTTATTAGAGCCGGATATTATGTCAGGGAACTCTAGAAGGATGAGGTATTAGAGAAAATCTTGTATTCCCGAACAAGAAATTTAATTTGGAATATTTTAACTATTCATGACCGCGGTTGGTGTGACACGGCGGTTCAGGGTATCGTGACCCGGATTCCATCCCCCAGCTCGTGGGGAGCCGCATTCTAAGTCTTCCCGCAGACCCGGGCGGACGGAGTGCGGCCAGTCGGGCACGGATCTCTGGGTCATCCCACTCGGCCTCAGTCCCTCCAACCATGAGAACCGCGTCCCCGAGAGCCACGAGGTAAGGTTCACGTTTCGGTTGGGGAAGTTCGGCGGGGTGTGGCGTTCGGCGGGTCCGGTTGTGTGTCGGGCGGGTTCCGTTCGTGCGGTCTCCGGGAGGGGCGGCAGCCGCATGAGAGGCGGCAGCCGATCCGAACTAGCGGCCTCCCTTACCTTCGCCCAGCGTTCCGCCTGAGCCTTGGCCTTGGCGGCCAGGTAGACGCGGGGGTTGCGGTGTTCCCGAGGAGTTTGCTGCTCATTGGGCATCTATGGAAAACGGTTTCAGATCTTTAATATGGACCCTTTTAAGGCTCGCTCCGCTCTCGGATTTTAGGTTGTAGACGACCGGGGAGAGGACTTTCACAACGGTATATGGACCAGAAAATCGTGGGGCGAGTTTGGCGGCAAACCCGCGGGCGGCGTCGGAGAGATTGATTTCGCGTTTAAGGACTTTATCACCCACATGGCATCGCCAGTCTCGGTGTCGGAGGTTATAATATTGACTTGGGGTGGTGAAGGCCTTCGCAAGGTGGACGCGGACGAGGAAGAAAATTTCCCTAAGTTTTCCCAAACGCCCAAGCCTTGCGGTGATTTCTGTTGCAGTAGGTTCGGTAGGTGGAGCATCCTCTGGAGTTCGGAATAGTCGACGGGGCGGTTCCAGTTCACGGCCGTGATTCAACATCGCTGGGGTGAATCCGGTCGACTCGTGTCGGGAGGTGTTCAGGGCGAACACTAACTCATGCAGATGAGTGTCCCATTGGCGGTGGTCGTTCTCGCTGAATTGTCCTATCATCACCTTCAGGGTCCGGTTCGTCCTTTCATCAGGGTTGGCTTGTGGAGTGTACGGCGGTGTTGTGCGGTGTTGGATGTCTAGATCTGTCAGGAGTTCCTGGAACGGCCGGCCGGTGTACTGAGTTCCATTGTCACTTAGTACGGTCCTAGGGCAACCGAAACGGGTTACCACCTCCTCATAGAATGCCTTCGTCACGTTCTGGCTGGTGGCGCTACGGATCGCTCTAGCCTGGACCCATTTGGTAAATCGGTCCTGGAACATGACGATATATTGGTTGCCTTTCGCGGAGCGGGGTAAGGGTCCTATTAGATCGGTGCATACGGTTTCCCAGGGTTCCCGGTCCCTGGAGGGTTGCATCAGACCTGGCGGTTTTTGCTGCGACACTTTGTACCTCTGAGAGGAATCACAACTCCTTACATATTTGGCTATGTCTCTGAACATTCCTGGACAATAGTATCGGAGAGCGATCCTGGCGGTAGTCTTAGCGATCCCCATATGTCCAGCGGTAGGTTCATTGTGGTTTTCGGCCATGATTTCGGTTCTGGACTCCTTCGGAACACATAGCTTCCAGGGATCCACCAATTCAGGTTCGTTGTGGTCGTGACTGTCCCAGAGGTGTCGGTAAAGTCGTCCCTCCTTCTCGCAGTATTCCGAGTTGCTTTCGGGATTCGTGCGGACATCCTGCAACTTTCGGCTATACCAGGAACAAGCGGTGTCTTGTTCCACAACAAGAACGGGATCGGAGAGTGGAGCTCTAGACAGCGCATCGGCCACGCGGTTCAGGTTCCCTTTTCGATACTGGATATCGTAATCAAACTGTTGGAGATACATCCTCCAACGTGTAAGACGGCCGGAAGGGCTGTCCAGCTTGTAGAGCCATTTCAAGGACTGATGATCGGTCTTAACGGTGAAACGGATGACTTCCATGTAGGGTCGCATCTTCTCTACTCCCCATACCACTGCCAGGCATTCTTTTTTGGTGACTGAGTAGGATCGCTCGGCGTCGTTCAACGTCCTGCTTGCGTAAGCGATCACTCGTTCTCCTTGTTCGGTATTCTGCGTCAGCACACTGCCTAGACCGGCGTCGGAGGCGTCGGTCTGTAATACAAATGGTCGAGTGAAGTCTGGGCACATTAGTACGGGAGCTTCGGTTAAGCTCTCCTTCAGACGTCGGAAAGCTTCCTCCTGTTCTGTAGTTCATTTCCACTTCCTCCCTTTTCTCAACAGGTTGTTAAGCGGCTGGGCGGTCTGGGAAAAATTCGGGACAAAACGGCGGTACCAGGAAGCAACACCTAAGAAGCGTCGAAGGTCCCGGACGGTCTGCGGCGGAGAAATCTCAAGGATGGATCTAACCTTATCGGGATCGGTCGTTATTCCTTCGGGTGTGACCATATTTCCTAAGTATTTCAGTGTGCGTCGGCCGAATTGGCACTTTTCCGGGTTCAGTCGGAGGTTGGCTTCCCTTAATCGGCGGAAAACTGTTCGGAGATTATTTAGATGTTCCTCGAAAGTGCTTCCTAACACTATGATGTCGTCGAGGTAAGCGAAACAGTGCGGATCAAGTTCGGGTCCTATTATTCGGTCCATCAGGCGTTGGAAGGTGGCGGGTGCGGAATGTAAGCCGAAGGGCATAAACTTAAATTGAAATAGACCTCTTCCCGGGATTGTGAAAGCGGCAATTGGCTTACTCTCAGTGGTGAGCGGTACTTGCCAGTATCCCTGTCGCAGGTCGATGATGGATATGTATCAGGCCCCAAGTAACACACAACATTGGCAGAGCATTGGGAACATATTGGTCCAATATAGAATGTTATTCCAATATTGTACCAGTATTGACCCAATATTGGCAAACTAGATGTAGCCAATATCGAACCAAAAATATATTGCCAATATTTACCCAATATAGTTACATTAGATGTAGCCAATATTGTAATCCAGATTATTGGACCAATATCGGTTTAATAAATTTAGCCAATATTGAACTTAGGATTAATTACCAATATCTATCCAATATTGTTACCCAAGTTCCAGTCAATATTGAACTTAAGATAAATTATCAATGTTTATCCAATATTGTCACGCAAGTTCCAGTCATTATTGAAATATATATTATTGGACCAATATCGATTTAATAAATTTAGCCAATATTGAACTTAAGATAAATTACCAATATTTATCCAATATTGTTACGAAAGTTCCAGTCAATATTGAAATATATATTATTGGACCAATATCGATTTAATAAATTTAACCAATATTGAACTTAAGATAAATTACCAATATTTACCCAATATTGTTACGCAAGTTCCAGTCAATATTGAAATATGGATTATTGGACCAATATCGATTTAATAAATTTAGCCAATATTGAACTTAAAATAAATTATCAATATTTATCCAATATTGTTACGCAAGTTCCAGTCAGTATTGAAATATGGATTATTGGACCAATATCGATTTAATAAATTTAACCAATATTGAACTTAAGATAAATTACCAATATTTATCCAATATTGTTACGCAGTTCCAGTCAATATTGAAATATAGGTTATTGGATCAATATCGATTTAATAAATAGAGCCAATATTGAATTTAAGATATATTACCAATATTTATCCAATATTGTTACGCAAGTTCCAGTCAACATTGAACTATAGATTTATTTGACCGATTTACTAAATTTAGCCAATATTGAACTTAAGATTAATTACCAATATTTATTTGATGTTGTTACACAAGTACCAGTCAATATTTGAATTGGATCAATATTAATTTAATAAATTTAACCTATATAGCCTAAAATATATTGAACCTAAAATAAATTGCGGATATTTTTAATATACATATATTGATAACTTAATTTTACAAAATTCTATCTATACAAGTTTTTGTTTATCTGTCATTTAAAAAAAGCAAAAATTGCCTTAGAAATAAATTAGTGACAATTTTCGAAGCCCATGAAGATATCCCTATTCGAAGATATCTGTTCTTTATCGTTTTCGACTATGTACCTGCCTCTGATTTATTGCTGCAGAGGGTTCAACGTAGTCCCTTCTTCGGGACGGGACAGAGTTCTTCGACTCGGTATTATCCCGATTTTATTGTTAGAGAGGGTGGAATATCTGCGTGTTTTGGGCGAACTTCATTTCATATTTTGAGCTTTAACGGTACGTAAACTATCTTTTTAGTTAGTTATCGGTCCTCAGTGTTTAGTGCCCATTATTTAATTACAAGGTAAGTAATTTTGATTTATAATTGATTAATGATTTATCAAATACATACATTTGTTAATTCAAAATAAGTTTTGTATTCATATTTATATTGCATCGGTGTGCATATCTTGGCTAAAGATGTCGCAAAGATCCCGAAAATCTATGTTTATAAAGAGATTTTTGGATAAAAGTGAAAGACTTCACAATGAAGTCGAAAACAAAAAAGCTAATGTCGTTAATGAAACTGAAACAGTTACTCAACATAACGATTCATTTATATCTACTAATTTAGAAATTAATTTGTCTTCTTCAACCTCGGACAGCAACAATCTTTATTTAAATTATGAGACAGATAATTTCCAAATTCTTCAAAACGAAAACGGTGAAAGTCGTAACTATTTAAACTCAAACGTTGGGGGCAAAACTTCCAATAGTTTAACTGAAGAGTTAAAAATTTGGGCATTAACTGAAAATGTAAATCACCGACAACTTAACACTTTGCTTCGAGTTTTAAAACCATTCCATCCTGAATTACCCATAGATAGCAGCACTATTTTGAAAACTACACGTAAGTTAAATATTATACCTATGATGTCTAAAAATAACACAAACGGCGAATTTATTTACTTTGGTATTGAACATAATTTAGAAAAACAGTTGTTATACGGACAATTAAGTGCCATACTTAAAAGGAGGAATATTACTCATATAAATTTAAAATGTAATGTAGATGGAATATCAATATTTAAAAGTAGTAATATCGAATTCTGGCCCATTCTTGCAGCGGTGCATTTAGAAAATATGCAAACATTTTCCTTTGTTGTTGCGGTTTTCATAGGTGACGGTAAACCTAAATGTCTTAATAGCTTTCTTCAAGATTTCATAGCAGAAATTAAACACTTACATTCAAACGGGATTTGTTGTAACATTTCAGAAAATTATTCAATTTCATTAAAATATTTGATTTGCGATGCGCCTGCTAGAGCTTTTTTGAAAAAGGTTAAAGGTCACAACGGATACTATTCATGTGAAAGGTGCAACGTAAAGGGATGTAAACGGAATGGTCGTCTTCTATATCCATTTTTAGAAAATGAGGAGAGAAGAACCAATTTATCATTTTTAAACCAATTTCATAAAGAGCATCATTTGGGAACTTCACCTTTAGTGGAAATTGAAAATTTTGATATGGTGTATGGATTTCCATTAGATTATATGCACATGGCATGTTTAGGGGTGATGAGGCGTCTTTTGTGTTACTGGTTCAAACAAGACTCTAAATTTAGAGTATCTCCTAAATTTAGAGTAGAAGTTTCGCAGAGATTAATTCAAATTTGTCCTTGGGTTCCTAAAGAGTTTGCAAGACATCCAAGGTCAATTTTCGAAGTTGATCGTTGGAAAGCAACTGAATTTCGTTTATTTGTTTTATATTGTCACACGCCTGAGGACCTAGGGTCCAAAGGGAGTGCTCGGGTTGGGGGTGTAGCTCGGTGGAGAACTAAGAAGAAGGCATGGTGTTACAGACAATATTTATTCAGACATTAAATGAAGGGGAGAGAACATCATAAAATAAAATTAAAGCAAGTGGTCAAATGTAGAGAAGTGGAAAGAGGTTAAATGGAGGTGGTTGCTTACTTGAGAAGGGCGAAGGGCGGCAGGTGCGAGGCTCCTCCAATTAGCGGCATGCCTAGAAGGACGGGCTCTCAGACGGGCAGCGAGACGTGAAACCGGATGACCGACTAACTCCCTGATCGTTATGATCCCGTTGTATAAATACAAGCGGGATGTTTACGAATCGTGGTGTCGTACCTGTCCGAGAGTCGAGTCGTCCTTCGGTTTAAGGTCGCCGCGGTGCTGAATAAGCTTAGACGGCGACCTATTTTCGCTAATTGGGGCCGCATCGCGACATTACCCCCCGTCCCATAAAAAATGGCCCCCATTTTTCAAAAAAAGGAAAAAAGGTAAAAACGGGGTATAGGGCATGATAGTAAAACAACCACAACTCCAACGTGTAATGTGAGAAGTAAAAGAAAAGGGAATGTAAATATAACAATGTAAATAATAAAAAAGTGGTCCCTAATTTTCCATCGTGTAGCACGCCACTGGCTCCCTCACTGCGACGGTTTCGCGTGGAACGTGAAGGACGTCTCCACCCTCGCTGTGGCTATGGGCCCGTTGATGGCGTTGTGACTTGTGACTCGCTTCACTCGACGTTCCGTGGGTGACGGCTGTCGGGTTGTTGTCGACGTTGACAGCTCTTCCGGTTCCGACTCGCGCACGACTCGCGGTTTCTGCGTGGCGTGTGTCGGCTGTGGGGTGCGTTTGTGCCTTGTGACGGCCGGTGTTTTTCCTTGGACCTGGCTGCTACTCCGATGCTGTAGAGGCCCCTGGAGTTTGCTGGTAAACGGCGGGCGAGCGGGGATCCCGTGGGAGAGCCAGCGCGTCTACGCGTGGAAGTAGGAGATGCGCCTGAGGGAGAGAGAGAGAGATTTAGTCGATAGAAAAGGTAGGTGGTGTTTCACTATATAATTATATAATTACGGTGGGCCCTACAGGGGAGTTCCGTTCGCCAGGGTGTGCGGCCCCCATTTTCCCTTCAAAGTCCTCGGTTGTCCTCCTTTCTGCCCCTCCCTTGTTCCTTCTCGAATTCGAACGCTGCGCCTCCATAGGCGTATCAGAATTATACTCATTCATTTATTTATTTAATTCTTTTTGAATTAACTGGTCGCCGAAGTCCCCTTAAATCCTTATCATACGTTTCATGCATTCACACTTTCGTTCCTGCCGGCTGTTTACGTTCTCACACTCATACATACAATTCCAGGCTTCTGTGGTGGCTTCGGACGGCCCTTTTGCCTGGTCAGGAGAGATCTCACCTGTTCTCAGGCATCCGCCGAACTCTCCTAACCCTGCAGGCTACTTGGCAGAGAAGGGTGCTTTCACCTCCCCCTGGAGGCGTCCGCCAAGCGCCCCTTCTCTGTATTTACTTTATTTCCAGGGAGGGTAGATTTCACCCCCTCTGGAAGCTTCTGCCATCCACCCCTCCCTGATTACACGCTTACTAATCGAGGAACACTTTTGTAGGGGGGCATGTGCGCTGAGGACCACTTCTCCGAGGCCCAACCACTCCGGGGCCGATCCCAAGATAAACAACTACTCCCCTGGCTACGTGCCACGCCGGGCATTGAATTACTACCCGGGGATCGTTCGGAGGGTTGTGGAAAACCATATTACTGCCGTGACACCTGGAAAAATAAGCGTAAGGCTATTTATTTAATATATCACCTCCTACCTTGTGAAACAAAATCCCTACTCTCACCTTTTTAATTAAACTAATGTAATTATTGAGTTACTCTCCCCATTTTAAAATTAACGATCCCAAAAAAAGTGAACAAAATTAAAATTAAAAATGAATTCCTAATTAATTTATACTAATATACGCCCTGTTTGTAGGTGTGTGTGCGTGGAGGGAGCCGGAGGTCCTTCCTCGGCGTCCTGTGTCCTGGACCCTGCTGCTGGCGCCGTGGTCTGGAAGCCTGGATTCTCCCATAGGACCGGAATTTGCGCAGCAGCCTCGCCGAGTCGTCCCTGGTGTCGAACTGCATCACCTTGACGCTGCCTCGACATGCCCTGGTCCAGGTTCTCTGCTGCCGGCGTCCCACGCGCTCGTAGACGTCCTAAGGGAAGTTCTAGGAGTCCCAGCCGTCCTGGTCGCTCACGTCCACCCTTGAAGTCGTCCTGGGCCTGTCTCGTCCTGCGTGTCTGGCCGAAGTCCTCTGATGCGGCGCTCCTGCCCGCTCGAAGTCGTCCTGTGTCGATGTGTCCCTGCTTCATCTTCCTAGATCTGCCTCCCTTGGCCATTCTTGTCCAGGGTCCTTAATGCGGGCCGCTCCTCCTCCTGTCGACTCGTAGTCCGGGGTCGGCCTCGTTCGGTCCTCCTGACCTATCGCTGGCGGTGGGGTTCTATCCCAGCTGCTCCAGGGTCCTTTTTCCCTGGGTTGTGATCCGCCATCATTGTATGGGACTTATTATGCAGACACAGTCCTTCGGTTCGGCCGTGGAATGGGTTCGGTGACAGGTCTTCCAGGTCGTTCGTCCGGGATGTTCGGTATTAGGTTCACAAGGGGGATGTTTAATTGTAGGGCGGTGGGTGGGTTTTTTACTTAATTGTAGGTTAGGATTGTTGATTAATTATAGGTTATAGCTAGGTTTGTTGATTAATTTTAGGATTTCGATTAATTATATGTAATTAGGTAGGATTTTGATTAATTATAGGATTATAGTTAGGTTTGTTGACTAATTTTAGGTTTTTGGATAGGATTTTGAGTAATTATAGGATTATGGTTAGGTTTGTCGACTGTTTCTGGGTTCGTGCCTCGTAGTGGTCCCGGCCCTGCCTGGTTCGACGTCTCTCGTCGACGTCCTCGAACGCCTCCATCCCTTGTTGTAGGTCCTGCGTGTCCTTGTCGTAGCTTTTCCGCGTTCGGTAGCGGGCGTGGACATCCTTGTCCTCTTCTGTCGGGTCCCTCTTGTCCCGTGGGTTGCAGTCCATCCTTCTCCTGCTGCTAGGCGCATCTTGATCCTCTACTTGTGGTGGCAAGGGCACTACCGTTGCCTGTAGGATGCTTCGCCTCGGTTGGAGCACTGCACTTGCTTGACGGGAATAATCTCGGGAACAAAGTTTAAAATCTCGGCCATGGACCGCGTTAGACGTGGGTACGACATGCCACAAATTCATTGGGGAGCCTTTTATGAGGGATTAGGGCACAGGGTTTAGGGCTGGATATACGGGAACCGGATAGAGATAATGTAAGCAACCATTTATGAAAATTAGAAGAAAATAAAAAGATCAAGTTTAAATAAAATAGTTATAAAAGTTCTCGATTTTTAATTAAAAACATTCTCTCACCTATTTTCGTGACCCAGATATGAAAGAAATTACCAAACATGTTTAAATAAATATTACGTGCACTTGAATTACACCTCAAGGTTAAGTTTATACTTTGAATTGCGCGATTGACCATGAATTAAATAAAAGTGCTGATTAATTAGGATGTAGAATTTCAACAATTATTTATTATTACGACGATTCCGCTCGGAAAAAAAAAAGGAATAACGAATAGATAAAAGGAAAACGATTAATTTGATTTAAAATGCCTGAAAACATGTAGATCGTAGTGGGGCAAAGAAATGAAATTATTGGGGCAAGAGGGATTAAAAATAATTCCCATAAGGGCCGAAATTCGGGGTCTCCATCATAAGTGGAAGTGGAAAAGAAAAAATGCTCAGAGAGAGTAGGGGAGATTATGAGGAATCTCTCCTGGGGCCGAAACTCGGCGGCTCCACTATATGTCACACGCCTGAGGACCTAGGGTCCAAAGGGAGTGCTCGGGTTGGGGGTGTAGCTCGGTGGAGAACTAAGAAGAAGGCGTGGTGTTACAGACAATATTTATTCAGACATTAAATGAAGGGGAGAGAACATAATGCGGCAGGTGCGAGGCTCCTCCAATTAGCGGCATGCCTAGAAGGACGGGCTCTCAGACGGGCAGCGAGACGTGATACCTGATGACCGACTAACTCCCTGATCGTTATGATCCCGCTGTATAAATACAAGCGGGATGTTTACGAATCGTGGTGTCGTACCTGTCCGAGAGTCGAGTCGTCCTTCGGTTTAAGGTCGCCGCGGTGCTGAATAAGCTTAGACGGCGACCTATTTTCGCTAATTGGGGCCGCATCGCGACAATATCTCGGCGCATTTGTGTTAAAAGATGTATTGTCGTGTGAAAAATATAGACATTTTCTTCATTTTGTATGTGCAATGAGAATTATTTGTTCAAGAAATTTTGTGCCATCTCTTGGTTCGATTGCAATAAAATCCATAATACGTTTTGATTCACAATTTGAAGATATTTATGGTCCAGATATCGAGCCAATATTTAATACGCATTCGATCATTCATTTAGTAGAAGATTCTGTTGATAGAAATGAGAACCCTGAAGATATAAATTGCTTTATGTTCGAAAATTTCTTAGGAAAATTAAAAAAGATGATACGAACGCCTAACAAACCACTTTCACAATTGTGTAAAAGACTTGGAACAAAATAACCACATACACGTTTTGAAAAAGGAGAAAGATCATGCCATTATTTACGAAAATTGTGGGAAAATTATAAAAGCTGTACAGTACAGAAATATGTATATTTCACCTAAGCCACAAAAAGAATCTTTTATTTTATTAAATAACAAAAAAATAATGTCAGTTAACAAAATTATAGAAGAACTCGACTCTAGAATTATATTTTTTGGAACAGTATATCAGTGTACTGAAGACATGTTTTTTTCAGATTCATTACCATCATCAGATATACACGTATTCAAAGTTAAAGATCTTAGTACATTTCAGTTTTCTACTAATATTATTGACGTTGTTACAAAATGCATTGTTTTTCCGCTTCCCAATTGCGCTTATTCCGCTGCTGTTGGACTTTTACATTAGTATCCAGAATATATAATTATATCACATGTCCTAATATTGCTATATAGAAGTTTGCTTATTTTATATTTTATGTGTAATTCCAAACGCTTTAAAAAATTTTCCCAAATTTGATGAGTAGTATTCTCTTAAAGAAGGTAACATTTTAACATAATCACACTTTTGAAAAGTTGTCCGGTGGCGCGAGGTTAGCACCAGCGTTTACCCCCCATTTTTACCGCAACTGGAGCAAAAACTTTCTTCTAATTTTTTAAATTCTCTGTTCATTTTTACAAAATCTACAAATTTTTACATTTACAAATTAATTATTTTAATTACAAATTAGGATTTACAGAGTTATTTGTCAGCTGGCTTTTCGCAAACCAACTATTTACTCTAATCCAGGCAATTAATTTGATTTCGAATAATGATTAAATGATTTCGAATAATGATTAAACGTAAATAACTGAAAAGTACATACAAGCTGTTTATGAACTTAATATCGAAGATTAGATGCTAAAATTTAATAAAAATAAAAGTCTCAATAGCGCCTTCAAACATTTAACACCCTGTATCCGGACCAGCTGATCCGGACCCCCTGTATCACACCAACTAAGCAGTTTAAGGGTTTATGTTCCTATATCAAAATTCATCAATTGTTCTCTGTCGAATTTAGTAACACCCTGTGTGGGGAAGTAAATTTATATTAATATTCGTTTAATTTTTTGGTGCGGAATGGTAAATGTTTGTCAACAAAGGAAACACATTTCAACTAAAGATTTATGAGTCACACACGGTCAATTCGACAATCCTCTGAAGACGAGGAAATTGACCTGGGTACCTGCTGTTAGGGATGGTGAAGTGTGTTTTCTGCTCGGAAGAGTTTAGTTTTTAAATTGTAAAAAGAGTCGGTTACGAACCAGCACATACAGCGATCGATATTTCAATTTCGTAACTAAAGCAGTTAATTTGTTATCAACGGCTAAGTGACTAATAAAGTCGTATACATTTAAGTACATCACGGTTTGAATTACGCACCTTTCCTCCAAGTCAAAACCACAAAACAGTGCTTGACGTTGTTCATTAATTTAACAACGAGGATAGTAAACCACGTTCTCCTAAAACGGGTTGCTTTCCACAACACCCTGTATATATTTGGTATTTCTGAGATATCAGAGTAATAAAAATAATAACAATATTATGTTTTATTATTAGCAGACAGCATACCTACAGCTTTATCATGAACAGTTGGGACGTTGTTATATTTTCAAAAGAAAACTCCTGCGAGTGTGTACCAACTTCTTGGGCAGTAGATGTCAACAAAAACTCATATTTGTGGCCCAAAAACTTATCGAAGATGCAGATTAGAAGACTTATAGAAAATTGTACAAGTCCTTCCGTAAATTTCCAATATGAGGAGTGTCCAGCTACTTGTAAAGCCACAGTTTACACCATAGTGGAAGCGAAGAAATTAACTGAAAAGGCAATATACACGTCAAATCTATCTTCAGACGAACAATATTGTAACGAAACGGCTCGCCGGCCGCGACATAAACACGCCGGGAGCTACACAAGTTCGCCTTATTGCGATACCGGGAAGGACAGGACGAAGCCGACGGTCGAAGAGCGAGTCGAGAAGCTTCGATGCGATAACAAGTTCCGCGAATTCTAGAATGATCTCCAGAAGCTTCGGGACTATTCCGGCAAACGACTAGAGCCTTCTACCTGCCATAAAAAGGGAATGTCGGACCCGAGACAGGCCAGTTGAACCGGTGTGTGTAAACATTCGAGCGAGAGACCGCGCGCGTTAAAAATAAATAAACATCTCTGAGTGAAATAAATTATAAGTGTTAATGTGTAGTTAGAAATAAATTAATTAGGATAATCGTGTAGTGTTTTAGTTTTAGTGTAAATAGTAAAAACGTTACAGTGGTGTCAGAGTGCGGATTAATTAGTGAAATAAATTAAGAACAATGAGGAAATTACGTGATTTAAAAGTGACGGACCTCAAACGTGAATTAGAAGATAGAGAACTCGAAACGACAGGGTCGAAAACAGTGCTGCAGAAACGACTGGAGGAATATTTAACTGAAAATGGAGACGACCCTGAAACTTTCGGTTTCGAGGAAGAAGGTGAGCGTCTCCTGGACAATAAACTAGGAAAACTCCATGGCGAGTTGGATAGTCAAAAGAAAGAACTCCATGGCGAGATGGGAAAACTCCACGGCGAGTTGGACAACAAATTAGAAGAACTCCACGGTGAGCTGGATAGCAGAATTGGGACTCTTGACAGCGCACTTCAGACTGAGAAAATCCAACGACTGGAACTGGAGAACCAACTGCGAGACTTGGGGACCCGATTAGAATCCATGCATTTCCAGCCCAGTCGGCAAAACATGTCCAGCTCAGGTAACCCGTTTAACGACTCGGAGGAGGTAACCAGGATCGAGGCAGTTCCTACTGCGAGTCATCGAGTGAAGCCGCCTACCTTCGACGGGGAAATACCCTGGGAGAACTACCTGCGGCAGTTCGAGGCAGCGGCGAAAGCCAACAACTGGGCGCCAAGGGACAAGGCAGTGGCTCTGACGGTCGCCCTCCGAGGAAACGCCCTCGACGTGCTGCAGACTGTTCCGGAGGGGGAACTGGACAACTTCGAGCTACTCGTCCAGAGGCTGGAGAGGCGATACGGGCACGCACACCTGGGGCAGGTCTACCAATCTCGAATGAAGAACCGACGACAGAAGCAGGGAGAGAGTCTTCAGGAGTTCGAAGCCGACATCGCGAAACTAGTCAGATTCGCCTACCCGGAAGCGGCGGAGTCCATGACGGAGAGTCTCGCGGTCTCGGCCTTCATCGACGGCTTGAGGGATGTGGAGATGCAGCGGGCGGTACGGCTGTCACGTCCCAAGAGCACATTGGATGCCCTCTCGATGGCCCTGGAATACGAGGCTGCGACGGAGGCGTCAAGGAGCTGTGGCCGCGTTCGGGCGGTGGTCGGGGACGACGCATGCGTGGAAGCCGAGCGGAAGGAGGACGCCCTGGAGCAGGTTGTCCTCAACGCCCTCAAGGGACTGCTGAAGGGAGACAGAAGGGAACCTGCGAAATGCTGGGGGTGTGGAGAGGTTGGCCATATCCGAAGGGACTGCAAGCGCCCTAGGGTGGAGAAGCCAACAACGGCCCAGACGTCGGAAAACTAAAGCGGGTCGGCTCCAAGGGGCAGCTCCGACCCGATACCCGTTCCAAGACCCCCTCATCAAGATAGCTACCCTGAGAGGTGAAGAAAGATCGCCACCTGAGAGGTGGATGGCGAAATTAACGGCAGGAAGCACACTCTACTGATCGACACCGGGGCATCCAAGACGATCCTGAAGCCAGGCCTACTGAACACGCGAGGCAAGAGAGTGATGGAGTCCAGGTGGAGGTTGCGAACGGCTACGGGCGAAGCTGCCGCCGTTCACGGAGAAATAGACGTCGAGATCAAGATCGGCACTGCACGATTCTCACCACACCGAGTCCTGATCGCCGACATAGAAGAGGACGCCATCTTGGGAATGGACATCATGAAGACCCACGGCTTCGCACTCAATCTGAAACGACAAGTAATGCAGGTCGGCCCAGAGGAAATATTCCTGCACACCAAGGGTGAGACGGTCCATCAGATAAAGCTGACAGAAGACACTATCCTGCCGGGTAGGAGCGAATCGATAGTGGTGACCCGACTTCAAGGAGTCACCGGAAAAGGGAATCCTGCCGTAGTGGAACCTTGGAACCACGACGTGGAGGTGGGCCGAGGCGTTCTAGTAGGGAAGACCTTGGTAACCCTGGGTGAAGAAATTCCAGTCCGGCTCATCAACATCAATGACTACCCAGTTACCATCCGCAAGGGGACCAAAGTGGGAACCTGCTCACCAGTGACGTCACTGATCCACCAGGCGACGGCGAGCGCTGGCTGCAGAGTCGCGAAAGTGGAGGAAGCTCTAGTGGGCGCCTGCGATTCTCTCGCTGGATCCGAGAAGAAGAGGCTTATTGAGCTACTCCGTCGATATCGATCGATTTTCGTATCTGACAAGGGGCCTTCTGGGAGAACGAATATTGTTAGACACAAGATCAATACGGGGGACGCGAGACCAATCGGTCAATCAGCAAGGAGGTTGCCGCAGGCGAAGCGGGAGGTAGCGGAGAAGATCATCCACGACATGGAGAAAGAGGGAGTCATCGAGCCATCTAGCAGTCCTTGGGCATCTCCTGTAGTCCTGGTAAAGAAGAAGGATGGAGAAACCAGGTTCTGTGTAGATTATCGTCTACTGAACAACGTGACGAAGAAAGACAGCTACACTCTTCCCCGGATAGACGACACCCTGGATACTCTGGCTGGATCGAAGCTGTTTTCCACCCTGGACCTGAAGAGTGGCTACTGGCAGGTGGAAATGGACCCTGCAGACAAGGAGAAAACGGCTTTCACAGTAGGATCTGGACTGTGGCAATTCACCGTAATGCCATTCGGGTTGTGTAATGCGCCTGCTACTTTCGAGAGGCTCATGGAGAACATACTCAGAGGGCTCTCCTGGAAAACGTGCCTCGTGTACCTGGATGACATAATCGTCGTAGGGAGGACGTTTGACGAACACCTGTCAAACCTGGAGGAAGTCTTCAAGAGACTCCAAATGGCTAACCTGACGCTCAACCCAAAGAAATGCCATCTGTTAAGAACAAGAGTACACTATTTGGGTCACGTGGTCAGCAGTAACGGCGTCGAGGTGGACCCTAAAAAAGTGCGAGCAGTCCAGGAATGGCCAACACCGAAGGACAAACATCAATTGCGGAGTTTCCTGGGGCTTTGCACTTACTACCGTCGTTACGTCCGAATGTTCTCTGACCTCGCAAAGCCGCTGACACGACTAACCGAAGAAAAACGAGCCTTCCTTTGGGATGAAGAATGCCAGGCAGCTTTCGACGCCCTGAAAAGACGCTTGACGACGGCCCCTGTTCTCGGGTTCCCGACCCAAGAGGGACGCTTCATCTTGGATACAGATGCAAGCAACGAGGGGATCGGAGGGGCTTTGTCACAGCTGCAAGATGGGCAAGAGCGGGTGGTTGGCTATTTCAGTAAAGTCCTGTCGAAGCCCGAGAGGAACTACTGTGTCACCAGGAGGGAGTTGTTAGCCGCCGTGAAGTCAGTAGAACATTTCTACAAGTACCTGTACGGGAGGAAGTTCCTGTTGAGAACGGACCACGCGGCGATCAGATGGCTCCTGCGATTCAAGAATCCGGAAGGCCAGGTAGCTCGGTGGATTGAGCGTCAAGAATACGACTTCGACATCGAACATAGAGCAGGAACCAGCCACCGTAATGCTGACGCTCTTTCAAGAAGACCGTGTCCAGAAGGATGTCCCCATTGTAGTCGTGCAGAGGTAAAGGAGGCTTCTGCATGCCGCACGACGGTCACTGACGAAGACTGGTCACCAGACGGGCTGCGACGAGCGCAGGAAGGCGACCCTGAACTTCAACGGATCCTGGAGTGGAAAGAAGGAGGTCGTCGACCGGAATGGCAGGAAGTGGCCCCATCCTCTAGGACCCTGAAATTGTACTGGGCACAGTGGGATTCCCTGGTGATACAGGATGGACTGCTCAAGAGGGTGCTCGAATCCGATAATGGCGCAGAAAGGCGATTCCAACTCATCGTACCCAAGATCAAGGTGGCGGAAGTGCTACGTCACCTCCATGAGGGAACATCTGGAGGCCACCTGGGAGTAAAGAAGACCCTGCAGAAAGTGCGCGAGCGTTTCTATTGGGTGGGCTGCTCTGGGGCTGTTCGTGAATGGTGCAGGAAGTGTACAGTTTGCTCAGCCAGCAATGGACCGCACCGCAAGCCGAAAGCCCCGATGAGACAATACAATGTGGGAAGTCCTTTCGAGAGGATCGCCCTAGACATTACTGGACCATTTCCTGAAACCGATTACGGCAACAAGTACATCCTGGTGGCGATGGACTACTTCACGAAATGGGTAGAGGCCTACGCGATTCCCAACCAAGCAGCCACCACTGTCGCAGATGTCCTGGTGAAGGAGCTAGTGAGCCGGTTCGGAGTACCGTTGGAGTTGCATTCCGACCAGGGGCGTAACTTCGAGAGCGAGCTGTTCCAGGGAGTTTGCGAAAAGTTGGGAATTCGCAAAACTAGAACGACGGCGCTTCACCCTCAGTCTGACGGAATGGTGGAGAGGATGAACCGCACCATGGGCAAGTACTTCTCGAAGGTAGTGTCTCAACACCAACGAGACTGGGATCAACATCTCCCCTTTTTCCTGATGGCCTACCGTTCTGCCATCAACGAGTCCACCGGCCAGACACCAGCAAGGGTACTGTTCGGGCGGGAGATGAGGCTTCTCTGCGATCTGAGCTTCGGTTGCAAACCGGGAGAAGATCTGGCTGGGGAAGACTACGTTACCGAGCTGCGCAGAAAGATGGACCAGGTTCACGAGATGGTGCGGACGAATCTCCAAGTCGCCAGCGACCGCATGAAGGATCACTATGACGTTCGGGCGGACAGCGGCATATATGAAGAAGGAGACCTGGTGTGGCTGTACAACCCACAAAGGAGACGAGGGTTATCACCGAAGCTTCAGCAAGCTTGGGAAGGGCCATATACAGTGAAGACAAAAATAAATGACGTCATCTACCGGATCAGCAAAGTTCCGAATGGGAAGCCCAGGGTCGTGCATTACAACCGATTAGCGCCTTTCGAGGGAGACCACGACCAAGATCAACAGGTGCGCCAACTACGGCCCCAAGAGGATGAGCCCTCCTTTGAAGAGTTTATGGCTGCGTATGGTGGGACCGGGAAGGCCAGATTCGGTGTGACCAGGGAAGAACAACGGGATCTGTTCGGAACACCGCCTGAATATGCGCTGGCTCATTGCGTGGCCCAGGACCTGCGTATGTCCCGGGGAATTGCCGCGGAGTTTCGGTCGAGGTTCGGCAAACTGGACGAACTCTACCATCAAGGACCGGCAGTCGGGCGAGCGCTGAGGATTAAGGAAGATGGATCACAACGGCCGCTCTTCTACCTGGTTACCAAGAGGAGGTCCCTTCACAAACCCACCTATTTGGACCTGTGGGACGCACTACATGACCTCAGGGATACCCTACTTAGCGAAGATCTAACTAAGTTAGCAATCCCGAAACTGGCTTGCGGATTAGACGCCTTGGACTGGAGGGTCGTGAGGAATATGCTGGAGGTCTTATTTCGCTTCACCGGGGTAGACATTTTGGTGTGTTGTTGGAATCCTGAGAGGAGTCCCCACAAGAAGACCGTGGCATGTTATTTCCACCAAACCTCGCGCTGCAGACAGGGGACCAACTGTAGATTCCTACATGGGCCTGGCAGGGACACGTTTCGGGACGAAACATCTTTAAGGCGGGGGCAGTGTAACGAAACGGCTCGCCGGCCGCGACATAAACACGCCGGGAGCTACACAAGTTCGCCTTATTGCGATACCGGGAAGGACAGGACGAAGCCGACGGTCGAAGAGCGAGTCGAGAAGCTTCGATGCGATAACAAGTTCCGCGAATTCTAGAATGATCTCCAGAAGCTTCGGGACTATTCCGGCAAACGACTAGAGCCTTCTACCTGCCATAAAAAGGGAATGTCGGACCCGAGACAGGCCAGTTGAACCGGTGTGTGTAAACATTCGAGCGAGAGACCGCGCGCGTTAAAAATAAATAAACATCTCTGAGTGAAATAAATTATAAGTGTTAAAGTGTAGTTAGAAATAAATTAATTAGGATAATCGTGTAGTGTTTTAGTTTTAGTGTAAATAGTAAAAACGTTACAATATGATGAAGACGACATTATAGAGGAATCGAATAATTATTCTTATCACCATATAGATGTTTTACCGACACCTCCAAGCACGAGTGGATTAACAATATCGTCTTCTATTGAAAAATGTAAATATTATGCTAATACCTATGTGGAATATATTGAATATCTAATTGATTTATAGGCTCTACACAGGTCGGCAATATCATGGAAAATATGAATAAAAATATAGAAAAACTGAATAATATAAAATATGATAATCGAGAAGATGGTAAGTTTATTTAATATAATCTAATAAATAATGGATAAATCTTATTTTTTCATTTCAGGTAATAAGGAGATTCTTCAAGAACTAAAAATAATTAAAAAATTAGTTCTCAGCAATAAATATGATATTGCTGAAATTAAAAAGGATATTTCGCAAATGAATCTACATATGAAAATGCAGATTGAATTGAACACAAGAAATATTCCAGATTTTTCAAAATTTGTTCTACCGATCGGCAGCGAACAAGATCTCGACTCAATGGAAAATATTCTACAAGAAATTGGGGAAAATTTCCAAAACTTGGTAAGATTATAATTCCATGTATTTATTATATTTCAAATTAAGCATTCATTTTTTTTATAATTAATAAAATAATTAGGTTTAAAATTTAAAATATTAAAATTATTAAAAAATTATTAAAATAATTTTTAGGTGGAAATACTTTCACGTGTGGGTGGGTCAACTCCAAAAAAGACTACCCACTTTATAATGACAAAATTGTTAACCAAGGAGATGAGCCTTAAATATTAGGCAAAAGGAAAGAAACAAAAAATTTTTTTTCTGCACTGAACTTGTACAAAGTGGTTTTAGGTAAGACAATTTTATATTATTACATCTATTAAGTAATATACCTAACCTTTGCAAATTATATTAGAATGTCAAGTATTTTCTGTGTTTTTGTGACTAGTAGGTATTAGTATTCTGAAAATTAACTTTATTACATTAATTCCGTTGTTATTATTCCTTTATTATTATTCGATGTATTATTATTACTTTTTCATAAAACACACGCTTAATTATAAATTAAGGTTTTTGCTATCGTTGAAGGTATTAACTAATTGTTTACACAAATTTTATACTTAATTGGTACTTACGTAATACATGCTTACATTTTTTCTCCAGAATCCGTAAAAATTAATTCTAAACAAGCGACGGAATTGGAGATCTGCCAATACATTGGATTGTCCCTTGCGACAGCTGGAGACAGAAATGGAGGCAGGAAAGAGAGACTATCTGGTTTGTTTTCTTTTACATATTTTTGGACATAAATTAAACTATATTAAATATACCTAAATATTTTGGTATAAATAAAAAACTGTTTACCAAATTTTTTTCTGACTCTCTCGAGAAACATAAGACTGATTTTCAGTATTTTATTCCCAAACTTCTGAATTTGATTTAACCGATATTCTGTGATGTAAAGTTTTCCTTAAAACTATTGTAGCTTACAATAAAAGTACATGTAGTATATAAATTATACCCGGTAGGTATATATGTATAATATTAAGAATTACTTCGTTTGTTTTAGGTAATATCGTCAATTACACAACCATTTTGTAAAAAGCTTCAGGGATGAAGGTGGTTTAAATTACAAATTTAATACTAACTAACTAACTAACTAACAAATATTAACTTTATAATTTTTATTTTATTGTTACTCCTTGTAAATACTAATTTTTGTAATTAAATATTGTACACATCAAAAGACTATTTTCTATTTTATTTCTTCCTGATATTCATTGTCATGTGCATGACAACATGTCATAAAGATATTAGTCTAATATTACATTTCAAAATAGACCAATTATTGTTTTTAAATAATGGACCATTAAGAATTGAGAAGATTTTGCAATATTCTCAAGGTTGTGCATCAATATTGGTCAAATATTCATTCGATGTTGCATTTTAATATTGGCAGAATATTGCACATAAATATTGGGCCAATAAAAAATTTGCACATTTTGCAATATTGCACCAAGCTTGTACAAAAATATTGGTCCGAGGTTGCATTTTAATATAGACAGAATATTGTTCATAAATATTTGGCCAATAAAAAATGTAAACAGTTTGCAATATTGCGCCAAGGTTGTACAAAAATATTGGCCCGATGTTGCTTTTTAATATTGGCAGAATATTTGTACATCGAAATTGGACCAATATTGTTAAACAATATTGTACCAATATTAAAATATAATATTTAACCAATATTGTTTCACAACCTTGGGGCAATATTGTCAAATGTTCACATTTATTATTGGCCCAATATTTAATACCTATAATGGCCCATTATAACATAATATTGTCATAATATTGGTACCATATTGGTGTGCTACTTGGGGCCCTTCGGAGTTTGTCTAAGATAGCGTTGATAAACGGTAGGGGATACTCATCCTTCAATGCAGAATCTCGGCTTACCATCCTTTTTCCTGACAATTACTACGGACGAGCTCCAGGGACTGCCAGACGGTTCTATCACTCCCTCTTCCAGCATCTTGTCTACCTCAGAGTTGATGATGGCCTAGATATTAGGGTTGTGCGGCCGGTGACGTTGTTTGATTGGCGTCGGATCGATTAGACGAATTTCGTGCTGAACCAGGGGCGTCGTTCCTCGGATTCCATCGAAGGCGCTTAATTCTTCTTCGAGGAAGTTTTGCAGGCGGCGCTCCTGTTCGGAAGTCAGGCTGTGGGTTCCAGGAGTGGTGGACGTTCCCCCTAATGGAGTGCAGGAAGATATCTGCATCAACTGCAGCGGTCGGCCTTCCATGTAGACGGTCCTTGTTCCCAAATCCAGTTGAAAACGAAGGCTGTAGAGGAGGTCCATCCCCCATCTATGGTTACTGCAAGGTGCGGGCGGTTGTCGTTGCTCCCGGCGGCGGAAATTCGGTCCGAGCTTACTGGTGCTGTTCGCTGGTCCTCCCTCGGCCGAGTCCAGCGCGTCGATCGTTTCCCGGACAGGGACAGTCTCGGGATAGTACCCCTTCAGTGCCGCATCTGGAGCAAAACAGCTAGGCAGGACGTCGACACTCGGTCCTGGCGTGCCCCATCTCTCCACACCTCCATCATCGCAGAGTAGAGGTGGCGCTTCGCTCGGGTGCTCTCGGATGTGGTGAAGGCCTAGCCCTAGCCAAGGACGGCGGCGGCGGTGGGTCGGTCCTTACTCGTGGAGGTTCAGTCCTTACTCGCGGTGGTTCAAGCCTCGGCGGTGCTGGTGACGACGCTGGGTTTGAATTTTCGGAATTTCGTACCTCTCCACTTGTTGTTAACTTCCTTGGAGCAGGAGTTGATGTCGTTCTGGATGTCGTCTCCCTCTTCAGTTCTTCCCGAAATAATTCGAAGTCCCTTGTGGCGTCGCAGAAGGAAGAGATGTCAGTGAAATCACTGCGCCGGATCTGCTGCCTGTATGAGGGCCTTAAGTTGTGGTAGAGCCACTGCTCGGGAGTCATCTGGCCATGGCGACGTACGAGGGTCTGAAGGTCGGTGATGTACTTGGCCACTGGTTCATCATCCCTTTGGATGCGACGGCTTATTTCGGCTTCCAGGTCGATTTGGTAATTAACTGGGAAGTAAAAAGTTTTAAAGTAATTTAGAAACTTCCCATGTCCTGATACGTTGCCGATTATTCCTATACCAGAGGGCCGGATCCCCTCGTAGCAGTTCTGGCATCACTGGAAGTAGTCGGTCCAGGCGGATGTTCTGGGAGTCACAGATTTTCTGCAATCTCTCGACGAACGTCACACGATCGGTGCGGCCATCGAAAATTATCCTCCACTCGTTCACTCTAAGTGGAGTATTGTCGGGGACTGATGTAGCTTCCGGGATGAGTGTTCCAGAATTGCCTGTGGGAGTTAATTCGGTCGGTACGGCCGGTGGGGTGACGGTCAGTACTTTGGGTTGCGGTTGTTCTGGCGGGCAAGAAGTGATTCCTTCTCGAAGGAAACTCACCAATCGTTTCCTTAACTCCTCCACGGTGGCTACTGGGTTGAGCCTAAACTTCTTAAGTTCGGCTTCCAGGTCGGGTTTATTTAATTTGTAAATCCATCCTACGCGAACGTCAGATGTTTCGGTAGTTGGATTATTCTTCGTCGTTTCGTCTTTATCGGCGGCTGGCATTGTGTTATTTTCACGGACGGGGAAAACGGAAAAATAGAAAAATAGACAAATAATTAAAATAGGCCAATAGTTAAACGGTCTAGTCCCTGCTCGTTGGCGCCAATTTTGTAACGCACTTTGGTCGGTAAGGTAGGGCAGAGTCGCTGGCGGCACAACGACTCTGGCGGAAAGTTACGTCACTTATTTGGATTGGCGCAAGTTGCGGAGTTCGGGAATTCGGGAAACGGTTTAAAGTCGGTTTACCTCGGACGCCAGATTTTTAAGGATTAACTCCCTATAGCCACGGGTGAGTTTAAACTCAGGAGAATGCCAGGGGGTCCGTGAAAATAAAACACACAGTACGGGGAAAAATACAGTTGATCTATATACATCTATTAAGTTATTTAGAGAAAAAGGATTTAAAGTAAGCATGAATAAGGTTATCGGAGCATTATAAATAAGCGGAAGGTCGTAATTACACTATATACAGCAGTTAGGGCCGTTTCGGCAGCGGAGACAACGATTTGCCGGTTACTAGACGTTCGGAAGTTTTGGCAACTGTGCGAAATCCGGAAAGTCGGATTTCGGAGAGGAACCGGCAACGTTGCGCTCCACGGTCGGACGGGAATGTGCGGAGAACAGGTGGTACGATAAAAACGGTTTATTTGTTGTTGGGAATTACGGAAAATACAAAATCGAATAAATGAACTAAAATATGAATAATAACTTTACAAACGGAAAGGAAATAGCGAAGCTAGCTAATTAAAATAGGCGAAAATAAATGTGCAGAGTCGGTTTTAAACAAGCGGAGGGAAAACGGTATTAGTAAGAGAGCGAAGCGAGCGAGAGAATTTTGAGCGGGTCTTTTAAGCGGGTGCTGAAGCAGTGAGAACGGGAAATCTAACATGCGGAGATTCCCGAATGGGAATCTAGACAAGGAAGAGGCCTACCAGCGAATCAAACAGAAATTGCGTACTTACAATTGGTGGAGATACGGGAGATACGTCGGTCGGGCACTTGTGGAAATTCACGATCTCGGGAAAAACGGTTGAAGATCGACACGACACGGTACTTCTGCAGCAAAACGCTCGGTCGTCGCGGCACGGAGAAGAGAAAATAAACGGTAACGGTTCAACGGATAACTCGCGTGAACGAAATTTACACTTTTTAGTGGATGTCTCTAGGAGGATCTCGCAAGAGCGGAAAGTACTAAACTTTGATGCCTTTTCGATGTTTTCGTTTATATTTAGAGCTTCTGGGTAAACAGGGAGATGTGATTTGCTGCTCGCATTTGAAGAGACAACTGGTGGTCTTTTGTTTAAACTTGGCCTTCGAAATTTGCAGGGGTCACGGCGGAGAGAAAATGGTTGTTAATTTGAATTTACGGGTTTCTGCAAACGGTAACAGAGGGAGACAAGGGTCCTAGCCACGGAAAAATATGCTTCATTACACAATATTATAAATTATTTTTATAATATTTCGTCTCGTCTAACTCCAAAACAAATCCGGATATTCGATATTCTTTTTGGTATTCTATTATGACTAGAAATTCCTACGAGTTTTTTAAATTTTTTTTAAAGGCATTTTTAAATATTTTTACATTTCGATTTTTAACTTAACAAAATCGCCATAAGTTGACGTTCGATCTGTCCGAGAAATTTTCTTATTTTTATAAAATATATTTAGATATATAGTATGTACTGGCTTCCTGTAGCTTTCTCATCAGAGCAGATCTATTGTTCTTTCTAAGAATTTTAGATGGTCTTTCGGTTGATTTCACCATCCTGAGGATGCATAAAACGAGATACACAAACAAAACACTATTGTTTTTTAAAACACTACGATTTATTTTAATCGTCTTTGATAAAGAGTGTAATACAAAAGTATTAACACAAACGCACAAAAGAGAAAATAAATCACAAAACTTCCGACCGGTTACAAAACTTTGACGGAATTAAGTCCAATTCGGCATTACTATTACTTTTGACAGTAACTGGCAACCCTTATCAGTGTTTAGGTAAAAGGTTTATTACTTTATTGTGGAAGAAATATTGTCACCCTCTAATTGGTTACACTTTGTCGGAGTAGGCAGTCTTTAGGACGGGCGTGGTTAAAATTCTTTTGCCGTTCATAACGGCTTAATTAATTACAAAAAAAATTCCAATTAATTTTATATTACGAAGCTCCTAAATATCTATTAGTTTTCTTCGTTTAAAACTCGAAAAATATTGACATTTTTAATTCAACGGCGATTTTGTTCATTTCAATGTTAATATCGAAATTTTAAATAATCTAAAAGTTTTTTTGGAAATATTGAAACTAGCACTAGTAGACATTTCTAGTCCAAAGCGAATGCCAAAAAAATCATCCAAATTTATCAATACGTTTTTGAGTTACCAGAGGCAAAATATAACATAGGTTAGCATAGGGAAAAAATGCGGTGATGTACACCCTTAACAATTTTGCTCCTGCCGACGGTGCACACTAGTTCGCTCCCACGGTTAAACACCTGCTGAAATTGCAACCTAGTTCGCTCCCGATGCCCTATGTTAATTCGCTCCCGCGGTTTCGAGTAGCAGGTAGAAAGTGGTGGGTTTGTTTATTTAATATTAAGACGAAATCAAGGTTTAGGTGTATAAATTTTATTCAGTACTAAGTAATATTAATTATTAATATATAGTTACACAGTGAAAATATGAAATAATACGTAGATGATCGATGATCGCTATAACATGAATACGTATTAAATAGGCATAAATCTAGATGACACATATTTTACAAACTGAAAACGACTTATCTTATTAGTAGCTAATTGTTGAATTTTAACCTCAAGAATTTTTTTACGATTATGGAAAGCTTTGCGGTAAACTTTTTTCTGCTGTAAGGAACTGCGCATTATTATGTACGTATCAATTTGAATGTTTTTTAGAACCTCTATAAATTGATATATATTTGGATGTGAATTGTAAAATAAAGAATTAAATTTATGATGAATACTTTCACATGCGTTGGTAGTACGTTGCATAGACGAGCTATTTTCCGCCCACATTTCTGGGGGAAAAGTAGCTTCTTCTGAGATATGGTTGTCCACTAGATAGTCGACAAAATCTGTGAGTGCTTGAATGCTGATGGAAGAATCTCTCCAAAATCTATAGCAAAACAATCACCTACTTCCTCAGGCTGTAGGAAGGGAAGGCCAAATATGTAGTGAAGATATGTCCCGGCTTCGGTGTCTTTACGATACTCGGAAGACAGTCCAAGTTTTTGAATTTTTTTCCACCTATAAACAACCAATTTTAAGTAACCTAATAACTGTTATTTATAAAAAAAATGATTTGACACGTCACTTAACCGACCTGCACACTGCGAAGGACTCTTTTGTCATTTTTTGACAATTTGATAAGGTATTACCAATGTTAAAAAATTTTAAAGTAATATTTGTTTAGTCGGATCGAGACATCATTTATATCATATAAGTTGTTAGTCTATGAGTCTATGGCATTGCAGTTGCAACCGATACCGTTGTTTGCTACAAAATGTATAAAAATTACTTACCATGATTGTCCTAGGTGAAATCTACATCCTTTTAGGGTAGCAGAAGGAAAAACCTCGTTTACAGCAACGTGGATGGCTTTTTCAAAATCCGCATATACTGTTTTGGGGTTAAATTTTAAACCCAATTTTTCAATTTCGCTTTTTAAGAAATTAAACGAAATTGTATACGAACTTGTGTGCTTGTTAGGAAGTAAAAAAAATACTAAGGGAACGTAATGGCCATTCTCAAAACCGTGAACAGTAAATAATTGAGCAAAAAACTTCGTACAGTACTTAAAAGTTCCATCGACATAAATTGCATCTAATTTACTCAAAAATTGTAAATTGGAAATACAAGAGAAAGCCACAAAGTTTGTTACTGGGTCATTTCTTAACAAAAACGACTCGTTTTGATTCGTAGTTACTTGTATAGATTGCGAAGCATCGTGTACATCTTAAATGCAACTTGGAATTCTGGGAAGAATTTGCTTTCGACCGTTGTAGATATTTTTTCGAATCAACTGTATGTCATTTACGGAAAGCGAATTAATATCAGTGTGCTTGATTTCTGAATGAATTAGTTTTATCGGCTTTTCACAAATATCATCAATGGCTTTACGTTTTACTCCGTTACTTATCTTTTCTCTATTAAGCACAGTTACCGCTACACTTTCATGATTGTGGTTACCACTATTCAATTACAGTGTTGCAAACATTTAATGTTTTCGTAAATGACTTACACCCACGATGAACACACTGCCAACGTTTTACATTTCCGGCAAGCAATTTATGAAAATTATACTTAAAATTATTAATGACGAGCATTGGTTTCCCCTTTTCACTTAACATCTCACTCACTTTAAAATTCTTTACTTCCATAATAAGCACACACGCGTTTAGAGCAGTAAATGAAATGAAAATATTAATTTCTTGAAACAAATGTCCACCCCCACCCAGGACCCTTCAGGTAGTGCGAATGGGTCGCCGGTGCGAATCCCTAATCAGGGTTCGGGATTATCGTTTTCGAAGAAATTTCGCTCCGGAGCGAACTTACCTGTACCCTTATTTAACCCCGAATTATAATTTGACCGCGGGAGCGAACTAGTATACACCCGAACCACCCCCTGCCGAAGCCTTGCCCCTTCGTTGTTACGTTATCATTATCCCGGGTTATTTATCCCAATGACTAAATTCTGAGTAATACGGGCAACGTCACATACTCTGTTCCATTTGGTTTGGTCGAGAGCGCGGTCCGAATTTGTGTAGCAAGGGAATCGACTCGTTATTTACATAAGAGGACGTGTGGGCAATTTTAGTTGAATGCTCGCGCCATCATGTCGCCAGCGCTCTAGAAAAGTACACAAGATTGGCGATTGAGATTTTGGGCGAATGAAGGAATAATGTGTGTGTTTAGGTCTCGTGAATTTGAGAAAGAATCTCCGATCAGTTTGGTTTTTATCAATCGGTGTAATAATTGCAAACGGGAGATTCTGTCTCACAATTTTATTACCACTTATCGTTCTAAGAAAAGATAAACAGGAGAAAAAGACGAAAAGCCTACGTGACGGACCTCGTTAGAAGCGGAAGACTGTTAGCGCCTCGTGGGGATTTTAAAAAGGCGAGGATAGGTTAGAAATTAACAGAGGAGTCAGCTAAGTCAGCTATTGGCCCTATGTCCTATCCGGTCGGTAGGAAGGGGTTAAGTCTGACGGAATGGAGCGTGAAAGAGGGGACTTGGCAAAGGGCCTTAGACCCAATTTTGTTGGAAAATTGGTTTTTTTAGTTGGGATTTAGTATAAGTAAGTTAGAATCAGTTCAATCCGGCGTTAATGACAAACTTTTGACTGGTGAGCCTCATAATTTGAGGGGCCACTGTTGTTAAATTAGTCTTTGCGTAATCTGTACGTCGGAGTTTAGTGCGGTGCGAACTAACTGCGAGATCGTGAGTGAATTGACCCGCGAACATGCGAAATTGGTACTTACTTATTTTATTGCTTAGGAGTTCCTCGGCCGACTAGCTCAACTAATAAACTACTCAGGTGTGGTCGAAAGGAAATATCAAAGTCAAATTATAGCCGTTTAATTGAATATGTCAAAGAATCAGAACAATAACTTATAAATACCCAAATATTAAGTCCAATATTTCAAATTCCAAAATCTCAGATCAAGTAGTCTACATATAAAATCCAAATTCAAATATACTTAAAAGTTCCGGAAGAAATATAAATACCTAATTACTTAAAAACAGATGGGGGGGAAATCGATCGATTTAACGTTCACTTCTTAAAGGCCTTTAAAAGGGAAAAATACCTGTCACTTAGCGTGAATCACAACACTCGAAGAAGGGCTAGGTGATGGTCGCCGGCGGCTGGACTCAAGGCGGATCGCCCGGCACGTAGTCGCTCCCGGCGGCTGGCTGGACTCAAGGCAGATCGCCCTGTACATAGTCACTCTTGGCGGCTGGCTGGACTCAAGGCAGATCGCCCTGTACGTAGTCGCTCTTGACGGCTGGCTTAGCGATTACGCACTCAGAACGGCACTTTTAATCAACGCACTGATTTTGCACCGATTTTACTTCTACACTTCACCCATCAAATTTAGAGGGTTCGTTTAGTAAAAGTTTGTCAACTGTGCTGTATGCTAATTTTACTAATCTGACCAATACTCCAACCAATTTACTTAGAATAACCAAAAAATCTAAACCAATTATTCATTAAACCCAAAAGGGCCCCTCGGGAGAGTTGATCACTCTCCCGAGGACCAAAAGCAAATCCTCTTTCACTCTCCCTCCGAATCCTAACTCTCCCACTTATTCACCCCAAAATTCCCTCGCTCCTCAGTTCCGGCCTATCTACGGCTCGTAAAAATATACTTGGAGCGTTACAATATCCCTCTCTCTTTACAAACACATCACTCTCGATGCACGTGATAATCCCAACGGCTATTTGGAATTCCAAGAAGAGTAATTATCAAAAGGTAAACATTGCGAACCTCTTTAAAATTGTAAGTGGCGTCGTAAAGTCGAGACTTCCAAAAAAATTTTTTACCAAGACCGTTAGGATCTGACTCCATACGAGTCGCTCAAATTTCGTTACCAAGCAAGAGAAAATCATACCGTAACAAGGTGCTCCCAACCGTCTGTGTGTCGCGTCCTCGGACCGATCCTACTGTCTCGGGATTAAGACCGTGACCACGCTGCGCCCCCCGACTGGAGGTACCGTTCCTGGCTCCAGACCGTTCCGGAGCAGCATCTTGTGAGTTCGCCATCCCACCGGCTCCACTACCCCGGCGCCGCGCTCGAGTGGCGGATAAGCCGCCTGGAGCAGCTACAACACAGCTAACGGCTCCAAACAGGCCCTCCATCTGTTAACGCAGAGACACCATGGCTCCCCTATCGTTTTAGTGACAGTGCGAAGAATAAGGTAGATTTTTTGATTAATGGGCCCATAATCTGGATAACTAAAAATCGATCGATAATTAATTAAATCACCCAATCTTTGGAATAATTAGTGTTAATTATTTTCAGACCTAGACTGAGTTACTTCGTCAAATGTTTGTTTCTTATTTTTGTTATTGTAACCGAGGTGTCTTGTACGGAGTAAAACATATTGTCGCAATCTTTTGGCGGAATAACACAGTCAGTGAGTAATATGTAAATTAGTTTTTTACGACATTGATGGAATTTCTGTTTTATTTCAATTGGTATTTGGGCGTCCTTTTTTCCTTAGACATACCCAATTAAAGCAGCCATAATCAAATCTTTGATTTTTCTCTTCAACCACCCTTGAGTATTTTTTTGTGCTAGCCGGCCTAAGGAAATAAGACATGAATAACTAAGAAAAAATTAACTTTACATCGTAATGTCGGTATTGGTAGCGGGTACCTCTGTCTCGCCTTGGTTTGGAACACTCGGTGGGGCGATGACCTTCCTCATTGCAATTAAAATATGGTACTTTTGCTTGGTCTGTACTCCGAGACGTTCCATGATGAGTCTAACGGAACTGACTCCAGTTTGGTTTGAAGATTCTGATTTACTGGATGGTCCACCCCGATGGAAGTTGTCTTGTCTCGACCCCACAATTCTACCTCGCCGGGAGTTATCGATGTGTTCATAATTTGTAATATCTTGAAAGAGTTGATCTTCATCCTCATTGCGTCTGGACAATAAGAAAAAGCTAAATCTTTCAATATCAATCCTATAGTGACTTGTTCCTTAATTTCCCCAAAACATAAGTTTAATTGGCAGTAGGAAACTTTTTCATGAAAGTATAGTGAAGCATTTTCCTTGATACGTTGAAATATATCCTGCATTGCTTTCCAGCAAGCTGTTAAATCTTTCTGAAAATAAATGTCTTCTCAAAAGCAGTCTTCAAAGTAGTTCAATCTGTTAATTCTCCACTCCGGCCGATTCACCAATATCTCGCAGCTCCCTCTAAATGACTTCTAACTTTTTCAAAGGTGAACTAACTGGGCCAAGAATGCAATATCGCCATGCTCTCTACGCGTTGAAGTCAAAGTTGAGCAGTCTCCGTACCTCCTTCTCCGTTGAATTTATCAATCAACTTCATTAAATCTGGCATAATATTAAAGTTCTTACTCGACTCTTCTCTACTACATCCGGGATGCATAGTCTGAAGCTCCAACATACTGAGCATCTTAGCATTTTGTTCAAATAATGCGTTTGTAGTGACCAAGTAGCAATTCTGGGGTGTTCCTCTTCTTCTCCTTCCGTACCTGCCCGGACGTCTTTGATTCGATTCTCTTCCATAATATACCGCTGGTAGAACTTTTCAATCTCCTTCAAGCCTAAGCTTATTCACTCCGATCTGCACTCACGGATTCGCGTGATCTGCTACATCCACCACATCTTCGGATTTTCTCCAACTTTGTCCTGCTTTATCCCACTTATGAATTATAGGGATAACGAAGGTTCGATCCTTGAGAGAAACACTAAAATTTCCTTATCCTTTTTAATAAATTTAAAATTATGACTTTGGTTTCTTCGGTTCTGACATTCTGACAACCTCTATCCACAGAACATAAGCATTTTTCCGCTTCTACACAGAACATAACAACGTGGAATATGACATAAAATTGGCGCGAAATACGAACTCTGCATTGTATTCCTACAGTTGGTTTGTAACAGACTGCATAGATTAACCATACGGGGCATTATCCATTAATTTCCAGAAATCTTTTTCAAAATCATTTTTTGCCTTTTGTGTTCACTATTAAATTTTACATATGGTGCTGTCACATTTGACTGAGTAAGTGTTATATAGTGCCTGGAAGAGATCTAAGAGGCTCATTATCGCAGAGGAGGCCTACCCCCTGCCAGCTTTTCAACAAGGGATACCATAAAATACGCATTTGTGAATAGTTATAAATATGATGATTAGTTCGCTGATTCGGTGGTCCGTACTCAGATTTTTTTATTTCTTGTTGTACTGTTATTTTTTTAATTTTAAATTAAAAAATCAAATTTTACAAATTGTAGAATTAATTGTTAGATTATCCAATATATACAAGGCGAAGAAAAAATACAGGTATACATATTTGTAATGTATTGAACCATCACATTTTATCATCAAATCATATGAGACATATTTAAAAAAAAATGTATCAGTATTAGTGACAGTAGCAAACATTAAGAATGTCTATGATAAAGATTCGATAATAAGGGATTCAATAATATGCAAGTGCGACTTATACAACTCCATATATATTCATAATTCACTATAGATTCTCCTAAACATTTGTGATAGTGATTTTTAGTAGATATTAATATAGGTACTTGTAAAATTAAAAAAAAAAACTTGGGAAGCATGCAATAAATACAATAGATAATAAATAATGTTATCATTTGTACTGACAATGATTGGTATTATTGCAATAGAATTGTCGGTTACCATTTTTTGCAGCAATTCTATATTGCATGAATTCCATGGTTCTGTTTTGAATTTTACAAGTACTATATTATTACGTATCTATTAAAAATCATTATCACACACTTTTAGGGCAACCTGTTAAATTACTGTTCAATACTAATTTACAAATGTATATCGAGGTAGCCAATTATGCTAAATAAACGATTACTTACTTACTTACTTACTTAATACCATTAATGTTTTCATATCTTTTAAAATTATATATCTAATATTAGCATTCATTTATAATGACATTTTTATCATTACAATTTTTTCCGTTATGAAAAATAATAGCTAGAATTTGCTACCGTTGAATAGTTTATAATTCAACTCTTTTCAACTAATCACGGCTGCAAATTCCATTATTTAACTTTACATCTCTTATAAACTGGATATTTAAAAAAAAATTCCTTAGTCCGACCCCTTTTCCAACAACATTTATTCTTAGCTGCACTTCTTCTTCAAAGATTTACAACCGAGCTTATTGCTACCTGGCCCTTTACGGTTAAGGTGTTATGCATAAGTCATTCTCTTATATCGGTTCCACCGACTATACCTTCGTGAATCTTTATTCTCACAGCTAATTTTTTGTAAAGTTTCAATGTTTTGTATTGAATTACATAATTTTTCATATCATAGAAATGACAAAGCAATTTCTCTACTTTTCCGACAGGAGGAATTCTATTTTCCGGAGTCAAAGGCGAGTCATTGAATATGTTATGAATAGCCAAGTCTACAGGAAATGCTAAATCAACATCTAAAACATAACCCGTACACTGTATGATAACAATATACCCTTAACATTTTTAATTTCATCACAAGTCAACCATTTAAAGTCCTTCTGGTAATTTCTGAGATAAAGCCCATCCATATAAATTATTAGCGTCTATATAGATAATCTGAGTCTTTTCATCTGCTTGCGAAAACCTGTTACTTCACTGTAAAATACTTCCTCTAATTCAGTTTTCAAAAAACAAATATATTTCATAATTATTTCATAATTCCTACTTCAATGAAGTATATTTGAGCATATAGTCCCAAGCTAAACCTGGAGTTGTATAATACCAAACAGGATCCAGTTCATACCTCTTTACCAATCTCTAAAATTTTCAAATATATCAGTTAATAGCAAAACATCTAGTTTTAAGTATAAATCATGCGATTCGCCCAACTTTTTAATTTTAAAAAATTTTCATAATTTCACTGCATGTTTGAATTCTTCTTGATAAATTTCATCTTTTGTGGGCGAAGAATAAAATTTCTCTATTGATTGAAGATTTGTTTCAGAAAATTTCTCAAAAGAATCCATGGGATTCTTAGAAATCATAGCGATATATTCTTTTTCTAATTATGTTGGTGTTTTCTTTCTTAAATGACATATCTGATTCATGATATGAAAAGTATTTAATCATTCCTCTCAACTAACTTGATTCCAGATTAGATAACACATTGTATAGACTACTTGTTAAAAATCTAAATGAATCGATAAATCTCAGTTCGATATATCCATTTTTAAAATGATACTAAACGAAATATATTTCTCTTCATTATTAGGTATGAATTTCAATTGACTATTCTAGATTTTTTATAAACAAATGACAATCGTAAGAACTTAAATTATGAAACAAAATTGGAATAAATAATGGTTGTTTATATTTCGAATTGCATTTTCTACAAGCTCCTCTATATTTTTCAGTGTTGTGATCATGATCTCTTACTCTTGGGTTTTCTACAGAAAACACATTTTCAAAAAGATAACAAATTTATATTTTTTATATTCTGTTAGTTCGATATATTTTATGGGTTTATTTTTTTTAATAACTTGTATATTGTTCTTGTATGTTCAGTTATTTTTTTATAAAACATTTATCAGTGATCTCTTGCCTCTCAACCGCAAGCCTTGTCAGTACGTCGCTTACTTTTATTTCGGAGGTCGCGGGTTCTAAACTCCAAGAAAACAACATTTTTCTTCTAAATTCTACTTTTTTTCTGCTATATTTACAGTTTTATTTTATATTTTCCCAATAGTTTTCGATGATAAGTTATAAAAGATTCTTCACTCTTTTGACACATGATTCACACGAGGCTGTAGAGGTTAGAGAGCCCTGGTTACGAAGTTGTCAGCTCTGCCCATTTAGGATGAGAAAGCAACACGCTTTATTTATTTGCCTCTCACTCCCACCGGGCACAACGTAACTTATTGGGATCTGCAGTCTATATGTGGAAAGTCTATGGTGGTAACAGGGAACTAACTGGGCAACGCAGATGTTCTGTGCGACGCATTAAATCTCATTCGCATTTGACATTGTACGGCCATATATGTACACAAAATAATATTCTGAACAATGGGAGAGTGTTCGTGGGGAGCTGAGATGAAATCAGGAATGTTCTTGATAATCCCCAAATATGTTATGTTATGTTATCCCCAATACATATGTTAAGTATCTCTTATATCGGGTGTTTTATTAAATTTCATTTCATAGTAGGCTGTGGATAGTGTTTGTGAATGCGCCTTACTAAAAAATGTCATTATCACAAGTCAAATCGTTGCAAGCACTTCGAAGACTCTCGTTCCGTGGGAGAGTTAAGAGTTGTCAAGTTTGTTTTCACATAGGTTCTCCATTTAGGTTTTTATATTCTTTAGTCTCACTCATCTACGCCCAATTGATAGAGCCAAGCTGTCTTTTTCAAGACACTAGTAACTTTCAACAAACAAATTGAAACAAAGCAGTTTCAATTTGTATTAAAAAAGTGAGTTTATGTCAATACAATGTTAATATTGATATTTTTTAGTAAGGCGCATTCACAAACAATATCCACAGCCTACTTTGAGGTGAAATTTTAAAAAAACACCCGATATAACTAAAAAAGTAAAAAAGTGTCACTTACATATCAAAATAGAAAATGTGGCATGTTTGACATTGGATAACTGTATATCGATTGCTTAAAAAATGTTAATAGAAGGCCATTATAAATAATAGAAACCTTCAAAATCATGAGTGCTAAACTAGTGTCAAAAAATTAAAGATGAAGTATAAAATCTGGAATATTTGTTTTGACAATGTGATAGTTTTCATATGTTCGATTTATTTGAATAATTTGTAATATGCTTGAGCAAAGTTTTGAAAATCTTGTTGCCTATTTACAATATTATTTGATGTTTTAATATGTACCGCCTCTTTGAATTATCTTTCAAATCAAATTGATTCACGCTCTAATATCGAAACATTTTCAAAATAGAAATTATGATTGTTCTCTATGGCATGCTCCACTAAACCAGAATGTGCTGAATTATTCTTAGTGATATTCAACTGATGTTGTTGTAATCTCTTTTTTATATATTGTTGTGTTTCTCCAATATACACCTTAGGAGGGTTACAATCAGAACATGTAACCTGATATGCTACGCAAGTCTGTTTTTTTTATAGATGTTGGGTCTTTAATTTTGGAGAAAATGAGATTATTGAAAGAAGACAATCAATATCCTAACTTCTCCACGTAACACAACACAAATAACAAAGGATAAACTTTTTATAAGACTCCCGTACTATAATAACAGAAAATTTCACTTTGAAAACACTGAATTACCTAAACATATATCGAGCTTGGTATTCATTGTCTTCTTTTAATAAGCTCATTTTCTCCAAAATTAAATACCCAACACCTATAAAAAACCAGAGTTACATAGTATTTTGAGGGTTATTATTTGGGGATTATCAAGAACATTCCTAATATTCTGAACAGTTTTTTGCAGTTGAGCGAACTAATCAAGATAATTTCTTTAAAATATTTTAAAACTTCGGAAACTTGTTATTTGATTGATTTGTGTTAAATTGGGGACACTTTTTCAATAATAATGGAATTGAATCATTACATTTAATGTTTTCAATCTCTTTCGGAATTTTTTGTCTAGATTTCTTGTCATTTTCCAATTTTCTATGCATATTTTCCAACAAAAACCCGTATTCCAATTAAAACATAAAAAATAACGTTATATTTAACTTCTTACCCTTATTTTAAACTCCTAACTTCTAACTGAGATTTTCACAAAATGTAATTTTTTTTAGGAAAATGAGTCGATTTTCAAGTGTTAGTCGTTGAAGTTTGTTGAATTTGAAAACAGCCCATTGAGGTCTTTTGAAAGACAGAAAAAATTTAACATATGACCTGTTTTTAGCCCATTTTATCTATGGAAACATCATTTTTTATAGATACTGCCCTACTTTTTATGTTCATTTTAAACATGTGAGCCAGATTTTTATGCCAAAAATTGGGAAAACTATCCCTTTTTAGGATTTCTAATAAAAGTGAGCCAGACGTTACAACTGAATTTGTGGTTCTTGTTGGAAAAAAATGCATATATAAAAGGAAAATGACAAGAAAACTAAACATAATGTTCTGAGTTAAAAAGTTACACATTTTAAAGTACTAAAATTGAAATCATTTAGTTTTTAAGTCTACATCAAACGAATAACGAAATTTATAGCATTGAACCTGAACCATAAAAATAGGAGACCAAACTGGTGTGGAAATTTTAAAAATCGAATTTCACAAAAATTATTTATTATTTAAAAAATGATTTACTAACCCATACCTATAGAAATATCGCGAACAAATAACGAGAACAGTTTTCTGGAAAAAATATATAAGTAATTTATTTTTTATGCATATACATACATATTTTGATTTTACAATCTATTCTGAACTTCCTGAAGAAGACGGGGACGAATTACCAGAATCGCTGCTGCAAAAAAGTATAATAATTAGTGGGAAATGATGTAAAATTTAATTGCCAATAGAAAAAAAACATGATTTTATCTGTAACTTACAAAACTTCTTGACATAGGTACTGTTATCTAATATATGATATTCAACTACCTATGTTCATACTTAATTAAAAAATTAGCTCCGCCCATTTAAATGGGCGCCTTTACATCGCGCCTGATTGCAATCCGTAGTCTATACGTCTTATGTCTATGGGTTAGACGCATAGGCATAAGGCATGAAAATTTTCCGCTGTGTGTCTTTCATTATAGGAGAAGCAGTCTATTAAATTAGACTTTAATTTAAGCGGCTGATTTTCCTCTAACAAAAAATGCACCGTCAATGCTGTAAAGCATTCTTTATTTATAGATATCCACGAATCAGTTATCACATTTATAAAATCGACAGAATTTAGCTCCGCGTAAATTTTTCGCGAGTTTTTTCATAAACTTGCGACATCAAACCTTCTGATAGGGTTCTTCGAGTGGGTACTTTATAACCCGGGATCGCCAATTGCATTAGTTTGATAAATTCAGGATCTTCAATAAGTGCAAACGGGTAGTACCTTTTTACGATCATGTGTAAATTTGAATGTCAAGTGCTTTGCTTCTGGATAAAGGAACAGGTTTAGTACTTTTTAAATATACCATCATTTCTGATTGCAATATAGACGGTTTTGATTTATTCTTAAGCTGACCGCTAGCACAACTGATTGTTCCTGGCTCTGCAAGTTCAAACATACATTGTTTAACTGCCAACTGGTATCCTATTGAAACGTGGCGAAATCGCCTAAACTAAATGTATCTGAATTTGAATTACCCCTATTGAATAATTGTTGCAGTATTTTCACTACTTCCTGCTTTCAGTACTCTACTACTTTCTTCCACATTAGGAAGGCCTGTAGATGTAGATAAAGCTGCAGATGAAGTTTCCTCGGATATTTTAACTGGAATCGTGGGATGGTTTTTTTCATGTGGCGACTTAAATTCGCTAAAGACCCACCAGATATAGATAGCAATTGTTTGCAATAACTACATTTTGCTTTATTAGTATTTTCGGGCAACACTTCAAAATGCATCCACACATCACTACGTTTCTTCGACATTTTTGCAGTACCTATATATTTTCAATAACTCGAAAATCAGATGATAATATATTGTAGCGAAAGTTGACTTACTTACACATAGCTTACGGCAGCTGTTCGCCTGGAGAGCATTAAGGCCGCCGCGCACTCAGGCGAAGCGAAGAGAAGCGCGCCGAGTCGAAGCGCCGCGAAAAAATGATGTGTAACGCGCACTTAGGCGAAGAAAACGACGGCGTCCGAATCGAACAGCAGAAACCAGCGCGTATGCTCGGATGAAAAACAGTGTTGAAGATGGATTCGGAGGAGGAGGATATTGTTTTGATTTCAGTATTATGCGAAGCTGAAGAAAAAAAAAACGAAAAAAAAAGTGGGTGCATCCGATATGCCGAAAGAGGCAACAGACTGGTGAATTCCACACTTTATTTAAAGTTTTAATAAGCGATCCTGACAAATTCTATCAGTATTTTCGAATGAGCTACGAGAAATTTTTGGAATTACTAGAAATATTAAAACCGGAAATAGTAAAACAAAACACTAGGTTTCGCCGAGCTATAGAGGCAGAAGAACGGTTAGCTGTTTGCTTAAGGAAAGTACACTTTATGTGGGTATCATTCATTTATGTCGGTAGGTTTGAAAGAAAAAGTATTTAGGCATAAATTTATTGAGTGTAAACAAACGAAATACATTTAGAAACAGAAATACATTGAGTAGAGATAAGTTCAAATGTAACTAAAATAATGGACCAACACTTTTTATTTCGATCAAAAGCAAAAATAGCCTAGTTACCCATAGAACTAATTTCTTTTCTTAAGAATCAGGTAAACGTGGATTATCTATATTAGATGAACACTGAGAAATATTAGAAGCATTTTCTGATACAACCTCTCTGTTCATCGAAAAGCGCTGTGGTGTGAAATTATCAAGCCGTGGCTGAACGATTTCTTGATGTGATTGAGCCGAATACATTTGTGGGTACAAATTCATTGTGGAATTTGAGATATGGTATCTAGTAGTGGGATTACTTGAGAATTATTTGTGTTAGAAGGAATTGAATGAAACTGACGTTTTAAATTTGATTGAATATGCAACTGCTGTTGATGAAATGGAATATTATTTGAAAATTGAGTGGATGTTCCTGCTAATGATTGCATTTGAGAAGCATTTGCTTGAGTTTGAGAAGAAACTGTAGGTACTGCGGGATCAATAACAGCAGCTTTTTCTGCTTCATTTACTATATTAAAAATTTTTGCTTTAACTTCAATTTGTAATGGTAAAGGCAAATTTCGAACAGTTTCCTCCATACTTGAAAAAAAAAACTTGAAATTGAATCAGGACGTTCAGTTTTTTTACCCCTTTGGGTGTCAATATATTCCTGCAATACTTCTGCCAAGCAAGGAGCCTTTTTTTTTTGTTTACAGTACGAACTCGTTTCGATGTAACATGTGAAGTTGGTGTACTGGAAGCGGAATGTGATGAACCAGGACTGGGTAAAGCGGATGATGGACTGAGCATGTCAAATGAATTTTCGTCACATTGTGTATTTCTTTCTGTTTGTGTTTCTTCCTCATCTGAAGTGGAGGGTAAATCTGTGATTTGTTGTCTCCCTTCTATAAATGGTAAAATGAAGCTTATTTGTTTATCCAGTTTCCATAACTTAATCTTCTTCGCTGCACTGCCACTTCTTGAACGACGATTTTTCATCGCTTTCCTGTAGCAGTCACGTAGCTTTTTCCATTTGCTTCTGCAAGCGGCTGCTGCAAACCGTAAAATTAAAAAAATCTATTGCACCTGCATTTTACTAGAACATTTTAGAATACCTTTTTCATTTATTCTTTTTTTTTCAGATTCCTTGCAACTGCAGATTCTTTCCGGTCAATAGCATTTAGTTACAGATTGGGTGAAACTACTGTTCGTGAAATCGTTTACGATACGTGTGATACCATTGTAAAAAAATTACGTCCTGAGGTCATGCCTACGCCATCAGTGGATATGTGGAAAGGTATTGAATAAGAATTTTATGCAAGGTGGAATTTTCCAAACTGTATAGGAGCTATCGATGGAAAACATGTCACCATAGAAGCTCCTGGAAATACCGGATTACTGTTTTTCAGGTATAAAAAAACATTTAGTGTTGTATTACTTGCTTTAGTAGATGCAAACTATCGATTTATTGTAGTTGATATTGGTGCTCACGGTAAAAACAGTGACAGTGGTATTTTTGCTTCCTCCCATATAGGAAACTCATTATTAAAAAATTCGCTGAATATTCCTCCAGATAAGCATCTGCCAGGAAGTAATAAAAAATTACCTCATGTTATAGTCGGAGATGAGGCTTTTCTTCTTCAAAAACACCTCATGCGCCCTTACCCTGGCACTCAAATTCAGGCAGACGACACTAAGAAAATATATAACTATCGTCTAAGTAGGGCCAGGAGGGTATCAGAAAATGCATTTGGTATTTTATCGCAAAAATTTCGAATATATCAAAGACGATTGAAAATGCTTCCCAAGCATGTTGACACTGTTATATTTGCCACCTGTTGTTTACATAATTTTATTAGGGAAGAAGAAATTGTCAGAGGAATTGAAGTGTATAATGAAAACGATGTTACTGATGCTTTTGATAATATCAGAAAAACTGGAGGAAATGCAACATCAGAGGCTATGACCGTTAGAGAAGATTTTAAAGATTACTTCGCTTCAGTCGGGTCAGTAGAATGGCAAAATGCTATTGTACGTAAAGGAATGCAAAGTTAAGCGCCATCGTGGTGTCAACAGTCAAATGAATTATTAATATTACAATTATTATTATTATTATTAGAATGGTAATCTCATGTAATATTTAGTATTAGTAGAGTTATTGCTTACAAATTGACCACCCATTCTTTCAATTATAAATATATAGTGTTGTTTTGTATGTTTAGGAGAAAATTAATAATTCTTTTAGGTAGGTACGTAGAAGTTTGTTCAAAATTAGGTTCTCTAGTATTTCATTATAGGACTCTCTATTAAGTTATGTCTAATAATTGGTAGAATGTAACAAATAATAAAGTGTAAAAAACTTACCATCTAAATTCATTTCCTTAGCTATTTCTGCCCAACAATTGTCCTTTATTTCTTGGTTACTGTATAGTGGATCACTCATATCGTACAAGAATTTACGGGTTTCTACTAAAGAAACCAATTTTTCCTCTTCCGCACTCATTTTATGCCGTAACGATAGGAGTGTAGTAAGTATCTACCATCGAATAAACTTCGTTTGAAAAGCTTTTCTTTGGGTTGCCAGCTATAACGCACTTAAACGAAGCGCGCCGAAGAGCGGCGAAAAATATTCTCGGCAACAAATTCCGCCTAGGTCGCAGCGCTTCAGTACGCCGCGCTTCGCTTAAGTGTGCGTTACTCCATTAAAAACAATGCAATTTCATTTTTTTTGCAGCGCTTCGGCTCGGCGCGCTTCTCTTCGCTTCGCCTAAGTGCGCGGCGGCCTTTAGGGTCGTGCGTCGGAATCAGAAATTCTTAACTTCACGATAATGAACGAGAAATGGGCGCCGCCTAGTGTAACCACAAGGAACGGTAGTGTTGTGCGCTGGACCAGTCAATAAAACAACAATAGTGCCTGTGTGTTTGATTTAATACAATGTCGGATCGGAGAAACGGAGCAATATTACATGAACGATGAATTACACTAATTATGGGCAAAAAACACGGTGGTACTCCTAATTTAACAATTGGTGAATTACAGTTTAGCATGATTAATATGAGATAAACACAGCGGCACCCCTAACTCTGTGAAATTAAGAAACACAAAACAAAAACAAAAGAATACGACCTGGTTACACTATTTGGAGACTATCCTGGGTTCGAAGGGAACGCCAGTCCTTGGTAGGAACGATAACCCTCGGTACAGATAGTAGTCCTTCGATAGGGACGATAACGGCAACGGTAATATCCAGCGAGAGCAGTGGCTCTGAACGAGACGATAGCCCTTACCGAGAACGGTAGGGTTCGGTGGGAACGGTGGCTCTCAACGAGACGGTAGCTCCTAGCCGGAACGGTAGCTCTCAACGAGACGATAGCGGGAACGGTAACGTCCAGCGAGAACAGTGGATCCCAACGGGACGGTAGCCCTTAACGAGGAAGGTAGAGTTCGACGAGAACAGTGGGCCTCGGCAGAAACGATAACGGTATCAGGGATGAGTAGCCTTCCACGTACGAATGTAGCTCCCCGGGAGAAAAACCCTCGACGAAGGAGAGTTATGTATCACAACACGTGAATACGGCAGATCGTGAAAAATGAACGTCGGAAGCTGAAGATAACACCTTTGCGGAACGAACTGTGTGTTTTAATTTACAAAAGATGCTCAAACGGAGCCGATGAAAACAAGTTTAACTTCTAACAGCACATGGATTCGATAATATGACGGAACGTCCAAATCGATGCACCGCCGGCGGAAAAGAGAGAGCCAAGGGAGACGGAGCGCACGTCGCTCTCAGTTTATGAGGCGCACCAACCTAAACCGGACACGGAACGCGAAAGTCGGTAGTCTCGTTCGACAGGAAAATGAACACGCTACAATATACCGACAGATCTGTGACTGAAATGATCAACAAATGACCTGAAAACCTAAAACTTCTCCGATTTGTCAACCTCCGACATCGCTGTTTCGTTTTTCGTTTACTCCGTTTACCGTGTGTGCGTATGTGCGTAGTGTGCTCTGTGTGCTGCTTGTTCACTGTTCCCTCCTACTGCGGTTCGCTCTCTGGTCTCTCCTCTCATAAAAATTCTAAAACCATCAGACTAAATTATTCTCTGAAAATTTGCAATATTAAGAGAAACCCGAAATACAGGTAAAATCCTTAAGATTGCCATGGTCGTAAAAACAAGTTTTATCGCATAGTATTGACAAACGAAGCCATCTATCGGCTCTTAGCGATTTGGAAGATGACCCTTTACGTTTTAATGCCCTTATTAAAACAATATTTATCGAGAACAGTGACAATATTTTGTAGTTTAAAAAAGATATCTGTTTCTTCTGAATTCTTGAGAGGATAACTAGAGAGTATATAAATTTGTGGAAACCTCCAAATTGTATTTATTTAGTTTTATTGCGTCGTCGTGTTTGTTTGTGAATTTTGAAGTAATTTCTGTGAAAATGCCTTAATTAAAATTGTCCAATATGGAAAGTTGGGTTAAATTAGACAAAACTTTGATGGTTGATCAAGATCGCATCTTCTGCGAAGTGTGTATTAAGTCGGTAGTTACCTTTATTTTGTAAATTACAAGACGTTGAATTTTTGAAAGTTTTGGACTAACAAATTTCGCTAATCGTAATTTGAATAAGTCCATGTTATCTGGCAGCAGTTTTCATTTTACCATATTTTTTTGTTATTTTAGATACATGCCACCAAAAAATATCATGTTACACAACACAACACGGCGTATACAAAAAAATATTAATAAAACGAAGCAACCGCCTCTAAAAATGTCACTGAATAAAAAAACCAAATTCCCACAATAATCATTTTGTCCAAAAGCTTTTCAACGCATTTGTCGCAGCATCTATACCGCTAAAGAAATTAAATAATCCGGTGTTTAGGGATTTTTTAACTTAAGCTACAAATGAAATCATCTCTGACGGGTCCATCTTATATAAAAATTATTTGGATTAGTGCTACCAATCAGTAAGTATACCTGAATCTACTTTATTGTATTTTAATCATTTGAAATTACAGAAAATGGAAGCTATACGAAAGGATATCTGTGACAATTATATCTGGGTGTTCCTGGACGAAACACCGGACTGCAGAGGGCTATATTGCAAATATGATAGTCGGAACACTTGAAGAAAACCAGCCTGGAACTCCCCACACCTATTAGCTTGTAAAAAAAATAGACAAAACCAATCACAAAACAATTGCAACTTTTTTATGACAGTATGAGAAAGTTTTGCATGTTTGAAAATACATATGTATATGTATTTTTTGCATATTTTTTTTCTTAGGATTTTGTATTCAGATGGAGTGACAAAAGAGAAAACACTTTTGTTAGTCACTGACGCTGCACCATATATGGTATACGCTGCTCAAATATTGGATGTCTTTTACTCATCATTGATCCATTTTAGATTGAGAGCTGGAGCCGGATTTTGCTCGTGATCGGGAATATGGACAAACTATATGGAGGCATGTAGACATAGTCGAGTATGTGATTTTCCCGCAATGGCGGAAATGGGCGCTGGGGACAAGGGTAGCTGTAAGGGGTGAAAGTCATAATTTTTTCAGGTGAAGTTCGTGATCGAGATAGTATTCGCAAATTGCACAGCTTGTTTGTTTCATAGTGTAAAATCTAATGCCAAATTGGCGGATAGCTATATTGGGTCATTTTCATTTTATAGGGGCTTTATAGGTCGTTGAGCTAAGGGTGCGTTGTAGCAACCGAGCTTAACCTCGGTTTAAATGTGAACTCGTGTTAAGTCCGAAAATCACCGAAAATTCCGTTGTAGCACACCGAAACAGTCGGTTAACCACGGAACTGCGGTTAATCGAACTCGTTGTCGCCGAACCACCGAAACTGAGGGTTCAAACTCGAGTCGAATACAGAAAATGAAAAGAAATCGCCGATTTGTGATTTTGAAACGGCTCGCGTGATATTTTTCTTGGTTGGGATTGAAGGAAGACTGTTTTGGCATTTGACGTGGTTTTTTTCGTATCTTTTCGTTTGTTTGTATGAAATTAATTGGTATCAGTAGTTGTTAGTTTTTGATTTGTTTAATAATTAGTTGTACATTGTACGTTCTTCCTTTTAATGGTATTATATTTTTCTTGATTAGTCAATTAGTCTAAAGTTATAGTTTGTTTGTGGTTTTTGTTGTTAGTTGCTCTTAGCTTTTAGTAGTTTTAATTTTTAGTTGGACATTTTATTTAGATATATTTACTGAACATAGTTTTGTTGGAGTGTTTGTATCCTTAGAGCCAAGTGCCAAAGAAAATACTCAAATTAACAATCAATAATGGATATTGGTAAGTGGTATTTAATGTCAATATCTGTATTCTAATACCAAATGATTTCAAAACAAATGCAATAGTAACATTTTCAGCAGAGGACTTTGAAGAACTGACGGACGATGAAGATTTCAGTGAACTTGTGCTGATGGAGGCTTTCCCTAGGGCTGTGGCGCAATTTCGCACTAGAACCGATCACTTCGTAAAGTGGAGTGATGATGAATTCCACGCCCGATTCCGCTTCTCCAAAGCAACAGTACAGCTGCTGACTGAGACGGTTTGAGAGAACGTAACATGTTTAAGGCATGAGTAAGTTACTATTATATGTATATTGTCAACAATCGACATTAAATGTAATATATCTATCTAACTATCTAGATAGATATATCTATCTAACTAACTAACTAATATATCTATCTGGAGAGTTCCTCCAATTTTCTACAGTACATGAGTAACTGTGTTACTATTGTTATAGGAATTCATCCTTGACTGCCAATGAAAAAATGTTAGTAACATTACGATACTTGGCCACTGGATCCATTTTGCAAATGTTGGGCGACTTCAGTGGCATTAACAAATCCACGACAAGTCGTGCTATCATGGAAGTGCTAAACTGCTTGGCCAGGCTGCGACCTCAATTTATAAAGTTACCCAATACACCGGAAGACATAGCAACACTGAAGAGAGGGTTCTTCCAGTCAAGCGGATTCCCTAAATGCATTGGCGCCATTGACTGCACACATATTAAAATCCAATCACCTGGGGGAGAAAACGCCGAAATATTCCATAACAGGAAGTGTTTCTTTTCCTACAATGTTCAAGTAGTGTGCAGTCACGATTTAAAAATCTTGGACATTGTTTGGCGTTGGCCTGGATCAGCACATGATGCGACCATCTTCACCAACTCAAGGATTCGAGCCTTAATGGAAGATGGGCACTTTGGTGACAGCGTCTAGTCGGAGATTATGGTTACGGCATAATACCGTACTTGTTGACACCATTACGTGAACCTGCAACTCCTAACGAACAGAGATATAATAGTGCACAAATAAGAGCACGTATTTCCAGTTTTGGCAAGAGGCATCCGTTTGAAAGTGGAAAAGGTGGAAGCCATTGTTGTAACACAATATTGCTTTGGAACGTGGGGAACCGGAAGCACCCATCGATGCCGAAGTTGAGGAGACAATTGCTGAAGCTGAGCAATTGGATCTGTGGGTGCAACCCGATGTCGCACGTTTCAATGTGAACAATGTCGTAACACACAATTTAATTCATCAATTCTTTGGAGATTGAAGTAGTACATTACTATATTCCTTTTGATCGAATTTGTCATTGCAATATTGTATTCAACATTTTTTTTATGTTAGCAATTCTATTTTTTTTAAATTGTTAATTATAAATGAGGTGTTATAAATTTTAAAGGATTAGTCTATTGCTTTATCTTTCCACAAAATTGTTGTTATTTCTTTCTTTCTTGGTACTAGTTTTTTTACCAATGTGGCATTTTTTATTGGAAATTGTGAAATAATACAGAAACAAGACCTTATGAAATCATTTTTTACTTAATAACGTATCCTTTTGAATTTGAAAAATTTCTAATTCTAGTTTTGTTTTTTCCGCCTTTGCCCTTAACTCTTCTTTGTGGAGCTCTTTCATCATCTCCAGCTCTAAGTTGTGTTTTTCGTCCCTGTGTCGCATTTTTTGTTGATGTTCTTCCTCCATGAATTTGTGTTGTTGGTGTACGGCTAGCCGCTTAGTTTCAACTCACTGCCCAAGTTTGCCCCGAAATGCCCCCGTTTCTGTAAGTTCACTTCGATTAGTAACTATTTTTTTCTGCCAACACATGCAATAATTACCTTTATACTTCTTTGTAAATCGAGGCGTTCTTGTTCGTAGAAGTTGCGGTGCTCCGTGATTGCCCTACTCCTCTAACGAATGTGAAAAATATAGGGAACGTAAGTAAACAGAGAAAAGACTCTTCAGTAAATATTGAGTGACAAGGAAGATTTATCACGGCTTGCAATGTAGTCTCAAAACCGCCATCTCTCAAAATATAAGTATAGTATAATATAACAATATTTTTTTCGGTCAATACATGCAATAATTACCTTTACACTTCTTTGTACATTGAGGCGTTCCTGTGTGCAGAAGTTGTGATGGTCCAGGATTGTCCTGCTCCTCTAACGAATGTGAAGAATCTAGAAAAAGTAAGTAAACAGAGAAAAGAAACTCAGGAAATATTGAGAGACACGAAAGATTTATTAGGGCTTGCAATGTGGTCTGAAAACCGCCATCTCCCAAAATATAAGTACAATAGAAGCTTGGTTAATATTAATTGTAGTGTATTGTGTTTGTTATAAGTAAAAAAAATGTGTTCACAGATGTTTTAAGTGGTGGGAACTAACAAATAGATAAACTAATTTATATTGAAAAGTATACTAACCTGTCGGTACTTCGTCTGTTGAAAGGCCAGCATTTGTTGACGCCCCCGATGAACATTCCAACCCATTTGCAAACTCGATCGTCAAGACTTCACTTACAGCTAGAAATAGGTTATTCATAGACTAATGTCAATATTGTTTTCTATATCATTATATTACACAATACATACATTCATTGACATCTCCATCAAATTGCGATTGAAACCCGGTCATTTGGTATCCAATAATTTCATGGATGGCCACATGAATTTCTCCATCTTCTATTGGGCGTGGTGGGCCACCACCTGTACCATACACTTTTTTGTTCAGCATATGTTTTTTTTTAATTTTCTTCTTAATATTTATGTATTTGGTCCGGAGTGCAGTGAATTCATTGCACAATTGTGCCCATGCAATGCATTTCATTTTGTTCGTTATTCCATCTGTTTCCTTTGATTCAATTTGTTTGGCAAACTTGCTTGCCAGGTGAATTAATAAGGACTCTTCGGCTTTTGAAAAATTCGGAGTTCTTTTACCAATGTCTTCCATGCCTTCTGAAATATTATGGGTGGGTTGTACACAGAGAGTTAACCTCTGGTCAGACCTGAACTCGATTCAACCTCAGGTCAAGTCCAAAAATGCGTTGTAGCGCAGCGAACGTTGAGTTAACTCGGCGGTTAACTACGAGTAAGCTGACCACGCGAGAACGGCGGATTAACCTTGGTTCAAGCACAGAATAAGGAAAAAGTTACAGCATGTATTAGGTTTGGTGTGGGTCCAGGGTCCAGATTGGCCCCGGCAGCGAAAAGTAGACGTTAAAATTAAAAAACAAACAACAACAAAAGGTTATGTATCACACGCCAATTTTCGAATGGATATTATATTCATTATATTATGGATAGGATAAGCACAATGACGGGTAAGTAATAAAATGTGATTGATTATTGATACTGATTATCATATATACCACTTTAGTCTCATTATCAAAAGGCTACTTTCAAGTCCCAATCCAAACATCTAATTATATTTTTTGACTTATCCTTTCTGCATGAAGTGGATCAAATTGTCTACTCCTACACTTGATTGTAACACAATAAAATGATACATTCCAATCTATGCGATAGGAAACATGGAAGCATTGACTGACGACGAGGACTTTCAAGGCCTTGTAATGATGGAAGCCTTCCCGAGGGAATCCTATTGAAAGATGTTTTGGCGTATTAAAAAGACGGTTTCCAGTTTTAACCCTAGGGATAAGATTGAAATGTGAGAAAGTAGAAGGAATTGTAGTTACCTGCTGCATTTTACACAATATTACTCTGGAACAAGGAGAACCAGAACCACAAACAGATCCTAATATTGAAGCTGCAATTGCAGAAACGGAACAGTTGGATCTGTATGAAGAACCAAATATTAGAGGAATTAATGCAAATAATATTGTAAGATATAACTTAATTCAACAGTTTTTTTCATAAATGAAATTGACCTAATTTTCAATATTCAAAATTGTAATGTTTGTAGACTTAATTTCTTCTATTAAAAATCTTTTACCACAAAAGTTTCACGAAGGAAAGTACCCACTAAATTATATCGAAATGACAGATTGAATAACTATACATATGTTGCACCTCTTTGAAACTATTCCAACAAATTTAATGAAGTAAATAAAAAAATAAATTTATAAGGAATTCTTTGCCTTTAATGCTTTTTCCAACAATAAAATATCTTTTTTTAATTTTATAATCTCCATCTCTCCTTCATGCAATTCTTGTAAATGTTGCATTTCTAATTGATGACGTTCTTCCTTATGTCGTAACAGTTGGGCATGTTCTTCCTCCCTGTACTTTTGCTCTAGCTGCACTTTTTTCTCCTTCTCGGTGACCCATGTAGCTAACTTTCCCCTAAGAGGGTTCTTCTTAAAGCTTTCTGAAATACCCTCACGTCTCTTCTCAACAGGTTTCAACAGTAAACCGTCTAGAACAAATACAGCAAAGTTAATACTGTACATTCTCTATAATGATTACAAAGGTGCACTAACCCGCTCCAAATGTAGATGACATAGAAGTTGTTCGACCATCTGACGTTGATGGGCCGTCCGACGTCGATGGGCCGTCCGACGTCGATGGGCCGCCCGATGTCGATGGCCCCCTATATGGGGACTGCCCACTACCTCCACCATTGTCATCGATCTCGATTATCAATGTTTCAGTTGTGTTGCCTAAAATGTTAAGAAGTGATTGTGGTTATAAAATAATGACTTAAAATTGTCATAATAGCTGGCTATATGTATGTATACACCTAATACATACCTATTTCGCTGTCCGTATCAAATTTTGATGGGAAGCCTGTCATTTGGACACCAATGATCTCTTGCATCATGACATCTATAGCAGTATCCTTTATATCTTGTGGTGGACCACCTCCTGTTCCATGTAAATAGCGTTTCTGCTCCGAATAGTGTTTCTTGCTCCTCTTCTTAATATTTAAATATTTATTTTTAAGCATTGCCGGAGTTCTCTTTACTTCTCCAGAAAGGCAATTGAATTCATTTGTGAGCTGCACCCAAGCCTCGGTTTTCATCCTAATAGTAGTAGCATCGCTTCTGTTATTTTCAAGAACATTCGCATGTTTCCCTACTAATTGTACTAGCAAATGCTCTTCTGTGGACGTAAAATTTGATGTTCTTTTCGAGTTTTCTCCTGAAATTTGGTATATACGTTAACCGTTATACGTCTTTTACCGCATTTTATGACTTACCTGCCATGGTGCTTATCTTCCTTCTCTTATATCAGTGTTGGCACACTACAACTACGCCCCCAACAAACAATAGTACAAAATAAGACAAACTCTATAAAAGAACCCACACACCGTAAAGGAATATAATACACTAATTATTTTACTTGACTACTTAGCTATAAATACAACTACAATATAAATAACGCACTACAACTACACTCCAAAAAACAATAGTACAAAATAAGACTTACAGCTCTACAGAATAACCAAGGTACTAATTAATGCTCTAAATATAAAATATAACTCTATAAAATAACCCACACACCGACATATACCTAATACACTAATTACTTTACTTGACTACTTAGTAATTAATGCTATAAATACAACTACAATATAAATGAAACAAAAAGGAAAACACAAACAAAATACATCAACAGAAAAACCCAAGCCAAACACCGATCGATCAACGAGTGACAAGTGAAGTGACGTGACGCTACGATTCAGTGTGCTATGATCCATAAACCATCGAAAAGATTGTCGAAAGTACTGGCAACAATGCACATTCTTAAGTAGCCCGACCGCGGTTTAACCCGAGGACGTACAACACCTCATTTCTTGATCTATGGTTAACTTTGACCGCCGGTTCCGCTGACCCGCTGGTCAACGTCGGGTTAACTCTCTGTGCTACAACCCACCCTATAACATTCTATATAATATGTTACAAGGTTTTCCATTGATTTCAACTCACCTGTGAAGTAGACGAAAGAGTTCACAGTAAATAAACCAAGAAAAACAAACAACAAAGAAGAACGAAAACATACAAACAGTCACAAACAATGGAACGGCATAGGACGGGTGATTGGTAGTGATTGTCATCCATAGGAACATGAAGAATACAGCTGGCGGTGCCGGCAACAATGTGGAACCGCGAATCGATCGAACCGAGTTCAGACACCGCTGCTACAACGCATCGGAAAGATGAACTGAGTTCCATTTTAACACTGGTTTCACTGACCCGAGTTCCAAACTGAGGATAAACTCGGTTGCTACAACGCACCCTAAGTGGTATGCAGATGTTTAAGATCGACGGACGAGAACTAAAACAACACGTTCGGATAGCCGAGTGGGCCAGCTATTCGTCCGTCTGGTTCGCGACTCGCGACGGACGGCTCGCTGCATCGAGTCCCGTCCGGGGCCGTATGCCGGCAATACACACTCGCCGAGGGGAGCCGAGATCAGGCGAGCGCGAGAGTGTACATGGAGTTCTCCCGGAGTCCTCTCGCCTCGCCCTCGGAGCGCTCGGTCTAGAGGCGGTCGGGCAACACGAGTCAAAGGAAGCGAGAGCGTAGTGGGGAGATCTAGCGAGAGTGTACACGGTAATCTCCAGAGATCTCGGCATTCCCTGTACATGCTCGTCCCGTAAACTGCGCGGTTTTGAACTTTTTCCCGATTTTTGTTTTGTTTTCGGTGATTGAATTTCGTTGTTGTGTATAATGGACTGGACAAACGACTTTACCCTCTAATTCTTGGAATTTTATCAGGGCGAACCCTGTTTGTGGGACCCCTCTCACAAAAACCATAAAAGAAAGGAACAAGTAGCAGATGTTTGGCAACGAATATCTGAAAGTATCGGAAAATCCATTGGCGAACTGTAGAAAAAGAAAGATTCTTTAATGGCCACTTTTCGCGGTCATTTACGAAAGAAAAAAGCGTCCATTAGAAGCGGTACTGGGGGTTCTCACATATACAAACCTATATGGTTTGCATTCAACTTCATGGAAAGTTTTCTAGGTCAAATATATGACTGTCAACGTACCATAAACACTGAAGATACGGTAAGTACGGCATCAATTCTATCGGCTTTTTAAAGAATCCAAATCTGGCAGTTAATATTCCAAAAGCATTTTCAGATAATACGCGAGATCTTGACAATGTTTCATTGAAAATGCGTTTCGGACTATTTAACCCATGATCTCCAGGATATGGTTTCATTAAATTCTCGCTTAACGCAAAAGCACCATCTCCCAAGAGAACATACGGTAAAGCGACGTTTAAGCCAGGCAAGGGGCAAGGTGGAGGGAAATTCAACTTATTTTCACAAATATTTTTCCACAAAACACTATTCCGAACAACGCCGCCGTCACTGATTCTTCCTTGGCTTCCAATATCCGCAAAAATAAATCGATAGATACTGTCAACTAAAGCTAGGAGAACAATACTAAAAGCTCTTTTGTACTTGTAATACTCGGATCCGCTGTGATTAGGGCTTTTGATTACAACGTGTTTTCAGTCGATGGCTCCAATAGCATGCGGAAAGTTACCTCTAAACCTTTTTCAATTTCGATCCACTCGTCTGCAGTTGACGGCATCTGAAAATAAAAGGATAACTTGGTGTTCTGTTTTTTATTTGTTTAAACAGTTTGTATAGTAATAAACATGATTGTTAATTAATTAATTCTTTAATGTTTCAGATTATTGTTCACCATGAAGACCTTGGACCAACGTCTCAACATTCACAAATCAATAATGACACCCAGGCTGCAAATGATACACCCTCTACGAACTCTCAGCCAGCAACACCCCCATCAAACACTCAGCACGAATCAACCGTAGCAAGCTCTCAGCAAACACTTCGACGTCGGAAACATCCTTCCGAATTGCGCGAGGCTGAAAATCAAATGAAGTAGGCATTTGCACTGCTGAAGAATGTTGTGTCCAAAAACGATGTGGAGAAAGGAGACGAATGCGACCTATACGCTCAAATCCTTGCAAAAAGAAACTACGAAAACTACCGCAATTTGACAGAGATATCCTGATGCATGAAATTGATGGAATTATCCTCAGGGTCATGCATCGGTCTCGTGTTTCCGCTTCCATGCCGCCTTGCTCATCTGGACAATCGTCGAACTCGTCAAACTCTGCATCGCTTTCTCGACCCACGTCTGCGAACGCTCATTATTCATTTATTTCACCATACAGCTCCAACGAAAATACACAGAATGAAATGAATCACCCAACAAAAGATTCTGATGTTATCAGCCAAGCAATACTTATGACCTTTGGAGGAGACACCGACACCATTGTGTGAACTGTTCCCGTTAAAATTAAATGTAAAAATATTAGGTTGAAAGAATAATAAAACTTTTCTAACAAGATTTTTTTCTTTGATTTAATCTTTCAAAACTTGATTCAGTGCTGCACAGACCTCTGGAACAATCCTAGATATTATTTCTCTGGAAACTTTAAATAAATATTGTAGACTCTTGAAACTCTCCAGTAGCTAAGTATCGCAAAGTAATTGCAAGACGTATTTCAGGAGGGATTGCTTGTCTCATTGAAGTCTCTCTTTTGGAAATCATTGGTGAGATTTTGTTCAAAAGATACTCAAAATCCCCTGCAGACATTCGAGTAAAGTTTTTAAATTCACCACCATGTTCCATCAGCAACTCGCCTAACTGATTGTTCATATGTTCCCTGTATAAAAATTTATCCAAATTAAACAAAATAGTTATTTATGTATCTAGGGCGTAATGAAGATGTTTATATTCGAGGGCAACCAGTTTAAAATGTCGAGGGTCGCTAGGCCCGAGACTTTTTAAGTTGCCCGAGATGTACATACATCGAGTTACGTCCGAGATGCATACAACGTTTTATGTTACACTTGTCTATAATCGGTTGTTCCACTTCAAATTAATTTATAATGGACAAAATGTATGATGTTTCGACTCGTTGTCATAACGCCTATTATGGCCCTAGGGCCGTAAAAGCTGCCATTTTCGGCCCTAGGGCGTAATGAACGTTGTTATGTATCTCGTATCACAGATAAAATCAACCGATTATGGACAAGTGGAACATAAAAATATTAAAACTCAAATTAAAGTACAATATTGTGGAAAATACATACCTTGTTCTACTTCGATTGATTGTTTTCACCCACCATCTTCTTTTTTTCCATGGCTTGTGGATTTTTAAATTAGAAATAATATGCAAATATTTGTAATAACAATACCTGGCATATGCTGCAGTCGCACAAGGTACCACGTTCTTCATAATTACTCGGAGTGCTTGGAAATGTCTCGCGCGAGCCAACACAAGAGCCAATTCGGGGTTTATTTGCGAGAGTGTGCACGATGAACTCGGGTCTGCCACCTCGGGGCGCCTCGCCTCGAAATGTCTCGTGCTCGTGTCGTCTCGGCGAGCGTGTACTGCCGGCATTAGACTTTTTAAAAATTTAACATTTTTTATGGATCACGCTTGTTATCGAGATTACTTCCGCCAATTGCACAGTAATGTGTAAAATGAAATGCCAAAGTGGCGGAAAGCTATGATGGTTCATTTTCATTTTATAGGCGGTAAATTGAAATTAGTGGGCGGCCGTCTGGGGTACGGTCCTGTACCACTGCGTTGGGTGGTGGTAGCTCGAGACGGGCACGTGAGCAGGCGTACGCAGCGGCACGCGGCATTCGAAAAGAGGACGAGCTTGATCATGGATGAAAAATAAGAAACCACGTGTGTAATAAAACTGTGTTGTAACGAAAATGATCTAATTAAATTGTTTATTAAAAAAACTCTAAAAAATTGTAAAAAAATTGTACAAATTCGAAATTTGTTAATGTGACATATCACAATGTGATTTTACCGGACACAGTAAATAATATAAGTGGTTATCACAGTACGTGTTATATATATTTTACATCGGTCAATAAAAAAACTAGAGATGAATATGAAATTGAATATTTATGGGAAACATCAAATAGTGGTAAGTATAATTATTACATCTTAACATTATTAGTATATTCAAATAAAAAGGAACTCCTATGTTATTTTGCATAAACGGTCATGTCTAATTAATATTACAATTCAAATTTTAATTTTAATTTTTTAAGTAAAAAGTTAAATAATGCTTTAAATTTTAATTATAATAATAATTTTTCTCTAACGTTACTTTCATTTTTTAATTGTTGTGATAATATTATACTTAAAATTTTATAAAGTATGTGCTATGAATATGTATTTATTATACTTGTGTGTTTTATCTCCACTTTTTCTAATACAAATGTATTGAATAGGATCTATATATGTATAAGGACGGAGAACACAAAGTCTTACCCAACTATCCTTACCGACAATGCCCAACTTTGAGTCAGTGGACTATATCTTTCGTCAATATATATGTATATAAATATAGTACATGTATAATGTATTACATTGTAAAACTTTTATAGATCCATTCTAACACATTGGTATTACTTCGAGAAAGTGAGGATAAAATGCAGAAGTATACCGAAATCATATTTTTACAGTCATATCTATGGCGTCAAATTTTAATTTTATAAACATTTCTAATTTTTATTTTAATTATAATTATATTATTTTATATAATTCTCTATAATTTATTATTAAACATTTTTAGACGTATCTGGCAGCTTACCGTGCTGTTCGACGTCGGAAAACCATGTGCTGACAAATCAATCATTTTCAGCAAATACTGATATCGGTAATTAATATATATATATATATATATATATATATATATATATATATATATATATATGTAAGTCTCTATCGAAGAGACTTAAAAATTTGGAACGGTTAAGGTTAGGTTAAATAACCAACACGTGCTGTTGCAGTGAAATTACTGTAATGAAAGAAATTAGTTGTATGGTTACGTGACCTTATAACATTACACAATAGGTTTACCTGAATCAACACAAATTGTTGGTTTCACAGATACAATAAATAATTGTATTAAAGAAAATATAACGCATGTGTTTCTTTAGGAAGAGCGAGCGTGACCGTGGCTAGTTCGTCAGCGACTGCCCTCTGACCTCTCTCGAGGCACGTTGTTTCTAACGAGCATTCGACACCAGCTGATCTGGTCACGTGACTTGTTTAAGGTTTTCAACCTTACATATATATATATATATATATATATATATATATATATAATTTTCACATATTATTAAGCGATTTCAACATTGAAAAAACTGAAATTTAAATCTTACCTTTTTTCAAATTATTATTTTTTGTTTCCCTTAAAAAACTTCCATACGAAAAAAAGTATTTGTTTTAATGAATAAATTATAAAATTCAGTGTATGTGTTGGGAATCGTTACTCACAAACTCAAAAACTCAAAAACGTTACTATTTTTTGGATACATTCATAGATCCATCAATTTACTCGGGAACAACTGAGGATGCATGGGCAAGTGCTATCCTGAAATTAACTGGTGAGGATACATTACATCCCAATGTCGCGCCCACTTCAAATGTGGAATTTTCTTCAAGACAGCTAGAAAACATGGTTATCGAAAAGAGTGGAGTATGTTTTATTTGCGATAAAAAGAAAAGGAAGAAGCGAAATCATGTCATACATTTGCATAAGTCATCAGATAAGTCGTTTCTTAATACTATAACTAGTGCTGTGAGAGGTTTAAATGATACTGTCATGCTTGATAAAACTAATTCAGTAGGCTCTTATTACTATTATCATTTTCAATGTAAGCAAGCGTATGTAGAAAAATTTAGTAGACCTACTACTAAAGAGCGAAAGGAATGGCATGATGTGAGAGATCTCACAAAGAAGCATTTAAAAAGATATGTGAGTATGTGGAATCTAATATAATTCAGAACAAAAATTATTATTCGTTGAAAGTATTGACAAATATGTATCTAGCAATATTGAGTAGCCTTGCAAAAGAGAAACAAATTCATTTTGACAGTAATTTTTATCAGCAACATTTATTAGAAAAATTATTAAAACTGTTTGGTAATGAAATACAAATTCTTACGGTATTCAAAAAAAACTTATAGCTTCACGAGATGGCTGTAATATAACTGACAGTTCTTTTTGTGATATAAACGATTTAAAAAAACAAACTCGCGTCGCCACTCGGGTTAGAAAATCTATTTTATCTATTAAAGACAGACGTTTGCCAAGAAAATTAGAGACAAATCACCTGACTACTGGCGAGTGCGATATTACCGATATTCCTGATAATCTGATTAATCTTTTGCTAACTATAATAACTGATAACGACCCAAGACGACGTAAAAGCGAACGTTGCATGAGAAAAATTTATTCTATAGCCTTCGATATAATTTATGCTACTTCTGATGGTAAAATGAAAACCTTTAAACATATTACATTAGGTATGACTTTAAAAAGCATAAGCAGTAGTCTAAAAGTTGTTGACATATGTAACAGATATGGTCATTGTTGTAATTATAACACTGTTGAAGAATTAGAAACTGAAGCTACTTTTGGTGGAATATGTTCTCGAAATTCATTCAAAGTGATGGTGTATATGAAATAAATGTAAGAGAATCTGAAAATGAAATTTGTGGCTCAGCCGGGATACGAACCCGGATCTCCCAATATCGCGTCAGGTGTTCTACCAATTGAACTACCGAGACACCTATCAATTTCATTTTCGATGTTCGTGTTAAACGTTTTTGAGAGGATGATACGGAGGACATCCTCCGTATCATCCTCTCCGTATCACAGAAACAGACATCTGTTTCATTTGTATATCAGAGAACAAGTAAGAGACCACATTATTAACGTGAGAGGGGTACGGTGTGTTGCGTACAACCAATACGTCCTCCGTATCATCTTCTCAAAAACGTTTAACACGAACATCGAAAATGAATTTGATAGGTGTCTCGGTAGTTCAATTGGTAAAACACCTAACGCGATATTGGGAGATCCGGGTTCGTATCCCGGCTGAGCCACAAATTTCATTTTCAGATTCTCTTACATTTGTTCCATGAAGCTACTTTTGTTGCAAATGATAAGTCTACGATATGTCCTATAAGTACTGCTTTATTACCTGATCATTGTACGGGTGTAGCATTTGATAATTATGATAGAAACTCTCACTGGCAAAGACACTTTGCACGACACCGTTGGTATCTTGTACCAGAATATCGAGGATGAGGATGAGATACATTCCACGTCAAATAAAGAAAATTTATCGCCTTTGAGAAAAAGGCGAAGAACTTTCGATACAATTGCTCCTGAATTACCAAATTATTTTATAGTAATATTACTTCAAGTAATGTCAACTACATGAAAAATATTGATTTTCTATGGGTACTGTCCTATTTTCTTGAAATACCATATGCACCTTTATGGGTTGGGTTTAATAATAGCATTATCAATGATGATAGCGCCCAGCAAAAAGTAAGCTATTCAACGCCCATAAATCTTTCTCCTACAAATCAATCTGTCGTATACTTAACATTAAGGCAAGCTTAAAAAATAGCTTCAGAGTGTAGACAAAATTTGTATGCGTGAACGTTCGCTATAAAATTAGGTCGCGTTGGAACGTCCTATCAAATCGTTTAGTTGCGACAGCAGAAAGCAGGGGAATTAACTACCACCTACCTTTGTTGGATGATTCGGAGTCGGCCCTGCGCAGGGATGTGGTTCTAAGACGTCCTGGTCCCAGAAGAACCCCAAGGCCGTGCGGACAGACGAAGCGGAAAGAGCCAACCCAAATCAAAGGGAGCTAGCCCGACGCAAGGGTGCGAATTTAAAAAAAAAAAACGAAACGAAAAAGCGGAAGCGTGGGTTAAACCCAGAACAACGTTGAACGACCGTTCGTCTTGAACGTTAGACGACTACTCTGGTGGCGGTGGCGTCGATTCCTCTCTGACTTTCAGCTGCTGTATCTTTGCCAGTTTTTCGGCTTCGCGTAAAAAAGTAACAAACAAAACTAGTACGATTTCATACCCAAACATACCGCCTCCCAACGTCATGTTAATCAAACATGCGTTAATCTAACCTAATAAAAAAGAATACTTATAATTGTACGCTACCGTATAACTCCAAGAGCGTACATACCAAGCAAATGCGTATATTAAACCTTAAAAACAAAAACTCGAAATAAGCAACTTAAAACTAACTTAACCTAAAAAAAAACAACCATTAGCTTATTGGTTACTCGTCAGTTTTCAATTGGCAAAGGACAAAGTTTGACAATTGGACGCTTAAAAGTACCGCTAGGTGTTCGGACTTCAGCAACGCGAATGATTCCATCTTGCCCCGGAAATACGGCTGAAATACGACCCACCTTCCATCGCATGGGGGGCAAGGGAAATTCGTTAACAAGTACCAAACTATCAACAGTAGGTACTATTTTATTCTTCAGCCATTTGCTTCGCTGATGAAGCGTATGCAAATATTCTTTGCTCCAGCGTTCCCAAAAGCTTTGGTGTAATCGTTGTAAGAGCTTGAAACGAGTCAACGTACCAAGCGCTTTGACGTCGGTTTCTTCCCACTGAGTGTCGATTAGCGGTTCTGTGGTCAGAAACATACCGGGGGTTAAAATGGAAAAGTCGTCAGGGTCGCTTGACATCTGTGTAAGCGGTCGAGAATTAAGTAACGACTCGATTCGTATCAAAACCGTATTGAACTCCTCATACGTAAGGATCTGATCACCGATGACCTTTTTTAGGTGAGTCTTTACGGACTTGATTCCCGCCTCCCATAAACCACCGAAATGCGGAGCATGGGGCGGATTAAAATGCCACGTGATGCCCTCTCGGTTCGCGACGGTTTTCAAAAGTGCTACAATTTTAGAAGCGCCGATAAAGTTAGTACCGCAGTCGCTATACAAGTGATCACAGCGTCCGCGGCGCGCGATAAATCTTTGCAACGCAGCTAAAAACATTTCCGTTGATAAATCGAAAACGAGTTCTAAATGTAAGGCTTTCGTAGCCATGCAAACAAATAAACAAAGATACGATTTAAAGGTTTTAGCACCCCGACAACGACGCATGGTAATGGCAAATGGACCTCCAAAATCTACACCGCTATGCACGAAAGCTTTGACCTGTGAGATCCTGGGAACAGGAAGATTACCCATGGGGGGTTGAAAAGATGTTGGACGTTGTCGCCAACATCTCAAGCATTTAGACAAAACTGAACGAATGGTTTTTTGAGGCGATAATATAAAAAAATGCTGAGATAACAAAAATTGTAGCGTTCGTGCCTCAACGTGAAAATATTTGTTGTGATAATAGTCACTCAACAGTTGAGTGAAACGACTTTTACGTGGTAAGATAACTGGGTATTTTTTAGAATATGGCAAATCCGAGAGCTCTAACCGACTACCTACTCGAAGGATATGCGACTCGTCTTTAAAACAATGTAATTTTGCTAAGTAGTGCGGAGGAGGCGTGTTTTGAAAAACTTCCGGAAATGCGTGTTGTTGCGTCACTCTCACAAGTGTTAGGAGCGCATTGTTTAATTCGCGTGAAGTTAAACATTCATTCTTGCGTTGATCCGGATATCTACAATTATGTGCAAATCTCATTAGGTATGCGACTATTCTTTTAATAGTGTCTAACGAAGAGCAATTATCTAACAAGGACATAATGCGATTGTCACTATCGGGCAGAGATATAAGCGTTAGTGACCGTTCTTCCTCCGAACCTAGAAAAGGACTGTGAAGAAGAGGTGGACACGAGATCTCATCTGACGAAGTTAAAAATGCGGGACCTGTCAACCAGGTACTGGCGTTTAGGAAGTCTAAAGGTAATGCACCCCGCGATGCGATGTCCGCGGGATTCTCTTCAGAAGCGATATAATGCCATCTTACAATAGGTATGCAGTCTTGAATAAATGACGTGCGGTTGGAAACAAACGTTTTCCAACGATGAGGCGACGCTCTGATCCAGGCCAAAGCGACTTGTGAATCAGATCAGGCGTAAATTTTATCAACCTTTAATTTCGACTGATAACATTTAAGTGTAAAATCAACCAATTTTGCTAACAAAACAGCACTACACAGTTCCAGGCGGGGAATTGAGATTCGTTTTATAGGGGATACCTTTGTTTTTGCACATACGAAATGACTGGTAACAGTTGGATGTGAAAAAACTCGAAAATATATAACAGCGGCGTAACCTCTCTCGCTGGCGTCACAAAATCCATGCAGCTCCACTCGATCATATGATCGAGGCAAACACTGCCGTGGAACATGAAATGACGACAACGCAGGCAATTCCTTTTTGTATTGTTCCCATATTCTAATAATATCAGGATCAGGAATTTCATCCCAACCTACTCCACTAGCCCAAAGGCGTTGAATCGAAAATTTAATAAGAAATGTGATTGGGGCTAAAAACCCTAGAGGATCGAAGGTGCGTGCTAATTCTGATAAAATATGGCGTTTAGTACAAGAGCGAGACTCTACAGACACATTAAATGAAAAATGATCTAAAATCGGATTCCAATTTAATCCTAGAACTTTAAACGTTAAATCGTTCACTTCCGAATCGAAAGAAATGAGATTTTGGCTGATATGATCCTTTGGAAGATGATTAATTAATGAGACGTCATTACTATTCCATTTCCTTAATTCAAAACCACCTAATTGTAACAACAAAATAAGTTCCTTTTGTAACTTCAAAGTGTCTTCCAAAGTATGAGAACCGCACAAAATATCATCGATATACGTATTATGACGTAAAACTTCAGCGGCAAGAGGAAAATTATGGCCCTCTAGATTGGCTAATTCTAGAAGGGTGCGAATTGCGAGGTAAGGGGCGCAAGAAGTACCGTAAGTAATAGTACGTAACTTGTAATCACAAACGGGCAAATCAGGTGAAAATCTCCAAACTATACGTTGATAATCTTGATGCGTTGGCGTTACCAGGATCTGCCTATACATTTGCCTGATGTCCGCTGTAAAGACGTAATTGTATTGACGAAAGTTTAATAAAACAGACGGGAGATCACCTTGAAGTTTGGGACCTACGAAAAGCAAGTCGTTTAATGACTGTTGATTAGCCATTCTAGCTGATGCGTTGAAAACCACTCTAAGCTTAGTAGAGAGACTGTCGGGTTTCAACACACAAAGGTGTGGAATATAATACGAATAAGGAGATTCGATTGGCGTAGTAAGTTGCATGTGCTGATTATCTAAATAATCTTGCATGAGCTTTTTATATTCATCATAGAGCACAGGATTTTTTAACAAGCGACGTTCAAGCGAATAAAATCGTTGTAAAGCGAAATTGCGGGAATTATGAAATGCGGGTAAAGAATTACGGAATGGAAGCGATAGAATGAATCGACCTGTTTGATCGCGAGAATACGTGTCTACAAAATGTTGCTCGCATTGGCGATCTTCTGGAGACACGCAGTGAACTTCAGGCACAGATTCTAATTCCAAAATCGAGACATAATTTGTGTAAGTTGCGTTTCCGCAGTAAAACAGAATAACGAAGTACTAGTGGGAGTGTCGACTGATCGAGTGTTTCCTATTGCTCCCATCATAACATAGCCAAAAACAGTATGAATAGCGGAAGGTTGACCTTCATCCCCTGAAATACGATCTCTCAGGAGAATCTGCGAGAAAATATCGGAGCCAAGAAGAATATCTATAGGACCTGGTTTCCAAAAGTCCTCATCAGCGAGTTTGAGGTGCAAAATATGAGCCCAATCGTCAGTGGCAATTCAAGAGATCGGCAATTGATCACATATCTTTGAGAGAATAACTGCATCGATATGGAACTTAGGCGTTTCTCGTCCTACAGGACGGAAAGACAAAACGACACTACCTTTTTCGGTAGTACTCTGCATAGTACCTAGCCCTTTAATATTCAATGCGTAACTGGATTTTCTCAGACCTAAGAAATTAGCACATTTTTGCGTAATGAATGACGTCATACTACCAGTGTCCAAAAGTGCTCGCACTGGATGATAATTTCCTTTATTGTCCAAAACCTCTATTTTTACAGTGGATAATAAAACTTCCGATTTGTTCGACGTCATACCGATCAACCCAGTTGTAGACGGTTTAGAGTTGAGTAACGAAGGTTCCAAATCGGGGTTTAACTTAGAAGGCGGAGGATGGTTTTGGGCATTGGACACATCTTTAGTAGTACATTGTGGGCGGTTATCGAAATGTAACAAAGTGTGATGTCTTTGATGACACTCACGACACGTAGATTTAGATCTGCAATCCGAATTTTTGTGAATATGACTTAAACAATTTAAACATAGGCGAGAATCCTTACAAATCTTGTACCTTTCGTGAGGCGATCTAGCAAGAAATAGTGCGCACTTATACAACAAATGAGTATCGGAACATAAGGGACATTTATTGGTAAGCGTTTTTGTAAAAAGTGAAACTCTGCTACCCGAACTTCTATATTTGTCGTTAGGAGATTTGTGTACTCCTTTCGATGTGCTAGGTTTTGAGTCCGGCATGGTTTTCAACAACTCATTAAAAGGCGATTGACTGTAGGTATCTAAGACCATACACTGCTTTTCCAAAAAATCAATTAACTCTTGATAACGAGGAAGGTCGGAAGTACCTTTATTCTTTTCAAATTGCGAAATAATGGATGCATCTAAGCGTTGCATCAACATATAAACTAATATAAAATCCCAGTGGACTACAGGTAATTGATGCTGTTTTAAAGCTTCCAAGTTATCATGAAAGGTATCTAATAATTTGCGCAATTCAGTAGGGTTGCTACTGTTCACTGAAGTACACTTTTCGATAGTGGTCCAATAGGACATAATTTGTAAACGTTTATTCGAATAACGTTCGACAAGATTATTATAAGCTGTTAAATAATTATCTGATGTCATTGTTAATCTTTTAACGAGTGAAAGAGGAGAACCCTCTAATGACGAAATCAAATAGTTAAATTTTTGAATATTGGTTAGCTCTGAATTTTCATGAATTAAAGCATTAAAAAGATCAATATAAGTTCGAAAAGATTTATAATCTCCTTGGAATTTCATTAATTCAATTGGTGGGAGTTTGATACCGGAATGTTCTATGCTGTGTCGATGCCTGACTGGTGACGCGTCTGTTGCTACGGAAGTATTGTTACTGTCTGTATTAAAAAGTTGTTCAAAACACGCTTTAGCATTATAGTAATCTTCTAAAAAACTTTCGCGAATGGTATCTTCAGCACCAATATCACCGTCAACATCGGCCAAAACGATATTTATGATTATATTATGCTGTTTCATAAATTCGTCGTGAATCTGTTCGATATCCCTAAACTTTACCTTGAATAGCGCATATTTGTTTTTATTTGTCAGAGCGGCAGAAGCTAAGTCATTTAAATAAATCATGTCTTTCGTAGACATATTGCGGGCGTGCTGAGCTTTCTTTAATTTTTCGGCCATTGCAGAAATCAAGAACTTGCGATAACAAATAGAAATTAATAACAAACGGTTTAATCAATATTAAAATAAAAACGGGTAACCAATTAGCTAAGATTTTTCAAAACGTAAACAACTACACTGAAGGTGTAAGTATAGGTTGACAAAAACTTTAAGTATGGTTGAAGGTTAAAACCACCAGCGCTTTTTGCTTGCACGCTCTCAGATATGAGCGTAGCGTATGTATCGAAACAACAATACAAGGCTGAAAATAATTTTTAAAAATGCGGCGTTTGAAACACAACTGAAAATTTGGGATTACGAAATCGTACTATGTGGTTCCCTGTGGATTAACAGGATAATCCGAATCCGGCTCGAAGGACCAAAAAATATGTATGCGTGAACGTTCGCTATAAAATTAGGTCGCGTTGGAACGTCCTATCAAATCGTTTAGTTGCGACAGCAGAAAGCAGGGAATTAACTACCACCTACCTTTGTTGGATGATTCGGAGTCGGCCCTGCGCAGGGATGTGGTTCTAAGACGTCCTGGTCCCTGAAGAACCCCAAAGCCGTGCGAACAGACGAAGCGGAAAGAGCCAACCCAAATCAAAGGGAGCTAGCCCGACGCAAGGGTGCGAATTTAAAAAAAAAACGAAACGAAAAAGCGGAAGCGTGGGTTAAACCCAAAACAACGTGGAACGACCGTTCGTCTTGAACGTTAGACGACTACTCTGGTGGCGGTGGCGTCGATTTCTCTCTGACTTTCAGCTGCTGTATCTTTGCCAGTTTTTCGGCTTCGCGTAAAAAAGTAACAAACAAAACTAGTACGATTTCATACCCAAACAAAATTACATGCAAGTTTCGTACGATTTAGATATTACTAAAATTGCTTTAAAGATACAATATGTTGAAAAGCATTTATTTGATAATGTTTTTATTCGCTTGGGCGATTTTCACAGTATGATGGCATATTTCTCCGCTTTGGGAAAATTCATTGACAAATGTGGACTTACCACTCTCATGGTTGAAGCAGAACTTTTAGCCGGTGGTTCAGTAAACGGTTTGATACAAGGAAAGCATTTTAACAGGTGTAAGCGTTTGTACCCTATAATATACAGTGTGTCCCGCTTTTCATGAATACACCCTAATATCCCAGTTATTAATAATGCGATTTCCTTGAAATTTGGATGGTGATTATACGTTAGGAAAATAAAGTATTTGGCATAGTGAACATATTCATCGACCATTGGCGTGCGGTGTTGGGGGGTGAAAAAAAGGTGTTTTTTGGGAAAATAATATTAGGGCTCATTTTAGATAACTTTTTTTATCAGATTCAAAATCAGCATCCCCAAAGACCCCTTAATTCATATTTTCGAAATCTCAAGAGCTAATTTGAGCAGAAAAAAAAATTGTTTATTTCTATCTTTTTAGTTCAAATGCCCTGATCCTATTGAATATCAAACACCTCCGTTTCGTTATATTCAGTATCCTTTGCAACTGCCCTTATACTACAATTTAGGTATTTTCGAAGATACGCGCTCTTTGTTACCGTTGGCTTGCCGATTTGTGTTTTTAAGCAAATTAATGCAAAGAGTGCTTTGAAACAAAAGTTTTTGTTTGACATTCGGTAATCAGTACGAATTGTCAAAAAGTCAAGCAGTGTTAATAAGATGGCACACAACCGAAGAGTAGTTCTTACAATTGGAGAAAAAGTAGAGATTATCCGCTTATTTGGTGATAATGAAAGATCTACGCGTCAGGTTGCTGGAATATTCAATGGAAGGCATCATGATCGAGAACCAATTTCTCACGACACCGTTGCCAAAATCAACAGATTGTTCGCAAGGACTGGAGCTGTTTTCAAGACAAGACCGGGGAAGTACAATTTAAATCAAAGACACTATCCAGACGACGAACGTATCTTAGCAGAATTTCGAAACAACCCAAATGGTACTGTAAGGGCAGTTGCGAGGACACTGAATTTAACGAAAAACAAAGTATGGAGATGTTTGAAACGCAATAGGATTAGGGCATTTAAACCAAAATTTCTACATACTCTGTTAAATGGTGATTTTGAACGACGGTTTGAATTTTGCTTATGGTTGCAGGGTAACTATCTTAACGACAGACTTTTTCTGAAAAACATGATAATTACGGACGAGGCAACGTTTACAACAAACGGTGTGGTATCTAGTCAAAATTGTAGGTTTTGGGCAGCTGAAAATCCGAATTGGGTAATTCATTGTAAAAACCGGTACAGTGAAAAAGTTAACGTGTGGTGTGGCATATTTAACGAACAAATTGTTGGTCCTTTTTTCCTGGATAAGCTGACCGGACAAAGTTTTCTACATTTTTTACAAAATGATCTCTATGATTTTCTCATGGAATTGCCATTAGCACAGAGACAAAACTTAATCTTTCAATGAGATGGTGCCCCAGCACATAATTCTCTGATAGTTCGGAACCTTTTAAATGCAATTTTCCCTATGAAATGGATAGGTAGAAATTCTGCTTTAGAACCATGGCCCCCTAGATCGCCATGTGACTTTTTTCTGTGGGGGCATTTGAAAAATAAAGTGCATGCTACTCGGCCTCGCAATAGAGAGGAACTTTGCTTTGCAATTAGTCAAGCGTGTCAGGAAATAACTACCCAAACTTTAAGAAAAGTGAATGTACGTTTGAGAAGAATTGTTGAAAAGTGTATTGTCTCTGAAGGTAGTTATGTTGAAAACACAAGAATCTGAAATAATGTAATTTGTAATTTTGTTACCACATCAGTTACAAATAAAGAATTTATTAAAAATTGACTTTAATTTTTTCCGCTCAAATTAGCTCTTAAGATTTCGAAAATATGAATTAAGGGGTCTTTGGGGATGCTGATTCTGAATCTGATAAAAAAAGTTATCTAAAATGAGCCCTAATATCATTTACCCAAAAAATAGCTTTTTTTCACCCCCCAACACCGCACGCCAATGGTCGATGAATATGTTCACTATGCCAAATACTTTATTTTCCTAACATATAATCACCATCACAATTCCAAGGAAATCGCATTATTAATAACTGAGATATTAGGGTGTATTCATGAAAAGCGGGACACACTGTATGTAACATTGCAAATGTTGCATTTTGAACAGTTTCTTATAGATAATGAATTGACAATGAGTGATTCCATTCGCCAATTACTTAACACCATTTTGACTGAAAAGGTATCTCCTCTTACTTTTGAGGACATACATTTATCCAACCTTATTGAAAAATATACAGATTATGAGATGAAAACTTTGGCTGGTAACCATGGCTATACCGCTCAATTCTGCATGATTGTAATGAACTTAATTCCAACTTATTTCATTTTTTCACGCAGTATTCGTAGTGGAAATTTTAATACATATAAATATAAAATTTCAAAATTAATCGATATAGTTTTTTCTATTCAATAATCAAAATTACTCCCGGTGGCTTAGTTTATATCATGAAAATTTATTAAATATAAATAGTACACATCCAAAACTTGCTGAAGAATTCAACAGAGGAATGTTTGGTATTAAAAGAACAAAAAATATTTTTTAGAGAATACCTGTCGATTTGACATTAGCAGACAGAGCAGACAGTAAATGCTGATGCTGCACGTCGTTTGACTGGAGTAACACATTTTACAGATTCTATATCAGCTAGGCAGCGTTGGGCTAAAAGTAGTTGTATTCGCACAGCAATCATTTCTCATGAATTAGATTTTACTGGTTTAAAAAAAATGTCAAGTCGTAACTTCTGATTTAGAAAAAAGTAAAATAGTTATATCTAACAATTAAGTAAAAGCTTTTATAGATACTATTAATGATAATATGAACCCTTTCAAACACACTGAGATAGATCATAAAAATTTATATAATATAGCAACAGGAAAAGCAACAACATGTGAGGTCACAAATTTTCTTCTAAATGTAGAATCAACGGGTCATAATTTGAGAGAAACTTTCATCAGGGAGTGTGCAGAATCTGAAACTAGATTCTATTTAACCTATTTAAAAAAATAAGATTCTGAATATTGCATCAGCGAATGTAAAAAAGGAAATTGTTGTAAATAATAAAATTCATGAAGTTAGACTTCAAAGAGACCTTTTTGGTCGTCTACTTAGCATATCTTTGTCGAAAAATGCAGACGTACAAAAAGCTCTCACTTATCCAATAACACCTGTTCCGATGTCTATGTGTCAAATGGATGGAATAATTTGCAAGACCAAAAAATCATTGCTTCTTGAGTGCCTAACAATTTCAGATGATACTACACCTTCCAAGTCAGATGTTGATATAATTGACGGCTTTTATCTTCTTCATTGCCTTGTTGACGTACCCCAAACATTCGTTAACATAGGCAAAAAATGTTTTAAATGCAATAACCAATACTAGCGCTTCAGACATTCATTTGATTTTCGATCAATACTTTGAGCCATCTATAAAAGATTATGAAAGAAATACAAGGGGTAACAAAGAAGCTGATCGCCATTTCAACATTTCAGGACAAAATCAAAAGCGTCCCGTTGACTTCTTAAAAGAATTACGGAATAATAAATTGAAAGAAGCTTTAGTGAACTTTTTTTAACATTTTGGGCGAAAAACGAGGTAGCTTCATTGGAAATAAAACAATTTTTGTTAATATCTTGGAATGCCATAAGTTTTCTGTTGATGTCAGTGGAAATGTTCAAAAAGTTGTGGTACCTAATTTCAGTTGCTCTGCTCACGAAGAAGCAGATACAAAAATTATATTCCATGCTTGTCAGATATCAGAAGACTGCAATATTACGATAAAATGTTCAGATACTGATATCCTGATAATTTTATTGAGTAATATGCAACATTTGAAAAGTAATTCAAAGGTTTGGATTGAAAGTGGGACGGCAGCAAAAAAATTCAAAGATGTCTGTCAAATTCATAAGAAATATGGGGAATTATTTTGCAAATCTTTAGCACGTTTCCACGCCTTTACAGGTACAACCCAAGTTTTTATAGAAAATGAAAAAAGAGGCCTTTCAATTTATTAATGAATCAGAAAATTATCAAACAGCATTTTATTCCCTTGGCTACATTGATCAAGATCGTGATGAAATTTTTGAAGTCATACAAACTTTTGTTTGCTAATTATATGGATTTGGTCCTACAAAAAACATTGTTGCAAGGGAAGTAAATTCACTGCTTTATACATTATTCAACCGTCAATATGAAATGAATGACATCAACGAACCATTTTTTAAGAAAAAGATAAGAAACTTTGATGCCTCAAACTTACCACCTTGCAAAGCTGAACTATACGAGCACTTTTTAAGAGCGCACTATGTAACAAATGTCTGGCTAAATGCTCACAAGTCAGTTCCTACACAACTTATTCCCACTAATTATGGGTGGCAACTCTCCAATGATAATTCTTACACATTTAAATGGTTTGAAGGCCCACAGTTACCAGAATCAGTTCGAGATATCGTTGTAGAGGAAGAATCTGATAATGACATTGATGATTTTTAGTGTGATGACAGTGATAAAAATGATGAAGAGGTAGGAATATTTTAAACGACGACGATATTTTTGATGCATAAATTTGTTTTTGTATTTTTATTAGTTTGTGTGTGGCATAATTTGCATAATTGTATTTTTTTTTCATTTCTTTGTTTAAAAAGACTCACTTCTGTGTTGCATAATTTGCATAATTGTATTTTTTTTTTCATTTCTTTGTTTAAATAAACTTTCATTTTTACCACGACGATACGTGATGCATGAATTTGTTTTTGTGTCTTTTACATAGTTGCATTTTTTTGGTTTCGTTAAATAAAATATTGTATTCAAATAATATTGTAACATGTTTTTATTTGCAATATATATATATATATTAATTTTGTTAAAATTAAGTTGTAACCGTATTGTAAACATTTAATTTTTTAATTGATAATTGAAAAATAATAATGATTTAAATAAATTTATTATTTCACTAAAATAAAAAATACCTGGCGACGTGGCCAAACGGAAAGGCTTATTTCGTCTATTTAAAAAAATATCGCCTGGGACATTTCCTCTACAGTAAAGTATAAGTATTGAGATGTGTCTTATATCTATAAAACAGCATACGGAATATTTTTTCGATTTTTTGCAAATAACTCGATCACGAGCTTCACCACTTAATTTCAATTTACCGCCTATCAAATGAAAATGACCCATCATAGCTTTTCGCCACTTTGGCATTTCATTTTACACATTACTGTGCAATTGGGGGAATTAATCTCAATGACGAGCGTCATCCATAAAAAATGTTAAATTTTTAAAAAGTCCAAAAGGTTTGACGGCCCCGGACGGGACTCGATCCCCGTCCGTCGCGAACCAGACGGACGAGTGGCTGGCCCACTCGGCTATCCGATCGTGTTGTTTTAGTCCTCGTCCGTCGATCTTATCATCTGCTTACCACTTTGCACAACGACCTATAAAGCCCCTATAAAATGGAAATGACCCAACGTAGCTTTCCGCCAATTTGGCATTTGATTTTACACTATGAAACAAACAAGCTATGCAATTGGCGGATACTATCTCGATCACGAGCTTCACCTGAAAAAATTATGACTTTCACCCCTTATAGCTACCTTTGTCCCCAGAACCCGTCGTTACAAGATAGGCCACTTGGATATCAGCATACGTATTTTATGCAACCCATTTCTTCTAAATTAAACAGGTACTATTCTGTAAATTATTAAAATCTTAAAAATATGTTTTAAACTTTTTTTTTAAGGTGGTTGATTCCTTTGAACGAAGTGTGAAATGTGAAATGATCTCTTTAGAGTGGACATTTGGACTATTTTTGGAAAATATTAGTACAATACAAAATGTAATAATGTCAAAATTAGCATTTAAAAAGGAAAAACGATAATATCATTAAACAAAATGTAAGAGAATCTGAAAATGCCACAAATTTCATTTTAAGATTCTCTTACATTTTGTTTCATATACACCATCACTTTGAATTAATTTCGAGAACATATTCCATCTGTTTCATTTGTATATCAGAGAACACGTAAGAGACCACATTATTAACGTGAGAGGAGGTACTGTGTGTTGCGTACAACCAATACGTCCTCCGTATCATCCTCTCAAAAACGTTTAACACGAACATCGGAAATGAAATTGATAGGTGTCTCGGTAGTTCAATTGGTTAGAACACCTGACGCGATATTGGAAGACCCGGGTTCACAAAGCCACAAATTTCATTTTCAGATTCTCTTACATTTTGTTTCATATACACCATCACTTTGAATTAATTTCGAGAACATATTCCAACAGATAATATCATTACTTGTTATAATACCGTTGATATCACGTATAGTGTCGTCATTAAAATTCAATTTGCATTGTCATTTTAAACATTATAATTAATTTGTTCGAGTTAAAATCCTTTAGTGTGTAATTATGTAATAAATTAGTTCAATATTTTATAAATATTAGACTTTTGCTTGTAACTACTGTACTTAAGGAAAAATAAATGTTTTTCATAAAAAGTACGTCAACTAAGCAAAATGACATTGCAGAATCTAAAATTTTATTGGTGAATTAATTACTCAACACTTTGTCGTTAATTAATTGAGAAATAATTAATTTTGACGTTTTCATTTCTACGAAACTAAACGATGTTTTGCTACGTTAACATAAAGTCAGTCATAATTAGCCGTTATTAAGTCGTTAATTAATTGTGAAAAATTAATGTTGTCGATATTTACGATGTTATGTGACTTTTTGCTAAGTTGACGTCTAGGGAGCTTTCCTAATTTTGCGTGAATTTGAAATTGACTTGAGCCACAATTAGTGGTTATTTATTATATTATTACTACAATATACATTATGTTTTTATAAATATTACATTAATGACAGGTAATATGCTACATAGGTACTACGTATAGGGCCCGGAAACGTTATTTCGGAGTTGAATATGAGATAGCCGTAAATAATTTCCTCAAGACAGGCCAGGTCACTTTTAACAGATCCGTATTAATAATTTTGTTTCATTCCTAGGATTGTTTAAATATTTTTTTAGTAACTTTAATTAATACAATTTAACACATTGAAATTTTTAAAAAAGTGATGGATGCGAAAAAATAAAAATAAAACGAAACGTTTAATGATAATGACGTCTTTTTATTCCTACAAAATATTAAACTTGTAATTCCTTATTCTAATATCTACATAATATTAGAAAATAACAACGAACTAGAACACAACATTTTTTAATGATGGTGACATATCTTTTTATTCCTGCATAACATTAAACTATTAATTCCTTATTCTAACATCTACATAAAACGAAACATTTAATGATAGTGACGTATCTTTTTATTCCTACAAAACATTAAACTTATAATTTCTGAATTCTATATTTATACAACACCATTCCTAATTTAGAAATCTTATGTAAAGCTCTATATTTACATTTTCATTTATTTATTTTACAATTCATTCTCGCTATCTCCATCACTATCACTACTACCACTATTACCTAATTCTATTACTTTATAATTTATATATTCTATTTAAATACATATATATTTTTATTCCATACTTTATAGTTTATTAACATGTGAATAATAATTGTGATATCTATTTTCAATATTAATAACGTACTTTATAGCATTTTTCCATTTTTTTGGAGTAATCTCCTCGGTCGCTATTTTAATAGTACTTATTACTGAAGCTGATAAGTGGGGTGTTACATTTTTTTTAATACTGGATGTTAAATCACCTTCAATCAGCTCAATTGGATTTAAACGCAATAATATGGCGGTAGTCTCAATATACGATGACCTTTTACCCTTACCATTTCATCTACAACATTTTTTTTAATTCTTTTGTGTGTAGAGCTTCCATCAAACTATTGATGGAATATTGATGGATATCAATAGTTTTTTTTTTGTGTAATGATTCTCAAAATATGTCGTGATGCATATAAAAAAATTGTAATTCTTCTTTTGGGGTGTTTACATTGGGAGTTTTTTTCTAAAAGTCGGGAATGATAGGGAGCATTATCCATAACAATAATGCTGTAACGTCCTTTCCTAGGTAGGCAGCGTCGTCGGTGGCACGACGACTCTGGCGGAAAGTTACGTCATTTGTTTGAATTGGCGCTTGTTGCGGAGTTCGGCAATTCGGAAAACGGTGTTAAAGTCAGTTTACCTCGGGCGCAAGACTTTTAAGGGTTTACTCCCTAAAGCCACGGGTGAGTTTAAACTTAAGAGAATGCCAGGGGGGTCCGTGAAAAAAAAAACACATTACAGGGGAAAATGCAGATGATCTATATTACGGCTATATGATTTTATTTACATATGAATCCCATGAGCCAATGATTATTAATTAAAGTAATATAAAAATAGCGGATCATACATGACATTATTTACATAGATAAGGGGCGGTCAGGCAGTGGGGTGCAATGATTTGCTGGTTACCAGACTCTAAGGGAGGATTGGCAACGGTGTACACTTCGGTTTTACGTATTACCAGCGGGAACCGGCAACATTGCACGCCGCATTCGAACGAGCGCCCGGACTCAGATGTTTCAAAAGATTCGGTTCGTATCTACACTTACGAGAATTTTTTAAATGAACGGAAATATGAACGGAGAAAATACATTTAAAAACAGATTAAACTATATACAAAGCAGAAGAGTAGTCAAACAAAGCGGGCCTCAACTCACTTTGCATAATCAAGATGGCCGCCGCCGGTGGGGGTACAGCCGCCGGTGTCTCATAACCGGCTCCGTGGGGCTCCCCCAGTCTCATAACCCCCTCCGGAGTGGGGGGCCCCAAGTCTCATGATCCCCTCCGGGGGGAGCCGAGATTACCTAACCTCAAAGACACGGAACCTCGTCAAAGCTAGGGACAAGTCAGAGACAATCTAACCTCAAAGACACGGAACCTCAAGGCCAGGTGTGGGGCCCCCATATCGTCAAAGCTAGGGACAACCTAACCTCAAAGTGCACCGAACGAAGCGAGAGACTTTGTTCTTGTCGTCGACGAGAGAGAGAGAGAGAGAGAGAGAGAGAGAGAGAGAACTGTCGGATGCTAGCGGAGATCGGACGTCAGTGCGCGAGACATTCATAAGCGTCGCGTGCCGGACGTAATTATTATTATTATTCAAAGCCGTGTGTCGATGCGTGAGACAAGCGCGCATCGGACTTAATAATAATTCCAGACGTGCCCTTACACATAGAGAGAAGTTATCGAATTTGCAGTGTGGAAAAAAGTAATGCGCTAATTGCCAATCGAGCTTGCATGAATGTAAATTAGCTTGAAAAATGTTACTAAGTATAAGGAATAGTAATGTTACTTTTAACGCATAGTTTTCCGACCGAACGTAATTATTATCAAGAGGCGAGCACGGTGGGGTGTGCATTTACCAACAAAGCACGTATAAATGCATTATCCGACCTGGGACAATTATCTACGGCCAAATCACGTATTATTGCAATGCAAAAATATACAGACGTCTCGACAATCAAGGTAATGCTGAAGATTTTACCCTTGTATGAATGCAAATCAGGGTGGGAAAGTAAAAATTCGATGCATATAAAAGGTGCAATTTCAAATGTAGGTATTCATGGTAGTTTCAAAATGAGCAGTGGTGAGCAGTTTGAAGGCAGTGATACAGGTGTGTTCAGATTTCAAAAGAATTGTAGGTAATGTTTACCATGTCTGTGTGTGTATTTTAGAGATGGCGTTTTACAATCATGTAAAAAACTGCTTACCAACCGAACTGCGCGTAAGTAAAAAGAGATTAATATTCGCCATTTGAAATTATCTATGATTTTATTCCAAACTGGCAGCTTTTTTCTTCGAAGCTGTTAGAAAGACATCTATGCGCGTTCGATGCGACACATCTAGTTTTTGTAAACGTTCTGTATCATTGTTCGATTTGTCACTTGTATTATTAGCTGTCATTTGATCACCGTTAATAGATTAGTATCGCATCCCTCGGCGTTATCATTATTTACCAATATCAAACGATATTGGAAACAGCATATACCTGCTCTCTGCTCTAACAGGTTATGGGCCCAGAAATCGCGTGGCTGAAGTCGTAATTTTTACTGTGAGAAGGCGTATCGCCGCTTCGCAACCATGTCTGTGTGTGTATTTCAGAGATGGCGTTTTACAATCATGTAAAAAACTGCTTACCAACCGAACTGCGCGTAAGTAAAAAGAGATTAATATTCGCCATTTGAAATTATCTATGATTTTAGTCCAAACTGGCAGCTTTTTTCTTCGAAGCGCCGGCAATAGCGGTGCTCGGGATGAGTCCTCTGCCACCCTTTAACGGATGGCAGCTTCAATATAAAGACATGGGGCCATTGGTAGCTGTCTGGGTATCGAATTGTAAGTATTTAGATTTTTCAAATACTGCATTTCAACTAATTTCGTAAATTTCGCAGAAGATCGGGCAAGCAGTTCCAGTAAAAGAAAATAAAGAATTAAAAACAAATTTTTGCTTTCTCTTTCTCTCTCTCTCTCTATCCCTCTAATTAAAATTACTAGGACTTTTAATATTGCAGACAAATATTAGGTGTTAAGGTATAATTAATTCGGACTTTTCAATAATTGACGAATGCGCCAGTTTTCATGAAATTCGGCACAATTTGGCGAATGCGCAAAAAACCATTTTCCGCGTTATTGGGAATTCATGCGGTTTATTCTCAGGTCTCATAAAAAGGATGTAGTAATATTGATATTCATAAGCGCTCTAGGATCGCGAGATGGAAAATTGTTAGTATTTGGACGTGTTTTCCGCTGTCGATGTGATTACATTGATATTCATAAGAATCTTGCCGCGAGAAGTGTTGCCTTTGAACGTGTTTTCCGTCGAGGTAGGGTTTCCAGAAGTAAGGTGTGGTGGGGGCGTGTATGGTGGAATGGCGATATAAAGTGACTTTAATATTGAGTAGATTTTAGTTCAAATCGTAGTGCTCACCTAGCCAGATCGACTTTTACAGAGGTAAGTTTTAATTCCTTAATAATAGTTTTTTTGGTTTAATTAGTTTATTTTAATTGGTTTAATAGTTTTGGGGCATTCGATTGCTTGTAGTTTTGCACATTTTGAACGAAATATTTTTACACATTGAAGCATGTATTTTCACTTAACGGATTTTTAATTATGGAAACTGAAATGTGATTGTTGGTTTTAAAGCAACATTTGGGAATTGAATTTTTTTATTTATTTTAAGAATCTGAGGATGTATTGAAAGCGTTTATGTATTTTATAGAAAATGGACCTCCAGTCCTTAAATGATGTTGCCAATATCCAAGTAAAACCTAACGTAAAATTAACGTCCCTAGTGTTACAACGACCACATTCGATTTTATCCGCTCGAGTGGTCCAAGGAAAATTTGGGGAGACCATCTTGATAGAACTTGAGGAGAACGTAGTATTCCTACCGGCCAGGGTAACTCAGCGTTTTAAGGAGAATATTAAGCAGTTTGAAGCAAATAAATATGCCATTCTATGCAAATCGGTGGAAAAAATTGGAAAAAATGAAACTATGAACTTCGACATAATACCTGCAGGAGCTCGATAAAAGGTTAGTTTTTATCATCATAAATTTATTTCAAATGTGCGCTATAATGAAAAATAATTTTGTTCACAGCTTACTGTCAACATCCTCGGGTGTCGAAGTCACATCCTCCAGTGTTCAGGCAGAAATAAAGGTTAGTGATTTTTACTAGTAATTTTGATTTCAAAGCAACTGTTTCTTTTTGTTTCAGTTTTCCAACCTTTTATTTTAAGTAGACATTTTATTTTCAAATTGTGTGTGTCTAGGGTACTATATAAGTAGGTAGCTAAATTTAATGTAAATGGTGTAAAGTCCTCAAGGTAGATACTAAAAAGTGTTCAAAAATGAATGATCTTGATGCTACAAGTGAAAATATAATAAAAATCTTTGAAAAAGTCTGTAGTCAAATTCAAAATTTAAGTATACAAGATATTGAAAAATGGGTAAAAAAGGTTCATCAAAACTCAAGATTTTTTGCTAAATTAATAAAAAATGCAGATTCAATTGGAGTCAAACGAAAAATGGTGACAGCCATTGGTCATCTGAAAAGATTTTTGATTATTTTAAACAATGGACTCATACAAAAGAGATATGTCGGTTCGGGTATCGTGAACAATAATCGTAGTAGCAGAATTAGGTGGGTTGATATAAACTCTGCTTTTTTAGGAAGAATTCGTACAGGTTTAATAGTAAATTTAAAACATGAAGACGTATTACAGTTTTTAGAAGATTCTTTTCAATTGTTCAAAATCAGAATTAAAAAAATTTTAAGAATACATCAAACAATCAAAATTAATGTGTGCTTTGTGGTGAATTTATTAAAAATTCCATTGATAATCAGCTTATCGATTTAAAGTATTTTAACACACCTAACACTATTCTTGATACTGGAACTGACATTAACGAGTGGTTCCAAGATAATGTGGTTGAAAAATTATTAAAGAGGTTAGGAGATTTCGCTGAAATGCATTCGGGCTGGGCCCTTCAACGCTTAGTTTCAATCGAAGTAAATATTAATAAGTTTCAGCGAGGAAATGGTTCTTCGTATATTGCATTACCTGAAAAAATTGCCAGAAAGCGTGCTTGTATGAATATTAAAAATAATGACAGCTTCTGCTTTGCATGGTCAGTGGTCTCTTCGTTGCCACCTGCAAATAAGAATGTAGAACGCCCATCATTATATCCTCATTATAGTGAAGTTTTAAATTTGGGAAATATCTCTTTTTCCATAAAAATGACTGATGTTGCAAAATTTGAAAAATTGAATGATTTGTCTGTAAATATATTTGGATTGGAAATGGAAGTAAATAAAAGTTTTCAAGTAGTGCCGGTACGATTGACGAAAGAAAAGCTAGATAGACATGTTAATTTGTTAATAATTTAAAATAAATATTTTCCTAAAACAAATTACAATAATCATTCTGATAATGAAAACGTGGAATGCGATAGTACACTGTTTTACCACTATTGTTGGATTAAGGATTTATCGCGCCTAATATCAACTCAATTAAATAAGCATAACTCTAAAGTGTTTGTTTGTGACAGATGTCTAAATTATTTCAATACCCAGGAAAAATTAACCTCTCATTCTACTAATTGTCAAAACAAAAATCATAGTAAAATTTCATTTTCACCAGAAAAATTTATTGAATTTAAACATAACGTATATAAAGAAAAAGTTCCTTTTGTACTATATGCAGATTTTGAATCCATATTAAAGCCATATGTAGATTCTCAAACTAAGACAGCGAGACAGTATCAAAAGCATGATGCATTCAGTGTCGGATACTACTTTAAATGTGGTTATAATAATTCACTATCGTATTACAAAAGTTACCAGGGTCTCGATTGTATTTCTTGGTTTACCACTCAGTTAGAAGAAATTGCAGCATTTATACAATCGAAATTAAAAAATGTGGAACAGTTAAATACTGTAGTCAATATCAAAGATTGTACGAGTCATTGTCATATCTGTGAAAAACAGTTTACTAAAACTGATAAAATTATAAGGGAACATTGTCACCTGACCGGCCACTTCCGGGGGTTTTTTCATAATAACTGCAATTTATTGTACCAAAATTCTTTAGTTGTACCAATTTATTTTCACAATTTAAGTGGTTATGACGCACATCACATAATCAGAGACATAGCTAAACATAGTCGAGTATCACTTTTACCAATCAATCATGAAAAGTACATTAGCTTTACTAAATATGATGGGAAAACAAATATCAAATTTAGATTTACAGATTCGCTAAGATTTTTAAGTTTTTCCTTAGAGAATTTGGTTTCCTTTTTGAATGTCAATGATTTGATTCATTTAAAGGATGAATTTAAAAATGTTAATGAAACACAATTGAAATTATTATCTCGAAAAGGCATTTTCCCATATGATTACATCGATAGTTATGGAAAATTGCTGGAAACTAAATTGCCTCCCATCGAGTGTTTTGATAGTAAGTTAAATAATGAAACTATGAATAATGCTGATTATGAACATGCAGAAAAAATTTGGAAAAAATTTGATTGCCAAAATTTGCTTTCATATGCAGATCTTTACATGAAAGTTGATGTAATGCTTCTATGTGATGTGATGGAAAACTTTCGTGAACTTTCTCACAAAACCTATGGTCTAGATCCTGCACATTACATAACACTACCTAGCTATACTTGGGACGCGATGTTAAAATATACATGTTGCCGATTGGAAACTATACAAGATGTTGATATTCTAATGTTTATTGAGAAGGGTATAAGAGGTGGTATAAGTCAATGTTGTAATAGGCAGTCGATTTGGACGTTTGTAATTTATATGGTTTTGCGATGTCCCAACAGTTGCCATACAAAGATTTTAATTGGATTAATGACATAGACGCTTTTGACGTTACCAATATTCCAGATGATTCACCTCTCGGTTATTGTCTAGAAGTAGAGTTAGAATACCCTACAGACCTTCATGATTTGCATCGGGATCTCCCGATGTGTCCAGTACACCAAACACCGTCAAATTCTAAATTAGCAAAATTATTGACCACATTAGAAAACAAAGAAAAATATGTAATACATTATAAAAATTTATAACAGTGTTTAATGCATGGATTAAATCTTAAAAATATTCATCGAATATAAGAATTTGAACAATCTACTTGGCTTAAACCCTATATCGATTTAAACACTAAATTGCGTAAGGAAAGTAAAACAGATTTTGGCAAGCAAATGTATGAATTTATGATTAATGCTGTTTACGGTAAGACGATGGAGAACGTTCGAAAATACCGTATAGTAAAATTGATTAATAAATGGGAAGGTCGCTATGGTGCAAAAAATTTAATCGCCTCACCAAATTTCAAAAATAGGACAATGTTTGATGATAATCTAGTTGCAATTGAATTAAATAAAACGAATATCGTGTTTGATAAACCTTTATACATCGGTATGGCTATCTTAGATATATCAAAAACTTGTATTTATGTATTGTATAACCTTCGAAGCGGTTGAAGCAGCAGCAGCAGCGGCGATTGTCCCGATTGAACGCTACTTTCCTTAACGCCATAGGATATGTTGTCCAACCAGATTTTCGACCTGTATCCGAAGCTTCAAAACGATGATACGATCACGAGTATAAAACGTCACACGTACCAGCCATTCGTGAAATCCTATCTCAAGAATGATATACTCGAAATTACGGTGACGCGAAACGACGCGTTACGACTCCAAACTAAAAATCTATGGGAAATTAGAGAAGAAATCTGGCGATGGAGAGGTGACATTCGTAAATAAAGCGGTCGGGTTTCTATTTGATTCCATGTCATATCTCTTGAACGGCATAGAAGTTGAACATGTGAAACAACCAGGTCTAGTGAGTTTGATTCGAGGTTATCTCTGCTATAATGACGATGATAGCAAACATTTGGGTAAAGATTTTTCTTATGGAACCCTTTTTAAAGGAAAATAAAAATTATATATAGGAAAAGGACCGTTTAGAGGTACTGGGAAAAATAGTTTGTAGGTTAGGAGACGCATATTTTTTGAGGAAAAAAATAAAATGTTGGAAAAAAACACCGAAATTGCCTATTTTCAGAGAGGAATTTCTCAGTGATTTCGTTAGTAATTTTTACTGACTTTAAGGCCTACATGTACTTCGATGCTTGAACTAAACAATGACATTAACTTCGCGCCGAAATAATACCGGAAAATATGCAAAATTTCGATTAGAAATGGAGCCGTTTTCGCACCTCCGCCATATTGAAATACTGTTGACAGACACGCCGAGAGCACTTTTGGCAGTGGCTCACCGGCCGACATGACGGTCGGTGGACGGGGGGGGGAGACAGAAAGAAGGGAGAGAGAGAGAGATAGAGACAAAAAGAAGAGAGAGAGAGAGAGAGAGACAGAAAGAAGAGAGAGAGAGAGACAGAAAGAAGAGAGAGAGATAGAGAGACAGAAAGAAGAGAGAGAGAGAGAGAGAGAGAGAGAGACAGAAAGAAGAGAGAGAGAGACAGAAAGAAAAGAGAGAAAGAGAGAGAGAGACAGAAAGAAAAGAGAGAAAGAGAGAGAGAGAGAGGGAGAGGGAGAGGGAGAGAGAGAGAGAGAGAGAGAGAGGGAGGGAGGGAGAGGGAGAGAGAGAGAGAGCCCAGAAACGTATCTCCCAGACTGAGTCGTAAGCCCTGAAATGTACAAATGTTTTATTACCGTACAAGCCAAACCATACCAACCTAACCTCCCTGACTGAGTCGTATGCCCAGAAACATACCTCCCTGGCTGAGTCGTAAGGCCAGAAACGTAGCTCTCTCACTGAGTCGTACGCCCAGAAACGTACCTCCCAGACTGAGTCGTAAGCCCAGAAACGTACAAATGCTTTATTATCGTACAAGCCAAACCATACCAACCTAACCTCCCTGACTAAGTCGTATGCCCAGAAACGTACCTCCCTGACTGAGTCGTATGCCCAGAAACGTACCTCCCAGACTGAGTCGTAAGCCCAGAAACGTACAAATGCTTTATTACCGTACAAGCCAAACCATACCAACCTAACCTCCCTGACTGAGTCGTATGCCCAGAAACGTACCTCCCTGACTGAGTCATAAGCCCAGAAACGTAGCTCTCTCACTGAGTCGTACGCCCAGAAACGTACCTCCCAGACTGAGTCGTAAGCCCAGAAACGTACAAATGCTTTATTACCGTACAAGCCAAACCATACCAACCTAACCTCCCTGACTGAGTCGTATGCCCAGAAACGTACCTCCCTGACTGAGTCGTAAGCCCAGAAACGTAGCTCTCTCACTGAGTCGTACGCCCAGAAACGTACCTCCCAGACTGAGTCGTAAGCCCTGAAACGTACAAATGCTTTATTACCGTACAAGCCAAACCATACCAACCTAATCTCCCTGACTGAGTCGTACTTAGTCCCAGCCATGATCTGAATAAATGGAATATTAGGAACGTGTAAAGTTATAAATAACAGTATACTTACATATGTGAGAAAAAAAGTATGCCTTAAAGGAACGCTTCAATATTCTTGCACGACCTATCTCAGGTTAGCAAGTAATTAGAATGGAAATGGAGGGAAAAATGAAGAATGACATCGAAACGCAGCATGGCACAGAGGGAGTACGGAACAATTTCAAACTACATAGTTGAAACTAAATGCAATTAATCCTTTACATGAAAATTGCTCTATATTGGTAGCGACGAAAGATCACATGATATCATGTGAGAGTATGAAACACTTGTAATAAGCCGTAAAATTGCTAATTATAAAGTTAGTAATGGAAGTATGAGTGGTTGTCTACGAGCAAACTGTTTATATTATTGGATATTCTTTGTAAGAAATGCTTGTATTGTATTATAGTAGTTAGAGGAATGATACCAACAGTATTTGAAATGTGATAAAGGTGGAAACATGCCAATTTAATCGGAAAATAGTTTATTTAAAGAACCGACTTGTTGGTCGCATAGCCACGATAGTAAATTCAACGTTCCATGACAATTGTCAAATGTCCTTGTTACATATCAGGTGTTCTGTGCATAATGTTTTCAAATTCCGGTGTTAATTCCGAAAATTCGCATTTATCATAATTTCCAAGGAGTTTGAACGTGAATAATAGTGACAAATAGGTAAAGAGAACCACAAAGCCGTGATATGGAATGAATTTCATGTCCGCCCCTTCGTCTAGAGAAAACAACGAAGCCGAACACTGAGTCGATCCTGGAAGTAACCTAAAAAGTGAAATTATTTTTTTGCAAAGAAACCAGAAGGAATTTTAAAAAAAGAAGTGGACCATCATGTTCAACAGTATTTTATGGACGAACGGTGATTTTTTGGTGAGTTTTTAATTTTTGACGAAGTAGCCTCTTATGGAAAATCGCATTTTGAAAGTGCCATAACTTTTGAACGGATCGTCTCCTAACTATAAGAGTGATGTCTTTGAAACACGTTTTTGAAATACTTTCGATTGATATATGTCTCTTTTAAATATTTGCGGTTCCATAAGGAAAAGGCCAGCCAACATTTGGATAAAGGTAGTTGGGTTTTCCGAAAAACCCACCGTTAACGCAGATGGAACCTTCATTTGGATCATTCCACTGTCACATTTCTTCAGCATATTCAACGACCATAAAAAGGTAATGTTCGGAAGGCACACTATTCGAGTAGTTAGAGCTCGTAACGATGACAATTGTGTTATGGTTACCGGAGCAAATACTACCTATGACATTACTATAACTGAGATGTTATTGAAAATCCCACACGTCGTTCCCAATGTTGAAATGAAACTGGAACTGTTGAAATCCATAAAAAATGATAGACCGTTCATAATCGCATTTCGCACTTGGCAGCTCCACGAGTTACCTGCTTTCAATGTGGGTTCAACTAATGCCGTTTGGTCGATCCAAACGATGAACAACCAACATCCACCTCGATTCGCAATCATCGCTTTCCAGGCAGATAGACGTGATAAAAAAACGGCAGACATTACAAAATTCGATAATCTTAACATATCCGATATATGTGTGAATTTGTCCGAGCGATATCCATACGAACCTCTAAATTTAAATTTCGAAACCAATGATTACGGTGAGATTCATGATAGTTATGTGGATTTTAATAATAACTACAAGGGTGACTATTTCGGTTCGAAGAAACCATTACTCGATATGAAAAAATTTAAAGATATGACACTCCGTTGTCGATTGCTCACGCCAAGATGAACAAATTAAATCATCGATCGTGGACGTCTCCATCGATTTTCAGGCGAGAACCGGATTTCCTGCCAACACAAAAGCTTATTGCATCATTATTTACGAGAGTGTGTACGAAGCTACACCACTTAGTGAGATGGTAAGAAGCATCTATTAGTCTTAATAAGATCATTGAACATGAAGGTACTCCTAGTCGACATTCAAGGTTTTACGCTCACGAAGAATTCTTCACCGGAATTTTTCGCAAAAGAAATAGCAATTTATGATGGAACCTGCATGAATCATTACTTGTTCGAGGAACCTATACCCTACGATGACTTATCTAGCTACGATAAGAAGCAAGTTCAATATTGTACCAGACACATACATGGACTCCGATATACTTCAGGTTATGTACCATACGAAAAACTCGATGACGTAATCATGGCTGACATTCATGATGCTGATATGGTTTACGTAAGAGGACATCAAAAAAAAATGTTTACTCGACGCCCACCTACACAATCGAGAGAAGAAGGAGAAGAAGATGTCGAATATCGTCGTCAACACCGAACACCTTCCAGACCGTCCTGATACATCCAAATTTCAACGTGACCTTCCATTGTGTATGAATCATCAATCGAATTGTTTTTATATGTGTAGTATACGAAATTGTTATACATTATACGCTTGGTTTTTAAACTGTGTTCCACAATAAATAAATATATTGAAAATATTAGTTTAATTTCGCAGTATTCATTTAAACATGGTTGCGTTCGGGTCAAACTTATTACTACTCTCGACGGTACTTAATAATATCCTATACATTTCACCACCACATAGTGCAAAGGATGTGTTTATATGTTTCGAGATGAACGCCACTTGGCCTGAAAACTGGGTGAAGATGGAATCCTTCACATACAACCGACACACATCAACTTTAATGGTGAAATTACCTGGTAATGCTACAGGCTACAAAATACGTGTCGTCTACCAAAATCGCACGTTTGAAGATTCAACATGGGTGAATCTAACTAACGTACACCCAACTCCAGTTTCGAACAATATATATTTTTTGACTTGGTACATCGCAGTCAGTGTGTCAGTGCTGCTCAGCATAGCTGGATCAACATTCGTCTACCTGTGCTACAAATATGGATCTTAAAGAATTTTTAATCGAATACGACGATGTACTTCTTTCTAGACATAAAGCTCAGCTTTACTATTTACAACGATCCTTAAATGCAGAATTGGAAAAGATGCAGACATCTATCCACGGACGTCATTACGTGAGCTGTCCTTGGGCACTGAACTGTAGCACGGACGGTCCAGATACTTGTTTGTGTACAGATCGACTACTTCACCGCGACGATATTAACCTTTAGCTACCCGCGCTTTTTTTTTAACTTAATTACACGCGCGGTGTATTTTATGCACCATGCTCCTGAGTGTTATTTAAGTGAAAATATTCAGAAGAAAAAACGTATAAATGTTACAATACATTTTATTTCAAAAAAGTACACAAAAAAATTAAAATATATCCATATGTATATAAAAAAAAACATAAAAAACACCTCATAAAATATAACGGAAAAATCTGCCTCTGAAGATACATTTAAAATTTAACAAAAAAAAAAGTTCGTAGTAACTAAAACAGCCCTTATTCTGACTGTTCCATTGGTTCAGTGTCCGTATTGCACTCCGGGCATAAAATGGTTTTCACCGCGTGTTCTTTGCAAATTCCTCTGCTACAAGTAGTGCATTTCATGGTTGTAATCCTATTTTTCTTCTTTTCACAACAAAAACATCTTTGTCTAATTTTTGCTGGTGGTTCTTCAACTTCTTCTTGAGGACGTTTAAATTGACTCAAAAAAAGCTTGATGTCCGATGGCAAGGACGCTATTTCAGCTCTTTCTAATAGATATGGCTTCATCAAGGATAAGGATAAATCTTTCAGAAATAGTCGTCTAAATTTTTGTGGGTTGTCGAGATGGGTAAGGTTGTATAAAATTTGGCTATTTATACCTGCAATATTCATCATTTGAAAAAAAATTACCAATGGCCATTTTCTTGTTCTTCTGGACACAGAATAAGTGCCACACATCTTATCAACGGTATCTACACCTCCTTTATATGCATTATAGCTTAAAATAATTTCCGGCTTTCTTGTTTCGGGATCTACTGAAGAATCACTATGCATGGTGGAAAATAAAAGGACTGCCCTGTTCTTCTTTGGAACATAAGATACACAAGTTATATCAGATTGAAATCCGAACATTGAAGATCCTTCTGCTTTAGTTTTATTAGGTAAGAAGTCTATTGGCAGCTCCCTTTTATTTTTTTTTACGGTACCAACAATTGTTATTTTATCCTTCAATAGATCGTTGGCTAACTGGTAGCTGGTGTACCAGTTATCACATGTCAAGTTTCGATTGTTGCCTTTCCAAAGTTCGACTAATCTATGGGTGATATCAGCTGGCGTGTTCGATCTCTTATATTGTCCTTCTGGCTGTTGACCGCAATAAATTTCCATGTCACTGACATAAAATGTTTTTGAATCACATAAAATGAACGCTTTCAACCCATATTTAGCGGGTTTACTTGGAATATATTGTACAAAACTGCACCTTCCCCTAAATGGTATCAACATTTCATCAATAGTCATGTGCTCTCCCAAGGTGTAGTTATTTTTGCAGTTGTCGATGAAACGGTCAAAAACAAATCGAATGGCAGCGAGTTTATCCGTCAATTGTCTCTCCTTTCTAGTTATTTTATTGTCGAAGCGAATTGCTGTCAACAAAAACAAGAATCGATTGCAACCCATACATACTCTGAATATTTCGTTTCCTGTACCATCCTTTGTCCATAGTTCACGAAAATGTGTATGATTCTGTTTTTTTAGTCCTGACAAAAACAGCAAACCCAAGAAAGCCAAAAATTCCGTTTTTGTAGTATCCTTTGCATCTCGCGGCCGATTATAGGATAGACGTAACTTTTGAATTTCTAAATTGGTACATTCAACGATATGCTCAATAATATCGTCAGTAAAAAATTTTTCGAATGCAGATCTAGCATCTGTAATACATTGAGCGCACTCTTTTGGTCCAGGAACTATTTTTATAATATTTTTCTTGGGAGTTTTGCTGAACTTACTTCTAACAGGCTTTTTATACCATATCGTCTTTTTGTCCTTACCCACAAAACATTCCGCTTTATTCTCTTCGGCTTCATCGTTCTCAGAATTTTCAGCTTCAAGATCTGAATCATTTTCCTCTTGCACTGAGGCTGTATCATGATCGCTTTCCCCTATAACTTCTTCTTCTGATATGTCCGCTTCTCCTCCAACTTCTTCTTCGGGCTCCTCCTCAAATAGCGCCTCAGCCATATTCTGAAGTTCATCGTCGGTGAGGCGATTTGTATTTTTTACTTGCACACGCTCCCTGAAAAATAAATATTTGTTGGCCGTTTTATTGTAAAAATACACCTCTCACAAAAAAATATACTTAGTGTCTTCTATAAAATAAAACAACGAGTTATAACAACAATAAAAATAGAATCACACTTACATTTTATTTATCTGCACGCGCGGTGTACTTCGTTCACCATACGGACTAGCAACTTATTTCGTCTTACGAACGTGTACTCGGTGCGGCTGCAGTCGAGCGAATAATAATACACGTAGTAAACACTACGCTGGTAGGTTAGAAAGGGGAGCGGTGGCGCCGGGAAGGTTTTTTAGAAAATTACAGTGTCGTTAGTTCAAACTGTGCCTTTAATTCAGCGGCGCGTGTAGCTAAAGGTTAAAAACGCTATGCAAAAAATTATGAAATTGTATGTTGACCTATATGGAAATACACGCAAATAAATGTTGACATTGTTTTATTTGAATGTAAAAACGTCTCGAGTATCAACCTTCACACATGTCCTGACAAGTAGGAACTTGTCAGGACATGTGTGAAGGTTAGGATTCCACCGAACTTGTATGGTAGGTCAAGTAAGTTCACTGACTTCCAACACCATGTCGAGGTAGATGCAAGTTTAGACAAGTTAGTTTACTGACTTCTACCACCTCCACAACCACCTTAGGTGTGGAACCTTCTTCTTCATTCTCTTAAAAGTGCTCCTACTATTCACATCTACCAGTAAAAATATGGAAGTTAAAAGTTTTTTGCAAAAATTTGGTTAATATGTAACATCTTCGCATACGAAAGAACTCCTAGAGCTGCACGATAAAGTGGAAACCAGAGAAGCTGAAGAACGACGTGAATTTAAATTTGGGAGACATTTCGTCAGCTGCCCATGGTCCAGACACACCACCACAGAGGGTACAGACTGCTGTTCGTGCACTACTTGGAGATGGGAGCGTCAGGTATTTGTCTGCAATATTAAAAGTCCTAGTAATTTTAATTAGAGGGATAGAGAGAGAGAGAGAAAGAGAAAGCAAATTTTTTTTTTAATTCTTTATTTTCTTTTACTGGAACTGCTTGCCCGATCTTCTGCGAAATTTACGAAATTAGTTGAAATGCAGTATTTGAAAAATCTAAATACTTACAATTCGATACCCAGACAGCTACCAATGGCCCCATGTCTTTATATTGAAGCTGCCATCCGTTAAAGGGTGGCAGAGGACTCATCCCGGGCATCGCTATTGCCGGCGCTTCTGTTAGAGCAGAGAGCAGGTATATGCTGTTTCCAATATCGTTTGATATTGGTAGATAATGATAACGCCGAGGGATGCGATACTAATCTATTAACGGTGATCAAATGACAGCTAATAATACAAGTGACATATCGAACAATGATACAGAACGTTTACAAAAACTAGATGTGTCGCATCGAACGCGCATAGATGACATCTTCAATCCGATCATTTCTAGGATCTGGAAATGCCGAGGTCCGGGTAATGCCTTTGTAAGGATATCAGCCACCATTCTTTCGGTAGGCATGTAGTGAAGGTCGATGATCTTCTCTCTAACAGCGTCTCGTAGAAAATGATGTCTGATGTCTATATGCTTCGTACGAGCATGGAATACGGGTTTTTCGGCCAATTTGAGGGCTCCCATGTTGTCTTCTAAGATCGAGATTGCTGATGAATCCTCCAGTCCTAATTCTTTGAGGAATGATTTCAAGTGTATTGCCTCTTTGACGGCGTCGGCCATTCCCATGTATTCTGCCTCTGTGGAAGATAGGGCGACGATCCTTTGTTTCCTGGAATCCCAAGATATCGGGTTTCCTCCATACATGAACACAAATCCAGTGTAGGAACGTCGGTCAATAAGACATCCACCCCAATCTGCATCCACATATCCCTTGGTGGATTCGGTGTGTCTACTGAAGGTCAGTCCTAGGTCGATGGTTCCCTTCAGGTACCGAAGCACACGCTTCGCTGCAGTCCAATGTTCCGTCGAGAAACAATTGTTAAACTGTTCGAGATAACTAACCGCATAACTAATATCAGGCCTAGTGCAGACAGCCAAATAGGTCAATGTTCCTACAAGTTCCCGGAATGGGATATCTTTAGTTGGTCCTTTGTCGTCCTTGAGCAGTTTTGTCCCGGCACTGATAGGAGTACTAACTGGTTTTGCGTCGCTCATTCCGAACGTATTGAGGAGCTCCATAATGTATCCGTTTTGGTGTAAAGATATTGTGTCCTTCTTTTTTCGAAACTCCACTCCCAGGTAATTCTTGATTTCTGCAAGATCTTTCACTCCAAATCTTTTTGATAAGAAGTTAATAATTCTTCTGGTGCCCCAGGTTTTCTTGTGACAATTATGATATCGTCGACGTAAGTAGCTATTAGGATTAGTCCGGATCCTTTACCCATCTTATAATGGCAGGGGTCACCACTTGTCGGCGATGCTCCATACTCCTTCAAAACATCGCTGAGTTTGTTGTACCAGCTTCTTCCAACCTGCTTTAACCCATACAGGGCCTTTTTCAATTTACAAACTCGATTTCCCTTCTGAAGTTCTTCAAGCATGTCTTTCGCTTTCTTTCCTAAATCGTCCTTCTCTAACTGGATCCTCTCAAGAAGTTGAAACAGCTGTCTTGGGGGTTCCATGAACAGCTCTTCGTCCAGTTCACCATTTAGGTAGGCGCTAGTAACGTCGAGTTGCCTCATTTTCATGTCGAACTGTACAGCAATTGAGGTCAGGAGACGGATGGTACTTAACCTGACTACAGGGGCAAAGGTCTCCTTAAAGTGAACTCCTGGCTTCTGGTTAAACCCTTGGGCTACTAGCCGAGCTTTCCTCTTTACAATTTCTCCATTTGCTGCAAACTTGTTTCGTAAGGTCATGCGACTCCCAATCGTTTGGCAATTGGTAGGACGTGTAACGAGTTCCCAGGTTTCATTCTTGATGATTGATTTCATTTCTTCCTCCATGGCTTCGTACCATTCTTCGGCTTCTGGCGAATTTAAGGCAGTCGCCATAGGTATTTCGGAAACCAAAGCTTCTTCACAGTTCCCTGCTTCCTCGTCTTTGTACTGATACTCCTTTCTCGGTCTTCCCCTCGTTCCAGTTCGAACGATCCGAGGGCGGCCAGCTCCCTTTCTTCGTTCTGGTTCTTCGCAGTCTTCTTCCATACTTGGATTCGGTGAAATTTCCACGAATCTTGGAGGAGACGTCTGATTACTTTTATCTTCCACTAGATTGTCGGGTAAAAACTCGCTAAATTCCCCCACTGCTTCTGATTTTCCTTCGAGGAATTTTATATCTCTGGAGATTTCGACTCTTTGTTCCTTTGGCATCCATACTCTGTAGCCTTTGCTTTCATCTGAGTAGCCTAGTAGAACACCCTCCCTACAACGGGTATCGAATTTTCCCAGACCAGGTTGCTTCCTCAAACAGAACACACGACATCCGAACTCTCGGAAGAAACTTACATCTGGCTTCTTCTGATTTCAAACCTCGTATGGTGTTTTTCCATTCAGGCTCTTGGAAGGACATCGGTTTCGTATGTGGTTTGCAGTATTTATGGCTTCTGCCCAGAACTTAGGCGGTAATCCAGACTGGATTAGTAAACATCGAGCCATATCCAGGAGAGTGCGACTTTTCCTTTCTGCAATTCCGTTTTGCTCCGGACTGTAAGGGACTGTGAGCCGTCTTGAAATTCCCTGCTCCTTCAAGTAAGCGTCGAATTCCTTGTTGCTGAATTCCGTTCCGTTATCTGGCTGAAACAGTAGATTTGCAGATTGTCGCCTCGAAACTCTTTCATTTCATCTAAATAATCATTTCGCCATCTTATTATCCTGCTACGTTGCATAATTGTCTGCCTCTTGTGGACAATTTTAAAGTTGAACCCATTCCTTTTTAAAAATTTCGAGAGAGTCCGCGTGCAGCCACCGACGTTCCTCGTTGTTACTTTAGCTTGAATTTTCGTTAAAGTAGGATAATCATTTTTGGAACACATACCATAAATGATATCCCTAATTGTGGCCAAATCAGACTCCAAAATTTTTCGGGAGGAGCCTCGATCTTCGCGTATTTTTCTCGCTTGTGGACCTTCTTTTATTATTAAATAGATTGAAGAGCATGCCCTTTGAGTTAACCGGGATGTCTCCGCTACTGCCGCTGTTTTCCCCATCTTATGTAATAACCCATTGAACACTTTTAAATTGTCTCTTTTTCCACCAGTGATATATTTTTATAACTTTTTGCCTGACCTCCAATCGTGTCAGCCTCGCTGTTTTCTTCCTGTCCTTTATTCATTGGTCGTTGATCCACCTGGTCTTGTTGTAAGTCTTGGTTTTCCTGATTAGCAGGTGATGCTATCCATGGACGCCACATTTTTTTTTCACAAATCATGTTTTAACTCTTCACGAATGTAGACAGAACTAAACTGAAATGTGGAAAATAAATTCCCTAAAGCTCCCTGCTCCTATCATAATATATGTATATTTTCAGGTATGAAGTAATGTAATAACTTTGTTAATACCAGAATATCTATATTTTTCTCAGAAAGTAATAAAATTATCTTTATGTTGATTGTTTACGCCTGGTTGAAAGTGAACAGTGGCAACATTGTAAGCCAGCGAGCAGTTAGTCGCAGGCGCTTGCAAGTCTTATGGGCAAATCGGCGACACGGGGGACGTTACGGGGACTACATTCAGAGGGCGCCGTGACGATTTTTCATGTTTCAAGGTCGCACGCGACGCGTCATTTCTCGGTCCCTCGGTCCATTTGCCCATAGAGAAATATAGTTCAAGAAAACCAACTCAATGCTTTCAAAATTCGACAAAAGCGCCCTCCAACATAGTGACACGAACTAAAACGGCGTTGGCGGGCATTTTGAATTTAACACATATTTTTACATCTTAACATATCAGTTAGCTCCGGAAAACAATTGTAACTGAAATGTCTACAGTTTATTGGTGATGATCGGATTGTAACCACAGATAGTTACAAACCGATAAACTGTCCACATTTCAGTTACAATTGTTTTCCGGAGCTAACTGATGTTCGAATAAGTGAGAGCTAAGGCTGAGAGTTTGAAAAATGAGAATAGGTATGTTATTGAACATGTTTAATAGTACATATTCACTTGTGAAAACATTAAAAAGTATACTATAAATGATTTACATTATTACATTGTAATACATTGCAGATAAATAAAAACAATTAAATATTCCATAAGTAGGCAGGTATTTGGTTAGTTTCATGTTACATGATTTTTGCTTCTTTCTTCTTTTCCTCAAGTAATTTCTTCCCCAACCTAGAAAAATAAAAAAAGTTGTTATGATTTGCAAGAAATATGGGTATTAGGAATTCAAAGATTTTGAAATTACGAATCGCGTCACAAACAATCGTGCAGGGCGGCGTCGTTTAAAATCAGGAAAAAAAACCTATATGACCTAGGTCACGCTTTATCATCTATATCATCTAACGACCAACGTTCACCATGCTTCTTGACTTTACAGTGCCTGAACTGAGATGTTATCAACCTGATGCCAGTTTCATCCATTGATTGCTTTAGTTGCAATAACACTTTAGACTGGGATAACTTTTCCGCGAGTTTGACTTTATTTTTGGTTTTTAAAACTACTCTTTTCAAAGCATCTAACTGTGAATTTTGGCGACGAGTTACCTCATTCAAATATTTCTCTCTAGGAGTATAAACTGAAGGTTTGATGTCTTCTGAAATATTTGGTTCGTCAATGACCGAAACAGATTTATTTTCAAGGACCAAAATTTTTTGATTCTCAAATTTGTACGGAACTGCAAATTTGGAAAGTCGGTCACGCTTACAATTACTGAAATGTTCCTCCCTAAAATGATTTTGACAAATTTTTAGGCGTTTCAAAGTTATGTCGGAATATGCAAAATTAACAAAATGGCTTTTAATGGAATCAAGCCATTCTACTTTCCTGTCATCTTTAGGAAAAGAAAATAAAGAAATAGAGTTATCCCTTCTAAAACTGTTATAGTTTGGAATGCAACAACTATTTTCCAACCTATTAAATGCCATACTGAGAATATCTACTAAACAAAAGTTACTTTCTCTCACCAAATAAACACTGCTGCCTGGACAAACCTGCAATAAAATACTATAAATCTGTATGTTTTAAAGCCCTCACAAAAACAATATAAAGGCTCCCACAGACATCGTTCTTTTCTAGCCGTCTTGCCCGAACGGGTAATTGAGAACCACGGAAAATTTACTGCCAGGAACAGAATGAAACAACACGCTCGTGTGTGTATACCGTCGTTGCTCGTGATTACCCGTTCGGGCAAAACAGCCAGAAAAGAACGTTGTCTGGGGGCCTTTATAAAACCAAAGCCATAACCTCAAACTTAATAAACGAGAAATCTACATATGAACACATTGTGATCAAACAATAAATAAATCAGCAGTGTGCGGGTGCTATTTAAGTATAGCACAATTTAATTAACAGTTTAGATATAAGCATAACAAGAGTGTTAAAAAATCACTTACCTAAAGCGACACACAAACACAAATCCTAGACCGCACGGCGCACAACACAAAACAGATAAAGAGACGAAACGAGTGGGCGACGAAGAAGAGACAGAGAGAGAAAAGAGAGTGTAGAATGAGATAGAGATATGTTTAGTTCTTTGTCACTATGTTGGAGGGCGCTTCGAATCGTGTACATTTAAGTAAATCCTCTTGTACTATATTTCTCTATGCATTTGCCCGTAAGCTGCGTAAGCGTCAGGGTTGTTACTGGCTACACAAATGTGTAGAAAGCTACACATTTCAACGCGCAACTGCACAGCTACACCCCAATGACCAATTTAATTACATTGCTACACTTTTTCTAAAATATGCACAAAAAACTACACTTTTAGCAACGGAGTTCCTAATATCATTGTTTTATTTCTCTCCAAATTCTTTTTTACGATAGTGGCTGGAAGACACGACTGACTTCATTTCAAAATACATGTATTTTTAACTATCTTCCCTGCTTTGATGCAGACTTCTGTCATTTCTGTGTGAAACATCCAATATGCTTTCGCGATGTGGCAAAAGGTGTCGTCACCTTCTGCCTACTACCGTTTCCACTTGAATTAGGTTAGGAATTTAGAATTGTCAATGATGTTGTTAACTTTACACTTTACCTTTACTGTTGTCTGTTGTTACTTGTTACCAAAGCTGATACATTACGTTGTTAGTTTTGTTGTTAAGAGGCATTGAAAAATAGAAAAATAAGTTACTTCTACGTTAAGATGGATAGGTAAGTTACGCTTTCGTATGATAAATGTAGTATAAATGTAACTTATGTAACCTATTTATACTATGAATAATAATATTTATGGTGATTATACGTTCATCTAACTAAATCTATGTTCGCAAAAGTATTGTGAGTATCATGTCTTTACAATATTACGAAATAGGATTGTAATAATTACCTTTACTAATATTTTTAGGTTTTTGTTTAAGGTTTGTGACAAGACAGAAATTAATCAATAATAATGATGAGGGTATGGACACAATGGATGAGAATTTCGATGATCAGGAGACGCCTTCACCTTCTACCATGTCCTCACTGAATCTTATGGAAAATAACATGAAAACGAACACCAACATTCGTTTAAGTTCAGAAGTGGCTCAAGAAGCTGAAACTGAACATCTAGAGAGTGATGAAAATAATCTTGCTATTACTGCTATTAGTGTCACCGAAGATCAGCACAACCAGGTAAAACGAAAAAAAAAAAATATCACACCATCAATGTTGACAAGATATGTCAAGAGTTTAAATGGATTGACAACACAAAAGAGTTCTTATTTTGCAAGGTGTGCAATACAAAACTAAATGGATCAGGATATCACCTTAATAGACACGAAATTAATTCAAGTCATCAAAAAAATATTAAGGCAGTCAAGTACTCACAAGATTTAAGAGTGCTGTTAGGTGATGACAATAAAAAGAATATTCTGAGTCAACAGATCAAAACTGCTGAAATTAAATTATGTTATTTTATTTGTGAAGAAAATCTTTCATTACTTCTCATGGACAAATTACCTACATTTAATAAAGAAATCTACCCTGATTCACAGATTGCACAAGGGGTGTTAATGAAGAGAGGGAAAGCTACAAAAATCATTACCGGAATTTTAGGGCCGGCTTTCAGATAAGAAGTGATAGATGAACTAACGACAGCCCATTTCTCAATTATAATTGATGAGACTACCGATATTAGTGTTAAAAAAATGTTTAGTTATGGTAGTACGATATTGGAGTGAAAAACATCAGAAAGTTGTAGATCGATTTATTGATTTAGTCGAGGTGAATATTTGTACATCTGAAGCTTTATTTACCATTTTAAAAACTTTTTTGAACGAAAACAACATATCTCCAGGAAATATAATTGGCTTTGCTAGCGATAATGCCAATGTTATGATGGGTTCCATAAAGGGGGTGCAAGCTGGAATCAAAGAGATGGCACCTCACATGTACGTTCAGGGATGCTCATGTCATTCCCTTCATCTGTGCTCATCAGCAGCTGCGTTGAAACTTCCAAATAGTGTTGAACAATTCGTTCGAGATATTTACTCGTATTTTAGCCACAGCAGCAAAAGACTTTCTGAGCTTAAAGAATGTCAAATTTTTGCTGATGAAAAACCGCATAAACCGCTTTACTAACCGCTAAAGAGCTGCACTGGAAGATCATTTACCAACTGCTAAAGCAATTACAAAGCCCTTGAAAACGACATATATAAGGTATATTTATTGTTTTTGTCCTATACTTTGGAAATTATAAACAAACTTAATATAGAATTGCAGTCAGAGACTCCTAAAGTTCCAGTTCTATTAAATAGAATGACAGCGCTATATAAAATATTTTTACGGTCATTTATAAAAAAAAACATTTTAGAAAATGAAACTATCCATTTCATTGAAATTAATATAAATGATCCATCAATGTACAAAATCTTAGATGATATATATTTTGGGGCGAAATTAGATGCTTTTTTAAAATCAGATGGAATAAAATGCTCAAAAGATGATGTACACAATTTTAAGTTAAGGGCTTTAGATTATTATATTGAATTTTGCAATCAAGTCAAAAAACGGTTTAATTTTAAAGATAAGCTTTTAGAATTGGCTTCTTATTTTTCACCATCTATAGCAAAATCTGGGAATGTAATGTCTGTGGCAAATTTCATTAACTTGTATCCCAATGTTAATATAAACATCGAAGCTGCAAACGCAGAATGGCAACTTTTGCCAGAATATGTAAAATTTAATGAAGATATGAACATTAATGAATTTTGGAAAACCGACAATAAAATGAAAAATAATAACGGACATTCCATGTTTTTGAATTTAATGAATATTGCAAGGGTGATTTTAGCTTTACCGCACTCATCAGCAACTGCAGAAAGGGTATTTTCTCAGTTAGCTCTAATAAAGACGAGTTTAAGAAGCAGGCTGCTCATTAAATCAGTAGCAGCAATTTTACATGTAAAAGATAAAATGAAGTATGTTTACAATGGAGCTAAACGTTTTCAACCAAATATTGATTTGCTGAAATACAATTCATATTATTTAGAAAGGGTAGAGATAGAATAACCATTTTCTTCTATTTGTTGTTTTGTTGGGTTTTTTATTAATTTTTGTAGTTTTTTTTAAAGTTGTTTGATATGGAACTAATCATTTTTTTTTTCATTTTTATTATATATTTTATTAGAATCTGTAACTTTTAGAGTAGTAATGGTTTTGTTTTATTATTCTGCTGCTTTTTACTTCTTGGACCAAAGTGGTGGATAACATTAAAAATGTCAGTTTTGTAAATAAGTTTGTTTTATTTTAATACAACTGTTGAAACGATACACTAGGTCAGAAAAACATAATAAATAAGTAGGAAGCATTAATCATTATCCTTTAATATAGCAGTCAGGCAAAAGATGTCGCAAATTTAGATGTCTTATTAAAATGCATAGGTTAAAATTTTTAAGTCCTCGATGTTCCATGTCATCTGTCACTCGTAAAAGTGCAAAGTGCACAATACTACACAATTTTATGATAGAGTTCTACACTTCGAAAAATAAGCCTGTAACAACACTGGTAAGCGTTTACACGTGAATATTCGATTGAGAAGCGAACTCAATCAAACATTATTAGACTATTAGTGTGCATTGTGCATTGTTTGGTAGCGAAGTAGTTGTTTGTCTTAATATAGAAGTAGATAGTAGAAATATCTGTATATATAAGCTTCGTAGATTAGTGCTTTAATTTTTATTACTGTTTGTTTGTCCCAAGAGGGAGAGTGCTAATTTTGAGGTTATATGTAGGTGTTGTTAATAAAAGTAATAGCGTGAGATAGTTTGTAGACCTGGTGTGACTGTTATTCTAATTGTTTTTGTAGTGTTTGTGTAGTTTGTTTAATATTAAAGTAGTTAGATTGTGATGTAGAAGTAGAGGGTAATAAGTAACAGGACTTTTTGGTGTAACATAACTGCAGATTGTTAGTGTGATACTTGCTTTATTGTTTTTCTTGCTGCTTGAGTTGTTTGCTTTGCTGTCTCGTAGTGGGTTTTTTGCGTAGGGCGCATATATAGGAAAAATGCATCGTTAGTGTATAGTTAGTGGCTGTGGAAGCAGAACAGGTAGGATGTTTCATTTCCCATGCCCGAGAACAGATATATGTACTTATAATCAGTGGCTGGAAAGAATAGGAATGGAGAGCTTGAAAACCGAGGATCCAGCTGGCGTCTACTCTAAATATGCAGTATGTGAGGTGCATTTCTCAAAGGAAGAAGTATTCCCCCACGGCCGTTTCTTTCGGTATGCAGAGCCGTCCCTGTGTCTGCCAGGTATGTATAATTGCAATGGGAAAATAGGTGAAATTTAAAAAGAAATTATCAGTACGAGAACAAGCAACAGTTGAAAATAATTCCTTCATACAAGAGAACAACAGTGTCGAAGAAAATGTTGCCATCGAAATGGAAGTGGAAGAGATCTTTCAATCCATTGCAGGCGATGCGCAAGATGAACATAGATCTGTATCAACTCGAACTGTGAGAACACCAAGATATTATGAAATGGATATGGAACGTATAATATTGATTAAATGATTCAGGTTTAGTTTAATACAATTTATTTTATTGATTTGTGTTATTATGTATGTTTTGAACACAGGGAGTGTCATATTTGTGGATATTTTGATGTTTGTATTTTGATTTCACTCCTTGTATAGCTTCCATAAGTAGGGATGTATTTAATTGCACCGGGTCGTTTTTTAATCTGGTTTCAAATAATAGGAGAAATATTCGATTCGAATTACCCGCTAGTGGCGAAGAAGAGGAGATTAGTTACGGGGAGAGCCACGAGCCACAGACGGCGCTCGCCGCGTCGCCTTTTTTTAACATAGCACTTGAAGATCTATAAACCAGTGTAATCTATGGTTAGTGGCTTTGCTTCTGTTAACTCGAGAGGACGTGCACACACGTGTCTCTCTCTCCTTTCTCCGGTCGAAATAAATAGTAAAAATACAGTCCATAATCATTGAACACCCCCAAAATTGGTCCAGATGAGCCGGATCTAGGATCTACAACTGGGAGGAAAGGAAGGTTGGTGCTAGGAGAGGCCAACAGGTAAAATAGCGACAGAAGCGAGGACGGCGTAGCTGCCATTTGACAATCGGAAGCCGTTCGACGTTCAGGGAGGACGACGACCGGACGTTCCACACAGATTGCTCAGCCGACGCGCGAGGTACGAAGTTTTGAGTATCTTTATTTGGATCGGTAGAGTTCAACAGAATGTCAGACGAACGATCATTGAAATCTAAAAAAGTGTCAATAAAAAGTAAATTAACTAGATTCAAGAGTTTTATAGATAAACATGACCGACATAATCTTCTGAACGAAAAAATAGTAGAATTAAGTTCATGATTGCAAGATGTAAAGCTGTTACTAATGGAATTTAATGAAATTAGTAGTGAATTAATGAAGTTAAATCCCGATGATACCATTGTAGCTTCGTTGCTTGCAGAGGAGCAAGAGTTTGAAGATAAATATTATGCGACCATCAGTCAAGCAAAGGTTTTGTGTACATCGTCACGAGAAGCAGCGGCGGAACTTTCCGTGGTTGACTCGGGTGGAAACTAAGTAATAATGCAAGTATAATGCATCTATTACATTACCTAAGTTTGACGAAAAATATTGCTCTTGGTTGGAATTTAAAGATTCATTTATAGGTATAGTTGATCGTAATGAAAGTCTTAACAATATACAATAATATTATTGTTAATGTTAATTGTTCCAAGCATTTAAAATGTACAACGCCCTCTATATAACACAAATGTAGTTAAGTGCTAGTATAATAAAAGGGTAGCGTAATGGCCGTACACTGAGAGTGTCCGTTATTTCCTTTCCTAGTCATAGACTCAAGTTATATCAGTTATATCAGGTTATGGGCCCAGAATACGTCCGAGTGATAACGGAGCTTGTGTAAGATGGCAGCGAATTACGCAGTGAACGTGCCGAAACTAAAAGGCCGCGAGAATTTCGCAGAATGGTCTTTTGCTGTTGAGAACTTTCTCGTGCTCGAAGGTTTGTCGAAGTGTATCGAGGAGGTGGTAGCGGATCACGACGCGAAAGCGAAGGCGAAAATAATATTGACTATTGACTCATCCCTGTACGTGCATATAAAGGAAGCGAAAACAACGGTGGACTTGTGGAAGGATTTGAAAAAACTGTTCGATGATTCGGGACAAACACGAAAAATCGGTTTATTGCGGAAGTTAATGTCGGCTCGATTGGATGAAAGTGACTCGATGGCAAGCTATGTCAATCAAATAGTGGAGATCGGTCAAAAGCTTCGCGGAACGGGTTTGGACATCGGAAATGAACTCCTGGCATCCATCATGTTAGCCGGATTAACAGAGAAATACCAACCCATGGTGATGGCGTTAGAAAATGGTGGCCAAAAGATTACTACAGATTTCATCAAGACGAGGCTGCTCGAGATGTGTAATGATGAAAGTAGTAACGGGATGGCGCTGGCAGTCAACAGATTCGATAGATTCAAGAATCGACCTCAAGCGACGGAACAGAGACAGATTGATACAAGTGACGAATCGTAGATTTGACAGAAATGTAAACAAAACAAACTCCCAAAAAGATATAACGTGCTGGTATTGCAAAGAAAAAGGACATTTTAAAAGTCAGTGTCCTCAATTGAGAGGATCAAGCAGCAAAAAGACTACGAACGTGCAACAAGAAAGAAGAAGTTTGTTCAACGTTGTGTTTACAAGTGGGAATTTCGACCCAAAAGACTGGTACATTGACTCCGGAGCTAGTTGCCATTTCACAGCGAATAAGGAATGGGTAAAGAACAAAGGATATCCAGAGATTCCAGAAATAATGGTGGCGAACAAAGAAAAACTTACCGTTGAGTGTGTCGGAGATGTAGACCTGAAAACCTCGGTAAAGGGGAAGTATAAAGACATTACTGTAAAGGATGTTTTATGTGTACCAGGGCTAACAACAAAGCTATTATCAGTAAGCCGACTGATACAGAATGGCAATATAGTGAGATTCGGAGACAAAGCTTGTATGGTATACAACTCCGATCATGAGTTGCTTGCGACAGCCGATCTACAAGATGGGGTTTATAAGCTGAACGTACTAAGAGAAGATTCTCCAGCAACAGTTCCTGTGGTGGCTGTAGCTTCAGGATGGACATGGCATAGGAGACTTGGACATATAAACCCAGCTTATCTTAAGGAGATGGTGAATGGAGCCGTAGAGGGAATTAAATGTCACGGAAAACAGAACTTTGACTTAAGCAACTGTGTGACATGTTGTGAAGGCAAACAAACGAGACTCCCATTCAAGCATGTTGGAAAAAGGGCTTCGTCTATTCTTCAAATTATTCACTCAGATCTCTGTGGACCCATGCAGGAGCGATCGCTTGGGGGATCAAGGTATTTCTTGACGTTTGTAGATGATTTCAGCCGAATGGGATTTGTTTATTTTCTTAAAAGTATAGATGAGGTATTTGAAACATTTAAAACTTTCAAACGAATGGTCGAGAACCATAGAAACGTTTCGATAAAGTATTTAAGAACCGACAATGGTGGTGAATTTTGTTCCAATGAGTTTAAACACTATTTAAATCTTAGTGGTATCATACATCAGACTACAGTCAGCTATACACCAGAACAGAACGGGTTAGCTGAAAGGCTCAACAGAACACTAGTCGAAAAAGCCAGATGTATGATATATGATGAAAATATACCTACTAAATTCTGGGCGGAAGCTGTTAATACCTCTATGTATCTATGAAATAGATGTATTGCCTCAGGTATTAAAAGGACCCCTTTCGAGGCATGGAATGGCAAAAAACCTGACCTGGCACATTTAAGGATTTTTGGTAGTGAAACTATGGTACACGTACCGAAGAATTTAAGGCAGAAATGGGACAAGAAATCAGTTAAGAGAATATTGATTGGATATGATGAGCAAACAAAAGGTTACAGGTTGTACAATCCTGAAAAAGGAAATGTTGAGATATATAGAGACGTTATAATTATGGAAGATGCAGAGAATATTGTGGACCGAGAAAAGGAGAAAACGGGAGAAGGAAAAGACGATCAAGCAAAAATCTTCGTAGAAGATTTTGAGGACGACGAACCAGATTCAGTGGGGGATGAAGCTGCATCAGCTGTTAGTTTTCAACAAGAGGAGACAGAGGAAGAAAATGAGAAGGATCCGGATTATGTTCCTGAAAAAGAAGTTCCTGTTCCAGAAGTTGTAAGGCAGCCACGGAGGAAGAAGAAGAAAACACAGTACAGTAATTATGTGACGAACTTGATTACTCACGAAGAATACAATCAAACTGAAGGAGATCCAGTTACCTTAAAGGAAGCTTTTGCAAGGCCAGACGGTTCAAAGTGGAGGCAGGCAGTGCAAGAAGAGTTGAAGAGTTTCGACGAGAACGACGCCTGGGACTTAGTGGAGCCACCCTGTGATTCGTCAACAATAGTGCCTTGCAAGTGGGTTTTTAAGAAAAAGGTCAGTAGTGAAGGTCTTTTTCGGTATCGCGCGCGATTAGTAGCGAAGGGTTTCGTTCAGAGAGCTGGAGAAGACTATGAGGAATCTTTTGCGCCAGTTATACGTTTTTCCAGTTTGCGATTGTTATTTGTTTAGCCATAGAGCTAAACTTGGATATAAATCATTTGGATGTGAAAACTGCTTTTCTAAATGGCCCTTTGAAGGAAAAGTTATACATGCAAATACCTGATGGTATGGAAGGAAATAATAATGTTCTAAAGTTAAAAAGGGCAATTTATGGCTTAAAGCAGTCTTCAAGATCATGGAATGAGAAGGTTCACTCTGTTTTGTGTAGTTATGGATATGTGATGTCACCTCATGAACCATGTATCTATATAAGAAGGAAAGAAGGTTCATTGACAATCATAGCATTATTCGTAGATGATTTCTTTATATTTTCAAATGATGAGAATGAAACTTCTTCCTTGAAAAACTTCTTAGGGAATAAATTTAAGATAAAGGACTTGGGTAGGATAAGAGAATGCTTGGGCATGAAAGTAAATTTTGAAAAGGGGAAGAGTATTGTTTTGAGTCAAAAAGATTACATACAAAAATTGTTAAATAAATTTGATATGAAGGACTAAAAAGGTAGCACATACTCCAATGGAAGCAAAAGTAGATTTAAAGAAAGTTGTATTGACGGATGATAATAAGAAAATGTATGCTTTTAAGAACTTAATTGGCAGTCTTATGTATTTGTCGGTATGAACGAGGCCGGACATTAGTTATAGTTTGAGCTATTTGAGTCAGTTTAATGATAATTATGATAAGAGCCATTGGATATCTGCTAAACGCGTCCTTAGATATTTGAAAGGAACTATTGATTACTCCATTAAGTATACTAAAAGTAAACTAAGTCTAGAGGGATTTGCTGATTCAGACTGGGGCAGTGATTCAATAGATCGAAAGTCTTATACAGGTTTTTATTTTAAGTTGTCAAACGGTGCCATTTCTTGGGAAAGTAAAAAACAAAGAACTATTGCTTTGTCTAGTACGGAAGCGGAATATATGGCAATGTGTGAAGCGACGCTTTGGAAAAGCGTACGCCGCTTGTATTTATTTGCGTCTGGTATTGGAGTCTGGACAGATTAGTTCTAAATTGTTATGCGCAAAGAGCCGTGTAGCTCCTGTAAAACAAGTCAGTTTGCCTAGATTATAACTCTGTGCTGCACTGCTGTTGGCAAGGTTGGTAAAGAGAATAATTAGTGCTGTAGAATTGAATTTTGAAAGATGTTATTATTGGTGTGACTCAACAATAACATAGTGTTGGATTCGAGGGGAATCATCAAGATGGAAAACATTTGTTGCCAATCGGGTGAGCGAAATCCAATCGGTGACACAAAGAAATGACTGGCTTTATGTCAAGTCAGGGGAAAACCCGACAGATTTGTTGTCACGAGGTGTAACGCTTAATCAACTTATGGAAAGCGAGTTATGGTGGTACGGTCCATCATATTTAAAGAAGGAGGGCGCTTTGTGGGTCATCCCCGAATGGTCGACCGGTAGAAATATCAGAAGGAAAAATTGTGACTTGCTTGGTTATCAATCATTTCATATTATTGGAAAGGGTGTCCAAGAATACATCTTCATTCACAGAAGTTTTATATGTAATAGCATACGCAAGGCGGTCTATTAAAAGTTTAAGGTCAAAATTTAAGCAAGACAGGATATTGACTGGTGCGTTATAGCCCGAAGAATTGGACAATTCTCTAACATTGCTGATAAGGGACACTCAGAAGTAAGTTTTTACGGAGGGGTACAATAGCTTAATGGCAGGTAAACCCATAGCTGCGAAGAGTAGACTTCTAATGATAAATCCAAAATTAAATAAAAATTATTGATTATGTGTAGGTGGAAGGTTAAGAAATTCAAACCAATGTGAAGGTAGGAAAGTTCCTATAATCTTACCAGACAAGCATACTTTGACTAAATACATTTTAGAATCCGAACACGAACGGTTATTACACTGTGGGGCACAAAGCTTGCTAAGCTGCATCAGGGAAAGGTATTGGCCATTGACAGGGCGAAATAAATGTAGAAAGACTGTAAAAGGGTGTTTAAGATGTTTCAAAGCTAACCCGAAGGACACGACTTATCTAATGGGTGATCTAGCAGAAGTAAGAGTTAATCAGTTTGGCGTGTTCGAAAATGTAGGTATTGACTATGGTGGTCCCTTTCTGGTAAAGGATAAAAAGGGAAGGGGCTGTAAATTAATTAAGCGATATATATGTCTATTTATATGTATGTGCACTAAGGCGGTACATCTAGAACTAGTGTCTGAGTTAACCACGGAATGTTTGTTAGCTGCATTAAAGAGGTTTAATAGTAGACGAGGTTATCGAAGGAATATATATTCAGATAATGGTCTTAACTATAAAGGAGCTAATAATGAATTAGATGCAATTTATAAACTTTTAAGGGAGAATACGGAATATCTCGGTACCAAGTTAGCAGATGAAAGAATAAAGTGACACTTTATTCCAGCCAATTCACCCACCTTTGGTGGCTTGTGGGAAGCGGGAATAAAGAGCCAAAGGTACATATTAACAGAGTAGTAGGTAATAGGGGTCTGACATTTGAAGAATTTAATATTCTGTTGATCCAAATAGAGGGTATTTTGAATTCTCGTCCGCTATGCCCATTGAGCGAAGATACTGAGGACTGCGCAGCCCTGACACCCGCCCATTTATTGATTGGTCGTTCACTCTGTGCACTACCAGACCACAACCTAGTAGATGTTTCGGAGAATAGGCTTTCTAAATGGCAGCAGATGGCTATGGTGCAGCATTACTGGACACGATGGCAGAAGGAGTACTTGCAGAGCTTCAAACTCGCACGAAGTGGAGGAAGAATTATGAAGAGATCGTAAGGCTAGGTTCATTAGTTCTCGTAAAGGACAACGCTCCAGTATTACGCTGGCAATTAGGACGAATCACCCAGCTTCACCGTGGAAGTGACAATCTGGTAAGGGTTTGTACCGTGAAAGTGCGTTCTGGTGAGTTAAAAAGAGGCATCAATGGTGTGTGCGTATTACCTGTGAACACTGACGATTAAGGAGGACAAAAATGACAAAAATTTATAAGGATTATATATATATATATATATATATATATATATATATATATATATATATTGTTTCGATTGTCTATATTGTATTATCTAGTTTGATGTTTGCAGATTTTTTTTTGTAAGCGGATGCTTTCAAGGCGGGCGGAATGTTTAGGCCTGATTGAAAGTGAACAGTGACAACATTGTAAGCCAGCGAGCAGTTAGTCGCTTTGTTTCTGTTAACTCGAGAGGACGTGCACACACGTGTCTCTCTCCTTTCTTCGGTTGAAATAAATAGCAAAAATACAGTCCACAATCATTGAACACCCCCAACAGTTGATCACCATTTTTCTTTATTATTAAGACGTTTTCATTTTTATTTTCTTCTAATACGTCCCATAAACGGTCGGTTTGAGATTCTATTCCTCGCTTTGTTATGTCAAGTACCCTAAGGGTTTCCACTTGCCGTGAAGCCAAGAAATGAACTCCGAGATATTGTTTCCGAGCATTATACAATAAGCTTTAATACCCACAAAATTGTACAAATTTTTTAACCTAAAGTTGTGACCTTTTTTGTCTGCGGAGCATCGTTTAACTGTGGAAAAATAAAAGCAACAAATAAACATTTTAGAAATAATAATTAATGAGGAAATAACGCCTAAATATGGCTTAATTTGTTTTCTATATTATGCAATGTTTTTTTTTTATAAGTTAACGTAGGTGCCTTTGGTCAAAAACAGAATAAATCATGAAAGCTCATTCAAGAAGTTCTTGTTCTTCTTCACGTAGATCAAACGTGTGCCTTCCACGTTTTCTTCCTTTCAAGTTTACTTTTCTTTTAATCTGCTCAAACATTATAAGTGATAGGTCCGGAATTTGGGGATATACAAAAAACACATCCTTCTTTGAGTCCTTCTTGTGCATTTTATGAACAGTTATTTCTTCATCTGAGATATTTAGTTAATTCTGAGAGTTTTAATCTTGGCAATAAAACGTCTCTGTCTTTTTGGTTTTGAATTTTACTAATACGTAGTCGTTTAAGTTAAAAACTTCTGAATTTTGCTCTTCTGGTAAGCATTCGATAAGGGTAGAGGGTTCTCCTATTTCGTAGACTTTTTTGAATGACTTCTCTGACTCCGCACCCTCTAAATCCGATTCTTTTTCTGACTCAATGTCACTTATATTCTTAATAGCATGTCCATGTTCTTCTTTTGATCCGCTGTTACTTGCCTGTCTCCTACTGGTGACGATCTTTTGTGATGTGTATCCGAATTCCACTATTAACAAATCCGATGTCCTTGTGCTCTTTCCTACGAATGCATTCAGTTTTTTTTCTCGTTTCACAGTCTTTGTTGGCCCGGTCCGAAGTTGTTCAAGATGATCTACTATACCACCTATCCATGATGTTTCAAGCGTATCGTCAACTATTTTACGTGGAATTTTCTTTACTACAGCGTCCGGATTGAATGGAACGATGCCACATGCCTTCAACCCTGCAATAGACTTGGCTTGAGATTTGAGACCAACAGACTGCACAGCCTCTTTAGGAAGCTTTGGAAATAAGGTTTTGTAAAGCATTCCTCTATTTCATAACTACCATGTTCCTAATGTCCTTTTCAATGCTGCTTTAAGAGGTCTGAAGTAAGCTACATCCAAAAGTTGTAGCAGGTGTGTCGAATTGGGTAGCAGCATGACAAACCTAAGGGAATGCGCGCACTAAAGTAGTGTGGTAGTGGTGAGATATCGGAATGGTGCGAGTCATAGGGATGGTGAACATTTGGCGTGGCAATGGAGTAGTGGCGAAGTGGTATGAAAGTGATTTAATGCGCACTGCAGTGGTGAACAACGTATGGTGTCACCGCGATTCATCAGTTAAAATATCGTCCTCAGAGGATGAAGATGCTCTTTTATTTGTACAACTTGCTAATGTAAATGCCAAAAATCAGGAAAAAAATAAAAAGCAAAATTGGGTTCATCCTCTCTGGCAGAAAATAAAAAACTTGGAATTTTTAACGTTTACAAACAGGATTTAAACTTGGACGACAATAAATTTAAACTTTTCTATCGAATAAAAAAAGTGACATTTTGCAAGTTACTGACAAAACTACGGCCTATGCTTCAAAAGAAGGTTACCAACTTCAGAAATTGTGTTTTTTCCCGAAAAAAGACTTCTAGTGACATTGCGGTAAATATATAATAAAAAATAATAATAGACATTATACATTTGTTAACCAAATATAAACTTAATTTAAAACCATATTTTCAAAACCATATTCATTATTGGGTCATAATGTATCTTGTGTGGATGATTGATGTACTGTCGAAAACGAAATGTCGTGATAACATGGTTGCGAATCAGCAGTCTCACATCCAGGTGGTATACAGTTAGTACATGCTGTAGAGGAACGGCTAGAGTGCATGCTGTGTTCAACAAGCGATGAATAACTAGCAGACGTTGGGGAGAAGAGAGGTGCAGGAGATACTAAAGGCTCGTCCAAGATTTCACCCGCAAGATGTAGGACCCCCAATTTATATCTTCTGTTCTGCTTGTCTGTCATTTTCTTTACGTCGGGCAATAGACTCAACAAAAACTGCACATCGGCATCATCATTCGTTAAAGCAGGGTCTCTATACGATGCTTGCTTCTTTTTTTCAAAATACTGAAAGGCAGCTTTGTTAACGTCTTCCAGAGTTACTTGATTCTGAGTAATTTTATTTCTTTTAGGTTTATTTTCACTGAGTAATGACGACCTGAGTCGACTTTTTTGTTTGTTTTCCTTGCTTGGGATTAAGAGAATCGATTTTTTCCAAACTATCTTGCTGAGGCAAAATCACTTTTGATACATCCTGGTTGACTTCTATATATATATATATATATATATATATATATGAATATTATTACACTACTTTCTGTGTAATAATGGGATCATTAGTAACCCAAAGTAGATAAAATAAATATAACTACACTGCGTTCTCATATAAAACGAAAAACAAATTAAATTAAACGTGAAACATATAAGGTAATCTGAAAGGTAAATTGAAGGTGACAAAAACATTTTAGAGTACGTTGTCTGTGTACGTAGTTGTTTTAAGATAAGTCATTTCCAGAGAAGACACTGAACTTGAAGTTTCATCAGAACTGCTGTCATCACCAAGAGTAATGATAAGCGGTTCTATTACTCTTTCTATTCGTGGATCCAATTCCCAGAATTTTTCTTCTTCTTCAACAACGTGTTGGATACATTTTGTCCAAGCATCAGCTGTAACAGCACTTACTGCATTCTCTAAAAGAATTTTAAAAAACGCCACTAAATAGGGGTCTTTTTCGACTGTACTGCGGACATTTGACCTTGCCTATTCAGTTTCTTTCGGTCGCTGATATTCAAAATCAGAGTCCCATCGCGCGAAAAGGGGTGTTACACCCCCCCACATGCAAGAAACTACTGTGGCAACGCTGGCTGTTGTGAACGACGTACGAGGTTGAGTTGAGGTACGAGTACTTGTATATATCGAAGGCGAAGGCCGTTATGTTATGTGTTTTTGTGGTAAAGAAAATAAGAAAGAAATCTTAGTACGTGTAAAAACAGTGATAAAATAAGTTTTTGGGATTATTTTAGACATGGAGGAATTAAAGGTAATGATAAGCGAGTTGCGCCAGTTACAACTTGAACGAGTTCAACGGCGACGCCAAAACAAAACAAATATGTATAAATTTGACAATGTGTGGATACAACAAGGTGCCGACAACGAAATCTTTAGAGCAACTGTAGGGATATGTCCAGGTATCGGAATTATGATTCTTCCCATTGACGCAATTGAAAGACGAGACTATATTGTAAAAGAGGACGTTAAAAGTTTTGATAACGAAGTAGTTGATGCAATAACAATTAATTTTTCACACCAAATAAAACCGGACCCTTTGATAATATTTAACACGTCAGAGGACAACAACGATTTGTAGTTTCACTCCGCCATTTTCTGGAATATAGGTACGAAAATGGGCTGACTATCTATGAAATGGGCTATCTAAAACTTTTTTGTAGCGACCCAGACCCAGAACAGAATGCAAATAGAGATGGAGAAGCTGTCCAGAATGCTGGTCCAGTCGAGAGTCCAGACTCTGGACGAGAGTCTGGAACTTCCAATTCTGAACAATAATATTGTTTAAGTGTCCAATGATTACATATTAAAACTGTTAAGATAGCATTAGGTCGTTTTTGATAATAGATTGGTACACTAATATTACGGTTCCAAAAATTTCTCAACTTATTTTGGAGGGTGAGTTCATTAGTCATTTATGATTATTGTTTAAAGTAAATGCCGAAAGTTACCGAAACAGTAGGTAACATTTCACAAGAGGCACAAGAATATTATTAAATTTTAGCGAAAGAGGGTGTTAACATAGGATGCTCCAACTGAAAAGTTCATGTCATTTTAATACCTTCACATAACTTTTATTACTTAAATGTTCCGCTTCTACTTGTTGGTTGTCAGTGTTCAATTATTCATCGTCTTAACAAGGAGTGTTTCCTTGTTTCTATGAGGTCATATTTTAAATTCGATCAATAGAAAATGAAAACAAAAAATATAACAGAAAAGATGGCACAATGAACCATAGAATGGAATTGAAATGATTCCATTACAAATTTAATAGGTAATTATAAAAAGCGGTTTTCTTCACTACACAAACTAATTTGAAGTACATGAATAGTAATTACCTGATATACCCCTTTTTTGGTGCGTAGTCTTTATGACAAACGGAATGGTTCAAGATCAATTTTTCATCCCCTATGTCTAACCAAGACCTTTGCAGGACGAAATCTCTATTTTTCACGGGAGCAGGACACGAAACTGTAAGCATAGGTACCATCAGTATACCCTATATACGGTTCTTTTCTCGGGGTAATAGATCATGTTTACGAGATATTTGTGTCAGTTGTAGTTTTAAAAATTTTTGATGTGATGTTTATAATATCGTTTTTATAGAGAATAAAGATGCTGCTATTTTTATACATTTCTGCAAATAAAATATATTTGGTTCCGAAATTTCCAAAATAGTAACATGAGGCGCATATCCTAAACCCTCTTTACTTACCTACACAAAATCGAATAAACGAAAGCGTAACCTACTACCCCGTGATAAAGATCGAAATGAAGCATACAAAGTACGCATAGTTTAAATTCATATCATTTATTGGCGTAATATCCTACGTCATTATTGGGATTCAAATATCCTATGTCTATAGAGGCCAGCATGTGTTCATCCCATTCTTTCCTATAGTAAGGATCGTGTAATACGTCAAACAGTGTGTTGACGTGTGTATCCTGGAAGACGGTTTGAACTTTGACCATCTTGAAGTTACATTTGGGAGTCATTTTGGTCCAAACCTGAAAAATAGATTAAATTGTAAAAAACAGACTAAATAATACACATAATAGCATAAATAGGTAGTGAATTTTATGAAATTTCCCAAAAATATTAATGTGCGAGTAATAACTTAAAAGGTTAATATAAGATTAAACCTAAAGGTTTACTTAAAGATTTTAAAGAAATTACGTTATTAGAGGGAGAAGGGGGCAGGTCCGGACAATTCAAATTTACCGCCAAGAAATAATACTAGAATAACCAATCTCTGTCAATCACATCTGAGCGTCGTTTAGAACAGTGGACAATAGGTTACGTGCCTTGAAAGTGCAAATTAAAAGAGGTATATGCCAAAGTGTTGAAAACGGACTTCTGATGTAAGGTTGACGTGTGTACTACTAAGGTCCTGCACTCCACGTTTTAAAACTCAGGTAAGAATTAATTGTTTTACTAGAAAGAGTGGTAATTTTTATGTACCTAACCTCACAAAACTATAACGTTTTCATGTGTGTGTAGATGTTGTACCAATAAAACTTAATTTCGTTCAGCTGGGGCAGATCCGGACAATTGACTTGGGGCAGGTTCGGACACTGTCCGAAGCTGCCCCACATGTAGTTGTAAATGAAAAATTTAAACTTCACGATGTCAAATAAACAAATGTGCGCCCATCGCTTTTATTATTATTAAATATGGTCAGAAATCTAAAAAACTATTTTCTACTTTTTAATGTATTTAATAAAAGCAAAATTTTTTCGCAGGATGGTGCGACCATATAAAAGAAAAAGTCCTATCCGACAGGAAATCGCGAGTAATGTCTTGAAAAATGCAGTAAGAAATGTTATCAGCAGCACTATGTCTTTACGAGCTGCTGCTGCTACATTTAATATACCGAAATCTACTCTGTTCGATAGCGTAGTCAGAGCTAAAGAGAGGCAGAACGACAACGCTAGCGATTCAGGAAATGAGGGTGACGACACAACAGAGGAGACCAGGATATCAAAATACGCCACACGACAAGTTTTTTCTCAAAATGAAGAAGATGAATTAGAGTTGTATCTCAAACAGTGTTCAAAAATATGTTACGGTTTGACATATAAACTCTGCCGTGAATTGGGTTTCGAATACGCTAGTAAGTTGGGTAAGAATTTTCCGAAAATTTGGGACATTAACAAAAAAGCAAGCATTGACTGGATGCAATCTTTCATGAAACGTCATCCAAGGCTTTCTAACCGCAAACCTGAAAATACAAGCATAGCAAGAGCTTCAGCTTTTAACAAAGCTAATGTGGAAGAATTCTTCAATAATTATAGGGATGTGCAGAGTAAATATAATTTTTCCCCTGACCGTATATGGAATATTGATGAAACAGGTGTTACAACCGTTCTACAAGCACCCAGAGTTATAGCAGAAACAGGTTCCAAAGCAGTAGGACAGTGTGTATCTGCCGAACGGGGATCTCTAGTCACAATGTGCGGAATAATGTCAGCTGTTGGTGGTTTAATTCCACTTCTTTACATAAGAAGTCTTCTCGCATAAGAATGAAGGATCAGTTTTTGCACGGCGCTGTTCCAGGAGCCGTTGGATTTGCTGAGAAATCAGGGTGGATGTCTGCAAATATTTTTCTAAAATTATTGGAACATATAAAAAACCATACTAAATGCAACCACTTGAACAGAATTCTCATTTTGATGGACAATCACTAGACACACGTCTCTTTAAAAGCTATTTTATATGCAAGAGAGCACGGTATTGTATTGCTGTCGTTTCCTCCGCATTGCACGCATAAGATTCAACCCCTGGACAAAGCAGTGTTTGGTCCTTTTAAATCTAAATGCAAGGTATCTTTCAATGATTTCATACTGTCAAACCCTGGTAAACCGATCACCATTTATGATGTTGCTAAACTGACAGCTCAGCCATATTTGCAAACATTCACTCCTTGTAACATTATTAGTAGTTTCAAGAGCACTGGGATATGGCCTATAAACTCATTAATATATACGGATGCTCATTTCGGCGCTTCGTTCGCTACAGATCGCCCTCTTACTGAAGGCGGCGATAATGTGCCTTCTTCAAACATTGTTGATACAAACATTGTTGATAAGTCCAATTGTGATAATGAAGTGAAAAGCTCACCTCAAAGCTACGGTGTAGAATCAACGGTGTCGGAGATATTTCGAATGAAATTGTAGATAATGCTACCAAACCCAAGATTAAAATACTATCTATTTTAACTATTAAACCAACCGATGTAAAACCAAGGGTTTTAAAAACCAAAACTAAGGCTTGCCCTAGAAAAATCAGCAGAATACCTAAAATAGGAAAATCAAGAGTCTACACCAGCACACCTGAGAAGGACAGAATTGACGAATTGCAAAGAATAAGACAGTCAAAGTTGGAAAAAACTAATACTAAGAGAAAATTGGTGAAACAAATTGCATCAAAGACAACAGAAAATGGCGAACAGACAGTAAAATTAAAGAATGAATACAAGAAGACCAAAGTGCCTCTGGATAATATTTCATCGTCAGATTCTGACATAGACTTGCCACTGAATGTCACAGGCGAAGGCGCTAGGTTTAAAAACAATTTGTCTGATTCTGACATTGATTTAGATTTTGAAGCTAATGATGGCCAGATTATGGAACTTATAGATGATGAAAAAATCCTAAAGGATGACTATGTGTTAGTGAAGTTTGTAACAAAAAAAACGAAATGTACATTATGTTGGAAAAGTAGTTGAATTATTAGAAAATGAAGAATTTCAAGTAACGTTTTTAAAGAAGTGTAAGCAGGGATTTATATTTCCACAGATTGAAGATATTTCCAGTGTTGAAAGAGAGGATGTTGTATCAAAGTTGCCCGAACCTTCGACAACACCAGGAACATCAAGAATGGCCTCCTATCTTCTATTTGATATTAGTTTTTCGGTTACAATATTCAGTAATATAAAAATTAATTTTGTATTTTTTCCGTTTAATATATTTTTTTAAAAAGCAGTTCCTAAAAAATTAACTTGTCGGAAAGTGCCCCGTAAGGTGCCCCGTCCTTGTCCGAAAGTACCCCATCATGGGGCAGGTCCGGACAATGTCAAAATTTTGCTAAAAATTTTTTTCCTACAAATTATTTAGTTTTTTTTTTACTTAGATTTGACAGAAGAACATTAGGTAAACATAGCTACACCTACTATAATTTTTGCAAATCTTTATGTCAAAAAACAGTGGATATATTGCAGTTTGAAAAAAACTGTCCAGACCTGCCCCATTCTCCCCTACTCCGAAAGATAGTATGGGCGTTTTACTGCTGCTCCAGATCCAGATGACACGTATGCTATTAAATGTTTCGTGTAACTCCCACGTAGATTCTCTCACCTTTTTTGCAGTCAGCGATGGTAGTTGCGATATAAATACATCATTAAGATGTAAATTTTTTGTTTCAATAAATTGTGTTCAAAAAGCGTAAAAAAGTGAAAAATCATTCTCTTCCTTTCCAGGTATTTCGCAACAGGCTGCAATCTAAATGTACTATCGTGTTACTTCTTGAGAGGTCCTACTGCCATTAGAGAAATAATTGCGACAACTTATAAAGTAATTTGGAATGTTCTACAACCAGCTTACTTTCCTAACCCTACAAAAGAATCATGGTTACAATAGGCTGAAAGATATTGAGACCTATGGAATCTACCAAATTGTGTGGGGAGTATAGACGGGAAACATATCGGGATTAAACGTTCACCAAAATCAGGTTACGAATTTATTCATTATAAAGGGTATTTTTCCATTGTTTTGATGGCGGTATCAGATGCAGATGGATGTTTCTTGACCATTGATGTGGGTGAGTATGGCTGAAACAGTAACGGGAGGGCATCCAAAGAAAGTCATTTTGGAAAGAAATAAGTCAACGGCACTCTAGGCTTACCAGATCCATCTCCATTACCAGAACAAGACACAAATTTTCCATTTTATTTTGCTGCAGACGAAATTTTAACATTTATGTGTAGTATAATGAAGCCCTGCCCTAAAAGAGGCTTAACAAATAAGAAGAGGGTGTTCAATGCTAGGTTATCAAGAGGTCGCAAATCAGTTGAGTGCTCGTTTGGAATGATGACATCTAAGTTCAGAATTTTACAAACACCAATTGATCTCAATATAAATACAGTGGATAATATTGTTCAAGCAGTATGCGTACTGCATAATTTTATTAAAAAAGAAGGTGTGTTCTCGCGCCCGCGAGGAAAGAGTGGAAACGCTGATGACATAGAAGTAGAAAATGAAGAACAGCAACGTGATCCGAGACTCTCAAATCAAAGAAAAGCTACCAATCCAGCAATTGCTACACGGGAGAAACTCTGCGATTTTTTCTTCACAGTGGCCGGTCACTAAGAGGTCAAAAAAGATTTTGTGTATGAAGGTAAAAATATTAACATTGAAGATATACGGTGTCCCAAAAGCAAACAAAATATTTCTCAATTTTGTCCTACAAACAATAGGTATGAGAACTTTGGAGAATAAACAAATAACTAAATAGTGCCTTTTAATAAAAACTGTTTTTTTAACAAAATTTTTTATTGCTTACCTACTTTTCCAATGTCTTTTGCAAGTTTGGCCCAGGCCCGCTCTTGCAAATGGCTCATATGATAATCTTCCCTCGTATTGTCATACAAACAGGGATGTGCTTCTACAAGGGTAACAAATTTTATGTTGAATTCTTGGTCGTCTCGCATGTCATTAATTTTTTAAATATATTTTCACTTAATTTCACTTCACTCGGGATAAACAAAAATACGTAGTTGCAATGCAAAAACCACGTCTCCACCATCCGCTTGCCAGTCGATGGACTAGGGGGGGGGGCAATAATACGCGAGTATGAAAATGCGAGCCTTTGCGAGGTGTATATTGAAGTATACTATTTGACAAGGTGCATAAAGTAATATACTACCAGTTACAAAAAAAATTAAACGTACATTTTATCTAAACACATTAAACATACTGCTAAACTAAATAAAAAATACATTCATTATTAATTATTACATACCCCCCCCCCATTATCATATAGGTGGTTACATTTATTTGGAGGAAAATAAAAATTGGATCCGCCGCGGATCTTGACCGAATCGATCAATTGCCTTATTAACAAAGGTCTCCTAGGAATTTTAATTTCTACATCTAATTCATCAGCAAACTTCATAGCAGTGTTAAAAATAGATATAAAAGATGAATCGTCATTTCTTTCTCTTTGAAATAAATTTAAAAGGGTTTCAATTTGACTTTTCATTTCAATAATATTAATGTCAACCCCCTGCAAAACATTAGTCACTGGCTCTAGCCTAGCCGAGTATTTACCTATGATTGCTAAGGATATAAGAAAGTAAGGTGTGCTTGCAGCTGCGTGTAATTAAAATGCTTTTTGTCTCGTTGAATTGTTGTTACCTTCTTTACTTAAGTAACATAAACTATTTGCTACTTTAACAAAGTTCTCAGCAAATATCCTAATAGATTTATACTTAGCACTCCAACGCGTTTCAGAAAAAAGTGGAATTGACGGAATTAATTTTCTTCTCAAAACACTTTCTCTAAAAAATGCTACAATATTTTTGATAGTTCCTACGGTGTTCCTTATATCTACAACGGAATTTAAATCATGAATAACTAAATTTGAAGCGTGTGCTGCACAGTGAAAAAATATAGCTTTAGGAAAAGAATTGTTTATAATCTTTTGAACACCACCTTCTTTTCCAGCCATGGTCGCACAATCATCATATCCTTGACCAATCATGAGGTTCGAATCTAATCCAAACAGAGAGAGTCTATTTACAATTTTTTCTGCGATATTTGGAGCATCAAGTTTCTCCAAACAAACAAATCCCAAGAAATCCTCGTGAATAACAACTTCTGATGTACTTGTGGAGACGTATCTAACACCTAAAGACATTTGTTCTATTCCTGATATGTCACACGTTTCGTCTGCTATTACGGAAAATGAGTGACATGTTTTAATATTGTCAATAATTTGCTCCCGAAATAAGGTACCACAAATATCAATTAATTTGTTTTGAACTCGGACTGACATGTACTTTTCTGTTTGTTTCCAGTGAGCAAAATGGTCTTCTAAAATTTTGTCTCCACTTTCAATCCTAAAACTTAACAAATCGACGAAGTTACCACAATCACCGAATTGAACTTTATATTGTTCGGAAAATGCTTATATCTAGTAAAAACATTTTTTATGAAACTGCCTTGTATCCCACGTTTTATCTTTGGCTGAAAAACTACACAATGTTTGCATAAGGCGCCTTTTAAACAATTTGAATATACCAGCCATGAACTGTGCTCCACTAGCCAGTGTTTATTAAAAGATCTCCGACCGGGACCAGAATCATTTTTGAAATTATATGTGGGAGGCGGTGTCCATGGATTAGTAATTAATTTATATGTGATGTCTTGGGGAATAGAAATATTGCCAGAGGAGTTTATATATTTTCCAACGTCCAATTTGAAGGATTCAGTCACGGTTAGTAAAGGTGGTTGATATTGGTGTCACTGCTGATCTTGACGGTACATTTTCAAAAAACCATTGCCATTGCAACCACAATCAGGTTCTGGTTGAAGCCTAGGTCTCTTAGCCTCTCGTTTTTCCTCTGTAGACGAATTTTTCGCATTGAAAATTTTTCGAATATCCATTGTGCTGGCCGCTGCTTACATAATAGATAAGTATATTTATCTACGGTTCACTTTGTATAAAATTACATATTATTAATTATTATGTACTTACCAATTATCAAAACAGACACTTTGCACAATTCACAAACTCGAAGTCCGCAGATACAACACAATAATTTTAATTTACCAATGTACAGCTTATTGCAGCTACAATTTTACTTGTGACCTTTCGCATCTGAGAAGATAAACTAAATGTCTCTTCCAGGTAAGTTGTCTTCAAATCTTGGTTCTGTCACCCCATACTTTGTTAAATATCGCTTTACGATATGTTTAATGTCGATGGATTTAATGGAAATCCCCAATCAGTGCAAACATATAAAATGTTTAATATTTCATTAATGTACAAACAACTGTTTAACGCTATCGCAGAGAAAATGCCGAAAATAGTGAAAAGTTAAAATTATTTATTTGGGCTCTGTCCTTTGAACTATTGTTAAAATGGATAAAAATCTTTCAATAGAAACCGGCTACAAAAACATCCTTCAAATCATAAATTTGCAACTCGCAAATACCAAGTTGAGGTTAAATCGGCAGTGCAAGAAAATTACAATTTATTATTATATCTTCAACTTTTTTTACCTGATAGTCCTATGAAACTTTGTGTTTTTCAACCGTCTTTGTTTAACATGCATTTCGTGAAATCCTGAGTTGCACTGGATTGAGGTCTATTGAATACATTTGTCAAGACAAATTCATACAAAATCATTTGTTTCATAGTAGGTAAATAAGAACAGCTTTTCAGCTTTATTACCCCAATGTAGCAAAGACAAATTCCAAATGACGAGGACAACAGTAACGAAGATAAAGACTTATGCGTCCCAGAAAAAAATTAGAATTTGACCCCGATTCACAATCAGATAGTGAATATATTCAGAGTCTGGTTACTAAACTTGCCACTCGCCCTCCAACGTAAGTTGTAAGTAAGTAGTTTTTTCATTTTCTCCCCAGAAAGCTTATCAATTAAGAAGGGTAACACCAACACCACACATTTACAAAATGCTGTTCAAAATGTAACAAACACAATAATTAGTGCGTTACGTAAAAAAATAGCCTGCTACAAAACTTTTAAATCTCTAGCTCTTCGTGTCAAGACGAACAACAGAAACTTTTAAAAATATGCAGCAATTTCATGATAAAGGACAATTTATTATAAATCACCAATGGCGTATAAATACTTGGTAAGTTTGAGTTTTGTCCTACCAAGTGATAAGCTGCGTTCAGGCTGAAAGCGTCGCGCGTCGCGTCAGCGTCGCGTCGAAAAGGTATCAATTCTATAAACGTAAATAGTGCCGGTCAGGCTGAGAGCGACGCATCTGGCGTTACGTTAGCGTCCGCTGAGCGTTATGCGTCGCAAACAATCTGAATTGTTTTTCTGGGCGATATTGAGTTTTTAAGGTCTGTTCAGAGTGGGAGCATCGCGTTTGCACCGCGTCCGTGTTGCGTCGAGCGTCGAGAATGGTATTTCAGAGTGGGAGCGTTGCGCGCCGCGTATACGAAGCGTTGAATATTCGGTACACGCTGAAGTTTAGCTTCTAAAACGGCTCCCACGAGAGCAGTTCGTTCATTTTTGTTATTAAACACGCCATATTATACGTATAAGCGGTTAAATAAAAAAGTCGGAATTCACCTTATAAATAGGGAAAGGCATTTGTTTGGTGAATTCCACCATTTGTATTATAAATTGAGAATGTTTCCAGACCGATTTTGGAACTACCTGAGAATGTCCGTCCGAACGTTTGATTACCTACTGGAAAAAGTTGGTCCTCACCTGGAGAAAACAGCAACAAATTTTGTACAAAAGGGCTACATTTCACCTGCAGAGCGACTTGTTGTTACGATAAGGTAAGATAAACAAACATCAATTTTTAATATATATTTCTGAAATGCATCAAACAAGAAAAAATTTGGCAACGAACAGAACTAAATATATTTTGCACTTTAGTACTGGTACTGCGGATAGGGTGGTAATGGTCTAGCCTCTGGAGTATGCTGTAGTGGCATTAAATTATTATTTTGGGCAGTGGGTTGTCTTATAGGGGCTCCAGAACTCCAGGTTTCGCTTAGCGACATTTCATCTATTATCAGTTGTTGTATTTTATTGCGAATCTTCAATTTCTGAAGGGGTTGGAATTGCTTCATATATGGTATAAGGCTTTTGAAGAAATTCAGATCCTCAGATTCTGGCGCAGGTGCATCTTTTCCTATTGATTGGGATAATATTTCTAACTACTTGTTTTCTAGTTCCAAAAATCGATCATCCCTCGTGTCACACAGTCTTTTCTCTTGGCCTTGCTTGTTGAGGAAGAAGATGCAGATGGTGATCTGGACACAGGCTGTGACGGTGATGATTGAGGAAATGGCGAAGCCGGAGATTTTGGATCAATGTTTGATTGCATCTCTGAGTGTTCTTCTTCTTCAGAATCAATTGTATCGTCCGGCATAGAGGACGATAGATTTCCATATTTGGTGTTCGGGGTCATCATATGTTTGAGAAAAGACATCATTGTGAAATATGGCCAGGAAGATGAATTGTTGTTGGCCCCATCTCCAGAACGGGAGATTGGAAATTTTTTGAGCTCACGCCGGTACTTATCTTTTTTATTCTTCCACCGAGCTGCTACTGCTTCCTCTGAAAATATTTTACATGCAATTCCCAAAATTTGTAACATTACGTTTAAAAATAACTTTATTGTGGATACTTTTCAAAATTACTCGACTATTCAGTTTTAATTAATTACAGATTTCTTGCCAGGGGACCACCTATAAACATTTGGGAGACGAATTTAGAATTGGATATTCCACAGTTTCTGCGATCGTTAAGGAAACATCTATAATTATTTGGGAAAAACTTCAGGAAGATTACATGCCATTTCCTAGCCAACAACAGTTGGAACAAATAATCGAAGAGTACAACACCCTATGGAATTTTCCAAACTGTTTCGGAGTAATTGACGGGAAGCACTGCCTCCCGTCAAAGTGTCCTCCCAAAAGTGGCACGACACGTTTTAATTACTTAAAATATTATTCTCTCGGACTGCAAGCAGTTGCAGATGCTAACAAAAAATTTATCACTATAGAAGTGGGATCAAAAGGATCTGAAAGTGACGGTGGAGTTTTTCAGTCTTCGACACTTTACAACTTATTGGAGACAAATCGACTGAATGTACCACCAGAACAAGCATTACCGAATTCTAATATAACTTTGCCAAATGTCATGATAGGTGATGAGGCGTATCCGCTAAAAACCTATCTAATGAGGCCATATCCACGACCAAAAAATGGAAATTTAGATGATGAAAAGCAACTTTTCAACGAGCGCCTTTCACGTGCACGGAAATGCATTGAAAATGCATTTGGCATATTATATCAAAAATTCAGAATCTTTGATACAAGTATTTTGCTTAAACAACCAACAGCTATAAATGTTATAAAATGTGCGTGCATACTCCACAATTTCATCAGGCACTTTGATGGTGATTCTGATTTAGATTACGTTAATTTTATGGAACAGAGACAAAGCACCATAAATTTAAACGCAAGAACAGTTCGGAACAATAGAGCTATAGATATTCGAAATGCATTTAAAGAATATTTTGTCGATGAGAATCTAGGAATTTTGTATTAATGAATTTTTAAGTTTTTATGTTCAAATACAACCCGAAACTAAAATATTATTCAAATATCTCTATAAACGAAAAGTAATGCATTTAAAAACAAACATTTTAGTGTCTAATTGTACAATTTCGTTTCAGCTCCGAAAAAGGTTTTAAACAAAAGATTGAAACGTAAGCTATTTGAAATAGTGTTGTTTTTTTTAACAAAATATGTCCTAATTCTGACTATATACAAGTTAAAAAGTTATGAAATAATTTCCAGGTAGTACTTTGTACTTTTTACCCTATATCAAAGCTACTTACTCGTAATTCGTAATATATCTCCCACTTCAGCATATAATTTATCCCTCAATCGCCTATTTTTATAAGCAGCCAGCTTTGTGTCCCACAATGCAGGTCTTGCCTGGATTTCTGAAATTAGTATTTCGGCAACGTCCTCCGCTGTTGAACTCATTTTTGCGACTAAACGTTTAAACGACGCCTCAAAAAACGATTCCATTTGTTTTCGACGCTGACGCCAGTAGACAACGCGGCTCGACGCCGCGTTCAACGCTCTCACTCATATTTGCATTCAGTATCACTAGGTTGTTTAACTCTCGACGCGACGCTTGACGCGACGCTGACCTGGCGCGACGCGCGACGCTCCCACTCTGCATAGTGCTTTAGTGTCCGCTGAGCGTTTTTGCGTCGCAAACAATCTGAATTGTTTTTCTGGGCGATATTCAGTTTTTAGTGGCTGTCATGACATCTATTCTCGAACCGTGTGATAGATCATTTCGTGAGAACTTTTGACATGATTCTCTCAAGTTTTCATTTGACTGTATTCTTGAAGGATGGGATGAATCACATCCTATAATTTTTGAGAGAACGGAGTTCCCTTATTAAACAGCAGTAGAACGTATAAAAAGTCAAGAGAAAGTAATATTTTGACGGGTGTCAACGGCATAGTTTTCAAAAAAACTGGATTTGGAATATTTCAGTCCGTACAGAAAATGGATGAGTTATTCCTGTATGATCGAATCATTGCGGATGTACAAGCCGCGGAGGACCATAATAGAATTTTACATGAAAGAGGAAATCCTCTTGAAGGGTTAGGCGAGGCCGAATTTAAACGGAAATTCAGGTAAAAACTAATTACTGTTAGTATTGTAAGGTAGTTACAGTTAGTATTACTGTTAGTATAGTGTATCTGAAATAAATGTTCCAGTAGCAAATATATATGACGAATGTTATTACACATAATGCGTAATCTGCAAGCAGATTAATCTCATGAAATAGAAATAACCTCAATGCAAGCGTGTGAATCACATTTATGTAAATTGAATTAAGTCGTTCCTAGAGTACACATAGGGTCATTTTCCGTCATATTCTTGCGATTAGAAACTTCGATTTAGATACGCGACGTACTCTTTATCTATAAAGATAAAATTTGTAATTAATTTAAATAAATAAATAAAAATTTTCCAGTATGTAGGTGTTCGTTTTGTTTCACATATTCAACTAGTACATCTTTTTGGGCCCGATTCATTGGGGCCAAACGCGTTTTGGTTTCTTTTTTGTTCATTGTTCTAGAAATACTAGAGGGCGACCAAAACTTTTCTAGGTTAGAATGACAAGAAATGCCAAATATGAAGTGTTGATAGTACACAAATTTCAACAAAACATTAATATAAATACCAAAATTAGCTGTTTTGTGCACTTTGATACATGTGGCAACGTGGCCTAACGAAGTATTAGGAGAACGTGTGTTCCCCGATTTCTAGAATACAGAATTTTGAACTCATGAGAAAAACGTGGGAATATGAATGATCACATCCCACGAATGATCGTTCACATTGTTCAAGTTAGAGAATAGACCCCCTTAGGAGCAGCACGCAGAAATATTAATCGCCGAAGTGCAGGCAAGACCTGCACTTCGAAGTAATAGCAACTAAAGTCACTAAATGTGGAAAGTACCGCAATTCAATGTCCCAACGTGTTAGAGAGAGAAGTACATTTTCGGACACAATATGGCGGATTACAGCTACAATCTGCCTGTTTCATGCCTATTGTTGTGTTTTGTGGATTGTGGGTTATGTGTCATAGTGTGTCATATTTGTTTATTTTATTGTATATAGGTTTAAATTAATTTTTATGTACATTTTTCTCTCGCGAAATTTCGTTTTTACTTTTTGGGAATAAAAATGGCAAGTTGTTGTTTTATTTTTTAAAACGAGCAAATTTTTGTTTTCTATTTTGAATTTCGCGCGTCGCGGCGCGGACACAATATGGCCGCCCATTGCGGTACTTTCCTCATTTAGTGACTTTAATAGCAACTGTTCACTTGCTACATCTAGCGGAGAGTAGACCAACTAATCTGTTCCATGCAGAGATTCCTCACCTTGAAGTCATATTTTTTAACATAGATGGCTGATTTTTCCGTTATATTTAAGGGCGTCCCCTACCTTGTGGAGACAACTGAATTCCGCTAGATGTCATTAGCATCGGAAACGTTCTAAAAATAAAAATCTTACAGTGGGTGTGTTACGATGCTCCTCCCTGGCTCGCTTGTATTAAAAATTGTTACCTGCTACCCCTTACCTTTCACGTGGACAACTCTAATAGATGTTTATGACGGGTAGTAAATTATGAGTGAGGTTTATTCGGTATTTCAGATTTTGTTGATTTTACTCTGTCTGATATGCAGCGTATTATTTAAGGGAAAATGTCACATTGCGCGTGGAAGCTCTTTTTTTTTAATTAGTCCCAAATGCCATATGCAATATCCCTTTTGATTTAATTTAACAATTTTTTATATATTGTCGCGAGGCGGCCCCAATTAGCGAAAATAGGTCGCCGTCTAAGCTTATTCAGCACCGCGGCGACCTTAAACCGAAGGACGACTTGACTCTCGGACAGGTACGACACCACGATTCGTAAACATCCCGCTGGTATTTATACAGCGGGATCATAACGATCAAGGAATCAGTCTGACACCGGAGTATCACGTCTCGCTGCCCGTCTGAGAGCCCGTCCTTTCTCGGCATGCCGCTACTTGGAGGAGCCTCGCACTTACTGCCCTTCGTCCTTCTCAAGTAAGCAACCACCTCCATTTTACCTCTTCGCACTTTTCTACATTTGATCTCTTGCTTTAATTTCATTTTACGATGTTCTCTCCCCTACATTTATTGTTTAAATAAATATTGTTACGTGTTACCATGTGCTCTCTTTAGCTCCACCTAGCTACACCCCCAACCCGAGCACTCCCTTTGGACCCAAGGTCCTCAGGCGTGTGACATATGGTGGAGGTGCCGCGTTTCGGCCCCAGGAGAGATTCTCCATAATCTCTCCTACCCCCCTATGCAATCTTTTTCTTTTTCACTTCCACTTATGGTGGAAGCGCTGCGTTTCGGCCCCAGGAGAGGTTCTTCATAATCTCTCCTACCCCCTATGGAATCGTTTTCTTTCCCCACCTCCACCTATGATGGAGACTCCGAATTTCGGCCCTTATGGGAATTATTTTTAATCCCTTTTGCCCCATTAAGTACATTTCTTTGTCTCCACCACGATCCAACATGTTTCTAGGCATTTTATTTCAAATTAATCGTTTTCCTTTTATCTATTCGTTATTTCTTTTTTTTTCTCGAGCGAAATCGTCGAAAATAATTGTTGACATTCCACATCCTAATTAATCAGCATTTTTATTTAATTCATGGTCAATCGCGCAATTCAAAGTATAAACTTAACCTTGATGTGTAATTCAAGTGCACGTAATATTTATTTAAACATGTTTGGTAATTTCTTTCATATCTGGGTCACGAAAATAGGTGAGAGAATGTTTTTAATTAAAAATCGAGAACTTTTATAACTATTTTATTTAAACTTGATCTTTTTATTTTCTTCTAATTTTCATAAATGGTTGCTTACATTATCTCTATCCGGTTCCCGTATATCCAGCCCTAAACCCTGTGCCATAATCCCTCATAAAAGGCTCCCCAATGAATTTGTCGCATGTCGTATCCACGTCTAACGCGGTCCATGGCCGAGATTTTAAACTTTGTTCCCGAGATTATTCCCGTCAAGCAAGTGCAGTGCTCCAACCGAGGCGAAGCATCCTACAGGCAACGGTAGTGCCCTTGCCATCACAAGTAGAGGATCAAGATGCGCCTAGCAGCAGGAGAAGGATGGACTGCAACCCACGGGACGAGAGGGACCCGACAGAAGAGGACGAGGGGAACAGGGACGTCTACACCCGCTACCGAAGGCGGGAAGGCCACGACACAGACACGCAGGACCTGCGACAAGGGATGGAGGCGTTCGAGGACGTCGACGAGAGACGTCGAACCAGGCAGGGCCGGGACCACTACGAGGCACGAACCTAGAAACAGTCGACAAACCTAACCATAATCCTATAATTACTCAAAATCCTATCCAAAAACCTAAAATTAGTCAACAAATCTAACTATAATCCTATAATTAATTAAAATCCTACCTAATAACCTATAAATAATCAACAATCCTAACCCATAATTAAGCTAAAAACCCACCCACCGCCCTACAATTAAACAACCTAATACCGAACATCCCGGAAGACCTGTCACCGAACCCATTCTACGGCCGAACCGAAGGACTGTGTCCGCATAAAAAGTCCCATACGATGATGGCGGATCACAACCCAGGGAAAAAGGACCCTGGAGCAGCTGGGATGGAACCCCACCGCCAACGATAGGTCAGGAGGACCGAACGAGGCCGACCCCGGACTACAAGTCGACAGGAGGAGGAGCGGCCCGCATTAAGGACCCTGGACAAGAACTGCCAAGGGAGGCAGATCCAGGAAGATGAAGCAGGGACACATCAACACAGGACGACTTCGAGCGGGCAGGAGCGCCGCATCAGAGGACTTCGGCCAGACACGCAGGACGAGACAGGCCCAGGACGACTTCAAGGGTGGACGTGAGCGACCAGGATGACTGGGACTCCTAGAACTTCCCCTAGGACGTCTACGAGCGCGTGGGACGCCGGCAGCAGAGAACCTGGACCAGGGCATGTCGAAGCAGCGTCAAGGTGATGCAGTTCGACACCAGGGACGACTCGGCGAGGCTGCTGCGCAAATTCCGGTCCTATGGGAGAATCCAGGCTTCCAGACCACGGCGCCAGCAGCAGGGTCCAGGACACAGGACGCCGAGGAAGGACCTCCGGCTCCCACCACGCACACCTACAAGCAGGGCGTATATTAGTATAAATTAATTAGGAATTCATTTTTAATTTTAATTTTGTTCACTTTCTTTGGGATTGTTAATTTTAAAATGGGGAGAGTAACTCGGTAATTTCATTAGTTTAATTAAAGAGGTAAGAGTAGGGATTTTGTTTCATAAGGTAGGAGGTGATGTATTAAATAAATAGCCTTACGCTTATTTTTCCAGGTGTGGCGTCAGTAATATGGTTTCCCACAACCCTCCGAACGATTCCCGGGTAGTAATTCAATGCCCGGCGTGGCACGTAGCCAGGGGAGTAGTTGTTTATCCTGGAATCGTCTCCGGAGTGGTTGGGCCTCGGAGAAGTGGTCCTCAGCGCACATGCCCCCCTACAAAAGTGTTCCTCGATTAGTAAGCGTGTAATCAGGGAGGGGTGGTTGGCAGAAGCTTCCAGAGGGGGTGAAATCTACCCTCCCTGGAAATAAAGTAAATACAGAGAAGGGGCGCTTGGCGGACGCCTCCAGGGGGAGGTGAAAGCACCCTTCTCTCCCAAGTAGCCTGCAGGGTTAGGAGAGTTCGGCGGATGCCTGAGAACAGGTGAGATCTCTCCTGACCAGGCAGAAGGGCCGTCCGAAGCCACCCCAGAAGCTTGGAATTATGAATGAGTGTGAGAATGTAAACACCCCGGGGGAACGAAAGTGCGAGTGCATGAAACGTATAATAGGGATCTAAGGGGACTTCGGCGACCAGTTAATTCAAAAACAATTAAATAAATGAATGAGTATAATTCTGATACGCCTATGGAGGCGCAGCGTTCGAATTAGAGAAGGAACAAGGGAGGGGGCAGAAAGGAGGACAACCGAGGACTTTGAAGGGAAAAATGGGGGCCGCACACCCTGGCGAACGGAACTCCCCTGTAGGGCCCAACTGTAATTATATAATTATATAGTGAAACACCACCTACCTTTTCTATCGACTAAATCTCTCTCTCTCCCTCAGGCGCATCTCCTACTTCCACGCGTAGACGCGCTGGCTCTCCCACGGGAACCCCGCTCGCCCGCCGTTTACCAGCAAGCTCCAGGGGCCTCTACAGCATCGGAGTAGCAGCCAGGTCCAAAGGAAAACACCGGCTGTCACAAGGCACAAAGGCACTCCACAACCGACACACGCCGACGCCACGCAGAGACCGCGAGTCGGAACCGGAAGAGCTGTCGCACGTCAACGTCGACAACAACCCGACAGCCGTCACCCACGGAACGTCGAGTGAAGCGAGTCACAAGTCACAACGCCATCAACGGGCCCATAGCCACAGCGAGGGTGGAGACGTCCTTCACGTTCCACGCGAAACCGTCGCAGTGAGGGAGCCAGTGGCGTGCTACACGATGGAAAATTAGGGACCACTTTTTTATTATTTACATTGTTATTTTTACATTTCCTTTTCTTCTCACATTACACGTTGGAGTTGTGGTTGTTTTACTATCATGCCCTATACCCCTTTTCTTTTTTTTTGAAAAATGGGGGCCATTTTTTGGGGGACGGGGGGTAATGTCGCGAGGCGGCCCCAATTAGCGAAAATAGGTCGCCGTCTAAGCTTATTCAGCACCGCGGCGACCTTAAACCGAAGGACGACTTGACTCTCGGACAGGTACGACACCACGATTCGTAAACATTCCGCTGGTATTTATACAGCGGGATCATAACGATCAAGGAATCAGTCTGACACCGGAGTATCACGTCTCGCTGCCCGTCTGAGAGCCCGTCCTTTCTCGGCATGCCGCTACTTGGAGGAGCCTCGCACTTACTGCCCTTCGTCCTTCTCAAGTAAGCAACCACCTCCATTTTACCTCTTCGCACTTTTCTACATTTGATCTCTTGCTTTAATTTCATTTTACGATGTTCTCTCCCCTACATTTAATGTTTAAATAAATATTGTTACGTGTTACCATGTGCTCTCTTTAGCTCCACCTAGCTACACCCCCAACCCGAGCACTCCCTTTGGACCCAAGGTCCTCAGGCGTGTGACAATATCAATTAGATATTTTATGAAAAAGCACATTAGCTTATAAACTAAAGATTGGATCAAAAAATATTCTTACAGTTTTTTGTTCCTCATGCGATGCTTCATAAAAATAGACCATTCCATAAAGTCCGATTTTCCTTACGACTTGTAAATGTACGTGAGAAAAAGTCGTATGCTTTTCAACTAACCAAACTTAAAGTCGTATAATTGTCAAATTAAAGTCAATAAAACTATTTCGTTTCGTGGAGGAATTTACAAGTTTAATTTATGAGTTGGCGGTAAAAATTGCAATACAATTACTGAATACTTATATGTACTTATTTTTCTATAATATTAGTTTTTATTGCGGGGTCTTTTCCGGAAGTTGCTTTTCTGGATTTATTTTCCCGGATTTTTGTCCAGTCTAAAATTAATAAAAGCTGCAATAAAGGTTCATCTTTCAAACTATTGAAAAGAATCAAGATATCTAAGGGACAGTTAAAAATATGTGTAGGGAAACGTGATGGAACTCAGCATGAAATTTTATCAGGAATCTAAAGATGGAATAATATTCTGGGTACATTTCAAATAAGACAGTAAATGGCGACTTTCGTTTTAAGCGGAAGTAGTATGAATTTGTAAATATTATAAAACAAAGAGCTTCTTAAATAATCCTGGAGTTGAAAAATTTTGTTTTCTAACCATAAAACTTCTAACGAACAGCTGCAGTGAGAAAACTGTCATCAAGATTCGTTTCAAAAAGAAATCCTTCTGTTGTCGATCTTTCTGGAAAGTGACCGGATTATCTATTAATAAGTGCAGTGCTTGTTCGTTTAGTCAGGTATCGTTTCTTGGAAGAGTTCTTGATGATGAGTGCATAATAACGACGTTGCGATCACCCAAACCGAGTCCCGAAACGGATTCAATCTCCAAGTAAGTAGGTAGAATCCGTCATCAGGTAAGTAAAATCGACCAAAACGATAATGAGGGCATTCTTATCATATGGATATATTTAAAAGAAAGACTACTTCTAATAAAGCCCATGCATTTCGTCCTTTTTATGAATACGAACCCCTCGGCTTACCGTCGAAAATATCCGCATGAATATTGGACCCACTCATTGGGGCAGGTAATTGATATATAAATAACCCCCGCAGTTATCTTAGTGGTTCTATTAGTTCATCTCACACTTTTGAGGTGTACGTTGAGCATTGCGTCGTGATCGTGTTTTCAAATTTTTTGTTTTTATTGTTCCTGGTTTTGTTGATTTTTGTTAGTTGTTGTTACGTTTTGTTTTTATTGTTTTACCGAATTTGACCATGCCGAAAACGAAGCCATCTCCTTCGACAATTCGCAGGAGAACTGCAAATTCCAGATGTATTAAGAAGCTGAACCAAGCCAGGTAATGAACTTATGTATATATGTTATGTATATTTGTTTGTATGTACCTATGCGATTGCAATAGTGTAGTGTCGCACTAGTCGGTGTGTGTCCACTTCACAAATCAAATGTTATTGTTATCGCTTGCTGCGAACGAGCTTATTCGATTCCCGAAGTGATCAATTATAACAAAAAAAAAACATTAAACCAAAAAGACTCAGTTTTGTGCAAATGTAATTCTCAGCAAAAAAGGTATTATTTCATAAAAATTACATTTATTATTAATAACAAATACTGTCCTAAATAAAATACTAATTTATAAAAGAGATAGGTACTGTAATCGTGTCGATCTTGAAAATTACAGTGATTAGCATTTTTTGTGGTCCCCTGAGTTCAAAAACTGTGGTTGGATTTTCTGTGTAGGTTTCATGAATACGTATAAGTTTCATTTCCAACTTTTTTTCAAAAAGTCTAAAGTTTTTTCAAAAATTCAAAACTGATTTTTCCAACCTCAATGTTGCTATAATAATTGTTGCCCAAAAGATACACTGAGGCATTCAATACCATGTATTGCTACCATCATTCTAAACGTTTTCCACTTCTAAAATCTCTAGTATAATTAAAAACGCTAAAACTTTAATTCACCTGGTCTAATATTATACATTCCTTGAGTTAGTATTCACTTCGACATTTGTAGATGGACGTCAACAACTGAAGCAGGAAGTCCTGAAAAGGAACAATTTGCATCTTCTACAACATCAAGTCATTTTCCTCCACTTGAATGTGAAATTGATTTTAATTATAAATCAATTAAAGATGTATTGACTGGCCGTCGCATTGTGGATTTAGGGCATGTATTGTTCGAATATGAAAAGATTATTCGACATCCAAATCGCTGCACGATGGGGAGAATGAACTTTATAAAAGAAACACTAATAGGATTGAATTCCCGACTTCATTTCTATTGTGACAACTGCGAAAATTCCACAGTAATTTGTACAGACCCTGGTGCACAAGATCAAACTACTAATTTGACCATGGCAGTGGTCTGGGGCAATTTATCGATAGGCATCGGAAAAAGTCAATGCGAAGAACTGTTTTCATTAATGGACGTCCCTTTCATTGCGCAAAAAACGTATACTCGCAAAACTGCACAATTGAGGAAAGTAATGTTAACTAAATAAATATGTATACATATATTTACGATATATGTAACTTCATATTTCGGTAATGTAGTATATCAATATATTTTAGATATGGGAAGATTATATGCTACACCAAATGAAACAGGCTGGAGAAGAAGAAAAAAGAATTGAAAAAGGAAATGTATGTCAGGATGGTACGCCATTCATTAGTGTCATTGTAGATGGAGGTTGGTCGAAAAGGAGCTACGGACATGGGTATGATGCTGCTTCTGGGGTTGTAAGTGAAACTTAATTCGACAAAACTGAGAAATTCATTGATTTCTATTTACTTTTAGGGTATTATCATTGGTTCCGAAACCAAAAAACCATTATTTCTGGGGATCAGAAATAAAACGTGTTCTACTTGTATGTACTACTACCAAAAAAAGAATATAGAACCTAAAGTACATATGTGTGCAAAAAATTATGATGGTCCATCTACTGGCATGGAACAGGATATTATTGTTGAAGGCTTTTCCAAGAGTATCGAACAGCACGGACTAATATACAAATATTTGATAGGTAAGCTAATAAACGAATTATATAAATTGTGTAAACTAATTTTCTTCTTTTCTTGTCTTGTTTTAGGTGACGGAGATTCGAGCGTGTACGCAAGAATAATCGAACGAGTTTCTTACGGCAGAGTGGTTATAAAAATTGAATGTGCCAACCACATGACCCGTTGTCTTAGCAGCAAATTGCACAAGTTGGCAGCCAATACGGCGTTTTCTCTGACCGATAGAAAATTGTTGCGAAAAACTTCCGCAAACATATCCTGTTTAGAAAGGCTAGTTAAGTCAGTTCGTACAATAATTAAAAATAATATCAATGACCCGGTTATGTTACGTAAGGATTTAACTAACGCTCCAAATCATGTTTTTGGCCACCACAACAATTGCCGGTGAGTATTTTATAAAGGGTTACATTTATTCTTCTATATGTTTGATTATAACTGCAAGCCTTTGTTTTAAATAATATCCTTTTTAATTTTTTGTGTTCCTCATTTGAAAGTTAAAAAGTTCTAAGCAAAAATGTTGGGTCATTTCTGTAACATGGTAAGTTGGTACAATTTTTCTTCATTTCATTTACTTTTGGGGATCAATTTTGCAGAAGAAAAGATACCAACGAGAAAGATTACACCCAAGTGGTGGAAAAACTATTTTTCCAAGAAATTTTAAAGATTTTACAGCCTATGATAAACAAGGCTGATAGGTTAGCATATAACGAAACTACGAACCAAGCAGAAAGGTAAATGAAAATTTACAGTCGAAAAGTAATAACTCAATTAATATTTTTATAGATATATGTCACTAGTTGCCAAGTGCACTGGAGGTAAACGAGTCAACTTCAGTAGAAGTGCATCGTATGCAACTCGTGCATATGCCGCGGCAATTTCACATTCAAGTGGACCTGAATGGCATCTTTGCGCCTGGAAAGGTGCTGTTGGAATCAACACAAAAAAAAATGTTGCAGAGCAAATTAGCAAAACACAAAACAAGGAAAGTCCAACGAAAGCCAATCAAGAAAATCAGAAAAATGCTGCCATGCCTGACATTTCTGACGAAGACATGATGGCGCAGAAAAGCTCATTGCTAGAAAAACTGCAAACCAGAGCTTCCACGGAAAAAAATCTGGATATTGAAAAAAATACAAGGGGACAACACGACAATGAATTATGGAGAGAACTGCGGCAAGATTACCTCACTGCATCTAATTTTGGCACCGTCATTAAAAGAAGACCAACCACTCCATGCCACAACTTTATAAAAAATTTGTTATATAACAAAAAAGATATTAAAACACCTTCCATAATTTACGGAAGGATCCATGAAAACGCCGCCATCGCAGAATACGAAAAACGAAAAGGGGTCCTGGTCCAAAAATGCGGTTTTTTATATGTGAAGAACATCCCTTTTTGGGAGCCTCCCCAGATGGTTTAATTGGCGATAACGGGATTATTGAAGTGAAATGCCTTCCATCAGTGAAAGGTAAACTTCTAGACTCGCTCCTTCGTCGCTGTTACTCCGTTGAAGGAAATAAAATTAAGTATGTATCCTACGCAAACTATTATTCACCATATAGATATATTGAATAATTTTCATTACGTTACCTACTTACATCTTATTTTCTTTTTACAGATTAAAAAGAAACCACAGTTACTATTATCAGGTGCAAGGTCAATTAAATATTTTAAAACGTGACTTTTGCGACTTTGTCCTTTATAACGACGACGACTTCCACATTGAAACAATATTTATAGACAGAGTTCTGTGGAAAAACGTAATGTTGCCGAAACTTACCTCTTTTTATTTAAACTGTATTTTACCGGAAATTGTTGATGGTAGGATACCCAGAGGAATGAGAGTTAGGGATCCAGGATGAATCCAGGATCCAGGACTTTAATTATATGTATATATTTTATTGTTGTATGTTGAAATGTTGAATGTTAAAACTATATGTAATGATCTATTGTTGTATCTACGAAGTACAACTAATGCCAATTTGTAAAAGTTTTTTTTATATTCCAGGTCATTTTAACAAGTAATTTTTGTAATATTAAATTGTTATTTGCAATATTATTGTTTTGCGATACCTTACCTACAAAAAAATAATACGGCTATTCATTTGAAATTTCTTTACACGCATCTCCAATGCATTATGTACAATTCTTATCTTTGGAAAAAGTTTAATTTTCTATAGTGACCACAGTTTTAGCCGTCTGATTCTTACTTCGTTTTGTAATCGATAAGTACGTTTTTGCGGAGAACCCATAATTTTCTTTTTAGAACTATTAACCTCTATATAACCTATAACTATATAAATTAAATATATAAATATAACCTGTAACACACGTATAGTGTTACACTCTGTATGAGTAAGTAGGTATTTCAAGGAACACATCACAATTTTTTTTATAATCATTTCAGTTCGGACAATAACTAATTTTTTTTTTCATTACTTCATAACATTTCTTTCATTGAAATAGATAAGTAATGTTTCCATTATCTATGCCTATCTAAAAACCACAGCTCTCGATAAAACGGTACCAAAAACGGCATTATATAAAATTCCTTTCAACGACGTTTCAAACAAACATCAAGATTTATGACACTGAAACGAAAAACCAATAATAATTATTCAGGCACAACGGGTTACTTTTATAACGGTCAACACCCTCTTCATTGGTGCGGTCACTTGTAAGAGACAGATTCATCCGAGGGGCGTGTCATTTAATCTAACATTTGCCGTTTACGCCAAGATACTTTTATAAGATAATAATTGTTAATTTATTATCGTACAATACCTTATTACTGACTACTTGTCAATTCCAAACTTTACAATTGAACGATCCAATATGTTTAAAAAATTTTATTCGGTTTTTCAATACTCACATCGATATTTCTAAATATTTAGTAAGTTTAATAAAAAAATGGAGACGACAAGTTCTAGACGTTTTTTTCCCTCATCCATTGGTACCAAAATCATTCAATTCCAATATACCGATCTTGAGTAACGGTCCTAGAAAATTAGCATTGTGAAGCATACGGCGTAATATTGTATCGCACGGCCTTAAACATTTAATTTTTTACAAGGTATATTTTTTGTTACATTTTACATTTCGATTGGGTTCTAGAACTCAGTCACCCTCGACCCCTCCCATGAGGAGTGTGGTTTGTGTTATTTTTATTTATACAATTTTAACTGTCTGGTCCTTTTGTGTAATTATTCTTCATTTTATGTTTTTGACCGACGGGTAAGTTCTACTACCTTTCCAGTCTCGACAACTCTGATTTTATTATCTTTAGGCAGGGTTTGAATGAAGATGGGTCTAAGGGACCCGAAACATGTCTGATTTTAAATAAAAAATCGACCTTCGACAACTTTGTTTCAATGCGATGGGGTGTTGACTTTAGGATACTCACTTGTGTGATAGTTCAGTGATAGAGGAAAACATCGAGGACGAATTGGACACTTCTTTTTCTAGTGACATTTTGGCCATAAACATTGACAATTGGAATGTGACAACTCCAACATTAGAGACACGTGTCATTTGATATTGCTGGATATTTAGCGAAATTTTTATTCTCAAAAACTTCTTGCGACCAATGTAAATCTTTAACATGCAGAAATGACGATACTTCTTCTTCTAAAGTCTGATTTTTAATGCTGTGGACTTTTACAACCGACACATCAAATAACTCCGCCTTGTGGATGGCCCGGAGGCCGTACCAAAGACAAATACGGTTATAGACGTATGATGTAGACGTAGCGCAATGATGTAAAATGCAGACCCTAAAAAGAAGCTCGCCCACCAAAGCGAGCTTCCCTCGAGAGATTCAGAGATAACACTCGCAGCGGACACCGATAGATGGTGCGGTTAAATCCACGGTGTTGCCAGATGTGTAACACCATACCTTTAAGCGAGCTTCCCTTGAAACGATTAGGGGATGCTCTCATGTAATCTCTTCGACAGAAAATTTATTATTGTGTTACGACCTACGACCTTTTATTTAATAAAAATTAAGGGAACAATTGAATGGATTGGAAGAAAATGGTTTTTTGCTATTTAAAGCGTCAAATAAATTATTCATAGTTTTTAAAAAATGGGCTGTGTCGGTACCTACAGTTTTATTAATTAAATTGTAATTAACAGCAGTTTGCATGGCGGCGGAAAAGGTATTGAAACCTGCAATGCTAAGTAACAAGACATTTTCTGAAAGGAATTGGGATACATATGCTTATTGGTTATTTTGGTTAATAGTCGAGCTGTATTAGACTTTAAATCAAGGTGATAAGTCAGCCTCTTAATGCTAAATGTAAATAGTTTATCATCTAATTTTAGATTACCATTTAACATATTATTGCGAAGACTTTTGAAGAGATGGGGAATATCATATAATGAGTAAACTCTGGTATTTCTAACAAAGAAAGAGTAACTGTTTTCAGCAGTAGCCCCTAATTTTTTTATTGTCGATCTGTTTCCTCTACTTTGATCACAAACTACCGCTTTTGGAAGAAAACCAATATCGAGAAAGTACATTTACCGTAAGAAATAAAAATGTAACTTTAATGGAGAACATCTTAATGAAGCCTCAAAAACATACAAAATTTAGGGCAAACATATTGTAAATTTCGCTCAAAAATTTCAGGAGTAACGTATTCCACTTGAGCGCAAATTATTTGTCGTAGTTCGTGTAAATTATTTGGCCTAAGAATATAAACCTTTGATTTTAAATAACCCCAAGAAAAAAAATGTATTTTATTTCACTTCTGACGATCCTAAGCGTTTGCTTTCTCGAAATAAATAGAGCTACTATCATTTCACTATTAAAAAATTGTACTTTTCAAATATCATTTTAGTGTGAAAAGTGCAATTTTAATGCAATTGTGCGAAGAATGAAAAATAGATTCGACCTGATTCAACCAAAAGTAGCTATCAGTTTGAGTATTTTTTTTTTCACGAAACAAACTTTCATTACCTTAGTTACAGAGATTTCTAAGATAGTTGGATTGTAACTTTGAATAATTCAGAATCTGACGCATTTCAGATATTTTTTAAAACATCCTAATTATTTGTGAATGAGAAAAAATCTTGTATCATACAAGTGTGAAAAGTGCGTTTAAGGTACTTGTTTGAATTTTACAGAACTCGCTACGCTCGTTCTGTAAACTTTCAAAACAGCTTTTATATCATAATAGACCAAGAGCTGGGCACGAGATTTCAATATCATCAGTAATATGGAATTCGTAAACAGGAATAAATTCTATTACCATCAGTTATTAAAGTTCCGAGCAGGCGGACAGCTTACTGGTTGCGAAGGGTAGTTATAAGGGGTGAAAGTGATTAATTTTTAGGGGAAGTTTCGGCATAGATAATAAGCTTAAAAATCTATGTAATGATAGTTCTTACCATACCTAAACTAAATTCCAAGCGGCGGACACATAAGTAGGTGCAAAGGGGGTGGCGGACAATAGTAAGGGGGTGAAAACGCGAAGAGCTAGAGCCGAAATTTCAACGTCATCGTCATCAATAATATGGAATTCGTACACAGGAATAAACTCTATTACCATCGGTTATTAAAGTTCCGAGCAGGCGGACAGCTTACTTGTTGCGGAGGGTAGTTATAAGGGGTGAAAGTGATTAATTTGTAGGGGAAATTTCGGCATCGATAATAAGCTTAAAATTGTATGTCAAGATAGGTCTTACCATATCTAAACGAAATTCCAAGCGGCGGACACATAAGTAGGTGCAAAGGGGGTGGCGGACAATGGTAAGGGGGTGAAAACGCGGAGAGCTAGAGCCGAAATTTCAACGTCATCGTCATCAATAATATGGAATTCGTACACAGGAATAAACTCTATTACCATCAGTTATTAAAGTTCCGAGCAGGCGGACAGCTTACTTGTTGCGGAGGGTAGTTATAAGGGGTGAAATTTGTTAATTTATCGGGCAAATTTCGGCATCGATCAGAAGCTTCAAAATTTATGTAATGATAGGTCTTACCATAACTAAATGAAATTCCAAGCAGCGGACACATGAGTGAGTGCAGAGGGGGCGGCGGACAAGGGTAAAGTGGGTGAAAATTAATGGAAAAATTCGTGAGTTTATTCCTGTATACGAATTCCATATTACTGATGACGTTGAAATTTCAGCTCTAGCTCTCCGCCTTTTCACCCCCTTTACCCTTGTCCGCCCCCCCCTTTGCACCTACTCATATGTGGGCCGCTTGGAATTTCGTTTAGGTATGGTAGGACCTATCATTAAATACATTTTTAAGCTTATTATCGATGCCGAAATTTCCCTGAAAAATTAATCACTTTCACCCCTTATAACTACCCTCCGCAACAAGTAAGCTGTCCGCCTGCTCGGAACTTCAATAACAGATGGTAATAGAGTTTATTCCTGTTTACGAATTCCATATTACTGATGACGGTGACGTTGAAATTTCGGCTCTAGCTCTCCGCGTTTTCACCACCTTTACCATTGTCCGCCACCCCCTTTGCACCTACTTATGTGTCCGCTTGGAATTTCGTTTAGATATGGTAAGACCTATCTTGACATACAATTTTAAGCTTATTATCGATGCCGAAATTTCCCCTACAAATTAATCACTCTCACCCCTTATAACTACCCTCCGCAACAAGTAAGCTGTCCGCCTGCTCGGAACTTTAATAACTGATGGTAATAGAGTTTATTCCTGTGTACGAATTCCATATTACTGATGACGGTGACGTTGAAATTTCGGCTCTAGCTCTCCGCGTTTTCACCCCCTTACCATTGTCCGCCACCCCCTTTGCACCTACTTATGTGTCCGCCGCTTGGAATTTCGTTTAGATATGGTAAGACCTATCTTGACATACAATTTTAAGCTTATTATCGATGCCGAAATTTCCCCTACAAATTAATCACTTTCACCCCTTATAACTACCCTCCGCAACAAGTAAGCTGTCCGCCTGCTCGGAACTTTAATAACTGATGGTAATAGAGTTTATTCCTGTGTACGAATTCCATATTATTGATGACGATGACGTTGAAATTTCGGCTCTAGCTCTTCGCGTTTTCACCCCTTTACTATTGTCCGCCACCCCCTTTGCACCTACTTATGTGTCCGCCGCTTGGAATTTAGTTTAGGTATGGTAAGAACTATCATTACATAGATTTTTAAGCTTATTATCGATGCCTAAACTTCCCCTAAAAATTAATCACTTTCACCCCTTATAACTACCCTTCGCAACCAGTAAGCTGTCCGCCTGCTCGGAACTTTAATAACTGATGGTAATAGAATTTATTCCTGTTTACGAATTCCATATTACTGATGATGTTGAAATCTCGTGCCCAGCTCTTGGTCTATAAGGTGGCTAAGTGAAAAATTAGATTGACATGTCAGAGCGGTTTGCTTGAAAACATTATTAAATACCGCAGTTATGCATTTTGTTCCTTACTTTATCACCACACTGTATATATGATTCATGGTAATAATTCATTCAATAAATATATCGCATGCCATTAACAATTCTTAAATTTCGTATTTTCATGAATTTCAGTTTGAATTCTTTATTCACAATCTAAAGTGATATGTGCATCATCTAAAACAATGACATTATTGCTTTTTAATTCTAGTATACAAGCAGAATGGTCGCCGTAATAGTAACATTCGGTTGGTTTTTGTAGGTAACTAGCCTTACATTCCTTCAATCTTCATACATAATTTGGTAAGCCGTAAGCAAAGACAACGGTTTGTCTTTGCCGTAAGTAAGAACTACCTGGTTTTGTTTTCACGTGCCGAGTCCTTCAGCAGACAGATACGTTGACAACACCGCAACCCTAATTTAGCAATAGTAGAATAATAGAGCGGGTTCTGACCCCCGAAAACCTACCTAACCTAACTTATGCCGCCATTTTCAGAATTTAAATTTCGCGCCACCACCCTGGCGATGCGCGCGCCCGGCCCTTCACCTGGGGCTACCCCCAACCCCCACCCACCACCCACCAGGTCCCGCACCTGGGGCTACCCCCCACCCCCCGCCACCCGCTAGGTCACCCACTAGGTCCCCCACTAGGTCCCCCACTAGGTCCCCCACCAGACCCCCTCCCCCTCACCCACCCCTAAGGCCCAAATCTCGACCTCCACAGGGACGTCGTTCGCGCCAAATTTTGATAGGTTCGCGCCGAAATCCGTGACCTAATTAGGGTACACCGAACTGAGGGGCACTTGTGCGACTTCATGTGGGGTAAACAAAGTTCCTTCACCTTTAAGTCGAACCGAACGGAGGGGCACTTGTGGGGCTTCATGCGGATTAAACAAAGTTCCTTCACCTGCAAGTCGATCCGAACGGAGGGGCACTTGTGGGGCTTCATGTGGATTAAACAAAGTTCCTTCACCTTTAAGTCAAACCTAACGGAGGGGCACTTGTGGGGCTTCATGCGGATTAAACAAAGTTCCTTCACCTTCAAGTCGAACCGAAAGGAGGGGCACTTGTAGGGCTTCATGTGGATTAAACAAAGTTCCTTCACCCTCAAGTCGAACCGAACCGAGGGGCACTTGTTCGGCTTCATGTGTTCCAAATTCTACAACAGGTCATTATACCCGGTACATACGTACGTAATTTGAGACTAATTCTCGGACATGTAATCAGCATATAAAAGGAGAGCGTATATCTCGAATGAGCAGAAGTTCCTCAACAAATCAGTCAACCTGTGCCTGTCTTCGTGATCGTTAGAAGTGTAAGGTAAATAGAAGTTTGTTCAGTCTTGTTTATTGACATATTAGTATTCAAATTTAACATTTACTTTACACTATTTCTACAGCATTTTCAACATTTCCAATTTGTGTTGTAAGAATACACGGAGACCCTCTTTCCGGTTTAGAAGTATCGTTTCGAAGAGAATCTCCTGCTGCTGTTACTCAAAGTTTTGTGGACTAGTCAACGTTTCGTGTGAAAAGTGAGTATATCCTATGTGTAATTATACGAGTTGTGAATGTTTGTATGTTTTGTAGATGGATTTAACAAAACTAAACCAACTTGCAGGCGGTGATACTAAGCCCTATTTTAAATTACAAGATTTACCACAGGACGTTCCGCAGAAAATATTTTCAGCCCAGGTTGTAGACACACAATTTGGACGCTGTGTTCTTCTGGAGTTGACTCAAGGGAGGGTGTTTTTACCAAAGAGGGTTACCGCAGAATTTGAACCACACACCCTACAATTCAACACCGGGAAATATTGTGTTCGGTACACAGGAACCAAGGATGTTGGCCAACGAAATCCATTAATAACATTTAAAATTACCAAAGTATAAAGGTGAGTGTGTGTGTGTGTGTGTGTGTATTTTGTGTAAAAGGAGACAGAGAGAGGCCAAAAAATGAACGTAGCCACCATTATTAAGAAATGCGCTATACTCATTCAGAAATTGAAAGAGTACAGGGGCAGCCATTTTAATGTGTGGGTGAAACCTATTCAAAGACATATTACATTATGTAGCCGTGTACTGCGAGAGAAGAAAAAGTTATCTATTAGCAAAATTCGTAAAATACAAACGATAATAGAGCATTTACAATATTTTAAAAAGACATACTTGAGAACAATTCATGGAGCTGGATTTTCTAATCAATTAGAGTATAGGGTGAAATGGGAAGATGTTACTTCATGTTTCAAAGGTAGAATTAGGACGGGTGTTGTTATTAATTTGGCCCATAAGTGTATAGTCCCATTTTTGGCAGATTATGAAACATTATTTCAAGAGAAAATTAAAACTATTTTAAAGAAATTCAAGGTAGTCAAAGTGAATGCTAACTTTTGTGGAGAATTCATAAAACAATCTAATGATCAGGATATTTTGGAATATAAATATTTTAATACCAGGAACAGTATACTTGATGAAGGAACGGATGTACACAGCTGGTTTCTACTTCACATACAGGATAAAATTTCCAACAAATTGTCTGAATTTCAAGAACGCCTTTCCGGCTGGGCCCTGAGCCGTGTAATTTTTATAGAATTTAATATTAACAAATATGAAATGGGTAACGGCAAATCTTTCATTAAGCTACCTGTGGAAATTGAAAACAAAAAAGCAGTTATCAATGTTCGCAACACTAATGATAACGCATGTTTCTATTGGTCTGTCGTTTGTGGTATATTTCCATCAAGAAGCCATAAAAAAAATTTAACAACATCATATCCACACTATAAATCTGTGTTGATTACAGAAAACTTAGAGGCTCCGATGCCGCTAAACCAAATTTCCAAATTTGAGAGTGCTAATGACATATCTGATAACGTTTATGGTCTAGAACTGCAAAAGAAAAACAGTTATTCTGTAGTTCCGGTTAGATTAACAAAAAAGAAGGTAGAGAAACATGTAAATTTGTTGTTAGTTCAAAATATATATTATCCAAAATTCAATGAGGGGGATGTTGAAGCTGATAATGAAGAAGATGCAGAAATTAAATATCATTACTGCTATATTAAACATTTGTCTAGATTAGTTTCGGCACAGCTAAATAAGAACGAGCATAAGAAATTCATTTGTGAGAGATGCTTGAACTACTTTCAGAAACAAGAAAAGTTTGATGCTCATGTGAAACTTTGTGCTGCTACCAATGAATATAAAATATCGTTTCCCCCATATGACTATGTCGAATTTAGAAATTTTATTTTTAAACAATCTGCACCTTTCATAATTTATGCAGATTTTGAAAGCTTTTTGGAGGGGCTTGATGATGGTTTTGTTGCAGCAGCTACTAGAAAATACCAAAAACATGTGGTCTATTCTGCCGGTTACTATTTAAAATGTACCTACGACAATTCCATATCATATTATGCGAGCTGTCGTGAAACAGTCTGCATAGATTGGTTTACGAAGGAATTGAAAAAGGTGGCAAAATTGGTAGAGTCAAAAATGAAGAAAATTATTCCTGTAAATATCAAATCTAGCTTACAATTAAGGAAAACTAGCTGCCACATTTGCGAGAAACCCTTTGGACCCAAGGATAAGGTTGTTTTAGACCATAATCACTTTACTGGGGATGCACGTGGGTACGCGCATGCGCAATGTAACCTCTCATTTAAGAAGCTCTTTATCATCCCCATAGTGTTTTATAATCTGGGGGGTTATGATTCGCATTTTTTAATTAGGGATTTGGCCAAATCGGGCAGATTAAGCATCCTACCGAATAATAAGGAACGGTATATTTCATTTACACAATATGACGAGGAAACAAAAATAAAATTCCGTTTTATAGATTCAATTCGATTTTTGGGCGCATCTCTCGATGAATTGGTCTCAATCATGGAAAAAGATAGTCTGGTAATTGTAAGAAGTGAATTTGAGTGTGTCGAAGACGAGAAATTTAATTTGTTAACGAGGAAAGGTGTATTCTGTTATGATTATATTTCCCACCCCGATAAGTTAAACGAAACAGAATTGCCATCCATTGACCATTTTCACAACAGATTAACGGATGAAAGCATTAGTCCTGAGAAGTATGCACATGCTCAAGAGGTTTGGAGAGCGTTCAACATTCAAAATTTGGGTGAATATTCGGACATCTATTTGAAAACTGACGTCTTACTTTTGGCAGATGTGTTTGAAAATTTTAGAAAAAATTGTATTGCCACCCACAAATTAGATCCGGCATGGTATTATACGATGCCGGGATACACGTGGGATTGTATGCTTAACTTCACACAATGTAAATTAGAGTTGTTACGTGATGTTGATCAGATAATGTTTATAGAGCGCGCCATACGCGGCGGAATTTCCGTATGTTCCAATCGCTTTTCCGAAGCGAACAATAAGTATATGGACACTTATAATGCTTCTAATCCATCCAAATATATCCTTTATTTCGATGTTAACAATCTGTATGGCTCAGCAATGAAGGAGCCTCTTCCAGAGGGTGGTTTCGAGTGGGTGGAGGACATCGATAATTTCAATGTAACATCGATTCCAGATGATAGTCCAGAAGGATATATTGTGCAAGTGGACTTGGAATATCCTCAGGGATTACATGATCTACATAAAGATTTCCCTTTCGCTGCAGAGCACCGCTTGACCCCGGGCTCAAAATTCTCCAAGTTAATGGCTACTTTGTACAATAAGAAAGAGTATATTTTACATTATAGAAATTTAAAACAGGCTCTAGCGAACGGTTTAGTCCTAACTAAAATACATAAGGTTTTAAAATTTCGACAAAGCACCTGGTTGAAACCCTATATAGATTTGAATAGTAACCTTAGAGCTAATGCCACAACTTCCTTTCTCAAAAATCTGTAAACTCTTTAATAACGCGGTATTCGGAAAAACGATGGAAAATATACGAAAACACCGTATTTTGAAAATTGCCAAAACATGGGAAGGACGGTATGGAGCTAAAAATTTCATTGCATCTCCCTTATTTCACAGTAGACTGGTTTTGGATGAAAATCTGTTGATTATTGAATTAAAAAAAGCAGAATTGATATTTAATAAACCTTTGTATATAGGTATGTCAATTTTAGATATTTCAAAATTGTACATGCATGAGTTTCATTATCAATACATGTTACCGAAAATGGGTGGGAGAACTGACAAATGTAAACTTTTGTACACAGACACCGACAGCTTCATCTATGAGTTGTGGTGCGAAGATGCGTACGAGGAAGTCATTAAATCTGATTTGTCAAAATTCGATACTTCCGATTATGAACCAGATAACGTATACAGTATGCCATTGGTAAATAAAAAAGTTCCAGGTCTAATGAAAGATGAAACGAACGGTAAAATCATTACACATTTTATTGGTCTCCGGTCGAAAATGTACACTTTTAAGCTTTTGAGCGGTCGGGTTACGAAAAAATCCAAAGGTGTGAAGTATAACGTAGTCAAAAATAAATTGACGTTTAATGATTATGAGAATTGTTTAATAAATTTTAAAGAGCTAATGATTAAACAGTGCACTATCCGTTCCTTTGCACACCAAGTATTTAGTGTCGAACAAACAAAAATTGGGTTAAGCCCCTTTGACGATAAACGGCATTTGATACCGAATACCTATAACACATTGCCTTATGGCCATTACCAAATTACTAAGTGATTTTTCTGATTTTTTGGTGGGCTTTCTCTCTCTCCTAGAAACACGCACGCATGCAGAAAATGTCTGAGTTGTATAAAGGCCGTGTGTGTGAACATGTAAACCGGTTCGTGTAAATCGTTTTTGTATTATCTAATACGTAACAACCATTAAAATATCTAGCTAGCATTGTAATTTTGGAGGAATGTAGAAAAACATTTTAATAAACATTATAATTGTTATTCCTTCATAAGTATTTTATATTTTGTTGCTTCAAATTACTCGTATGGAAAGAGACCGCTTGCATCGGTCGCTTCCACTCGACTAAGTTTAAAGGCGATCGATCGCGTGAAACCTGATACCTCTATACACTGACAATATCTGTTACACACAGGTGCAGCGGCCTACTTTTAAGGAATGTGTTTGTATCTGGCTTACTTATGATTAAATAAAAACACACACACACGCTTTCAAATAAATTGTTTGCTTTATTTACTCTTTCGAAATCCTTTATCCTTTATTAGTCTTTCATTTAACTCTGTTAATAATATATTTCTATCGTAATACATACATTCTCTAATACAGTAACTTTCTAAGGAATTGGAGATGTCACAAAAAGCAAAAATTACCTCATCAACATTATAAGTACTAGTAGTAGTAATGAGCTTTGATATAATATTTAAAAAATTTCTATAATATTTTACAAAGTCTAACATTTTCAAGTGTTCGATTTTCTTTGCTACAAACGATTCGTACATTCGACAAATTTCCCTTACATTATTCACAGTTAAATACAATTCTACAGCATCTTTCACTATGGAAACAATTTTGATGTCTGTATTGGTAACATTAGAAATCACGATGGTGTTCGCGCACACGAATCTCAAATCGGATATTTCACACTCGAAATACTTCGCCAACCAACACAAATGGTCCATGAACTTCCCCCACTCATCACAGGTGAACAGCATGAAAGTCGTATCATTTATCCTTATTTTAAAGTGAACACCGAAATTTCTCGAAGGTAACAGGCCCACTTCCAACGAGAATTCGCCCTCGTCACAAGAAAATGTTGAATTCAAGCAAAACCTGCTGTTCGGGTCATGTGAGCCTGAGTGGACGGTAATGGGTGATTGGATCGATGTATTAGCAGCTTCCATTAAAATTTTTTCCAATTCCTCCACATCTATGGATGGTACTTGGAATTCTGCGGGGGGCGGGGGAGGCGGCGGCGGCGGCGGCGGTAGGTCTTCTCTCTTCTTTTTCTTTTTCTTTGGGTTGAGCGATGTGGGGGACGGTTTACGTTTAGGAGGTTTATTCATTCTTTACTCGTCGCTGGCTTCTCAGACACTGGTGGAAATTGGTTTTCTACTATAGAAGGAGCGGGGGAAGTGTCGGTGGTGGGGAAATCTGTTTCGATTTCACCCTTCATCGATTTTCTTTCAACAGCACTGTTACATACATCTAATAGAATACCTTCCAAATCTTTTACCACAAACATGTAAGGCGGCGTCTGATTTTTTTTCGTCGCCGTCGCCCTCCTCCGTCTCTTCTTTTCAACGTTTGATGACGCCGACGGTGACACAGTTTCATGATTCATTTGTAGCACATCCCGTAATACACCTCGATCAGTAGTGGTATCGGAAACGTGACGCTTCATTTCTACGGAAAACTGAAGGTGAAAATCGGGTTACTAGTTCTTTTAAGGGTGTACACCCACAGAGCCATCAAATTTATGCTTGTTGTTATAATCGATTTGACGCATCTATCCAACTATTGTAAGAGTTATCGAAACCGAGCCATTTCACATAGACTTTATTACCTTTTTTTCGTAAAACTTTTTCGACAAGATAAACGTCTGGCTGTTTTGTTTTCTGCAGTTCCTGCTCGTAAAATCCCCCCTCTATTGGTCGACCCTCCATATCTTCCAAGAGATATGTGGTTGGGTTAGTTATTTGGATTTTGGAAATTTTAAAATGTTCTGTGCTCCAATTCGCTGTGTAACTCTTTTCAAACACATGTTTTACTTTACTTATTCGAACCACATCACCAACATTAAATTTTCGTGGAGTCGTGCTCTTAATATGATTATATACACCACTAAGCAATTTCTTTTCATTGTCTACGCCTACGTCACAGGGTCTCATGCGAGTAGTACGATGTTGTCGTTCATTGTAATTTTTCACGATATCAGGTAAAATATCGATCCATCTGTAGGTTCCGTTTAAGCTGAAATATTTGTATAGCTTCTCTTTTAGGGTACGAATCATTCGTTCGGCAATGGCGGCTTTCAGATGAGTATACGTGTGATAGTGATTAATGCCATACTTTTTCATTAACTGTCGAAAATGTGAATTGAAAAATTCTTTTCCTTGATCTGTTTGAAGGTTTTTCGGGCGTATACCACCACTACCTCCGAGAATTTCAGCAAAAGCACCGCTAACTTCTTGCCCAGATTTCGTTTTCAGCGCTCGAGTCCATACGAATTTGGAAAAACAATCGATCACGACCAATATGTACTTAAACTTTTTGTTTTGGCCCGCATACATATCCATTTGACCGAGATCGGCTTGCCATAAATCATCTATTCCTTTCAGGATGGTACGTCGTCGAGGAAAATGTTTTCTTATCGGTTTGTGTAATTCATTGACGAGTTGTATTTTCTCTTTGGACTGCTGCTGAGGCATCTGGAGATTTCTCTAATATATAACTCGAGACTCGCGAAGTTCTTCTACAATTGAAGATATCTCGTTGTCTTACGATGTATTTCCAGCTTGTTTCGATGCTACCAGCAATCTCAATCTATCGACTAATTCATTGACATCATTCCAATATACATATTCGATTGGTTTAGTATTGTATATTTTTCCACCACTGTGCTCAAGGGTTGAATCGGAGAAATCGAGCAACTTTCTTGTACTCGTACTTAATAAAGGTTTAACAATATGTGTATATTTAATACTTCCACTGGCTGCTATTTTACCAACTTTGCTGTAACCCCTTCGGAATAAATTTGGTGCATCCAAAATTCGTTTATAATTTTCAAGGTCGTTTTGTGAATAGTGTTCTGGCGCTCTGTGAAAAATCAGACTGTACAGACCGTCGGAACCGTTATACTGCTCACCGTCCACTATAATATCCCCACTAAGCTTATCGAAATCTAGTGTGGCCCTTCCGAGGTACCATTTCGATTTAGCAGGGTCATACTTTGGACCTCGGGCTTCGTCTAAATGTGGAGAACCATTAAAATAACTTATTATGTACCGTTGGCTGATCTCAGGATACTGAGATATGTAATCCTGTATCACACTAATATCACTTGTGTCCTTAATTTCGCGTTGAATCTCATCAATGGACATCTCATTATAATTTTTGGAAATCTCATCATATTGTTCATCTTCCTCTCCCTCCTCCTCATTATAGGTTTGTGTGATTTCATGAAGTGGTAAAAATTGTGTTTCGTCTAATTTCGATGTAGGTGATGGTAATTCCTCATCCTCCTTCTTTATTTGCAGTAATTCTTTCTTTTCTGGTTTTAGTTGTTGTTGCTGCTGCTGTTGCTGTTGCTGGTGTTGTTTCTCGACTAATTGTGTGTGGTTTGACGATTGGAGTAAAAAGTTTATTTAAAGTTTCATCCTCTTCGAACCGACCCAACTTTAAAGCGAGATACTTTTTTCGTACATCTCTACTTAATCTCTGAATTTTTCTTTTAAGTCTCACCTCGGAGCTACTTAATGCTGGCTTCATGATGATGGTGGATTATGTACTTATCGAAACCTTTGCGATACCGCCCCTTATTTATATCAAAATCCTTGGCTATCACCAACATACCGAATTTCTCCCGCCAACACTCTGCACACATACGCTTAAAAGTATCATATGTCATGTCTGGACTTACGTGTTCGTCATATACATGTTTTAAATTAATATCATCTTGTTTAAACAACACGATTACGTTGCAGTTGTCGCGAACAAGCTGTTTCGGCACCTTGGTATACGTCTGACATAAGTAAACAACATCGGTTCCCCGGTGGCGACCCATGGAGAAGTAAGCTCGGACTTTATCCTGTTTATCACATGCGATATCATCAAAGATAAATATAGAGTTTTTTCGAGCATCCTTCGGGTCTTCTATATCCCCGCTGTCACTAAACGCAAAATAACCCATTCCTCGTACATTCCCCAACACTTTCTCCAACAAACGATATTTCGGCTGGTACAGAGACTTGGAGTAGACGTATACGTTCTCAAAACGTAAGCCGTTTGGATTGAAAAGTAAAGCGAGTATAGCGTTTGTCTTGCCACACCCTGAAGGCCCACACATGGCTGCGCGAAAACATGGTGGTAACAATTCGCCATGTTTTGATGTTCCCCCCTCTTGCTCCTCCTCGATAAAATCTAGATTTTCTATGGGTAATGTAACACCTTGTACTGCAACCCTCATTTTGATTAACAACTAAACGTATGCATGTGTATATATATAGCGCACGCGTCCCCCCACCTCAGTAGTATGATGTTAACTTTCGAACAGCATAGTGGTAGGGGGATTGTTAATACACTCGTTAATAAATTACCGTTCGAGCTTCATATCCCAAACTATTCATTTTGTGGGCCGGGTACGAAGTTAGAAAAGCGTTTGGCTAGAGGTGACGTGGGTATAAACCCTTTAGATGAGGCCTGTAAGCAGCACGACATCGCTTACTCCAAGTATTCCACGTTGAAGGATAGACACAAAGCAGACTACGAGTTAGAGAATCGCGCTTGGGAAAGAGTGAAGGCGAAAGACGCTAAAGTTGGTGAGAAAGTAGCCGCTTGGTTTGTAACCACAGGGATGAAAGTGAAAAGAAAGCTCGGAATGGGGGGTCTTTCGTTCACGGGAGCACTTGTGAGACCCACGTCACGAGCCCTGAAGCGATCGTTAAAAACTTTACCGTTAGAGGGAAATAATAATGTGCGAAAACATTATCTCCTTGCTTTACGCGCTGCTCGTGCAGCGCTTAGGAAAGCGGGTGGCCGTAAAAATATTCGAGTCCCACGGATCATTCCCATCCCAAAATCTGGAGGATTTTTACCGCTTCTTCTTCCGATTCTGGCAGGACTTTCGTCGATCGGAGGCGTAATGGGGGGAGTTTCTGTCCTAACTAAGACCATAATCGATGCTGGCAACGCAAAGAAAAAGTTGGAAGAAGAACAACGACATAATCAGGTCATGGAGCAGGAAATTGGTAAAACGGGATCTGGACTTTATCTCAGGAAGAATGTGAAAGGAGGATTTGGGTTGTATCTTAAACAAACTAAAAAAAACTTCCATTGAAGTTACCCAAGCGAGCTCTATACGATAACGAAATTGTTAAATACGTTAAAAAATTACATATACCGTACTTTCGGGGTGTTTTTATGCGAGACACTCTACCTAAAAGACCAAAGCTGAACGAGAGTGCTATAGTTAATCTTGATTCGAATGCCAACGAGGGAACACATTGGGTCGCATACCGGAAGCGTGGCCACTTAGTGCAGTATTTCGATAGTTTCGGTGATCTGAAACCGCCTCGTGAATTGGCTGAGGATTATTTCGGTAAAAACGTGCGAATCGTCTACAATCAAACTCGACATCAAAATTTTAATTCCAATAACTGTGGACATCTCTGCATCGAATTTCTATATAAAAATTGGTGATTTGGGGGTGTGAAGTGTCAGTCATGAGTAACATTTTTACGTTGAAAGGTCGATCTTCCACGCTCTCTATTGACTTTGCGAATCCCATTCCGCTGGACCCACAGTCACAATACGGCCTCGCGCTCATCGGATTCCATTCCTACAACAGTATCCCCAACGTGGAAGCAGGCACAAATTTTTATTATTTGGACAAGGGGCAACCGCATTCCATCCCGATACCTCGGGGTGCTTATGATGTAACCGATATTTACAGGTATCTCAAGGAGTTTCTAGACCCCCACCACGAAGGGAGTAAGAGATTTTTCCTGCGACCCAATAATAACACGCTAAAGTGTGAGATTTACCATCGTGATTACGACATTGCTTTCACAGAGAAAGACACTCTAGCCGAACTCTTGGGATTCTCAAATACACTTTTGACCGCCGGTACGGTACACAAATCAAGTCTGCCTGTTAATATAGTTCAAGTGCGAACTATTCACATAGACTGCAACATTACAGGAGGGTCATACTACAACGGAAATCCATCTCACACCATTTACGAATTCGCCACCAAAGTGAATCCAGGTTTTGCTATCGACGAAACACCCCAGAATTTGATATATCTGCCGGTAATTGAAAATAACACGATAACACATATTACTCTAGAAGTTTTAAATCAAGAGTGTAATTTAGTCGATTTTAGTGGTGAGGAAGTTCTCATTCGATTAGAGCTCAAGAGATGGTCCTTGTGATAGCTCAACACGGGGGTGGCGCCTATAAAAGCACTAACCATTTGGGGGAAGCGCCAGTCTCTAAGCGAGAGTTACGCGGCAAATTAACCATTCAAAATAGTGAATTTCTCAAATCGATCGGATATGTTGTCCAACCAAATTTTTGACCTCTACAGAAAACCCATCGAAGATAATTCGATCATTGACAAGGGAGTTCGAACATATCTACCCTACGTTAAATCGTTTGAGAACAACGATGTCGTGGAAATCACCATCAATCGAACCGACGTTTGGCTTCTCATGGATGAGGCAGCATTAGTCATCAAAGGCAAACTAACAAACACCGGAGCCGGAAACGTCACTTTAGTACATAACGCGGGAACATTCCTTTTTGACTCGGTATCTTATCAGTTAAACGGAATAGAAATGGAACATGTAAAGGACCCTGGTATAGTGAGTCTAATACGAGGTTATTTGTGTTACAACGATGACGACGTTAAACATCTAATTATGGGAGGATGGTCCTTACGAAACACACCCCTACAATTCGATGGTCTGTTTTATCTGAGAATCCCTCTTTGGCATCTGTTCGGTATTTTTAGTGATTACCACAAGGTTATGTGCGGTAGACAAAACATTCGTCTAACACGAGCTCGCAACGATAAGAATTGCATAATAGTTGCGGGTGGAGATGCGACTACCCAAGTGATTCTTAAGATCGACAGCATTGAATTAAAAGTGCCGCATGTAACGCCTAACGATGAATTGAAACTCCAACTAACACAATCTATTCGTAACGATGCTGCTATACTTATCCCATATAGAAAATGGGAGCTACACGAGTTGCCGGCCCTCAATGCAGGTTCGACGAAAGAAATTTGGAGTGTAAAAACGAGTACTATGGTGGAATGCCCTCGTTATGTGCTTGTAGCCTTTCAGACAGATAGAAAAGATAAGGAATCTGCAGACGTAACCCGCTTAGATCATTGTGACATCTCGAATATCATAGTGTTCTTAAACGGACAATATTACCCATACGAGCGTCCTAATCTCGATTTCCAGAAAAATGATTATTCGGAGGCTTACCACAACTACACAGAATTTTATCCGAAATTTACAAATAGTCCTACATATCAAAAACAGCCTTTATTAACATTTACCGAATTTAAATCTTACACCATATTCGTACTGGATTGTGCAAATCGTGACGAAAGCATTAAATCTTCGACGGTGGATGTAAAATTGAAAATTGAAGCTAGATCAGGTTTCCCCTCCAACACCAGAGCATACTGCATCCTAGTTCACGATTGTATCATGGAACACCTACCGCTTAGTGAAATTGTCAGAAAAATCTCTTAAGTTTACAAAAACACCTAACCTCGATGGATGGATTTTAATCATACGTAAGCATTCGTAACAACAACAACAAAGATGTCTCTCGATAAATTTGGAAGACACATGTTGACCCCGCACACTTCAGCCACAGATGAACGTCCACCTGTTGATCGTGATGAGATCGTCGGAGCATCCAGACTCTCTTCCCCTTTTTACATTTGTTCGCCGTTGGAACATCACAGCAAACTTTTAATTACTATTCAAGGAAAAGGTGACCAAGTTCCTCTCAACAACCTTTACTTTTACGTATTAGACAATGCAAAAACTGTTTACAACGCTCCTGTCGATGGTAAAGTGGAAGCTGTAGAAGTTTATCCCAAAGGGGTGCATGTTGACATTAATGATGAAAAAATGAGTCTCGACGAAAAAAAAATCGTCGGTATAAGTAAAGGAGATAGGATTGCTTTTTGGACACTGAAAGCTACTACCATCCCATTATACTACCAAATAGTGCTGCAGTGCCCCCTAGCTAAAAACGAATAAAAGGATATCATTTATACACCACCGCTTCAGTTTCATTTCTCGCCTCGACTCACACACACCCTCAAAATGATTCCTACTACCGTCGTCGTCATCGATATCCAAGGTTTTCAGTATGGTCCCAGTAGTTTCTGGTGTAAAGAAATAGCCATAGTAAACATCGATAGAGACGAATGGGTTCATAGATTTATTAAATTACCATCGCCATTACAAGTGTACACCCTCAGTTTCCGGAACCAAGTGGAATGGTTAAAACGACATATACATGGACTCGATTGGAACAGTGGGATAGACAAGCAGCAGCAGGAGAACGTCCTAGAATATGAAGAAATCACATCGTTTCTCCGAGCTTGGGTGCCATTGAATACCACCGTATTCGTCAGAGGTTCGCAGAAGAAGGAATGGTTACAGAAGTTAATAGGAAATCTAATTATCGACTTATCGACTGATGAGAATTCCCCGAATTTTAATGAAATGAAAAGAGTTTTCAAATCTTATCATTGTATGTTACATGAAAATAATAACTTGAATTGTAGCCTAGAAAATGCATATTTTATAAAATATTGTTGTAAATATTGTATAAGTTCAATACCTAAATATTACTAATAATCATATTTTAAAATCATAATTTAGTATCATTTCAACCATGGTGCTGGTAGCATCGACTTATGTTTTACTAGGTGCTTTTATTAATGGGGTATTTTATATTAATCGCCCTTCGAACGCATGTGATGTATTTATTTGTTTTGATCGAAATAACGAGAATGGACCTGACGCTTGGAAGAAGATGGAAGTATGTGTAATTTCTCATTTACCTGCTCTCAAAATAAATGTACCTAAAAACACCACACAATACAAGTTGAGGATCGTTTATGACAATCGTACGCTTACTGAGAGTGAGTGGAAAAATGTTACAAATCCCTTTACCATAACCACCACCACCACACCCAACAATAACATAATCAATAACTACACGAGTTCTTTAGTTTGTGGATTAGTTTGGTATATTGCCGTCATTCTCTCAGTACGTTTCATCATACACGTATTACAACACATAAGAAATGGAACTACATAAATTTTCTTATTGTTTGGACGATAACCCTACTGACATCCTTCGTTGAAACATTGAGGAAGTGAAAATTATTTGTGGGTAGGTAGGTTGCATTAGGTGCTTCATTGAAATGCTACACGATCTCAAAGTACCTATTCATTTTCTCCACAACCTAGAAATACCTGAAAATTGGGGGAATCCAACGAACCCACAGCGATAGGTTCAAAAGGCGACATAACATTTCCCGATGTATAATGTATAACCTTATTTGTATAGTAAACTGTGAAAAATGTTATTTACAACTAGTTATTCTGTTTGGTATTCCACAAGAATGGTCAAATAAACCTCTCCCAACTTGTGATGAATTGTTGGCATTGTGAATTTGTCGGTTGCGATACTGTCAATTAAATAAAAAGTCTGTGAAATACATTGTTTTTCTTTAAAATATACCTATTATAACATATCTGAGTACACCAAAAACTTAGCTCAATTGGAAGAGCAGGAGGCTGTGGATCTCAAGGTCCTTGGTTCAAATCCTAGTTTCGATTGTTGTATTAGACGAAATATCTAGCAAATATTCCGTTTAATACATTTATTTTATGCGTATCACCCTGTAAATGTAACACCCCGTATGACCGCATTCCGTTCACATCGAATTAACCCAGTGAAATACTAAATTTAATCCTCCCCTGATATCCGATTACATTACTGTTTCTCCCCTGTGTGTGTGTGTGTGTGTGTGTGTGTGTGTATCTCGCTGTGAGGGATCGATTGGTCGCGTGTATCGATTGGGAATCCCACCCGCGGCGGTGTAAAGTGGAAACCATCCTTGGGAGAAAGAAATCTACCTAGCGTACTACTGCCGATTAAGGTGTGGTAATCAATCGATTTAGCGTCATGGCTTTGTCTCTTCCTTGTTATAGGCCCGAGACGGTGTACACGATTATTGATTGGTATTTCTACGCTGTTCGAAGAATCCTGTAAAATCACCCTCGGGGAAAGAAAGATATCTACCTACCGGTACTGTTGGTTGCATATCAAGATGGGGTAATTTTTCAACTCATAGTGGGTTTTTTCTGTTCTGTGTTTTGCCGTGATGTTTCGTGGTTCGGCGCGAACCTATCAAAATTTGGCGCGAACGACGTCCCTGTGGAGGTCGAGATTTGGGCCTTAGGGGTGGGTGAGGGGGAGGGGGTCTGGTGGGGGACCTAGTGGGGGACCTAGTGGGTGACCTAGCGGGTGGCGGGGGGTGGGGGGTAGCCCCAGGTGCGGGACCTGGTGGGTGGTGGGTGGGGGTTGGGGGTAGCCCCAGGTGAAGGGCCGGGCGCGCGCATCGCCAGGGTGGTGGCGCGAAATTTAAATTCTGAAAATGGCGGCATAAGTTAGGTTAGGTAGGTTTTCGGGGGTCAGAACCCGCTCTATTATTCTACTAGCAATCTCAACAAATCCCTTACCTACCTGCGACAACCGAGTGTGCATTTATACGTAAAATATTCAGGGAAACGACAACACGCCACCAAATATGAACTAAAAGTACTATCCATTTACGCCGACAGTCTATAACCGTATTTGTCTTTGGCCGTACTACTGTTTGCGTGCGGACCGGTGCGGAGTGCGACATTGCCAGTATAATAATGAATACATAACAATCTCCCCCTCTATAGTGGCTATACATGAGGCAATTTTTAGCTTTATAAACTGGTTACCGGACCACTGATGCGCTGATGTGAGTACATTTCACAACATCGCTCGGATTACGGCGATCATACGATCCTCGTACTGACCGACAAACCAATAGCGGAAGAAATGGGTGTTAACAATATCGGCATCTCTCTCTTTTTGACGGGTCGTAAAAGTCCACAACATAAAAAATCAGACTTTAGCGCTTTACTTACTCTCAATAGAGATTACGGAGTGAATACGGAAAATTCATTTTTGACAACGACATCGGAAAATTTTCTACAATTTATAAGTAATTGCTTGCAATCTTTTTATAAGACGTTCAGTAGTCACAGCACCGAATTCAATTTATGCAAGAAAATCAGGCAAAACCGTCTTCATATTTCAGACGTGTTCAATCTCTTTCCAGCTCATTGTGTAGATATTATTCTAACAGGGATATTGTTCTAAATCAATTAATTACAACGAAATTATTTGGATCTACCCGTTGGTAAATACAATCCGCTCAATATTCGAAAACACGGTTCATAAAAAATTATACCTTTCCTCAGTGTAAAATCAGAATTTTAGAATCTTAAGATCGTGCACATTACTTGCAAGAAATATTATTTGCATTTATAATATACTATATCTATATATATATATATATATATATATATATATACATATCCTACGGTTAAAGCCAAGCCCGGTATGTTCTGAAGAGCACCCGAAGCCCGGCCTTTAAATTATAGTTACGCATACTTTATTTATTATTTAATGATTAGAAAGCAAATACACTTCATGGGACAAGTAGAGGGGTAACTTAATTCAAAAATTTAAATACACAAATTATTATCAGAAAACAGTAGTAGGAGTCCCACTACACATTACATCTATATGAAGCCCAAGTGTATAAAATGTATAGACTCTGCGAACCATGCGAGTCCCAACAATGTTGCCAGAATGTTGATGTGAAACCCGACACAAATTTAATAGCATTCGATTTTAAAAGACATGAATTCTGAGGAAACTTCCTATCTAACTTCTTTTCTCCGTTACATTTATGTATTTCAATATACATCATTACGCAAGTGTATAAATAATAATGTAATAATTTTCTTTGGTCGAATAAAAGCTATTAATGAAGTAATTTATAGTACTATTAGTACCATTTATATACTAGTATTTATTAGTATCTAGTACTATTAGATAGTTTTTATTCCATTTAATTTTTTTTATCGAACATACTTGTTTTTTCGCATAGGCATACTTGGCTTTTTAACGAATTCCATTGTAATTCGGTGAAAACCATGTTATAACCGCCAACGGGTATAGTGAGCCAAATTGAGCCCCGTAGACAGTTTACATTTCAAGGAGGTAATTAAAATTTCTTGCTATGAGGAAAAAATTATAATTGTCTCGAAAATGACACTTTTCGATATAATAAAGAAATTGCACATGGTGACTCCAATAGTTGTACAAAAACTATTGTAAAACATCTATATTTAAACATAGTTATTGATATACCACAACTAGTATTTGTACCAAAAAAATAGCGATCACACATACAAAATCTTCGTGTAATGGTAAAGAACTAACTAATTATTATTAACTTTTGTTGTATTTTATCATGCACTCATCATTTATATTGCCATTTGCATATTTCTATTAGGAAAATCGTTAATATGTTATTGATATCTTTAAGTAGCTTTTAATAATAATCATTTGATGTTTATAGGAAATACAAAATGAATTAAAGGAAAAGGCAGTAGAACATTTTGTGAGATTTTCGACCTGAAATTAAAAACGGGATCAAAAAAAGAAACACAAGTGCATATTACAACTAAGAACGCCGAAAATAATTGAAAAGTAGTTTATAAAGAAAAACTATTTGACCCCATTCAATAGAAGATGTCGATGATGCTCTGAGGAAATGTGACTGTATTTAGACAAATTATAGAAAAATGCTCATAATAAACGACAGCAAACTTTTTTGAAATATTCACAACACATATAATTAAACAGGGACTTCAGTGTCATACGAACCCCCGAATGCCTATCGCATCCCCCGATTTTCGACTTGAAACTGTTTCAGGGGGGTAGATTATGTACAAAGGGATGTTTTCAGAAAAAAAAATCCGGCGAAAAAATTGGTTTATAGTTAAATATATTTTTCCATACGTTAGAGTACGAAATTTCGAGGTAAATTCTCGTATTAACCCCGAATGAAAATCGCATCCCCTGATTTTCGACTTAAAACTATCTCAGGAGAGTAGTCTATTTATAAAGCAATATTTCCGAATAAAAATTTTGATGTAAAAATTGGTTTAGATAGAAAAACATTGCATACTTATGAGTACGAAAATACTAAGTTGTGTCATATGAATCCTAGAATGACTTTCGCGTCCCCTGATTTTCGACTTGAAACTGTTTCAGGGGGGAGCCCATATACAAAGGAATGTTCACAGACAAAAATTTGCGATGAAAAATTGGTTTAGATACTTAATCTTATATATTTTATATACTTATTTTTTTCCATACGTCAGACTACGAAATTTCGAGGTGAAGTCTGGTACCAACCCCAGAATAACTATCGCATCTCCTGATTTTCGACTTGAAACTGTTTTAGGGGGTAGCCTATGTATAAAGCAATATTTCCAGACAAAAATTTCTGATGTAAAAACTGGTTTAGATAGAAAAAAAGTTGCATACGTATGAGTTCGAAATTAATAGGTTAAGTGTCTTATGAACCCCCGAATGATTATCGCATACCCCGATTTTCGACTTTAAACTTGTTTCATGGGGGTAGTTTATGTACAAAGGAATGTTTTCAGACAAAAAATTTCTATCCAAAGATTGGTTTAGATAATTAAATATTTTTTCCATACGTCAGAGTACGAATTTTCGAGGTGAAGTCTCGTATCAACCCCCGAATGACTATTGCATCCCCTGATTTTCGACTTGAAACTATTTCAGGGGGGTAGTCTATGTATATAGCAATATTTTCAGACAAAAATTTTTAATATAAAAATTGGTTTAGATATTATAATATTTTTTTCCATACGTAAGAGTACGAAATTTAGAGGTAAAGTCTTTTATCAACCTCCGTATGACTATCCCATCCCCTTATTTTCGACTTGAAACCATCTCAAGGGGTAGTATGTGTGAATCAATATTTCCTGACAAAAATTTTTGATGTAAAAATAGGTTTAGATAGAAAAAAAATTGCATACGTATGAGTTCGAAATTACTAAGCTAAGTGTCATATGAACCCCCGAATGACTATCGCATCCCCCGATTTTCGACTTGAAACTGTATCAGGGTGGTAGTTACTGTTCAAAGAGATGTTTTCAGAAAAAAAATTCAGACGTAAGAATTGGATTAGATAGTTAAATATTTTTTTCCATACGTCAGAGTACAAAATTTCGAGGTACAGTCTCGTATTAACCGCCTAATGACTATCGAATCCCCTGATTTTCGACTTGAAACTATCTCAGGGGGGTAGTATATGTATAAAGCAATATTTCCGGAAAACATTTTTGATGTAAAAATTGGTTTAGATATAAAAAAATTGCATTCTTATGAATTCGAAATTACTAAGCTGTGTCATATGAATCCGCGAATGACTTTTGCGTCCCCTGATTTTCGACTTGGAACTGTTTCAGGAGGGTAGTCTATGAATGGAGCAATATTTTCAGACAAAAATTTTTGATTTAAAAATTGGTTTAGATAGAAAAAAAATTGCATACGTAGGAGTTCGAAATTACTAGGTTAATTGTCTTATGCACCCCCGAATGACTATCGCATCCCCCGATTTTCGACTTGAAACTGTTTCTGTGGGGTAGTTTATGTACAAAGGAATGTTCTCAGATAAAAATCTCCGATGTAAAAATTGGTTTAGATAGTTAAATATTTTTTTCCATACGTCAGAGTACGAAATTTCGAGGTACAGTCTCGTATTAACCCCCGAATGACTATCGCATCTCCTGATTTTCGACTTGAAACTATCTCAGGAGAGTAGTCTATGTAAAAAGCAATATTTCCAGACAACACTTTATGATGTAAAAATTGGTTTAAATAGAAAAAAATTTGCAAACATATGAGTTCGAAATTACTAAGCTAAGTGTCATATGAACCCCCAAATGACTATCGCATCCCCTGATTTTAGACATGAAACTGTTTCAGTGGGGTAGTCTATATACAAAGAAATGTTCACAGACAAAAATTTTCGATGTAAAAATTGGTTTAGATACTTAAATATTTTTTTCCATGTGTCAGAATACGAAATTTCGAGATGAAGTCTGGGATCAACCCCAGAATGACTATCGCTTCCCCTGATTTTCGACTTGAAACTATTTCAAGGGGGTAGTTAATGTACAAAGCAATATTTGTAGACAAAAATTTTCAATATAAAAATTGGTTTAGATACTATAATTTTTTTTCCATACGTAAGAGTACGAAATTTAAAGGTAAAGTATCTTATCAACCCCCGAATGACTGTCGCATCCCCTGATTTTCGACTTGAAACTGTTTCATAGGTATAGTCTATGTACAAAGGAATGTTTCTAGACAAAAATTTCCGATGTAAAGATTGGTTTAGATAGTTAAATATTTTTTTCCATACGTCAGAGTACGAAATTTCGAGGTACAGTCTCGTATTAATCCCCGAATGACTATCGCATCCCCTGATTTTCGACTTGAAATTATCTCATGGGGGTATTCTATGTATAAATCAATATGTCCAGACAAAAATTTTTGATGCAAAAATTGGTTTAGATAGAAAACAAATTGCATACTTATGAGTTCGAAATTACTAAGCTACGTGTCATATAAACCCCCGAATGACTTTCGCATTCCCTGATTTTCGACTTGAAACTGTTTCAGGGAGGCAGTATATCTACAAAGGAATGTTTCCAGGTAAAAATTTTCGATTTAAAAATTGGTTTAGATAGTTACATAATTTTTTCCATACGTTAGAGTACGAAATTTCTTGGTAAGTGTCATATGAACCCCCGAAAGACCATTGCATCCCCTGATTATCGACTTGGAACTGTTTTAGGGCGGTAGTGTGCGTATAAAGGAATATTTCAAGGTAAAAATTTTCGATGTAAAAATTGGTTTAGATACATGAAATTATTACCATACGTGAGAGTTTCACATTTCTAAGTGTGTCCCAAGAACCCCCTGTTGACTATTGCATCCCCTGATTTTCGACTTGATACTGTCTCAGGGGGATACTTTATGCATAAAGCAATATTTCCAGATCAAACTTTTCGATGTTTACATAGTTAACCCCGATGGTTTACATAGATAAATAATTTTTTACCTACGTGATACGTGAGGCGTGAGAAATTTCGAGGTAATGTCTCCTATTAACCCCCGGATGACCATTGCATCCCCTGATTTTCGACTTGAAACTATTTCAGTGGGATACATTATGTAAAAATGAACATTTTCCGATAACAATTTTCAGTGTAAAAATTGGTTGGGGTGGTTAAAATAATTTTTGTTTCGATTTTTTGTACATTTTTCCCATCTATCAACCCCCAAACGATAGCTAGGGTGGTAAATCGTATCGGATACATTGCATTAGTAATAAACAGTCTCTCCTAGGACATTTTTATCACAAATTTTGATATTAAAAAATAGCACCTATTTTACCGTGCAACAAAAAAGTTATCAAAAATGTAAGACTTGTTGTCCTAGATATTGAAGCAATTTTGTTATTATAAGTGTAAATAGATCAAGTTTAAATATTGCAATAAAACTATTGCAACCTCAGTAAATAATTACTATTTTCTCTTTAGGTTGTATACATATTTACCAGTTTTAGAAAATTGATAGAAAGGGAATCTGATATCGCTAGGTATGTACCTATTGAAATAAAATTACATTAATAATACAGGGTATGCGCGTAGCGCAATTGAAAATATGTTAGCCAAGGGAGTCACGGATGAACAGCATAATTTCGTCTGAGCAAAAGGAGAAAATTATGTATCATTAGAAGTAAATTAACCTGTAACAACGTTGCCAAGCGTAAGGGCGTCGTATTGTACGCAGTACATCTATTTTCGGGGACGGGCCACAAATCAACTGTGAAACATATACAAAGTGTGTAAGTGTATAACCAAGAGCGCCCTCGGGCTTCAAACGGAATTTCGATGAACTAATGGTGTATATTTTGCTGTATATAGCACCATTAGGAAGCCCACCCTAAAATTTAAATTTGGGCCCTCTGTGACGTGTACATCACGTTATTAAAAATATACACATGGTTTTTACGAAGCCCGAAACCGGGCTTCCTATGGGTGGTGTGGGCTTGGCATTGGCCGTCGAATATGCGTTTTTGGGCTTCCTAATGCTGGAAGATATGTATATATATATATATATATATATATATATATATAAATGAATTGCTGTTCGTTTGTCTCGCTTTAACTCGAGACCGGCTGGACGGATTTTACTAATTTTGATCTTCAAATATTTCTGGAAGCTCAGGGAAGGTTTTTAGGTGAGAAACATAAATAATAAGTAACGGAAATACTGAAAAAGGTACGTTTTGTAATTTGAAATTTATAATCGAACCAATGAAAGTATAGTGTCAGTTGGTTGTCAAATAAATAAATGTAAAGACGATTATTAAAATCTATCATCAGTTTGACAGTGCGCGAGAACTTTATTGATTTTTAAATGCCAAGGAGAAGACGACCTGACATAGGTCGTCGAAGTCAATCAAATGTGCGACGAGCTAGAGGTAGTTCCAAATGGGATGAACCTTCAGTGACAGTTGATATGCGCAAACTTTTAGCGGGACCGTTCAAATATGTACGAAGTAAAGTGATGGTAGAAACCTTGGTCGTCATTGGTTCATATCATTTGGAATTACATCTACCTCACGTGCAAATCGCACTGACGACCAGCGAGAGACAGATAACGATACGATTCGTATAGTTATGACAGAATTGTGTACCACAGTGAAGAATTTTGAAGTAGATAGGCTTAGAATGGAACGAGTTCGGGCACATCAAATACAACTGCAGCGAGCACGACTCCATGAAAAAGAGCGATTCCGCAGACGCAGTGTTCCTGTAAACCTGGAACGAGTAGCATTCCACTACGACCCGGAAATAGATTATTTGGTGTGCCGACCAATCCATAACGATTGAAGAAATGACAATAATTTGTCAATATTGTAAAGCGTTAGAATACAGCGGTGAATCTACTGGTTTATGTTGTGCTGGTGGTAAAGTAAAATTGCCACAATTGTTCGCACCACCAGATCCATTACGCCCATTAGTTTATGGGGTGGGAAATGACTAAACATTTCTTGGCCAACATCCAAAACTATAATAATTGTTTTCAAATGATGTCGTTTGGTGCAACGCATATTGTAGAGAAAAATTTCATACCTACCTTCAGGGTAGTTTTTGATAAATTATTTATTGAAAATGTAAATAGATAATATACAATTGCAAATAGAAGGACAGTTTGCGGAATCAACTTAGAGTTTAACGGTGTCGCGCATGGACAGTTATATACGTCGCATATTCGCGAGTCGTAAAACCATCATCTTTATATATTTACGCACCGCAAAAAAGACAAAAAATATAGTAGATCAGAAAGTTTTAAATTGATTAGGTGTATAACTGTGTTGCATTTAATTTAATGTAGATAAAAATTTTGTATTCAGTTTTGGCCATATGTTTCAAAAATATATATAGGTGATAGGAAGTTCACCGGGTCATCTATTATTTTTTATTTATCGTTTTTCTTTAAACTTTACGTGGCATTACAACGCATGCCGGGTGCGGCTTGCAACAAATAGAAATTAAAAAAATTTCAAAAAATAAAAATAAAAAATATATAAAAGAATAGAATAGAAATCCTTCTAGATCTATGTTGACGCTAACGTCAACATTATTTTAGGTTAAGAAATTGTAATTTATGGTGAACTAATTTTGGGAAATTTTCAACACGTTTTGTTTTACAAACAGATAATAATCACTGATGCAGCTTAGGTAACAAGGTTTTTGGCATATCTAATTAAACTAAAAGCACGTCTTATTTTACTACAAAGAATAACAACGCAGACCGAACGTCAACAAGTCAAGTCCGGATCACAATAATTAACAGAGTCAGCATAACAAAACCGTTTACGGAACGTGATAACGAGCGCTCCGGTTAAGGTCAGTTTCTGCAACGCTAGGTCATTGTAAGAAAACAAATAATATCTCATTTAACCAATGTAAAACAAGATGTATAAAAGCTCTGAAATTTGGGACAGTAAACCACTATACCCTAGTATGCTCAAAACGACAGTGTGTTGTGGTCTTGATTATTCAACCTAACCTACAAGCTGTCAGTTTACGCCCTGAGAGTTTACGAGACCTTCAAGATACTACAACTTTTAACTCCAAGAACTTCAACCCGGACCTGCACGATACGCCCTCAGATCCACACCCGGAGAAGTACGTCACGCCCTCTCTCCACACAACTAGAACTCCAATTTCAAGAACTTCAAGAGATCACGTCACGCCCTGATCTCCAACTACTACAACAGTCTCCAGCCTTACAACACCTGGAGACAAGATTCACCTCCGCAGCCGCCCACGAGCTACGAGAGAGATCTACACAGTCCACTCTCTACAGAGGCCACTTCACGCATCGTTCATGGTCCTTCGAGCCGGATTAGTCCAGCGGCCCAAGAAGAGTCCTGAGTAAGTCAAAAGCAACTTTACCAGGACAACAAATCTACAATAATACAAGTTCGAAAAGACTGACTAGTTCATACTTCGTTCATGGTCTGCCCGCAGAGAACTTAAAAGGATTATCAGCCGCAACAAGACGAGGTGCTGGCAGGAGATCCTCGACGACCTCTATCGAGACATCTGGGGCGCCGGGTACCGAATTGCAACAAAGAATGCTAAGTCCCCGACGTCCCACCTGAGGTTAGACGCGGCCACCCAGGGGAGGATAATCGCTGCTCTTTTCCCGTGCAACGGGCAAAGATGGGTCATGGGCCCCGTTGTTCCAGACCCTCCGAAGATCACTGTGCTTGAACTCCAGGGGGCGGTCGGAAGAGCCAAGACCGGGTCTGCCCCGGGACCAGACGGCCTTTCCGTCGAAGCCATGAGGATATTATATGAAACCATCCCGGATGTGATCCTCTCTCAATTCAACGAGGCACTGGAGACGCAGACCTTCCCGGCAGCCTGGAAAGGGGCTGGAGTTGTGCTCGTCCCCAAAGAGGGGAGGGATTCGAGCCTCCCCAGCTCCTACAGACCCATATGTCTGCTGCCGGTTCTTGGGAAGGCTCTAGAATCGATAGTGCGCGACAGACTCGAAGAGGAAATTGAGGAGGCGGGGGGTTTATCCCCGGCCCAGCACGGTTTCCGCAAGGGGAGGTCGACCATAACCGCCCTAAAACACCTGATGACCGGGGGAGATGCTCGGAACAGGTGGGCGGTTGTGGTCGCGATTGACATACGGAATGCGTTCCACTCGGCCTCCTGGTTCCACATAGTGGAGGCTGTGAAGGGCCGGGGCGTGGCCCCCTACCTCGTCAGACTTGTGGAAAATTACCTTGAGGGGAGATACATTAAGACTCTAAATGGCAAGATATCTACGGATACGGGAGTCCCGCAAGGGTCCGTCCTGGGACCGACCCCGTGGAACATTTTGTTCGACGGGGTACTCAGGATTGGACTCCCTGCGGGCGCACGCCTGGTCGCCTACGCTGACGACCTGGCGTTAGTCGTGTCGGCACCCACCCCCGACGATCTACAAGCGCCCGTCGAAATGGCATACCGCAGGATCTTCACATGGCCAGACGACCACCGACTCGCGGTGGCTGCAGAGAAGACCCAAGTCCTGGTCCTGAGGGGGCCTAGAACGGGGAGGAGGCTTACAATCAACGTGGGCGGGGTATCCCTCATGACCAGCCGCACCATTAAATACCTCGGTGTTACTATCACGGAGAGAGGCTGCTTTCGCGACCATGTGGGGGTTGCGATAGGGTCAGCCGATGCTAGGCTCGGAGCCCTCACCCGGCTCATGCCCAACGTGGGAGGCCCGTCGGGCAAGAAGAGGGAGGTGGTGGGGTGGTGGGGCAGGTGGTCCATTCCATTCTATTATATGCCGCGCCCATCTGGTTCACAGTTCAAGGTGAACTTACCAGGGGCGGTGTTTATTGCCCGCTTCCGAGGTAGTGCGTGGCGTCATTGGCCTAAAGTCGGGAAAAAAAGGTCTATGTTGTGTCCAAGAGACATAGTAAGACGTTGCGATCTTCACACTGATCTTGCTTTCGATAATAACGATAGATTTGTCGATACCATTGACGGAAAGGACATACTTCACGACACAATGGCAATAATATTTCAAGATATTTGTGGAAACGCTTCTGAAGAAGGAGCTGACGCATCTAAAGAAAGAGAAGACGCATCTGACGAAAGAGAAGAAGCAACTTTCGAAAGAGAAGACGCATCTGAGGAAGACGTTATTGCACGTGAAGAAATACTAGTCTCGTCTGAAGAACGTACTTTAGTGAAATAAAAAAAAAACAAGAAGACGTACCTTTCACGCAGTACTCGATGACGTCAGCCTTATGCAAAAAAGTATCATGGCACTTTACTGCCTTTGACTTCTGAATTAAGGATAGATATTCATTAAGAAAATTTAATTAAAGGAAACATTTGCATGAACTAATTTTAGTAGATAGAGCTTGGATGGTCTCTCATGTTCTAGATATTAAAACTCCTATGTGGGTTGGTTACAATACCAAAATTATTAGTGAACAAACAAGATGTAGACAAACTGTTTCTTATCTACCTCCAAGGAGGTCCCCTACTGATATACGGGCAGTTTATGATACCTTGAGGAGAAGTATACAAATTACAAAGGAAAGCAATCAAAAATATATTCAAGTAACATATGACCTTGCCATTGCAAAAATAGCACTAAAGGTAAAATATAATTAATTTAACTTCTCGATTCACAAAAAATTCAAATTTTGATTCACTTTTTTGTTACAGATACAATCGACTGAAATGGTTGATAGAAATGAAAATACAAATATATCATCGATAGATATGAGTAAAATATACATTCATTTAGGACCATTTCATTTATAAATGTGAAACGCGCTTATTGCGGTTACTTGGGAGATTTGGCGCTGGGGCGGATTTCGGTAGTTCGGAAAAGGGTTTTAAGAGTCGGTTTTACGGTTTTGCTCGGGCGCCAGATTATTAAGGGTTTTCTCCCTCGGGAATATGCCTGGGTAATTTACGAACTCAAGAGATTACCAGGGTTGTCTGTAGAAATGAAACACACGCTCAAAAATAGAAAATCCCAAATTATTTTATTCCCAAACGGCAGTGAAAAATAATTCGCACGACTAACACCTGCTGGCGCAAGGCCGTTGAACGGAGATCGGCAAAAAGGGCAGGGCAGAACTCCGCCCATTTACCTGCAAGTAATAAAACGGAAGGGCATAACTCCGCCGATCAGTTAACTAATGTACCTAATCCCAAGGCAGAACTGCGCCGATTACCTGGCAGGTAATAAATTATGTTGGTGTATATATTAAAAAGGACCAGGACATAGAAAAATTTAAAACTCGCAAGTTTAACATTTTTAATGGATGATATTAGATCATAGCATGTCACATAAATAAAAAGAATAATACGAATAATTATAATAATACGAAAAATGATAATTTTAACAATAGTATAAAGTGTTATTTAGTAGTATTATAGTATAGTAGTATATAATATAGTAGTATTATAAAGAATGTATAAAAAACTAATATTAACCTATATTAACATATTATAAAGAACTTGTAGACTAATATTATTATGTTTTGATATTCGAAAGGTGATGTGAAACTGCTTTAACATAATTTATTCTAGTAATTTTACCACTTTGATGAGATAGAACTAATTTTTCTATAAATTTAAGGCGTTGGCTATATGTTTTATTTTGACACTTTACGGGCAGGTGTACACTATTAATTTTAATATACATTAAATTGTGTGTTTTTCAAAGCTTCTATGACAATAAAAATATTGGGATGTGCAGAATAAAATAATTTATTATATGATGAGTGAAACGACTCACAAGCATTTGTAGTTCTTTCTGTTGAGGCTGTTTCAGCTGCCCATATAGTAGGTGGGAACCTACTATTTTCATCAATATAATTTTCAACTAAATATTCCAAAAATTCATCAACCTTTTCTGAACTTGGTTTTATTGCTGAAAAATCAAACGCGAATGTTTCTCCTACATCTTCAGGTCGTAAAAAAGTTAATCCAAACAATGAACGCAAGAAAGTTCCGATTTCAGAATCCCTATTTTTGTATTCTCTAATTAAGCCTAAAGCCTGAATTTTTCTCATCCATGCTTGTGATAAGTGGAACCGACATCCAATGATTATGATCTCCGACCACATACATTTTACTGCTAAATGTATGGCATTCTCGAAATCAATTATAATTTTAAGTGGTTTTAAAGTCAAATTCAAACAAAGACATTTTTGGCTTATTATTTGAAAACATTTTAAGTAGAAATGGTGGTTCTTGTTGGGTAAAAAACAAAACACTAAAGAGGCATAATGTCCATTTTTAACACCATGTATAGTAAATAACTGACAAAAATACCGTGGAGCAAAATTAAATGTGCCGTCAACATATAAGGCATCATAGTTTACTAAAAATTTTTAATTAGAGGGACAAGACAAAATTACAATTTAGTGTCGCTGTCATTGGCCAACAAAAAACTTTCTTTTTTGCTGGTTGTGATGTCATTTGCCATCAAATTTAAAGTATTATAAACTTCCTTTAAATTGGATGGTAATTTGGGTAACACTTTCTTTCGGGCATAGTAAACGCACTTACGTAAATTATACAAATCAGTTGTATTAATTTCATCAATTACTTTACTATCAACAGTCTTCAGCTCCTTATGGATTATTTTTGCTGGTTTTTCTGCAATGTCATCAACTGCTTTTCTTTTCACAGAGTTCGCAATTTTTTGACGAGTCAACGTTTTAGGTACATCGTGGTTGTGACCAACGTTCTGTTCTGTAAAGGAAAAATTATTATGATTTTTAAAGTAAAAAAATCTGGGTATAAGTATATGAAAATACAAGTATAATAATATTCAACAAATTTGCTTCTTCTTAAAATTTTAACAAAATTATAAAAATATGTACTTATTCCAATATTTACTCTTGTACCTATTAATACCTATATCATGTACTTACGTAATATAATAGTCAGTGCATCATCCGTAAATAAATTAGCCTGGCAGCTCTTCACGGAACACCTCCACTTCAATCACAATTGTGTCTTTCAACTATTATGAAATTTTTGGTTGTCGACTATTAAAAGAGTTTTGCCTCTTTGACTCAACATAGTTTGGAGTTTTTCCATGTTTGTTATTATTCGTTCACTAACAAAATCTAACAGCACACTGAGCGAACTAAGAATGAAGAACATGCTGTTCCCCATTTGTTATCTCAAAAATGTCAAATTCCTTGAAAATCGCGGGAAAACCCGTCTTAAACCGGGAAACGTAATTAAGAAGTAGTTGGCGCAGTTATGCCCTAAGCTTACAGGGCCTTAAGAAGGGCGGAGGTTCCTAGTTGGGCGAAAAATGTAATCCCTCTATAATTCAACATCTTAGTTGGGCGGAAAAGCTCGGGCCGTAGGATTAAGGTAATTAAACACGCAGGAGGTTCAAGACCAGTTGCTCCTACGATAAGTGAAGTGAAACTGAAATTGGAAACATTTGAAATACTTTTTTGGACTTCCATTTTTAAATCCAGCTGAAGTAGGTGATGCATTTGCGTTTGATATATCGAATGATTTACCTGCTGATGATCGATTACAACAATTTTGTGATTATTTAGTTGATAATTATATACAGAACGATTCTTTATTTCCACCACATATTTGGGCGTCCTGCACTTCATCACCTAGAACCACAAACGCTTGTGAATCGTTTCACGCTAGATTTAATAAGAGTTTTTACAGTAGTCATCCCAAAATTTTTTATTTTGTAGATGCTCTAATCGATTTTCAAAGTGAAATTTATGTCAAAATAAACACTGCAAATAGGTTTAGTAAAGTTGTAAGAAATGAAGTTAAACGAAAGCAAGAGTACATTGAAAATAAAATTACCGAATACCGCGAAAATCGTTTAGACAGACTTAATTTTCTTAAATGTGTTTGCTACATATATGCTCCAGTTACTGATGTGTAATTTTTATAGATATGTATGGGAAATCTTATTTATTTATGATAAGTACCTATTACCTATTACTATAATCGGGTCGTTTTCGGATGGCGAAGTTGCCAATAAATTATCGAACAAGGACAAAAATATGTCTTGCCCGTTTCAACTCGTGGTTCAACATAGGAGCGTTCAGCCCTCGAGCTTTGCAGCCTTCTCGTAACTCGTTACCTCTCTCTTTAAGCAGCCTGTCAAAATGGATGGGAAAGAGACAGCATGAGCACAGCATAGCATTTCACTAGGTAGTCACAGTCGTCACAGAGACGGCTTAACATTTCTGAATTGAATATTTGATGAATCGAATAAATCCTGATAAATAGTTGCTAAATAATTGCTATTGTTCTTTGATGCACCTGTTCTTTTATACACACCCTAATGTGTACTTTTTGCAATTCTTTCAAATCCATGCAGGTTTATAGTTGATAGTTGTATAAAATTAACTCTGATAATGAAAATGTCAAAATGGCAGAAAATCAAGAATAGCTGTAACGGAAAAAGAAAAATAAAAAGATATGATTATGTAAAATGTATTTTTAACATTTTTGTTTAAAATTTTATGTATATGATAATGTGTTAGTAATCTTAAAATATATTTTTTATCACGTTATTTAAAAATTTTGGTGGGTTTCGATATTTGCAACATATTGAACTTTTAATTTCACCTTTCTTCGAAACTTAAAAAAAAATTCATGTACGTTGGTGCAGTCAGGGAAGTTAAAATTACCGCAATTCGGGGGTAGGATAAGGATGATGTGACAAGGAAAAATTTTTCGGCCGCAGTTCAAGTATAGGGATTAAGGGCCGGTATTAAATTATCGCAGTTCGGGCCCACCGAGAAGCTCACAACAAGAAGACATGAAGAGAGACATGATGGGATACTTAAATAAAGTTTTCAATTTTGATTAGCTTCTTTTTATAATAATTTTCGATATTGTCGAAAATGATAGTACTCCACTCTTGTACAAAATTCGTATTTTTTGCAAACTTCGTGTAAGATTGACAACAAACTTATATTTGATTGTTCTATTTTGGAACACCAATGCATAACTTTCTATAAAAAATACCTATTCCTTTTTTACTGTTAATAATCACAATGTTTTAGAACATTTAGTAACATTTTAGCTTTTCGTCGTTAGTCGCAACCCTGGTAATATGTAAAATTTATTGAAAATATTTTAGATACATACCTAATATTTAAAAAATTTGATAATTTTATTTTTAGACTATCAATCAGGTTGTATATCCTGTTTATTATAATTTACTCGATTCATTAAAACTTCTGCCCAAAATTCTTAATCCGCCACTGTAACCACTGAGGGAGGAGCATACTGGGTACTCAACGTCTCATGCTGTCTCTTTCCCATCCATTTTGACAGGCTGCTTAAAGAGAGAGGTAACGAGTTACGAGAAGGCTGCAAAGCTCGAGGGCTGAACGCTCCTATGTTGAACCACGAGTTGAAACGGGCAAGACATATTTTTGTCCTTGTTCGATAATTTATTGGCAACTTCGCCATCCGAAAACGACCCGATTATATTATGTTTTGTAACGTAGGTGTAAATAGGTACATTTTGTTTTCCACATTTGTAACTTTTATTGATTTATACAATAAAATGTTTTTGTAATTATGTTTCGCTTTCTCAATTTACTTCAATCCATTTTTTCTCATATGATGACTGATGACAATAAAATTGACTACCTGTGGTGCTTCTTCGCCTAACTCGGACATGGGATTAAATATACCTGTGTGTGATCCCAAAACTGTCAAGTAAAATTCGCCCAACTCGGATACAACCTAAGAAGGATATGGAGGAGAGGCAGGTAAATCGGCGGAGTTCGACTCCCCCGCGGCAAAAACTTATTTACAATTATTTATGTATCTCGGTTAGGAAACACACAAATGCGAAAATATAAAAGTATCGCAGTTCGAGAGAAATAAAATTTTATTCTAAATGAAATCGGAAAGATCGAAAATTATGCGGCGAAGCGAAAAATGCGGAAACGGAAAATTGCAATACTTCTGGACACAATAAAATTAAGATCTCAAATATGAAAAACCCTCTAAGTACTGAAAATGAGAAAACGGAAAATTATCCTAACAATTTCACACTGAAAGAGAAATAGCTAAATACGGAGACGATAGGAAAACGTGCAGTGGCTAATATTCGGTAGTGCGGTTTTTACGAGAGAGCGAGAGTGTGAGAAAGAGAGCAAGCGGAGGACAGCGGAAAATTAATTTTTTCGTACCATACAGATGACAGCATAAATAAAATTTGCAAATCGGCGTTAGTCAAATTGACAAAAAAAGAAGTGGAAAGTGTAAAGTTAGCAACCGTTGATCATAAAATTAATGATGGATTTCCACTGATCCATACTTTAAAGCAACTCTCTGCTACCTTTGGAAATATCGCTATAAAATTCATGACACCAATATGTTCAGAAACAGTTTCTGAAGTGTATGCTGTATTCGATGAATACAGAATACCGTCTATTAAATGTAATGAACGATAACAAAGAAGCCAATTTTCTAGTGAGTACGCCATCAGTGGTCCTGAACACACGAGACCGAGTAATTTTATGGCAGAACTGAGGAATGATCGATTTAAAATAGCATTAGTTAATTTTTTTATTGATTATTGGACTGAAAGCGCTGCAAAAGTAATTAAATTAAAAACAGTCTATCTAACTTTTGATAAATGTTACAAATATATTGTACAACGGGGACGAGTTATGCGGACGATTGAAGCAAAGTGTATGACTGCCCATGAAGAAGACGATACAAAAATCATTTATCATGTCTGCAATATTGTTGAAAAAAAAACATAGTTATTCGGTCTGTTGATACTGACATTTTAATTATTGTGCTAGCCAACATATACCACATGATTAGTGAATCCAAAGTTTGGTTATTGATTGGTACAAGTAATCGAAGTTTTTAGTTTCATTTGACTTTCTAAATGCATATGTACAGTTATATTTTGCAAAATTAGTATCAAATATCAACCATCGATTATTTAATTTTTCAATTATAACCGTAAACAATATAATGTCCTTAATTTTCAACTAAATTTTTTGTAGGTAATTATGAAAGATATATTCGTATTACAAAGCTCTACAATGAACTGGGAGAAATGGTAAGTAGAGTCTTACCAGCCTTCCAGATATTTACAGGATGCGATCAAAATCCAGCATTCTACAGGAAAGGTAAAAATAGACCTTACGAAATATTAAAGAAGTCAGAAAAAAATTCAAAAAGCTTTTATTGACATCAGAAGACCGAAGAAATATTTGATCAGTGACAAGAATTTGTATGCAGGTAATGTACTTTTTGTTCAAACTAATTTTAGAATTATTTTTTTAATGCAACTTAAAAGTTTACATAAATAAATGTATGTTACAAAATGTACACATTCAAAATCATCAATAATGTTGAAGGGGGACGGCTCGCCACTTTTCAAAAGAGTTACAACTTTAAAAATACTATCGATTCATTTTTAAATCAATTAAAACGTGCGATGGCAAATCATTTCCGCCATGTCGACGAGAATTATATTGTTAGGCGAAACCAGGTTGGGTCGTATCCATGTTAATGCAAGTCAGCACGGAACGGCTCCGACAACCTTCGGGCGGGCACGTTTGTCAACAAAGGAGAATTATTTATACGGATCGATCAGATCGATCGGGAGTTCAGTCGATCAAGCACCCGCAACCCGTGTCGCCGCCCGTGGCCCTGCCGGCCACCCCTACTGGGGGGGGGGTTGTCCCCCCAGGTGTTCGCCATTGGAAGACCCTCGTCCCTCTACAGACTCCCTAGGGATTAATGTAAGCATTTTACCTTTACATCATTCTAATTCTGCCATTTTTGTATTGTTAACTCATATACTTTCTCCTTATCTTACCGCCCTTTAATAAGGGCCCACTCTCTCTCCCCTGTATGTTAGTCTTAAATAAACCTTATTAGCATTGCCCCTGTATTTTTACCATCTCTACCGAGCTACCACCCCCAACCAGAGCACTCCCTTTGGGCCCTAGGCCCTCAGGCATGTGACAATATCAACATGTTTTGCGCAAAAATACATTTCTCGTATTTGGTGCAATGCCAACTTAACAATAGCCACACAATTAGAACCAATACATTGTGGATGGATTGAAAATGATGCAAAATATGAATTTAATTGGTTTGATGTTGAGAGGTTGGAAAAGACAGTGGCGGAGATGAATCGGATATGGAAGTGTGACGAGAATCTCCCAAAGTACATCCCTGCCAAGCGCCTGAGACGGACCATCGCTGAGGCGTCTCAGACTTGGCGAGAGAAGGTGGGGAGAGCAGAGAGGTGACGGGGAACGAGCAATGTATGAGCTATCCAGTAGAGACGAGACGAGGGAACGTTGTTGCTTGTTACTATTTTCTTTATATGGCAAATCAATATATTTGTGAAGTAGTTGGTCGTTTATTATTTCCGTGACGTCGTCAATTTGGCCGAGGAGAGAAATCAGTTACAAATCATAAGTGGGATGAGCTCACGAGAGAGAACAGGCGAACATGATTAGATGGCAGACAGAAAGGCTAAGAAGAAAACATCAAAGAAGAGATCGAGAAGAAGTATCCGTTCTTCATCGTCGTCGACGCCGCCACCGCGGAAGAAAAGGGCATCGACCCGTGAAGAGGACGTCGAACGACGGGATGAGAGGAGGTCGAGGTTGAAACGGAGTTCTCGTTCGTCGTCGTCGCCATAGCCTGTGAGGAGCGACACGCCACCATCACGGAAAAAAAGGACTTCGGCCCGTGAAGAGGACGTCGAACGACGGGATGAGAGGAGACCGAAATCGAAGCGGAGCCCTCGCTCGTCGTCGTCGTCGTCGACGCTGTCACCATCCGTCAGTGGGGGGACGTCACCACTGCAGAAGAAAAGAACTTCGGCCTGTGGAGATGACGCCAGAAGCCTAAGTGACAGGAGTCGTGAATATAAACAAGAGGTAAACAGGCTTCGCAAAAAGCTGAAGAGCCAAGAAAAAGAAATGAGAAAAAGAGCTTCTGTAAGTACTCCCTTTTACCACAGTGTAAAGCTAGATGAATCATTGGTGCCCGAATTTGATCCTTCAAATGGTAGTTGAAATACGTGGGTTAATAAAATTAGGGAATTCAAAAATTAAGCCGAGCAGCCGTTAGTAACGTCTGTAAACGGAAAGCCGTGGAAGGAATTTGTGAAAAACCTTCCAAGATAATGAGTAAGGAAATCGTAAGTTCTCCATATAAGGAAAAGTTAACAGTCAATGATTTAACCTTAATACGGCGCGTTTTGAACAGAAGTCGACTAAAAATCTTGCCAAAAATTCCACACAATTTAAATGAAGTACATGATGTATTAAATGACATAAATCTGAAAACAGACCGTCAAGACAATTTTGTTCTTGACAATGACAGTGCTAATAATATAATTGTATTTGGATGTGCTACGAATTTAAAATGTTTGTCAAATGCTGAAGTTTTCTACATGGATGGTACTTTTAAATACTGCCCATAATAGTTTCATCAACTATTTTCCATACATAGCCTACAAAATGGACATTACATACCATTAGTATTTTGCCTCTTACCAAATAAATTATGTGATGGTACTTAAAAAAGTTGTAGCTATTTCACCAAATCTCGGTTTATCTATTAACCCGAAATTAGTAGTCGTTGACTTTGAAATTGCTATACATAACGCTGTGAAGAAAACTTGGCCGGTGGTGAATATATTGGGCTGTAGATTTCACCTCACTCAGGCTTGGTATCGCAAGATTCAGCAATTAGGGCTTGCAAAAATTTATAATGAAAATCAAAATGAGGTGGTAAATGGTTACATCATATTTTTGGTTTGTCATTCCTCCAGCCGGAAAGAGTAAGCGACTGTTTTGTGGACAATTTCATGGCTGACATTCCAGCTCTCTTCAAATTTGTTGAATTTGCTGATTATTTAGTAGATAATTATATATCTGAACATTCCATCTTCCCTGCTGTAAGCCATATGGGCTTACAATTCATCCGATTTATTTTTAACAACCAATCCATGTGAATCTTTTCATTCCCATTTTTCCGATTGTTTCTATCATCATCATCCAAATATTAATATTTTTACACAAACACTACTTGACTGTCAAACAACAGTATACATTAAAATACAATCTATTCATTCTCGACCAGTAATTAAAAAAAGGTCGTGAGAAATGTGAAACAATTCCTTATTGCCCAAATCTAAAAATTAAGGACAAATAAAATCACGGAATACGATTTTGTGAAAACAGTTTCCTATCGATATAATCCGAATAAATAATTTTTGTAGGTACATTTTTTTTATAATTAGTCATTCATGTTTTCGGCTTGTTTTGTGATTTATCTGTTTATTCGTTTTTCTGTTTTTGTGATATACCCTTTTTGTGTTTGTGTTTTGTGTGTTAATAAAAAGTAGATTTTGTTAGATTTATATTTCATGTTTCATATAAAATGTTATATTAAATTATTATAAATTGATATGTTTTCCAAATCTACTACTACTTATTTGTAATAAAAACACAATTAATTATATTCCTTTTATTTAAAATAGTGTAGCCGACTTCAGGAGGTAATATGTACTACCACCTCCGGAAGTTTGATACATTCTTTTTTTATACCCTGTATATAATCCCATGAATCCAAAATCAAACAGGTACGAATTAACCTATCTTGGGAGGTACATCCGTACAAGTTGACCTCTCTCGGTAAGGGTAAATTTCAGGTAAGGATTAACCCGTACGAGATGACGCGTGCCCAGGAAATGCGCGTAGGTGGTATGGTTCGTTAGAAAGAAGCCACGGTTGAAAAAGTTCCAAAATTCAATTCTGGAAACTTTAACTTCAAAATTGAGGTTCGGAAAACTCCTTTATGAAGCGGCAACCTATTCGCACTTGCCAGGGTATAGGTTAAGTGATTACTGTTTTGAAAAAGTTGCTAAGCTAAAGAAGTTAAACCTATCCATTAACCCATTTTATACTAAGCATCGAACAATTAAAAAAAACATTTTGTTTATAATTGTTTATTTTGTTACACTTAAGAATACATTCCATGCATTAAAAAAAAGTAATATAAACTTAAAACATAAAAAAATACTGGTGCGTGAACGAACCACTGGGAATAAACATGAAGTATTATTTTGGGGCACATAGTATAAAACTAATAATTATACCTGAAATATATAATGAAACTATTAAATCTTACATACCAGAACTAAACATAAATTATTTCTTACATAGAACTTTATTTAAGACAAAAAAACATCAAAATATTTCATGATGCGGAAACGCACCACTGGTAACACCAGGTTTCATTTTTGGTGATACCGTATAAAGCATGAAGTATGTAAATGTACATTACACTTCTTACAAATGTAAATCGTGTGGCTATGGCTGATTCTACATCTCCTTCGTGCTTTATCGGCATGAGAAATTATGAGGTGACCTTGATTATCATAACGTAGTTCATCAATGGCATGAGCAAGAATTCTTTGAATTATTGCTTTATCATTTGAATTCTTGCAAGGAGTTACAAAATAAAGGTCACCACCATTTTTTCCCAAATACTTGGCACCTATAATTAGCAATTCCGTTATCACGTAAATCTACCCCATCCATATATTTATTATATTGGGCAATTACATAAGTTTGGGGTACATATACATCTTTTCGTTCTTTTCTATTATATCGTTTTACATTTTGGACAGGATCTATACCATAAACATTACTTGCCACCGTTACTACCGAATTATCGTGCCAACGGACAACACAAATATTTGATTCAGATTCTATGTCGAAATATAGGATCCGCGGCTTTTTTTAGCAAATGATTTACAGTTTTAGAGTGGACACTACATGTCTTATTTGTTCTATTTTCTCGGATAGTACCGGTCGCAAAATAGCCATTATTTTTCAAATGAACAAAGAGTTTGAATGATGAAAAAAAGTTTTCAAAAAATTTGGTGATTCACTGGCTTATCCACAACAGAAAGTAGACTCATAATAACATCACCGCCAAGAACAAGATCAGAATGAGTTCGGTTCTGAGCACCACCATATGGAAGTGAATAAAACAAATACCCATCAGATGAACAAAGGCACCAAAGTTTTTACCCAAATCGAACTGGCTTCCCTTTTATAAACATTTTACAAGAGTGGCGTCCAAAGTAAGGCATCATTTGTTCATCTATGAATATGTTGAATGAAAATATTTCAAACTGTAAGTTTTCTCTATTCATTGCATAAAAAAATGGTCTAACTTTCGAAAATTTGTCAGTTTTATCCAACAGATAATTATCAGACAAATGTAAGTTCTGCTTTATAAATTGAAATTTATTACGGCTCATACACTTTTTTATAAGATCTATTCCTTTGTCTTCATCAGTAGACCAACAATGCTGAATATGTGACAATCAATGGTAGCCCGAGAAAAACAAAATTCCTATAAAATTCAAAAGTTTATTTTTTGATAATGCGAATTGATGGCGGTTATTGCCTCGGCATATTTTACAGAAAAATTTTAAAACAAGTCAATCACTTCGTCACCAAAAAACATAAAAAATATTTCTATTTTTTAATTCCTCGCATGATCGAAATTCATCAGATACAGGTGTGTGAGTATATTCAATCTCACCTTTCTTCCATTTAACTGTAGAAGCAAGCCTATCGTTTGCAGAAAGCATACGTCTTTTTTTGGATTCCAATGTTTCCTCATCTGATGAGTCCCATTCAGGCTCAGTAGTCGACAATGTACAGGGAGGCTCAAGAATCTCTAAATTTTCCATTGCACGCAACTCTAAACTTCCAACTATATCAGTCGGTTCCTCTAATTCATGGAGATTACAATCATCGCTCATATCTTCCTCGTCGGTGAAGGTATCCACTTCGAACTGAATATAAACAGCGTCAATATGTTCTGTAAATAATTATTTTACCATATTTTTAGCATTCACAAGGAACGAAACAAAATAATATTCAGTTTATAAAATATAAAAATATGTAAACATGAGACTACTTACGGTTTCATCATTTGCATCTCGATCTCCTCCATAGCCACCTCTAACTCCTTTTGAGTCAAATACCTCCAAAAAGGCATTTTTACTGATTGCAATTAAATATGACGCGAACTACACAAGAAACAAACGAATATTAAACAGCACACATCGTGTCCTATTTACTCGGGTTTGTTTCACAGATAACACCAGTGGTGCGTTCACGCACCAGTAAATATTTGCAAAAAATAAACTATGATTTATTTCATATTTCAAATGTATTTTTTCTTCTGCATAATTATTATTAAGTATTATAGCCTTACAAAAAATGACAATACCTTCAAAAAATAAAATACTTTATTGCTTCAGATTCACTTCAACATTTGAAACAAAATTATGCAAGTTTTTCTTGACTTTTGAATTGTCATAAAACTTTTGTTTTAAAAGATAAGTATCGGAATCACTAACCTGCTACTTGCTCTGTTACAGATGTCTCATTGGAATTGCTTTATTGACCCCCCCACCTGTCTAGACAATGGACCTTGACAATGACCGGGACCTAACTCCCCCCCCCCGCGCCTGTCTGGACACCCCCCTGAACCTAGACAATGACCGGGCCATAGACCCCTCCCACCCTTGTCTAGACAACCTCTCTAACCTGGGCTATGAGAGTTCCGTAACGGAGGTTAGGAGTCGGTTATTGACCACGCCCCCGTAATCACATACCCGAATAATTTATTTCCCCAGAATTTCAATTTATTTTAATTAAAGGAAAATATTTAACAACTGAATTTATTTTGGCTTTAGAAATAACATATAAATACACTTCAATTATAGATTGGACATATCTATGGATTCACTCGCATTCATTCTCCCAATAGTGGCAGGAACAGGTATCTGGACTTTCGGTGGTTAAGTCTCTGGACCACGGACAGCTAACAAAATGGGTTCCAAACCTCGATGTTCGCTTTCCTTGGGCCTGTCGGGTTTTCAATATGTCGTACATATTCACAAGTTCATCCTTGTGGAATGGTGTTATGTAGTAACCATACTCATCCAAAAACTTGTCAACGTTCACATTACCAAACCCATCCAAAAACTTTTCATCGAGCACACTTTCAGCAGCCATACTTCAGGTTATATGATGTAGATACTAGGAGTACTCTTAACGGAATGAATGTTAGAAAACAGCAGAGGTGGTAGTGATCGTGGTAGTGGTGGCAGCTGGTTAGGTTGGGGGGGGGGAGTAAATGTTCGATTGATTCAAGTTCAAACAGGTCGTTGCAAGTTCCAACTATATCTCCATACTTAAGAATAAGATTCAAATCACCTTCAGTTGGTGTAATGAGATAATGGCCCCAAGCTAATGTGTCATAGGTGTGTGGGATGAGACATCTCTTATCGTCTTGTGAAGACAGAGCAATTTTATTTTTTAATTCTGTATAAACTGTATGAAGATGGGAAGAAAAGATATACATTTTACGAAAAATATACCCTCCATTCTCAACAGTCTGAATATAATCAGATATATGAAGTTGATTCCTTATGACATTTTTAGAAATTCCCTTAGCTTTTTTTACAACATCAACCGCTTTCACACAATAAGCTTTAGCACCAGTACCATGGAAACTTTCTGCAGGTATTCCTGCAAATTCATCTTTCATTTTTCCTACATATTGGTCGATATTGGTTTTAATGTCATCGTATACGTTTTCGGTGAAAATCTCCAAAATAAGCGAATCTGTGTCAGTGTAGCACAAGCTTGCCTTGGCACCATATTTCTCTTTAATGAAACAAAAAAAAAAACGTAAAGTATTGTTTTAGAAATGTCCAGAGTAGAAAAACATAAAGAGGTTTATCATATTATATTTTTGTTTTCCCCAAGTGAATTGCCACCAAATTTTCATCAAAGATTGAACATGATTTAAAATGTGGTTTAGCTATTAACGCTCTGGCTCCAACAGACCTGGCTTTATTTTCCCAGTGTGTGCATAATTGTATATCTTATCCTTTATCGACATTTTCCATAGTTTTACCAAAAATTGAATTTATTGGTAATTTCAACAAATCCCTTTCAAATTCATTTGAAGCGGAATTTCTTAAAGTGTTATTGAAGTCGATGTACGGCTTTAACCACGGTGATTGGGAAAACGTTAAAACCCTATGTACTTTTTCTAAAATTAAACCTTATTTTAAACACTGTTTTAGATTTCTATAATGAATGATATATATATGTTTGCTATATAAATTGGGGATTAATTTTAACATTATACCACCAGGAGGGACTATAGGTTCCGGACAAAAGGGGAAATTATTATGACATTCATGTAAATTTGACGGATATTTTAAATCTACTTCCAGTACATACCCTTGTGAGGAATTTCATCAATTAAAGATAAATATAATGATGTGATTTCATTTTCTTCTAGCCATTTAAAATTACTAGTTGGTAAAGCCTGTTGCCATATAATACCCGTATAAATTTGTGGCATCGAAATAAACAATGTATGAAATTGGTTTCGAAATATCATAATCTGGTACAAATTTATTATTTGCTACAGCTTTTCTTCTACTACATTGACTAACACCACCGCGAATTCCCCTTTCTAAAAAATGTATGATATCCATGTCAGTGAGAAGTTCAAGTTCAATTTGGGTAAAGCGTAACATGGCATCCCAACTCAAAGAAGATGCAGTCAAGTAATGGGCCGGGTCTAACTTATACTTAGTCATGCAAACCTGTCTGAAATTTTCAAATCCATCTGCAAGAAGAAGTACATCAGACTTTAGGTAAATATCGGAATATTCTCCTAAAGGTGATCAGTGGAAAGCATGCCACACTTCTTGAGCTCTACTATACTCTTCTTGAGAAAGTGATTCCCCGGTAAATGTATCAAAAAAATTCTCTATGGGAGGTAATTTTTCATCTAACTTGTGAAACGAATCTACGTAACTATATGGAAAACCACCTTACGCCTTACCAAATTAAATTCATTGTCTTGGGGAAAATGTTTGCGTACTTCACTACACTTATCGGAATTTAACTTTTGACTTAACTTGTCAAGAGATCTAGACAGGAAGCGGAAAAAGTCAACAAACCGTAATGATATAGAGGTATCTGGTACTTGAGGATTGAGTGATTTTTCAACTAAAATATGTTTTGAAAACGAGACATCTTTTTCCTTGTTTTGAGCTATTATTGACATCGTTTCACCTTTTGGACACAAATGACAAATAAACAAATGACAGTCATAGTTTGTGAGGTTATGAAAGAAGATAGGAATAAACTTGGCGGTTTTAAAATTCAAGTTACAAATGGAGTGGGGCGGGGCCACGGCAGAGACCACTCAGATGACAATGGTCGTGTACCTTCTCGTTCTGTGATAATGGTGTATCACAGATGTGGCAAACTGAACTTTTTTGAAATAGATCTTCTTGTCTGGTTAGTGGTATCATCTGTTTTACATGTTTTAAGTGTGTGCAGTAAAGTGAGTAAGCGATATCAACTAACTGTTGTGTAAATATTTCGGTAACATTAGGACCTCGATATGAATAATATTTCGAATAAGCATCATCGAAATTACATTTAACATACATCCCAACCCAGCAAACATACTGACGCCCAGTTACGTGAGTTGCACGTTAAATTGACGTTGAATTTCAACGAAGACGTCTTTCGGTAACGTTAGACTAGAAAAAAAACGTGATTTATTGCCGAAAAATATCCTTTGTGATCAGACCATATCTATATTCATTTGTCAATTTGAAACTATCAACTAAAACCGAAATGGACTTGTCCTGCGATATTTATGAGATATTAGAACAATCCAATAATGAAAGATAAAACCATGAAGGTATAATAATAACGTTTATTTCACGAGAAAGTGACGTAATGGCTCCAAGTGCGGTTCAGCGTGCGTCAATGCTTTAGTCCATCCAGCACTCCCGATTTATACCAACATTTCGGAAAATATTATAAAAGGGATCTATGCGATATACGATAAAATAAATCTAAAAGGAATTGTGTTTTTACTTTCAAATTCGAAAACAGAATTTTGAATTTCCCCCCTTTTATTTAGTTTCATATTTGGTGAGCTGGCAGCTTTGACTAACTTGACTTGTGTTGTGTTCTGTTCTGTTGCTGTTGTGCCTTGACTAGCGGCAGGGGCTCGGGGCTCGTTTTTCCATGCGACTTTGCGTTGATATGTCCGTAATTAAGAAATTTGAAGATAACATGGGGGTAGCCATAGTGCGGGACTCGTGGCTTACGCCTTTAAAAAATGAGGTGTACTGGCTACCTTATAAGCAACGAGAGAGGTGCATTAAGGCTTTACTACAGGACGAACATGTAAGAGAGGCCTGGACTGTTTTTAAAGTAAAACGAATATTTTACCAGACAGGTAATTAAAATGTATGGGAACAAATCCTGCAACATACTTTTATAATAATTATTCATAACCTCAAATTACCGCATTTTTGGCGCGTATAATGGTGAAAATGACAATGACATGTTAACGGATTTTTGGTTTTAGACGATTATAAGAAAGAGAATCAAAAATTAAAATTGTGTGAAGATACATCTGATTTAACATCATCCGACGAAGTAACCTTAAAACGAAAACGTACTCCATCAAGAAAAGCCGCTGCAATTAGTTCTAGTAGTGAGTCTGATGAGGAATTGATAAGCAAGACTGTATGACAATAATTTTTTACCATTTTTTCTCTCATTTATTGTGGACACAGAGAGAGAAGTAAACTACAAGCATAATTAATCAAGAGTAATTTTAATTTGTCTTTTCTATAGTATCTGTTAAACATGACATTATTTTAGATGCTGTAAAGATTGCCATATCAGATGCTACGACTAGGAACGTAGAGGACTGCATTAAGACCTGGTTAAAGCGAGCTCCCAAAAATTATAAACTCGAACAATTAAAACGTCGTAAGAGCTAAGATGCCCTATAAATCTATTGTGGGTTAGCGTCAATTTTATAGAAGATTAAAATCCTGATAAAGGAGGTTTATTAATAAATATTAATAATGAACCAGATTATAATATATTACAGTGTGAATCGCGTAAAAGTAATACGTCTATTAATGAATTAAGTTTAAGTGAGGAACTTCGCAACTGGGTAATTACATCATGCAGTGTAGCACATAACAGTGTTACAGGTTTACTTCATATCTTATTTCAATACCATCCGGAATTACCATTAGACTGTCGTACATTAATGAAAACGCCCACCAAAATTTTATTTCGTCCTTTAGATACAGAAAAGTACTGACATTTGGGACTTTCTCTGGCATTAGAAAAGTTTGTTTTATGTACTCCTAAATTTAAGGGATCTTCTATTGAAATAGCTTTTAATATAGATGGATTACTTTTGTACAAACGTTGCAATAGTCAGTTGTGGCCAATTTTAGGCCAGATAAAAAATTTTGATAGCATTAAGCCATTTCCAATTGGAATTTTTTTTCAGAACTGCAAAACCACGACCTTTAGAAGTTTTTCTGGAGGACGTTATATCTGAATTAAAAAATCTCAATATTAACAACTTTAATTTTACTGGAAAAACCTATGACATAAAAATATTTGCGTTTATTTGTGATGCCCCGGCACGGTCATTTTTAAAATGTATAACATCTCACGGTGGATATTCTTCATGTGAGGAGTGTACAGAAGTGGGGGATTACATTGATAATCGAATAGTTTTTAAATCTACTACTAGACAGAAACGTACCGATGATTCTTTTTTAAAACAGATTGATGAAGATCATCATACAGCTATATCACCTTTGGTGAAACTTCCATTTGGAATGGTGTCTAAATTTCCAAGAGACTATATGCACAATGTGTGCCTTGGTGTGGTTAGAAAACTACTGCACAGTTGATAGATGGACCACTAAAAGTTTGAATGAGGAGTTCTGTAGTGAAAGATATTTCAGACCTAGAACGTTTTAGTAAACTTATTCCTACAGAATTTAATAGAAAGTGCCGATCGTTATCAGAATTAGCTCGATGGAAAGCTACAGAATTTAGAACCCTCCTCTTGTACCTGGGACCAGTGGTTTTAAAGAATAAAGTATATTTAGCAATTTATGAACACTTTTTGTTGTTACACTGTGCAATCAATATATTGATATCAAAGAAACGTTTGTTAGATTTAGGAATAGATTTTGTTGATCTTCTGTTAAAAATTTTTGTTTCATATTGTGCAAAGGTTTACGGCGACTCGTTTTTAATATACAATATCCATGATCTATGTCATTTAAGTGATGATGTTCGTCAACTTGGTCCACTTAATCAGTTTTCAGCCTTCCCTTTTGAAAATTGTTTAAATCAAAAGAAACGCTTGGTCAAATCAACGACTAACCCTTCAGCACAAATACGTAATCGATTACTAGAAACTGATAATATACACCATGTACAGTCGGATGTAAAAACAATGCACAAACTTAAAATGAAGCACAATAAAGGTCCGTTGATTCCTGGATATAATTTTTCAGAACAGTATAAGCAGCTTGTGTGTAGCAATCTTACATTGGCAATACTTTCTTATTCTGAAGCACATTGTTACATTATGTATAATTTAGATATAATGCAGATTCAAAATATAGTTTGTAATAATCCGGAATTTGTACAGATAATAACTAAAGTGTTTACGTCTAAATCTGCATGGTATAATTATCCAATATCTTCCGAACATTTTAATATATTCATGATCTCCAATTTATCTGATTAATGTAGTATTTTGCCCTTAGATGAGAAATTAATAGTAAAATGTGTTGTTCTAAAATTAGATACTGAAAAATGGATATCATTTCCTATAGTACATTAGTACATTCCTTGAATGAAAATTACACATCATAATGGAACTTATATATATATATATATATATATATATATATATATATAAACTTGAAAGTCTGACTGTAGATGAATTTAACTAAACGTGAAGAGGTCTCTCTTCTGGGGATGCAGTCAAAGGCGGTCGTTAAATGAAAGGCTAATTTCTAATAATGGCCGAGCTTTCGGAGGTGTCGTTTTCCTCCTTCCTCAGGGCTAACCTGGTCAAAAGCAAGTACCACACTTTAATAGATTGCATAAAAATATTGGGTACAATGTTACAGATTAACCAGAAAACACAACAAAAAACTTACTAGGACAAACCATAAAAAAGTTCGCAGTGGAGATCCCTACCAAATTTCTTCAATAGGGTGTTTAATACATCGAAGTGAGGTTAGGCACATGTACCATGAAATGGTGTATATCAACGAAATATTTACATGAAAGAGCGATAACAAACCGCATTGGGTACGTAGTTTTAGAACATCACTTATAATACAAGGAGAAGGCAAAAACACATTGATATGATGTTGATACAGTACGACAACACAAAACCAACTGGTGAGCTGACAACATTTATCGATTTATCGATTTATCGGAGTGAGCGTGGAACCGTTGAAAGTGGTAACGACTTAACTATCTGTGTATGATATGTGTATGATATGTGTATGATATCAACATTCTGTTGTGTGTCTGTCCAATTTAATATATCCAATATAACTGCTTTTAAAAAAAAATAAATTTTGTTAGTTTGTTACATATATGTACACATCAAGTGACCTGACCACATAATCGTTATCAATAACTATGTATATATTTGTTTAATTTTGTTTCGTTTTTCATAGTTTTGCGTTCTGTGTTTTCATGTTTTGTCTTGTGTGCATCTTAAGTCAATGGTGCGCCTGCAAACACACAAGTCACATATCATACACAGATAGTTAAGTCGTTACCACTTTCAACGGTTCCACGCTCACTCCGATAAATCGATAAATCGATAAATGTTGTCAGCTCACCAGTTGGTTTTGTGTTGTCGTACTGTATCAACATCATATCAATGTGTTTTTGCCTTCTCCTTGTATTATAAGTGATGTTCTAAAACTACGTACCCAATGCGGTTTGTTATCGCTCTTTCATGTAAATATTTCGTTGATATACACCATTTCATGGTACATGTGCCTAACCTCACTTCGATGTATTAAACACCCTATTGAAGAAATTTGGTATGGATCTCCACTGCGAACTTTTTTATGGCTTGTCCTAGTAAGTTTTTGTTGTGTTTTCTGATTAATCTGTAACATTGTACCCAATATTTTTATGCAATCTATTAAAGTGTGGTACTTGCTTTTGACCAGGTTAGCCCTGAGGAAGGAGGAAAACGACACCTCCGAAAGCTCGGCCATTATTAGAAATTAGCCTTTCATTTAACGACCGCCTTTGACTGCATCCCCAGAAGAGAGACCTCTTCACGTTTAGTTAAATTCATCTACAGTCAGACTTTCAAGTTTATTATCAAGATGGGTTTCTTCAGCAACATCCAACGAAGTCACGGACTCACTAGTGTCAAGCTTCTGAAGAATTGGTCGAATTTATCCATCAAGTTAGCAGGTTTGAGAAACAGAGCCTCTTTTCTCATCGAGTGTAGGAAGAAGTCAATCTATCCGCCCCACATAAAAAACGGTATCAGCAACATAACAACGATGCTCCATCACACCGCAGGTAGAACAGGCCATGCAATAATCAATTTTAATGCGAAGTTAAGAAAAGACATTTTGAATTTAGAGATAAAATCTACTTTTGCAGAGATAGTCCACAATGAAAAGTTACTCAACACTTCCATATCTCAGGTTAGAAATCTCATCCCAAGTAATATTTTCAATGAGTTCAAACACCGACAAATACGCACATACAAAAAGATATACATTAAAATTAAAACTAGACTAAAAAGCAAAATTGAAAAGATAACTAACAAGTCTTTAACAGAGATTGTAACACAAAATCATTGGATCAAGAATCTCTCCAATAAGCCCTTACCTCACAATGTAAACAAGTTTCTAGCATTAGGTCCTAAATTTGCCATCCCACCGCATATTAAACATATAAACTTTCCTAACCTTTTAGCAGACATTGAACTCACTTTATTAGAGGCCAAGGAAAATGAGAGAAATTTGTTCAGATCCAAAATCACTAATGTTCTCACTAATTATTTACACAAAAACTTGAAGAATAATCAACATTTTTTGAACACTTTGTTTTATCAAACTAACATGTTTTTAAAGAACAATCCGGACCTAGTAGTTTGTAAAAGTGATAAAGGCAACATCACAGTGATTGTTGATAAAACAAGGTATTTCAATGAGAGCCATAAGCTACTTAGTGATGAGAAATATTACCGTAGGCTCAATCACAACCCAATCCCATCTTTACAGAAAAAAGCCAACGATTTGGTTACGTTATTAGTAAACAATCAAATAAGTCCCGAAAGGGGAAAAAATTTAAAATTTTACAATGCTATTGCACCACGGATGTATACTCTACCAAAAGTGCATAAACCTAGTCTTGCATTCAGGCCAATTATAGCATGTATTAATTCCCCTAATAGCAAAATAACAACTTACATCACTGAGATTCTCAGCAAATCTTACAATTGTAATAATGATTATTACATTAAAGACTCGTTTGAATTTAGTAGATTTATCAACAATTTTAAGTTACCAGCTGGTTATGTCATAGTTAGTTTTGATGTAACATCACTTTTCACAAATTTATCTTATAATAGCATAGTAGACAGCATTACAGATAATTGGAACACAATAAAAAATAACTGTGACATGGACTTAAATCACTTCTTAAAAGTTTTGGATTTCATTTTCAACACCAATGCCTTCATATTTGACGATTGTTATTATTTACAAGTGTTAGGCACACCGATGGGAAGTGAAATATCACCCATATTAGCAAATTTAGTCATGGACACTTTAGTTAAGAAGGCCTCAGACGCGTTACCGTTTCAATTACCTTTCCTCAAACGCTATGTAGATGATCTCATTCTGTCAGTCCCTAGTAATGAAATTGATCTCACTCTAAACATTTTTAATAGTCTAGATCATAATATACAGTTTACAGTAGAAAGAGAAACTGATAATATGTTACCTTTTTTGGATACTCTGGTGATCAGAGATGATACTAACACTCTCCGTACTAAGTGGTACAGAAAACCGATTAGCAGTAATAGATACATACACTATCACTCGTACCATCCATTTTCTATGAAAATAAATCTCATCAATGCCTTAAAGAAGAGAGTGTTAGCCTTATCGCATCCTAATTTCTTGAAAGAAGATTTAATAAAGTTATCTGATATTCTATCACAAAACGGATATCCTAAAAGTATCATCAACCATTGTTTATTTAATACTTCCAAACCAGGAGATGAAGTACCTCCAAGCACTGTTTCACTTACACCCAAAAGGTTTGCAGCAGTGCCTTTTGTCAAAGATTTGACACCAAAAATTGTTAACATCTTAGCACCTTGGAACGTACAATTTGCCAAACGCAATGTACTCACTGTCTCCAAACTGTTTACCAAATTAAAGTCCCCTATCAAACCCACTGAGGTATCTAATGTAATTTACGAAATCCCATGTGGTAATTGCAATCTCAAATACATAGGTCAAACGTCCAGGCTTTTAACCGGCAGGGTAACCTCCCACAAAAGTGATGTGAGACGAAAGGTTCGTACATGCGCTTTGGTGGATCATTGCCTTGATCTTTCACACACGATGAACTTCAGTGGGACGAAAGTACTAATGCCAGCCACAGGCCAGTTTAGACGTAATTTTTTAGAAATGGTATGCATTTTTAATGAACCAAACATTATAAACAAAAAAACAGACGTACAAGGTTTAAGTAATATATATAATTATGTATTGAGTCTTATGAACAATAAGTTTTTTCTGAGGTAATATTTTCTCATCCCTTTAATTTAATACTCTGAATTTGTTGGACTACCAACTGTCTTATGGCGTCCACAAACAATCAATGAGAACATTCTGTTGTGTGTCTGTCCAATTTAATATATCCAATATAACTGCTTTTAAAAAAAAATAAATTTTGTTAGTTTGTTACATATATGTACACATCAAGTGACCTGACCACATAATCGTTATCAATAACTATGTATATATTTGTTTAATTTTGTTTCGTTTTTCATAGTTTTGCGTTCTGTGTTTTCATGTTTTGTCTTGTGTGCATCTTAAGTCAATGGTGCGCCTGCAAACACACAAGTCACATATCATACACAGATAGTTAAGTCGTTACCACTTTCAACGGTTCCACGCTCACTCCGATAAATCGATAAATCGATAAATGTTGTCAGCTCACCAGTTGGTTTTGTGTTGTCGTACTGTATCAACATCATATCAATGTGTTTTTGCCTTCTCCTTGTATTATAAGTGATGTTCTAAAACTACGTACCCAATGCGGTTTGTTATCGCTCTTTCATGTAAATATTTCGTTGATATACACCATTTCATGGTACATGTGCCTAACCTCACTTCGATGTATTAAACACCCTATTGAAGAAATTTGGTATGGATCTCCACTGCGAACTTTTTTATGGCTTGTCCTAGTAAGTTTTTGTTGTGTTTTCTGGTTAATCTGTAACATTGTACCCAATATTTTTATGCAATCTATTAAAGTGTGGTACTTGCTTTTGACCAGGTTAGCCCTGAGGAAGGAGGAAAACGACACCTCCGAAAGCTCGGCCATTATTAGAAATTAGCCTTTCATTTAACGACCGCCTTTGACTGCATCCCCAGAAGAGAGACCTCTTCACGTTTAGTTATATATATATATATATATATATATATATATATATATTGAAAAGGGTTGGTGAAAGGCAGCATCCCTGGCGAAGTCCTTTATTGGTTTTTACTTCTTCTGACAGTTTCCCATTTAGTTCTAATAATACTCGAGTATGTCTATATAAATTCTTGATTGTGTTTATTAAGTGTCTAGGGTAACCTCTTCTCTCCATAATAGTCCACAGATATTGTCTGTTTACAATATCGAAAGCATTTTCGAAATCTGTAAAGCAAATGTGGGTTTCTCTGTTGAATTCTCTGCGTTTTTTCATTACTTGTTGTAACGTGAAAATTCCGCCGACTGTTGATCTGCCCTTACGGAAACCCATTTGTTCTTCGCCTATTAAATGTTCTGGGATGTTTCTTAATCTATTATTTATTATTCTAGCGTACACTTTATAGGCGGAATCAAGAAGGCTTATAGCCCTATAATTCTGGCAATTCTGCCTGTCACCTTTTTTAAACAATGATAAGCCTTCGGATATCTCCCAATCTTTGGGGATTGTCTTCTCTTTCCAGCACATCTTGAAGAGGTGCAGCAGTAAATGGAGTAGTGTTCCACCGTATTTCAATCGTTCTGTATTAATGTTATTTACTCCTGTTGCTTTTGTTTCTTGTGTTCTTCAGAGCGTCTATCAATTCTTACATATCAATATCATCCAATCCTGTTATGTTCTCATATTGAATATTTGCTTCTTGTAATTTTTTTGTAACATAGCTGTCGGTAGTGCTCAATCCATTCTTCTCTGCCGATGTTGTTTATTTGGCAGCTATCTCTTTCATATAGACTAATAGTCTTCATAATTTTATAAGCTAATATTTGTCTACCGTGTACGTCATCCTCGATGTGGCTGATGAAATGATCCCAAGAATCTGCGTATGTTTGTCTTGTTATTGTTTTAACAGCGTTTCTCTTATTTTATATATTCTTCATAGTTCCTTATTGTAGGATTATTGAAGTATTTCAGCTATAAATTTTTCATTTATTTTATTATTTCCTCTAGTTCATCGTTCCAGATTCTCGTAACGTCTCTTTTTTCCAACCACAAATCTATGAAACTAAAATTTATTTAAATGACCCAAATTAAATTCCTCTTGTATCAAAGTATCGGTTAATAAAATTACAACAAAAAGTAAAACGGCGTTCCATTACAACTCTTTGCCAATTTTTAGGTGCATTTTCCGATTACTTTTTATTAATTTAAGAAATACCTCCCTCGGGAGAACCTGTAACTCCTAGAGGGCGCGTCCCCAGGTGGCGGATAGGGGGATGCCCTCACCGATCTGAATTAGATCGGCAAGTAGGAGAGAAATAAAATACCTCCCGCGGACCAACAGGTGGGGTAGGAAGGACTCCTTAGGCATAGAGAAGCCAATCTTCCTAAGAGAAGGATACTCTGAAATCAAACCCGGGCCCTCCAGGACGGGGGTTAAACCGTAAGGCCCGCAACCTTACATTTGTAAAACATTTTTAGCGCTAAAATACCCGGTAATGTTATGCCTCGGATGACGGACGGAAACTTAGATAAACGAACTCGGCAACGAAAATGGACAATGAATCTCGGAATATGGAATGTTCAAGGAATCCGTAATAAACAACAAGAAATCTTACAAGAATGTTTAAAGCGTAAATTAGATATTGTAGTATCTCAGAGACAAAAAAGAAAGGAAACGGAAACGAAAGGATTAAAGAATATATACACCTATTCTCTGGCGTAAATAAAGATGAGAGGGCTAAATCAGGAGTATCCATACTCATTAACAAAAAGTATCAGAAATATATTAAATCATGGGAGCCTATCAGTGACAGATTTATTAAAATGACGATCGAAATACGGGGAAGAACTATAACGATCATTGGTATATATGCCTTAAACAACGACGCGATAGTACAAGCCAAGGAAGAATTTGACGAAACCCTTCGAAGCGTTGTAGAAGAAGTCCCAAAACATCACGAAATAATACTGGCTGGAGATTTGAACGCCAGAGTTGGAAGACAGAAGCACAGTCAAGTAGTAGGTAGAAATGGCGAAGAAACAGTAAACGACAACGGTGAGAGATTGATTAATTTCTGTGAAGAATACGAACTGAGAATAATGAATACATTCTTTGCTCACAAAGAAATTCATAAATTTACCTGGCACCAACATACTAAGGGGCTAAAGTCTATCATAGATTATGTTATTCTGAAACAACAATCAGGTTTGAGAGTAAAAGACGTGAAGGTGAATAGGGGGGGCCGAGTGTGGATCAGACCACCATCTGGTGATTGCCAGAATCTATATTCCATATATCACTGGAACTACGGGAGAAAACAAGGAAATAGTTAAAGAGAATATTAAAACTGATACATACAATCTGGAAGGACTGCAAGATGACAGTACCAGGATGCTATACTCGTGGAGATTGCAACAAAAGCTAATCATAAGTGATCGATCAACAACAGAGGAGTACCAACATATAAAAACGTGTATAAAGGAAGCCGCAGATGAGGCTCTGGGAAAAGAAATTCTTTTTAAAGATAAACCATATTGGTAGGACAGTGAAATCGAACGAAAAATTACGGCCAAAAAAGCTGCATACCTAAAACTTCTTCAAAACAACAATGAGGAGAATAAAATGATATACAGAAGAATGAACAAAGAAGTCAAACAAGAGGTCATAAAAAAGAAAAATATTACATGGGAGAAAAGATGTGATTACATTGATAAACATATAGGAGGCTCAAGAAACTCAGAAGCTTGGAAAACTATTAAAAACATGAGAACAACGGGTAAAACACATATAACATTAAATAACATAACTTCTACCCAGTGGGTACAACATTTTAAGGAACTATTGGTAGAAACAAGAAACACATATATTACTGAGGGTAACGAGAACATTCCACCACTCAAAAATATTACATTGGAAATAGATCAAGTAAAGCAAGCAATTAAAACGACAAAATTAAAAAAGGCTCCGGCCCCGGAGGAATAAACCCCGAACTAATTAAATACGGACACCGAAACTCATGGAAATGCTTAGAAGACTGTTCGAAAGATGCTTGAATGGAGAAACAGTTCCTGATGAATGGAGAACATCGTACATATCACCAATTCACAAAAAGGGATCAAAAGCGGACCCGAAAATCTATAGAGGAATTGCAGTTATCCCCACCATTGGAAGAATTTATTCTAGAATATTAAGAGACCGCATTGAAGAAGACATTGAATACAAACAACCTGAAGAACGAACCGGTTTTAGGGCGGGTCGATCCACAATTGACAATATATTGTAACGTTTTTACTGTTTACTAAAACTAAAACACTACACTATTTATCCTAATTAATTTATTACTAACTCTTAACACTTATAATTCATTTCACTCAGAGATGTTTATTTATTTCAACGCGCGCGGTCTCTCGCTCGAATGTTTACACACACCGGTTCAACTCGCCTGTCTCGGGTCAGACATTCCCTTTTTATGGCAGGTAGAAGGCTCTAGTCGTTTGCCGGAATAGTCCCGAAGCTTCTGGAGATCATTCTAGAATTCGCGGAACTTGTTATCGCATCGAAGCTTCTCGACTCGCTCTTCGACCGTCGGCTTCGTCCTGTCCTTCCCGGTATCGCAATAAGGCGAACTTGTGTAGCTCCCGGCGTGTTTATGTCGCGGCCGGCGAGCCGTTTCGTTACAATATTTACTCTTAAAATCGTAGCAGAAAAAAGAACTCAAAGAAATAGGGAAACACACATGGCTATGATAGACCTAGAGAAAGCATATGACAGCGTACCGATCCCACAACTGTGGAAAGAAATGAAGAATCTAGAAATTAACACAGCTCTAATTCAAGAGACAAAAAAATATTATGAACAAAATTCTGCCAGTATTAAAATAGGAAACAAAATAACCACCCCATTCACAACTACAAAGGGCTTAAGACAGGGATGCTGTCTATCCCCTACACTTTTCAAAATATATTTGGATAGAGCCCTAACGACATGGACAAGGAAGTGTAAAAATATGGGAGTGATAATAGGAGAAGACACATTATTTAGTCTATACTTTGCAGATGACCAGGTCGTAATAGCAGAAGATAAGGACGATCTTGAATATATGATCAGAAAACTACAAGAAGAGTATAATAAAGCAGGCCTTACGATGAACCTATCTAAATGTGAATATCTAACAGTAGGCGATACAAATATATCAAACTTAAAACTGACCAACGGAGAAATCAATGGGGTGGAAAAATGTAAATATCTGGGAGTGATATTCAACAAAAGCGGAACTAGTAAGGACGAGATCCAAGACAGAATAAACAAGGGTCGCAGTGTAATTAGAACCCTAAACTCTGTCCTTTGGGAGAAAACTATATCTAAAGAAACAAAGAAACATATATATAAGAGTATAGTAGAAACTATAGTCCTGTATGGATCAGAAGTCTGGGAGGTTAGCAGGATAAACAGAGGGAAATTATTAGCAACCGAGATGGACTTTCTAAGACGCAGTTGCGGTAGATCAAGAAGGGAGAGAGTCAGGAATGAACAAATTAGAAGAGAAATGAACACAGAAAGAACTATAACAGATCAGATAGAGAAAAAAACAATTAACTTGGTTTGGACACGTGAAAAGGATGAAGGACAATAGATGGCCCCGAAGAGTACTGGAATGAATACCGCCTGAACGACGAAGAAGAGGACGACCACGAAGGATTTGGCGAGATGACATAACAGAAGCAATGGAAACACGAAATTTGGAAGAAAATACGTTTTACGATAGAAAAGAATGGCGACTGGGTACGGATAGACGGCGACAGCTGTCAAATAAATCCGTATAATAATAATAATAATAATAAGAAATACCTGCATTATGGATGGGGATAAGCCCGTTGAAATGAGTTGGACTATTGTACAATTTACGGAGGATTCAACAGTGAAAGCCGTGCCAACTATTCGGATTACTGGGAATCTTTGCTATTGGCCTCCATACAAAAAGGAGAAACTTAACCATGCTATGAAGAAGTGCGAACCAAGAAATGATTTGTGGCCAAATCATCATGTGAAAATATTTCGAGATGCAACTTTTGGTAAGAACAAATACAACAAAGAAATCAAAATTATTTTACTGTCACAATAATTGTTTGTTTTAGATAAATACTTTCTGGCTAGACAAAAATGCAAAATAGCAGAAGATCGAAGCGATCTTAATACGGAGGTAGAAAATACGCCAATATCCACGAAAAAGGAAACGGACGTCACACACTCTAAACGATTCATCATCATCAGGTGAATCAGAAATTAGTTCCATACTTCCACAACCTGCAAAAATTGCCGTTGAAATTGGAAGTGGACCAACCACAGGTTATAAAAGTTATAGTTATAACCACAGGTTATAATTCCTATATTGCAGGATATTGTTACAAGTAAATTCCTAAAACAGCATTTCGGGAATAACTATAATATACATGATTTAATTTTTTCAGATCAACCTGAAAATTTTGGAACCCCATACTTCCACAACCTCCAAAAATTGTCGTTGAAATTGGAAGTGGACCAACCACAGGTTATAAAAAGATTCCTATATTGCAGGATATTGTTACAAGTAAATTCCTATAACAACATTTCGGGAATAACTATAAAAGACATTATTTAATTTTTTCATATCAACCTGGAAATGACGATAAATCAAGAACATGCTGCATGCAACATGGTAGGTTAAACCTATTGGTGATGAATGTACACTTAATTGTAACTAAGTTAACTTGTCAATACTGACGTTAGTAATTCTATTAATAGTCTGTATTTTTAGAAAATAAAATGATGTCAGAACTCAAAGACATAAAATCCCAAAATCGTATGAGCGAAATAGGTTGGCTGATCTTTTAGAAGAAGTAAGAAATTTGTGAAATACCGAACCAGAAACAGCATAAAAACAGCAAATATCCCAATATCAAGTATCCAATCGGTACAGAAGATGAAATCAAGTCATTTGAAACTGCACTAGGAGATGAGAATACTTTTAATAAAGTGGCAAGGAAGTAGATTTGAATTGTGAATGAACTTAATTTTAATAAGTAGAGACAGGCTTTTATGTTGATCCCCACAGTGAAAGAAAATAAAACCTTATTTGAAATTTTTTACCTTGCCTCATCGTGGGGATCAACTTGAAAGGCTGTCTCTACTTATTGAGCTTCAACCCCGAGAACGTTTGACTACTGAACTCAATTTTAATTGGCTCTAATTAGAGTCATTAGTCGCTCTTATGATTATTGTCAGTGGTTTTAATTTGGACTGATCTTTTACAGGTAAATGAGGTGTCAAAATTTGGAGGAGGTTCTCTATACGATTTTATTAAAAGAACCGTCATCTTTAATAGGCGATGGCGTTTTGATGTACTATAGTTGGACGGGCAGGAAAGGGAAAAAGTCTCTGAACACCCTAGCAGTGGCACATGTCTTAATCCGTAAGTCGTTTTTTAGTATTTCGTTTTTTTTCTAATATCCATTGCGCAGTGCAAACAAAGTAGCGTCAGAAAAAAATGAACTTGTTCAATTGGCAATTTTTATAACGCAGGTTTGTTCGCATCGGTGGTAATTGGTTAGAAATAAGCCGTATCCAATAAAATTGGCCTCGGACCATTTGGAATTCTCTTCAGTAACTTTTGGTATATTCAATTCAAGAAAAAGTATGTTATCAGAGTTGAACAATTTTGAAATTTTTTTAAACTGTCAGTTTTAAAATTTTGCTGTGTTTAATAACTTTTTTCATCATATTCATCGGTTTTGGAAAAAGTGTATATTATGAAAGAAGCACAATTATTTGAAATATATAAAAAAAAACTTAGATACCATTTTTCTTCAGATCAAAAACAACAGAATTACAGATATTTGTCCAACCTATTATTGTACCAAGATTGATTTAAATCAATAAAAAAATGCGCTCTCTAGGTATCAAATTTCGTTGTAGCTTTTTGTATCGTTTGTATCTTTTATACAGAGGAATGGTTTTGAAATCAGAAGACCCCAAAACGTGAAACTGCATTAAAATATTGTTGAGGTCCTCATGAGTATTCTCTAACTGTAATACTTAGTTATATTTCTTCTAAACATTAGTATTGTAACGAAACGGCTGGCCGGCCGCGACATAAACACGCCGGGAGCTACACAAGTTCGCCTTATTGCGATACCGGGAAGGACAGGACGAAGCCGACGGTCGAAGAGCGAGTCGAGAAGCTTCGATGCGATAACAAGTTCCGCGAATTCTAGAATGATCTCCAGAAGCTTCGGGACTATTCCGGCAAACGACTAGAGCCTTCTACCTGCCATAAAAAGGGAATGTCGGACCCGAGACAGGACAGTTGAACCGGTGTGTGTAAACATTCGAGCGAGAGATCGGGCGCGTTAAAATAAATAAACATCCGTGTACGAATATGAATTAGGTGATTGTTAAGTTAAGTTTATAGGTATAGTGTAAGAAATAAATTAATTAGGATAATCGCGTAGTGTTTTAGTTTTAGTAGACAGTAAAAACGTTACAGTATAATAGCGCTTGTGAAATAAATCTCTTTTTTTTCAGAATCTGCTGAAAAATGTGGCATATCTGCCACACGTAAACATGTAGAACAAGCGATCCGAAGCTTCATCAAAAGAAGTAAAGAACGGCGAATGGCGAATCAAAATAAACATTTTCAATATATTTTTTCTTGAGATAATATATTGTGTTTCTGTAATAACTGTGTTTTAACTATAACTACACCCATAAGTCGGTTTATACATCCTACGGATGTTGTTTTCGTACGTCTGTGGGACGTCCTTTCCGTATGTCTCTGGGACGTCCTTTCCTTACGTCTGTGGGATGTCCTTTCCGTACATCCTGGGGACGTATGATTTAGTAACACCGTATGTCCCAGGGACATCCTGAGGACAGTTTTGGACCAACGAAGGACGTCCTTGGTATATAACAAAGTCCGAAGTGGGACGTCCTCAGTATGTCTTCGGTACACACTTGTGCTATCTGGGATGTGTAGATTGATTATATTCTTTCACAATTTTAGGTAAAAGTGTTATTATAAAAAATATGACCTTGCATTCTCAGACGCTTTAATGTATGCTAGCCTCCTGCAAATTTTTAGTCCCACGACGAACACTCGATTATCCGAGATTCAGTCGTGGTTTCGCAACGTGTGGGAGAGGATCGCTCTCTGCCTTATCAAGTTTACTGTTCAGATGTATGGAGTTTAATACCTAACTACTACCACGGGAACAAATGCACTGTCGAAGGAAAATGAATGGGGTAAGTACTTTTTCTTGGATATGAAGTAACCAAATCGACCCAATTATTCTGAACCACAAGTCGTCACTGTATATATTTTTTAGGAAGGATTTTTTAGAACGACTAAAGAGGAAGGTGATAAAACGAGTTGGAAGTGTTGTTAAAAACCTGGACATAGTTGAGGGAGTGACGATAATTACTGTGAACTAAAAACTTGACATTGAGTGAGTAGAAATTTGTATGTAAATTAAACAATATTTGAGAGATAATTGTAAATCAAAAGTATTTATTGTTTAAAGCAACTAACATTCATTAAATACATTTAAAACAGTAATATATTCTTAAATATAGTCTTACTACTTAACTACAATATTTTGACAAAAAGCCAGATTAGTTCTATTGCTTAATACTTGTATTGCATTGTACTTATTAGAATTACTTCATTCCAAACTGTCTTGAATGTACATTTTTTTTCTCTAAGAAGCATAGAGCTGAGTAATTAAGCAGATGTTCTCGTTCAGACACTATGCGTGGTCGCGAAACCAGAGATGTGTTTTCTAATATGCTTCTAACAATGTGAAACCACGTAAGTAAAACTTGTATGTAATTTCAACGATATTTAGAGGGATAATTTTAAATAAAAAGAAATGTTATTAATTAAAACCTATCAATGAGCGAAAAACACTTGAAATTAGAAGAAGAGGTGTGTGTAATCGCACAAATACCGTGTTTACTAGCACATAACTAAACGAGGGAAAACCGTTAGAATTAGTTAGAAGAATTACAACTAAAAAACAATATAATACGTTTTAATATTTACTACTTAAGTATGTTTTGATATATAAACAAAAGTTGATTTGAATATATTTCACTCAATTATTTCGTAATGTCTTTGATCGTCACCCGAATTTAATTTGAATTGATTACCATACATTCCAAACTGTCTTGAATGTCCTTCTATTTTTTTTTCTCTAGCAAGAATACAGCTGAAGTAAACTAAGCCGAAGTTCTCGTTTACATACTACACGTGATCGCGGGACCGGAGATGTGTTTTGCAATATACTCCTAACAATGTGAAAGCGTGTGAGTAGAACTTGTATGTAATTAGACGATATTTTAAGGGATAATTGTAAATAAAAAAAAGTTATTTTTTAAAACCAATTAATAAGTGAAAAATAACCAGAACTAGTTAAAAGACTTACACTTACACAGTAATCAAATAACTGTTACTCTTGCCAATAGAATATTTCGACCAAAACTTGATTTGAATAAATTAGAATACTTATTTCGTAATGTAATTTGAATTAATTACCATACATTCTATTCGTATTATAATGTGATTGATATTTATGTAATCCGTTATATATGAAATAAAAAATAGAATATTAGATGTGAACTCTTTCTATTAAATGAAACTACACATTTCCTTTACCAACAATTCTCAAGTAGAGACTAATTATCTTTTGCACTTGTTTTTCTTTTCTCTTCATCTCTCCTGGATCGATAGACTCCATTTCCTTATTCTTGTTTTTCTGTAATTCGCTAGAATTAGCGAAGCTTAGGAAGCGAAGCTTAGCAGGAAGCTTAGCTTCCTGCTAAGGAAGCTCTTGAGCATATCTTAATGACGTTGGAGTAACATGTGTTTATATACTTTTAAAAATTGTTGCAGGTCCATCTTTAACTCTAGTACACGGTCTTTAATACAGCCATATATAATTTTAACAGACTGTCACTCAACAACCATCTAGAGCATACTGCTATGCAGACGAGAAGTGTAGTAACTATGGTTTGGTTTCCCGATGACTCAGCTTTTGTACTTGGAGAAATGACGGGATACAGTTGCAGCCATTTGGAACCTTCGGTGGAATTCGCACCTCTCTTCCATGGTAATTTATATGTCATGCTATCACTAGGTATTATTGATTGAAAAAATTACTCTATTTCCTGCATTTTCACCCATTTTGACGGCCAATTACCGGTCGTCTCATTGCTGTTGAAACGTAGAAACACTTCATTAGTTTCGTTTGTACGAATGTATAAGACGTTTTGCCGCACAGCATGTAGCACTAGGATATTCTTGATCAACATTTTTTTGAGTACTGAGCTCTACTAAATGGATAACGGCTTTTAACTTTTTTACCAAATTAGGAAAGAAGGAGAGGGGGGGTGTCTTTATTAATCGATTGTAACGTTAGACTAGGATAACTCAACGCGCACGCAGGATTTAGTAATCCAAACCTGACATACTGATTACAAATAGCGGTACCTTCCCCGCCTACCGTCACAAACCAGAGATCGAGAGCTACCGATGTCTTTTTTTCATGCACAGATATTTAATGCCCACGAATCCATTAAAATAAATATAGATTCTGGTGAAATAATTATTCGGGTATGTGATCACGGGGCGTGACCAATAACCGACTGCTATCTCCCGTTACAGAACTCTCATAGCCCAGGTTAGAGAGGTTATCTAGACAGGGAGTGTTACGGTATGATTTTTACTTGCCTGGTAGCGAGATTTTTGAAAAGCATTTGGAGTCGCATTCGAACGGTCTTGGTAAACATTTTTTTAGGATGTCTCGACTTTGCGAAGCCACTTACAATTTCGAAGAGGCTCGCAATGTTTGTTTTGTATAATTAAGTTTCCTGGAATTCCAAAAAGCCGTTGGTACTAACACGCGCTTCGAGAGTGATGTGTTTTGCAAGGAGAGGGAAATTGTAACGCCCCGTTGAGAGGTTCCTAGTCAATGATAACCGAAAAATCAATAGGAAGGGATTTTGGGAAATAAGTGGGAGAGTTAGTGTCCGCGAGAGAGCAAGATAGGAACTTGGTTTCTGGCCTCGGGGGAAGCAAGTTGCTTCCCCCGAAGCGCTATTATGGGTGTAGTCAATGTTAGTTTACCATTTGATTGGAATGAGTAAATTGGTTTGTGTATTGGTCGCGTCAGTTAAAATAACGCGTAAGAGTTATGTTGACAAACTTTTACTACACGAACCCCACTAATTTGACGGGTAAAGTGTAAACGAATAATCAGTGCTTAATCTGTGCGTTGATTACAAGTGCCTTTCCGAGTGTGTAATTAAGTGCGTCCAGCCAGCCGCCAAGAACGCCAACTTACAGGGCGATCTGCCTTGCGTCCAGCCAGCCTCCAAGAACGCCAACTTACAGGGCGATCTGCCTTGCGTCCAGCCAGCCGCCGAGAGCGCCCACATACAGGGCGATCCGCCCCGTATCCGGACGGATTCCAGCCGCAAGCGGACATCACCGAGCCTTCCTGAGTGTTGTGATCCACGCTAAGTGAAAGGTATTTTCCCCCCTTAAAGGCCTTTAAGATAAAACGTTAAATCGATCGATTCCCCTTTTAGTAGTAACAAACATTGTGCATTGTGATTCTGCAATTACTTTGTGAACTTCTCAGTATTTTAGTAGTTTGCGTTTATGTGAAGATTTAGTATTATGAATATTTTGATTAGGTATTTGGACATTTGTTAGTATTTGTTTTGGGTTATCTGACTGACTCAATTAAATGGCTATAATCTGATTTTGACATTTCCTTTCAACCACTCCTGAGTCATAATAATCAATTCGAGCTAGCCGGCCGAGGAACTTCTAAGCAATTAACAAGTAAGTACAAAATTGCATGCGTTTCACAGGGGTGTGAGGGGTCTAGGCCCCGGTCATTGTTGCGGGGGACGGGGTCAATAAATCAACTCCAATGAGACATCTGCAACAGGGCAAGGAGCAGGTTAGTGATTCCGACCTTAAAGGTTAAGGTCAAGGTCGGAGTCACTAACCTGCTCCTTGCTCCTGTTACAGATATCTCATTTCATATCTACTAAGATAAATCAAAGTGTTTTACGGTACAAAATTATTTAATACTGATAATAATAGAACTGCTAAATGGATATGCAAAAATGTTTGCTGTATTTAACAAAAACAAAAATCATAAAGTATGTGGTGCATTGGCGAAAAACTGGGACAAAATGGGTTAACGAAGAACTGCTTTTGTAAAAGATGTAGTAATAGGTGATTGCTTAATCGACACTGGCAGTTCTTGTACTCTGATAAAAGAATCTGTTCATTCTGAAGGGGATCATCTTGCCTTGCTCTGCTTTATGGGAAATTTGATAATCAGTAATAGATTTAGTGACATTGAGATCCGCATAGATGAAGTTGTGGCTAAGGTAAGGTTTATAGTATTGGCAGATAACCTGTTGCCGCATGACGTCGTCATTGGTTGCGATTATTTAAATCAACCGCACGTAAAATTAATCGAAAACAAAGATATTGCCATTAATACGCCAATACCGATCTTAAGTTGAATGTGAATTGTCTTAAATTAGACGATGTGAATTTTGGCGACATAATTTAGGAGGGATGATGTCGGGGTTTTACCAGATACCAGTAGCAGATTATTCTATTGAAAAGACCGCGTTCATCACCCCAGATTCTCACTATGAATTTGATAATGCCTTTTGGTTTACCAAATTCTCCCGCTGTTTTCCAACGTGCCATTAATAGCATTCTGAGAGAGCATCTTAACAAAATAGTTTTTGCCTATATCGACGATTTACTGATACCATCCGATACGATCCAGGAGAGATTAGAACGGTTAGAAAAGGTGCTAGAAGCTTTACGAGAGGTAAGCTTGACCAGCAAATTGAGCAAACGCCACTTTTTCCAACGCCACATAACTTTTCAGGGCCAAGAAGTGAGTTGAAACGCAGTTAGTCCGGGTGAAACGAAAAAAAATACTTCAACAATTATAGCCTTATTACTGAGCCTCTTACGAATTTACTCAGAAAATGTGTAGCTTTTTTCTGAGGTTCCGAACAGGAGCGAGCCTTTACAATTGTGAAAGTCAAGCTGATAGAACACCCAATATTTACATATCTTCGATCCGACATTGGACCTGAATTACACACAGATGCTAGTAACAAGGGATTTGGAGCAATACTAGTGCATATAGAACATGGACTTTCTAAAATGGTGTCGTATTTCAGTCGACAAACAACTATGGAACAACGCATATATCATCGGTACGAGCTAGAAACGATGGCAGTAGTTCTTTCGCTGAAACGCTTCAGAGTGTACATGTTGGGGATAAAATTCAAAGCAGTGACTGATTGAAATGCACCTAGGGCTGCTTTTGGTAAAAGGGACTTGGTGCCACGAAATGGACGATGGTGGTTGCAGGTCCAAGAATATAACTTTGAGGTGCTTCGTCGGCCAGGAAGTAAAATGGAACACGTCGATATGCTGAGTAGGAACCCAGTCGAAGAAGGATTGGACATAAATGTCGTGGATGTTACTGAAGCAGACTGTATCCTAGCCGCACAGTTGCAAGACGATGAAATCAGGAAAGTAAAAGATATTCTTGGAAGCAAAGAAAACAAAAGGGACACCAAACAATACTTCGAGAAGTATGAGTTGAAGAACGGGAAGGTCTATCGTAAGTTAAAAGATGGAGGATCCTTTTGGGTAGTACCAAAATCATTTAAATGAGAGATCTGCAAGTTATGTCATGATGACAATGGTCATTTCGGTTAAGAAAATACTCCGAAAAAGATAAATCAATTATACTGGTTTCCAGGCATGAGGCGATTCGTGAAGAAGTACGTTGACGCTTGCCTAAACTGTTTGTACTATAAACAGCCCAGCGGGAGAAAAGAGGGTATGCTACACTCAATTAAAAAGGTACCCGTCCCATTCCATACCCTGCACATGGATCATCTGGGAGCATTCGAGACGAGCACTAAAAGTAACAAATATTTGTTAGTGATCGTGGATGGATTCACAAAATTTTGTGTTATGGAAGCGGTGAGAGACACCACTACCAAGGCGGTAATAAGGGTACTTCAAGACCTGATTCTCCTGTTTGGAGCGCCCAGTAGGCTTTATACCGATCGAGGGAGAGCGTTTACGTCTAATACCTTCGATACATTTTGTAAGATCTATGATATAAAACACACATTGAATGCCGTGGCGACGCCCCGAGCTAACGGGCAGTGCGAAAGGTACATTCGCACTATTTTGAACGCGATAAGTGCCTCGGCAGCAGAAAGTCTAGTTGTCAAGTGTGACTCTCATGTCAAGAAAGTCCAACTAGCCATGAACTCCACTTTTAATGACGTTAGCGGAATGTCACCGATAGAAGCTTTGGGTGGTTATAGAGCAAAGGGCTTAACAGAAAGTAACTTGCTGGAGAACATCAAACATTACCTATACAGGTTGGACCTGAATGAGTCAAGGACCCAGACAGCAAAGGTTAACAAAGGCGCAGGAGGAATAGAAACAGAGATTTGATAGGGCTCGAAAGCAAGCCAAGAAATATCAAGTGGACGACGTGGTTATGGTTCCGCTGATAAGTGTACCAAATACAGGGACTAGTAAGAAACTGATACCCCAATTCAAGGGATCTTTTAAAGTAACGAAGGTCTTGTACAACGACCGCTATGAGGTGCAAGACCTACAGGAGAGCATGAAGCGACAGAGGACGGTTGTGGTTGTCGACAAGATGAAGCCGTGGATTATTCTCAGAGGTGAATCCAAGATTAATGTGACTGTTGAGATGGGTACGCTTAAAGTACCAGGCTCATTCACAAGATTAATGTGACTGTTGAGATGGGTACGCTTAAAGTGCCAGGCTCATTCACAAGATTAATGCGACTGTTGAGATGGATACGCTTAAAGTGCCAGGCTCATGCACAAGAGTTGTGACATTTGTGCATGGGCATCAAGTTGAATGAGTAATTGCTTTGTTCAACAGATGCGATAAGAGTAGGATTAGAGCAGAATATTAACACACTTTTCCAATTTTAGATACCGACGATGGAAATTTGACTGAGGACCCCTTGGTGGAACGGGCTCAAGGGAATTCATCAGCTGCCGGTCAAAGTGAGCCTACTAAAGAGCAAACAGGGATTTACACCCAGCTTGGGGACAGACTGGCAAACAGGATAGCCGAATGTGACGAATCTCTCAAAGTACGTCCCCGGTATATCTATAGTCTATGCGGCACTGGCTGAGGGTCTTCAGGATTGTATTCATTTCAATGGTATCGAAAGCCTCTTGGAAGTCGACAAACACGAGCACCACTAGTCTATTGTATTCTAGGCTTTTCTCAATGAGTATCTTTAATGTGAGAAGATGGTCATTCGTTCCATAGCCTGAACGAAAGTCTGCCTGATCTGTTGTTTGGTGGAAGTCGAGTTTGTCTGTTTTTTTTTTGTTTATTATTTTCGTGAAGAGCTTATATAGATGGAATAGTAAGCTTATAGGCCGGTAATTTTCTAAATCTGCGCTGTCGCTTTTTTTTGTTGATCAAGATCATCAATATGTTTTTCCAGTTCTCGGGAAGGGAGGCATTGTCCAAGCATAGATTAAACAACTTTTTTTATTGCTTATAGTTTCTCCACCGATCTTTAGTGCTTCAACTATTTGATCGTCGCCTGTAGCTTTATTATTTTTATCCAATACATGAGAGTTATGAGTGTCATTATTAATGACATTTTAGGCAAGTAAACTATCAAATAACACACTAGTGTGTTATAATCCATAATTCACTAGTGAGTTATGGATTGTAACTCACTTTCATATTTAAAGCAGTATTCTATTTATTCATTTATTTAATGACCATGGCAACCAAACAAACAACCTACTTTAACCAAATTATAAAAAAGTCACTGTCAAGTCATTCTGATATTTATAGGGTACCGAGACGCAAGTAGCTTGGATTTGATCACAAAGATTATTAGTTATAAAAAAAACGATTACTTCCACTTGTTGGATAAAGCATTCTATGCCACCCGCGTGTTGTGTTTCCTAAGTCACTTGAGAATTTATACCACGAGGCCTGGATTGTTTATTTTCGTCCATTGTTTTTTCGGGAATCTCTTCCGATCCTTGAATTATTACTCCAGTTTCTTTCCTTGTTTCTTTTGCTTTCACTTCCAGCTCATGTCGGTTTCTGTATCACTTAGTATAAAATTCTTTCACGCCCTGGAGTAGTTCTTCTCGGTTAGTTGTTTCTCTGCCTTGTTTGTTTTTCAGTTTTGTTTTAAGTTTTCTTTGACGATCGGCCCTAAAAAATAGGAGAGTGATTAGTAGCATCCTACAGAATGAGCTTGTAGCTGTCGCAATCTTCTTGTAACTTCCTGAACGATTAGAAGACGCTTAAATGAAGCTAGATTAGACAGCAGGTATCTTCCTGAACACGTCGAAGGCACCTGCCCCTAGCAGGCTTAAGAAACTGGGCCTCAATTCGGCACCGGTACAGGACATAATTGAGGAAGGGCTGACACCAGGAAAGCTGGAATTTGTTCGGCAAGTCTCTAGGAGTATGAGCAGCCGTGGCCCGGTAAGGGGGACGAGCAGGACCCTATACCTGCTCCCCTATGACGGAGGGGGCACCGAAAGCAACAGAATTGCTCAGTCTCAACTAAGTTGCTGGTCCGGCAACTAAGGGACCAAATGGAACTACACCCCTCCCCCGCCACAGGTAAAGGGGGATATTCTGACGGGCGTGCACTCCAAATGTCTGGAGCACGTCTTCAGGGGGTACGCCGGGGAGTTTAGAATGGGAGAGGGGGTATCTCGACCCCAACCCCCCCCCCCCACGAGTGGCGCAAATGAATACCATCCCGCGAAGCGGCCACTAACGGAAAACGTGGTGATCAAGGCGGCGGGGCAACCTACGCCGAAATAATGGGCAGAGTGAAGAGCAGCGTTGATCCAGCGGCTGTAGGGGTTACCATTAAGGCAGTCCGCAAGACCGTAACTGGCGATATAGCGATCGAGGTGTTGGGGGGTAGCTCCAAAGCGCGTACCCTAAAAGAAGCAATCGAAGGGAGACTTGCCGGCGTGGAGGTAGGGACGAACCGCAGGGGGGGAGAAACCGTCCTCGTGGATGGCATGGAGGCCACAGCAACAGAGGCGGAGGTCAGGGAAGCCATCAAGCTACAGGCACCCGAAGCGGAAGTTAGCTCGGGAGGGCTAAAAGTGGGGTGGGTCAACTGCCGGGTGACCAGAAGACAGGAGCTCCAACGGTGCTACCGATGTCTCGCCTTCGGCCACTAGAGGAAGGACTGCCGAGGGGAGGATAGGTCGGCACAGTGCCTCAGGTGCGGTGGTGAGGGCCACCGAGTGGCAGACTGCCGCGAGCCGCCTGCGTGCCCGGTATCCCGGCCAGGGTGTAGGACAGTTCGTCCCCGGCGATTCGTCTCCGGATATTTCGTCCCCGGATATTCCGCCCCCAACAAAATCGTCCCCCGCTCATTTCGTCCCCGACAAAATCGTCCCCCGCTCATTTCGTCCCCGGACAGTTCGTCCCCAGTATTTCACATTTATATAGGTACAATGCAAATTAATAAAAATGAACTTACAAAACGGTATTTATTACAATAAAAATGTTAAATTAAAAGACAAGGTATTTGAATTTAAAATTCAAAAGTATGTGCAATCCCACGGAGGTAGTCTATAACATTTCTCTGGGGGTAGTCGTCAACAATTATTTTTATTCTTTGGTTTATTGTCATGTACCGTTTATTACATCTATTCGTGGAGTCACCTCCAACTTCATGAACAATTTCCATTTGGTGTAGAGATTGCTGTCGTTTCAAATCATTTACAAATTTATAAATATTTGGGAAATGACTCCCGACTATACTTTGAAACCCACGATGCCACGCTTCTACTACATTATTTGTTCTGTGATCACCATTTATGGTTCTCTCGTACATATTCCACACAGGAATGTTAAAAAATACTCCTCGCCGTTGTCTTCTACCGGGTCTTCCAATATATGTGTCTTCAAAATAGTCTGCGATTCGCGTCGCCTCCGGTGGAAAATCTTCACAGTCCCTGAGATGCTCAAAAGCATTTTCAACATCTTGAGGTGGTACAAATGCTAGGGCCGGTATCATTCTAACCCATAATGCAAATTCATGAGATTGTTGATACCTTTGCTGAAACGGTAAAATTTTGTGTGAAAAAAGTAATAGGTATACCAATAATTTTTCAATTTTTAACCAACCTTTAAGCCCTCCAGTTGTACCCCTCTCCAGACACTTTGACACAAATGGAAGAAACACCCTGACTTCTCTATGTCGGGGAAAACATTTTGCAGAGCCTGCATCGCGGCAGTTTCAAAATCAGTCATTGCTTTCACAGGTTGAACATCTGGTTGCATCGTTTTCAATTGCTCAAATAATTGTGTATATGTAGTTTGTGTCTTATTGGTCAATAAAGCGTATATAACAGGAACATATCTTGCATGTTTTCTTACATGTATTGTATACAATTGTTGAAACAATTTGGGTACAGTGCTAAAGGTGCCATCCATGAACCACTCATCGTTTTACGACAACAGTTGCATATTGTAATTTGTAGAAAAAATTAACAGTCGATCCTGTACGGGTCCAGAGTCAAAGAACAAAAAATTTTCTAATTCGCCATTTACCATTATTTGCTGATATTCCTACGGAAAAAAGAATAAAAATATTACATAAAACAAATAAGGTTTATAGTGCTATACGGGAAGCCGGAGAGTATTTACCTGGTAAATTATATAAATGAGGAATTAAAAATATAAAAAGTGAAAACTCACCTCTGGAATTACCAAATCTTCTACTCGGAGTGGAAGTGGTGGTAGTCCATGTTGGTTTTTTATGCGGCGAATATTCCGTTTAAGAGTTTCCTTATTAGGTAGGAGAATCAGTACGTTTTCGTGAAGCCCTTGAATACCAGTGGCAAGAATATTCTGCACGCTTTGGTCACAAGATTTGGCTTGTTCTTTTATTGTTTGACTCGCTGTTAACGCCACAGGTCGCGCAGCTTGTGCTGCGTGATTGTGTTCCGTAACCACCTTCGTAACATCAAATTCACCAGCTTTAGTCCAAACACGCGCTTTACAAACTCCTCGTTTTTCACACACCCAAATATCGTTCTCTCCATTGGTTGTTTTTTTCGAGAATGTATAGATGTGATTATTTACATCTACTAATTTTCGAGCACCTCTCGTAGATAGAACACTGGTCATTATGACACTGGTAAGATTGCACAGAAGGAATCACCTGTTGACTCGCACCAATTTGACTCGGAAATGTCGATTTTCTATTAAGAGCCGTATTTATACTTACACATAATTTCTACGTACCACATACTTTATACCTGTTTTTCCACTATCACTACCCCTCCAACATAAGCGATTAGATGTAAATTTAAAAGGATTATATTTACCAACAAGTAATCTACCTCGTTAAACTGCTGTCGTACTTAAGAAACGGTTTGAAACCTGTGATAAGTACCAATAAATACGTCTTTTTCAGCGAAGAACTTAGACTTACCTTAAAAGAGGGGTGTTCACTAGAATCAGGGATTTAAGCCGTATTGTGAGGTAGCAGGAATAACCAACATAAACACAGGGATAATTAATCATAAACGGTATTTTACGTGAACGCTCCTCGGACCGAGAATGTCATTTTCTCATTTACTCAAATGAGATCTAATATTACATCTAATGTTTTGTTTTTAATTCGTCCCCGGCCGATTCTATTCAAGTATAGTACCAAACTCATTAGACATTAGATGCAAGATAAGTGAATCATTAAAGGATTGTTAAAAAATTCATAATAAAGCTCAAGGAACCATCGTAATTTTGTGTCGAAAATGATAAATCCGCGAGACGTAATTAACGAGGACGAAATGTCCGGAGACATTTTCGCGGGACAAAATGTCCAGGGACGATAAATTTGGGGGACGAAATGTCCGGGGACGATAAATTTGGGGGACGAAATGTCCGGGGACGAAATACCAGGGACGAAACGTCCGGGGACGAATAATCCGGGGATGAACTGTCCGTATCCCGGCCATCGGGCTGACCGCGCTAAATGCCCACAGTTTCGTACCGCGATGGTCGAAGCCACAAAAGATAACAGACAAAGGGCCAGCGCTAGAGCGAGGAGGAGGATGAAAACCACGGAGGTTGAAGCACCGTCAAAGCCCGGATCGCAGGATGGGAGGGAAAATGCGAGACGAGTCAGTGGCACGGCGGATCAGCAGGCGCAAGGCGCGGAGGTGCCGGGTACCAAGCAGAAGGAGCCCCACGGGATCCCCCAAGCAGGTCGCCGAACACAAGTGAACAACACCAGCAGGTGATTGTGGCCGATCGGGCAGAGGGAAATCCGTATAGCGAAGAGGGAGTAATCGGAACAACTGGCGGGCATTAGAATACTCCTGTGTAACATTGGGAGGGCGCGGGCCGCCCATGATTTACTGCTTGCAGACATGCTTCGAACGGGATGCCTCCTTGCTATTGTCCCAGAACCGAATAAAAAGCTGGCCAGGAAAGCGGGCTATTAGACCCGAGAGAGGACGTGGCAATCGCGATCAATGCTGCAGCCCCCCCGCGGAGCCGACCCACGGAGCACGACAGTTGCCCTGGTGGAGTTGGAGTAAAAGTGGGGACGATCTGGTACTGGGGGGTATACCTCTCCCCTAACATCAACCTCGGCCGATATAAGAACAACCTCGCGGTCATTATGGGCAGGATATCTGCCAAATCCCCCCAGTACCAACGCAACGCAGACTTCAACGCAAAGTCGCCGGCCTGGGGCGCGCCTACCCTGGACCCCCGCGGGGAGGCGGTAGCAGAGTGGATCGCAGTAGAGGGCCTCACGGTGCTCAACGATGGAAACCCAACTTTTCGTAGACGGGACACGGTGAGCCACATCGACCTCAGTTTGTGCTCCGGACGTGCGGCAAGGGGACGGATAGCGTGGAGAGCGGCCTGTGATAACCCCCTCACCCTTCACGCCAACGCCAATAATCATCACTTTGGGGCAGGAGAGGGCCATCGTCGAATGTGACGCCCGGAAAATTGACTACGAAAAATTTAAGGCGCTGGTAAGAACTGAGGCGGCCAACGTGACGCTGGAGGCCTTTCCCAGTACTATAGCCCGGTGTGTGAAGGCGGCGACGGTAAAAAACCCCTCTGGCCACACTGTTCGACTCCCATATTGGTGGGACCTGGATGTCTCGGTCGGGAGAGCCGAGGTTCTCAGGGCCAGGAGAGCACTCGCTAGGGCGAAGCGCAAAAGGATCACGGACCTAGACGAGATCGCTAACCACGACCGTTTGCTCAGAGCCGCCCGTAGAGAACTCAAACGAACTATCAGCCGCAACAAGAGGCGGTGCTGGCATGAGATCCTCGACGACCTCGACCGAGATATCTGGGGTGCCGGATATAGAATCGCGACCAAGAACGCCAAGTCTCCGACGTCACACCTGAGTTTAGACGCGGCCACCCAGGGGAGAATTATCTCTGCCCTTTTCCCGTGTAACGGGCAAAGATATGTCAGGGGCCCCGTCGTTCCAGACCCTCCGAAGATCACCGAGTCCGAACTCCAGGGGGCAATCAGAAGAGCCAAGACCGGGTCTGCCCCGGGACCGGACGGGCTCACTGTCGAAGCGATGAGGGTACTACACGAGGCCATCCCGGACGTGATCCTCTCCCAATTTAACGTGGCACTGGAGTCGCAAACCTTCCCGGCAGCCATGGAAGGGGGCTGGGGTTGTGCTTATCCCCAAAGAGGGGAGGGATCCTAGCCTCCCCAGCTCCTACAGGCCAATATGTCTGCTGTCTGTTCTTGGGAAGGCACTTGAGTCGATAGTGCGAGACAGAATCGAGGAAGAAATTGAGGAGGCGGGAGGCTTCTCCCCGGCTCAACACGGCTTCCGTAAAGGGAGGTCCACCATAACCGCCCTAAAAGACCTAATGGCAGGGGGAGATGCCCGGGACAGGTGGGCGGTTGTGGTCACGATAGACATACGGAACGCGTTCAACTCGGCCTCCTGGTTCCACATAGTGGAGGCCGTTAAGGGCCGGGGCGTGCCCACCTACCTCATCAGACTCGTGGAGAGCTACCTCGAGGAGAGGTACATGAAGACTTCCAACGGTAAGATATTTACGGATACGGGAGTCCCGCAGGGATCAGTCCTGGGACCGTCAATTCATCGCGGGACAATTTATCGCTACGACAATTCATCGCGGGTCAATTCATCGCTGGACGTTAGAAAATTTGTAAATTATGAAGAAATTATTAATTGAAATTATAAAGAATACGTACCTACGTACATAAACACAATAAAAAAAATTGAGGGTATAAGCATGGGCGCCGCTACAAAAGGGCAAGGGGGGGCGCATTCACACGGTGGAAGACGACGTAGTCAAACTAACACAGCACAACCACTTACCAGTTGAAGGAGATATTGAAGTAATGAAAACCCTGGCTCAACAAGAGGGATCAACGCAAAGAATAGTCGCATCAGTTGCAGAAGGTCTTTCTACCGCTGCAGCCGTCAAGTTACCATCAATCGTCGCCATGAAACGCACCATTCAGCGTACGAGGCAAAAAGCAACTGACATTTTATGGTACATTTTCAGTAGCTCCTCAGTTGTTTGCTCAGTTGTACACTATACATCGTGTACAATATAGCAACACCATTCCTACAGTATATGCATTACTACCGAATAGAACAAAGGAAACGTACAGGCGCTTGTTTGCGACGATAAAAGACTTAAAATCAGAGATTGGTCCAGATACAATTATGATAAAAAAAAATACAAATATACGGCAAAACGTCTGCAAAACCTTGCAGAGAATTATGATTTTTGACAATATTCTGGAATATCTTAGAGGAACCGCTCACAATTTTACATTACAAATATGATATTCATGTCACATGTATTATGTTTAAAATTATGTATGTAGTATTTGTAAACCTTTTGCAATTTTTTATCATAAATAAAATAAATAATTTTTTGAGCGTTTACGCATTATTCTTACAAATTTGATGTTGTATCTGTATATCTAGCACATTAAAAGATTTTTACTATGATTACATCTAAAAAAGATCAAAACTCATACAATACCTACTTAATAAAAATAGAAATTTGCGCGATGAATTGTAATAGCGATGAATTGTCGCCGCGATAATTTGTCGGCGATGAATTGTCTTGCGATGAATTGTCTCGCGATGAATTGACGTAGAACCCCTGAGCACGCAGCATTTAGGTGCCCGCTATGGAAACGGCACTTGGAGTCCCTCAGATCACCAACGGGACGCAACTGGACCCCGAGGCACGTCATCAAGGCCATGATTAGGGACAATGAGGTGTGGGCCACTGGGTATAATGCCATCACTTCCCTCATGAGAGACAAGTATACGCGGGAACTACAGCCTCGGAGACAGCTCCGCATCGTGATCGAAAGGATATAAACTCCGGCCGCCGCAGCCTAATATGCACCGCTGCTGACGAACTAGTCTTTGTCTGGATCGGACGCCCACGTGCGAGGTAAGAACATAAGCTAGCTTCGCTCATCTTCCCCATTCCCCCAATACGGGCCTACCTGCATGCGCTATCCCAATGTTTCCGGCTGGCCACGTCCAGCCTCACTGTCGTAGATATATAGGCATAATCGCTAGCTATTTAGGTAGAATAGGTAACACTCGATCAGGGCCAGAAACCCTCAAACGTAACTGGGACCACCTGAACCCCTAATCCAGGATTCCCGGGACGGGGGATGTAGGGTGGTCTCCTCGGTGCTTTAGTCTATCCGGGAATCCTCACAACACCGGGGGTCCTTGTACCCTGCCCACTAATCGGCACCTGAAGGTGGTACGGCCCCACAAGGTCGATCCCGACAGGTCGCACTAGAACCATCCCGATTCTCGACTTGATGGACCCTTTCACCGTCCGAGCCTAGGGGGAACTAGCAGGGACCTCTGTTTTCCTTCAGGTGAATTTACCCGGGGCGGTGTTTATTGCCCGTTTCCGAGGTAGTGCGTGGCCTCATTGGCCTAAAGTCGGGAAAAAAAAAGATTAGACAGCAGAAAACCGACCAAGAAACCCCTTCTTACCAGAGAGCAAAAATTCAAAGATTGCGTTTTGCGAGACATCAAGATTGGACTCGTAATAATTGGAAGAGGGTTTTATTCTGTAGCGTGTTCGTTTTCTGCGTCCTAACACGTCCATTCTTCCTCGCGTTCCGTGCGGTGTCCCGTGTGTTTCGAGGTTGGTATCCTTGACTGTTTGTGGAGTAGGACGTGCGCTCTCTCTCTCTCTCGCTCTCTCTCTGGCGTTGGCGTCTTCGACGAAGAATGGCGTTATCATCGTCCTAGGCTATCTCGACGGTATCTTCGCCCATCGAGGCCCCTAAAGGATTTTCGTTTGACTGGAGCGTCTCGACGGCTATACCTGGTTGAGGCAGTTGTCGTTTCTTTATCAGTTTCGCACCGCTACCGTCCGTGTATTGGATACACGTGTGTACCTATCCCTCTTCTCGAGGGTTTTTATTTCGAGTCCCGGATTTCGAGTTCGCATTCCACGTTCGGATTCTGACTCAAGGAGCCGGATCCTGATCCAGTATTCCAGCCCAAGGTTCGTCCCTGTCCCGTATACCGATCGAGCTGCAGAGATCTTCCGTTGGAACCAGACACCACTTTGCCTGGTCGAAAGTTACCTTCTGACACGAACCACCTTCCCGAGCCTACCGAGAACTATCGTCACCGAACTAAGCGGTCGAGTAATTAACAGGTCGTACCATTCTTTTATTCAATTAGTGGGAGATATTTTCCCTCATTTACTTATCTGCGAGAAGTTCACTATATTAAGCTAAGTTATTCCCCTCTTTTTATGTGCTGTGACTACTTGAGGTATTTCTCACATTATAACAGGTTAAGTTATATTTCATTCTATGTATTAGGTCATATTTCATTCTATTATGTATTAGGTCATATTTCATTCTACTATGCACTAGGCTATATTTCACTCTACTATACATCAGTTTACGTGATACGTTAAGTTAAGTTATATGTCACGTTACTAAACGTGAAGTCACCGATTATCCCACCTTTTTCATTATTTTTTTGTACTTTCACCATCTGGCGATCCGATGTTGCATTTGCCACACCCTTTGTGTCTTAGTTAGGTGTTAATAGAATAATTGATAGAATTATGTGTTTTATTGAACAACCCCACATCACACTGTAATACCGTTCCCAGTGACCCTGGGTGGCGCCCAATTAACTCTCTCTTACAGATCATAACAAAAGTTTCTGAATTCAACCCACGACCTTATGCTCACCGGTGAACAGCTGCCGTAAGCTAAAGTTTAGGTATTCATACGCCACAATTCTCAGATGAAACGAGAATTGGCCTTAAATAGTCTTCTGATGGACGTAAGCGTGTCTGGAGATGGCTAGGAGAGAGATTTGCAAGTTGCAATATCTCTACAAGAGTTCCGTGTGGTGGTGGCTCTGTAATGTATTGGGGAGACATGTGTTTCGATGGCCGCACCGAATTGGTTCCTATACGTGATAGGTCAATGAATGCGGATTATTATCTGGAACACATTGTTGTTGACCACGTAATGCCAATTGCTCATCCTCATATGGCTGGGCAGGTTACTCTGAGGTAATGGTGCGAACTGATTTATATATGGCTCCATTGCTTCATCACGAATGTGTTCTAAAAATGTAGAAGTCTCCAAAGGCATTTGGCCCAAGTAAGTGTTATCGAAATAGGCCGATCTATATGGGTCTTGTTGGGGGTCATATGCGAAGGTCTCGTTAACCGGCGCGATGGAATAAAATTCTTTAGGTACTGGTTTCAAGTGGGAAAATGAACGTTCTGGCTTCGGCTCTTTGGGTGTTTTTAACTGGGTTAGCAATTCATTAAGGGGTTGTGTTATAGGTTTATATTTTTTTTTTCTAGTAAAGGTTGTGTCTGGTCGATATCACCCTTCAAAGCTTTGTATTTTCGTTTTAAAGCTTTCCTTGTTGCTATCAGTTGTTTCGCCACTCTAGTATCCATGATGACTAATTTTTTGATTGATTTATACTCGTATATATATCTGTATGAACTTATCAAACCCCTGACGATACCTTCCTTCTTTTATAGAGCAGTCTTTATCGATAACACGAAATCCGTATTTATTAACCCAACACTGTGCACAAATATCCCTAAACGTTTGAAAGGACATACCTATGTTAACATGGTCATTATAAATATGTTTCAAATTTGTCATATCTTGTGGGAAAATAACTAATAAATTAGTGTTGTCTCGAACCAATTGTTTGGGGACTGCAGCATAAGATTGACATAAATAGAAACAATCTGTATTTTTGTGTCGACCAAAAGAAAAATAACTTTTAATAATATTTTGATCACAAGAGACCACCTCATCAACAAATTATCACAGAATTTGGTTTAATTTTCTCAGGGGGTATTACGGTCTCCCCATCGTTGAATTCGAAATACCCCATCTCTTTAAGAGGTTCCATAAGTAATCGCAAATATGTATATTTTGGTTGAAAGAGTGACTTGGAATATAAATAAATATTTGCAAAACGAATTCCATTAGGATGCTCTAATAAACTCAAAAGTACATTAGTTTTTCCCTATAGACTTATAGAATAGACCCCTCTTTACACCGTTAAACAAAAGTCCATGTTTTTTAAATTTATATATTGGCGTAATATCATCATCATTAACCATAGGTAAATGATAATTTTGTTGAGGAATCTTCATTCTGCCAGCGCCAAATACTATATAAAGCGAAAAGACTCACCTACATAGCTTATATAATGGTTCAAAGGCGTGAAGTAAAGAGGAAAACAGGTCGAGGTTTCATAGACACTTTACTAGATAAACTTCCAGAGCTACATATTCCTGGTTACTGTTTTTGTGAACCGAATACAAAGCTTCCAGACGCCTGGAAAGAGGGGATAGTGGTATTAATCCTTTGGACGAAGCTTGCAAAAAACACGACATAGCATATCTTCTCAGTTTAAAGACTTGAAACAAAGGCATTTAGCAGATAAAGATTTAGCTGAAAGCGCATGGAAACGTGTGAAAGCGAGTGATTGGAGTTTAGGAGAACGACTAGCAGCTCTAGGAGTGGCGGGGACTATGAATGTAAAAAGAAAGCTTGGTCTGGGCATAAAGAACCCTGTTAAAAAGAAGAGAAGTGGGGCTTTAAAATCTAATAGGACGAAAAAACGTAGAAAAATTCAAACACCTAAAATAGGAAGAGGTATTAAAAAACGGATGAGAAAAGGTGGTTTCATACCACTCTTGCTCCCTCTGTTAGGGGCAATTGCTCCGCTTATTGGAGGTGCAGCTGGAATAGCAAGTGCTGTCACTAAAGCGAACAAGGAAAAGTCTGAATTGGAAGAACAGAAAAGACATAATTTGGCGATGGAAGGGAAAGATTTACAACGAGGTGCTCGTGGCGTATACTTAGCGTATCCAAAAAATTACCGATAAAACTAGCACGTAGAAGCCTTACAGATATTGATTTAAAAAAATTTGTAAAAAAATTAAGAATTCCACATTTTCGGGGAGTCTTCTCTCGAGACAAGTTACCTAGGACATTAAATAAACAAGAAAGCGGAACCGTGAATTTAGAGTCTGTGCATGGTGATGGTACTCACTGGGTCACATATACCAAAGACGACGATAGTATCAACTACTTTGACAGCTATGGAAATTTACAACCACCATGAGAGCTACTGCGATATTTTTTAGTGATCACAAGGCAAACCAGATTAAGTACAATCACGATTCTTATCAAGATAGTGGGTTTATTTGTGGTCATCTGTGTTTGCGATTTTTATATGATCAGTATTCATAAAAATAATTTAGCTACTTAATAATAAACCGTCTTAAAGTTAAGATGTCTATTAGTTTTATTTTCAATGGAAAAACTTCAGAGTTATGCTTTGATTTTAATCCACCGGTTTTTCTAGAAGATGATGTAGATTATGAAATTGGCCTTGTAAATTTTGATACTTTTTATTCGATACCAAATATCGATGAAAAAAATAATAGATTTTATTGGTACAGCGAATCAAATAATTTTAGATATTTAATAATAGTATCAACTGGATCATATCAAATAAATACGGTATTGGATGCAATGCGTAGAGAGATATTAAAAATAGATCCGAATGCAGAAATAAACCTGGAATTTGATATCAACACTTCAAAGGTATTTTTGAAAACAAACAGAAAAATTTCATTTGATGTGGATAATTCAATAGGAGATGTGATTGGTTTTAGTAGAAGAACTGTCGATGCAGATAGTGAGGTAATTGGGAATAATCCTCTTCAAATCCTTAAAGTAAATGCTATATGTATTGATTGCAATATAGCAGCGCGTTCATTCTTAAACGGTCATCCAGTACACATTTATCATCAATTTTTTCCAACTGTTTCACCGGGGTATAAAATAGTTGAGACACCCCTTAATGCTATTTATTACCCAGTCACTATCAAAAGAGTTTTCATCAATTTTCAAGACGAAATACGTACTATTCGATTGCATATCAGAAAAGTAAATCCGTAAAATGGTTTTAAGATTTTTAAGACCGATGATTCCGAGAAGAAAAACACAAAAAAAACTAAAGTACTGCTTTCAAAAGAAAATCGAAACTTTTTAAAATCACTCGGATTCAACGTTTTAGTTTAAATTATATAAAACAAGAATTAAACACATTCGGGTTTTAGTAGAGTTTTGCATCTATAAGTGTTAACATGGATAACTTGTTATCCATGTATTACTGAAGGTCCTTATAACGACACAAGGGTGCAAGATTATCAGTTTCATTATTATCAACCTTACACAACTGGCGAAATAAATTATAATGACGAAATTCGCATTGCAATTCAAGATTTGGAAGCCAATAGTGAACCTTGTGATAGTTACTTATATTTAGAAGGAAAGCTTTCGAAAGAAGGTCGAGGTGCGCCTACAAATGTAGAGTTTATAAACAACGCTATTTCGTTTTTGTTCCGAGAAATTCGTTACGAACTAAATGGGGTCATTGTAAACTCTGTCCGAGACACTGGTACTGTTTCGACTCTAAAAGATTACCTTTCCTACAATCAAAATGAGAGTGACATGTTAGGGAATGCTGGGTGGTATCCGAAAAAGGAGATTTCTAAACAAAAAGCGGGGGAAACTCAACAACAAGCAATAACTAGAGAGAGAATTATAACAGACGCAAATGGTAATTATAATACCATAATACCGTTACGACACCTCATGGGGTTCTTTGAAGATTACCGAAACTTATTAATTCACATCAGACAAGAACTTGTTATTATACGTAGCAATTCTGATTATGAAGAGGTAACTAGCCCGGATGAAACTGAAATACCACAAATATCAATAACCAAACTATTTTGGGTAGTACCACAGGTTAGGCTTAATTTGGAAGAACAATTAAAAATAAATCGGATTACTAACAAAGGAGTAGACATACCAATACAATTTAGGAGTTGGGAGATCATAGAATATCCATCATAACCTACATCCACACGCCACACGTGGCCTGTAAAAACGTCAACAAAAGTCGAATCACCAAGACATATCATTATCGCTTTTCAAAATAACAAAAAAAGTAAAATTGCAACTGATATGAGCAAATTCGACAACATTTTCTTACGAAACGTCAAAATATTCTTGAATTCAGAGAGATACCCCTACGCTGATTTTTTATTGGATTTCCAAAATAGTAAAATTGCAACATTATACACAATGTATGAAAATTTTCAAAAATCATATTATAACAAAGATAATCAACCAATTTCTACTCCTACAGGGTTTAAAAATTTTGCACCTATTGTTCACATCGACTGCTCACATCACAAAGATATCATCCAATCAGGATCTATAGTTCTGAGAGTAGAATTCGAAACGGATACTGCAACAACATCTGAGATTTCGGCGTATTGTCTGGTTTTACATGAGAAATATTTTACATACAATCCTCTAACAAAAATTATTCGTCAACTCTAATGCGCATGCTTCACTTTGACGATTTAAAGTGGTAGCTTTATTTTCTACTGTCAGTATACTATGAGGATTGAAGAAATTAGTTAAATTCTCTACAAATATCATAAAGATATTAAAAAATTTTAAAAAAATCTTCAAAAACTACAACGTGATATTAAGTTTATTGTATGTCGAAACAATTTAAACACCTAAAAATATGAGGCTGGTTCTGGATATTCAAGGATTCGTTCGAGAACGTAATGAATTTGTGGTGAAAGAATTAGCAGTTTACGATGGAACTCGTTTGTCTCATACCGTTTTTAAACCACCCATTCCAATGGATATGCTGCCTCCAGATCAAAAAATTCAAAACAACTGGTTAACAAAAAATTATCACAGTCTTCAGTGGAGTATAGGATTCACACCTCTACATATGTTTGGTGAATGTATACAGAAGCTAACGTCATCTGCAGATTGTGTCTGTGTTATTCTCTGTTGTTTTTTATATGAAACCATTATAATGCAATAATTCATGAAGTAAAACGATGTATTATTCAAAAAATTCTTTATTACACACATAACACTTAAACACGCGATTTTCATTACATTTATAATTTTCTATTTCGGTCAAAATCACTTTTTCCTTCTCCATGCGGTTTTCACTCGACTCTTCCACTTCTACCACCCCTGCTGCTTCTTCCTTCTCTTCCATGAATTGAACTGCAGTTTTCGGGTAAGTATTCCCTGATTCTGTACAGGAAACCATCCAAGGCGATTCGATGAAGATTTTGCACGAGATGAGTAAGACATAATTCATCGTTTTGATACATTGAACACAAATCACGGCCAACTTCATAAGTTCTCGCTAAGTGTAAACAATAGTCGTTTTCAAAAAACCGCTCCATCCCATAAAAAGCTTCATGATTGGCATCAAATCTCAAGTCTTCAAACTTACTGCGAATATTTTCTATACCACTTTCTAGATCAGTGATCCCAGGTTCTTGACTATAACACATCCACATGTTGATTGTCACATTTTTAGTAGAGAATTTACTATTTAAAATACCCCCACCCCTTCTCCTTTGATTTTGGGGGTGTTGGATTTATTAAAACCCACCACTCTTGATGACTCACCCAAGGAATGACTCATTAGATCAGGTGTCGAGGAGCAGGTGATATAAATTACAAATCTGTCGTACAAATTTAGTACTAATTGAATAGCCAGCGAGTTGTGTGATCAGTGCTCAGGAAAACTTTTTCTTCCTCTTCTAATTTATTCCGACATGTGCGGGGCAGTTGTGAAAGAAACGTTACATGTGTTATACCAAATAAGAGACAGAAATTAAATCCGGACGATAAGTAGTGAGCTACAGATTTAAAAGTGATAAAAATCACATCGATTCATTAACATTCTGCGCAGAAGTGAAATCTAAAGTGGATCTAAAGGATATTATTTTGGATTATCTGAAACAGCACAACGTTCTAAAAATTAATATGGAACTTTTCGCGCTTTACACATTACCCGAAAAGGAGATGTCTTATGTAAAATCGTTCAACACAAGAAACAAAGTCGTAACTTTTTCGGTGGATTTACATCAGATCTTTAATGACTGTTCAGGAAATCGATCCGAAGGCCTCTGAATTTCAAGAAAGGGATTCCGGGTGGACTTTACACCATATATTGTTTTTGGATGTAAACATCAACAAGTATAATCCAATATCAGCGTCATCTTACATCAAATGTCCGAGACGAGTAGAAACAACCCAAGCAGTGTTAAACATGAGGAATTCAGATAATGCGTGCTTCGCTTGGAGTATTATTGCAGCCATCTTTCCAGCAAGTGGCCACCCAGAATTAGTGTCATCGTATCCACCTTATGACGTTTTATTGGATTTTAAAAATATAGACTTCCCTGTGAAATTGAAAGACATTAAGAAGTTTAAAGAACTGAGCAATATTTCTGTGAACGTGTACGTACTTGACTCCAAATTTGAAGATGGTGTTTGGATTACTGAAGTGGTCGGACCTTTGCACTTTACTTCCGCTCGTAAACCTACACATGTGAATCTCCTAGTGCTAACCGATGATGATGGTTATAACCATTATCGTTTAATTAAGGATTTATTTAGATTAGTTAGACGTCAGTTATCGAAACATAATACAAAATATTTTTGCGATGTGTGTTTACAGAACTTTCAAACAAAGGAAAAATTATTAGCTCATGAAAAATATGATTGTAACCACCTATATATTAAACACCCACTACGAATTTAATTTTTAATAAACGTGGTGAAATGGTACCTCAAAATATTCTCAAGTTTATTAATATCGAAAAACAATTACCCGTACCTTTTGTAATTTATGCAGATTTTGAAAGTATTCTGAAACCAATTCACCACAATGAACCGTGTGATAAAAATTCCTACACGGTTAAAATTTTGAACACGAACCTTACTCCTTTGGGATGTATGTGAAATGTAATTTTGATGACAAATATTCAAAATACTATTCATACCGGGGGACCAATGTTGCTGAAGTATTTACAGCTCAATTAGATGAAGTTGCTCAATGTATTTATCATAACACTTAAAACATGTAAGGGAAATGTTGCCATTATCTGAGGAAGAACAAGTCCTCTTTAATAATGGTACCATTTGTCAAATTTGTGATAAACCGTTCTTACTTGGTGATATCAAAGTTCGCGACCACTCGCACCAGACTGGTTTATACAGATTTTTGGCACATGCGCAATGTAATCTCCAATTTAAAGTTTCTAAGGTTATTCCCGTCTTTTTTCATAATCTCACAAATTATGATTGTCATCTGTTTATCAAAAAATTGGCTTTAAACAGTGAAACAGTGTCAGTAATAGCCCAAAATAGGGAGAAATACATTTCCTTTTCTAAACGTATTTTGGTCGAAAAATCTAGTGATCCTTTAATACATAGTCAATTCTTAACATAACGATTTGTAGACTCATTTCGATTTTTATATAGATCGTTAGATAAGCTAAGTCAAAATTTACAAGCAGATCAATGTAATGAGGTGAGAAAACATTTCCCAGATGACAATGAGTTTAATTTAATAAGACGCAAAGGCGTTTTCCCATATAGCTACGTAGTCCCTCTAGACAAGTTGAAAGAACAGCTTCCATCATCAGACAAATTTTTTGATACACTTAGTGGGGAACCGATTTCACAAGCTGATTACTATCGAGCTAAAGAAGTATGGCGAACATTTAATTGCTCCAATTTGGGGGAATATTCTGATATTTATTTAAAGTCGGATGTACTTCTCTTAGCTGATATGTTTGAAAATTTTAGACAAGTGTGTTTAGATAATTATAAATTGGATCCTGCTCATTACATAACAGCACCCTCTCTTAGTTGGGATGCAATGTTACGTTTTACTAAAATTCAACTCGAACTTCTCACTGATATCGACATGATACATTTTTTCAAAAAAGGAATTCGCGGGGGCGTAAGTACTTGTACTAAAAGAAAAGCAATAGCTAACAATAAATTTCTACCAATTTATAATAGTGAGAAACCAAACTCTTATATCATGTACTTCGATGCCACAAACTTGTACGGATTCTCAATGAAACCACCCCTGCCAACTGGTAATTTTAAATGGCTCGATGAAGGTGAAATTGCTAAATTTGATTGTAACCTAATAGACGATGACTCATTACAGGGTTGTGTTTTGGAAGTTGATTTAGAATATCCCTCACATTTGCATCAAGATCATAATGATTTGCCAATTTGTCCGGAAAATATAATACCTGCTAGTGGTACAATACCAAAATTAATTCCAAATATACAAAATAAGTACAAGTACATTATTCACTACAGAAATTTAAAACAATGTTTAAAACATGGTTTTGATTTTGAAAAAAGTTCATAGAGTCTTGGAATTTTCACAATCACCATGGTTAAAACCTTACATTGACTTGAATACTAAACTACGAAATTCAAAATGAATTTGAAGAGGACCTCTTTAAATTGTTAATTAATTCTATTTTTGGTAAAACCATGGAAAATGATGATAAGCGACAGGATATTAAGTTAAGCTCGCATTGGGAAAATAAAATTGGATCTATTGGTGCTAAAACTTTAATATCTAGGCCACATTTTAAATCTTGTTCGGTATTTGATGAAAATTTGGTGGCTACACAATTGGAAAAAACACAAATACATTACGACAAACCTCTTTACGTAGGATTCTCTATCCTTGAGATTTCCAAAACTGTGATTTATGATTTTTTTATGGTTTTATAAAAGACATAAAATATATAAATAGTATATAAAAGATATAAAAGAAAACATCAACTATTTTGACACATCAAATTTTCCTATAAACAATATATATGCCATCCCCAAGTTATTATCAGAAGTTGGGAAGTTGAAAGATGAATATGGTGTACCTATAGAATGTTTTTATGGACCTGGCGCTAAGGCATATTGTGTCAAAGCAGTTGATGTCATGAAAAAGGCGAAGGGAATTTCAAAAAGTGTAGTCAAAACTCATTTACACCTCTGTGATTACATCGGAACTGTAGAAGAGGGTGTATCGATTTTTAGAAAAATGTATATTTTCTCTTCAGAACTACACACTATGTATACCGAATTAAAAAATAAAATTGCCTTATCATCGAAAGATAATAAGTGGTCTGTAATCCCTAATACCGTGGAAACTTTTGCTTGGGGGCATTTTTTACTACAAAAGAATGATTCTGACCTATCTCTATTGATTGAATTGTGTGAAAAAATTGAAAATAAATGTAATCTAAATGGTTATTATAATTTAGATTTGTTAGATTAATGTTTTATATATTTTGGTTTGGTTAAATAAAAATATATAAATTAAATTTATGGTTTTATTGAAAATTTGTTAAAAATTTTTAAATACAAATTAATAATTTTTTGCACTTCTTCACTGTTTCTCTCATCATCCCAAAGTCTGTAGCGGCATTCACAGGTATCAGGACCTTCCTGAGTGGCATCATGGGACCAAGGACAGCTTATGTAGTGACATCCGTGCGTGGAAAGTATCTTTTCTTCATTCTTGTTTTTCTCCAATTGGTGTTGAATTCGGTAAAGTTCATTTCTATGTTCGTTTAGCAATAAGTCTTTATACACTTTTAAAAATTCTTGAAGCTCCATATGTAATATTTTACTAAAATTTCTACCAGTAGTAATGAGCAACACACTGCTATGTAGTAGAGCAAAGGTGAAAATGTTGCAAAGTTTCCTGACGGCTCGGCTTTTGTACTATGGGAAGTTGTGGTGGGGGTATGATTGGTCCATTTACTGTCATGGGTAGAGTTATCATTTCTTCTAAGTCGTAATTTATATGCCGTACTATTTCGGGGTATTGTTCAATGAAAAAATAAATCCTTATCCATTCTATTCCATTTTGTTGGCCAGGTCTCGTTTTTAGTTTCGGTATTATCGAAACATATAAAAACCTCTTTAGTATCTTCGGAATATATGTATAATGAATTGTGCCAAATAGCATGTAACACTAGAATGTGCTTCATCAACATCTTCTCTATTAATGTTCACCTTGATAGAAAAGCCCTAATTTTTATTGTACTTTTTGAAAATTGGGTGGCGTGAATAATCCCCAAAAAGAATTAGTATTTGAATCAGTAGGAATGCCCCGATACAATGTCTAATTAGCGTGTCGAGGAATGACTCTAACACATGTATATGAAGGGTGCAAGCACGGGAATGAACCAGTCACTACCAAAAACCGTTAAACCCCCCAAAACCTGCAAAGACATGCAAAAACCGTCGAATCTCCCAAAAACCGGATGAGTCATGTGAGCACGTGGGTGAATGAGTCACAACCAAAAACCGTTAAACCCCCGAACACCTGCAAAGGCCTGCAAAAAACCGTTGTCTCACCAAAAACGGGATGAGTCATGTGTGCAGGTGGATGAGCCACGACTAAAACCGTTAAACCCCCGAATACCTGCAAAATCTGCAAAGACCCGCACAAACTTGCAAAGACCTGCAAAAACCGTTAAATCTCTCAAAAACCGTTTGGATGAGTCATGTGAGCACGTGGGTGAATGAGTCACGAACACAACCGTCAAACCCCCCAAACACCATTTAAACACCTGCAAACCTGCAAAGACCTGCAAATAACCGTTAAACCTCCAAAAACCGTTGAAACACCTGAAAAGACATACAAAAGACCGTTGAAACCCCCCAAAAACGGTTGGAACACCTGCAAAAGACCGTTAAATCCCCCAAAACTTGCAAAACCTGCAAAAAACCGTTGGAACACCTGCAAAAGACCACTGATTCCCCCCAAAACTTTCAAAAACCTGCAAAAAACCGTTGGAACACCTGCAAAAGAGCGTTAAATCCCCCCAAAAACTGTTGGAACACCTGCAAAAGACCGTTAAATCCCCCAAAAACCATTATATCCCCCAAAAACCGTTAAATCCCCCAAAACACCTGCAAAAGGCCGTTAAATCCCCCCAAAAACCGTTGGAACACCTGCAAAAAACCGTTAAAGCACCTGCAATCTGAATCCTAAAAAATGAATCCTCTCTCGCCTTATTTATTAACTATTTAGGTACATGCATTTGGTGGTCAAATTCACAGGAGGTAAAAGAATAAACTTCACGAAGCGAGATTCTTATTGTGCCAGTGCGTATGCAGCAGCTTTGTCGCACAGTAGTGGACCCAGTTGGCATTTGGGCGATATGAATAAAAAAGGGTTCTTCACAAATCAGATATTTTTGCGGAAAAACATATTCATTAAAATAGAAAGAAGAGACCGAGTTTGAAAAGAAAAATAATCGAAACTGTTGGAGCTGATGGACCTAATGCGGCTCTTCTGTTGGAGAAATGTCAAACAAGATATCTTGTTTTTTAAAAGAATTTGGAAATATAGTGGACCACCATTTTCCTTTGGAACTTTTTGTTACTTTGGACTGCCTTTGGAAAAAATTTCCAATAGCGAGATCATGACCAAAACTCAACATGACAACCAATATTTGAGAGAAATAATGCAGAATTACCTTACTGCTTCAAATTTTGGTACTGTGATAAAAAAATCCACAACATCGTGTCACAATTTCGTTAAAAAACTCCTATATCCGAAAGGAGAATTGAAAACTTCTTCAATATTATACGGCGGGATTAATGAGAAAAATGCTATTCAGAGATATGAAGAACTGAAAAACGAAATTGTAGCGAGTTGTGGATTTTTCATAGATCCAGAATATCCATCCTTGGGAGCTTCGCCAGATGGATTAGTAGGCTCGGAGGGCATAGTGGAAGTGAAATGCCTTTTTTCAATTAAGGGACCACTTTTCTTAGCGTAGTGCTAAAACTTGCTATAAAGTGGACAATGCAAATATTAGGTAAGTATTTTTTGGGTGATTCATTTTTTGATTGCTTAAAATTATAATACCTACATAATTTCATAAACTTTATTATTTTCGTTTTTATGCCCAACCGTTTTTGTAGGTAGAAAAATCACAGCTACTTCTTTCAAGTACAAGAACAGTTAAATATAACAAAAAAGCAGTGCTGTGATTTCATTTTATACACCGATGACAATTTCAATGAGGAGAGAATCTAAAGAGACGAAGAGGTTTGAAACGAAAAAATTATACCAAAGTTAATATATTTTTATAAAGAGTGTACTTTTCCGGAACTGATAGACCCACGAGTTCCAAGAAGAATGAAAATACGAGATCCTATTTTCTAATACCAAATAATTGAACCGTTTATTGTTGAGCGGTTATAAACGCCATTTTCTTATGTGTCGAGTTATTACAAAAATTCAGCGATATTCTGTTTTTTTTTCAATTTTTTACAAATTTTGTTTGTAACAATTTTTTATAGACGACGAGGAAAAAGTTACGTTTTATATCCCTTTGGTAAGTTATTGCCTTCCTTCCCCCCCTCTCCCTGGAATTCAGTATATGTGTAAGGAAAGTTATGTGGGTGTACCACACCAGATATTTTCTCAGAACTTACAAAATGTTGCTTGCCTCCTTTCAACCATGAACGATTCAATTGAGGTTTAGGAGAGCATTCTCAATTTTTTAAAGAGATTTATTCTTAGTTTTTAAAAGTGATATTTAGTCTCTAGAATAATGGAAACTGCTCTTATCTATGAACTAGCTCCATTCCAACGGCATTATTTAACGACAAATGTATCATGCGAGAGTTAAAAAAATCAGAACTGTACGATGCCTAGAAATCGTCGCCATTTCGTTTGTCTGATTTAACTGGCTGCTTGTTTGTTGCTCATGGAGGTTTTCTTTTACACAAAGTATTATGGAAAGATAAGAAAACATTTGGTTATATAGTTGCCGATTACAAAGCTTTCATTTTTAATAATCAAAACACCACTTCCATTTTTGACGGATATGAAGAAAAGTTTCGCAGTGTAAAATGTTATGAAAGGTTCGGAAGAGTTTCAAAGAAAGTTGCACCAAAAATCACTTTTGAGTTAGATATGAAGCTGACCGAAAAAATATATTTGTTCTTGGCAAGTGAAAAACGCACGTCCCATCTCATAACTAAATTAAAAAGACCGCTTATAGCAGATACTAACCTAACAATGAAACAATAAAAAGAAGATGCCAATACACTCACTATTAAAACAGCTATAGACCTTGTATGAAAGGCTACAGATAAGGAAACTCTTGTTATTGGGACCGACGTCGACCTTGCTACTTTCATGTTTGGATTAACTTGAATATTACAATGTGTAAACCTTGAGCTTCTACGAAACAGCCAGATTTAATTTATGAAACTCAAAATAATCAACATTTCAAAAATATAATTCTGTTCGCGCATGCTTTTACGGAATGCGATACAACGAGCGCCTTTTTTGGTAAAAGTATAGGTACGAAATTTAGGTAAATGGTATAAATAGTACAGGTGAAACTTGTAATATTACAAGGCCATCGATTGATGAGGACAATGATAATGCTGCTTATCCAACGGGTGTTGGAGAATACGGCGAAACAATGCTGGAAGATGAGAATGGGGAGATTGAAGAAACAGCAAGACAAGAACCTACTGTAGAAACCGTAAATGATGAGCCACCGCCAGTAAAACGGTCCAAAAGATTACAAAAGAGTACTAAAAAATAATTTCAAAAATGTTAAATTTTAAAATGACATTCAAAACTTTTTTTACTTATTTATAAAATCTGTAATTACATCTCCAAAAAAAGTTCATTTTAATGGCGAATTACAAAATTAATAAAAAAATCCTACTTTACTTTAGTTAATAATGACTGACAATAGTTAGATTTTCTAATTTTCTATTTTTTTTTCTATTTTTAATTTAAAAAGTATGGATTTTTTTATAAATTATAGTCAAAATTATTAAACAAATAGTAGAGTGGGAATTGTAGTCAAAGGCTTAAATTGTCAGTTAATTAATAATGAACAAAAAAGACCCGAATCATTATTGTTATATCTGCAATAATTTAAAAGTTATTGTAATTATAAAAGCAAGAAATCGGATAAAAAGGACAAATTTCAAGGCATTATAAAATTAAAAATTGTATAAATAATAGAAAATAATTTATTTTCATAAAAAACAACACTGCCATTTTTATTACAGAATTAAGTATTGAAAAAAAAAACTGGAAAAAATTGATTTGTTTATAACAAATTGTTTATTAAATAAAGAAATAAAAAATAAAGAAAACTCTTTTTAAGAATTCCAAAGAACAACAGAAATTATTTTTAGAGAAAAAATGGTTCCTTAATTTTAAAATTTAGCCGCAAATAACGATTGTTAATTAACAAACGAGTTAAGTATATTCCAAAAAATAAATTTTTTAAGGGTTGTTTTTCTTTTCTTTAAAACTCATAATTTTTATCAATAAATATATTACAAAACAAAATTTTGATTTGCGCATAAACGATATATTTGTTCAAAACAATTTTTTAAGCAATGTTACGTTTGAATTTCTACGTTAACCGTTTCACGAGATACCTGTATCCCCTTTATTATAGTACGAGAGCCGGCGACACTCGACTCTACGTCATCGGGAATTTAAATGAGACATACATAATCGTGTAGTGTGCGTACAGACCAATACAAAACCGCAAGGTCTGCCAGAGAAATCCTGTGCAAAAGTTACTTCAATAATTTTTGAAAATTCGCAAAAATAGAACTAAAGGTTAAAAGAATGGGCATATCGACTACTTCAATGCCATTGTAAATGAAGATTTTTTTTGACTTCATCGTCAAATAAAGTAACAATTATGCCATCGACGTGCTAATCCATACGCAAGAGGAGAATAGTAGAATTTCACGTTGGAAAGATCTAACAACAGGAGAATTCAAGGTTTTCTTGGGGCTGTTATTGCATATGGGCACAATCAGGAGAATGCGAGTTGGGACCCATCGAGCTCTGGTAGTCAAGGATTGGGACCCGCTATAGGTGCGAATTCGGACCCGCACAGGTGCGATTCATACTGGTCAATTTCAGGAAAGTAAAGGTATTATCGTCAATTTTTCGTAAGTTTCCTAGGAAAGATATATTTTCGCCCTATAAAACATCCCCCTATGATCCCCCAAAATCAGTTTCCTTGCCTCTTTTTCCTTGCCCCCTTGAAAAATATTTCATTCTACTTATAATTCGAATTCGAATTTGGATTCACTTCGAGCAGGTAGGCTGGGTCCGAACTCGTATGAAACCCCGCTCTGTTAAAGGCTAGCGGGTCCGAACTCGCACGCGCCCGCACAATCAGGTTGAATAGAATTTCGGACTATTGGAAAAAGCATAAATTATTCAACAATGCAATATTCTCCCAGCATATGTCTCGGGAACGATTTTTAATGATTCTTCGGACGCTTCATGAGACAGATGATTCAAGCATGGGAAAAGTACAGCCACTGATTGACTTTTTCAATCGTAGAATGGAAATGCTGTATAGTCCAAGAAAACAGCTAACTATTGATGAATCGTTAGTCTTATGGAGGGGCAGGCTTTACTTCCGGCAGTATATGAAGGGCAAAAAGGCAAAGTATGGAAAAAAACTATACATGCTAAGCCAATCAAACGGTTTGGCGCTCAATATAATTGTTTACGGTAGTGCTGCTGACACAGAGTTGTGTGGCAAGAATCACACCAGCAAAGTCGTACACAAACTTATGAACGAAAGGACTAATTTGGACAAAGTCTATATATGGATAACTATTATAATAGTGTTCCCCTCGTTGAAGACCTTCTAGATAAAAAAAATAAATGTAACGGGGACGCTGCGCAGCAACCGTACTGGAAACCCCGAACAAGTTATTAAAAAAAAACTTAGAAGTAGTGAAGCTGTGAGCCAGTACAATAGGAAAGAAATATGCGTGACAAAATGGAAAGACCGCAGGGAAGTAATAACAATATCGTCTGAATTTAGCGGCAAATTGACAACGACGACAAATCGCCACGGGAAGGAAGTGATCAAGCCCGAAATGGTACTCTGTTACAACAAATATATGAGTGTCATTGATTACCATGATCAAATGTTGGTATACTATCCTTGTAAAAGGAAGACCATAAGATGGTACAAAAAATTTTGATTCCATATTTTCCAGACAATGCTTATAAATGAATTTTATTTATACAATGCAGAAAGCGGCTAAACAAAAATGAGCCTTTATGATTTCCGTTTAGCCGTCATAGAAAATTTGCTTTCTCTTTCTCCCGCTCGCCCTCGAAAAACAAAATTGCACTTACCATCTTATGGGGAAAAGGACAGTAGGAATCACACCAAAAGAGAGCAATGTAAGCTTTTTTGGGATACACAGCGTGAAAGAAAAGACTCTATCTTTTATTGTTACGAGTTTGATGATTCTCCTGGATTTTGCTTGGAACCATGCTTCAGAATCTTTCATGAAACAAACAGTTGTAAATAAAGCCATTCTTGCATTTAGTTTAAATTTCTATGTGCAATCTTTATTTGTAAATTGTTTTATTTTTGTTTGTTACCTGCTATATGGTAGGCTTTCTCATTGTTGTGTTCAATAAATGTTTATTTTGTTACTAACTGCGCGTAAATTATTTTTACCTGAAACATTTACAAGACGGATAAGTGTCTATTGCTTACTCTTTCTTCCGGCGATATCGCCGATTGCGGGCTAATTCAATAATAATACGTTATATAAATTAAAAAAATATAACTCTGGGTGCTGAAATTAGTATTTGATTTAAAAATGAAATTGGCAACCCTGTATACAGCCCCATCAACATACTGACCAGTAATGACGTTATATAGACGTCATTATCAGGTGATTTTTCGTCATTTAGGTCACCTGACGAGAAGGTGACGTAACAAGTACGTCATTTTGTTACGACAATATGATGAAAACATTTCACGTCGTAATGACAGTATAATTTGGTCAGCAAAATAATTAGAATGAAATTATTATGTATTGTAATAAATATCCATAATTAATAACCATATAGTTCGGATTTTCATTGAAAAGAGATATCATTTTTAATTATATTGTTTAAAGATTATGCATTTTATTAGCGAAATATAAAAAACCCAATGTTGATATATAATATTGTGTTGATTCTATTATTCATATATATATATATATATATATATATATATATTTTGTTATAATGAATAATTTTTATATTTATATACGATAAATATCGAAACATATTTAAATCAAATGGATCAGGGCGCCAATAACAATTTAAATGGGCAGTGTGCAATCCACGCTGACCACAGAAGAGGGCGCTGCACCGCCGACGCGACTTTAGATTTTAGAGACGAGAACGAGAATTAGACGCGTACCTGTCAAGCTAACAAGTGCCATCGATGATCGTGAAATAATTCGTTTCGAAGTATTGTTGCAAGCTTTGTCGTCGTCGTCCTTATAACGCGCTGTGAAGTGTTAATAGTTGTGTGTGCCAGTACCATTCAATTAGTAAAAGTAATTATGTACGTCATAGTGGAGTTTTCGGGCGAAAGTTCGGTAAGAAAAGGAGAGGTGGCCTTCGTTAAAAAACATGGCTAACTCCATTAAAATCGGAAGTGTTTTGGCCACCGTATAAAACAGACTCACAGTACACCCGTGCTCTAAAATCAGATGAAATGTTGACCCTAAAACGTGGTCATTGTACAGAATAACAGAGTTCTGATATGAAACCGGTAAGTACTTAAGTGGAAGCATATTTTCATGGCGTTTCCTAATGATTGGTTTACTAGATGATTTAGAACAAGCTCGAAAAAAAATTAAGCTGGCGGAGTGTTTTTCGGATGTTGCTTCGGAAGCCGGAACACACGTGGCAAAAGATTTATTAATCAATTTCATTAAACATTGTGTTGAACTTTATGGTCCAGAATTTTGTGTTTACAATGTCCATTCTCTTTGCCACCTGAGTGAGGATGTTAATAAATTTGGGCCCATAGATTTATTTTCAGCATTTCCCTATGATAATTTTTTGGGACATATGAAGTGATTGATTAGGTCTCCTAACAAACCATTGTCGCAAATTGTGAACAGGCTACAAGAATTAAAACATGATTATTCTTTTAACGCAGACGAATTTCCTCAATTTAATTACAAACACCATAACGGGCCTGTAATTTCACATGGTTGCCAATACAAGAAGGTTACATTAAAACATTTTTCTTTTAATATTTTCGAACAAAATATTGCGAATTCTTATTGTATAATTCGTGATTCAGTTATTGAAATAAACAATATTATAAGACGACCGGATGGCATTTTATTAGTTGGAAAGCGTTTTAATTCATGCACATCTTTATTTGATTATCCTGACAATTCGAAAAATTTCCAAACCTACGTTGTTAAGAATTTATCAAAGGATTATTACGAATTCAATATAGAAACTGTGTTGTGTAAATGCGTGGCTTTACCACATTCAGAAAATGAACTAGTCTGTTTTCCTCTGTTGCATAGTTTATAATATATTTTGTTCTTTTAAAGTAGTACAATAATTTGATTTGATTATAGTGTGTTTGTAGTGTTTTTTTTTATATTTTTTTTATTTGGATTATTTTTATATCCATTATATTTTTTTATTATTAATTATATTAGCTACAAATAAAGTTGAAATGAATTTTTATTTATCACCCCGAAAATTATTTAATCGTCAGATTGTAACGTCTCAAATAGGTTTAGCGATGACATAATTTTCACCTATAAAATGACGTCTTTTTCACGGCTCAAATGACGAAATTTTCATTTCTTAAGTGACGTACTTTTCACGTCTCCAATGACGTAATTTTCACGTCTCTATAGACGTTATTTTTACGTCTCAAATTACGTCTCTGGGCTGTGACATACTCACGTCATTTATCCCGTCATTATGTCGCCACTTTTAAGGGCACCTGACGTATCCGCTGACCAAAAAATAACGTCAAAATGACGAAACTTTGCGATCTGGGAGGTTGCCTATCTTGATAGCCATATTTTCAGCAGCCAGCGAAATATCTGCCAAAAATGTCGCAGTGAATGTGTTAATGAAACTTATATTTCTATTGTTATATATTCCAGGGATTTCTTTGAATTTTTTATGGAAATGGAAACTGTCTCCTAGTTTGTTCAGATTCTCTGCCTCCCGACATCTTTCGGTGAGCCAATTTCTTTTGCTGTTTTTATTTCATTTTGGATTCTTCTTTGAAGACTTCTATATTCTGAATAGTTTCTGTTGATTTGACATTGCCTTCGTTTTTCCATTAAATCTAGAATATCATCAGTCATTCATTTGTTCCTCGTATGTCCTTTGGTGCTTGTGAGAAAGATTTCATTTGTTTTTCTAAAAGCTTCTTTGAGATCAAGCCAGTGTTTGATCTTATCATTTGTATTGCGAATACTTTCCAATTCTTTATTGAGATGGTTTTCATATAATGATTTTCTTCCTTTATATTTAAGTAGTTTTGGTTCTAATATCTTTTTAGTGGTTTTTTCTTTGGGTCTGGACAGGCGTAGTTATATGTCGGCACGTAGTGTATTGTGGTTAGATTTAACATCGGCACCTGGCATTGTGGTTACTTTAGGGATAAAATTTCTAAATCTTCGATTAATGATAAGGTAGTCTATTTGATTACGGACAATGTGTTGGTCATTGTCCTGCGGAGATTTCCAGGTGTATAAATGTCTTGGTGGGAGTGTGAACCATGTATTTGCAACCAGAAGGTTGTTCTTTTCGCAGTATTGAATTAACCTTTCCCCTCTATCGTTTCTTTTACCCAAGCCGTAATCACCAACCACTGATGCCATTCAACCCTTATCAACTTTACCATTGAAATCTCCTAGAATTATATTGATTTCGTTCTTTTTTGTAAGACTTAGGGCACTATCCTGTCTGTAAAAATCTTCAATTTCATTTTCTGATTTGTCTGCCGTTGGGGCGTAAATCTGTATAATATTGACGTTCATGGATCTACCAAACAGTTGAATTAGGAGTGCTCTTTTAGAGAGTGGGATGAAGTTCTTTACTGACTTTTGTAAATTTTCATCCATTAAGATGCCAGCGCCATGCTGATGGTCTCTGAGCTTCCTACATGATAAGAGTTAATCGGATGAATATCCTGGGAACATCAGTAAGGATATTTAATACAGTGGGTTTCCTTTACCTTCTATATCCCCCTGTCGTTGGCCATTTTCTGGCTCTTCCGCCTTTAGGGACGATTTCTCATCTCAAGGGCAAGGGAGTGCTCTCACTCCTGTTGGTTCTTCCACCCTGAGCTGTTGACCAAGAGGAATTGGCTGCTTATGCCGACAGTCATTCGGCTGTGGACATGATTTGAATTTGTTTGAAGTTTACCTCGAAGATGAAAAGAACCTAAATTCCATAGTAAGATCCTTGTACTAATCTTTACTAAATTTTATTTGTCATCTTAACTATGTAAGCCACCTAAAATAGGTGGCTTATATGTCAGCAAACGGAGGGCAAGATGTGGCATCAAAGACAAATGTAATTAAAAAAAAAATTCGTCAAATGTATTTGCTTCACAATTTAGTTTCCAAGGAACAAGACATAATAAGAAGAACTTTGAACAACTTACTTTAAAGAAAGCTGTTGTAAGTAAGTATAGTTTTAAAATAGTTGCTTATAAAGTCTTAAATTAATTAATTAAGAAGATCAACGATTTTTATTAAATCATAACTTCAGGTGCAGTATAACTAAATGTTCAAGTTCAACAGCTGTTGATGTGGAAAATGCCAATAAAATTTGGCTCAAACGTGCTCCTATGCGACTGGTAATAATGGAAAATAAAGTAAATGCTACAGTTTAAAAGTTTTTAAAGGCGAAACTTTACATATTAATGATTTCCACTTTTATATTATTATATACTTTTATACTTATACAATTATACATATATATGTTATATATAATATTGATTTCCATATTATTTATCCCTGTAAGAAAATGCCTAAAACAAAAGTAAAAACTGTTATATCTAAACGACAAATGTATCATCCCAACGATTCCCCATTTAATTTGATTATAAAATTCCCTTGATTGCAAAAATTCCCCTATTTAACCTTGTAAAAATGTTGCAGCGTCAACAGGCGGCTAATGAATTTAAAGAAATATCTAATCAAAATGAATTGCAATCATCTTCAAAGCAATGTATAAATACTAATAATAATCACACGAATGAAAATATTCACATTGTTCATTCTGAAAATTATGATTTAGAGGATAATAATTTACATGATGTAAATTTAAACGACAGTTTACTGTTTCAAAATCATTTAGTGGAATCCAAGTCTGATGTATATAATACAAATCTTGATTGATTTTTTCCAATAATGATTTTTCAAATACTAATGAAAATCATTCATTTACTGCTTCTTTGCAATCAGATGATTTAAGGATAAAATTAAGATCTTGGGTTACTTCTGATCACGTTATTCATGCTGCAGTGTCAGATTTACTTCATATTCTTAAACCATATCATACACCTCCCAAGTGACAGTCGAACATTAATGCATACACCACTTTCATTTAAAACAAAAAAATTGGTTGTCTGTAAAGTCGGTTTACGGACGATAATTTTACGTGATAACGTCATAAGAAAACATTGATGAAAAATTGCATACGTTTATGTATTGCATTGAATATTATCACTCAATTATCATTGAAGTTTTATATTATAGACGGTTTTTTTTCTGGTCTTTTTAGACACATTATTATGACATATGTGAAGTTGAACATTAATCTTGAAACTTACATGAATTGCTGCGCAGGATAGTTGTTTTCATTGAATACTAAATGAAAGCAGTCGACATTTTACACGATGATTTGTATCATTCATCATATTTTTTTAATGGAAATCGAAACATAACCTATTACTACTGCACTCGTTGACCGATGCAAGAACAAATATATGCGATTATATAGCTAATAATCAAACTCTTAGAATGCAAGAATTGAATACCTTATTGCCGCAATTGTTATTGTAATAGTAATAAGCAATGGTATTACAGTAAGTATTCAGATAACTTTTTAATAATAGTGTGCTGTCAGAACGTGCGTAGCGCGTACCCCTTTCATCGTCCATCGCGCTTACGAACCGAGCCGATCGCCAAATCGAGCTTACACTCGGACGCTGTAGTGGAAGAGAGAGAGATACGTCGCAAGGCAACCGCTAAGGTCGATCTCTATCTATAGTTGCCGCTCTCACTCTAGCTCGCACGCATGGGCCTGGTGTAACGTTACAATGTTTTCTGGGAAGTTTAGGTAGCCCGCACACCGATTTATAAGACGTCAAAAAAGTTGGACAAAGGTGAATATATCCATCTAGGTCTACAGAATCGCTTGGAAGTTTGTCTTAAAAAATACAAATTTTAATAGTAAAAAATTGTTAGTTAGTTTCAATATAGACTGTCTACCACTCTATTCGAGTTCGAATTGTCAAATGTAGCCTACATTGGCTCATATTAGAGATTCATCATTAAATAACAAATATGTATTTTCTGTTGGGCTATATTGTGGAAAGTCTAAACCTATCCCCCTTATTGATTATTTCAATGATTTTATAAATGAATGTAATGTTTTAATTAATGACGGATTTGTTTCTAAGAATAAAAATATTTTCTTGATATTCACTCATTCATTTGTGATGCTCCAGCAAAAGCATTTATAAAATGTAGCAAATCCCAAACTGGCTACACATGTTGTGATAAATGCAGTGTGTTAGGAAACTATTTTAATAACAGGGTGGTTTTTAGGGAATTAAACTGCCCAAAAAGGACAGACAAATCATTTAGGGAACAGTCAGACGAAGAATATTACATTGGCATATCTCCTTTAGTAAATTTAAATATTGATATGATTAAAAATTTCCTGTGGACTATATGCATAATATTTGTCTAGGGGTTCTTCGAAACCTTTTAAACAGTTGGGTAGGTGGGCATCTATCTGTTAGATTACTTAGTCTAGCGGTTAATTTGATATCTGATCAGCTTGTGAGTTTTAAAGAATTTATACCCACAGAAATTAATCGCAAATCTAGATCATTACATGAACTAGCACATTTTAAAGCCAGTGAGTATGGGGATGGGACCATTCGCCGCGGCCGTTTCGACGCCAGCCGTTTTGCCGCCAGCCATTTTGCCACCGGCCGTTTTGCCGCCAGATTAGTTTTTATTTGTAAATTCTAGTTGTAAGGATTTTTTTTTGATATTATCGAGTTATAGTAAGATTAAGCCGTCTCGTCTCTATTGCGGTTTCTTTTTTTTTGTTTGTAGTGGGTTCATTATTACTGTTATGAATCTTTTGATATTTTCAAATCAGATAGGCACCTATTTAGAAATTATTTTTGTTTTCTTCAAAGCAAAAAATGTAATGTAATTACATTTAAAATCGGTGAAGCAATTTGTTGGACATTTGAAAAGGAAATGTATTTTTTAAATAATCATAACACACTGTGTCTCGAAATTAAACATTAAAACATAAAACATACAAGTTTACATACAGACATACACACAGAGGAAAAAATGTACATGTCATATACTATATGTTGATTAATGATGAAGATTAAACTGCTTTTAAATATTCTTCTTTATAAGTTGGTGAGAAGAATTATAAATTATGTCCATGTAAATTAAAAAGTTACAATTACATTACATTATAAATTAAAAAATAAAATTATTCTCAAATTATTTATCACTTTTTTATAAATTACTATAAATATATTGTATATAACAATATTTATTATAATTTTAAATTAAGTATATAACAAATAAGTTTTTTTTCACTTTTAAAAATGTTCGTCAAATCTAAGAAAACCAATACAATTGTCATTAATGTCCCATATCAAAATTAGAGGCTATTCCTCTCAAAAAATCCAATATATGCCTACCATCAAAACTTCTGACTATTCTTAAAATCCTTTCGTCCGCTTGCATGTACTTCCTTAACTTTTGAGGAGGTTCATGCCCTGCTATTATTTGTTGCAAAAACCTGTCTCGTCCTCGCTGAATGGTTTGCAGTGTCTCCACAAATTTCCATATTGAGGGGTGGTCCATTGCCAATTCATTTTGCAACCGTCTATTGGCAGCTTCCGCATGATTGTTAGTACGATCAACTCCTTGAACTCTATTATATACATTCCACATTCGTATGGGAAACAGTGGAGGACGTCTAGCGTTTCCTCTTCTTCCCGGTCGGCCAATGTAATTTATCCTCGAACCAATTAAGGATCGCTTGCAGTTCGCGGGGCAAGTCAATTGAAAGCTCATCAACTGCGTCATCTATGCTTTCCTCTGGAACGAAAGCTAAGCTGAGTATCATTTTAGCTGATAACGCAAAACCAGCATCATTGTTGTACCTTCGCCTTAGACCAGCCAATGTTATTTGTTTTTGCAAACTTTGTCCCAAATGAAAAAAATAACCACAAATCGTTGCGCCAGGAAACTGCTCTTGAGCAGCAGTAAAAGCAGCCATCTCGAAATCACAAAGGATCGTAGTCGGATTGAGATTGGGGGCTAAGTTCACAATTAATCTCCATAGATTGTTGTAGGTTTCTCTTCTTTTATTTGGAAGTAAGGCATACAAAATGTGCACCACTGCTCCATATATGGTTGCTAAAATTACATATACCTGCGAAAATAACGGCGGTGCTGATTTAAACGTACCGTCGATATACAAGAATACTGGTTCAAATACCTATAAGATAGCCATTTCTTCCAAACAATAAAATTCGGTTGTCTTCTGGATCACTATCACTTAAAAGCAATCTTTCCTCTATATTGTTCACGTAGTGTGTTGGTACTTCACAGGAATAATCAGCTGCGCGAGTGAAAGCGGGGCAGGCAGGGGAGCGTCAATTTGATTTCGCTGTCTTCTTATTATTTCCCTAAGGGCCGCGTGGTTGGGCATTACTGCTTGTGATGCCTGTGTTAAATTAATAACGGAGGCATTGATTATTTGAGCAGTTTGTTCCTGGGTATCCTTGGCAAGTGTTTTCATTTCACTTATGGCACTGTCCACCTCAATTTTTGCCGGTGTTGCATCATGGGAATGCTTATTTACACACTTTGTCACTTCCCCATTTTCAACATGAATTCTCGCTTTGCATCTACTTCTTTGCTCACAACGGTAAAATAGTGTCACTTGGTTGTGGCTTAATTTATCAAAATGATAAATAAAACCATCATAGGTGAACTTCGCTTTTCTGCGTTCACTGCACAAAACACGTTCCATAATTACAGCTGCAGCACGTACCGAACTTCAGCAGTATTTTTGTACAACTGATATATACATTGTTTTCTTTTAAAATCGCTAGTAAGTGCTTAAACGACTTTCATCTTTTCTAAGAATGCACAACCGGGTTTCCCTTACCCGAATTATTCGTCTTTACCTGCTGCTGTGGTCTCCAGGTCTGTCCTTATGGGGATAAATGTTGAGATCCATACGCGTGTTGGGCCAAAAGGACACAATTTCTCATAATTATTTATTTTTCTCTTTTTAGTTTTGGTCATTAAATATTAATAATTAAATTTCATGTTTAAATATGGTATAATGTTAATGTTGTTATAAAGTCAACGTTTATGTCTATTTAAATGGAACTAGCATTTTAGTTTTTTTTTTTTTCGGGTACCTATGTCTATATTCAAAATTTGGTTATTAAGTTAGAATTTTATTAGTAAATTCTATAGTTTATAGCTTTGTTATTATATAAAAGTACGCTGTGAAATGTGAAACAGCTGATGACAATACAGCCGGCGACAAAGCGGCCGGCGGTAAAACGGCTGGCGGCAAAACAGCCGCGGCGAATCGGCGGCGTCGAAACGGCCGCGGCGAATCGTACTAGACCCAGTGAGTATAGAACTGTTTTGCTTTATACTGGAATTGTCGCTTTAAGAGGTAAGGGGCTTATTTATAATGTACATGTTTTAAGTCATATTAGCGATGACAACTTTCATTATGGGTCATTAGATGAATTTTCTGTATTCCCATTTGAGAATTATTTAGTACATCTGAAACACTTACTTAAATCGTCAACTAGACCCATTCAACAAGTTGTCGTAGATTGTGTGAAATAGACACATCGTACTTTGACGGCCATGAAAAATTGATTTGTAAACATGTTTTCTTATAAAACATGAATGTCAGAGTGAGTATAAAAAAATACACCTAAAAACGTTTGTTTTATGCATTCATTCCTATTCAAAGGCGGATTCATACTGTTAGATAAATAATCATACTATTCAAATAGAAAAGATAGTAACAATGGCATCAACACGCGAAACATATATTTATGGTAAACCTTTTTGAAAACAGTTCTAATTTTTATAATTATCCTTGTAATTCCAGTGATTTAAAATTTTTTTTCACAAAAATCAAAAAAACATATTTTTTAATTAAAGCAAAATGTATACTTTTACCTTTTAAAGATGCATGGGTTTCAATCCCTTTATTGCATACAGCTCCGAATAATACATAGTGTCCCGCACCACAGGAATAAAAATGTGTTGCTCTATTTTCTTGTTGCTGGACTAAAAAATGTTGGCGATTGAAGAGTGGGCAGAGATTATCCTCTTTTGTGGAAGAAAATGATTCTTTGAGGGAATCCTTTTCTTCTACAAAGGAAGATAAAATCTCACTATTCAATCGTCAACATTTTTCAATCCTACAACAAGAAAATAGAACGAAGTCGTGCTGTTCTCTTGTTCACCCCACAAAAAAGGAAGAATAAAACCAAGTGTTCAAGGTTTTAAAATTATATTGTCAACGTTTCGTCCGTTTATTTTGGATATCATCAGGACATTTACTGCAGCCCTTCAATAATCACAAGCATAAACGATGGTACACTGAATAAAGTGGCAGGGTGGTCTAATGCCAAGGTGGAATAAAATCGAATGAGGGGGCCATTATTAAAAAAATAGAAACCCAACACTCCCAATCGAGGCCTCATCGTTTGAGAGATGAAAGACAACTGGCGTACCAGTCTGAATTAAACATAAATCTCACCTCGTGCAGGTGACAAGGAACTTTTTTGAAAAAGTTTAAACAGCACAACTTTGTCTTTTCGTCCCCCGGGAACTTTTTCTCCTGTCAAGAAAATAGCGAACGTAATGATTGTATGAAATAATTGATTCAATGGTGCAGGAATTCTGAGACACCATGTATTTACCATTAATAATCAATATTATTGTTATGTATTTGTTTACACAATAAATAGATGTTATATTATACTTTTATACTTTGAATTATCGTTCATACCTTCATTTGTCAAACATTTATGTTATATCGCTTATCTAGTGGAAGACGCTCGTATCTCGGTGTGTCTGTCTAAACGCTCGTAACTCCAAGCGTCCAGCTGTACGCTCGGATCTCAATATACGTGCCTAAGTGCCCGGATGTGTCTCTCTCTCCATGTGTCTCTCTGTACGATCGTAACTCCAAAACGTCAAAAAACGTAGTGGTACGCCTGTTTTTCAAATGCTACAGCGCGCCGCCTCAGGATAATACGCATAATAATTTAATGACACAATAATTTCCATTGTCGTGGAACTCGGAATTAGTTCTCAATTCTCAAATCTTGTTCAATGGAAGCTAGAACATTTGGTGAATATTTCTAGGATGACAGAATGATTCACAACAATGAAGATTGAACAATATTTATTGAATGATATAATAATGAGATTTGAAATTGAATGGAAACAATTTACACGCCTACAAACAATGTTTGTATTAGGTTATTCTTCTGTTATAAGTTATTCTAAAACCAACATAATTAACTAAATTAATAGTCGAGGCAATGTAGCACTCAACCTCGGAATTTTTGCGACTAATTCGGATAGGAATGCGGTTTTTTGCATTCGCTTCCAAAATTTTTTAGAAAAAATGTGCATACTTTTTGTTGTATACAAACCGGAAATTGCATTGCTGCAGCCAAAAATGCATTAAAAAAGTGCATTATTTGGGAGGGCACTTGGAAGATTTACTAACTTTGTAAATAAGAGTCAGAGCTGGCCTAAATCGGGTTTTCGGGGGTTTTCGAGGTCGCTGATCACGATTATAAGGTTCAAATTAACCCACAGCGGACCTGGAGCTCAGGAACGCCGATGAATAACATCTTCGTGGGACTCTACCAAAATTCACCGGGAAAGAGAGAAACTCGGTGCCGGGGGGTTTTTTGGGTCACTGAATTCAAATATGTCTTCAGCGAACACCCCCCAGACACCTGGTGCGCCGGAACCTGGACGTGGACGTCACTCCGAGAGTTTTCCTAACAAGATTGCCAAAACCAACCTGAAAATCATTGTGGGCACGTTTTTTGGGGCGGTTAATCCAAATTTCACATCGAAAACGATCCCCCGGATACCTAGTATACCGGAACCGGGTCTGAACGTCGTCTCCGAGGATTTTCCAGACAAGCTCGCTAATAATCGAAATCGTAATTCTCGGTTTGTCTTTAGCGATCTTGTCTGGAAAATCCTCGGAGACGACGTTCAGGCCCAGGTTCCGGTGCACCAGGTGTCCGGAGGTACGTTTTCGGGATGAAATTCTGATTCAGCTCCCCAAAAAAACTCCCATAACGATTTTCGGTTTGTCTTCAGCGATCGCGTCTGGAAAACTCTCGAAGACGACGTTCAGGCTGAGATTCCGGTGCACCAGGTGTCCGAAGGTACGATTTCGACGTGAGATTCTGATTCAGCGCCCCAAAAAACCCCCATAACGGTTTTCGGTTCGTCATTAGCGATCTTATCTGGAAAATCCTCGGAGACGACGTTCCGGCCAAGGTTCCGGTGCACTAGGTGTCCGGGGGATCGTTTTCGATGTGAAATTTTGATTAACTCATTCTTTATATATTATCAATGCCGCCACTACAAATTTGGAAAAAACAAAAATGTTGCCGACTTGCGATCATATAGAGAGACACGTGGAGATCCGAGCGTTTAGGCAGGTATACTGAGATCCGAGCGTAAAGCTGGACGCCTGGAGTTACGAGCGCTTAAGGGGCCTGCATAGCTGAACGAATCTTATTTCCAACTTTGCTCCGTTAATAATAGACCGATTTGCATGCGGTTTTCACTATTAGGATTGAAATAACGTGTAGAATTGAGGACGCTAAAGAAAAAATAATTGTTCATCAATAAACTGACGTTTTCATGCTAATTAGAGTCGGGTTGATGAGGCACCTCGGTCAGAAGTAACATATAGTGTCCATATATAAAGTTTTGTAAGAAATAAATGCCCACAGAAGTATAGGCATTGGAAATAAAAAATGCATTCTATTTTATCCGATAGCTATTTCCCTCTAGCGGCTTGTCCGTCGGAATCCCACGACTGCAGCAGCGCATAGAGAACGGCGTGACGGTGATTTTCGTACGGACTCGCAGAGTTCCACTCGAGCGTTATTCGTTCTCATTTCGCTTTCTCGAGAGATAAAGAATTTTTACTGATCAAATTTGAGTACAAATTATTTCGTTGACTAATTAAACTACGCGGTCGATTATTATAAAATTTCATACGAACGTTCGGAAGTTAATGTAAAGGAGCACTAAAACGAATTTTCGAAAATTTCTTAGATTAGACATCGAAAGTAAGTACATACTCACTTTTTGAACTTTAATGTAATTTTTTGTCCCAAGGGCGTTCGAACAGGTGAACTTTATTTTCGCTTTTTAATTGTGTTTTCATTAGATATTACTTCAGTTAAGGTCTTCCAATTAAGGGTGGAGTCCCCCTCTCCCGGAAATAGTTTATATCTCAGAGTTTTCAAGTTTGAGACTGGATACTTGATATATGCACTCTTTGTTTAAAATAAACGAATATGCTTTTTTCTGTGTTCTTCGATATTCGATAACGAATATTGTTTCACGGTTTTTTCGTATACGAACTGGAAGGTGGAAAAATGAGTAGTGCCTAGTATAGTTAGGTGGGATTTACAAAAATGAAACAAAATTTCAAGCAGGTAAGAAAATAAATGCTTGTGAAAAAGTCCTCTTTAGTTCGCTAGTTCCTGATATCAAGTTGGTGTTACAAACAAAAAATCACGTTGGCAAGCCAAACGTAATGGTAGATTTATAGTGTAGGAATCTGTTATAACACGAAATATATGTCGTTTTTTAGTTAATTGCTCCATAGGAAAACTAGGTAAAATCTTACATAAGAAGGGGGAGGGGGAGTCAAAAAATGTTATGTCCTTACATGGAGGTGGGAAGAGATCGAAAATGGACAAAATCGTCCTTAGGTAATTAACGAATGGAATAGACCCAAAGTGCAGAGATTATTTTTATCAAGAAACCTATTAATAATAACTGGAGTTGAAGAACTTCAAATTTTTCATAATTCTATTAATAAAACCTATATAGGAATGATCCTCACTCGTGGACCCCAGATTTACAAAGGGCATGACAATAAGAGATGTTGTTTGGACGTGATGTTCAACATATTTATTGCTTGCTAACTGTTGTTTCACCTGTCGAGTTGGATCTATTTAGTTATTAAAACTACTGGTTCAATATTTATTATTATTCATCTGTTTTCAAACACTGTTAGGCATAAATATGTGTTTTTATTTATTGCTAATAATAGTAATAATGATAATGCAGAGATTCATTTTCAGCACAATACCGCAACATTAAATTTTCTTTGTGATTACTCCCTGAGATCACCAACGTTTCTTATAATTTCAGTAATAGGTATTTGATATCAATTTAAATTAAAATAAAATAATTACCCACAAAGATTCATTAGGTACTTATATTAAAACCTTAAAGTCTTAAAAATATTAAGGTATATTGCATCGTTCATATTCCTTTAGTTGTTACAGGTCAATAAAAATTGTCCCAATTTTTTTCGTAATAACAGTCAATGGCTAGGTTAGAAAATGTTATTCCTTTACAATGGGATATCTAATGTTAATTTTTTTCCAAATTCGACTTCCTAAAACTCTAAAGTAAAAAAAAATAGTTACAAACAAGTAACCAATTCGTCATCAATTATTATGCATTTATTTCACATTAAAATACATTGTTTTACACTGCACATTGGTTACCATAAAAAATTCAGTTGCTTTTTATCAACAACCGATAGCTTTACAATGAAAATACTCTAGTGGAATTATTTATTTTGAAAAGTATTGAAGAAATTAAAAAAAAAACAAAATTTTTCTTTAGAATATTGTAGATTCTGCAGTTAAACGTGTTGTTACACATCTCGGTAGTATTTTATGGTAATGTCTAATTTGATGTTTAAATTAATTGTAATATATTATTTAGTATTACTAATAATTTTCAACATTACTTTATTAATTCAGTTTTCTTTCAGATGACTTTATTTATTTTGTTTTCATTAAAGTATTGAAAAATTGTATTTACAATTCCGCGCGTTATATATCGTGTAAACCGCGGTTCAATCGAATTTGTTAAAATTAAATTAAATGGTTTTATGAGTGTTTATTAAAATAAGTGTAAACGCCATGCTACGTACGGTTTTGTAAAGCCCCTGTAGGATGCATTGTATTTATAATTTTTTTTTTGAGATTTGTTCATGTATGCGATTTTGTATTACTTTTATTAATAATATGTGAAAAGGCAAATAAATAATAATAATAATAATAATATTTTTGATAAGGAAATCAGAAACCGGTATTTTGAATCCAAAACACATTTAAATCTTGTAAAATGTTTCAAGCAAAAACGCCTTTACATGTCCGCTTCCTCTATTTCTCCACTTTTTCTAATATGCCGACATACATACATCCTTATACATGTCATGTAGTAAGTATTCAAAAATTCGATTGAGGGAACGTTTATAAAACCAAATGAAAGTCGAAGAAAATTTACCCGTATCTTTGCGAAAATGGTTCAATGTTTTTCAAAACGTGGTATAGAGTGTATCATAAAGAAACTAACTACCTACCGAATCCCAATAAATCACTGCGAAAAAACTGAATCTATATGCAGACAAATAGAGCTTGAATTGTTTGTTGGTTTCTTTATCTCAATTCTCTCCTAATAGACCAGTGTCGATAATTTTGAAACAGGTAAAAAGTGAAAAAAAAACTATAATAGGATGAAACCTATTGGAAAAGGTAGAGAATATAACAAAAATGAAAGGAAAAATAAATTACGGGCGATCTGAGGTCGGGAAGGGGGGGTGAGTTTTTAAGGGTAAAAAACGGTTTATCTCGATTTCCGGCAAAACTGCAAGTCCTATGAAAAAAAGTTAAATGGCAAAGTTTATAGGTATCATAAAAATCTACAACTTTTCTATCGACACATTTTGCACATAACCTTAAAATTTGTGTGAAAAATACAAATAACCAAGTTTTTGGTTTTTTATTTTTATCTTTTGCAAAAAAATTTATTGCTTTTGCAAAAATATCTGCTTTTTAAAACAGTCGGTGTGTTTTTTGTTCGTTCAAACCTCTACTTTCTGATGGTATAAAAAAATATACATTACTATGGTAAATGTTCTCAGAAAATGCAAATAATGAAAAAAACTCGACTCCGATATTTTTTTAATCATTATGTATAATTTTGAGCTATTTATTAAAATTTACACTTAAATCACTCGAAAAACGTAAGATTTCATGTTACATTCATAAACAAAAAAAAATTACAAATCCATAAAACATCAAGATTGCAAAAAACATGCGAAAATAGTTGTTCTAAATATTAAAAATAGGATTTAAAGGGGATTTCATCTAAAAAATGTGACTGCTGCAATGTTTTCAGTAATAAAGTTGATTTATTAAATCCTCATTATTTATTTATTTCACAGAAAATCTCAAAACATATAAATATACATGTAAATCGTATTATTGAATTTATATACTTTATACTGATTAACGTTATTCATTATAATATTTTTAAATACAATAATTTAGTTATTTATAAATACCTCATCTTGTATTCTAACCAGTTCTCCATTACTTTTTGTCTCTTTGATTGCATTTCTTCATCGTTAGATTAGACAACCTTCCCGATTCTAGTGGATCTTCGAAATCTTCAAGACCATCACCGTCTTCGTCTCCAAGATTATTTCCGGTCTGCATTAGTTCTTCATCCACAATTTCATCTGAATCATCAACTTCCTCGTAGGTTTCTTCTTCCACATTGGAGCATGTTTCAGAACCATGACAATTTGAGCATAAATTTGGACATTTTAAACCATGTTTTCGGCAGCCACATTTTAAACATTTAAACTGTTACATCCAGTTTCACAGCTGCAGCAAATAGTTTTGAGCAATATTTCCGGAATTAATTCCTTCTCTGTAAATTTGGGCATAATGCCACGTTGATGTTGCTTCCAGCCCTAACCTGTTGGTGTCAGTTCGTTACCCAGCCAAGTCTGAAGCTGATTATATGCCCTGTAACAATGTTGCTGCTGCACCTTCTGTGGGTGGGAGATTTGCCAATGTGATAGAAGATTTAATTCTTGCCAATTGATATTTTTGAAATCTTAATTGATTCAGTGTTATATTATCATTTTTACATTTATAAATAGATTTGATTAATTGTAATCCATTTTTTTATCTTCTTTGTTTGTATCTTTTTTATAAAAAGTATTGGTCAAATTTGACACACTTTTATCGGCTAATAATAAGTTGACGATACGTTTCTTTCCTTTTCCGGCAAATCCAGATGTTGTATCGCAACCAGAATAACAATGGAGAAATGCAACGATATTTTTTAAGCATTCATATTTGAAACTATTAGACGTGAAAAATAGATCTTTTATAGTACTAGAACCTGGCTTGAGAAAATGAATATCATTTATTATATTTATTAGATTATTAGAATTTAATTGATTTAAAAGGACAAACAGATCAATATCTTGACCCACAACAATGAGAGCTTTATTTACTATCTCTAGCAATTTCTATCGAGTCATAATAATGTCAGCATCAGCATCTTCTGCTTGTTTACAGGAAAATCCTTGTGACTGTAGTCTTTTTATTAACATTTTTAGTATTTTGTCCTTGTTTTTCTCGTTGGATAAAAATTTTTCTTGCAAAAATGGTATTTTTGTATGGTTTTGATAAATGGACTCTGGAATATTGTCTGAGGTTTTACTACGACTACCTTCTCCTCTTTTAGTTGAATTAGCTGCTGGTACCGTTGTCACCACAGTAACTAATTTTTCAATTTCGGGGTACCCATCATAAACGATATAACTGCTTGCTGCGTAATGTTGTTCTACATAGCGCAATTTTTTATTCATGATCTATGATCTCTATGAAATACCTTTTGACGGGCTAAAATTTTCCGAAGGTCACTCTACAAAATATTGTAGATGTCTTATTAAATATTAACTTTCTTATCTGATTTGGTTGTTAATAATTATATGTAGTATAATTCGATTAGCAATTTTTTTGTTTATCAATGTAACATGCAATATAACGTTTTTCGATAATTAAAGTGTACATTTTAATAAATAGCTCAAAATCATACATAATCATTAAGAAAAAAAAACGGATTCCAGTTTTTTTTTCATTATTTGCATTTTCTGAGAACATTTACCATAGTAATGTGTATTTTTTGTACCATCAGAGAGTATAGATTTGAACGAACAAAAAACACACCGACATTTTTAAAAAGCAGATATTTTGACGTGAGAATTTTCGATTGAAAATTAGGGTGCTTTTTCGATATGAAGTCAATTTAAGGTGAAAAAATGAATATTTTAAATAAAAAAAATTGCTGTATGTTTGGGACATAAAAAGGTAAGTTTTCACCAAATTTCATGAAAAAATATTTTTTTTTGCAGAAGATACAAAATAAAAAACCAAAAACTTGGTTATTTGAGTTTTTCACAAAAATTTTGATGTTATGTGAAAAATGTGTCAATAGAAAAGTTGTAGATCTTTTCATTAGCTACAACTTTGCCATTTAACTTTTTTCATAGGACTTAGGACTTGCAGTTTTGCCGGAAATCGAGATAAACCGTTTTTTACCCTTAAAAACTCACCCCCCCCCCCTTCCCGACCTCAGATCGCCCGTAATTTATTTTTTCATTCATTTTTGTTATATTCTCTACTATTTCCAATGGGTTTTATCCTAGGTACTCTAATTTTTTATTTTTATTCTGATAACGAATTAGTTTAGTTTCTTTTCTCGTTCTTTCTGATTACTCGTAAGTATAGTATTACAACGCGATCCGTTGTTAATTTCATAACATTAGTGAATTCGAATAACCGCAAAAAAACCGGAAATTGCGTGTGAAAAGATAAAGCGATTCAGTTCTATAAATGTTCCAAATTTACTAATGTTAATTAAAGATCGTCAAAAGATTGTCCGCTTATCGTTTTTAGTTTTTTGCGGTTTACGCAAAAAAAATTGTGGATGATGGGCTTAACGGGCTTTAGATTCGTATTCACCGCGTTAAAATACGAGAAAGGTATGTTTCGATAAAAGCAAAGACTACTTTTTTGTGTGCCGCCGTAATAATTTCTAATATAATTCTTTGAACATTTTGTAGATGTACTAATTATACGTAAGCAAGCAACTAAATGTTATTGAAGCATAATATTAGTTTTTGTGTAAATTTATTTCGCAATCTTCCAAAATGCGCCATAAAAGTTTGTTCTAAATTACCCCGGCATCAGTATGGCATCAGTTAGAATGGAAAATAATAATATCTACAATAACATCCTGTGCGATCGGCCGACGGGTGCTACTGTATCGCTCTCCGCCTTCGTGTTTTGTTAGACGTACGTTTTTATGAATTCGCACGTAGTGGAAAAGGACAGAATTTTGAGACGGAAGATGCGAACGTCGTAGATTAATGTTGTAGAGCATTTCGAACTGCAGCTAGAGACGGGCCTTAAGCGTGAAACAGAATGGACGCGCTCTACACATCGTGAACTGTCAAAAGTAGAGAAAAAACCGCACCCAGTAAAATCTAGTCAATAATAACGTCAGTTTGACGTTTATAAATCACGTCAATCTGCCGTCAAATAGCCTCATAATTCAGCCGTCAAATAGTCACATCAATCTGTCGTCAAATAGTCACGTCTATTTAACGTCAGAAATTCACGTCATTTCGCTGTGACAAATTCACGTGCGAATCACGTCAATTTTACGTCGAAACTTTGGTGATTTCGACGTAATCAGTAACGGAATCACGTAATTATCACTTTACCTTGCTGTGTGGGAAGTACCCATAGAAAGTCACCCAGGTAGCAAAGTGTCGTCATAATGACGTTATTATCTGATGATAACTCGTCAGTCGTCAAAAAATGACGTTTTATTAACGACATAAAAAGGACGACAAATAAACCTCTTCGTAATCACGTGTTTTATTCGTCATATTTGATAAATTAAGGTATAGAACATTTTGTTACATTGGGAGAAAGATATTTTTAGAAAATTATAATTTGAACAAAAGTCGACTTGAATTTAAAGTCAATATTTATAGGTCCCCATGTTGTGTATGTGTCAACATCACAATTTTTTCAGTGTCCGTCAGAATTTAACATTTTTTCGAGATATTAGTATTTCAATCGATTATTAACAGTGTTTGTTCGGTTTTGTGAGGCTCCTGTTATCGTCTGTGTTGGAGGAGACGACGAGGCCCCGAGAAAAGCCGATTTTTCACCACACAGTGATTTTGACTTTTGACAACAGTGTCAGTGAAGTGATTTCCTGAGATTGTGCTCTACATTCCACTGCTGAGGATTGCTGAATTGCTGCGCGAAATCTACCCTAAGCTCCATTCCTGAGGCCTTGCTGCATTTAAGGATTTGGAGCTGCCTTCTCGAAGATTTTCCTGCGAAGATAAATTTGTGTCATCTTGATTATTGATGTTTACAAGTGCTGCGCGTATACATAGTCTAGCGTAGTGTTTATACATCGAACACAAGGGTAAAAAACCCTTAAGAAAGGAATCAAAACTTTCTGTGACAGTGTCGGTGCTTAATAGCTTTAATAGCAATTCAACTTACTGTTTCGTTAAAAGGAAGAAAACGTAAGTCTTTGAACATTTCAATTTAAAATGGCGACATCAAAGACTCGAAGCGCTCCTGATATAACCACAAACTTTGATTTGGATGACGACGTTGAAGAAATTAAGCCAGATAATAACCAAAAAATTCAGAACCTACTTAAAGAATCAAAGAATATTATCAACAAATTAAACGAAATTATCGCAGTATCTACAACTGTAAAACTTGAAGTTAAATCAAACATCAAGAATTTACAAAAATTATTTTCTGAAAATGAAGAAGTTATAGAAAATTTTCTAAATTTAAATTCGACAAGTACTACTAATAACTGCACGCAAACAGAAAATTTCCACGATACTTTAAAATATATTATTAAGGATCCAGACAAAGAGATTACAACTGTCTTCAATAATAATGATAATAACTTCCACTTGTTTTCTAACATTGCTAAATTAAACTGGGATAATAAATTCTTTAATAACAGCATAACTACTCTAAATTCTAAGAAACCCCTAAATATGTTATACGTTACTATTATTGATAAAGATCATCCAAATTTATGTTACAACAATAAATATGAATACCTGCAAGAGACTTTTAACTTCGACATAAATAAATGTGAGGTTGACAGTTTGAAAAAATACACCAATAAATTTGAAGTAAATTCTGATGCTGGTATAATTAATTCTTTCACGAAAACTAATTATATCTGTATTATATCAAAAGAAACCCGTAAAGAAATTATTTTTAATCTTTTGGAGTAGTTATCGTCTTCTTTTCAGGCGGTGGGCGATGAGGATAAAAGCACTAAATTCATTGAAGTAAACTTTTTACAATCTATATACAGTCACAACATTATTAGAAAACTTTTTGAATATCTATTTAGAAAAACAAATACCAAAATTTACTTCCCTTCTATACTTCAGGAACCGTCTTCAAATGTCTTAAAAAATAATAACAATGAAACAATTATAATAAAGAATAATAAAATAAATTCCTTTGCAGACGTTGTTAAAGATTTAAAGAAAGACATTGATGATCCTTCTACTTTCGGAATTAAAATTAAATATATTAAGAAAAATAAAGATGACCTTATTATTAATTTAAATGGAAAATCTGAAGACAGATCTATTTTCAAAAACAAAATATCAGAAAATTTAAAACATAACGAAATTAAATCTTTGAGTAATTATAAAATTATTTATCTACTTGATCTGGATGTCACTTGGACCATAGATTTAGTTACAGAAGAATTAAATAAATTTGTAAGTGCAGATAGTTATATTGAAATACATCTAAATAAAAATGACAAGGGTCGTCAATCGGCAAAGATCAAAATGGAGGTTAACGCCGCTAATTCCTTACTCAATGAAAGAAAAATTAAATTTGGGTGGAATTTGGTAAGAATTAAAGAAAAATTTGTACCTACCAGGTGTTTTAACTGTTTGCTTTTCGGACATATTACCCCAAATTGCAAAAATAAGAAAATTGAAATTATGTGCACCAATTGTGGTGAACAAGATGATCATATTTCAAAGAATTGTTCAAACAAAAGCAAATGTATAAGTTGTAAAGTAGAAGGACACAGATATGACAATATGACTTGTCCAAAATACCGCGAATTAAAACATAATCTAAAAAATAAATTAACTTAACAATATTTTTTTTGTATGAAAATTTTACAGGTAAACGTCGGTAGAAGAAGAAGGGCTCATGACCTAACTAAATTTGAGTGTTATAAAAATAAATATGATATAGTTTTCTTTTCCGAACCGAACCAAAAAATTTCAAAAAAAGAAAAATTATTAACAGATCTGAATGAGGATGTTGCTATCAAAATCATAAGCAAGAATTTACAAGTGTGGGATGTTGTGAGATATGAATCATTTCTAATGATTAAATTCAAAACTTTTAGTGCCATTTTGTGTTGTTTTTCTCCTAAAATTAAATTGCCTGATTTCAAAATTAAAATTGACCAAAATTTTTAGTGTTATTTCTAACAATAGAAATAGCGATTATGTTCTTTTAGGCGATTTCAATTCGAAATCCTCTTTATGGGGCTCACCTATAAACGATAAGCGGGGTATTTACTTAGGAAAATGTATATCACAATTAGATATGGTAATCTTTAATCAAGGAAACATACCAACCTTCGAAATAAATAATAAATAATCATTTATAGACCTAACTGTAGGTGCTCCCCAGATTTCAAAATCTGTTTTGAATTGGCAAGTATATAGAACAGATTATTTGTCAGATCATAAACCCATCTCTTTTGATATTGTTGACAAAAATTATGAAAATATTAGTGAATTTATAAATCATACATTTAATATTAAAGGTTTTCTTGAAGACTTCACTAAAATTTATAGTAACAATAACGATAATGATAACATTAATTTATATAACAATTTAAAAACATGCACCAAACAAAATATTTCTATAACCTACAATTCGTATCATAAACAACCCTTTTGATGGAACTCTGAAATAGATCAGCTGCGAAGAAAATCTGGACGATTGAAAAGACATCTATCAAATTTAAAGCGTAAAAACTTAGATATTCAACATATTTCAATGAGATATAAGGAAAGTATTAGAGACCTTAAAAATTGTATCTCTAGAAACAAGAGAAAACATTGGAAAAATTTATGCGATGAACTTGACGACAATATTTGGGGAGATGCCTACAAAATAATCCCGAAATATACAAAAAATTTCAAATTATTTAGTCTACCAAAGTCACAAAAATTTAATATTGCTAGAGAACTTTTTCCCATTAATCCTCAATTATGGATTAGAAATGGCACGTACCTTGGAGACATTCCCCTTATAACCAAAGACGAAATCGACAATATTATACATAAATTTAAAAGCAAAAAAGCTCCAGGTCCAGACCAAATTCCATCCGAAGCGGTTCTTCTGGCTTATAAAAATTTTCCGAAATTGTTTATTGACTACGGCAACGAAATTTTAATCAATCAAAAATTCCTTTTAGATTGGAAAAAATCAAACCTACATTTAATTTGGAAAGGCAAATTGAATGTTACTGGCTCTTCGGCTTATCGACCGATCTGTCTACTAAGTTCGGTCAATAAATTCTATGAAAAAATAATAAATGAAAGATTAAATCGTTTTCTGGAAGACAACTGTATTTCAAAATTTCAGTATGGTTTTAGAAAAAATAGATCCACAGTTTCTGCTATTTTTGATGTTAAAAACTATATAAAAAATTGTAAAAAAACCTTTTGTGCTATGGTCACACTAGTTGTGAAAAATGCATTTAATTCGGCCTCATGGAAACATATTATCAAAAATATGAAAAAGAAACATATTCCAAATTATTTAGTAAATATAATTGAAAACTATTTTTCAGAACGTTACATTTTCGGTCTAAGCAAAAATAATTTTGAAATTTTCATAGGTGTACCGCAAGGTTCAGTTTTAGGCCCGACACTTTGGAATATTTTGTTTGATGAAATTTTAAATCTGAACTTTGGTAATGATGTACAATTATTTGCTTTTGCTGATGATTTAGCAGTAATTTTTACAAGCAATATGCCATGTTCATTGATGGATCTCGTAAATGAAACAATATCCAAAATTTCAGTTGTTATGCAACGAATTGAATTAAACTTGGCGCCTGAGAAAACTGAATCGATAATTTTTAAAGGACCAAAAAGTTTAAGAAAAACCATTAAATTCAAAATTGGTAATAAAGTAATAATTCCCTCTCGGCAAATTAAATATCTAGGTGTTATTCTTGATGACAAATTAAAATTTCACAAACTCCTTTTATATTCTTGTTCTAGAGGAGAAAACAAAATAACCGAACTTAGTAGACTTATGCCAAACATTGACGGCCCTTCTGACAGAAAACGTATCCTTTATGGTCACACTATATTTTCTATTATCCTTTACGCCTCACCCGTCTGGGAAGAGGTGATTAAGATTTCTAAATATTTAAAATTGTTGAACTCAACTATTAGAAAATGTTTAATTAGAGTGTCTAGTAGTTATAGAACTGCTTCTCTTGAGGCACTTGAAGTAATATGCGGATCTCCTCCTATTCACTTAAAAATATTGGAACGTAAACAAAATTTTTACAATATCGATAAAAAAATCACTAAATTAAATGTGATCAACTCATGGCAACACATCTGGAATAACAATACAACCAAAGCTCAATGGACCAAAAAGTTAATTCCTTATATAAAGCCGTGGTTCTACTGCAAATTTCGGAAAACAAATTACTTTTTTTTTCAATTCCTTACTGGACATGGTTGTTTTGACAAGTTTACTTACAAAATTAAAAAAAGTGAAACAGATAAATGTATTTATTGTGGAGACTATGATGATCCCGAGCACACCATTTTTGTTTGTTGGATGTGGACGTGTGACATACTAGAATTAAATATAAAATTAAATATACAAATATCAAACGATAATATAATCAACACAATGCTAAAAAACAAGAGAAATTTTGATATTATATTTAAATGTATAAGTAATATTATGAAAGAAAAAGAGCGTGACGAACGTATAACTCAAGGTTTGGATCCTTAAATTAAAAATTAAAAAAAAAACTCTCCTCTTCTTAAACCTGATGTTACTTTTTCAATAAATTATGCACAATTTTATAACCACATTTTTGGTATTAAATAATTAATACTGTTTGTCTTCGAAGATCATGGTTTCCTAGGTAGACTTAGCCGAAGACACACAGTAACATCGGAAGACAGGGTTTTTTAGTGGGTAACCGAACGGACCCCCACAGTATCAGTTGCGGTGTATAGTACCATTTACGATTGACTTTCTCGTCTCGATAATGGCTATTCATCTCAACTTTTCTCCATAAACGATTTTCCCTGTATAAAAACTATATATATATATATATATATATATATATATATATTTATATTTATTTTATAAATTATAATAATTATATATAATTAATATAATAAATAATTAATATATTATTATTATTAATATATTAATTATAATATTTATAATATAAATTATAATTATATATATTTATTTATTTTATATATATATATATATATATATATATATATGGTACATTCCACGCCGAATTTAGATTTTTTTTTAGATTTGGCCCAAAATCAACTAAAACGGTCCTTTTGGGTCCCTGAAACTCTCCCTAAATTTTAAGGGCCCCAAGTGTAATAGAACTCAAGTTATGGACAATTGAAAGTTGAAATTTTCAGGTTCGGCTCCAAAACCAAAAATCTTCAACCATCCATAACTTGTAAAAATACCCATTTTTATGAAAATTTTTAAACAAAAGTTGTTAGCAATGCTTTAAACTTTCGGAAACTGCTAAAAAAAAGTTCATCCGACATGGTTCACTATTGACGAGTCTTGGCGCCATTAGTCGTCAGGCCGCAAAAAAAACATTATCAGCTTTCCTGACCAAAAAAATCAGGAGCGTAGCTGGATTCGATATAAAACTTTTCAGCCCAAACAAAAGTTAGCCAGACCTAAGGGCTCCGAGAAAAAAAAATGATTTTCAGGTTCAGCTTCAAAACCAAAAATTTTCAACCATCCATAATTTGTAAAAATACCCATTTTTATGAAAAAAGTTTTAAACAAAAGTTGTTTGCAATGCTTTAAACTTTTGGAAACTATTAAAAAAAAGTTCATCCAGCACGGTTCACTGTTGACGGGTCTGGGCGCCATTATTCGTCAGGCCGCAAAAAAAAACACATTATCAGCTTTCCTGACCAAAAAAATCAGGAACGTAGGTGGATCCGATACAAAACGTTTGAGCCTACACAGAAGTTCGCCAGACCTAAGGGCTGGTCCCAAATTTGAAGATTTGTGTTGAAAATTCAAATTTCCAGAACAATTCTTGTGGAAGGTTGCTTCAGCGTTGTCGTCAACCGTTGTGGACCTTTAAAAACATCAACAAGAGCAACAATTTGTGTGAGAGTCGCTTCTTGGATAAAAAATATGCGTCAAGCGAAGTCATCTGGGATCAAAATTCAAGTATTTTGAGGAATTTTGAGTTTTTGAGCCGCCAGGGACTTGGAAAATGCTCTATTTATATGAAAATAGCATGCCAACCTTAGTGATGTTGATCACCGGTCAACTTCTAGAAAAAATGTCGCTTATGGTTTGATATTAACTGGCAAACAGTGGATTTCTGGGGGCTCAATGGAATTTTGTTGATATCAAGGGATTTGACCATTTTTTTTCTCGGAGCCCTTTGGTCTGGCTAACTTCTGTTTGGGCTCAAAAGTTTTGTATCGAATCCAGCTACGCTCCTGATTTTTTTGGTCAGGAAAGCTGATAAAGTTTTTTTTTGGCGGCCTGACGACTAATGGCGCCAAGACTCGTCAATAGTAAACCATGTCGGATGAACTCTTTTTTAGCAGTTTCCGAAAGTTTAAAGCATTGCAAACAACTTTTGTTTAAAACTTTTTTCATAAAAATGGGTATTTTTACAAATTATGGATGGTTGAAAATTTTTGGTTTTGAAGCTGAACCTGAAAACCATTTTTTTTCTCGAAGCCCTTAGGTCTGGCTAATTTTTGTTTGGGCTGAAAAGTTTTGTATCGAATCCAGCTACGCTCCTAATTTTTTTGGTCAGGAAAGCTGATAATGTTTTTTTTTTGGCGGCCTGACGACTAATGGCGCCAAGACTCGTCAATAGTGAACCATGTCGGATGAACTTTTTTTTAGCAGTTTCCGAAAGTTTAAAGCATTGCAAACAACTTTTGTTTGAAACTTTTTTCACAAAAATGGGTATTTTTACAAATTATGGATGGTTGAAAATTTTTTGTTTTGGAGCCGAACCTGAAAATTTCAATTTTCAATTATCCATAACTTGAGTTCTATTTCACTTGTGGCCCTAAAAATTTAGGGGGAGTTTCGGGGGCCCAAAAGGAACGTTTTAGTTGATTTTGGGCCAAATCTAAAAAAATAATCTAAATTCGGCGTGGAACGTACTGTAACGAAACGGCTCGCCGGCCGCGACATAAACACGCCGGGAGCTACACAAGTTCGCCTTATTGCAATTCTGGGAAGGACGACGGGAACAATCGAGAGAGTTCGATGCGATAACAAGTTCCGCGAATTCTAGAATGATCTCCAGAAGCTTCGGGACTATTCCGGCAAACGACGAGAAGCTTCTACCTGCCATAAAAAGGGAATGTCGGACCCGAGAGAGGACAGTTGAAGAACCGGTGTGCGTAAACATTCGAGCGAGAGACCGCGCGCGCTAAAATAAATAAACATCTCCGTGAACGAATATGAATTAGGTGATTGTTAAGTTAAATTTATAAGTGTAGTGTAAGAAATAAATTAATTAGGATAATCGCGTAGTGTTTTAGTTTTAGTCAATAGTAAAGAACGTTACAGTGGTGTCAGAGTGCGGATTAATTAGAAAAATAAATTAAGAACAATGAAGAAATTACGCGAGTTAAAAGTGACGGACCTCAAACGGGAGTTGGAAGAACGAGAACTTAAAACGTCTGGGTCGAAAGCAGTGCTACAGAAACGCCTGGAGGAATATTTAAACGACAATGGAGACGATCCTGAAACTTTCTGCTTCGAGGAAGAAGGTGAGCGTCTCCTTGACAACATAAAAAGAGAACTCCGCGGCGAAATAGGAAATCTCCACGGCGAGTTGGTCGACAAATTAGAAGATCTCTACAGTGAGCTAGATAGCAGAATTGAAAACCTTAACATCGCACTGCAGATCGAGAAAATCCAACGATTGGAGCTGGAGAACCAACTAAGAGAATTGGGGCAACGTTTACAATCAATACATTTCCAGCCCAGTCGGCAAAACATGTCCAATCCAGGTAATCCGATTAACGACTCGGAGGCAAGCAGGATCGAGGCAGTCCCTACTGCGAGCCATCGAGTGAAGCCACCCACCTTCGACGGGGAAATCCCCTGGGAGAACTACCTCCGGCAGTTCGAGGCAGCGGCGAAAGCTAACAACTGGACGCAAAGGGATAAGGCAGTGGCTCTGACGGTCGCTCTCCGGGGAAACGCCCTCGACGTGCTGCAAACTGTTCCACGGGGGGAGCTGGACAACTTCGAGCTACTCGTCCAGAGGCTGGAGGCGCGATACGGACACGCACACCTGAGGCAGGTCTACCAATGCCAAATGAAGACCCGACGACAGAAGCAGGAAGAGAGCCTTCAGGAATTCGAAACCGACATCATGAAACTAGTTAGATTCGCCTACCCGGAAGCGGCGGAGTCTATGACGGAGAGTCTCGCGGTCTCGGCCTTCATCGACGGCTTGAGGGATGTGGAGATGCAGCGGGCGGTACGGCTTTCGCGTCCCAAGAGCACATTGGAAGCCCTCTCAATGGCCCTGGAATACGAGGCTGCGACGGAGGCGTCGAGGATCTGTGGCAGCGTCGGGACGGTGGTCGGAGACGACGCATGCGTAGAAGCCGAACGGAAGGAGGACAAGCTGGAGCAGGTTGTCAACGCCCTCAAGGGACAGCTGGAAGGAGGCAGAAAGAAACCAGCGAAGTGCTGTACGTGTGGAAAGGTTGGCCGTTTCCGAAGGAACCGCAAGCGCCCCAGGGTCGAGAAATCCAAACGTGTCGACATCGAACATAGAGCAGGAACCAGCCACCGTAATGCTAACGCACTTCCAAGAAGACCGTGTCCGGAGGGATGTTCCCATTGTAGTCGTGCAGAAGTAAAGGAGACCACTACCTGCCGCACGACGGTCACCGACAAGGAATGGTCACCAAACGGGCTGCGACGAGCGCAGGAAGGCGACCCTGAACTTCAACGGATCCTGGAGTGGAAAGAAGGAGGTCGTCGGCCGGAATGGCAGGAAGTGGCCCCATCCTCTAGGACTCTGAAATCGTACTGGGCACAGTGGGACTCCCTGGTGATACAGGATGGACTGCTCAAGAGGGTGCTCGAATCCGATAATGGCGCAGAAAGGCGATTCCAACTCATCGTACCCAAGATCAAGGTGGCGGAAGTGCTACGTCACCTCCATGACGGAACATCTGGAGGCCACCTGGGAGTAAAGAAGACCCTGCAGAAAGTGCGCGAGCGTTTCTATTGGGTGGGCTGCTCTGAGGCTGTTCGTGAATGGTGCAGGAAGTGTACAGTTTGCTCAGCCAGCAATGGACCGCACCGCAAGCCGAAAGCCCCGATGAGACAATACAATGTGAGAAGTCCTTTCGAGAGGATCGCCCTAGACATTACTGGACCATTTCCTGAAACCGATTGCGGCAACAAGTACATCCTGGTGGCAATGGACTACTTCACGAAATGGGTAGAGGCCTACGCGATTCCCAACCAAGCAGCAACAACTGTCGCAGATGTCCTGGTGAAGGAGCTAGTGAGCCGCTTCGGAGTACCGTTGGAATTGCATTCCGACCAGGGGCGTAACTTCGAGAGCGAGCTGTTCCAGGGAGTTTGCGAAAAATTGGGAATTCGCAAAACCAGAACAACGGCGCTGCACCCTCAGTCCGACGGAATGGTGGAGAGGATGAACCGCACCATGGGCAAGTACCTCTCGAAGGTAGTGTCTCAACACCAACGAGACTGGGATCAACATCTCCCCTTTTTCCTGATGGCCTACCGTTCTGCCATCAACGAGTCCACCGGCCAGACACCAGCAAGGGTACTGTTCGGGCGGGAGATGAGGCTTCCCTGCGATCTGAGCTTCGGTTGCAAACCGGGAGAAGATCTGGCTGGGGAAGACTACGTCACCGAGCTGCGCAGAAAGATGGACCAGGTTCACGAGATGGTGCGGACGAATCTCCAAGTCGCCAGCGACCGCATGAAGGATCACTATGACGTTCGGGCGGACAGCGGCATATATGAAGAAGGAGACCTGGTGTGGCTGTACAACCCACAAAGGAGACGAGGGTTATCACCGAAGCTTCAGAAAGCTTGGGAAGGGCCATATACAGTGAAGACAAAAATAAATGACGTCATCTACCGGATCAGCAAAGTCCCGAATGGGAAGCCCAGGGTCGTGCATTACAACCGATTGGCGCCTTTCGAGGGAGACCACGACGAAGACCAACAGGTGCGCCAACTACGGCCCCAAGAGGAGGAGCCCTCCTTTGAAGAGTTTATGGCTGCGTATGGTGGAACCGGGAAGGCGAGATTCGGTGTGACCAGGGAAGAACAACGGGATCTCTTCGAAACACCGGCTGAGTATGCGCTGGCTCATTGCGTGGCCCAGGACCTGCGGATGTCCCGGGGAATTGCCGCGGAGTTTCGGTCGAGGTTCGGCAAACTGGACGAACTCCACCATCAAGGACCGGCAGTCGGGCGAGCGCTGAGGATTAAGGAAGATGGATCACAACGGCCGCTCTTCTACCTGGTTACCAAGAGGAGGTCCCTTCACAAACCCACCTATTTGGACCTGTGGGACGCACTACATGACCTCAGGGATACCCTACTTAGCCAAGATCTAACTAAGTTAGCAATCCCGAAACTGGCTTGCGGATTGGACGCCTTGGACTGGAGGGTCGTGAGGAATATGCTGGAGGTCTTATTTCGCTTCACCGGGGTAGACATTTTGGTGTGTTGTTGGAATCCTGAGAGGAGTCCCCACAAGAAGACCGTGACATGTTATTTCCACCAAACCTCGCGCTGCAGACAGGGGACCAACTGCAGATTTCTACATGGGCCTGTCAGGGACACGTTTCGGGACGAAACATCTTTAAGGCGGGGGCAGTGTAACGAAACGGCTCGCCGGCCGCAACATAAACACGCCGGGAGCTACACAAGTTCGCCTTATTGCAATTCTGGGAAGGACGACGGGAACAATCGAGAGAGTTCGATGCGATAACAAGTTCCGCGAATTCTAGAATGATCTCCAGAAGCTTCGGGACTATTCCGGCAAACGACGAGAAGCTTCTACCTGCCATAAAAAGGGAATGTCGGACCCGAGAGAGGACAGTTGAAGAACCGGTGTGCGTAAACATTCGAGCGAGAGACCGCGCGCGCTAAAATAAATAAACATCTCCGTGAACGAATATGAATTAGGTGATTGTTAAGTTAAATTTATAAGTGTAGTGTAAGAAATAAATTAATTAGGATAATCGCGTAGTGTTTTAGTTTTAGTCAATAGTAAAGAACGTTACAGTACCATATATATATAAATGGATGTATGTTTGTTTGTATGTTCCGCATAGGCTCCTATACCATTCGTCCGATTGCAACGATCCTTTGGTGAGTTGTAGGACACATGTCCGTGAAGGTTCCTGAAATGGTTCCGCGTCGAAAAAAGAGCCAGGGGGCCGAAACGGCTTAAAAATATATGTATGACAGGCAATATGTCATCTTTATTTGACAGACGAGTGACTGACAGATGGCGCCATCTCGCGGCGAAAAGGTATCTTTGAAATGTCGAAGAGTTTGACAGTGCTTTGAGGATCGAATCGCTCAAAATCATTCTGTTAAAAGTAGAAATATTTTTGAACGTGTGTGAGTGTTTGTGGTGATAGATTTAATTTATCTATCAGCACTCTTCACGGAATAGTAGGAATGTGTCAAAATTCCTCTCGGACATGGCAAGCGACATTATAATTTAGCCAACAGCTGATGAGTGCTGAGAAATTGCAGAACAGTTTTCAAATATGGGTTTTCCCAATGTCGTCGGTTGCATAGATGGCACACATAGAAGGATTGATGCACCTCATCACGATGCTGAATCCTATTTGAATAGGAAAAAACATCGATACAGGTGAATATTTCCCATTTTTTATATAGCATCCATTATATGTAATGTTTGCATGTCTTCAAGAATGTTTCGTACATTTTAGAAGGATATAAGAAACTGGACCATTATAACACGCTACTCAGCGTTTATAGCATTCGTATCAACTCAAATTATAATTCTTATTTGTAAGAATACCTTCTCCATAGTCTCGAAGGTGAAAAGTGTATTTCAGTAAGCAAATTGCTCATGTCGTGAAACTAATAGATTATATTTCTAAGTTGATTGTACGCATGGTGCTCATTGAAACTGTCAGAGGTAACGGATCAATTAAATTGAGGATTCTCAGTGCAACTTTATTTTTTTAAACGCATATCAATATTCATTATGCCACTTGTCTATATTCACCTATTTATTACAAATACTGTAAGTATTGTAAATCTGTCTTCATTTTGTCGCACAACTTTGTTGAGACTTTCATGAAATATGGGAAAGAATAGTTCATCCAATGAAAAGTTGTGCGAATGTTTCGTTATACTAGGGCATCCTAAAATTATTCATTTGTTTCAGGTGCAACTGGTTTGTGACTCGTCTAAGAAAATAAGGGATGTATTTATCGGGTATCCTGGAAGCGTCCATGATGCCAAAGGACCAGCCCTTTGTCACAAAAATGCCACGATTATATTGTCATAGGAGACAGTGCCTACCCGTGCCTAAGAAATCTTTTGACTCCCTACAAAGACAATGGGAACTTGTTCAATGTTCAGAAAACCTATAATAAAAAATTGTCCCGGTGCAGGATATTAATTGAACATACAATAGGGCTCCTCAAGCAAAGATTTAGACAACTACACCATTTGAAAAGTAGGAAAATTGAATTTATTTGCCATTATGTTAGAGCTTGCTGTGTATTGCATAATAATAATATGTGCATGGGTGATGCAATTCATAACGTATTAGGGAAGACTCAAAACGAAGAAAATATGGAAGGTGCAGCAGATGATGAAATAGATGTTGTAGCAAGAAATGAAGTTGGTTTGAACTATAGAAATTATGTAGCTGCAATGTTATCAATTTAGTAAAAAATGTTACCCTAACCAAGGTTTGTTTACTTTTGTTCTTATTCGCTGTTGCTTTAGTATTACAGTAACTGTCGTTTACAGATGTGACAATAAAACCTTATACTTTGGCTTCTTCTTTTCTATTTCTTGCAAACAATCAATATACATAATATTCGGTTTGGTAATTAACAAAAAAATAACCTAATCCTTAATACTCATTAAAGTTATCAACAGTTAACTCACATAAAACTAACTAACGCCAGATTGCACCGGTTTCCGTTAAAATTAACTGACGCCTAGTAACCCTAGTAACTATTTGTACCATATAAAACTTTATGGTACTAAGTTACTAAATTTGGTACAGCATTAGCTAGAAATTTGATAAATGTATTTATTCAGCACCTAAAAATTTTATATGGCTTAGAATTCCTTGTCTATAATGTACATTTATTATCACATACTTGTGACGATGTAGATCGGCTTGGTGTGCTAGACAACTTTTCGTGGTTCCCTTTTGAAAATCTTCTGGGAATGCTAAAATCACTAGTCAAATCTCCTAATTATCCACTACAACAGATTCATCGTCGGCTTGCCGAAAAAGATATTGTTTCAGAGTCCAATTTTTGTGAATTTTCAAATATTTTTCGGGTAAAAGTTGAACATTCTGACGGCCCTCTTATTTCTTCAACCAACATTCAATGGACAAAACAGTTTAAAAAGCTTTATTCTAGAAACTTAACATTTTCAGTATTTACATGCTCCAATGCAGACTGTTATGTTTTAGACAAAACAAACCAAGTTATTCTAATTTGTATATGTATCCATATCCTTCTTGCGAACTTAACATTTTCTTAGTTTCTAAACACTTGTCAGCAATTACCCCCTGGCTTGTTTCTATGATATCTGGAAAGTGTATTATTCTGCCTTTTAAAGAGCTAGTAGAAAATTCTAGTAGCAATGCCAATAATACATAGCTTGAAAGAATAGATGATTGCCCTATAAGCGAGACGTATATCACATCTAAAACATTACATGCTCAAAAGTGAAATACTTTCAAACGGCACCATTTTTTCCATAACAATAGGTATAACTTCATAAATAACAACCCTCGACTCTTTATAGATTTGAAGATGCGGAATATTGTTTTCATTGCAAAATCGAAAACACCTTAATTTTTCTTATCGTGAAATAAATCTCTAGCCGACTCCAGTTTATCGACTCAAAATTTATAATACAACTCGAGTCGATTAGAGGCTTATTACTTTACAAGAAAAACTGGGAAAAACTAACGCATCTTTTTCTATTTTGCAATAAAAAAAGTTATATATATATTTCAAATCTATCTATAAATCGAGGGTTGTTATTTACGTATATATTATTACCTATTTTTAAGCAAAAAATGGTACCGTTTAAAAGGATTTTAATTTCGAAATCTAAGAAATAATTAAAAAAATTTAAGTTGTTAGTTATAAATATAAGTATCGACCACAAAGCAAACATCACCATATAATAATTATTTTAGACAGACTTTGCCATGCCTCATTTTTTTTAAATACTGGGTTTTATGTATATTTATTTCCATAAGAGTCCTCCGAAGCACTGTAACAGGTTTATAACAGTATTCTAGGGAATGCTGTTTTGAATTTGTAAAAAATACGAAAGTTTTGTATAGTTCTTAAGACCAATGAAAAAGTAAAATTAAAGCATCCAGCACTGTCGAATGGTTCAGAGCCCAGTGGACCCTTAAGCGCATGCATATTAAACTTATTTTCGTTTATTATTATCGATTATTAAGAGCTATGTTTATAACCATATTATAAACTAAGAATTATTTTTTAATTATTGTAAGCGAAAGTCACAATAAGTTATTATATTTTAATAGTTTCGTACATCATACTTAATTCATTTAGTTGAGAGTTATGTTATAATTTAGCCAATATGAATGTGTAGCGGTTTTTTTAAATTGATGAAAAATACAAGTATTAAATAATAAAAAATTATATTATGTGTCATTTCTCTATAAAGGAGTATAATTAGCGTGATATTAAAAATACGTCATTTGTGACCTTAAAAAGACGTCAAATATACACGTGAAAAATCCGTCATCGAAAGTCGTCATTGGTCTGAGACATTAAGAGGTCATACGTCGCATATACGTCATATCCAACGTCAGTACTCGTTATCTGATGACCAGCTATTCACGTCATTTTCACGCGTCCCTGCTACCTGGGCAAGCTAAATGAAACCGTTATGGAACAAAATATAATTTGAACCCAAGGTATTTTGTTTTTGTTACAGGTGCAGTTCAGATTAAATCAGCTGCTACTACTCAGAGTGAAGCTGAACCGGTAATAAAGATTTGGTTAAAGCACGCTAGGCAGCAAATGCAGAAGACGCCTGTTGCTCCTGCCAATTGTGGTCATTAAAGTTCAACTATATTATTTACTATATCTTTTTTTTTAATGTCTAAACGTAAGGTGAAAGAATTTCTGGACCGAAGACAAATGTATCGAAGGGTATCACAAGCTACAAACCAGTTTGTCAGTAATAGACCAGCAATTTCAGGTAATAATAATGTTTTCAATGATTCCTTTGCCAGCGAAGATGATAACGAGTTTAATAATTGCACTTTTGTGACTTGACTTCAAATGTTGAAATTTTTACTCTAGTGATACTGACGATGATAGAGATATTCATAGTTTTCCAAATGCAAAATCGGAGGTGGACGTTTCTTGTACAAATTAAACACTGACCTCTAATAAATTAACTCAGTGGACCTTAACTCATAAAATCTCTCAAACTGCCTTAACAGATCTTCTTCATTTTATTTCTCCGCTCCATCCAGAGCTACCATTGGATAGCTGTACTTTACTATCTACCCATTCTAGTACTACTACCGTCTCTAATTTAGAGAGTGGTCAGTTTATCTATTTTAGAGTAAAAAATGGGCTGTCTAAATTTAATTTCGATTTTAATGTTGATAAGCTACAACTTGGTTTTAATGTTGATGGTATTCATCTGTTTAAGAGTTCTAAATTACAGTTTTGGCCAATTTTAGCCATAATTAAAAATATTCCGTTTAGCAGCCCTTTTGCAGTGTCTATTTTTTGTGATAAAAGCAGGCCAAAGTCTCTCAATTCATTCCTTAAGCCGTTTATTAATGAGCTAAATGATTTGTTAAAAATGGCTTTGTTAGTGAATCAGAACAGAATTTCATGCTTGAGGTTCATAGCTTCGTGTGTGACGCCCCTGCAAACCACAAGGAGCGTTCCCTTTCTTTATACAAAAGTAATAAGAACCAATGATCAAAAATATTCTCTAAAGAATTCTTGAATGCATTCAAAATAGGTACTAGAATAAATTACTGCGCATCCTTTGTATAAATTTACTCCAGTTTGCTGCTGGTTCGTTCTGTAAACTTTGATGTAAAAATTAGTTTTGTTATTCAGGCGTTTCCCTCCCTTGAGACCGGGGTTTTTTATGTCGATCTTTTTTCTCATTATTATAAAGGAAATTACTATAATTTATTGTGTTGTTTTATTTGCCGCTTGGCCCGATTTCGTCCACTTCCACGTTGATTTTATCTACTCACACTACTTAATTGTATTAAGATTAAATATGGTGCCCCGGGTGAGGAGTGGATGATCGTGCTTGGTGGTAAATAATTGTATATTTAGCTGAAATTTGTAAAACGTTGTGTATACGTATATTGCGTCATACGCCAAGCGTGGCGCTGCCGAGCACATATGCGAATAAGTTTTGTGGCGGCTTGTCTCGGCAACGTTTCTCGCCCACTCGCTTCGTCGAGTCGCTTTTGCGCTAGCGTCGCTTTAGGTTAGACTGCTTCGTTACGTGAATTGTAGCGTTCTTTGTTTGATGATTCAACATTTAGCAATAGGCGCGCACGTTATTTTCTCCCAATCGAACATCCTCGTATTGTATTAATACTTTGTTTAATACAATTTACTTCACAATAGCGTCAGTACCATTAATTGCTTACCAAAGAGTAGACTGAGAGAGTTAGATGAAATGCTCAAACGACTGAAGGAGAAACCCCGTGAGGATTTCAACAAAAATATTGTTCAAATGCGCTCTAATTCAATTCAACAAATCTGGGAAGAGGCGCGCTCAGTACACTTTGATATTATTGCTGCTCAACACGCGGAGGTTGACGAATATATCGAGGCTGGTACCTTTAGAAAACTACAAGAGCTGTTCGAAGATACTTCGGAATTTCTCATGAAGGTACTTTCTGAGCTTGAGTTTGCACGTCAAACCCTTCTACGCTCGACATGCTCGAGCGAGAGCCATGCATCTCAGCCTACTGGAGCTGCATCGGTCAGACTACCGCGTATTGAACTGCCAAAATTGTTTGGCGAATATAGTGATTGGGAAAATTTTAGTGATCTGTACAAGACTCTTGTTCATGACCATACTAGTATAGCCGATTCGGGCAAACTCAGCTATTTGAAATCGTGCATGGTAGGAGAGTCTGTGTCGATTTTGAAGGGTGTCTCGTCGTCTTCGAAGGGCGCTTATAACGATGTGTGAAACGCCTTGAACAAGCGGTATTAAAATCCTAGATTTGTAGTTTATCAAGAATTACGTACGCTCGTTCACCTGCCATCTCAAACGGAATCTACCCAAGGACTTCGTCAATTCACCGATGAGGCTCAACGGATCGTGCATGTTTTAGGAAACTTACAGATGCTGGTTGAGTAATGGGATGTTATAATCGTTTTCCTTTTGAGTGAGCGTTTGGATGATGACACCAAGGAGCTCTGGGAAACTGAGCTCAACGGAAGAGACGTAGATATGCCCCTTAGTGGGGACGCTTAAGATACGCTGAAGCGATTCCCGACCTTTGCCCAATTCTAGAACTTTCTAGAGAGGTGATCCAGGACACTCAGTATGTTAAGTGACTCGTTTACCACGAGTAACGGGGATTCAAACCAAACACCATACCTAAGGCGGCTTCTTCTTCAAAGCCAACGCCACGCTCAAAAAGGTCATGTAGCTTGCGGGGCAGAAAACGCCCAGTCGGCCTCTATTCAGGTAATCATCGCATCAACAAATGTTTTAAATTTAGGGAAAAAATTCATTACAAACGCCGCGAGTTAGCCCGAAAGTTCAAACTTTGTTTCAATTGCTTAGGCGATCATAGGTTCAAAGATTGTAAATCTCAAGGTCGTTGTTCAGAATGTGGAGCAAAGCATCACTCGATGATTCACTATGATTCTTCTCAATCGCGGAACCCTCAAAGGGCATCGTCTCGAAACTTCAAAAAAGGGTTGCAAAATGCAAACAGTGAAGGATCGTCGGGCAACAGCAACGCTAACGGCAACGCAAACGTTCACATTGCTCGCGTATCTACTCGATAGCCAGCCCCTGTTATTCTGGCCACCGCGCAACCTACACTAATAGGATCAAATGGCCATCGCACTCGTGCAAGAGCTCTTCTTGATCAAGGTTCTGAGACTTCTTTCATTACTGACAAGATGGCACAAATTCTCATTCTTTCGAGAACAGATACGCGCATCTCTTTAACAGGTCTCGGCGCTACAGAAGTTGGTAGGGCTCTTCGTTACTCAGTTTGTGTTGCAATCTCTGGTTGATCCAAAGTTTCAAATTGAAACTGGAGCGTTAATTATTAAAAACTGCCAGCTCGGCGAACCTTTGATATAGATTACAGTTTACTCGCTAGCCTGAATTTGGCCGATCCTCAATTCCACGTCCCAGACTCAATTGATGTTCTACTTGGAGCAGACGTATACGGCCAATTACTTCGCTCAGGATTACGACGTTTGAAATCATTGGCTCTCACCGCACAAAACACAGCACTTGGATGGATTATCTCTGGTTCAACTCGTTCTCGGCGGGCGGCGCCTCACACACAATCGCCCGTGACAGTGATGCACTGCATAACCAACGAGGACTTAAACGAGTCACTGCGGTGCTTTTGGGAGTTGCAGGAGTTGCCGGCACCAAGAAACATGCTCGCTACTGATGACTCAAGGTGTGAGAAGTTGTTTGCCGACACTCACACCCGTGACCTAACTGGTCGTTACGTGGTGCGCCTCCCGCTGCATTTGGTACCACCTCCAATGGGCTTGGAAACAAGGCAAATGGCTCGTGCTTCTCTTTTGAATACACATCGACGTTTTGCTCGTGATCCATGTCTGGCGCAAGATTTTCAAAATTTCATGTCAATGTACGAGAGCTTAGGTCATATGGAACGTATACCAGCCGATGAGATCGATAATCCTAACGCGTATTACCTTCCCCTTCATGCAGTCCTTCAAATCAACAACTCGACCCGAAAGCTGAGAGTTGTTTTTGATGCAGCGCAGCAAACTTGCGACAGGATGTTCCTTAACGATTTTCTTCTCTCTGGGCCCGCACTGCAACGTGATCTTTCGCTTATTTTACTCAACTGGCGTTGATATCGTCTTGTGTTTACTGCGGACATATGAAAAATTTTTCGGCAAATTCGAGTAGCTCGAGAAGATCAATATTTACAGAGAATATTGTGGTCACCTAGCCCCATTCTTCCTGTTGTTGACTACAGATTGACAACTGTCACTTATGAGACAAAGTGTGCGCCGATCTTGGCTATTAGCACTCTGCAGCAGCTAGCGCAAGACGAAAAAATTTCTTTTCCGCTTGGTTATTATTGTCTTAAGCATGATGCTTACGTGGACGACATTTTCACTGGCAGCGACGAATTAACCACTGCGATTCAAGCAAGAGAAGAGCTCATCGGACTCTTAAAGTCAGCAGGAATTGAACTAGACAAGTGGGCAGCAAACCATCCGGATTTATCACCAAGGTGCTCAGGTAAAGACGAGAGAGTAAAATCGATTGATTTAGATGAGTCTGTGAAGACTCGGTATCCAGTGGAACCCGCAACAAGATGAATTCAATTTCACAGCTTTAGACTACAAGGAGTTTGCTGGTGCATCAACAAAACGCACAGTGCTTTCGAATATATCTCGACTATTCGACCCACTTGGTTGGTTGTCACCGGTTACCGTAACACTGAAAATTTTGATGTAGGACCTATGGATACTCAAGTACGATTGGGATGAACCTCTACCGCTCGAGATTTGCGAGCGATGGCACGAGTATTGCAAGTCGCTTTTTATCGACCTAAGGCTAGGCCTCTCTGGAGCTTCGATTCTTTAGATTCACGCCTTTTGCGATGCGTCGTCTCGGGCGTACGCGGCTGCGGTGTATCTTCGAATCATCGACAGCAATGGCTTTGTGCGAGTATCACTCTTAGCTGCAAAAACAAAGGTGGCTCCAGTTAAGACTAAGAGTATACTTAACCTTGAACTGTGCGGAGCGGTTCTTCTTGTTAAGCTCCTTTGTCACGTTCAACAGCTAGATTTCCTTATTTGGGCTCATGTACCCACAAAGCAAAATCCTGCTGATTTAGGAACCCGAGGTAGTAGCCCAGCAGAACTCATCGGGAATAACTTGTGGTGGCAAGGACTTGAAAAACCACTGGAGCAGTTGTAACGGTTACATTTTCCAGTACGGCTCTGGATGCCGAGCATCGGCCGTTTGTAGGCAGTAAATGATGCGGAGCTAATTACTCGCCCCCGCGATAACGGATCAACCCAGAATTTCACCTTGAGGTAGCCCCGGAATAGCCTTTTTTAAAGACACTAAAATCAAAGTTGGGGATGGAAAATTATTTAAGATATTCCTGTGTAAAGATAATTGTAATTGCTTCCCCCCTCGCGGTAAAGGGCGAAGATCTTGAGTAAACAAAACGGTTGAAGAAATTTGTACACGGGCAGAGCACGTGAGAAGGGAGGGAGAAAAGCGCGTCCAATTAAAACGCCGTACTACGCGTAGGTACGAGGAGAAGTGGTAGAATTTTGAGAGAGAAACGAGGAGTTGCGTACAAACGTTCGACGCCGAAAGACGTTCATTGTTAGCCTGAATTTGAGGTTAACATTGATAGTTTGTAGGCGTTTTACTGTGTGAAGGTCAACTTATTTGAGGTTAATGTTTTGAAGTTATGTAAACAAGAAGTCTGCGTACTTCTGTTGAAGAGTTGTCTTGTACATTTGTAAAGTGAAGTGTGGGCGAGTGAATAGTGACGCACGAACGTACTCGCACGGCGTTAATTGAATCTTCAGCAACCGACTTCCGACTTCAGCGTCAACGCCTTCAGGACCCGGCGTGGGGCTGCAACCTGCAACGAACGTGGCCAGTCAACAGGACTAGCCTGCCCAGGAGTACCATCGAGAAAGTACTCCTCCGGTGACCTCTACGCACGAGGGCTATAGAGCCTGCGTGAGTGTGCCCCTCTTCGACAAGCCGATAAACCCTGATCAGGTATCGTTCTTTTTACTATTGGTCGACCAATGTATAGTGACACTTAGGTGTGAGGTATTTGTACATTTGATTTGTTTCTCCTCTGAAGGATTGTTAGTATATCTTGTTTTGCATGTTTACGTTGTCAGCAGTTAACCGTAAAACCGTTGTTCGGTAGGTGTTCCCCGTAGAGAATAGATATTGCTATTATTGTAGAAATTTAATGGGAACTTAACTCGAGGTAACGTAACATTAGGGTTATGTTAGCGAGGCGAACATAACAAATTCGATGTAAATTTAGTTAAGGTCTTATATCTCACTGACGTTGCTTAGAATAGTGTATTGTTGGTTGCCTACTTATAGGCGTAAGTGGATTCATTAATGCGGCTCTCTTCTTTTAATGTTGTGATTGGTCATATATAGTCCAGTAAATGAAAGCCAATAAACTCCCAAACCTGGGATGAAACTGGGGGCAATTGTAGGTCTCAACTGGGTATTCCGAAATACGAAAAGTTGTAGATTCTCCCGGTCCCGGAACATGTTAAAAAATGGTCCTCAAGTTCCAAAAATCCGTTTTCAGCCTATATCTCCGACAATATGGCATTTAGAGAATTTTTGTTTAGACACAAAAGGAAGATCAGTTCATTAGCTATAAAAATGGTCCTTACGACTTTTTCCGAAAACTCGACAGCTTTCGAGATAACGGCTCTGAAACAGCCGATAACAGCCCTTTACTTGTTGCTCCTGCTCTGAATTCGGGAGAGCAAATTACAGAAATGGAGACAAAAGTGGGCGGACAAATTATCCAATAACTCGAGTAAAAATGGATATTTTTTGATGATTCAAAATTCACGTGAAAGAGAAAACCCAAAGCTATGGTATCCTGGGTCTCGGGCCTCATTTTTAGTTGTCTTGAATGTTGGAAACCCAGGCTAATTTTTTTCTTCATCGATATTTCTCGACTTTTAGAAAATTCATCCATATTTTAATAAATAATAGTAATTTAGTCGGGTCTTTCTTGATAATGGGTCTCCAAAACCTATCGATGGAGCCCATAAAGGTTGTTTCATTTTCTTTCTTTTGCATCCCAATAAAAAGTAACTTGAATATGTTGATTTTTTGACATTTCCGGAGTTTTGAAAGTTGGTTTGCAAGAATGTTGAAGTTGGAACAAAAACGAAGAAACCATTGGAAAGGGGGCATTTCAAGCATTCCAGCAATGTGCATTGCGAACCGATACGATGATTCATAATTTTTTAATACTCGATTGATGCCACAAATGTCAAAAAATCAACATATTCAAAGTTACTTTTATTGGGATGCAAAAGAAAGAAAATGAAACAACCTTCATGGGCTCCTTCGATAGGTTTTGTAGACCCATTATCAAGAAAGACCCGACTAAATTACTATTATTCATTAAAATATGGATGAATTTTATAAAAATCGAGAAACATCGAAGAAGAAAAAAATTTAGCCTGGGTTTACAATATTCAAGAAAAATAAAAACGATGCCCAAGACCCAGTATACCATAGCTATGGGTTTTCTCTTTCACGTGAATTTTGAATCATCAAAAAATATCCATTTCTACTCGAGTTATTAGACAATTTGTCCGCTCGCTTACGTCTCCATTTCTCGAATTTGCTCCCCTTGATTCAGAACAGATGCAACAAGTAATGGGCTCGTTTCGGGGCCGTTATCTCGAAAACTGTCGAGTTTTCGGAAAAAGTCATTAGGACTATTTTTGTAGCTAATGAACTGATCTTCCTTTTGTATCTAAACAAAAATTCTCTAAATGCCATATTCTCGGAGATATAGACTGAAAACGGATTTTGGGAACTTGAGGACCATTTTTTACCATGTTCCGGGACCCGGAGAATCTACAACTTTCCGTATTTCGAGAGACCCAGATGAGACCTACAATTGCCCCCGGTTTCATCCCTTTGCAGAATTTAACCTAAGTTTTATCCTTCATTTACTGGACTAATATGTGTAAGATATTTAGTAAAATTAAATCTCAGTGTAACCATCATCATTCGTTTGAACATTTATTGAATTCTCCCCACGACCCCAGGAATTAAAAATCAACAAAAGAGAACTCATTGCAGGCAGAGCTAGCCGTGGCAATTGTTCGTTCTCTTGTAAGTAATTCAGTCAAATAAATATAAAATTACTAAAGTGAGCGTTACACAGTGGCCACGCGCCTCTGAATCTCTGCGGGTTCTTCATGCTCGCACTACCCACTCTGATTTCAGATTTCTCTCGAAATTCTCTGAGTTGAACCGAATGACCCGCGTGATAGGTTACTGCTTACGACCTCTCTTGCGTCTTCGAAGAGAAAAACAGAAGCTTGAGACTCTTCCTTAACACGTTACACCCTGGGAGTTGGAAAACGCAAAATACGCCATTACTAGGTATACTCAACTGTTGTCCTTTCATCACGAGATCCAATTACCTTGCGGGAAAAAGCCATTACCCAAACGAAACTCATTGCTGAAGTTGAACCCCTTTCTCGATGAAAAGGATGGATTCCTGCGTGTTGGTGGGCGGCTCGCTAATTCTGCTCTTCCCTATCGCAACAAACACCCGCCAATTTTGCCGCACGATTAAAACATCAGCCGTGTATTCGTTCGACATGTTCACAAGGCCTGTCTTCACGGCGGACCCACTCTGACGACGAGTGTATTAGTTCAGCGAGTATGGATTCTCGGTGGCAAACAACTGATCAGAAATGCTATTCGAACTTGTGTCACTTGCCAGCGAATTCATCCTCGCTTAGCTCATCAAATGATGGGCAACCATCCCGAAGCTCTAACGACACCTGCTCGACCTTTCACAAATACAGGGGTAGACTATAGTCCTATACTGGACCCTTTCAGATACGAGCAATGAAGGGTTGCAATCTCTTCAGCGACAACGCAACAACCTTCCGTGGAGCCGACAAAGAACTGCAGTCTATGTTCAAGGCTGCTTCTGATTTTTACAAAACTGTAGCTGAGTTGTTTGCAAACTATGGCACGAATTGGGTTTTTATCCCTCCAACTTCACCTCATTATGGAGGCATATGGAAAGCCGGTATTAAGTCGGTAAAGCACCACCTCAAGCGAGCCGTCGGCGATCGTACTGTAATGGAATATTTAAACAATTGGAATGTACAAGAATTGCAATAAGTAATAAACCGGAAGGTGAGCGACCTAAAATACAATACACCTTCGTCGTAAGTAAAACTGCTAAGTTGACAACTATTGTTAATATTTCGATTTACTGTGTTATTTAGAATATTCAGTATAGAACTGTATTTAAAGAGACTTGTATCAATAAGCGTGCGAATAAATGTGCCTCTATGGGACTTCCTTAGTTTCATTACTCACGAGCCACCTTTCAAGAGCTAGCATGACCCCAGAACATCACAAGGCGATCCTGCGAAAAGTCCCAGATTTCTAACGGGATTGGAAGAAATAAAATCAGTATAGGATCTGCTATATCAAAGGAAGAGGTAATACTAGCCCAGGCAGGGAACAGAGACGGCGTTTCCGGAGCAGCAGAGAGTTTGACTTTAGTTAGGAGAAGTTCGGAGAGAAAATTTTTGTTTAGATACAAAGGGAAGATCAGTTCATTAGCTACAAAAACGGTCCTTATGACTTTCTTCGCAACATCAACATTTTTTGCAAAAATGCGGATCCAAAAATTCGTAATTTTGAAACTCAATAAATATGGCAGTTTTTTGACGTATTTAAGATCGAGGGGTTTGAAAATGCAGTAATCTTCGTGTTTTGAACTTGAGAGACAAACTGTAGATGGCGCCACCACGTTCGCTCTAGTTGCAAAATCTGGGGGGCGTGAATGAGAAAACCTGGAATTCCAGATTACTTGACAATTCTTGCGGTTGCAAGTGTTTTTTTGATCTACAATAATAACTTTGGTTATATGTTCGGTTATTGACCGTTCAAATTTTTTACATGCCGGTGTAATCAAAAAATTCATCCGAATCCTGCAAAAATCCGTTTCATCATGTAGCAAAATCTCTAAGAAGAATCTCTGAGCTGTTTTTGCAACCGAAATAATAACCTTTCAAGTTACGAAGAGTCCTAGACAATTGGTTCCAATTTTTCGAAATTTTTATGCAACCATCTTCCTGAGGATTTTTAAGAACAAAAATAATCTTTGAAAGATTGCAATTACATTTTCATCGTCGTTAATTATACCCTCGCTATATTTATTATTTGTACATTGGCTTGACTGACATGAACCACAGACAGGCGAGCACTTTAGGCCTGCTTTCATGTATGAACATTTTTTGCCGCAGTCTAGCTTACACTGACAAAATATCATCTTCAAAAGTTCCGGGGGCGCTGGTTTTTTGTCGTCTGGACTGGTGACAAGCTATCATCTGAAAATATCCATCTAGGCCAGTAGATATAGACGAGCAATTCACATTAATTCCAAAAGTTTTCAAATTTTAGTGGTAGGTTAGTGTATAAATGAACACAAACTATAAAATTTTGCAGAAAGCTGAGTTGAACGGAACATTGTTGAAAGTGCAAAAAACGTTTTATTGCTATATTTTTGCACTGAAAATTGCAAAAGTTCTGCAAACTGGGAGTACTGCTCCTAATAATGTTTTACAACATTCATTAAGTTTGCAACCATGTAAAAATTAAGGAACTATAATTTTCTCTCATTTGTTTAAGGTTTCCATTGTAATTTGTTTAAAAAAATTATAAAAGTTTTGCAAATTGGATGAATGGACGCAAAAACAATTTAACATATTCATGTATATTTGCAACCATTTCTTTCAACCGCATCATTTGTTTATCAGACTTTTTTCTTCAATGCTGTAATTTTTAATATACAAGAGCATCGAAATAATAACAAAAGTTTTCAATCTTGGTTGCAAATATAGATAATATCTGTCTGAGTGTATTTGTAACTTTGCAACCACTTACATAAAACGGAACATAAGTTTATTTACAAATATTAATTATTTTCATTCTTACAAGAGCCGAAAAAATTGCAAAAGGGTTGCAAACTGTAATTAGTATTACGATTAATATTTTACGTGTCCCAAAAGATTTGCAACCATTATTTTTCAACGGAACATTTTGTTTTTTTGCAATGCACATCGTAGGTCCTCAATGTTTTTCTACAACCGCATCTTATCTGCTTTAATTTCGGGAATTCGTAGTCGGTTTTCAAGTCACCGACGAAATTGTTTTCATTGCGTTTGCCGACATGCCGACTTTGCCGTGCATTTGTAGCATCTACTTCGAAGTGTTAGCACAGTGTTAGTTTCGTTCTTATTCTACCAAGGATTTTAAAGTTTTCGCCATGGATGACAATTGTTTTGTTTGTGGTGAAAATTTGGCATGCAGTGACGTTCAGTTAGTCGATGGGAGAAATTTGAATTTGCTGTTTGCATGCAGCGAAATAAGAAAAGACGGAAATGCACCTACTTTAAGGTAAGTACATCCACCTTCTACTAAAGCAATTCAAATTTTAAATGCAAAGTAGTAACGTCGCTTATCGCGAGCTCGCTCTTGGAAAGCCAATTATTGTTATATTAGATGTACTACACATTTTGTTTGGAAATTGATACAAAATGAATAATTGATTTTAATCCCGACCTATTGAACAATATGATTGTTCTATGACATAAGCTCGAATATTGTTTACAGAAAAAAACCTCGAATTTGTTTAAAATTGTCTTTGGGATAGACAGAAAATGAAGTTTAATTGCCTTAAACCCCAATTACTAAGCACAGAGTATTGAAAAATTCAATTAGCCCAGTCTGTGTAGATTTTTCACATTAATTCATAACCGGATGGGAGTGGTCAAATGTTGTAGGCTCTGATTAGTTGATCATGCCTATATAGTTTTAAACATTCAAAAAGTGTGCATTAACAAATGGGAGGGGTGCAGCGTTAGCAAAAACAAGTTTTTTGATTCTACAAGCCAAAGTATGCATTTTGGCGAAAAAAGTTTCAAATATAAGTTGTAGAGAATTTAAAACCCAACAATTTGAGCTGCAGCACGATTAATTTTGTTAAATATTTATTGCAAAAATGCCAAAAACCACTGAAAATGGTCATTTTTTTTGCATATTGATTATTTATTGCAAAAATAATACGATTTAGGTTTTTACTACTCTAAAAGCTAGCTTTTAAAATTCCAAACCTATACAGCTTTTACAAAAGTCAATTGGTTAATTTGTTGCTGAGATATTGCTATTTGTTTATCCCAAGACGCATAATGTTCATTGCTGTTACGTCTTTTTAGATAAACATTTCGAGCTGCACAAAGGCTTATTCTCTTCATAAATAACCTAATTTTCATGTCCCCTTAAGAAAATATTATAAAAACAATTGTCAACCCCTTATTTATCGCTTTAAAAAGGGGATGATTTTTTTTTATAAAGAAATAGACCTGCAGCCATTTTCATAACTTGTACAAATTTCTGACTTACAAATTCGGATAGCTGGATTCAAAACTGAGAACTGAAAAAAACAACTTTTTTCGACCATTAGGAGCGGAGATAGGATTTTTTTTGAGGCTGAGATACGGATATTTTGTCCGCGCTGTGCGGATTTAAACGCATTAATTCGATCGTCTCAGCGCGAGCGATTCCCAACTGCCATCCCCACCACACGCACTATCGCGTAGTCCAAGAGTACCTATACACCTTTATTCTGCATATAAAAAAATACTGCATCATACAGCTTTTTTAACAATAACAATCGGTTTTTTTCCTTTTCTAATAAACATTTAAAAAAATATACATATTTAACTATCGAATAGGGCAAAATTCATTTCTTAATTAGCATAAATAAAAGGGCTGCGAATTAAAAAAAAAATCCTATCTCGGCTCCTTTTGGTCGAAAAAAGTTGTTTCGTTTCAATTCTCCGCTTTCAATCCAGCTATCCGAATTTGTAAGTCAGAAATTTGTACAAGTTATGAAAATGTGGTTATTTGTTAAGAGAATAAGCCTTTGTGCACCTCGAAATGTTTATCCAAAAAGACGTAACAGCAATGAACATTATGCTTCTTGGGATAAACAAATAGCAATATCTCAGCAACAAATTAACGAATTCACTTTTTATAAAAGCTGTTTAGGTTTGGAATTTTAAAAGCTAGCTTATAAAGTAGTGAAAACCTAAATCATATTATTTTTGCAATAAATAATTAATATGCAAAAGATGACCATGTTAAGTGATTTTTTGGCATTTTTGCAATAAATATTTAACAAAATTAATCATGCTGCAGCTCATATTGTAGGGTTTTAAATTCTCTACAACTTATATTTGAAACTTTTCTCCACAAAATGCATACTTGGCTTGTAGAATCAAAAAACTTGTTTTTGCTAAATTTGGACCCCTCCAATTTGTTAATGCACACTTTTTGAATGTTTAAAACTATATAGGCATATCAACTAATCAGAGCCTACAACATTTGACCACTCCCATCCGGTTATGAATTAATGTCGTAAAACGTTAAAAAATGACGACGTTGACTGGATTAAATTCTTATCATATTGTTATAACTGTTTAATTATTCAGTTGACAAATGAAAGTATAACAATGTATAAATTGAAAATTGAAAAGTATCCATTTTTCAAATTGAATAAAAATTTGAAGAAATTAGAATTAAGTATCTCCGAGGTTACTATCATTGGAAATATACAGGGTGTCCGGTAAATGATAGTCAAAAATAAAACCCCAAATAGGTGACGGTATTTCGAACACTTTTTCTTAATGCCGAAAATAGGATTTCCAGGTTAGTTTTCGAGAAAAAAAATTATTTCTTCTATTATTTGACCATCGTCAAATTTAAAATAGATGATTTTTTGACGGAGGATGTAAAATGTAAGGCAATATTTTAAAACTGAAAATAATTTCCCTTCCAATTTCAATTTTAAATTTATAATTGTCAATTTTTTGTAATGCAATCTTGTTACAAAAATTGTTAACATTTTTTTGTCACCAACTTTATTTTATTCCAGTAATTTAACAGTAATTTTACGTGTAAAATAAATTTCTACATTTATATTTTTTATTGTACAAACATTTGATTGAATTTTTAAATATAGGTACCTACCCAGTTTTTTGTTAATCGGTGAAATTTCGAATGGTGGATATGTAAGAGAATTAAGCCGCGATGGTGGCGTTGCTAAAAACCTATTTAATTACCGAATAAGCAACGAAACTAAATCAATTATTCAGCTTCACAAGAAATGCAACAAGCTCTATTGCTTTTGCTTCATTTGCGATGAAGACCTGACGAAGGGCAATCTCGGCACTGTAAAGAAGAAAGGGATTCGCACACTAATAAATTGCAGCGAAAGAAGGGGTGATGGAAAAGGAGCTCATCTTGCAGAACTATCATGTGTAACCGTGCATGAGAAATGCCGAAAATTATACACCAATGAAAAGAGCATCAGGGCAGCTTCGAATCGACCAAAAGAGCTGATTACGAGTGGAAGCCTTCAACAGCCAACTGTAGAGCAAGATTTCAATTTTCGGGAGAAATGTTTATTCTGTGAAGAAAGCATCACACAACAATTTCTTTTGAAGGAAAAGAAGAAATCTTATTCGAAGCGCAATAGCGTTTTCAAAATACGCAATCCCTCCACGAAAAATGGGATCATGAAAGCTGCTAACCAACACAATGATGGTTGGAGCAAAAAGGTATAAATATAGTACATAACTACATATACTATAGGTTTGTTCCAGCAGAATCCACAACCGATCAGAGACTGTCAGAAGCATGCGCAATAAAAATTATTCGTTATATTAGGTCCAATTTCGTCAAAATAATTTCAACTGCGCATGCCTCTGATAGTCTCTGATCGGTTGTGGGTTCTGCTGGAACAAACCTTATATAAAATTATGTATACATTATACAGGGTGACTTTTTAAAAAAATATTTGTATCATTATATCCGGCGTGTTTTAACACATCATATTTCAATTTGTTGTAGATTTTACTCTTATGTAAGCACACCTTAATAAACTGAAAGAAGTTTTATACAAAAATAGGGTATGTAATGAACTTCCACTCCTGTCTAGCCATTTTTTGTAGTAAGATGATAGTTCATTTTACCATTTGCCTCTTGTAAAATGTTTATGTTTTGCCTCCTATATATGAGATATATTGAGGTATTTGACTTGTTACGCTTTTTAAAAATGTTATATACCTATTTTGTAACACCCTGTATACCGGGTGGTGAATTTTTCGATACTCACCATTGTAAGAGATACAAGATGGCTGAAACTAGAGAAAAGTTGTGCGTTTTCATAGTGATTATAAATCTAAAAATAAATTTCTTATATCTTAATTAAATTATTAGTTATTGCGAACAAAACATGGAAATTGCTATTTTCGAAAAGTATTATTATATTTTCAACCATTGGCATTTGCAATAAAACGTATTGTGTTATGTCTCTGTAGCACTGAGTTCAATGATTTTCACTGGAATTTTCAAAATGTTCTATATTTTAAGCTGCCATAGTCAACCATTTTATATGTAATGGGCGCCATATTGGATTTTGTCCCCGTCAGACAAACAAAACATTACCTTTTCAGTTTTCAGATCCCTGATTAACTTGCATATTGTTTCGAGGCCTACGCCTACGCCTTAATACCCTAAATTTTAATTATTTCAGAAATTGTATTTTTATTATATAAATATAAGAAAAAGAAAGTCCTAAAATACAAGTTAATTAAGAATTGTAAAAGGTCATTTTTTGTCTGCCTAATGGAGTTTACAATTTACAATGATAAACATCGAAGAATTCACCACTCTCCATTCATTACCTAAGTATATTATGGATGATGAATCAGTTATCCTTTAAAATAATATATTCATGTTTAGGTGCTTGAGCGAATACAAGGAATTGATCTGCAAGTAGTTGGAGCCCAATATCATCAGCGTTGCTACTCTTCATTTTGTTTGCCAAACAGACCTTCAGAAGACTTGGTTGGTCGACCTCCCACAACGAGTGTATCTTCTGCGATGGACCGTATTTTCGAATACCTCGAAAAGAATAAAGACCAGTGCCAGTTCTCTTTGCGGGAACTAAGTTGTCTCGTCGATGATCCTCCATCCGATGCAACGCTGAAAAAGAAACTGGAAGAAAGGTATCACCATGATATTGTTATTACAAGTCTTGTCGGCCGTACTCCAGTAATTTGCTTTCGAACTCACCAAGTTCTCCTCGACTCGTGGTACAAACAGAAATCCAACAACGAAAAAGACGAAAGGTTGAGAATCGTTAGAACTGCAGCTGCAATAATTGCAGAAGACATTGGTTCTCAGATTTACAACTCGGATTACTACCCCATTCCAGAGAAGTTTTGTGATGATATTAAAGCAGACATTCCTGAATCTCTCCAACTATTACTTGATGAAATCATTGTGAAACCAAAACGCAAGTCAAAAGATTCCTACAAGACAAAGAGTTTATCAATTGCGCATGCTGTAATTGCAGCTACAAGGCCTAGGTCTTTCTTATCTCCACTGCAAGTTGGTCTAGCGGCATACCTTCATTCTAAGTTTGGTTCGAAAACTTTAATAAACGTAATATCGAAATTGGGTTTCTGCGCTTCGTATGATGAGGCGCAAACACTGGAGCTGTCAGCAGTATTACATCCAGAAAGTGACACAAAAAATGGTTTCCACAAATTTGTTGCTGACAACGCTGATGTAAACGTGGGTACTCTCGATGGACATGGTACATTTCATTCCATGGGAATGATTGACTGCGTAACGCCGAAGGTCAGTGTTGACAAATCGCATGGTATATTGAGGGTGACAGATGCGCCTTCTGCTGCTGTACTTGGAACGTTTGGTCAAGTTCTCATTCAAACTTTTGAGAGAAGGATAGCTCCATCCAATCTCGTTACACTGATTGTTGAGAAAATATATGATGCTGACCCTATCATACCGAGACCATCCGATCTGCTGTGGCTGTACGGGAAATCGAACGAAATCCCTCGAATATGTGGATGGAACGGGTTCATGGAAAGCCTAACTTCGAAAAACAAGTATGCAATGTCTGAAATAATCCCCATGCCATTTATTAATGCTGCCCCCACCGATTATAATACCGTATATACGACACTTCTGCGCGCCGTTGAGAAATGCGAAAAGGTGAGACAAAAAACCTGTGTAGTAACGTTCGATCAACCCCTTTATCAAAAAGCACGGGACATTATTTCTTCTACTTCTGATCCTCGACTACAATTTGTGGTCATTCGCCTTGGTGGATTCCACATGTTATTGTCTTTCCTTGGATCGATCGGTTACGTCATGTCCGGAAGTGGCTTGAAAGAACTACTTTCCACCATCTACGCCCCGCTTTCTGTTGAGAAAATGATGTCTGGTCGTGCTTATTCCAGAGCTGTCCGTGGGCATGTACTTGTTCATTTAGCTTTAGGAACAATCGTTCTAGAAAACGTGAATTTCACTTGCGAAGAACGAGTGGAAATTGAGGAGGTCCTAACAGATTTTGACGATGGAAATTTCCAGTCAAAACTCGATGACGAACTTTTTCGATCATTGTCACGTAAATTTGAAGCACATCTGAAACAACTGGAGAGTAATGGCCCTACTGCTAAGCTGTGGGTACAATATTACCGCATGGTTACTCTGGTCAAAAATTTTATAGAAGCTGAGAGAAGCGGAAATTGGGATCTCCATCTTTCTACAGTTTCAAAGATGATACCATTCTTTCATGCCACTGGGCACTTCAACTATGCGTATTGTTCTCAACTGTACCTGCAAGACATGCGAAAACTTCAAGAAGTTTTCGATCTACGGGAATATCGAAACTTCGTTAGCAATGGCTATTTCACTATCAGGCGGTCAGACAAATTGTGGGCGGGAATCTGGAGCGACATGACCATTGAGCAGGTTTTGATGAGGGGCATGAAAGTTATGGGCGGATTAACACATCGTGGATTAACCGACAGCGTTCAGATGAAGTACATCCATGGCCTACCCACGATGGTCAGAATTTCGCAGTCACTCGAAGAATTCGTGGATGTGATGTCTTCAACTTCTGAACAGCACGTCGATTCCAGGCCGTCGCGTCAAGAAAAAGACAACGCTGATGTTTCCAAACTTTCCAAATGGTTATCAAAGCATATTCCATTTCCAGTTCTCGACGTGCTTGTTTCGTTAGGCACTGGGATTGTTGGTGGACCGGAAATTAATTGCCACAATGCTGAGGAAATAGGACGACAAGGGCTTGACGAAATCGTTGGAAAAGCCTTCAGCGAGATTTCCTTTTCAAGGAAAAAAAGAGTTCTTCCACTGTCTAGCGTGTCTTCGTCCATTAAAATTGCAGATGATGTTGTATGTGTTGACCCCAATCTACTTTATCAGCGCATAACACTTGCTAAAAAGTCTGAGGAAGATTTAAAAAAATACTTTACATACGAACTTTCGCCATTCCCACTGTCTCTATTTGATGAACTTGGTATGCGCAAATCTAAAAAATCTGCCATGTACGACCTTTTCTCTCCAATGAAGGATATAGTTTTAACAAAAAACGTTCGTTACGTTATAGATGGGGGTTTTTTGCTTCATAAAGTAGTCTGGCGAAAGGGTGTGTATTTTTCCTTTATTTGTCAACAATACGTCGATTACGTGGAGAAACACTACAAAAGAAATGCAGTGATTGTATTTGACGGCTATGGCGACGACGTCACCCAGAAAAGCACAAAGACAGCAGAGCGATTGCGCCGGTCTAAAAAAGCGATCTCAGCGGAAACAATTTTCGAAGAAACCATGCAAGTAACTGTAAGTCAAGAGGTCTTTTTGGCCAATGAAAAAAAATAAATCCCGGCTGATTGCAGTACTGAAACATAAGTTTGAACTAGCTGGACATGTTGTTAAACAACACGAAGAAGATGCCGATGTCCTTATTGTCAACACTGCTTTGGAACTGTCCAAAGAGCATGATTCTGTCGTCATAGTCGGAGAGGATGTCGATTTGCTGGTAATTCTCACTGGGGTCGTGCAGAATCACAACAAAAATGTTTATTTTATGAAGCCTGGAAGGGGAAAATCTCCGAAAGTAGTATACTCGCACGAATCTCTTAAAGATCCGACCATTGCGCAATACATTCTTTTCCATCACGCATTTACCGGATGTGACACAACCTCGAGAGATTTCCTTTTCAAGGAAAAAAAGAGTTCTTCCACTGTCTAGCGTGTCTTCGTCCATTAAAATTGCAGATGATGTTGTATGTGTTGACCCCAATCTACTTTATCAGCGCATAACACTTGCTAAAAAGTCTGAGGAAGATTTAAAAAAATACTTTACATACGAACTTTCGCCATTCCCACTGTCTCTATTTGATGAACTTGGTATGCGCAAATCTAAAAAATCTGCCATGTACGACCTTTTCTCTCCAATGAAGGATATAGTTTTAACAAAAAACGTTCGTTACGTTATAGATGGGGGTTTTTTGCTTCATAAAGTAGTCTGGCGAAAGGGTGTGTATTTTTCCTTTATTTGTCAACAATACGTCGATTACGTGGAGAAACACTACAAAAGAAATGCAGTGATTGTATTTGACGGCTATGGCGACGACGTCACCCAGAAAAGCACAAAGACAGCAGAGCGATTGCGCCGGTCTAAAAAAGCGATCTCAGCGGAAACAATTTTCGAAGAAACCATGCAAGTAACTGTAAGTCAAGAGGTCTTTTTGGCCAATGAAAAAAATAAATCCCGGCTGATTGCAGTACTGAAACATAAGTTTGAACTAGCTGGACATGTTGTTAAACAACACGAAGAAGATGCCGATGTCCTTATTGTCAACACTGCTTTGGAACTGTCCAAAGAGCATGATTCTGTCGTCATAGTCGGAGAGGATGTCGATTTGCTGGTAATTCTCACTGGGGTCGTGCAGAATCACAACAAAAATGTTTATTTTATGAAGCCTGGAAGGGGAAAATCTCCGAAAGTAGTATACTCGCACGAATCTCTTAAAGATCCGACCATTGCGCAATACATTCTTTTCCATCACGCATTTACCGGATGTGACACAACCTCAGCTATTTTCAATCAAGGGAAACTAAAAATAACGAGACTGCTGAAACAATTACCATATTTGGAAAACGCAATGAACACATTCATGTGTCGTTATTCGGAAATTACTTCTATTGAAGCTGCTGGAGAGAAAGTTCTGGTTGCTCTTTATGGCGGTAAAGAGAACGATAATTTAAACAATTTACGTTACAGTGCCTTCAGTCGATCGGTAACAAAAAGCAAATTTAATCTTGCCTCTTTACCACCAACGAAGGCTGCAGCTCTGCAACATTCACTGCGCACATTTCACCAAATCCAACATTGGATGGGTAACGATTTACCCGCCAAGTGTTGGGGATGGAAGCAAGAACGGGGAGGTCTGATGCCTGTGCTGACACTGAAGGATCCAGCGCCAAAGGAAATTTTAGAATATGTCCAATGCAAATGCGCTAAGGGATGCGGAGGGAAATGCAGCTGCAAAAAGGCAGGATTAAACTGCTCCGAGGCTTGCCATTTTTGTCGTGGGCAGTCTTGTTTGAATTCAATGAAAATCAACGTCGATGAATCAGACGATGACGATGAAGAGCCAAGTACTGTTACGGAGTGGAGGTCTCAAACCAATCGTTTTGGTCAGCCCTTAGACACTTTTCTTGACGACGACGGGAACTTGAATTCAGATATAGAAGAAGGAAAATTAGAGGAAGAGAGAGATGATGCCGAAGATACAGAATTGTCAAGCGATGACGAGAAAAGTTCTCAAAAGGTTCAGCCGAAAAAAAAGTTAAAACTTGATGCTAATGCCCAATTATAATATTATTCATGTCGAAAACAGTTTACATGGATACACGTTTCAGTTGGGTAACAGTCGTTATTAGAATATTTTTTATGAATTCATGGAACAACCAATATACCAATACAAACCCAAAGTATGTTTTCTTTTAATTTTACCCCCATTTCAGCATTATTTGCAACCATAATTAAAATCTTGTGCAAGTATTCTTAAACTTGTTTTAATAATAAAAGAAAACAAATGTCTTGAAAAATTTATTTTCCGTTTGATATCAGACGTGACAGATGTCACAATTGGAGCGATTTACAAAAAAACCATTTTAACCAACTATTAAAACCAACTATTTTGTTATAATGTTTCGAGTTTGCGAAAATTATTATCGAAAAATTAGGATGTAAAAAATTTTTTTTTTGTAACAAGCATTTCCATTCAGTTTGAACGGTTGCAAATTTATTACATGATATAAATCGCTATTTGTATTAACTGTAAAAGTTTGCAGAACTTTTGCATTTTTTGTTAAAGTAGTACAAATTCGTAATATTTTTTTTTTCATTTTACCCTTATTTCCGTGTTGCAGAGGATGTTGCAAATTAATGGAAACATGGTAAGCGAGGACATCTTTATTTACAACCTGAATTAAAAACTTTTGTAATTATTCCGAAACCTATTTTAACGAAAAAAAAAAAAAAAAAATGCAAAAATAAATTTTCCGTTTGATGTAAGAGGTTGCAAATTGGAGCAATGTTTAAAAACATCATTTTAACTAATATGTCGAGTTTGCAAAACTTTTAGAATTTTCACTGAATAATTAGAATATAAAACATGCTTTTTTATATAAAAATATCATTTCCGTTTTGATTCAACGGTTGCAAATTTATTAGAAGATGTAAATCGCTATTTGTATTAACTGTAAAAGTTTGCAGAACTTTTGCATTTTTTGTTAAAGTAGTACAAATTCGTAATACTTTTTTTTCATTTTACACTTATTTCCGTGTTGCAGAGAAGGTTGCAAATTAATGGAAACATGGTAAGCGAGGTCATCTTTATTTGCAACCTGAATTAAAAACTTTTGTAATTATTCCGAAACCTATTCTAATGAAAAAAAACATTTTTTGCAAAAGTAAATTTTCCGTTTGATGTAAGAGGTTGCAAATTGGAGCAATGTTTAAAAACATCATTTTAACTAATATGTCGAGTTTGCAAAACTTTTAGAATTTTTACTGGATAATTAGGATGTAAAACATGCTCTTTTATATAAAACTATCATTTCCGTTTTGTTTCAATGGTTGCAAATTTATTGCAAGATACAAATTGCTATTTTTATTAACTTCACAAGTTTGCAGAACTTTTGTAAATTTATCCACGTTAATAATGCCAAAATTCATTAAATTCTCATTTTCGACCACTTCCGTTTAGAGTAAAAGGTTGCAAAATCAGTCTAATTATCGTTTAAACATATTATTCATTTTACAAAAGTTTAAAAACTTTTGCAATTATTATCAAATTTTCAATTTTTCATGTTTATTTCTACTGGCCTAATCCCCATTCTTCCGGTGTCAGTTCGTTACCAAGGCCGTTTAAATTTTCAACGGCCATTTTGAGCTCCATGGTCCCGTCTTAAATACGTTTTTCGCAAGTTTTCCACTACTCACGTTTTCCCTTTTCTGAAGAAAGCAGATGTGTCGTACCCAGAGATTTTATGTAAAAAGAGAATGTTATCTCTTATGAAGATGCGCACATCCAAGCTCTGTGAAGAAAACATTTGTTGGGGGTTGTTTCCCTTTGCAGCTTTATGAAAATAAATTTTTCGGTCATTTCGGGTCAAGGCTGTCAATACAAGTATGTCAATGTACTACTACTACTACTACTACTACTACTGGTAAGCCATAGATGGAATATTTTTTCAATGCTGTTTTGTACAATCAATAAATCTGCATCATCTAGAACTTGCACGACAGAAATGTTATTGTTTTCCAAATATATTTTTAATTGGTGGATGAAGCGGATTTTGTATAAGTAGGTCCCCGGGCTGTTAGGCCGTGGTCCAGACAGGTTTTTTGAGCCTGACGTTTCGTCTGCAACTGCGGCAGACATCTTCAAAAGCGGTGTAGCAGCGGTCTCAGCATTCTCCTGGGATGCGCGTCCGCGACTATGTCTGCCGCAGTGGCAGACGAAACGTCAGGCTCAAAACCTGTCTGGACCACGGCTTAACAGCCCGGGTACCTACTTATACAGTGACTCTGGCCGTGAAAGCCTGCGATCTTGGAATCGGATTTTGTTATTGATATTGGATAAGAACTTATCTTTTGGAAACTCTAAGGTCATTTTAGATTTGAATTCGATGACAGGAGATGACTTGATGCTTGAACGTCTCAACCCTTCTGCCCCTTTTGTATTATGACAATTTCATTCATAGCCATCGAATACCACCGTCCCGGGTAAATTTATCCCGTGGAAAAATTGGCTCACAAATAGTCGACATATCTCTCAAAAATGCATTCGAATGTTTCGTTTACTTTTCACTTTATGTATTAACATTCCCCCGTCAACAACGTAGACACATTTTTTCTTGAATTTGAAACCAGAATTTCTTCTGGTTCCCTTGAGAAAATTTTCAGCAATGCCGATTTGGCGGTTTTCCGTAGAAGGTATCTTGGTGCGACTCGTAGGTGGGGGGGAACTGCGTACGCCTTCTCACTCAGCGTTCGAGCGGAGGTCGGTGGGGGTACCGCACCTCGCTTTGTACCTGCTAACATATCTGAATATTTAATCAGTTATAAATTAAGGTGCGGTCGCGAGTGAAACGTGGAATTTTTGGTGTCTGATGTAAGTTAATTAATGTTTTAATTGGGATACTAAATTTTATGCAGGTAGGTAGATGCATTCGTGTATGTCAGTTCACATCCTTTGAATTAATTTCGATTGCATTTTTTGCGAGTCGTAATCTCTGAGACATTAATTTCGTTGACATATGTTGGGGGCCTGATGTAAAGGTTTTAATGGGTTTTAATGCAGATGCATTTTCCCATCTTTTATACTAATGGTGTGATTTGCATTTTTTGTAAGTCGTAATCTCTAAGGCATTAATTTCGATGGCATATAAAGGAATTTTTGCATATCCCAAAATCGCAGGTAATTTATTTTTTGTGAAATGTAATTAATTTGACCTGTTGCATTTTGAAACAAATAAATGTAATCTCTTGCCATCCCATTAATTTCCAAGGAATTTTTCGGTGTTCCAAAATCGCTAAATTTGCATATAATTTTGAAACAAAGGATCCTCCAGGTATAAGTTTTGATTCTAATTTCACTGATTTTCATTCTATTACCAAAAATGTCGTCGAATAGCTTCCAGAGCGGTCCTAGTGGTATGTGCTAATTATATGTTTTTTATTGTGAGTGTATATAGGTATGTGTTTCACAGAGCTCGACTACTTTGAACATGCCCGGCAATATTTACCGGTACATTTAAGGGTGAGTAATTATATTTTAATATCCCCAACCAAAATTTGTAATAATCCACGTTTTTAGTCAAAAACTATTGTTCTGATCTCTAGGAGTGTGGTGATTCACATCACACATCCAAATATTTTAGAACTGCCACCGTTTGCGGGGAGGCAGTTGCTTTACCAGGACTTCGAGCCATTCGTGGTCCTATGGATACTAAATAATTAGTAAGTTTGTGTTTATTTAAAAATAAATTTCAACTAATTCAGTTAATTTCGTAGGGACTCTTATGAAATACAAACAATAATAATAATAAATATTTTAAAAAGTCACAATCTTTGCTCTCTCCCTCTCGTTACTTAGGTTTAAAAAAAATTGTTTTTCAGTTTTAACACTTTCAGGTAGATAAATTCTAAGCAACATTGGTTGTTAAAATTTCCCGAATAAATATAATTGTGAAATAACTGATCGTTACTGGAAAAGAATATGTACCAAGTGTCAAATACAATACAGAAAATAATTTTACAGATGTGAGTAGAGAAATAGTTCTGGAACGCGTTCCGGTTACTCAAAAAAAAGTTCCTGAACGGCGTACCGGTGTGTTCTGATCCTCCAATACTCTAAAGTAAGTTGTTGTAAAAAGAGTTTTATGATATTTAGATCACATTTTTAAAGAATCATAATGAAATTTGATCAGTTGATCCAAACTCTCAGTCTAGTTCGTTAATGTATCAAATCGGTCTAGCGGTTTCAAAATGGTTGCTTGTTATTTTCAAAAATCAAAAAACTTTTATTTCGTGTCTGAGAGAAAAATGTTACTTAGGTTTTTTGTTGCTCTTATAAAAGCGAATTACATTTGAATGAAACATTTTTCGAGAAATGTACAGAAAAAAGTTTTTTTCCAAAAAAAAATTAAAACATTTTTATTTCACGTCTGAGAGATAAATGTTACTTAGGTTTTTTATTAACCTTATAGAGGCGAACAACTTTTGTATAAAACACTCTTTCTAGAAATGTACAAAGTTATTTTTGTCCAAAAATAAAAAAAAAATATTTCGCGTCTGAGAGAAAAATGTTAAATGTTTTGTTACCCCTATAGAGACGAACGAGACGAACAACATATCTTTGAGAAATGTACAGAGAAAAAGTGATTTGCAAATATTTCAAAATTTTATCTTTTGTATTTTTTCACGTCACACATTCATAAAAGTACCTCAAACGTAAATTCACAATATATGCGTGTACTCTCGATGTGTTTTTGTCGAAGGATAAGGCAGCTCTGCTAGGTAAGTGGAAGGGGAGCATGCGTGTGAGTGAATGTGGGGGGGTTGGGGTATGACTTATATAAGTAACTCCAGGTGAATATATTTTAGTTCCAAGCGTTTTTCCCATCTACATTGATCTTCCTCTTTTACATGTGAGTAATTTGGTTAAATAATTTTATACGTTTAAGGTTTTGTTTTTGTACATACATACATACATACCGACATACATACATACGTACATACATACATATACGCATATCGACATACATACATACATACGTACGTACGTACATGCAAATAAATTTTAATTTGTTTAATAATTTCAAACATTTTGAAGGAAAGGGGAGGTGCATAGTTTAAACATATATTTGATATTATCCCACATATTTCAAAAGTATTATCACACTTTACCTAATAAATTTTTACTTTTAATTAAGGAAGACTGACTGTATTTAAATTTTGATACATTTCTATTTAAAGAATCTGAACATGTTCTATTGACGTTATTTGTATGATTTCAGTTGCAATCGTATATCTCGACCAACCCGAGCGTCCTATATATGTGAGTAAATTTTAATTTGTTTAATAATTTCAAACATTTTGAAGGAAAGGGGAGGTGCATAGTTTAAACATATATTTGATATTATCCCACATATTTCAAAAGTATTATCACACTTTACCTAATAAATTTTTACTTTTAATTAAGGAAGACTGATTGTATTTAAATTTTGATACATTTCTATTTAAAGAATCTGAACATGTTCTATTGACGTCATTTGTATGATTTCAGTTGCAATCGTATATCTCGACCAGCCCGAGTGTCCTATATATATATATATATATATATATATATATATATGTAAGTAAATTTTAATTTGTTTAATAATTTCAAACATTTTGAAGGAAAGGGGAGGTGCATAGTTTAAACATATATTTGATATTATCCCAACATATTTCAAAAGTATTATCACACTTCACACAATAAATTTTTACTTTTAATTAAGGAAGACTGATTGTTTTTAAATTTTGCTACATTTCTATAAGCATCTATTTAAAGAATCTGAACATTCTAAAATCGTTAATGTATTTTATAGAAATGGATCTGCAGAGTTTGAACAAAGTCGCCAATGTGGACCAAAAACCAAAATTGAAATTAATCTCTCTAGAACTGGACAGACCGTATCCAATCCTATCGGTGCGAGTGGTGCAAGGAAAATTCGGGGAAACCATATTAGCTGAACTTGATGAAAATGTCGTCTTCCTACCATCACGGGTAACTGCATGTTTCAAGGAAAACCTCGACAAGTTTTAATCGCATAAATATGCTATTTTATGCAAATCTAAAGAGGTATTCGGGAGGAACGAAACGATGAACTTCAACATCGTGCCTACTACTGGAACTCAATAAATAAAGGTTAGTGCATTTCAAAGGTGTGTTGTGCGTGTTGATTTCATAGCAAATGTTTCTTTTGCAGATTTCCAATATTTTATTATTAATATTAAGTGTTCATTTTATTTTAAGTTATGTCTAATGTACACTACTAGGTAGCTCGATTTCATAGTAAAGTCTCCACGGTAGAAAGTATTCAAAATGAATGAACTCGATAGTACAAGTGAAAATATTATAAAAAATTTTGAAAAAGTGTGTGGTCAAGTTAACCTTTTAAATTTGCAAGACATTGAAAAATGGGTTAAAAATGTGAAATTAAATTTACGTCTGTTCACTAAATATATGAAAAATGCTGATTCAGTTGGCCTCAAACGGAAAATGTTTACAAGTATCGGTCACCTTAGAAGATTTTTAATTATTTTAAATAATGAAATCATACGAAAACGGTATGTAGGTGGAGGTATTATTAAAAATAAACGTAGTGATAGAATTCGATGGGTTGATTTACAATCGGCTTTTTCAAGTAGGATTCGTTCAGGTCTGATTATAAATTTAAAACATAAAGATATATTGCAGTTTTTAGGAGATTCATTGTTTTTGTTAAGGACTAGATTGAAGAAAATTTTAAGAATACATCAAACCATTAAAATTAATGTCTGTTTTTGTGGTGAATTCATTAAAAATTCCGTTGATGATGATCAACTCATTGATTTAAAATATTTCAATACACCTAACGTCGTTGTCGATGTGGGTACTGATATCAGCGAATGGTTTCAAGATAATGTGGTTGAAAAATTATTACGTAAATTAGAAGAATTTGCAGAAATGCATTCAGGTTGGTCGCTTTTGAGGCTAATCTCTCTAGAAATAAATATTAATAAGTTTGAGCAAGGAAATGGTTCGTCATACATCAAATTACCTGAAAAAATTGAGAAAAAGCGAGCTTGTGTAAATGTGAAAAATTTTGATAGTTTTTGTTTTTGTTGGGCGTTAATTTCAGCCCTATACCCAGTCGAGAAGCACTCTGATCGAACTACATCTTATCCTCATTTTAGTCAAGTATTAAATTTGCGAGATACCTCGTTTCCAATAAAAATTACTGATGTTTCAAAATTCGAAAAATTAAATGGTTTGTCAGTAAATATATTCGGTTTGGAATTGGATGTGAAGAAAAGTTTTCAAGTAGTACCCGTACGATTAACGAAAGAAAAACGAGATAGACATGTAAATTTGTTAATTATTCAAAATAAATATTTCCCTAAAACTCAAAATTATTGTGAGGATGATGATGATGGTGATGATGAAAGTGATACTCTTATATATCATTATTGTTGGATTAAAGATCTATCACGTTTAATATCATCTCAAATAGGGAAGCATAAGGGTAAAGTGTTTGTATGTGACAGGTGTCTAAATTATTTCAGCACACAAGAAAAATTAACCCTTCACACTACTAATTGTCAAAACAAAAATCATTGTAAAATTTCATTTTCACATGAAAAATTTATAGAATTTAAACATCATGCATATAAAGAAAAGGTTCCGTTTGTACTATATGCAGATTTTGAATCGATATTAAAGCCATATGTAGATTCACAATCTAAAACTGCAACAAAGAAATATCAAAAACATGAAGCGTTTAGTGTCGGATACTATTTTAAATGTGCTTTTAATAATTCATTATCCTTTTACAAAAGTTACCAAGGTCTCGACTGCATTACTTGGTTTACTAATCAGTTAGATGAAATTGCAGCAAATGTGCACTCGAAATTAAAAAATGTGGAACCTTTAAACACTATAGTAAATTTAAAAGATGCTACGGATCATTGTCATATATATGAGAAAAAATTTCTTAAAACTGATAAAATTATAAGGGAACATTGTCACCTTACTGGTAACTTCCGGGGCTTTTCTCACAATAACTGCAACCTTCTATACAAAAACTCATTCCTCATACCAATTTATTTTCATAATTTAAGTGGATATGACGCGCATCACATAATAAAAGACATAGCTAAAAATAGTCGGGTATCACTTTTACCAATCAATCACGAAAAGTACATTAGTTTTACTAAATACGATGAAAAAACCAAAATTAAATTTCGATTTACAGATTCGCTACGATTTTTAAGTTTTTCTCTAGATAAGTTAGTTTCCTTTTTAAATGTCTCCGATTTGATTCATTTAAAGGATGAATTTAAAAATGTAAACGAGACACAGTTCAAATTATTGACTAGAAAAGGCATTTTCCCATACGACTACATCGATAGTTATGAGAAATTGCTGGAAACTAAATTACCTCCTATCGAGTGTTTTTACAGTAAATTGAATTGTGAAATTATGAATGATGTCGATTATGAACATGCCGAAAAAGTTTGGAAAGAATTTGATTGCCAAAATTTGCTTTCATATTCAGATCTGTACATGAAAGTTGATGTCATGCTTCTATGTGATGTGATGGAAAACTTTCGTGAGCTTTCCCACAAAACCTATGGTTTAGATCCGAGTCATTACATAACACTACCTGGATACACTTGGGATGCGATGTTGAAATATACAGGATGTCAATTGGAAACTATACAAGATGTCGATATTCTAATGTTTGTAGAGAAAGGTATACGAGGTGGCATAAGTCAATGTTGTAATAGACAATCGATCGCTAACAATAAATATATGCCAAATTTCGATCCTTCAAAACAATCAAAATGTATAATGTATCTAGATGTCTGTAATTTATATGGCTGGGCCATGTCACAGCAGTTGCCATACAAAGATTTTCAATGGATTAATGACGTAGATTCTTTTGATGTTACTAATGTGCCCGATGACTCACCCCTCGGATATTGTCTAGAGGTAGATTTAGAATACCCTACAAACATTCATGATGCCCATCGTGATCTCCCAATGTGTCCGGTACATCAAACCCCACCAAATTCTAAATTACCAAAGTTATTAACGACATTGGAAAACAAAGAAAAATATGTCCTGTATTATAAAAATTTAAAACAGTGCCTAAAGCATGGAATTAAACTTAAAAAGATTCATCGAATATTAGCATTCCAACAATCTTCATGGCTTAAATCATACATTGATTTAAACACTAAATTGCGAAAGGAAAGTAAAACAGATTTTGGCAAACAAATTTACAAATTTATGATTAACTCAGTCTACGGTAAAACCATGGAAAACATTCGAAAATATCGTATAGTAAAACTTGTAAATAAATGGGGAGGGAGGTACGGTGCTAAAAATTTACTATCTTCACCAAATTTCAAAAATAGAACTATTTTTGCTGATAATCTAGTTGCAATCGAATTAAATAAAACAAATGTCATATTCGATAAACCTTTGTACATTGGCATGGTGATCTTGGATATATCAAAAACTTGTGTTTATGATTTCCACTACGGATACATGTTGCAAAAATTTAATGAAAACCGTTGCAAATTACTCTACACTGACACTGATAGCCTAATATATGAAATATGTTGTAATGACATCTATGAGGAAATGATTAAGGTCGATCTAAGTAAATTTGATACTAGCGACTATAGTCCCGACAATAGGTATGGCATACCACTCGTTAATAAGAAAGTTGCGGGTTTGTGGAAGGATGAGTGTAATGGTAAAATTTTAACACACTTTATAGGACTTCGCTCAAAAATGTATTCATATCAGACTGATGGAGGTGAGACTTGTATAAAAAAATCAAAAGGGGTCCGACCGAATGTAGTTAAACAAAAAATTACTTTCCAAGATTACATTGATTGTTTGGAGAATTTTAGTAGAAAAATCGAAACACAACAGTGTATTCGATCGTATGCTCATGACATATTTTCAATACAACAAACTAAAATTGTACTGAGTGCGTTCGATGATAAACGGTACATTCTACCTGACTCTCACGACACGAAACCGTGGGGCCATTACTCTATTATGGAGATAGATTAAAGTGTGTGTATGCGATCGACCAATGTCAAAAATAAAATTATAACTGTATGTGTATTTCAAGAAAGTTTCAACCACATAAATATGTAATTTTATGCAAATCTAAGGAAAAAACATGTTTGTACAAGTTTGAGATGAGTAATAATCAAGTTTCAGCATGAATATTATCCATAGTGACGTATGCTTTCTTGCAAGTTCCAACAAGTTTCATCTCGAGTTCCACAAACACACATACACGTTCTATAGCGAATTCATTTTGCTGTATTTTATAAATCAAAATGGTTCGCAGTAGATTTGAGCATGTGTTCACGAATTGTAAAAGATTTCAAAATTTGTGTAATGTAACTTGTAGTAGTAGAAGAATTGTCCCAATTAGTCTGGACACAACACAGTTGCCGAGAAGTGTTGGAGGAGTAGGAGACGTCATCATGAACCCGGACCAGCAGCTGCAGGAGGAGGATAAGAAGCAGGAGGACGAGGAGGAGGAGGACGAGGAGGAGGAGGAGGAGGACGAGGAGAAGGAGGATGAGTTGAAAATAAACTGTAACAATTATGGAAAATAAAATATTGGAATATCTGTTTTTTTTTTAATTTACTTCGATTCATATTTGCAAAACCTGACTCTCATTATGAAATCTCTCTCTCTCTCTCTCTCTCTCTCTCTCTCTCTCTCTCTCTTTCTCTCTTTCAAGAGTTTAGAAAGTAAAATAATACACAAATAAATATTTTACAATTTATTTAAATCATTCAATACTTTAACCTTATTATAATACAATGTTTTCTTAATACATAAACTTTCTATACTACTAGTTATATCACAATATGCAATAATTGCATCTTCACTATTCGAAATCTTCCTCAACTTACTAATTAAATTTAAAACATTTTTATAATATTGTAAAAAATTAATTTTTCTTAAACTATCCACTTGATTATTAATAAATTTTTGATCTAAAGCACACAATTCCCGTACATTGTTTTCCGTTAAATACAACGATATTGAATGTTTAGAAACAACAATCATACGCACTTCGTTATATTGTTGATTCATAATTACAATATTCTCACCGCATATGTATCTCAGATGTGAAATTTCATCTGAACTTCTGAAATATGCATCGAGAAGCCAAGCTAGTTGATTAATAAACATTTTCCACTCATTAACGTTAAATTGTAGAGTGGTCCCATCGTTAATTTGTATGTTGATGGTGGGATTGAAATCTTGTGAAATACTTAGACCGACGTTCACGTTGAATCCACTGTTCACACATGAAAAACAAGTGTTGAGTAAGAGGCTGGTTTCGACTTGTTCAGATGCTGCTGCTGCTGCTGCTGCTGTTACCGCAGCCGATTCATCTTCTTGTTCACTTTTTGAAATACTTTCATATAGAGCAACTAATTCACTTAAATCAGCTGATTTCTCCATGTCGTCGTACACTTGATGCTTTGACAATTACCACTCATAGACTGAAGTCAACATAGTTGAACGTTGTTGAAATTCGAAGGAGTGGGGGGTGGTGTAACCTACTAGGGTCCTCCCTCCCCCCCATCATAAGTTGAGAATGTAAAATACGAATACATTCTACAAGCGATTCGAAGCATCGATCCAAGAATCGTGTGTATTATCGAAACCGAGCCAACGCACGAGTACTTTGTTACCTTTTCGCCTTAAAACTTTTTCAACTAAATATACGTCTGGAGTTTTAGTTTTTTGCAATTCTTCCGTATAGAAACCACCTTTGATGGGTCGTCCATGGAGATCTTCCAACAAATATGTTATAGGGTTGGTTATTTGAACTTTTTTAATTTTAAATAATTCAGTGCTCCAATTCGGAGTGTAAGCTTTCTCGAAGACGTGCTTAACCTTGCTAATACGTACGAGGTCACCCACCTTAAACTTGCGTGAGCCTGTCGCAACCTTGAGGTGGGTATACACTGTTTTTATTAAATGTTTCTCATTTTTTGCGCTCAGAGCGTCGGAAGGTCGCATTTTAGTAACGGAATGTGTTTGATTATTATAAGTCTCCACGATCGTCGGTATGATATCGATCCATTTGAAGGTACCATTCAAACTAAAGTATTTAAACAGTTTTTCTTTAATCGTTCGTATGGCTCGTTCAGCCATCGCAGCCTTCATATGAGTATAGGAATTGTAATGATTGATTCCATAACGTTCCATCAAGCTTCGAAAATGGGCATTGTAGAAATCAGTTCCTTGATCAGATTGTAGATTACGTGGTGATATTTTCGCTCGTTGTAGAATATCTCGAAAAGCTTTAGTCACTTCCACACCAGATTTCGATTTTAGTGCTCTAACCCACACGTACTTAGAGAAGCAATCTATGACTAGTAAAAAATATTTGAAATTTTTATTTACTTTCGCATGCATATCTAGTTGTCCGAGATCTGCTTGCCACAAGTCGTGTAAACCTTTAATTATCTTGCGACGTCGAGGATACAGTTTCCTGGCCGGTTTGTGTAACTCGTTAACTAATTGAATTTTTTCAGCTGACATTATCAGGTTGTTAACGGATCTCCTTTTTTTCTTTTTGCCGATTTACCTTGCGAACTTGATTCTTGAATACTAGGATCGATACTGCTAGGAGAAGATGGTAGAGGAGTCGCAGGTCGCTTCGGAGCGTTACTACTAGTAGTAGTAGTAGTAGTAGTAGTAGGTGACGTTGTAGGTAGCGGTACTGTGTTGAGCTTGTCTTGTAATAAATCGATTCTTTTGCTAAGAGTGTGTATCTCGACCGCATAAGGAGTTGTATCGAATGTTGCGAGAAATTTATTTTGAGCCGATTCTAATTCCTTAGAAAATGAATCCGCAACGAGTTGAATCTCGCTTCGAAGTAGGGCGATGGTATTTTTGGTAGAGTCATCCACGTACTTTTTCAGCCTCGAATGTGAGGTGACGCCATGTGCGATGGCAGCTTTAGTTAAATTGATTCGTATATCGATATCATGAGTTTTTTCGGCAATGATTCGATCCACATAACCTTTAGTACAAGCGTCGGTATCTTCCGTAGGACTTTTCAGATTACTGATCTTAACGTGTTCGATATTAATATCACCCTCGGACGTACGAGATAAAATCGAATGACTGGAGAACGATGCCGCTTTACTCTGGGTGACATTGTGCACACCTCCCGAGCGACGACCGAATTTATCCAAACTCATCGTAAAACTGGGACGCATATCACGTACGAACGCTTAATATATAACATTCGCCTCTCGGAGTTCTTCGATGATCGAAAGAATTTCATTATCATGTGATATGGTATTACCAGCTTCTTTGGATGCATACAAAAGTCTTAACCTGTCCACTAACTCATTAAAATTATTAAAGTAGACGTATTCGGTAGACTTTGTATTATAATGCATTTTGGGTAAAAGACCTCCACGTTTCTTACGAAAATTATATGGTGTTTCTGCAACTCTCGGTTTATTTACTTTTTTAGAGTCTCCTTTCGTGGAGTCGATTAAGTCTTTCTTGTTGGCAACTTTCTTGGAGGCTATGGTAGTGTCTTCTGCTTCAGCGTCAGTAAAATCATCTGTTTCATCATCAGCATCATCTTCTTCTTTGTCAGACATCTGTGTACCGACGTTGGCAACAGGAAGCTCTCGAAAGTTTAAGCGTTTCCTTGGGATCACGTGTGGAGTTGAAGTTTTCATGGGACTTATCCATTCATTTTTAGGTTGTAATAGTGGTGGTGGAGGTGACGACTTCTCCAGTTTTGTCTTAACAGACTGTAGAGTAGGCTCAACAGGTGGTTTTTTTGTAGCTTCCACTAGTTCAGTCAAAGGTTTCGTTATCAGGGCAAACAATTTCCGCAACGTTGCATCATCTTCGGATCGTCCTAGTTTGATAGCCAAAAATTTTTTTCGTACGGACCGAGACAGTTCCCGAACTTTTTTCGCTCGCGCCGCCTCAGCATCGCTAAACGGTGGCCTCATGATTGCTATCGATTAATGAGGAGCATCCACCTTTATATATTGATCGAACCCTCTGCGATACCGTCCAGCATTCAAATCGAAATCTTTTACGATAACGAGAGGAGTGAATTTTCTGCTCCAACATTCAGAACACAATCGTTTAAAGTGCTCATAGCTCATATCTGGAGATACGTGCTCATCGAAAGCATGCCTCAAATTAACATCATCCTGTTTGAATAATACTATAACATTACAATTGTCCCGTATAAGTTGTTTTGGAACTTTTGGATATGTTTGACAGAGGTATGCCACATCAATATTCTGATGCCTACCCATAGAGAAATACGCACGTATCTTGTCTTGTTTTTCGCAGGCCACATCGTCAAATAAAAAGATTGAATTTCGATGTGCTTTCTCGGGATCCATGATAATTTCATTGTCATTGTACGCGAAATAGCCCATACCTTTAACTTTCTTTAACACTTCCTGTAACAGCCGATATTTTGGTTGATACAATGATCTCGAATATACGTATACGTTACGAAACTTTAAACCATTCTTATTGAAAAGTAATGTTAGAATGGCGTTCGTCTTGCCACAACCAGATGGAGCAGAGAAAATAGCTCGAAAACAATTCGGAAGTAGTTCACTATGTTTTATCGGTGGCTCATCTTCTTCTCCTACAAAGTCTAAGTTGTCTATTGGTAGCGCGTGTGCTTGTTGAACTGCCCTCATTCTTGCAACTGACAGCGCGGTACATGACCACCACCTATAAATAGGGTGACACGATCGCAGTTATTATCACTTGTGATGCTAGTATACAAAGGTGATGGTGTTTTGAATACTCTCATCAATAAGTTACCCTTCGAATTACACATACCGGGTTATAAATTTTGTGGACCCGGTACAAAATTAGACAAACGATTGGCTAGAGGTGACCTTGGTGTCAATGCCCTCGACTCTGCATGCAAAGCGCACGACATTAGTTATTCGAAAAGTTCTTCTTTGGACGACAGTCATACGGCAGATCGAGAATTGGAGCATCGTGCTTGGGAACGCGTGAAAAGCAAAGACGCATCTTTGGGTGAGAAGACTGCAGCGTGGTTCGTTACGACCGGCATGAAGGCGAAAAGGAAGCTAGGGATGGGACACCGTCCGGTTTCGTTTAGACGAAACGTTCTGAAACATATCACACGCATTTTAAAAACAACCATGAAAACCAACCCACGTATCAGCGCATCCGGTTTGAAACCGTCTGCTTCGATCGCATTACGAGCTGCTCGAGCGGCGGTTAGAAAGGCGGGAGGTCGGAAACGAATTCGTATTCCACGCATTATACCATATGAAAGTAAATCTGGGGGAATTTTACCTTTACTACCAATCTTCGCAGCTTTGGGGGCACTAGGAAGTTTGGCCGGAGGCGCTGCAACGGTAGCGAAGACCACCATCGATGCGAAAAACGCACAAAAGAAAATGGAAGAGCAACAACGTCACAATAAAGCGATGGAGGTGATCGGCAAGACCGGATCAGGCTTGTTTATACGCAAGTCCACCAGAGGATTCGGTTTGTACATCAAAAAGCAGCAGCATGGACGCGGATTGTACTTGAAGAAGCAGACAAAAAACTTTTAAAGCTACCCAATAGAGCACTATACGATCGTGAAATCATTAAATATGCAAATAAATTAAAAATTCCCTACTTTAGAGGAGTTTTTATGCGTGATTCTCTCCCAAAAACATCTAGACATAACGAGAGTGCCATCATCAATTTAGATACAAAAAATCATTCTGGGACACATTGGGTAGCGTACAAGAAACGGGGAAATGTTATCGAGTATTTCGATAGTTTCGGTAAGCTGAAACCACCACAAGAACTCGTCCGATACTTTGGTGGTAGGAAGTCGGTGGAAATTTTCTATAACAGAGACCGTTATCAAAAATTTACTGCGAGTAACTGCGGTCGTCTATGTCTCAAATTTCTCTATAAAACGTGAGTATGGAGCGGTTCACTATTTAATCATGTCCGAGACATTCACGTTAAAGAGTCGTACATCAACGCTCTCCATAGATTTCCAAACGCCGATCTACTTAGGGAAACATTCCGCATACGGATTAGCTTTACTTGGATTCTATTCATATAACACCATTCCGAATATAGAGGACGGTACGAAATTCAAGTATTATTCCAAAGGGAACGTCGACACACCACATTTCATTACCATTCCGACAGGTACTTACGATATCGCCGATATCGAGAATTACCTTAAAAAGTTCCTGATACCTGAAAATAGAGTAGGCGACAGCGACGTCGATGAAGATATATTCTTTTTGAGACCCAACAATAATACGTTAAGGAGTAAAATATTTCTGCGAGATTACGATATCGATTTTCGAGCAGGGTATACCAGGATCGCCAAACTTCTCGGATTCACTCCTGGACTTTTAGAAGCAGGAAAAGTGCACCAGTCGGATTTACCTGTGGACATTGTGAAAGTTCGAACCATACACATCGATTGTAATATTATCGGTGGTTCTTATTACCACGATCGACCGTCACACACTTTATACGAGTTTCCCATTAGCGCAGACCCGGGGTTCGCTATCGATGTAGTTCCTCGAAATCTGGTATATTCAAAAGTTACTCCAAGTGAGATAAGTAACCTCACATTATCGGTTCTCGATCAAAATTTTGAACTTGTCAATTTTCGTGGTGAAGAGATTCTCATTAGATTGGAATTAAAAAGGTTGTATTAAAAATAAAAGATGGTCTTAGTCTTGAGTGATTACTATAAAAGAGGTAGTGTGAAGAGTACAACTACAGTAAGAAAAAAACGTTCGAGGCGGTTGAAGCAGCAGCAGCAGCAGCGACGTCGATGATCCCGATTAAACGCTACTTTCCTCAAAGCCATAGGATATGTTGTCCAGCCAGATTTTCGACCTGTATCCAAAGCTTCAAAACGATGATACGATCACGAGTATAAAACGTCACACGTACTATCCATTCGTGAAATCCTATCTCAAGAATGATATACTCGAAATTACGGTGACGCGAAATGACGCTTTTCTCAACCTCTACGATTCCAAACTAAAAATCTATGGGAAATTAGAGAAGAAATCAGGCGATGGAGAGGTGACATTCGTAAATAACGCTGTCGGGTTTCTATTCGATTCCATGTCATATCTCTTGAACGGCATAGAAGTGGAACATGTGAAACAACCAGGTCTAGTGAGTTTGATTCGAGGTTATCTCTGCTATAATGACGATGATAGCAAACATTTGGATAAAGGTAGTTGGGTTTTTCCCGAAAAACCTACCGTTAACGCAGATGGAACCTTCATTTGGCTCATTCCACTGTCACATTTTTTCAGCATATTCAACGATCATAAAAAGGTAATGTTCGGAAGGCACACTATTCGAGTAGTTAGAGCTCGTAACGATGACAATTGTGTTATGGTTACCGGAGCAAATACTACCTATGACATTACTATAACTGAGATGTTATTGAAAATCCCACACGTCGTTCCCAATGTTGAAATGAAACTGGAACTGTTGAAATCCATAAAAAATGATACTCCGCTCATAATCGCATTTCGCACTTGGCAACTCCACGAGTTACCAGCTCTCAATGTGGGTTCAACTAATGCCGTTTGGTCGATCCAAACGATGAACAACCAACATCCACCTCGATACGCAATCATCGCATTCCAGACAGATAGACGTGATAAGAAAACGGCAGACATTACAAAATTCGATAATCTTAACATATCAGATATATGTGTGAATTTGTCCGAGCGATATCCATACGAACCTCTAAATTTAAATTTCGAAACTAATGATTACGGTGAGATTCATGATAGTTATGTGGATTTTAATAATACCTACAAGGGTGACTATTTCGGTTCGAAGAAACCATTACTCGATATGAAAAAATTTAAAGATATGACACTCTTCGTGGTCGATTGCTCACGTCAAGATGAGCAAATTAAATCATCGATCGTGGACGTCTCCGTCGATTTTCAGGCAAGGACCGGATTCCCTGCCAACACAAAAGCTTATTGCATCATTATTTACGAAAGTGTGTACGAAGCTACACCACTTAGTGAGATGGTGAGAAGCATCTATTAGTCTTAATCAGATCATCGAACATGAAGGTACTCCTAGTCGACATTCAAGGTGTTACGCTCACGAAGAATTCTTCACCGGAATTTTTCGTGAAAGAAATGGCAATTTATGATGGAACCCGCATGAATCATTACTTGTTCGAGGAACCTATACCCTACGATGACTTATCTAGCTATGATAAGAAGCAAGTTCAATATTGTACCAGACACATACATGGACTCCGATATACTTCAGGTTATGTACCATACGAAAAACTCAATGACATAATCATGGCTGACATTTATGATGCTGATATGGTTTACGTAAGAGGACATCAAAAGAAATATTTACTCGACGCTCACCTATACAATCGAGAGGATGAGAAGAAGAAGAATAAGAAGAAGAAGATGTCGAATATCGCCGTCGTCAACATCGAACACCTTCCAGACAGTCCTGATACATCCAAATTTCAATGTGACATTCCATTGTGTATGAATCATCAATCGAATTGTTTTTATATGTGTAGTATACGAAATTGTTATACATTATACGCTTGGTTTTTTAAACTGTGTTCCACAGTAAATAAATATATTGAAAATATTAGTTTCATTCCACAGTATTCATTCAAACATGGTTGCGTTCGGGTCAAACTTATTACTACTCTCGACAGTACTTAATAATATCCTATACATTTCACCACCACATAGTGCAAAGGATGTGTTCATATGTTTCGAGATGAACGCCACTTGGCCTGAAAACTGGGTGAAGATGGAATCCTTCACATACAACCGACACACATCAACTTTAATGGTGAAATTACCTGGTAATGCTACAGGCTACAAAATACGTGTCGTCTACCAAAATCGCACGTTTGAAGATTCGACATGGGTGAATCTAACTAACGTACACACAACTCCAGTTTCGAACAATATATATTTTTTGACTTGGTACATCGCAGTCAGTGTGCCAGTGCTGCTCAGCATAGCTAGATCAACATTCGTCTACCTGTGCTACAAATATGGATCTTAAAGAATTTTTAATCGAATACGACGATGTACTTCTTTCTAGACATAAAGCTCAGCTTTACTATTTACAACGATCCCTAAATGCAGAATTGTAAAAGATGCAGACATCTATCCACGGACGTCATTACGTGAGCTGTCCTTGGGCACTGAACTGTAGCACGGACGGTCCGGATACTTGTTTGTGTACAGATCGACTACTTCACCGCGACGATATTAAAAACGCTATGCAAAAAATTATGAAATTGTATGTTGACCTATATGGAAATACACGCAATTAAATTTTGACTTTGTTTTTTTATTTTAATGTAAACTGTCTGACAAGTTGAGTTGAGTCGAATAATCCTATCCCACAAACCTGTTGAAACTTGAATGACGGTAGGTCAAGTCAAGACTTGACCTACCGTCCTTCAAGTTCCAACTGCTGAGTTGAATATTTCTATCCAACGAACATGTCGACACTTGAATGACGACAGGTCAAGTCAGTTCACTGACTTATTTTGATGTGAAAGCGTTAATGGTATAAACTGCAAGTTTCGACAAGTTCCAACAGCTGGGTCGAATATTTCCATCCGACAAACTTGTCGAAACTTGAATGAGGACAGGTCAAGTCAGTTCACTGACTTCTATTACCACCACCACCACCATTGCCACCATCACCACATGAACCTTCTTCTTCTTCTTCTTCATTCTTTTAAAAGTGCTCCTACTATTCACATCTACTACCAGTAAAATATGGAAGTGAAAAGTTTTTTGTTTGAATTCGGTTACTATGTAACACCTGCACATACGAAAGAACTCCTAGAGCTACACACTAAAGTTGCAACCAGAGAGGCAGAAGAAAAACGAAAATCGACGCATGGTGAACATTTTGTGAGCTGCCCCTGGTCCAGAGACACCACCATAGAGGGTCCAGATACCTGCTCGTGCACTTCCTGGAGATGGGAACGTGAGAGAATCGAGAAACACGTGAGGTCGATTATCGATATGTATTTGTACATCATTTTAAAAGCTGAAAATAAAAATTATTCTTGAAATGTTATTCATTTTTTATTATTTCTCTCTCTCTCTCTCTCTCTCTCTCTCTCTCTCCCTCTTAGGACCGCGATCATTTGGTGCCTCTTGCGGGCAGATGAAGTGCATTCACCTTTAAAATGTGTATTAGAACATATTTCGATATAACCGAAATAGGTCAGTTGGGAGAGCGGAAGATTGAAACTCTTTGTGTCCCGGGATCGAGACCCGGTTTCGGTAGCTGTATTACATTAAATATTGCAAAAATATTTAATGTAATACATAATTTTGATACTGAAATAATGGCTGACGGTCGGACTCTCTCTCTCTCTCTCTCTCTCTCTCTCCTCCCCTCTCGCTCGGCACACGAACCTCTTCGATACCTACAGATCTTCACAGTAAAGTTTCGGTCTGATAGGGAGGGGCAAGACGGTACAAATCGCGCAGGTGTCTTTATCTCGAACATGTGACGTTCACGAGCGCGAACGTAGATGGCGCGATCGGTACCTCGAGGACCTATAGGCGCGGTACCCCACCGACCTCCGCTCGAACCACCTGGGGGATCATCTACAACGAGGTGTGATACCCGCACGCGGTACGCAATAGGCCCCCGGGGGGGTACGCGGACACCTGGGGGACGTCTACAAGACCGGTACGTCATCAACAACCCACACCTCCACTTTGGGGTCGCTCGGACCACCTGGGGGCCTTTTACGACGACAAGTGGTCTGATACCCGCTTTGCTCCTCTACTATAAGGTGTCCCAACAGAAACCGCCGGGATTGATGCAACCATCCAGAAATCGGGAGTCGTGGGAAACCGTCTGCACCGACCTGATGGGACCGTTACCTCGTTCCGCGAAGGGCAATCAGTACGTCGTCGTATTCCAGGACCGGTTCACCAAGTGGGTCCAGGCACGAGCAATCCGTAGCGCCACCAGTCAGAATGTAACAAGGGCATTCTACGAAGAAGTGGTAACCCGTTTTGGCTGCCCTAAGACTGTACTCAGCGACAATGGAACTCAGTACACCGGCCGACCGTTCCAGGAACTCCTGAAGGAGTTGAGCATTCAACACCGCACGACACCGCCGTACACCCCACAGGCCAACCCCGTTGAGAGAACGAACCGCACCTTGAAGGTAATGATAGGGCAGTTCAGTGAGAACGATCACCGCCAATGGGACGCCCATCTGCACGAGTTGGTTTTTGCCATTAACACTTCTCGCCACGAGTCCACCGGTTTCACCCCAGCAATGCTGAATTTTGGCAGAGAACTTGAACCCCCGCACCGACTGTTCCGAACTCCGGAGAACTCTCCGCACGCTGAACCCACCGAAACCGAGACCGCCGAGAGACTTGGACGTCTGGAAAAATTACGAGATGTGTTCTCCCTTGTCCGCGTACACCTCGCTAAGGCTTTCGCAACACAGAGCCACCATTACAATTTGCGTCACCGAGATTGGCGATGTCACGTGGGCGATAAAGTTCTGAAGCGCGAGGTTAATTTATCCGATGCAGCACGCGGATTTACCGCCAAACTCGCACCACGATACTCCGGACCTTACACCATCGTGAAAGTCCTGTCCCCCGTGGTGTATAACTTAAAAACAGAAGGTGGATCTACAATAAAGAAGTGCTGTCGGGGTTCGCATGGCTGACGGTAGATGCCGCCAGCCGACGGGCGAGGACGGAAGACGGAACGGAGGAGAAGGCGACGGCCATCTTCGAGCGGTATCTTGTATCGACAACATCGACAGACCTCATCGTCCTCTCGTGTACCGGCTAACGCCTAATATATTGTTCTAATTGTTCATATATGCTCTATCAATAAAGCTAGACAACATCAGAAGTGGTAGAACAGTGTGTGCTTCGGTTTAGACGCAGGTATTGTCCATAAACATTAAGTGTTGTGGGATCAGGCCGATCAGGGACGCCATTGCTAGCATGCCGAGAATCGAGAAGCGCGGGAGGAAGCGAGAGCGAGAGAGAGAACGACCACCACCACGAGACGCTTCGTCGACCTCATCGTCGCACTCACCGGCGCCCGTGCCGAAAGCGGCGAGGGCGATTCAACGTTCTACGACTGGGCATCTCGAAATCGCAGAAGGGCACCGAAGATTATCCTCTACAAGCATGGACACACCTGTAAGCGACACATTTTCTTTTAATACGCTGCATCCGAACTCCACGATCTCGGCAATGATTCCGGAGTTCGATCCCAAAACATCAGACGTCGAGGACTGGCTCGAGATCGTTCAACACAACGCGAAAATTTACAATTGGTCCGATAATCTCGTAACGTATCAAGCGATTAACAAGCTCAGGGGTACTGCAAAACTCTGGTACAACAGTTTTATCGAAAATGAGTTAGGGTGGGGTCAGTATACTTGGGAAAGATGGAGAGAATTATTAAAATCGACATTTCAGTGCACTCGCGACACTTATCAGTTGCTAATGAACATTGTCAATCATAAACCACAAGAGGGAGATTCCCTGTATGATTTTCATTTTGAACATGTAGCTCGAATTAACAAGTTACGTGTAAATTTTTCCGCAGCCGACAAAGTCTCTTTGATACTGGGTGCCATAGGAGATACAAACATCAGCACAGCAGTGGAAGCTTCTCAAATCAGAGATCCTAATCTCCTGGGAGTCTACCTTAAAAACAAAATCTACAGAAACAGTTCACAAATCGAAACGCCACCTCCTCGTCAGCCTCTTCAGTCAACTTCACGCGATCCACGGAATTATTTAAAAAGTTACGAGTCCTCCTCACGTGAGAACCGAAAAGAATGTAGGGCCTGTGGTAAGAATGGTCACTATCGTGACGTTTGTCGTTTTAAAAACAGCCTTTGCTCTTTTTGTAAAAGAAAGGGTCATGTTGAAAGTAACTGTTTTGGTCGAATTAAACACTTAAGTAATCAAAATACAGCACCAAAAGAAAAATTTCATAAATTTGACAAAAATAAACAACAAAAAATAAACAATATAAACACAATTAACGATATTCCAGCCTCATCCAAGTTTCATAAGAAAATCTTTATTAACAATAAAGAACACAATGCTTTTATTGACTTTGGGAGTGACTGTTCATTAATAAAATCATCAATCTTACAACATTTGCATCTTGAACCTAAACCTCTTGAGGTACCAATTATCCTATCAGGCTTTCTGGGAATGGGGACTACGGTAACTCACTTCATCGAAGCATTGACAAAAATTGATACAGTTGCACTCTCCATAAAATACTATGTAATTGCTGACAATAATTTCAATATGGATGTACTTATTGGAGCAAACTTTACCGAAAACCAAAATATTATGTATTACAGGATTAATGATACATTGACCTTTAGACTCAAAGATAATACACCTTCATGGTTAAATAACCTTAACTGCGGAACATTGTCAGAAACAGACAGACACAAACTAATAACACTTCTTTCACAATATAGCTGTTGCTTTTCACCACAAATGAATAAGCTTGGCAAGGCTCACTCGGTTTCTTTGTCAATCGAACTGACTACGGATAAACCAATAACGCGACGAACCTATCGTTGTTCAGAGCATGATAAGGAAATTTTTCGAAAAATCATCAAGGACCTACTCAGTAACAATATCATAAGACCTAGTAATTCCCCATATTCAAGCCCAGCTTTATTAGTTGCAAAAAAAGATAATGAGAAAAGGTTAGTGGTTGATTACCGCGAATTAAATAAAGTAACAATTAAGAACCCCTTTCCAACTCCACTAATTGAGGAAATTATTGACCACCTTCATGGTTACGAATACTTTTGCAGCCTTGACCTCGCCTCAGGTTATCACCAAATCCCCATGGACCAAAATTCTATTCGATACACTGCCTTTATCACACCCGAAGGACACTATGAGTATGTACGTGTCCCCTTCGGTTTATGCAATGCCCCCTCAATATTTCAGAAATATATGAATGAGATTTTCCAACCCCTCCGTACTTATCATGTAATACCTTATTTGGACGACATATTGATCCCATCAAAATCACTTCAGGAAGGCCTCGAGATACTTCAAAAAGCTTTCATTATATTAAAAAAGTACGGTCTAACCCTCAAAATGTCTAAATGTAAATTTTTTCATAAAACCATCACATATTTGGGTTACGAAATCTCTCTGAATCAGATTTCACCATCGAAAACCAAGATAGAATCTGTTATGAATTTTCCTATACCAAAAAACCAGCACACTCTACGTCAATTTCTAGGTCTCGTAGGATATTTTCGAAAGTTCATAGAAAATTTTGCAAAAAAGACAAATCCTCTCACAAAACTCTTGAAAAATGACGCTAAGTGGATCTGGTCCCAAACACTAACTGATCTAGTAAACAATCTAAAGACACAAATTTGCTCAAAGCCAATTCTTTCCATATTTGACCCTCAATTACCAATAATGATTTATACCGATGCTAGTCGTGATGGCTACGCGGAGTTTCGCACGGGAGAGAGGGACTATCGTCAACACGCAGAACCGCAACTCCGCCCTACCTCGGCCGCAGCCCAAGTCACGACGACCACCGTCCGCGTCGAGGCGATTAGACACGAGCCCGAGACCACGAGACGCGTAGATATCACTCCCGCGACGTGTTGGAAGTGCGGGCAGAAGGGCCACCAAAGGGACACGTGCCGCAACCCCGGGATGGTGTTCTGCTCGCGCTGCGGAACCATCGGAAGGATGTCGCGGGATTGCCGCTGCCGGTAGGACACATAGCCGTACGCAACTGTGATTATTTTATTTTTTATATATATATATATATTCTTTTTTTTCATTTTTAGCTATTTAACTTTGCCGATATTTAGTTATTCTATTTAACCTTAATATTATGTAATTTTTTTTTTGGGAGGCAAATTAGGGTCCGGTTTTGTCTTTTTGACTGAATATAATTTTTTTTTTTTTGGGAAGCTAGGGACTTAGCGGGGTTTAGAAAAATTGTTTAGTTTTGTAAATGGGAACACGTGCAACCGTTTTAAACGCGAACAGCTTAAACATCTCTCCCGCCGATTTTATTGTTTAGAAGAAAAGCAATAATTTCCGTATGAAACCGTTACAATTATTGCTTTTCTTGAGGAAAAAAAAGGGGGATGTAACGAAGCCGATTTTAGAGAGTTGAGAGTAGACCACCCACTATACAATTGAGCGCGAAATCAAACCTATCTCGAATAGATGGCGACCGATAAGGCACTGTTCAATCTACCATCGTTTGTATATCAAGACTAAATGAATATGAGCCACTCGCCCTCTACGGCGTTCTTCGCCCGAGTTAATCCAAGGTGAGAACCAAGACTTGTTTATAGCAAGTCGACCCGTTTATCTGTCTATTGTAAACGTCACCGCCGTTAGTTATAAGCCGCCGAATTATTTGTTATTTGTTAGTGTACGTAACTCGTGCATCGTCCCCGACCGATAGTCTTAAGCCTGAACTATTCGTAGTCATTCGTCTATTGTGAAAGCGTCCCCGACCGCTAGCTAGTAAGCTATACGTTATCTGTGATTTTTTTTGTTGTGAGCGTACCGACCGCTAGATATAAGCTATCTGTGGGTGAACGTTTACTACGTGTTAAACCGGCGGCTGCGAAAAAGTCCGTTATCCCAACCGCCCAGAATTAATTTTTCCGTCGTTGCGTTGAGGAAAAGTTAATTCCCGCCTACCGTATTCTCTCTCACACTCTCGCTCTCTCGATATGTAAAAGCCGCACTACCGAATAATAGCCACAGCACGTTTTCCCATAGTCTACGTAGTTAGTTATTTCTCTTTTATTGTGGAATTGTTAAGATAATTTTCCGTTTTCTCATTTCCAATATTTAGAGGGTTTTTCATATTTCAAATCTTAATTTTATGGTTCACAAAAGTATTGTAATTTTTCAGTTTCCGCATTTTCGCTTATTTAAATAATCTTTCCGATTTATTTAGAATAAAATTTTATTTCTCTCCAACTGTGATACTTTTATGTTTTCGCATTTGTGTTTCCTTTCCTTTTTCCTTTTTATAAGTAATTGTAAATAAGTTTTTATATTTCTCCGGTCTCCGTTCGACGACCTCGCAGGTGTTAGTCGAACGAATTATTTTCACGGTCAATTGGAAATAAACTAATTTTGGGATTTTCTATTTTTGAGCGTGTGTTTCATTTCTACAGACAACCCTGGTAATCTCCTGAGTTCGTAAAATTACCCAGGCACATTCCCGAGGGAGAAAACCCTTAAAAATCTGGCGCCCGAGCAAAACCGTAAAACCGACTCTTAAAACCGTTTCCCGAACTCCCGAACTCCGTCCCAGCGCCAAATCTCACAAGTAACCGCAATAAGCGCGTTACACTATTCCCTTCAACATCCACCTCTCAAGATGAAGGAGAATGCTTCAAATGGAGCCACAGTAGTACTTTGATGTTCCTGGACTTGTATGAACAGTAGTACTGGAAACAATTTGGGACTTTTCAAATGAAAAACCTAAAAAAAATGTTCGACGCCATTGCGAAAGAGTTGCGGTACAAAACCCAGCAAAATATAACGGCAGCAAATTGTGAGAACCGGTGGAAACATTTGGAGCGAATATACAAAAAATTTATTGACAACAATAATAAAACCGGGAGGGCACGTAGAGATTTTGAATATGCCGAAATGATGCATCAAATCTTGGGAAAGAGAAAAAACATCAACCCAATTATATTGTTGTCGTCGGACACTGTGAGACCGTTGTCAGATACAGTACCGCCATTATCAGAAGAAGAACCAAATACTGCCATAGTGGACTCCAACATGGAAAAAGAAAATATAGCGACTAATGAAATGAATGGAGAAAACATGGAAAGGGGAAAGAAAGTGGCATCGGTGAGATCGGATAACTACAAAAAGAAAAAATTAAGAATTGAAGCCTTAAAAGAAATGAGAAACGATAGGAAAGATCACTACCAAAAACTGTTACAACTAAAAGAAAATAAGTTGAATGAAAAAATTAGAAAAAATAATATATTAGTAGAGAACAATGCTATTTTGAAACAAGACATATGTGACATTTTACAAGTGTTACAGAATCGGAACACATGAAAGAAAGAGTGTACATGTAGATTTCTTCTTATAATAGTTATTGTATTGTTTCTTGTTACATTTCTCTATATATTATATACTATTTCTGTTTACGATAAGTTTATTATAGTTTACATTTATTCTTACATGTTTATTTTGTTACTTTCTCCATATATACTATTTCTGTTGACGAGAAGTCTATTATAGTTTACTTTTATTCTTACATGTTTATTTTGTTACTTTCTCTTTTCTTCTTTTATTGTTTTGTTTATTGTCTTCTCAATTTTACAATATATAACCGGAATAATAAAAACGAATTGTTCATTTTTAAAAAATTATTAAAAACGATTTGTTCATCTAAACATTATAACTACACTTAACTAAATTCGAAAAGGTAAGCTATTCATTACTTCATTTCTTCTTATAACCCCTCTTCCATCATCTTCATGGTCACCTTCTACATCTTCCCCGATAACCGCTTCATATTGTGGATACACTTGTTCTAGTACAGCAATGTCTGTTATTGTAAGGTTGTGTAAGACTGCAGCAGCCCTAATTAAATGTACACAAAATTCAATATTTCTTAGTTTTAAATGGTATAGTTGTCGAAATTTTTGCTTTAATCGTCCAAAGCAGTGTTCAATAATATATCTATTTTTTGACAGTAAATAATTATAATTTGTTTGACGCCGAGTAAGATTACCCCTATCTTTGAAAGGAGTTAGACAATGCCGTAAACAAGGGTATCCACTATCTCCAATAATGAAGTAGTTGCCACATTTTTCCTCCAGGGTATCAAACAGAGGTGACGATCGGAACACTCGACTGTCATGGACTGATCCTGGATAGCCAATAAAAATATCTGTGATGACTGTTCTATGGTCACAAACAACTTGTGCCTAAAAATATCAAGATATAGTTTATTAGTAATACATACAGCCCAATCATATAATAAAAACTTATGCTACAAATTAAAATGAGAAAAGCTCAACTCTTCAAACTTAATATTTATACTGTGTGTATACAAATAGCAAGATTAGGTACTGACCTGGATAGAATGGAAGTGTTTCCTGTTCAGGTATGAATCAGGATCCTCCGCTGGCTTATCAATTTTAATATGGACCCCGTCAATGACTCCAATGATATTCGGAAAATCCTTCTGTCGGAATTATCTTTCAATTTCAATTTTTTCTTGGTTATTTGGCCATTTTATAACTTCCACAGACATATTTGAAAGGAATTCGGTAACTCGCTTGACAATTTTATGGAGCGAACTTATTGTGATGTCAAATCGGTCTGACACATCTCTAAATGTTGCACCTTCGTTACCTAAAAACCGTAGGAATCAAAGGATGGTTTTTAGGGGACTTATTTTCTCAGAATCGCCTTTCTGATAATGAAAATACTGAGATGTTTCAAATCGCTGTGATAGCTGCACTGCTAGGTCTCTAGTTATCCTAAAATGTGATACAAACAGCTCATCATCAAATTGGGGCACAATTTCTTCAAAGTTTGCATTTTTTGGTACATCCCCAAAATCCCTCAGCAACTCTTCCAAATCTTCGTCACTCGAAGTAAAATAGTCCATGATCTAAAAAATTTTAAATCAGTAATCAAAATGGAGCATGTTTGTATACTCTTACTTCTTACCACCACTTTGCCACAAATAAGGAACTCACAAATGACAAAACAACAAAAATTTTGGGTTTGGATTTCCTCCGAATGAGATATCCCTCCCTCAATCTCGGGATCTGTCGAACGCGTTACGAACTTGTTCACGGGTTACAGAACGTGATCCGCGAACACAGAATTTATAATCCGGAGTATGTACGGAGGGTGTTCTCTTTTCACCGCGAACGTCAAATTTTAAAGTGCGCATGCGTTAACATTCTGAATGCGTTCGGGATTGTCTCCGCGAAAACACCTAATGCCTTCACTATTTCATGGCAGGAAGAATATTTTTATGCCTTTCCGCCATTCTCCTTGATACTAAAAGTGTTAAACACGATTCGATCAGAAGGTTCAAGAGGCATTATAGTAGTTCCAGACACACCAACTCAACCGTGGTTCCCCTTATTTAAAAAGATGTTGGTGTCAAATACCGTGCGGTTAAAGGCAAACAACTATATCTTGTTTCCCATCCACAGGTTTGAGACAGCATTTTGGACGAAGCTTACCCTGGTGGCCGGAATTGTGTCAGGAGAAGCTTCGAGTTAAAGGGATACCCTGCAGAGACCTGCGACATCGCATTATCATCATTAACGAATGTTTCCTGGAAACAGTATAATTCTGGTCTGGGGAAATGGTGGGAATTTTGTTCCTGAAAAAATCTGTCTCCATTCGTAGTTTCCGTAGAAGCAGCCTTACTGTTTCTGACTGAAGAGTTTAATAAGGGAGCGGCGTATGGGCGTCTTAACTCATACCGATCCGCAATTGCTCTAATTGCAGAGCCGGGTTTGGCGCAAGACCCTTGACTTAAACGATTTTTCCTTGGTATTTCAAAAATGAGACCATGTAGACCAAAATATCAGTATACATGGGACCCTAAGATCGTTTTGGACTATTATCGCCAACTACCCATAAATCTCGCCTTGCGAGAATTGTCATTAAAACTTATTATTCTCCTGGCTCTTGTAACTGCTCACAGGTTGCAAACGTTTTCGCTAATTACCACTGATAATATCCGAGAATCAAATAACATGATCATAATAAAGATTCCGGATAGAATCAAAACGTCAAGATTAAATTCAATACAACCAGTATTAACTCTACTCTTTTACTCAGCAAAGAAAAGTATTTGCGTTGCTACAAATTCAATACAACCAGTATTAACTCTACCCTTTTACTCAGCAGAGAAAAGTATTTACGTTGCTACAACTCTGAAAAAGTATTTAGAACTAACAAGAAAAATTCGCGGAGACGAAAAGAAGCTTTTCATTTCGTTCAAAAAACCCCATAAAGCTGTTGGGGCTCAAACATTGAGCCACTGGATAAAACAGACACTAGATAATTGTAAGATTGATACCGAAAAATTCTCTGGCTATTCTACGCGCCATGCGGCTACTTCAGCCGCGAGACGAATGGGTATAGATATATCGGTCATAAAAATTGCAGCTGGCTGGACAAAGGATTCCAATACCTTTGCACGGTTTTATAATCTCCCTCTAATTCAAGATAGGGATATATTCGGAAAAACCATTTTACAACTGTAAGCATACCTATGTACGTAGGCATTTGAATGTTTTCTGGGTCAGTAATATATGTACCTACTTAATGATTTTCTCTTTATTTGTGTAATACGCTCCAAACATCTACATGTGTATTGATCATGAGGAAGAGAGCGTAGTACAATTAATTGATTAAACGAACTTACCAAGTGAAGTTCGATCATAATTGTACGTAGCTCCTCTTCCGAAATGATCAAACCCAACCCTTAGCAAATGCCCCCCAAGTTAAGAAATATGTATGTTATCTAAATATATATAAATGTATTACGCAACAAGTTTGTAAGAATGAAGTTTGACGTGAGGCGGCGTCCCATGCCCGAGGTGGAGAGGGATCCGCGCGTACATTTGAAATCTTTAAACATTATGGTATCGGACACGAGGTGGGAGTACTACATGTGTATTGATCATTTCGGAAGAGGAGCTACGTACAATTATGATCGAACTTCACTTGGTAAGTTCGTTTAATCATTCAATAATCCCCTCTTAGGGGGTCACTGCGGTCAGGAACGATTAATAAAGAAATTGAAAGCTTCATATTTTTGGAAAAACATGTCTCGTGATATTGCTAAATTTATCAAAACTTGCCATCAATGTCAGACCATCAAGGTTCGCGTAAAAAAAAAACGGAACTACTAGTAATTACACCTACACCACAGCAACAATTCGATATCGTATTGGTCGATACTCTAGACAAACTCCCTCGTCTAACGAAGGAAACCAGTATGCTATTACTTTACAATGTGAATTGACAAAATTTGTAGTTCTAATACCAATCCCAAATAAAGATGCTCTTACAGTAGTATGTAACAAATGTAAGAGATATTTTTGAAATGGTGTTTGTAGCTCAGCCGGGATTTGAACCCGGGTCTCCCAATTTCGCGTCAGGTATTCTGGCCAATTGAACTACCGAGCCACGTACCAATTTCATTTTAGATGTTCATGTTAAACGCTATTGAGAGGATGATGCGGAGGACGAATGGGTTGTACGCAACACACCACACCTCCTGTCACGTTAATAATGTGATCTCTTACGTGTTCTCATTATGCAAATAATGTATGAATAGATGGAAGTTCTCGAAATGAAATCATAGGACAGGTATATGTAACAAATGTAAGAGATATTTTTGAAAAAGGTGTTTGTAGCTCAGCCGGGATTTGAAACCGGGTCTCCCAATTTCGCGTCGGGTATTCTGGCCAATTGAACTACCGAGCCACGTACCAATTTCATTTTAGATATTCATGTTAAACGCTATTGAGAGGATGATGCGGAGGACGAATGGGTTGTACGCAACACACCACACCTCCTCTCACGTTAATAATGTGATCTCTTACGTGTTCTCATTATGCAAATAATGTATGAATAGATGGAAGTTCTCGAAATGAAATCATAGGATTGGGATCAACTTAACAAAACCGCTTGAAATAGAACACAAAATCTTAACAGCTTACCATTGTTAAACAAAGGGAGCTTGTGAAAGAAATCATCGTGTTCTCAATGAGTACATCAAAATGTATGTTAACGTATCCAAAACTGATTGGTCCACTTGGACGCAATATTGTGCTTTCTGTTACAATACTACACCTAGTGCATATCACAACTAAACATCTTACGAATTGGTTTTTGGCAGACAGGTAAACCTTTCCGAAGTGCTAATAGGCTAAAAAATTGATCCACTTTATAGTATTGAGGCAGACCATAAAGAATTACGCTATGAGAATTTCTAAATAAACACAAACTTAACCGAAAAATTCATGCAGATGCCAATGCATCTACTCTTAACTTCGAACAAGGAGATCTAGTCATATTGACAAACGAAGAGCGACACATATTCGACTCTTGGTATCAAGGTCCCTTTTCAGTAATCAGCGTGCAGGAACCGAACTGCACTATTGAAAATAACCAAGGTAAACAAATAATTGTAACATAATAACAAACAAAAAATCACAAAAACAGATTACGGAAATACGATGACAGACGAATGACAAACTTACACACGTTAAACTAACTAATTAAAGGTATCGCAAGTATTATAGCATTATACTATGACAAATTGAGATAGGTAAGTCAAACAATTCTATAATGAGATGTGTAAAAATAAGCAAAGTCAAGTTTCACACAGCGTGTAAACTGGAGCCTGATATCTGATGACCTCTGAAGGACATCAATACGAGTAATAAGATAATGTTTTAATAACAAATTATCCTTGTATTAGAATCATATTCATTAACTTAATTATTATTGTACGTACTAATAAACTTTTATTCAAGTGGCACCCTGGTTTATCATAAGGCTTCATACTAGTAGAATAAGATTATTATTTGGATTAAAATATTTAGTGAATTATTTAGTTTTTTCCCTATGTAGGTATTCTTTGTAATGCGATATTTCATTTAATTTTTTTTGCGTAGTTAGTCAAAGCCTCACATTTTAGATTGACTTTGCAAGTGGCCGGAGTAAAGTTCAATCTTCAGGGAGGGATGGTGTAGTGACATCCGCAAAATATTAACTCAAATTGTTTAACAACATAAGTTTATTTTCATTCTAATTGTCACCAAATTCATATGCAATAATTTAAATTAATAGTACAACGAACGTATGCGACCCGGAGGGAATGCTGACATTCATTTATTACTACACTTCTATGCGGCTACATCCGGTACGCATCGCTCTACATACTTAGAAACCAATGCTGACTCAACGTATTATTGTTCACCTCGTTATAGTATATCATTTTCCAATTAGGTATTTGCCATATATTTTAAATTAAACGAAATATATCTTGATTCATAGGGACGAACCCTCAGACAAATTTTATAATCGTAAAAAATCGTGTAACAGACCCAGCACCATGTATTCCAGGTGTAAAAAGCAGTAAATGTGCGAAAAGTTAAAGGACCAGCGAAACGACCGCTCATCGTGACGTCACTCCGCATATAAACACAGGTCCGTTCTGCAGTCCACAAATAGATTTTTCGAGTATTTTGGACTTTATTGTTGTTTCCGCTGGAGTGTAGGAGTTAAATTGCGACCAAATCTTGTAATTTGTATTATTCGCGTCGTAAAATAGTGTTTTTGATTAGGTCACATGCTACTATCTTTATATGCGATGTGACGTCAGACGGCGTTTTGTCGACAATTCCTGGCGTTTGAATTTCAAACGACGTTTTTTTTTATTTTAATTTTTACGTTTAATTTCTTATTTAATATTAACCTAAGATTTATATGCATATAATCTCTTATTTAGCCAGTTTTCAAAAAATGTGAAAATACCTAATAATTCAATAAATAATCATCGAAGGTAAAACATCTTTAATTTGCCACCCGATACCAAGAACGTATTACAGGTCAAAAAAACAACTCCAATGAGACATCTGTAACAGAGCTAGGAGCAGGTTAGTGATTGCGACCTTAAAGGTTAAGGTCAAGTTTATGTTTAACACCATACGTTTCTGTGCAATTGAAGAGACTTTGTCCTCACCTCCAGACAGTTACATTTTGAAACTTGAAGGAGGACATCAAATCAAGTTTAAGTTTGGCACTCGCAAAGCAATAGAATCATTTAAAGAGGCTATTAAAATCAGCAGATAAACTCCTCATCAGCTGTTACTCAGTTTTTACAAGTGGCCAGAAAAAAATATCCAAGGTGTTTTTTAACGATTTTATCTAGCCATGTATTTTCCATGTAAAATGAAAAAATAACGCCTTGCGAAAATAGTGATATTTTATTTTTAAAGTCAAACTGTAAAGATGGGTAATTATAATTTGTAAGATAATAAGAAATACAATTGAATAAATAGCAGATTTCTTGGGAGTAAAATTTACCCGTTAATTTATAAGAAGTATTAAAATGTCTATTTCGTTTAATTTACAAAAACAAATTTAATTTTTTTTATTAGCATGTGACAAATGCCATTAATTTCAGTTTACTTAAAAATGATAGAGCGGCACCGAAGAATTCACGTATCAACATATTCCAAAGTTTACTAGACGAAAATGTTTCAAAAACACCCTGTACCTAAACGTTGTATATAATTGAAAAGTTTATGTGTAATTCTTTATCTGCGCACTTGTTTTCTTTTACAGATATTACTTTGTAGTTTTTTTTTTCAGCTCGGACTGGGGTAAATCTGAGGGCTCCGTTTAATATACCTACCGGATTATTTTTAAATTTTTTTTTAGATAAACTATTGAAAACATAATTTGCTTGGACGTATCTATTCCTTTTTGTGCTGAAGTGGCCCAACAAAAAACACGGTAAAAAGGCGAATGTAAGTGTTTTAAATAGTGAATTTGTTTGATCGGAATCGTATTCACATGTGTGCTGAAGGGTCCCCTAGTACAAACTTCAATACAGGGTAAAATCTTTGAACAATATTAATTCTTAAATATACCTTAAAAACAAGGCAAAATGATTAAAAACAGTGTTCTAAAAGAGCCTTACTAGTAGTTTAGGCTGGATCCCCTAAAAACTCACGATCACATAAATTTCGTCATAGGTAATCAGTTAAGGGCGAAGGCCATTTTACTCGTAATTTTTAGGTTTTTTCGGATTATCTCAAAAACTGGTACGTTTTTTTTTAAACTTCGTATGTCTACTTTACTACTCAATTGTTATTGATTGCCGTTATCGTTATCTTGACTGATCTTCTGCGAAGGGCCCTCTACTTATGTGAATTTTCAGTTTTTCACAATTTTCTCCAATACGGCTTTACCGATTCTTACCAAATTTTAGATTTGATCTGAACTCACTATAGCTACAAATTTTACTTGAAACATTTTTTTAAACTTCCCTAAAGGGCACTTTAATCGTCACTTATCTCATCCGCTCGTCGTGTCGTGTGCTTGTGTATGGTTAAAACCTGTTAATTCACCTTTGCTCATTAAGTTTTGTCAGTTTAAATTAATAAAATAGGTTTTTTTTTCTAAACTAACCTGAAATAACAACATTTCAAGCGGTATGATATGCCTAAAAATTAAACTAATTAAAAATTAAAGAAAATGGATACCAATTACAATATGGTTTTGCAGGTAAAATTGAATAACACGAACATTTTGATTTTATGAAATATATGTGTAATTATGTATTAAAAATATCTAAGTATTGCGCTTAACATAAAAAGGCAAAATAATTTGTATTTCATTATTCAATATCCAATTGGAAAAGTCTGTTTTAATGAATTTTATAAATTTACTGATATACCTGCAACCGACAATACAGTATTGTAGTGTATTTCACATAATATGCAATTTCGCTCGTTATTGTGTCAACTGTCAATGCCGGCAACTGTTTCGACAGCTGGTTTTGTGGTTATTCGTCTGTGGTTGATCGACGCTTCGACGGTGTTGGTGTGTTGGTCGTTTCTCGTATGTTGTTGCCCTGTTTTTTGATCACATTTTGCTAGCTATGGCCTTGCCGGAGAAGATTTTGTGGCAAAAGTTTATTCGCATATTACCTCGGTCTCGGTAAGTACCTACCATGAAAGAAAACAGTGAAACAAGTTTACAATATTCTTTATTTTTTGTAGAAATCTCCCTAGTAATATGGCCGGTGCAAATCATATGCAGTGGGAAGAAGTCTGTTTCTGTTCTAAACCAAATGCGGACTCGCATTTTTCTTCGGAAGAAGAAGTAATGGTCGATGTTTGGATTAGAAGGAGAGAAATCGTAGTCGAGTTCCTGAATCGCATTCATAGACCGAAAAATATAGCATTATACCATTTTATGCAATTGAAGGGACTTTGTCCTCACCTTCAGATAGTTATATTTTGAAACTCGAAGAGGACAGCAAATCAAGTTCAAGTTTGGCAGTAGCAGTGCCAAGGAAGCATTTCAAGAGGCCATTACAATCTACAGGTAAAATCCTCAGCAACAGAGTTACTTACTATAATTTTTAACAAGTGACCAGAAAAAAAAATACAAGGTGTTTTTTAAGGGTTTTATCTAGCTACCTATGAATTTTTCATCTAAAATAAAAAATATCACCTGGCTAAAATAGGGATAGTTTATTTTTGAAAATAGTGATAATATTTAATTTTTAAATGCCAAACTGTAAGGCTAGGTAATTATAATTTGTAAAATAATAGCGAATACAGTTGAGTGAATAGCAGGTTCCTTCTGGAATAAAATTTACCAAATAATTTATAAGAAGTGTTGAAAATGTCTATAAAAACAATTTTAATTTTTTTATTCACAGGTGACATATGACATTAATTTCATTTTACTTAAAAATGATAGAGTGGCACAGAAGAGTTCACGTATAAAAATATTCCAAAGTTTACTAGATGAAAATCATTAAAAAAAACACCCTGTCCTGTACCTAAACGTTGTATGACAATTAATTTATGAAAAGTTTTGTGTAATTTTTTATCTGCGCACTTGTTTTTACTTTCTCATATGGGATATCCATATAATAAGAGAAAGTGTTGTAATCGTGATGATTTTCGAATTTGAGATATTGACATTTCTGGACGTATTAAGGTGCCCCAAGTTCGAAAAACATGTTTCTGGAAAATGTACTGTGTGTGTGTGTGTGTGTGTGTGTGTGTGTGTGTGTGTGTGTGTGTGTGTGTGTGTGTGTGTGTGTGTGTGTGTGTGTGTGTGTGTGTGTGTGTGTGTGTGTGTGTGTGTGTGTGTGTGTGTGTGTGTGTGTGTGTGTGTGTGTGTGTGTGTGTGTGTGTGTGTGTGTGTGTGTGTGTGTGTGTGTGTGTGTGTGTGTGTGTGTGTGTGTGTGTGTGTGTGTGTGTGTGTGTGTGTGTGTGTGTGTGTGTGTGTGTGTGTGTGTGTGTGTGTGTGTGTGTGTGTGTGTGTGTGTGTGTGTGTGTGTGTGTGTGTGTGTGTGTGTGTGTGTGTGTGTGTGTGTGTGTGTGTGTGTGTGTGTGTGTGTGTGTGTGTGTGTGTGTGTGTGTGTGTGTGTGTGTGTGTGTGTGTGTGTGTGTGTGTGTGTGTGTGTGTGTGTGTGTGTGTGTGTGTGTGTGTGTGTGTGTGTGTGTGTGTGTGTGTGTGTGTGTGTGTGTGTGTGTGTGTGTGTGTGTGTGTGTGTGTGTGTGTGTGTGTGTGTGTGTGTGTGTGTGTGTGTGTGTGTGTGTGTGTGTGTGTGTGTGTGTGTGTGTGTGTGTGTGTGTGTGTGTGTGTGTGTGTGTGTGTGTGTGTGTGTGTGTGTGTGTGTGTGTGTGTGTGTGTGTGTGTGTGTGTGTGTGTGTGTGTGTGTGTGTGTGTGTGTGTGTGTGTGTGTGTGTGTGTGTGTGTGTGTGTGTGTGTGTGTGTGTGTGTGTGTGTGTGTGTGTGTGTGTGTGTGTGTGTGTGTGTGTGTGTGTGTGTGTGTGTGTGTGTGTGTGTGTGTGTGTGTGTGTGTGTGTGTGTGTGTGTGTGTGTGTGTGTGTGTGTGTGTGTGTGTGTGTGTGTGTGTGTGTGTGTGTGTGTGTGTGTGTGTGTGTGTGCGCGCGCGCGCGTGGGTGCGTGCGTGCGTCCGTGTGTGTGGGGGGCAAACGTTTTCTCAGAAACTATAAATAGTGGAAAGTTGAAATTTTGTATGTAGGCTGGGTCTCATGAAATCTCGAGACCACGTAATTTTTATCAGAATCAATTAAGGGCAAAGGGCATTTTACTCGTAATTTGTAGGTTTTCCAAGAAGTCTTTGTTTTCTTTAAAAGGCCCTTTTTTATTTATTTCAAGTTGATGATTGTATTATTGTTTCGAATTATTATATCGAATTATCCCGCGTGAATTTTACCCATAAAATGCATATATTTTTGTACAAGTGGAATCGTAACAGTTAATGAGAGATAGAAGAGTTGATTTAACATATCTGTATTTCTTTGTAGTAGTATTTTTAATCGACTCTGTGTCATAAATCAGAAACGAACTTCAACATTCATCTTTGATTGCAAGTTATGCACAAAACGTTCGATATATTAAAATGTCGATACAACTGTCTTGTAACGAAGCCGATTTTAGAGAGTTGAGAGTAGACCACCCACTATACAATATCATAGTTTCAATATCGGGACTAAATGAATATGAACCACTCGCCCTCTACGGCGTTCTCTGCCTGAGTTAATCCAAGGTGAGAGCCATTCCTTGTCTGTGACAAACCGTCCGTTATTAGCATTTATCCATTGCGTTTCTGTCCTACCGACCGATATATGTAATTGTCGTATTTGTAACTGTGAGCGTTACCGACCGATCAAACCGACCGAATTAATTATTACCGTCCGATTGTGAGAGTACCGCCGACCGAATTATATGTACCTGTGAACGTTACCGTCCGACCGATCAAACCGACCGAATTATTCGTTATTTGTTACATAACCGTCCGATTGTGAACGTACTACCCACCGATACATGTAATTGTGAACGTTACCGCACCGTTAGATCTAGACCAACCGATTGTGAACGTAATACCGACCGAATTATTTGTATCTGTGATTGTTCCGCCGTTTTATGTTATGTAATTGTCCGTTACCGACCGATATATGTGAGTGATCTGTACTACCGTCAAAATATCCGTCTCTCAGAACCGCTACGAATTAATTTTGCCTTCATTGTAGGGAAAAATTAATTTTCCGCTGTCCTCCGTTTGCTCTCCCTCTCACACTCTCGCTCTCTCTTAAAAGCCGCACTACTGAATATTAGACTCTGCACGTTTTCTTATCATCTCCGTATTCAGCTATTTCTCTTTCATTGTGAAATTGTTTTCCGTTTTCTCATTTTCAATATTTAGAGGTTTTTTCATATTCCAGATCTTAATTTTATTGTTAGCAAAAGTATTATAATTTTCAGTTTCCGCATTTTCGCTTATCTAAATAGTTTTCGATCTTTCCGATTTCATTTAGAATAAAATTTTATTTCTCTCCAACTGTGATACTTTTATATTGTCTCATTTGTGTTTCCTTTCCGAGATATATAAATAATTGTAAATAAGTTTTGTTTTGTGATTCTCCGGTCTCCGTTCGACGACCTCGCAGGTGTTAGTCGTACGAATTGTTTTCACGGCCGATTGGAAATAAAATAATTTAGGATTTTCTATTTTTGAGAGTGTTTCATTTCTACAGACAACCCTGGTAATCTCCTGAGTTCGTAAATTACCCCGGCATATTCCCGAGGGAGAAAACCCTTAAAAATCTGGCGCCCGAGCAAAACCGTAAAACCGACTCCTAAAACCGATTAACCGAACTCCCGAACTCCGTCCCAGCGCCAAATCTCACAAGTAACCGCACTAAGCGCGTTACAAATTTGACGCCCGAGAGTAGGGACTTTGAATTTCACGTTCGTTTAATTGTCTGTAGAAACAAACACCCAAAATGCCCCTTAAAGAAAATGCGGAAAATAAATCATCTCTCGAGATTCCGAACACCGAAACTAACGATCCTCGTGTAGGTTGGATTTATAAATTAAACAAATCCGATCTACAAACCGAAGCCGCGAAATTCCGAATAAATACAGAAGGTACCGTCGACGAATTAAGGAAACGTGTAGTGCGATTTTTACGAGACAGAACTAGTTCTCCCTGTCCACAAGAAAAGCCGCAACCCTTTTTCGCGACCGAAATTACTCCGCCCCCACCGAACCCCGCAGTGTCTAATATGATCTCTCCCGAAACCGTGCCTAGTTTTACACCACTCAGGGTAAATGAGTGGCGACTCGTTTTCGACGGCCGAACAGATCCTGTGACATTCATCGAACGTCTCCAGGAAATATGTACCTCGCAGAACATCCATCTCGACCGACTTCTTCCCGTAATGCCTGAATTACTACGAGGGGACCCCGCTCTGTGGTACCGAAACAACCGACAACGAATCCAGACGTGGGAAGACTTCCTCAAGAGCTTCAGGACGTTCTACTACCCGGTCAACTACCAGATCGACCTAGAAGCCGAAATCAGCCGCCGAGTCCAGAGGGAAGACGAGCCAGTATCCAAATACATCACTAATATTCAGACCCTCGTACGCAGACATGGACAGATGCCTCCAGAACAAGAACTTCAGTGGCTGTACCGAAACCTGAGACCTTCGTACCGACAACAAATCCGCCGGGCCGACTTCGACAACATCTCATCATTCTGCGACGTAACCCGGGACTTCGAGCTGTTGAGGGAAGAATTGAAGAGAGAGACGGCATCCGCGCCGAAGCTGAGATCGTCTCCCGCACCGAGAGTCGAGCCGTCGACACGCAGTTTCACGCCTTCGACAAGCGCGCCGTTGCCACATCCGCCAAAAACAAATCCATCCCATCCCAGGAGGGCATCGCCGCCGCCTTCCGAACGACCGCCGCCGCCACCACCGTCGCGTCCCGGACCCAGAGAAAACTTCTCATCCCGTCCCAGGACTGCCGAAAGGGACGGTCGAGCTCTACAATGTTGGAGGTGTGGGGAAGCAGGACACACCAGGAATGAGTGCAGGCGTCCCTGGAAAATCTTCTGTTCACGCTGTGGCAAAGAAAGAACACTCTCCCGAGACTGCCCTTGTCCGGGAAACGAGCAACCCACTGGACCCAATCGAGGGAGGCCCAGCGAACGCCGCCAGTAACCTCGAACGAGATCGCCGTCACCGAAGTTAACGACAGCCGCCCTCATCTAACAGTATCCGTCGATGGGGAACATTACCTCGCCCTACTAGACACGGGAGCGACACGATCATACGTAGGAGATCGCATTGCCCACCGACACACCGCCGCAGGAATTACGACGACTCGAGAGCCCCGCTCGTACGCTCGCGTCGCTAGTGGAGAGCTAGTAGATGTGCGACAGAACTTCGAGCTCACCGTTCGAATAGGAGACCGCCCCATCACACACCGTTGGGGTTACATTCCTAGACTGCCTTCCGACTTGATACTAGGGATGGATCCCCTAGGCCGCCTACACTTCCGATTAGACTTGGGAACCGGGAACGTCTACATGGGGAACGGAAAACTACATCTATCGCCGACATCCTCATGTACGTCGATGGACGATACCGCCGATACAGATATCCACGCGCTGAACACCGACGAGGAACGCCACCTGCAGCAATTCCTCGAGACCGAATTAAGACCTTTCGAAGGAATACGAGGAGCGACGCCACTTATTCAACATGAGATTCGTCTCCTCGATCCGACTCCAATTAAACAGCGCCACCGGCCGCAAAACCCACACATACAAGCGAGCATCAACACCGAAATAGACAATATGTTGGAGGAAGGGATCATAGAGCCGTCCGAAAGCCCTTGGAGCTCGCCCGTCGTAATCGTTCGTAAGAAGGATGGAAAACCGAGATTCTGCATCGACTTCCAGAAGGTGAACGCCGTCACCCAGAAGGATGCGTACCCCTTACCGTTCATCAACGCCATTCTGGACAAACTCAGAACGGCTCGCTACATTTCCAGCATCGACCTAAGACAAGGATACTGGCAAGTTCCGCTCAGCGAAGAGAGTAAACCGATCACCGCTTTCACTGTTCCTTGAAGAGGATTATTTCAATTCAGGGTCATGCCCTTCGGCTTACACTCCGCTCCCGCCACCTTCCAACGACTAATGGACCGGATAATAGGACCTGAACTTGATCCGCACCACCTTCGAGGAACATATAGCAAATCTCCGAACAGTTTTCCGGCGATTGAGGGAAGCCAACCTTCGTTTGAACCCTGACAAATGTCAATTTGTTCAGCCTTCAACAGCTTGTTGAGGAAAGGCCGAAAGTGGAAATGGACTACGGAACAAGAGGAAGCTTTCCGGCGCCTAAAGAAGAGTTTGACCGAAGCACTCATACTAATGTGCCCCGATTTCACTCGACCGTTTGTACTTCAGACCGACGCATCTGACGCCTGGTTAGGCAGTGTGCTAACCCAGAACACCGAACAAGGAGAACGAGTCATCGCCTATGCTAGTAGGACATTGAACGACGCCGAAAGGGCCTACTCCGTCACCGAAAAGGAATGCCTGGCCGTAGTTTGGGGCGTGGAAAAGATGCGACCCTATTTGGAAGGCTACCATTTCACAGTGAAAACCGATCATCAATCCCTGAAATGGCTGTATAAACTGGATAGTCCGTCTGGCCGTCTCATTCGTTGGAGGATGTGCCTACAACAATTCGACTTCGACATCCAGTACCGAAAAGGGAGTCTGAACCGAGTAGCCGACGCTCTGTCTCGAGCTCCGTTGCCCGATCCCGTCCCAGTTGTCGAACAAGGAACTTCATGCTCATGGTACGACCGGAAGCTGCAGGATGTCCGTGTGAATCCCGAAGGCAACCCAGTGATTTCCGAAAATCATGATCAACCCACTGCAGGACACATGGGAATCGCCAAAACGACCGCCCGAATAGCGCTCCGATATTACTGGCCGGGAATGTTTAGAGACATCGCCAAGTATGTTCGGAGTTGTGCGTCATGCCAGAGATATAGGGTGTCACAACAGAAACCGCCGGGATTGATGCTACCTTCCAGAAACCGGGAGCCGTGGGAAACCGTCTGTACCGACCTGATGGGACCGTTACCTCGTTCCGCGAAGGGCAATCAGTACGTCGTCGTATTCCAGGACGGGTTCACAAAGTGGGTCCAGGCACGAGCGATCCGTAACGCCACCAGTCAGACTGTAACAAGAGCATTCTACGAAGAAGTGGTAACCCGTTTTGGTTGTCCTAAGACTGTACTCAGCGACAATGGAACTCAGTACACCGGCCGGCCGTTCCAGGAACTCCTGAAGGAAATTAATATTCAACACCGCACCACACCGCCGTACACACCACAAGCTAATCCCGTTGGGAGAACGAACCGCACCCTGAAGGTAATGATAGGGCAGTTCAGCGAGAACGACCACCGCCGATGGGACGCCCATCTGCACGAGTTGGTTTTTGCCATCAACACTTCTCGCCACGAATCCACCGGTTTTACCCCAGCAATGCTGAATTTTGGCAGAGAACTTGAACCCCCGCACCGACTGTTCCGAACTCCGGAGAACTCTCCGCCCGCTGAACCCACCGAAACCGAGACCGCCGAGAGACTTAGACGTCTGGAGAGATTACGGGATGTTTTCTTTCTCGTCCGCGTCAACCTCGCCAAAGCCTTCACGACTCAGAGCCGTCACTACAATCTGCGACACCGAGATTGGCGATGTCACTTGGGTGATAAAGTCCTAAAACGCGAAGTCACCTTGTCAGACGCGGCGTGGGGAATTACAAGCAAACTAGCACCACGATACTCCAGACCCTACACCGTCGTAAAAGTCCTGTCTCCTGTGGTCTACAATGTAAAAGCAGAGAATGGCCCTACAATAAAAAGGGTTCACATAAAAGATCTAAAACCGTTTGCTACCGATGAAAGATAAGGCGAAGTCGCTCCGCCTTCGAGACACCGGCGCCGTCGACTCCCGAAGCAGCTGGGAAGCGCCGGCGCCGTGAGAGACGTTCACTCGACAGGCCGAGCTGAGAACCCAGTGGCGTGCCGTCGTATTATTGGCCGAGACCGCCGTCCGTGACAGGATCGCCGAGACCGCCGGCCGGCGCTTCAATGAACGTTCAGTCAACGCGACGAGGCCCGCACACAGTGGCGCGGCATTGCGTGATTCGCCGGGGTCGTCGACATCAACGAAACCGCCACCCACCGACCGTTCAAAGGTAATTTCTATGAAAGTAATAAACTCTCGTTTTCTTGCAGAAACATGGAAGCGAACGAAACCGAAATAATCTTGGCCCTCGAGGACGCGTTGAGGGATGAGGTGAACGAGGAGCCCGCCTTCGCCTTGTTCGCACCGCACGACACCGCTACGACGACACCGCCCGACACCGTTGTGACGACGACGACCGCCGCGGGCCAAGCCTCCACGCCGCATAAAACCGCCGACGCCGCCGTGCAAGTCTCTCAGGAGGATTTCAAGGACCTCCGCAGTCCAACCGAGCAGGCGAGGGCCTGGGTAAACTCCGGGCTCGGAAGGAGGCAATTACAACGGGCCTACCGAAGGGGGTTCCTGAGTAAACTGAACTCAGGAGCCTACACGCATTACATGGGGGATTTGCTGCCGGAAGTCAAGGAGGACCCGTTCCCCGCCTTGACAATCTTAGAAATTTTGGAGGCAGAATTCCGAGTGGGGGAAGGAGACTACCGCCGACACGCGGAGCCAAGACTGCGGCATGCGACAGCTTCCGCTCCGGCCGAGCCCGTCACTTCCGCCCCAGCCGAGTCCGTCACTGCCGCCCCGACCGCCAAGAGCACCCCCAGTCCCAGGACCTCTGCCCGCGTGGAGATTACCCCCTCGACCTGCTGGAGGTGTGGGCAGAAGGGCCACCAGAGGAGCGGATGCAGGAACCCGGGTGTGCTGTTCTGCTCCCGCTGCGGCGTCGTGGGCAGGTTGTCCAAGGACTGTCGCTGCCGGTAGAGGTGTTTGATGCTTACCATTTAATATTTTCCTTTTTTTATTTTATTTATTTAGATTTTTTTATTGGGAGATGAATAGGGATATCGGGTAAAGTTGAGAGTGCCCAGAAATTAGGGAGAAAAGGGTATTTTTTTTAAATAGGGATTTGACCGGGTTAAGATTTTTTTTTATTTGTAAATAGGAACACGTGCAACCGTTTAATCAATTAACCGCGAAAAGCTCCGACACCTTATCCGCCGATATTATTGTTTGGAAGAAAAGCAATAATTTCCGTATGAAACCGTTACAATTATTGCTTTTCTTAAGGAAAAAAGGGGGGGATGTAACGAAGCCGATTTTAGAGAGTTGAGAGTAGACCACCCACTATACAATTGATCGCGAAATCAAACCTATCTCGGATAGATGGCGGCCGATAAGGCACTGTTCAATCCACCATAGTTTCAATATCAGGACTAAATGAATATGAGCCACTCGCCCTCTACGGCGTTCTCTGCCTGAGTTAATCCAAGGTGAGAGAGCCATTACTTGTCTGAAGTACTTGGTTTTCCAAGAAGTCTTTGTTTTCTTTAAAAGGCCCTTTTTTATTTATTTCAAGTTGATGATTGTATTATTGTTTCGAATTATTATATCGAATTATCCCGCGTGAATTTTACCCATAAAATGCATATATTTTTGTACAAGTGGAATCGTAACAGTTAATGAGAGATAGAAGAGTTGATTTAACATATCTGTATTTCTTTGTAGTAGTATTTTTAATGGACTCTGTGTCATAAATCAGAAGCGAACTTCAACATTCATCTTTGATTGCAAGTTATGCACAAAACGTTCGATATATTAAAATGTCGATACAACTGTCTTGTAACGAAGCCGATTTTAGAGAGTTGAGAGTAGACCACCCACTATACAATATCATAGTTTCAATATCAGGACTAAATGAATATGAGCCACTCGCCCTCTACGGCGTTCTCTGCCTGAGTTAATCCAAGGTGAGAGCCATTCCTTGTCTGTGACAAACCGTCCGTTATTAGCATTTATCCATTGCGTTTCTGTCCTACCGACCGATATATGTAATTGTCGTATTTGTAACTGTGAGCGTTACCGACCGATCAAACAGACCGAATTAATTATTTCCGTCCGATTGTGAGAGTACCGCCGACCGAATTATATGTACCTGTGAACGTTACCGTCCGACCGATCAAACCGACCGAATTATTCGTTATTTGTTACATAACCGTCCGATTGTGAACGTACTACCCACCGATACATGTAATTGTGAACGTTACCGCACCGTTAGATCTAGACCAACCGATTGTGAACGTAATACCGACCGAATTATATGTATCTGTGATTGTTCCGCCGTTTTATGTTATGTAATTGTCCGTTACCGACCGATATATGTGAGTGATCTGTACTACCGTCAAAATATCCGTCTCTCAGAACCGCTACGAATTAATTTTTCCTTCATTGTAGGTAAAAATTAATTTACCGCTGTCCTCCGTTTGCTCTCTCTCTCACACTCTCGCTCTCTCTTAAAAGCCGCACTACTGAATATTAGACTCTGCACGTTTTCTTATCATCTCCGTATTCAGCTATTTCTCTTTCATTGTGAAATTGTTTTCCGTTTTCTCATTTTCAATATTTAGAGGTTTTTTCATATTCCAGATCTTAATTTTATTGTTAGCAAAAGTATTGTAATTTTCAGTTTCCGCATTTTCGCTTATTTAAATAGTTTTCGATCTTTCCGATTTCATTTAGAATAAATTTTTATTTCTCTCCAACTGTGATACTTTTATATTGTCTCATTTGTGTTTCCTTTCCGAGATATATAAATAATTGTAAATAAGTTTTTTTTGTGATTCTCCGGTCTCCGTTCGACGACCTCGCAGGTGTTAGTCGTACGAATTGTTTTCACGGCCGATTGGAAATAAAATAATTTAGGATTTTCTATTTTTGAGCGTGTGTTTCATTTCTACAGACAACCCTGGTAATCTCCTGTGTTCGTAAATTACCCAGGCATATTCCCGAGGGAGAAAACCCTTAAAAATCTGGCGCCCGAGCAAAACCGTAAAACCGACTCCTAAAACCGATTAACCGAACTCCCGAACTCCGTCCGAGCGCCAAATCTCACAAGTAACCGCACTAAGCGCGTTACAGTCTTCAATGACAGATTGTCAAATATTGTCATTGTAAATTTGCTACTGTCGTATATGCGAAAAATTGTGTAAATTTTGTTTAACTTCTTCTGGAATACATATATTGGTAAGTTGTGTTACACTTTGTTTCATTTGGATTAAGTTTTATCAAACATTTTGCAATTCAAAATAATATTCATTTTATTGAAGATTCAGAAATACACGAATGTCTTTATTTCTGATATCTTTGAGATCAAAAATATATTTCTGTTAATTTTATTTATTACAATTCGATTATTTGATCCTTATTTCGAATTATGGACATTGAAATTTGATATTGTTATATTACATAGGTAAATTTATTTATCGTTTCGTTAAAGTTAGTTGCATTCAAAAACATTTTTAGGAACCTTTGTCATCTAACAAACAACCAAAAAAATATTTACTAATAAGCGAAAATTCAGTAATAAAATAATTTTATAAAACGGTAATAATGTTACCATGAATATTTTGTCTGGCCATATGAGAAAGTCTTACGATGTTACACATCGCCGCCATTTTTTTTTACAGATATCATTCTGAAGTTTTTTTTCAGCTCGGACTGCGGCCAGTCTGAAAGCTCTGAAAACTTATAATCAAAGGGCGGACTTTTAGGCAAAATCTGATGGCTCTATTTAATATGGAACCTACCAATACCGAATTATTTTTTTTTATTTTTTTAAACAATCTCTTAAAAATATAATTAGCTTGGACTGTCTATTCCTTTCTGTGCTGAACGAAAAATCGAACGAGTACGCATTGCTCGAGCCCGTTCGTCTGAATCAGACGAGTATAGGGAAGCAAGATTGGAAATCGCCCAAGTACGCATTGCTCGATCAAGACGAACAACGTACGCTAATTTAAATCCTGCTGCATTCCGTTACGATGCTAATGACAATATAGTCTTCATCCAAGTGTTTTAATTGGAAAAATGGATATATTATGCGTGTATTACAGTGCTGTAAAATTCCATAATGAAACACCAGGAATGTGCTGCGCAGGTGGAAAAGTTAAATTGCCAGAATAACATTCACCACCCGAACCACTATTAACGTTGGTTTCAGGATACAAATGTTTCCAGATGACAACTAATATCGTGCACGAGAATTACATGCCAACCTTTAAAGTTTAGGGGCAAATTTATCATCGTATAGGATCACTACTACCACTGCCGAACGAAGATAAATTTCTTCAAACATATTTCATGGGAAAGACTGATGAACTGTTGTCGGTTCAATACGCACACTAAACAAGAAATTGTCTTTGCATTCCGAACTTCATTAGAGCAACATAACGAATTAATTCGATTGTTCAGAACTGCCATTGAACAAATGCCAGATGATGATTACAAAGTTGTAATTAGAGCGGATAAAATACCCGTGGGCCAACTCCAAAGACAGCACAATGCACCAACACTTGACGAAGTGGCAATAGCTGAGGGCCCTCGATTCATTGTTTTAGGGGATTTTAACGCAAAATCTGCCGCATGGGGATCGTCGATTTTAAATCACAGAGGATAGGTAGTCTCTGGATGGATAGAAGTGGCTAATCTAACAATTTTAAATGATGGTTCACCAACGTTTAGAAGAGGAAAGACGCGTAGTCATATTGATCGTACGATGGGTTCTAAATCGGCAATAAGAAATGGATATGAGTGGATAAGTGAACTTACAAACCCATTTACTAAGCATTCCAATATGTTTGTAGTCCTTGGAAAAAGTAGAAATTTTCAAGAGAAGAATAATATGAGACTCACTTGGACTTGGACTTGGAGAAGCTCACCGCTTTTTCCAAAGATAAATTAGTGAACGCCTCTGGCGAAGATTTCCCTGCGTTATTAGTCAAAGCGGTTAGTGAATGTACGACAAAAGACCTTTTTGGCACACCGGATCGTGATCCATATTGGTGGATCCCAGACATCTTTATTATAAAAAATTTGGTCCTAAAAGCTAGACAAATGTTGGCGAGAGCTAGGAGGAAGCGTAATATCGACATGGAAGTAATTACAGACCTTATTCACACTTTAAGGGAAACTAGGAAAAGTCTTAAACGTGAGATTAACATTAATAAAATTAAGAGCTGGAATGGAAATGTTGATGTGAAACAATTGTAAGAGAATTTTGAAAAAGGAGTTTGTAGCCACAGTCTGGATTTCAACCCGGGTCTCCCAATTTCGCGTCGGGTATTCTGACCACTAAACTACTGAGCTACGTACCAGTTTCATTTCCGATGTTCCTGTTAAACGATGGATGAGGAGGATATATTCAAATACGTCCTCCGCTTTATCCTCTCAAAGTAGGTGTCCTAACTGCCGCACATCGAAACCGATACCGCTTTTTGCGATTATTTTTAGATAACTCTAACGAGTTTTTGCGCCTTCGGCACTGTCAATGGATTCTAGTGGATCCACCTGCCCTTTAGATATCGGTAATTGGAGTCACAGGGATGGCGTTTATCGACACTGGAGCCCGTATGAGTGTTGCCAGTCATGAGTTACATCAGGTACTAGTAGCGGCTGGATATGGATTTAAGCCGGTCCAGTCCACAGTTGTCCTCGCCGATGGCAGCGCACGAGACCAAGTAGTACTCACGACAACGGTTGACGTGTTGCTGGAGGGAAGATAGATACCTACAAACTTTTTTGTGCTTCCAGAGGCAACCTCCAATAAAACGCTCATGGGAGTCGACTTCATATAGAACGCTGAGAAAGTCCTAACAATTAGACACAGCCGATGGCACTTTCGAGACCAGCCCCAGAAGCTAAGGCGGTTCTTCCGGAAAGAGGACCCCCAGATGGACCTGGAACCCATAGGGCAAGACATCGACATGGGACTTATACAGGCCCACTTCGAAATTCCACACCTCCTGTCACCAATGTTCGATACACCCGAGCAACTAGAAAGTACAAACAAACAGCTCCCGTCTGTCCCTACACCTATAGACACAACCAACCACGGATACGCCCATGGATCCAGATCCAAACTGCAACTCCACAACACAACACATCTCGAAATGATCCCACAACCTTAGGGCGTACCATCGAGGGAGTCTGTAGATATTATGAACCTTTGTTAGGCGCACCAGTCGACCCTCGACACCAGATCCCATACACCCGATGGATATTCGCGGATGCCGCGCGGGCCGTTGCAGAATACCAAGAACCATCTCCCCAGAAACCTTTGCTAGATTTGGAGGTGCTCTGGACCGTCGCGCTGGATACTGGCAGATCTCAATTCGACAAGTTGATAAGGACAAGAGTGCGTTTATCACCCCTTGGGGTTTGCATCGATTCACACGTATGCCATTCGGATTACGGAATGCTCCAGCCACATTCCAAAGGTTCATGGATCCTTTCCGCACTAGTGTAGGAGACGTACCACTGCTAGCCTACCTGGATGATATGATTCTCCTATTCCCCTCATTCAGGAACATCTGGTACATTTATATCAGGTCCATGAACAGCTCGGAAAGTATTACGACTTAACCGAGACAAATGTAGATTACGGCACCAAGTACCCTGAAGCAAGTCTTGTCCTTCGTTCAGACCTGCTCCTGGTTAAAGAGCATAATACCACATTTCGCGCAAATCGCTCGGCCTCTCACCCAGACGACGAAAAGAACGCAGTGAACAGGCGCAAACGACTTCGCTATCGGGGCAGTTCTACTACATGGGGAGCACCCTGCTGAACGACCAATCGAGTATGGCGGTCGACTCCTTACTGTCCCTGAAAAAAACTACACCACCACAGAAAGGCAGGCCCTTGCCATCGTATGGTCTATAAATATATTTATGGTTTACCTGCAGCAGACCTCCGTAGTAATCACCGACAATCACGCCCTAAAATGGCTGTTAATGTTGAAATCACCTACGGGGCGAATGGCAAGGTGGGCCTTAGCACTTCAGCCATATAACATGAGAGTAGAATATCGTCCGGGGAAAGCCAATATAGTGACCGATATGCTATCTAGACTACCACGCATCCAGGATTCGCCACTCGACTGCGAGGTATGCGCCATCCAGATAGATCTGCCCACTAGAGGACCCAAGGAGACAAGAGATGAGCAACTGAAGGACCCCGATATCAAGAAAATTCTTAATGCTTTCAGTTCTCCACCAAATAATGAGTTGATCATGTAATGGACTCACCGAGGTTACCTGGCGGTCCAAGGCGTCCTCTATCGTTATGACCAAGCGGATGGAGAAGAAGAAGCTCAACTTGCAGTACTTAGCCACGAACGCGAGGGGCTACTAAGAGAATACCACGATGATCCAACAGCGGGACATTATGGGGCAGAAAGGACATGACGACGGCTTAGCCGAAACTACTTCTGGTCGGGGATGGGGAAAGATGTGGAGAAGCACGTTCGTAATTGTCTCCCCTGCCAGCGTTACAAGGCCAGCAACTTAAAACCTGCAAGACTTTGCAAACTCCAGTGATGTAGCAGCGGTTTAAAGTTCTGGCTATGGATCTTTTCGGGCCCTTACCTCCGTCAAAAACTGGAAAACAATGGATCTTTATCATAGAAGAGACCACATCACGATGGGTGGAAATATTTCCACTCACACAAGCTACAGCAGAAGCCTGCGATTGGACGCTAACACATGAGGCTATCCTTCGTTTTGGTTGCCCTCGGCGAATCATCTCAGACAACGGGCAGCCAAACTTATCAGTAATGTGATGCAGAAGTTTACCTTCTGCCTTGGTATTAAACAGCATCTTACCCCGGTATACCACCCAGCCGCCAATCCGGTAGAACGTCGATATCGGAATTTCAAGACCCAGTTAGCTATTCTCGTTAAACAAGATCATACTAGCTGGCCAGGCAAACTTCCTACCATAAGGTCTGCGGTGAATGCTACCTGGGCCCTTATGTTTGAGTTTGTGCGATAAATTTCGAATGTGATATTTGTATCACGAAAAAATCGCATGCGATATCCATTTCGTTTGATTCGCTATTCCCGAACTGAATGCGATAAAGAGTTGGTCGGTTTCGAGCGGTGTGAGGGAAGTCTGAGCTTAGATCAAAAATTCAACCAATAGCTGAAAGAATATTTAATCACATGACTTTACTCGTCACTTCTACTGTTCTGCGTTCTGCTATATTTCATGTGTTGTGTTTTATGATTCTTGTATTTGTTGGTTATTTAACGTCTATCGTCTAACCCGATTATTCATGATTATTATAATCTATGATTATTATTTATTAATTGTGTATGATGTGCGATACGAAGGAGAAACGTGCCGGTTATGTTTCCGCAGAACAAAAGAACAAACTTTTTACTTTGATGCAAGACCGACCGGCGTTATGTAGTGGTCGGTTTTCTACAAATTTTCACAAAAAAGATGGTCAAAAGGAATGGTTGAACATTGCAACCACATTAAATGGAATTCCTGGTGGAAATAAAAGTTGGAAGCAATGGAGAAAAGTGAGTAATTAATTACCTATCAAATATGAATGCTTATGAAATGTAGAAACATGTGTAATGCGAAACATTAATGTAATTATACAAAAGGGATAATAACCACTATGATTGTAGACTTGGCAAGATATGAGAAATAAAGTTAAAACTAAGCAAGCCTCTATCAAAAGACATGCTTATGGCATAGGCGGAGGACCTCCTTTATCCACACAATTAAACAAGACCGAGGAGGACATACTAAGTCTGATAAGTAATGTGGCCGTGAATGGACACTCTTCACTTCAAGAATCTCTTGCACACTTCGTACGTATTTCATTATTAATTCGTGCAGCTTAACTGTTTGTGCACTTCTTGTGACCTCAACTTCATTGATATTGTAATCAAATACATGTTGGGGCTTTATCTCATCTCACAACTTTGCAACCGTAACTTCAGACTCTTTTTTGTCGTCCAACAGATAGAAACGCGTCTGGAGTTGCCGTTGCACAGTTGTGAGATGAGATAAAGCCCCATATATTCATTTTCTTAACGATTGGCACTACCTCAAGTAATTATTAACAATTTCTATGTAATATTATAATAAACATTCAAATTTGTATGTGTAATAAAAGATATTTAATTTCAGAGATGTATGTTGAGGGCACTTTGAATTTAGAGAAATACTTCAATGTTAACTACATAAAGTTGTTTCTAGGTTTTCAAAAATGCTGATAAAGCAAGTACAGTAACTGCGTTACCCATCATGGTTGATACACCTCAGCTGATAAATAATAATGTAATCCGGGATCATTATTATTGTAAAAGTGATGTTGAAGATGACGGGTGTGTCGAAGAAATAGGTATCACGTATTAAATATAAATTTGAAGTATTCGAAGGAAAATCTAATTTTGTGCTTATAGAATTGGAAGTGCTGCCAGCGCCTGATATTATAAATTCACAGGAAACAGGTACTATTACACCCAACAAAACAATAGTGGCACATGGATCTTTACCTACAACAACTTCAGGTATTTTTTGCAGTGGAAATTATCTTTAAATTTATAAAAGTGTATGTGCTACCTATTTATTGCTATTGTACATATTTTGCTGGGATTTTTGGAAATGAATGATTAAAAAAATTATGATTACCTTATGATTAAGAAAATTGCTTATTAGTTAGTTGTACATATTTCAGGTAAGCACACTGTTTCATCTGCAAAAAAGTTACACGTAGCTGCTTCTGCAGCAGAATTGCTCAGTAAAACTGCACACGAAAAATTACAAATGAAGAGGGAGTATTATAAAAGAAAATTAGAAATCATGGAAGGTGCGGAAGATAGAAAAAGAGGCTACCATGACAGGATGCTTGAAATAAAGAAGAAAAAATAATACTAGAAGAAAGAAAGGCTCGTGCCCTTGAAAAATTAAGTGAAAATCTGATAAGTAAGTAAAGTACTATTTCGTCTTAGAGGCGTTTTACCCGATGCCAAATAGAAATAATGCATAGTGTCATACAGAAATTTTGGATACTCGATGTAGTGCATTATTACACAGTAGTATTTTTCAGAAACTAAAAATTACTAGTTTTCCATGCGCCCAATATCTGTGCTGTATATTAAGATATTTTTATAGACATGAAATGGCTCTAAAACTGCTGCACTAGTAGTTAAGAACATTTAAGTAATATTTTTGTTTTCATTTTCATTTTTTAGCATGGTGTAAAACGACTCATAGGCAATCAAACTTAAGTTTAAATATGTAATATACTTAAGTACATTGACTTATTTACACTGCTCAACAAAGCGAAATTAGAAAATTTATTATTCGATTTATTTGTTGTAAGTGAAAATTTTAATCAAGGTTGCAATTGTGTAAAATTGTTATGAAATCATTATTAATGTAAAGCGTTCGCGATGTAAAAAAAATTATTTTTCAAATATCTATTGTAAAAATGTAGTTAAAAAACATTAGTTATTTTTAACTATAAGTAATTTTCCCTTCTTAATAACATGAAAACTTATCGTTTCGGATTAAATGTGAAATTTAATTTGTAAATTTTCAGTAAATTTAAGGTAATTGGGCGAATTACACAAATAAACTAAAACTAAACTTACACAGTATTCTTTATTTATTATAAAAACCCCATGGAAAGGTAGATTTATGGGTAGGACATATAGTAATATAACAGACACCATGTGTTAAAAAAATGCATACGAGCTGCCAAAAAGAAATAACATTTTTAAATTTTTGCGAATATTTTTCTGTACAATTCTCAAAAATATGTTATATACAAAAGTTGTTCGCCTTTATAAGAGGAACAAAGAAACCTTGGTAACATTGTTCTCTCAGACGCGAAATAAATTTTGGATTTTTGCAAAATTGCAATTGCAAACGATTGCAATGCTAAATATTAATCTACCAAAAACAATCAGTTGGTGAAATAATTTTGGATCAGTCGTCTGCAATCTTCGACCTTCTTGCAGTTGAGGATTAACCCTGTCACCGATAGCTTCTTCCTGTCTTCCTTCATCACACATCATACCTAAATCAAGATGTTCATCGCCATCTTCTGGTTCAGGCGCAGGCATATTATGCTCTATACAAAGATTGTGCAGAACTACGCAAGCATTAATTATACGAGCAGCTTTCTCCGGATGATAGTTAAGTACTCTATGTTTTAAAAGGCATCGGAATCTCGTTTTTAAAAGACCATTGCACCTCTCAATAATACATCTTGTACGTTTATGACAACAATCATATTCTGCTTCCGGAGACACTGGCAAGGTTCATTTTCCAAGGGTCTCAACAGCCACGGTCTTAATGGTTATCCAGAGTCTCCTATAATATGTTACATACATTATATCGTGGCTTCTCTCAAGCTCCTGCATATTCCTTGTAAATCTAATCAATTGATTACGAATATCTGGCTGATTTAAAGCATTAATTACTTCCTCAAGGCACCTTGACACAGATGACTGACTTAATGCTATATTTATGTTGGACGCTGTGTCTAGTTGGTAGGTACCACTTGCGAGGAATCGAAGACTTACTAAAACCTTCATAAGCATGTTTTATTATAAATAATATACTTTCTTATTTAGAATAAAGGTAACTTACTTTTGTATCAACATCTATAGCTGACGCTCTACTTCCCTCTTCTATGTAGGGAGACACTAGTCTAATAACCTGACGAACTAATTCTTTTGATAAACGGAACATTCTCACTAATTGTCTATCTCCAAGTTCGAACGCAATTCAACGAGGGTAGAAGGGCCTTCTCTGTTCTGTTACAGCACCTGCAGCATCGTCTACTACTTCTGAAATAGCGATCATTCCAATTTCATCGAAATTTGCCATTTCGTAATATAACGAATACTACGTGTAAACAATGAATTGAGGTTAGGATTTATGACAATTCGATCGATAATTCGTATCGCATGCTAAATATCCACTCGTTGTTTTATGGTCGATAATTATCGCTGGTGATATTCGAACATACCCATTTTGAGGTTTCCTTCGATACATTGCAAATATCGCATGCGAAATTGAGTCGAGTGAACTCAAACATAGGTCCCCTGCAGTACGACCGGATACTCCCCTGCGTACTTAACCTTCGGCAGAGAGTTATCATTGAACCATTGGGGAAAACAACACTGACCTGCGATCTCTGATCCTTGCTGAAAACTTCATCCCAGAATTCACCCCCAAACTTCTACAATTGACGGATGTCCTTTAGAAAGCCAAGGATTCCCAAGAACACCACCAACATCAGAGCAAAAAGCATGCAGACGCTAAGCAGTCTCCAGATCCTACCTACCAGATCGGCGACCTAGTGCTGGTCCAGACACAGCACCTGAGCGACCGAATTACCAGATTCTCTTTCAAGCTAGCACCTCCCCGGGAAGGATCCTACGTAATCCTAGAGACGATTGGCGCAAATAGCTACGAGATTGAAACCACCGCGAACCATTGAAGACCCGCGAACCAAACCACCCGAATCTATTGCGAAATACCACACAGCTGCATTACGACTCCTACAGGGACCACATGATTTAAAGACCTCGCCAATTAAACCACTTTGGAAGCTAGGATTCCCCTGCCAGCAGCCCTAGGTCGCGAAACTGCTGAACACATCTTTCTTCCGTTTCAGGGGGGGGGGAGGATGTAACATTAAGTAGTCAATGCTTGGGCGACTCTGGGTAGTACCAACGAGCTCCGTACTTACTCTCACGGCGGCGCCACCCAGACCCTCGACGTGACTACTGCGCACGCTACCTGTACCAAGGACATCCGTGCCGGGACGACTAGTTCGAACCAAGGGATGGGTATAAATAAACCACCCTTCGGACTAGCGAACCAGAATTCGCCCTCGAATCCACCAGCTAGCAGCCTTTTTTTGGAACTCTAGGCGAGTCCAGGAGTTTCTCTTGCGACAGAACCTCTTAAGGGTGCTCCACTGGCTGCCTCTAGAGAAAAACCAGTTGGACTTGAGAGCGGAAACCTCAGACACAAGACAGGGAATAGTACGCCGGTCGACATTAATTTACATTTTCCGTTTTTTGAGTTATATCAATAGTTAACCAAAATCAATATTAATAATTAACAGCATAATCCGACGTGTTAATTATTACAACGTTTCAAAAATTAACATGAAAATTTTCGCAGGTGTCTGATATACAATCATGCAACACAAGAAACAAAGTCATAACTTTTCGTAGGATTTACATGAGGTTATCAATGACTGCTCAGGAATTCGACTCTTTTCGCGTCAATTGTGAAACTCCACCAATTGGACGCTGTTAGAAATTAAGTTTTAAGTGTGCGCTAGTAGGATGTTTTTAGATAATATGATTAGAGTGTAAGAGGCCCCGCTTTCCCTCAAGACATTCCCTGTATTGCGAGTTGCGGGCCTGTAGGGGCATCACATCGACGACGTAGGCGTAGAGAAAAACAATTGAGAATTGACAAGACAAAAACGAGTAACGGTGACAAACATAAGATATTCATTGCTGTATAATAATTAACTTGTGTGCAAGAAAGAGAAGTTACAACGATTATTACGCCGAGTAAAGTGGGAAGCGAAGCAGCCAAAAGAAAGAGAGTTTGTAAGGCCGGACCAGGTTGGCGAGCGAAGAGTTGGGAAGTTGGTGAGGAGTGGCGTGTGAGCTGAGACAGCCAGGAGAGAAGAGAAAGAGCGGAGAGGAGAGGAGAAGAGAAAGAGCGCTGTGAGCGGCGTCGTGAGATCTCCGCAGGAGTGTGACGTGAGTGAAGAATGTGTGCGCGTTTCGGTATAGGCGTGTGCGCGGTCGCCAGAATGAGTTGGTATCGTTAGTGTAAGCCGTCAGCGTGGGGTGACCTGCAGGCGAGAAGCGTAAGAAACGATTGCCACCTTAGTGGAGATGTCGTTACGGCTCCCTTGAACCACCTTGGTGGAGATGTCGTTACAGCCCCCTTGAGCCACCTTGGTGGAGATGTAACGGCCCTCTTTAGCCACCTTGGTGGAGATGTCGTAACGGCCTCTTTGAGCTACCTTGGTGGAGATGTCGTAATGACCCCTTTAGCCACCTTGGTTGGAGCAGATCATTTCATGAGCCTGTGCGTCGTAGACGTAAGATGTCCGTGGCTATACGCTCGTCCGCCTCACGCTGCCGTGTCACCCTCGAGTTTGCGCCTTAATTAAGAGCTCTGTTTAGGCCTTGAATGATTATTCGATCTTGTTCAATTTGTAGTCAAGTGATTCGTGACCCTACCGGGTTATGTAGAGTAAACAACGTTGTAATATTGTAAACTGTCATTATTGCCTGTATATCCACCTTTTGTACACTTGATGTTAATAAAACTACTTGTTCTGGCATTTGCCTTTAACCGAAAGGGTTTTTATGCCGGACAAGGAGGCACTCAAACGCGAACCGAGACTTTAATTTGTTCCAGCTACTCTCATTCATTTCTTTATCTTATTAGAACTCACGTAAGTAATAAGAACCCAAACAGACTCCAAAGCCTCTAAATTTCATGAAAGAGACTCCATCTGAGTATTACACCACGTAATCTTTTTGGATGTAAACGTAAATAAATGTAAACCAAGGTCAGCCTAATTTTAAACCAAATTATAAACAAATGTTTGATTACAAACCGTAACAATAACAATCAAATCGTAAAGATCGGAATTGGTCAATCAACGACGATTAGGGAAGAGATCTCGAATGAAGGTCTAATAGAATTATTATGTTTGCTTGATTTTTTCAAATGTAATCTCTGAGAGAATCAGATCTGAATGGAGTCGTAAATAACTGTTGGAAGAGAGGGAACAAGTCGGTTGTTATCCGTAAGCCAAGCTGACCCCGTAGGTAATTGCTTTACGAAGTTTTTTGCCTGAATGCTAGCTGAACTTGATATCGAGTGACATTAATTCCTGAAGTGACGGAAGATTATACTTGTACCAATTTCAGATTGCTCAGCCCGGATTCAAGACAACAATAGAATCCAGCTAAGTCAAGGAGTTATCGATCGAATTATGTGTTTAGAATAATTATCAGTCCATGGCCAACTGATTTCAGTTTAGGTTCGTTCAAGCGACCGATTCGAAACCGTCAGAATAGTTCGAAGCATGCGGAAACGTAAAATGCCGTTCATGCGACAAAATCCGTGATCGTTTAAAACCAAGTCGCTGTTCAAGCGAAAGGTTTAGTAAAATTTAAAACGATTTGAAACGGTCAAAACAGTCCACACGATTTTGTAAGGACTGTTTTCTTACTAGTGATAGGTAACATGCGCAGAAGCGGTAGAAGGCATTTTAAGTTAATAATATTTATAAATTTCATTCAATACATTTGTTAATTGCGGTTATAATTTGGTTGTAAATGTGGTCATTTTATTTTCCAATCAGTATTTATCGTTACATTCGTCACTCGTTTCTGGCAGTTTCAATTTAATGAAAGTAAGTACCTACCTCATTTATACAGTTATTTGTTTCAATTACGATTTACTTTATTACGATGAGTATTTATTTGTGATATTGTAGAAGGCAGTCAAACAGTAGAGAAAATATAATTTTGTTTCAGGATGTCAGATTCACCAAGTGAGTCATCATGGTCCTCCTTGGTTTCGTCAGATTCATCCCTATCTTCAGATCATAGTGATGATGATCTTGGGGAACTCGTGATGGAAGTAAGAAGCAGACCGAAGAATGAAAATTATTTAAATGAAACTGTCCCTTTATACAATGAGAGGGAATTTATAGAACATTTTAGACTTGGTCGTAGGTTGAGTGAAGAGATCAGCGTACAATTTGCCAACTCTAATCTGTTTCACGAGGAAACTGGCGGATACGAAAAATTGCCACCTTTCCAGCAAACACTAATTTTTTTGTGGTATGCTGGTCATGAATCAGTATCGTACAGAGATGTAGCGGATCGATTCGACATTTCGATCAGTTGTTTATTGAATGAAATAAGAAGATTAACCCAGATGTTGAGTAACTGGGCAGCGGAGAAAATCTCCTGGCCAACTAACCAAGAGCAAATCACAATTGAAAAACATTTCAGGCAGAATAGTTTTTCAGGGGCAATAGGCGCCATAGATGGTACCCACATTAAAATTGAAAAACACAAGTTGATCCAGATTCCTACTTAAATCGAAAGCACTTTTACTCCATGCCGGTATGAAACTTGAAATGGATTTTCTAATTAATTATGTGATAAAACATTTATCTTTCTTTAGAGGTACAAGTTCTATGTGATCAGAGGCTCTTGATTAAAGATGTGTTTATTGGGTTCCCGGGATCAGTGCACGATGCTCGGGTTTTTCAAAATTCATTAAAAGAGTCTCTCCCTATGAAATGCAGGGATTATTTCCTTCTGGGAGATAATGCCTATCCCCGTTTAAGGAATCTTTCCATATAGTTCCATATAATCCATATACTTTCATCATATATAGTTCCATATAAAGATTACGGAAATCTCACAGCCATTGAGAAAAATTACAACCGAATACATGCAAGAAATCGATATGTAATTGAGCACTGTTTTGGGGTACTGAAACAAAAGTGGCGACAATTAATTATACAATGTAAAATTGAGAAATATTGAGGAAATCGCCAATTTCATACGTGCATGTTGTGTTTTGCACAATTTGGGCGTTGAAGAAAATGCCGTCATTCAAGAAATTATACCAGAATCATTTCCAGGCGGTGTGGATGAAAACGACGAGGTAGAAGGTGAAGACGACATCGATGGAAATGAAATGAGAACTTTTATTGCTCGTCAAATGTACAGATAAAATGTGTGTTAAATGTGCTACAATAACAATAATTGAACACTAGTATTTTTTCAATTGTTTGCAATGGATATTCGGGTTACCTACTTTCTCATTTTGATGTATCCTAGAACTAAAATCCACACTGGTAGTGACTGGCTAGGTATTTAAATAGAAACACAGTGATCGTCTTAATTTTATATAATGGCACACTAATAATGGTATACACTATACGGCATTGAAAAAGGAATGAAAATGAAAGAATATTCTGCAAAATAAATAAATATTTTGAAAAATAGTAACATTTATACAAATTAAATATATGCTCCCAAAAAACTTAAACATAAACCAACAAAATATTGTAACGGAACGGCTCGCCGAAACCAAATAAACACGTCTGGGACTGCCCGGGTTCCGCGAATACGTTCTAGAAACAACGGGAAAGATCTCGTAAGGCCGGGACGCTTTGATTCCCCGAAAACCCGAGGAGAAATTCGTGGAACTATCTCGAAACTGCCAGAAAGATCGAGAAGGCGTTTACATGCCATAAAAAGGGAATGTCGGACCCGAGGCAGTACAGTCGAAGAATCGCAGTGTAAATATTCGAGCGAGAGACCTCGCGCGTTAAATTAATAAACATATGTGTGTACGAATATAAATTAAGTGATTGTTAAGTTAAGTTTATAAGTGTAAGAGTTAGAAATAAATTAGATAGGACAAATCGCGTAGTGTTTAGTTTTAGTAAATAGTAAAAACGTTGCAATATTTATCTCTATGAAAACAAAACAAAAAATATAACAAAAATAATTTAAATAAAAAAATAATTAACTTCTAATATTAAAAAAAATATAACAATGAAATATTTCTATCTAGGTTCATGCGGTTTAAAATTTCATTCTGTTTTTCTATGAGCTCGTTTCTTCTTTTTTGCATTTTTAATTTTTCCATTTCAATTTCCATCTTCCTATAAAATTTTTCTTTAGATAGTCTTAACATAGTTTTAAATTTGCTTCATGATATCGAACTCTATCTTGTCTCATTGCTTCTAAAATGTCCTTCCTATACATCCTTCCTTTCCTCTCCGCACATTTTTCTTTATTCTGCACATTTTCTTTATTTTGGTCGCTACTAACTGTTTCTAGAGGGTGTTCGATCTCCATTGGCGATTCTAAACTATTAACAGTCGTCGAGGAGGAGGCGATGGTCTGCGCTCGGCTTGTACAAGGATGGATATCTTCTGTAGCAGACAGCAATATTTGTAAAAACACATTCTTCTTGTTTCCAAAGATTTCATCAAATTCTTTAGAGAATTCAAATACTTTTCTTCCTCTTCCAGTGGAATTATTATTTTTAACATACTTTTTGTAATTCCTTTCCAGTACTCTCCAGCGGTTTTCGCATTATGAGCCAGAATATTCAGAATTGCACATCTCCGAAATGTTTTGTGCAATTATATCCCACATCTATTTTTTATTTCATATGTTCCTATTTTACTCCTGTATGATTTAAAATTTTCTATCAATAAAAGACTCGCCTCCCTTGTCCAAGATATACTGATACTGCCTTCAGTACAAGGAAAAATAACAATTTTTTGAACCCTTACAAAACAATACAGTTATGTAAAATGTTTTTGGTAACACTATTTATTACTTACCATCATCCATTTTATAATTCAGGAATATCTCAAGTTTCAGATAAGGTAATAATGGTAACTGTGGTGGCTGTGATAATGAGTTTAAATCGTTTAGAATTAGATTACAAATTTGTTGTTACAGGCCGTCGCATGTTGCAATCCTAACCAAACTCACAAATAAAAACAAACATACAACACTTTTTAACGTTCAAGCGACTGGTAGTTTGAAACAGTTTTAAACCACAACTGGGACTGCGCATGCGCCTTGAACTAGCGTATCAAACTATCACAAACCGTTGGGAATTGGTCGCTTGAACGAACCTTTTATAACTGGTATAAAGTGTACTAATCCAAAGGGCTATCGAAGATAGGTCTAGGTAGTTTCTCTATATATGACCACAGCTACCCCTCTCCCAAAGAGGAGTGAGACTTTGACGTTGCTGGGGGGGTTCAGTAGACCCGCTCCCCCGCGATGGGGAGTGGGGTGAAGCGAAGGATGGCTCTGGCCGAGGGCGGAAGATCGGGTTTTAATCCTTAAAATTCAGCCCTCGGTCATAGGTAGGCCGGGCCCGTAATGCCTAAGAGGGCAACCGGCCACTACCCCTGATGGCGGGAATGTGCTCTCAATTGCTTTTTCCAATATGCTTTATACTTTATACTTCTACTTCTCTCTGCTGCGGTTTTTCTATCTTGCTTCGCGCTTAACAATTGCGGGTTCTCTCGCTTTTTGCATTACACCCTCGATAGCCCCGCGCCAGATTATTGATTGTCTCTCATCCAGATGGACTTCTGGATTACAGACCTATGGCAATGGCCCTGGAACCCGTGCCCAGGGTATAACTGGACAAAGGACCCAAAACGTATGGCAAAAATCCGCAACTGACTCCCCGGGAAGGTCCTATCACCGATAGGGAATCCGTCATCGCCAATGACAGCATGGGCGATCTGTCTTATGAATACGGGGGGGACAACCCAACGTCACATATATACGCTCCGGTTACGGATATTGGAACAAGAATTAGTTTTCGGAATGATACCACAGAATGGCGAACTAGAAGACTCTAAAGATTTTACGCATGTCTGTCTACGCAGAAAAGGAGAGGCTGGACGCGAAGCATGAGCATATGGCGGTTAACCGAAGATAGTAAGGACTACCTGAAAAAATTCTAATCCACGCTCTGAGGGAGTTAAGAGCGTGGCTGAGTTTAAGTCGGGGGAAAGTAAATGCAGCGAAAACGTGAATATCACAGGAGGAGGTTCCTTCCATTATGATGTAAATAAAGGTGTCATGAGGGAGGCAATCGCAAAAGTATTAAAAAGCAGTACGTCTCTACCCAGTTGTCCTTCTATCGTCATTTCATAAAAAGGGGCAAAGGGGCTCTCCGCCCAGAAACGAAGATTGGGACGTCATTTCCCAACTTCTCAGAAATTTCCTCTTAATCAACAAAAAGCTAGTGGCCCTTCGCCAATGAGCCAAATATAGTCCAGTGGGGTTAGCCCAAAATCTTTCAAAACATGGATGTAAAAGGCGGAGTCGAGTTTTTTGCTGGAGTCGCTCGAAAATATCATGGTAAATGACATTCCATTACCTCCACCGGTTTTTAGGCTGTGCTAATTTAATACTAACAGTTTATAGGAAAAACACGTGAAAATAGGCCTATTTTTCGACATATTTGAACGAAGTTATAGAGCTTGTGATTTGCTACAACATTCCGTGGTTCAAAATTTTAATATTTAATTTGCCGCAGCCACAGCGGATGAATAAGTAAAAAAAAAAACAATTGAAAAAACAGCTATTTTTCGGGCGCAAAATACTAACTCAAATTATAAAGCGATCTTAGTTATGATCTGTTCTCGAAAAAAGTTATTTATTCACGAATCGAATCCAACAAACGCGGTTCCGATATCTTTTTTAGTTGCTAAGTGAACTAATTGTTAAGTAATATTATGTAAATTAGATAGACATCATTAGAATAAACATAAATGCCACGAAAAAATTTTTAAAGTTACAATAATGTTTCTACACATGCTAGAAGGGTACAGCTACCTTATGCAATGATTTCATTAACAATTTTTTCGGATTAACTGACTCAGATGTTTGTTTAAAAAAGTGGTTCAAAGGACCCCGCACATTTTATATGGAAAACGGTCTTCCGGTGAAATTTGCTAAAAATTTGGGAAATTGTTTCCGGCTGATCAAAAGTGTCAATTGGGTCGAAGCTCAAAATGCCCATCTTTAGGCTCTACGGCAATTTTTAGTGGACAAAAATGGCAAAAAATATTTTTTTAATACTATTATGTTTAATGCTGGAAAATTGTTCGGAAAATTGTGCTTGGAAAACTTAAATTATTCATATTCCTACATAAAATACTCACACGCATACAATTTTATGAAAACTTAAGGGACTGAACAAGCATTAAACATGATATTAAAAAAATTAATTTTTGCCGTTTCTGGCCAATAAAAATTGTCGTAGAGCCAAAAGATGGCCATTTTGAGCTTCGACTCCATTGAGACTTTTGATCAGGGGTACAAAATGAACAATTTCCCAGCATTAAACATAATATTTAAAAAATTAATTTTTGCCGTTTTTGGCCATTAAAAATTGCCGTAGAGCCTAAAGATGGGCATTTTGAGCTTCGACCCCATTGAGGGTAATTGATAAAATTAAATTTTCTAATGCTAATAAAACAACCAGCCAGTGAGATTCTCCCTTTCCTTCTGCGTTTTTCTGTGTTTTCCTTGTTTTTTATTGAAAGTGGCATAATCTATTAATAAAACAACAGAAAATATATTCTAAAATATCTATATAACTAAATATTATGTATTTACATGAAACATCATTGTTATCAATTTCTTGATCCATCGATCCATGTCAATATTTACTTGTTTGTCAAACATAACCCTCTTTTGTCTCTTTTGTCTCCTTTTAACCTGTATGAAAACCACGTTATAATCCAATACGGTGAAATTTGTTCATTATTATATCGTGTACCTATGTGTTTTCCTAGTGATAATAGCTTTATCTAAAATACTCGCAGTAGTGAGTTAACACGACTGAATCTTACACTTCTATATCTAAGTATTGTAGATTGTCCTGAGGATGGAAATGATATTTCCGAAAGCTCGACAAATATAAAAGAGTCCAACATAGCATAACTGGCGTTGTTTTTTGACCGCATCCCCACGAACAGATCTTGTTTTTAAGTTTCGAAGATTGATTGATATATATATATATATATATATATATATATATATATATATATCAATCTATAAATATATAAAAATATATATATATATATATATATATAACAAAAGTTTGTTAGTCTCGACTGACTAAGTTAAGTTAATTACATAAGTAGTAAATTTATCGGGAACAGCAGTCTTATGGTGGGCAAGATTAAAGAATTTTCTATTTATTACTTCATTGATAGCTTTCGCCTACTTTATTTTCGGCTTTGTCAATCACGCTACAAAGATAAATGAAGATATAAAATGTGATATTATAGTTATACTAGCAATATACTCACAGTATGCAAGAACATCGTAGAAACTTCATTTCTGCGGACTCTATTTAGCTAATGTCTTTTTTCCTCGCTACCCAGGCTTCGCTGCCATACAGTAGAGTCGGTATTGCCATTGTCTTATAAAATTCCATTTGGGTATCTTTCCGACATTTATTACCCAAAGTTCGTCTTATTGTTCCACACATTCTTGTGAAGGTTGTCAATTTAAGTGCTTAATCTGTTCTAAGCAAGCGTTATCAATGCATATTTTAGTTCTTATAGGTTCATTTCCTAGGAATGCCATGGTTTCTGTTTTGTTTTAGAGATTTCGCAGTTGTACTCTCTACTTATGCAATTGAGTAGGTATACTTCTGCCGTGGCAAAAATTGCTTGATCGTCGGCGAAGAGTAGTGTTTTCAAGACGTTGTTATGGTGTAGACGGATGCCGTTAAAAACTTGATCTTTCCATTCCTTGATTATGCCACCTATATATTAATTAAATAAGAGCGGTGACAGACAACAGCCTTGTCTTACTCCTTGGTTTGTGTATATCAGATCCAAGTCCTCGTCTGAGCTGATGCTTATTGTTATAGCGGTGTGTCTGTACAGTCTCTTTATTGCTGCGATTAAATGACTAGGGAAACCTCTTTTCTCTAGTATAGTCCACATTTTGCTTCTTATTACCCTGTCAAAGGCCTTAGTACAATGTGTTTCAAAATGAATGTCATCAAGTTGGCGTTGGAATTTCTGTGCATGTAGTGTGCCGCGCTGTATTGATTTGAACCTATCTAATTCTGACAACAAGTGTCCTGTGATCTGTGCGATCTGTGCAAGTGTCAATCACGGCTGTCAGCGATCAGTTGACCCAATGTTTATTAATTGTTATTATTATTAAGCAATTGAAATGTATATTGTTCAAGAAAACACCTTTATTATTGAAGCCTATATCCGAAGTGGGCGCCTAGGAAACGGAGAATGGCAATATTCCATTTCTGAATGCAAAGCACAGTTTTCCGATTGAAGTTTCCCACTAAAATTGTTGAAGACTCCGCCTTGCTACACCATCTCCGCCGAATTGTGGAAATATTCCAGACAATGGGCAGCGTATTGAAAGGGAAATCTACTGGAAGGCCGCAGACTAACGAAAATGTTGTCGAACATGTGGAAGAGATTTTTGATGAAAATCCACATTCGTCATTACGTCGTTTATCGGCTCGAACAGACGTGTCCTTCAGCACTGTTAGAAGGATTCTGAAAAAACGTTTGCACATGCATCCTTATAAAGTCTCCATAGTGCAACAAATCTTACCGAGAGATTACAACAGTTGGATGCAAGATTGCAACTTAGAAGTGCATATAAAAAATGTTGATAATAACTGAAAGTCAGGAGCGTTCTTGATAATCCCTAATATAAAAATAATTCCGATTTCGACATTTCTCCTCAAAAGCATTATGCTGAGTCGGGCTTCGCCCACGACCTTTCAGCATTCTAACAGACAACAGTTTCAAACAGAAAGTGTCTGTACTTAAACCTCCCGAATTCGACTGGAATATTTTTGAAATCATATCCCACACATCCTCCATTTTTAAATCTAATACATCCCGGAAATTCATCCAGCCATCGCCTCGTTCGAAAGATTTTCCGCAAAATGTAACGGACTTTATTGCTTCCAGATAAGTGCGTGGTGTATAATTCACCGCATCTTCAATCGCTGTCTTAAACCACAGTACCGGGTCTTCATCTTTTGGTATTGGTTTTACTTTAAATTCCAGTTGACGCCCTTGCAAATCAAAACGTTTTACCTTGACCAGCTTATCGTGCGTAACGGTAAACCTTGTAGACTCCATATTCGTGCAGAGAAACTAACGGATGCGACTGGATTGATGTCTAGCGTCTACCGTTCGATAGAGTGACTGAACTTACGGAAAGAGTTGAGCTAAAAATCACTACCTGTGAATTATTCACTGTTAACTGAAAATGACATTCACGGCCTGTGAACAATTTTAAAATAAAGCGTGAATGCCGTGGTCGTGAATGCCTGATTATTGTGAATGTGAATTGTGAATTGCGAATACGAACGAACGCGAGCGACGAGCGACGAGTCACAGATCACGGAGAGGAGAGAGAGAGCGGTCGAAAATCGAACACGTTCCCGAGCCGAAACAGTAAAGAAAACGTAAACAGTGAAGTACCGAAAAACGCTCGCCACCCTAGAAACGGCACTGTGACTGTGTCTAACTGATTCATTTATTTCCCTGTAAATCGTAGAGTACCTATATTCCTATTTGTATTTGTTTTATTTATTTATATAGTAATTCTTTTCATTTTTGCCGGTTTCTGAGAGTATATATTTTGATTTTTAAAATGCTTCCTCCACAATTAAAAAGCAGAAAAAATAGCGTTTTATGGAACTTTTTTACTGAAATAGACGAATGTAATGCAAAGTGCAATATGTGCCGGGCAAAATTGTCGTATAAGACCAGTACCTCAAATTTAAAAAGACACATGGAAATGAAACATCCTACAATATTTCTAAACATGGCTGCAGAAAATGAAGAACGGGTAAGGAGATAATTTTTTTCCCGGATAAAATTTTAGAAGTGAATGCGGCGGAGTGTATTTTTTCTTTATCAGTTCATTATATTGGTTGTTTGGTTTATTGAGTAAAAACGTATTTTTATGAGAGTGCGGTAAAGCTACTTTCCGCACGATTTTTAAAATGTAAGTATTTAACTACAAACTGAAGCTTTTGCGATTCATTTCTACTAGTTTTTTTTGTCATTATCTTTCTTCTTCTCTGCTAATAACTTATTTTAAATTATTTCAAGAGTTATTTCTACAATTTTATCAAATTGGAACCGGTCGTAAGAAAAAAATTGTACCTAACATGTGCGAAAAGTGTCCTTTCCCCACTTGACGCCTTTACTGCCATCAACTGCCATGCCGTGCCGAAAAGTAGTACTTTCCGCACTTGTTAGGTAAATAACTATTGTAATGTACCTATTAATATCTCAAGATTTTCAAAAACTATTTGCAGGATCAGAACACTCATCCATCAGAGCCTAGTGCAACTGTGACATCTGGAACAGCTAGAGAAGCAGACACTGCTAGTGGAACTCCTAGTGATCAGAATCGCCCGCAGGATCAGCCAGGTTCTTCATCGTCTTGTTCACCACCAGCGCCAGCAGAAAACATCTTCTGCAACATCAAACAAATATGGCTTAATTTCTTCATAAAAGAGTAACTCCAAAATTACAACTGCAAATTGTTAAAAAGTTACTGAAACTTTTTATCAATACCTACCAACCAATTCGCCTCGTCGAAGAACACGCTTTTCGTGAGTTTGTTGCAGCTTTAAACCCAACTTATGAGATACCGTCTAGACCAGGGGTTCTGAACCTATGGTCCGCGGACCACCGGTGGTCCGCGAGGCACCTCAAAGTGGTCCGTGAGACGTCTAAAAAAAATCATTTTTTTGCCAAAGTTTTCGTTTACCTCGATGTGTTTGTATATTTGAAAGAGGAGGAAGAATTTATTATTATAGAAGGTAGCTTCTCAGTCTCGAAAGTTTATTATGATTTAGGAGAGAAGGAAGAAAACTAGAGTTATTATTTACGATTAAGTGGATAGAGTTGAAACCTTATTGTCAGCTGTGTAATCAGAGAATCGTCGATCGTCACTAAACTTGTTTGCGGTTTGATAAGGACACTTTTGTCAGTTACCACCGCTGAGACAGCTTTTTTAGTTAACTCGGCAGATGAAAGGTAGCGATAGCGTGTAAGTGTGCAAGAGAGAGAGAGAGTGAGAGAGAGAGGGGGGGGGGGGAGAGAGCGAAGGAGAGAAGAGTTATCAACGCATTGGCATTTGTTTTTGTTTCCAGTGTAGCAGTAGCAGTCGTAGCAGTTTAATGCTCTTGTTCGCGTAAACATCGTGAAAATGGCACCGAAACGTAAATATAACGATGACTATTTGAAATTTGGCTTCACATATATTGAAGTTAATCATGAAGTGAAACCTCAGTGTGTTATATGTGCAACAGTTCTCTCCAACGATGCCATGAAACCAGCGAAATTGGAGCGTCATTTAAAGACGGTGCACCCTACCCTCAGCGATAAACCATTAAACTACTTTCAAGGTAAAAGTGTGAACTTAAAGAAAATGAAGCTTGGACCAAGTGGATCAGGATTTGCATCAAATACAAAAGCACTGGTTGCATCCTTTGAAATAGCAAAACTCATTGCTGAAGAAAAGAAGCCGTATACCATTGGTGAGCGTCTAATAAAGCCTAGCATGTTAAAAGCGGTGGAAGTTACACTTGGTGAAGAAGCAAAGAAAAAACTCCAACAAATTCCGCTGTCTAATGATACTGTCAAGAGCAGAATAGAAAACATGTCCCATGATGTTGAAGAACAACTTCTTATGCAAATTTCCCAGTCACCATACTTCGCACTACAATGTGATGAGACAACCGATGTTGCTCAATGTTGTCAACTACTAACATTTGTCCGATTCTTAGATATTAGTGAAAATACATTCAGAGAGGAAATGCTTTTCATGGATTCGCTGGAGACTACAACAAGAGGAATAGACATTCTGGATAAAATTGATAACTACTTCCAGAAAAACAATCTTGAATGGGATAAACTTGTTGGTTGTTGTACGGATGGAGCCCCAGCTGTTAGGAAGTCGGTCTGGATTTGCTACACTGCTGAAGAAGAAAAATGCTTCCATAGTGAATACACATTGCATCATTCATAAACAAGCTTTAGCTGTCAAAACTCTACCAATGGAACTCGCAGACGCCCTGAAAACATCAATCAAGTTGGTCAACACCGTGAAAGGAAGTGCTTTAAATACTAGAGTATTTAAAAAATTGTGTTCTGATTTAAATGCAGAACATGATGTGCTGCTTTTCCACACAGAAGTTCGCTGGCTTTCGAAAGGTAATATGTTGCAACGCTTATTTGAGCTAAAGGAGGAACTTGATGAATTTCTGAGTGCATCTGGCAAACTGGATTTGTATGCCCAATTTAAAGATCTGAAATTCCAAACACACTTGGCCTACCTAGTCGATATTTTTGGCCATCTAAATAAGTTAAATTTGCAGCTTCAAGGGTCCGGAAATGAAAATTTGAAAGGAACAGCAAATATATTCGTATTTGAAGATAAAATGCGCGCCTTTCTTTGTAAAATCGAATTGTGGCTTACTAAAGTGAAAGGGGGTAACTTCTCAGGGTTTCCAACTCTCAAAAGTTTTATTGATCGTACCCACGCGGATGCCACTATTACTGTTGTAATCCAGGAAAACATTATTTCACATTTGGAATCGTTGATCAGTGAATTCACTCATTATTTTCCTGAATATGGGGTAGAAAACACGGATCCTATACGAAAAATGGTGCGCAGTCCATTTCATGTCGACGTGACAACACTTCCTGATGATATGCAAGAAGAACTAATCGAGTTACAGAACGACAGTAACTGCAGAGACAACAGCAGTCAGCAGTCAAAAATTGGAAGAGTTCTGGTGCAAAACCGCTTTGTCGTACCCGAAAGTTCGTAATAGTGCGCTCAAACTCCTCACACTCTTCTCCACCACCTACCTATGCGAACAAGGATTTTCCAATGTCCTTGCAATCAAAACGAGGCAACGCTCCAAGCTGGCGAATCCTGAGTTTGATTTACGACTGGCAGTAGCAAAAAGTATTACTCCCCGCATCGATAAGCTTGTCAACAGTATGCAGGCACAACCGTCGCATTAAAAACTGCTTATTTTCTTTTGTTTATTTCCTTTTTTTTGATTTATTGTTTTTTTTTACTGCATTATTGAATAAATTTGAATAAAACTGAATAAAAGTTTTACGACAATGAAAAAATAAATAAATGTGTACCTGTAAACATCCTATTACTACCCGTCACTATGTACCTATATTATTATAAATAAATAATACAAAAAAAAAATTACAGTCTACTTTGAGCCTACGACTTAAAAATGTTAGGTGGTCCGCGGACATTTTTGTTCCTGGTTAGTGGTCCGTCACTTCAAAAAGGTTAAGAACCCCTGGTCTAGACATACGATTTCAAAAACACTAATACCTGCCATGTATGAGCAATGTCTTTGCGATACACGCGAGCTGATAAAAAACGCCAAAAAAGTATGTGTTACTACAGACTGCTGGGCATCGGTTAACATGGAGAGCTACGTGGCCACAACTGTGCATTTTTTAGATGATAATTTTGAATTAATATAACTTCTTTTAGAATGTTCGAGTTTGTCTGTACACCATACATCTAAAAATTTGGCTAATGAACTAAGAAAAGTTCTTACACAATATGGAGTACAAGATAAAGTTCTTATGGTTGTCTCAGATAATGCAGCCAATATTAAAGCTACTATTCAAAATGAATTACATTGGAAAAATTTAGGATGTTTTTCACATACCATTAATTTGGTAGTTAATGACGGCTTAAAAGCAGAAGAGGTTACAAAAACAATTAATAAGGTAAAACACACTAGGAAATTTTTAACGAAGTCACATAGCTACTTCGAAACTTCTTGTTTACCAGCAGAATCAAGGTACTGGCAACCCTTTAAAATTATTACAGGATGTATCCACGCGGTGGAACTCCACCTTCTATATGTTGGAGAGATTTATCCGTTTACAGGACGCTATAAAAGCAACTGTGGCCTTAAATAACATGGATGCGAGCTATACTTTGACAGTTGATGAGTGGGAAATTATACGACAACTATGTCAAGTCTTAAAGCCATTTGAGGAGGTCACAAAAACTATTTCGGGAGAAACTTACTTAACCGCTTCTCTTGTGATTCCATTAGTAAATGGCCTGAATTCCATTTTAAATATTTTTGCAGAAAATACTTTAGAATGCATAAAAGATGTGGTTATACTCTTTCAAAATTCACTTGAAGAGAGATTAGGCAAACTGGAAAAGAGCAATACTCTTTCAATAAGCTCGTTCTTGGACCCAAGGTTTAAACAAATAGGATTTCGAGATTCGAAAAATGCCGAATTTGCAAAGAAAAATGTAATATCTTTAGCAGCAGAAAAGTATATCGCTGAAGAAAACTTAAATAAAAATACTGTTACTGAAAATATTTCGACAGCGGGAGATAAAGAAAGCAAAAATTGTGATACTTACAATATTTGGGCGGAGTTTGACAAAACAGCATCACAATTCCAACCAAAAAGAACCGCTACTAGTAAAGCGATATTGGAAGTGCAAAGATATTTGGAATGTGACAGGCTATTGCGAACTGAGGACCCTTTAAAATGGTGGAGAGAAAATAATAATTTTTTCCCGCACCTTGCATTAGTAGCGCAAGAGCGCCTTAGTGCAATAGCCACATCTGTGCCTTGCGAGAGGCTATTTTCAAAGGCTGGGCTAATCCTATAGGATAGATAAATTTTTGATTATGGCACCAGGTGAAAAGTATGCTCCAATTAGTTTTCTCTTCGATTAACATGCCGAAGAGCATTCATTTCCAACTATCTATGGAGCTGATTTTTGAAATTACAAAGAAGGTATCATGAAACTCGATTCATGCAAGCTACTACTAGTGAAGTTCGACGTACTGATCGACGGGGCACTGATCCACATCTCTTATATATGTCAGCAAAAGTATTGAGGCATAGGGTAAGTCGAAGCATTAATGTTGCTTTCAAACACGTCGGCAAAGATACTAAAAATACTAAGCAAGATATAGTCTGAAGAATTTGTTAATAATTGTATCGAAACCAATTTGGCCTTTCTCCGTTGCATACCAAATTCTGCTTGGTACTGGGCTGGTCGCAAAAAAGATCTCTTTACTATGATCAGACAGTTGGGAGCACCAACTGCTTTTATGACTTTGAGCGCAAATGAAACCGGGTGGGAAGACTTAAGCTACGGTTTCCTAGGACAGCGGTGCCGTATGAGAGCGGCCGTAATAAAACGCTGCCCATGTATTTTATACGTATGCGGTTTATTAGAGAACGGTACCCCACACCGTCACCTAAAAGAACGGCACCGCTATCATCGAAGCGGCCGGCATAGCGGCGAGAGACTGTGCGTGCAACGTTTTTAACGGCGTGAGCGAGGAGCGACCCATCAGATTTTGGATCACAGCTAGAGTCTCTACACATTTTTCAATAATGTCCGATATGAACAGAAATATGCTTTGGACGTTGGAAAAAGACGAAGTGTTGATTGATTTTGTGAAAAATCATGAATGTTTATATAACGTTAAATGTAAAGAGTACAGAATGGCACAACTGAAACTGAACATTTGGAGGGAAATTGCAAATATTATGAAAACCAAAACAGGTATGCATTATTTTTGTATAGGTATTTATTTGTTCTTTTTTTGAAATTATGATTTTCAAGATTTCAGATTTGACATTTTAAGCAAATCGTGTTATTTGCTATGCTAATTAATTTATTTAATGCCTGCTCCGCTTGCCACTTACCTACCTACAAAATAAAAAAAACCGTTATACTTAACATTCGTATTCAAGCAAAGATTCGGCTAATTAGTTATTGTACATAACTAACACAACCAGTTTCATTTCCTCAAAAGTATTGAATTTGTAAATTTTGGTTTTGCAGACATTCAGTCCAGTAAAAGGTGGGCGTATGTACGAGACTATTACGTAAGGCGCAGAGAAAACCTGGCACGGGTGTTCCTGGGGAAGCTGCAAAAGCGAGCTGAACAACTATCGTTTTTAGATAGCTGCTCTGCTATGAAAAGAAGGTAATAGTTTAAGTTATTATTAAATTATTGTCATAGCACGACTATAATTCTCATTTTAGCACTGTCAAAAATATTGCAAATTGTGAACAATACACTGGAGATACTGACGTCATGCAAGAGGATTCGAATGAAGATGCAGAAAACTTCACGAAGGAAAATAATGGTTCCCAAAATGAGGTGCAGACGAACAGAGTAAATAATGACAATGAAGGAGAAATTACTCGTGAAAAGTCTAAATCATCTAAAAAGCTGAAACATTTGTCAAGTTCCGAAGAAAGATTGAAAATGCTGAAGGACAATGTCGGCAGATGTAATAAATCTGAAGAGAAAGATGAGACGGATTTATTTTTTTGCATCTATGGCAAAAATAGTAAAGAAATTATCGGAAACGGAACAAGTTTATATACGGTTACAAATCGGTACCATAGTTGGAAATGCGCAGTTAAGACATCTCCAGGAAAAGGATAACAGTGGCTGTAGCCGACCACGTTCTGCCGATTCCTGTGCCAGCAGTAATTTTAACGTTTATCAAAACGAAGGCCCTTCGACTTCATCAAGAACTCAACAACATGCGGTCTCGGAAAACAACACATTACCTTCATCATCCCAAGTTGGCTCAGAATATCATCAAACGTATTATAACATGTGAAATCAGTTATGTTACTTAAAAATAGGGATCAATTTTGCTGTGAATTAGTATTGATGTGTATTTATATGAAACATTGTCTTTGATATCATTGAATACATAATCAAACAACGTACAACTCAAATGGTAAACTTAACTTTTACGATTTTTAAAAATACAAAATTGTAGTTGTAACGTACAACGTGAATTGTAAGGACTACAAAACGTACCAATTAATGAAGCTTAAACAAGTGAAATTATGAAAAATAAAACATATATATCTTAAAATTTTTTTATATTGTAATGCTGGGATTTTTAGAATGAAGTATTAGAGGATAAAGTATTTTTAATGTTGCATAAGTAGATTACTCTGCCACTCTACCTGACCTACCCCATTGAACTAAGTTTTAAATGTATCCCGAATTTGTGTAGGTGAATTTAGAGCACGAATATTATTTTCAGCCATGGGCAACAAGTTTTCTGTCGGTAATAATGACAGGTTGCCATCTATATTACCTTCATCGGGAGCCAGTATTTTAGATTCTCTAAAAATGTTGTACAAAATACAGGCAGATGTAACTAAATTATCGGTAGTTTTTGGTTCAGTTGCAATAGGATGGAAAAAAAATTCTAAAATATGCAGAGTATTCCAAAGGAGTTTTCAGTTGTTCGTCTTGCTCGAGATAGACTATAATTGTATATAGCTTTAGATTGATCAATTAATGATTGTCTTCTCGGATATGGTTTCATTAAATTTTCATGCAGCGCAAAAGCTTCGTGTCCAAGAATAACGTGCGGTACGAAACTATCTGTTCCTGGAAGTGTCTGTGGAGGGGGTATATTAAATTCATTATTTGGAATTTTCCTTCCAAATTGACCTTTTAAATAAATTCCAGCATCTCCTTCTCTACCATAGGAACCTATATCTATCGCTATAAACTTACAATCTGCATCAACAATTGCTAGCATAACCATCGAATAAAACTCGTTATAATTAAAGAGGGTAGATCCACTGTTTCTAGGTGCTTTAATTCTGATGTGTTTGCCGTCTATGGCACCCATGCAGTTCGGAAAGTTCCAAGACTGCATAAAGGCAGTTGCATTTTATCGTAAATGGTCCATTGTTGGAAACGGCATTACTATATTCAATAGTCTGGTGACTATGCTGGCCGCCACCTGCTTGATTACAAAGCTTATCCATGAATGGCATATTCTGAATTGAACAGGTCACGATCTGAAGGATTCCCATGTGGCGAGATACCTAAAAGTGTTTTATACAGTTCATTCTTATTTAAGACTGTTGCTTTCCCCATCAGTAGGAAACCTCTTGACAAACAATATGTAAAAAGAAATGTGCAATTACAACTTACCTTAAAAATAAACATAGTTTTTGCTCTGGGGTTATTGGAGTCCTATTTCTGTTATATGGTTTTGAGATAATATCCTCTTTAATGTGGTTTAATACGTAGTCAAATAATATTGGTGTCAGGCGAAAATATTCCCTGAATTTTACATCATTCACTTGAAGATGGCGACATATTAAAACTTCATATACGCCTTCAGTTCTTCGTCGTTTAAAAATTTTCAGATTGTTTCGACCTTTTCTCATCTTCATCTGATGACGACTCTTCACCTTCCAAAAATATCAACATTGCCAAATCAAAATCATTCATTTTAGCGAGAGACTTAAACGGGCTGAGTATAACAACTGTTATATTTTGCAACTATTGTCACCGCTATGTCGACCGTCAATATTCGTTCACCATGAGAATTATTACGGGCTTCATATTACGGCCGCTCTCGTACAGCACCGCTGTCCTAGGAAACCGTAGCTTTACTGAAAACATTACACAAATTGAAAAATAATGAAGAATTATCCGATGATTATATAAAATCTATGAATTATCTTGAGAAAGCTAAATTAGTCAATGACGATGCAATAACTTGTACTACGTATGTTAATAAATTAGTCAACTGTATTTTGAAAATTTTAGCATCTAAAACCAAAAGTCCATTTGGTAAATATCGAGTAGTAAATTATTTTAAAAGAATTGAATTCCAACACCGTGGAAGCGACACACACACACACGCTCACATTCTTTTATGGCTCGATAACGCCCCGAAGGATTTGTTAAATAACAACGAGGAAGTTATTCGAGTGATCGATGAATTAGTTTCAGTATCTGAGTTAGAGGCATCTGGAAATTTTAAACTATTTACACATAAACACACCTTTACATGTTATAAAAATATGGACCCTAATAAACAAGATAACTGCCGATTTGGAGCACCTTTCATGCCGATGAAAATAACTATAACATTGTTTCCGATGAAAGATACCGAATCTTATTTTTCAGAAAAAAATTCAGACAATACAAACATTATAATTCCATTAAAAAAAATTTGAAAATGTTGACTACAGTACTTTTGAAGAATTTTATACGCACAATAACATTGAGAGTGATGAACATTATTATAATATCATCCGTGCTGGTATCAAAAGACCAAAATTATTCTATCGTCGAACACCATCACAAAAGTGGCACAATCCATTTAATCCCTTTGCCTTTCACCTTTTAAAATTTAATATGGATTTCCAAATTATTCAAGAAGAGTATGCTTGCGCTGCTTACGTAGTTGAATACGTTAATAAACACAATAGGGGTATTAGTAATTTGCAACGTCAAATCATTCAGATTATGGATGGCATTCCAGAATTCGATATTGTAGATATAAATAAGAAAATGAGTATTTATATACTTCATTTCGTTGAAATGTCAGCACAAGAAGCTGCTTAGTTTTTGTTACGAGAACCTATGTCAAAATCGTCTATTACAACAGTTTATATACCAACAATATACCCAGCTGAACGTCAGAGAATTCGAAAAACTTTGAAAGAATTGAGTGAGTGGAATGACGATTGTACAGATGTATGGAAAGAAAATTGGTTTGACAAATACGAAAAAAGGTCAGATTATTTGAGCGAGGTAACTGTAGCACAGTTCGTTGCTAATTGATTTACTATTGATTACATCAATAGTAAAGGAGTGCATAGCAAAAGAAAGTGCCCAAAGTTATTAGATATCGCAATTATGATATAGCTGATAACATCAATGACTACAGAAGAGAAATGGTTTTACTCTATATTCCTTTCAAAAGTGAGAATAACGATGTTCTTGCTGAAAATAAATACTCACATTTATGAAGACAACAAAGATTTGATAGTAGAACGCAGAAAGGAATTCAAATCTAATATAGACATTGAGAAAACACTTAAGATTTGTAGAGAATTGTGTGGGGAAGACGGCGAAGAAGATATTGAAGATTTTCAACAGCATGCAAATATATTTTTTGAAGAGGATCCATACGAAATGCTTCAATGATCCCCATTCTATTGTTAACGCTGATATACAAAATGCAATGATTGGTAAACTAGACGCGATAGCAAAAAAAGTAAACTTGATGGACAGAGAGCAATTTATTGAGTTGATGAGATCAGCAAATGAACAGCAGAAAGAAATATTGATGAACATTATTTCTCATTTACTTACTCCCGGACAAGAAGCTTTTAAAATTTTTTACTGGTCCAGCAGGCAGCGGTAAAACATTTATTATCAAACTTTTAATGGAAATTTACAATAGATTTTCTGATACAGACGGATACTGTAATGCTTATGTAGCATGCGCTTCAACTGGAAAAGCTGCTGTGGCAATTGATGGAACAACTGTTCATACTGCCCTTAAGATTGCTATTTCAAAACTATTGCCATTATCTTCAGAAATGTTGCATTTGTATAGAACTCTTTTTAGATATGTGAAAGTTTTGATCATTCACGAGATAAGCATGATAAGTGAAGAATTATTAAATAAAATTGACTTGTGACTGAAACAAATTACTGGAAATTACAATGATGCTTTTGGAAATTTAGGTATCATTCTCATTGGAGACTTGCGTCAGGCACCGCCAGTACGAGCAACACCAATATATCAGCCAGTTAAAGCTAATCTAGCTGGATGCTTTCTGTGGCGTTTATTAAAATTTTATGAATTAACACAAGTAATGAGGCAGTCCGATGTTATTTTCTCAAATATTCTTACTAAGATCGGTAATGGAAATCCATTAGAACAGTTTGAATTTGATTTTATTGAAGCAAGATGTTTTAAGAAGTCTGAAGCTGAAAGATTGTGTCCTCATGGAATCCGTTTGTTTTTTCAAAACAAAGATGTCAACGCTTATAACAATCACGTTTTACAGCAATTTTGCATTTTTTGCATGAATATATGCATATTTTTATGCATATATTTCTTGCAAATATGTAACCTGTCAATATAACTAGGATAGTTGTGTTTTTTATTCGCTGAAATGTTTATATTCTGTTTATATTGAATTCATTTTTGTTGTGATACTTTGACAAATGGGTTTTTTAGTTTTGTATAAAAATTTTTAATAAAAATGTCGATTAATTAAATATTCGTTTATTGAGAACATACATTCAACATGTTTAAATTAAAAGTAAAATTAGGGAGGTATAACTGAAAAATTAAAGTTTGTGCTTCCCTCGATTGACATATTCCCATTGCCAGGAAATCTCTCCAGCAGTTGATACAAAATATTCTCCCAAAATTTCTCTAGTGGCGTATGCTTCTTTGGTACTGTGATGTATTCTAGAATTTTCAATCGGATAAAATGCACTTTCTGCTCTTTCACGGGTTCTCCATTCTCCAGGAATTATGTCTTCATTCTCATTTTATGAATCCACAAATGATGAGAAACAGTAAGATAAATTTGAGTTTTCTTTAGTATGTATGAAAAATTATGAAGACATACACAGGCCAATACAATTTTGTCCGCATTTTGTGGATGGCAACTTAACGGTTTTCTTAAAATTCTCCATCGAGAAGTTAAAATTCCAAATGAGTTTTCTATAATTCTTTATCCTCGTGAAAGCCGACAATTAAAAATATTATTTCCGAAACTTAGATACTTTCCAGGAAATGATTTCATTAGGTGCTTGGACAAAGCAAATGCAGCATCTCCAAAGAAGTAGCAATTCATCTCTTCCTCTAAATTTGGCAGTGTCTTGTTACCACTTGGAACCTGCAATTCTTTTCCTTTGTTCTACAAAGATGTTTATAAATTATTTAAGAATTTAAGAAAAAAAAGATAAGCATACTTGGTAAATATCAGTACCGAACCAAGTATTCGAAAATATTGATGCATCGTTTTAACTTCCTTTAGTGCCAATAACAAATAAAGCAAAAGTATATTTATGATCACAAACTGCCATCATCACAATACTGCAATACTTTTTATAGTTAAAGACTTGTGTGCCTGAATTTGGTGGAGCTTCAATTTGGATATGTTCACCATCAACGGCCCCTATACAGTTTGGAAGATTCCAAATATTTGAGAAGCCTTCTTCTTAAAATAGTGCGGTTGTAATGTTTCTATGAGTGCATTACACGTATCAAAAATTATTTCTCTAGCAGTTGTTTCTCCAACTGTGTATGCTATAGAAATGGACCATATCAAGTCGCCGCTGGCTAGGTACCTAAAAATAGGTTTTTATTAGCAAATCAACAAATTAATCTAAATATGAGTAAAAAACCTCACCTCAATGTAATGGCTAGTCTTTACTCAGGGCAAATACTAGGTCGACGCCTTCTGTTAGTTATTTTCACTTTAACTAGCTCCAGTAAAATATTGAACGTGCTTAAATTCATTCTTGTATATCTAAAAAACTTCTCTGAATCCGTTTTCAATCTTTGAAAAAGCGTTCGGAAATGCCCTTTTGTTTCTCTTTTTTGTTAAATTGGATTAACCCACCATCGTTTGTTTCAATGTCTCCTACATTTTTTTTTAATTTCTACGCTAAATACAATGCATTCGCAATAAACTGCACTGAGATAATTTTATTTTTCATATTCATCTTTGTATTCTAAACAAAACTAACTAAATGAGGTTATGGGTTATCATTACATCACAGAAAGCGAAAATAGATGAAACACAGCTCGATTTTTGTATGTTCTGTGGTTACTTTTATATCTTGTAGGAAGAATCCGTCACAATGAAAATTTTATATCTTATCGCTTGTCGCGTATCGCTTATATTTTTGTATTGCGTTTATTTTTTTATTTTTTATTTGCCTTTAGCTTACGTGTTTTTACAATTCGTAAAATTCCGTGGAGCGAGGAAGTTCCATTGTTTATTTTTTTTATACATTTTTTGGTTGTCAATAAAAATTGTTAATAAAATGGATAACGACTGCACACTCGTTGAAACAACAATTAACGATTTAACACTTGTGGTGGACAAAGAAACTACTGAAGTTATCGAAAACGGTTTGTAACCATAAATTACTACATTCATAAAATTGCAATAACAATGTTCTACAATTATTATTTTACCGTTTTTCTGATCCAAATGCGGCCAATTGATATTATATGTCCATGCAAGACATTTAGTAACTTGTCCAATAGACGAAAGTAGTGAAAAAATTGTGTGGAAGAGTTCAAAGCCATGCGATCGAGATAATGAAACCACCCTGGATTGTTACATTACAGGTTTACGATGAACTTCATGTTATTTTAGGGTATAAAGATAAAGTTTCTCCAGCATGCATAATAGAGTCTGGATCTGAGAGTCCAATATCGTATACATCATGCAGTAAAACTTTGAAGAAGAACGACGCTCTCCTGTGCCATCTACATCAATAGAAAGCAGTCGATACCACAATATTTGTCAGAATCTTTTTGACCTTGCATATAGCTTGAAATTTAATACTGTGGTTGGACTTCTTATCAATGTAGCTGTCTTGTTGGTTTAATGGAGCTTTAAACATTACACTACATCCATTGATCGCCCCTATTACACCTATATCATATTGCACATAGTAAACTTCAGGCAGCATTAAGAATATTATACATCATACCTGCATAACCACACATGCCTTGAAATTCCTGCTCAAGTAGGATCAAGTCGGCTGCCTTACCTACTTTTTGCAGAATCATCTAACTTTAAAACTTTTTCGGCGAATACTTGCGATGAGTTTGACAAACTATCCTTAATCCTTGTCTGCATACTTTTTTCTGCTTGGGCAGAATCTTCATCGGCTGGATGGTTATGGGGAGTCTTTAGAATAGGATTATCATTGGACGAGTTCGAAAATTCAGCAATGTTCTAAGTGCTGAATTTATGCGCATACAGTCAGTTACGTCATACATATCAAGATACAAACCCAAATTATATTGGAAGACAAGCCGTACCCGGCATGCGTTGCAATGCCACGTAAAATTTAAAAAAGAAAGACAAATAAAAAAGTAGCTGAACCGGTGCACTCCATATCACCTGAGTATATTTTTGAAAAATATGTTCACAACTTCATACATTTTCATATACATTAAATACAATACAGTTATACACGTAATTAATATAGGGCTTTCTGATGTACAATATTTTTAGTCTTTTTTTGAGGTGCGTAAATATATAGAGATGATGGTTTTCCTACTCGCGAACACGCGACGTATAATTGCCCATGCGCGAAACAGGGAAACTCCAAGTCGATTCCGCAAATTTTTAAGGACTGGCCTTGCGATTTATTTATGGTCATCGCACAGGCCAGACGGACTGGAAATTGTAGACGCTGAAAATCGAATGGCAAATCCGTTGGAATCATCGGTATACGCGGGATCAAGACATCTTCTCCTTTGTATTTTCCCTTGATGATCTTTGCCTCTATGACGTTATTCATTAGCTTGTTTATAACCAATCTCGTTCCATTGCACAATCGAGGTTGATTAATGTTACGCAGCATAATCACAACTGATCCTACTTTTAATTGTAAATTGTGAGGTGGTATTCCAGGCAAATCTAAGGAATTTAAAAACTCTGTGGGATAATTAACCACGTCATCCTGGTTTGTAACTGTGTCAACTGATTTGTAAGAAAATAACTCCGGGAAGAAAATTTTGAGTACTTGAATTGAGATCATCGACATCTTTATTTTTGGCCGCCAATATTGCTCGTTCACTCAGCCAATTATGGTTTCTGAACTGCTGTTCTATGTCCGTAAAAACACGATGAATAAGCTCGTCTTTTGAGTCTACGAAGTGACAAAAATCACTAAGAAGTGTAATTAATCCAGTCGAGGTGTAAACTGCGACCTTACCATTTCCAATATCTAATAACTGCTTCGAAAACATAATCACAGTTTGATCTTGCTCCAAAAACACTCGCATGTTAGTTGTTAATTGGAGTGTCTTTACATGTCGCCACAATTTAGATGATTTCAAGCATGCGTTTAATTCGTCAGCAACAGTTGATCGGGGAATAATTGGAAGAGTCTGACGAAAATCACCTGACAACAGAATCATGGTTTCACCAAAAATTATTTGGTTGTCACGAAGATCTTTTAAAGTTCTGTCCAATGCCTCCAGTGACCTCTTGTGGGCCATCGTACATTCATCCCAAACGCTCAACTTGCATATCTGTAGAATATTCGCCATTGCGCTGTTTTTGGCGATGTTACAAACGGGTTCTTCGTTGATTTGCATGTTTAATGGTAATTTCAAAGCAGAATGTGCAGTTCGTCCACCTTCTAACAATGTTGCAGCTATTCTAGATGAAGCCAATGCTAGTGCTACTTCATTTTGCGATCTGATCTTTGCCAACAACAATGAAATTAGGAACGTTTTTCCAATGCCCCCGGGAGCATCAATGAAGTAAATTCCACCAGATCCACTATTCACAGCTTCCATTAAAATATCGTACGCAATTCTTTGTTGTTCATTCAAATGCGGAACATTTGAATGAACTATTTCGGCCAATCTTTCAGTATCGTATTGTTGTTCTCTTTGCAACTCTTGGTTAAATGCATCGCGGATCGAACGATTTGGTGCTGTCATGCCCAAACGCGACAATACTTTATGTACCATCAATAAACACATATCTTCTATCATGATAAATGTCTCATTGTAAATTTCTGCAGTAATTTGTAATGTTGGATTCAAAGTTTGACAACGCAAACGATGCAATACATCCTCAGACATGTCATCCCTATATTTCATCCACAAATCTTCCGGATTCGATGGGAAACATGTCGATATTATAATCGCAAACAATGTGCGAATTTGATTTGACGACGAAGATATCACGGAATCCTTAAGCGTATTATCCCAATGTGAATCGTTCTCGAGCAACTGTAGTAGTTGACACGCCTCACGGAAAGTCGCACACAAATATCCATCAACTGTTCTAAGTTGTTGAAACGACGTTGGACCACGAACATTCATCAACAACAATCGAAGATAATAGCATTCATCGTTATTTGGATGTACTGTATAAATACGACCTAGAGCGTCTAAAGCAAATACATTTGGGTATCCTTCAACTGGTGTTCCTTGTTTCCGATGCTGAAACGATTTTAAGGATACGTTCCACGTGTAGTAGCGTGGCACACCAGCATACAGCAAAGTGCGAGCAAAAACATCTGTTTGGCAAATTGAAAAAAAAACTTGTTAATGTTGTTGATGGTGGATGTGCCGCTCTATCCGCAGCGTTCGATTGATTAAAATACACTCGTTGACTATTTTCTAGATGAACTGCCAAATGAACTACTGTAGGGTGTCTTTCGTGGATCGCAAATGAAAATATACGCCAAATAGCTTCGTTGCTACTTATATAACGACCCATCTGATATTGAGATACCTCATCATTTGCATTTGTTACACCAAAGATGGCCATGTCGCTACCTTTGTTAACATATTTACATATATACTTTATCGATTTGATGGAGTTACAATACTCAACATTTATATGAGATTCAAAAGCTTTAGATAATATTGGCGAGTACGGCACAAACCAACGATTGTCTACTTCAAAATCTTGTCGGTTTACCTTCACAACTACCGATCGCCCACCGTCCATAACTGATCCCCGACGATACAATGGGTAACCGTCATTTCCCGTGATGGTTTCAGCAATCAGATCTCTCGGGTATCGCTTCTAACACTTACCGTCGACCATACTGGGTGAGTTGTTGTTGAAAACTCCGCAAGGTCCATGTACCATGTGTTTAGTCACTACTGCTTGCAATTTTTGGTCAACTGTTTCATCGGAAATCTCAGCTGAAATTATAAAATCAATTTCATTTGGTCTTATTTTATCAACTAATCAAACCAATATATGCGCATGAGGCAGACCACGCTTCTGCCTTCTTCTTCTTCATTGTGCCCTGTCAGGTCCCCCTGACGTTGGCAATCACGATGGCGAGTTGATCCCTGCTTTCAGCCACTCTAAACAATTGTTCGACGCAGTGCCACTCAACAGAATACATCCAACAACGGACTTGGTCATACACACGATATTTTATAATGAAATTCATTAGAGATTTCAATTTTTGTTTAAAAACTCTGGCTGTGATGTCATGTCTATCAATTGGTTTTTGGCTGTGTAGCAATTGCTTCTTGATTTCTATCCATTGCGGATTACATGTGAATGTAATTAATAAATCTGGACGGCCATATTGTCTAACATACGACATAGCGTCTTGCGCGTACTCGTGCATGTGGCGCGGACTTCAAATGTAAGTAGCCGGCAAAATTGTCATTCTTCCCACATTATTTACGTTGCCATCGACATTAATAGCATGACGGAGATGAATATATTCATCAGATCGAAGCTGCCTTTGGTTCAGACGGATGTACGTCAATCGTTCAGTCTCAATTTTGACATACATATCAACTGCAAACTGATGGAAAAGCCGTTGACACATCAAAATATGATTTACTTCACCTTCACGGATCATTAGTCTATATGAATAAAAATTCATAGCACTAACTTTTTGGTTGGTTTCAACACCGAGGATCATAAATGATAACTGTTACATAGATATATTGAATTTTATAAATATTATTAAAATCGTTTAATATAATTACCTGTTACTTGATCAATCATTTTGATATTAAAATGATATCCATCTTCTCCCTGCCAGAAGATTAATGTGTATTGTAACGCGTCATAATTCCTATGCGTTTCAGACACACGTTTTAAATAATTATTCCGACGATGAAGCACAATATATCTAGACTGCAAATTTTCTCCTACAACGACAATAGCCACTTCGTCGATTGTCGGAGAATTAAACCTCCTTGCATGTTCACCAGCAGGCGTTTTATCAGCTTTAATAACGATATTATGGCTGTCCGATGGCATCCGATCCAATGATATTTTAATTAAATCGTTGTTCTGATGAAGAAACGTTTGCAGTCCTTGGACAATGTTTCGTTTCACTGTTGGATGATGAGCACAACGCCTATCAACTTCCGCATCTTGATTGCCCATAAAATAAATTTGTAAAAATTGATGTTCCGCATCCGGCAGTGGCAGCAGCGCTCCCAATAAATGATGAATTTGTCCTTGTATCTGAAATTGTATCTCTATATATTTAAATTTTTGACAAATAATTTATCAAAAACTACCTTGAAATTTGGCATGAAATTTTCCTGTACAATATGCGTTGCACCAAACGATGTCATTTGAAAACAATTATTATATTTTTGGATGTTGGCCAAGAAATATTTAGAGTCATTTCCCACCCCAGAAACTAATGAGCGTAATGGATCTGGTGGTGGAAACAATTGTGGCAATTTAACTTTACCACCAGCACAACATAATCCAGTAGATTCACCGCTGTACCTTAATGCTTTGCGATATTGACAAATAATTGTCATTTCTCCGATCGTTACTGATTGCTCGGCACAATGATCTATTTCCGGGTCGTAGTGGAATGCTGCTCTTTCAAGTTTTACAGGAACACTGCGTCTGCGGAATCGCTCTATTTCATTTTGTCTTGCTCGCTGCTGTTGTGTTTGATTTGCCCTAACTCGTTCCATTCTAAGCCTTTCTACTTCATAATTATTCACTCATGAACGCAATTTTCTCATACCAATACGAACGTTATTATTATCTGCCTCTCGCTGGTCGTCTGTGCGATTTGCACGTGAGGTAGCTCGTAGCACATTTGAATTACTCCGACGGCCTAAATCAGATCGTTTTCTCCCTGGCATTTTAAAATGAATAAAGTTTTCGGGCACTGACAAACTGATGACTGAATTTGACAACCAACTGACAGTATGATTGGTTGCCTTGGCGATTTGTCCCCAAAATTACAAATCGTACCTTTTTCAGTATTTCCATTACTTATTATTTATGTTTCTCGCCACAAAAACCTTCCCTGAACTTCCACAAATATTTCAAGATCAAAATTAGCAAAATCCGTCCAGCCGTTCTCGAGTTCATGCCTAGACAAACGAACAGCAATTCATTTATATATATATATATATATATATATATATATATATATAGAGAGAGAGATTAAAACGGGCAACAGTTTCAGTGTCAAGTTCCTGAGGATCATTATACCAAAATAATAAACGGAGGTAAGTAATCTAATAATACTAAATTATAACAGATTATTTTCTTGATAAAATATCATCGTAGATCTATTACTTGCACAAGAGTATTTAAGTAAGGAAGTTCAATTACAAAACTAAAAATTAGCCATGAACTTATTGAAGGAATTATCACCATGCAGTTCCACGAAGAAAGTAGATATTTAAACTTCAAATAGTTACAGCTCAGAAATTAATCAAGGTAATAGAATAGAAATTTGTTTATCTCAGTAATGAATAAAATTAAAAGTGTATTATTTCAGCTGATGAAAAAGAAAATTTCAAGTGGATACTGTAGCAGATTGCGTAAGGCAATAACTTAATTATCAACATTAATCATTATCACCTTCTTTCATTGTCACGACTCATCATTTCGCTCACCTTTGATTTAAACAATACATAAGTATGTTGAGCTCACAATACGAATATCGCTGATGTCGTACTACTTCACCAGCGATACTTGTAATTGTTATTGTTCCAATTAGGTTTCTCGACAACAACGACATATAACTCCAATTGTTCTCATTATTAAACGTTCATCAGAAGAGTCATGTATTCACCTTCATTCAACTCACTTCACTTTTAGTTAAGGTAATACGTGTAAATGGTTAACCAATAGAAGCATTTCGACCAGAACTCGTTTTGCTCATTGGGACCTATGGGTAGACACTACATGGCGATCCTGCAAACAGCTACATAATTCACCATGGGAAACACCAAGAGCAGCAGTCAAAACGGTGCTGTAAATTCGAACGTAGAAGTCAGCGAGGTGACCATCAACTTGGACATCAAGATCATCTCCTACGTTATCCTTGGACTCCTGGTAGCTTCGATCCTGACGAAATTGTGGAGAAATTTCAAGCTTAGAGTGGAGAACAACGCTCGGCGTAATCTGGCAAGGTCCGTCTACTCATTGGCTCCGCAACAGGTCCTGCAGCCCATCCAATCTGGCCAACCAGTCGCCCGGCCAAGAGAACAACCCCCGCTAGAGGCAACCCTGCACAGCCCTCTCACCACGACAATCAACCACCTTCCTGGAGCGGTAGAAGTCGACTTCCGGCACATCACTCGACTGGAGTGATTGGACACAACTGGAAAATACGAGTGAGTCTTTTCGTATTATGTTTATTTTGAGCGAACCACAAGCGACTTTTATTATTAATTACATCAACCACCGCGCATACTTTATGCCACATTCATAGTCCTCATAGTTGATGTATATCAACTAACCAAGTCTTTATTCAATGTACGTTTAAACAAAGAACCTGCATTTAATAAGCCTACGTGTAAAAAGAAGAAATTGTGGAATCAGATAGCAGCAACAATTTCAGCAGCAAATAGTGGTTGCCATATAACAGGAGACATGTGTGACGTTAAATATCATAATTTATTATCCACTTATAAAAAACACTGAGCAAAGTGGTGAAAGTGCAATCACTTGGGATTATTTTAACAGTTTTGATAAAGAATTAGGTCACAAAGCTTCAACTATCCCTTCACAAGAAATTTTAGGTGATTGTGACTCAATTACTGCAGCAGCAACCTACGAATTGAGAAATGATCGTGAAGTGGCCATGGCAACACGAAAACAGAATACAACGTTAAAGAAAAAAGGTCCATGTTAGATTTTTTACAGTACAAGTATTAAGATGAAAAACAAAGAAAGTTAGAAAGAGGCCAAAAACAAGAACAAAAATGGGCAGAAAAAAGGCTTTGAAAGAAAAAGAAATCCAAGCTATCGAACATTTGGCAGCATCTATAGCAGGTTCATATAGTAAAAGATAAATTAGTTCTGTTAATAGTAAGACTTGCAAATGTTTTTTTTTAATTAGTTTATGTTGTGTTACAAAGTATTCGAATTATGTATTTATGTTTGAAGAGATCAAATCTTGCTCAAATCAAATTTGTCTTCTATCATTTAATTAACAAAAGAAAAATAACCCAATTAAACAATACTATTCATAATGTCATTTCTTAAAAAAATGGCTTGTTCTTAGTCTGTTATGTCATCTGCTTTTAAAACACCGTCATCTATTTCAAAAAGATCTTCATCTTTATCAGACTCTTCTAATACAGCTTGTTCTTCATTTCTCCTTATAATAAAATTGTGTAATATACATGCTGTGAACACAATATATTTTGAATATGACAAATTATTAACATTTAAGTATTTTAGTCTTCTAAATATTCCCTTTAAACGGCCAAAACACTGTTCAATGGTAACTCTTGTGGTACTTAATTTTTTATTAAATATTCTCTGCTTCCTGGTGAGGTTACCATTATCCATAAAAGGAACAATCAAATAGACACTCAAAGGATAAGCACTATCCCCTAATAAATATGAATTGTTAGGAAGCATTTCATTTTTATTGTCAAGAATTTTTTGATATATAGAAGAGTTTTTCCAAACACGTGCATCATGTGCAGAACCTGGTCATCCAAAATATATGTCAATAAGTTCCTGTTTAGCGTTACATATTTCTTGAAGTAACATTGAATGGTAGCCTTTGCGATTGTAATAGGAATTGTCACCCGATGGTGCCGGAATTTGTATATGGGTACCATCTATGCAACCAAATACGTTTGGGAAACTATTTGCGCCCTTTAATTGATTAAAAGTTTGTATATTTTTTATTGCCGCGTTATTTGTAGGCCATCCTAAATAGATTTTCGTCCTCAATGATATTAGTAGGCATATCTTATGGAATATTCCATGAGTATGACCCTTGCTGAAACCAAACCCATCTCCAATGCTTCTGAAACTCTCTTCGTTAGCAAGGCACCAAAGAGTTAATAATGTTGCGTCCACTACAGACATAGGTGGTCTTCCCGCACATGTCACAGATTTCTCCAAATGTAACTCGAAAATAAATATCTACAACAAACACCAGCCATTATTGGTGCTATTAATAAACTTGCTTACTTCAACAGATTCCTTGGACATTCTAAAATGATTTCTAAAATCATTTGGTCCATATAGAAGGACCACATTTTTCACATAAAGTTCATTTATCTTATCGGATTCCTTATTTATAAATGATTCTTCTTCCGAACCACGACTGCTACTGCCACTACTGCTGCTGCTGCTGCTACTTGATGCATTCAGCATTTTACGAACTGCAACAAGCTCCATCACTGTCTTAACTGCAGATTGCCAGAACAATAAAAATAGAAAATACTCAATAATTAATAACAGGACCTCTTGGTTATACCGCCAAATCGGCTTTACGTATACAAAACAAAGAAAAAAATCTGTCTCGTCTCTCTCATCCATCAGAAACATCGGCTTTCCAGTCCGATGGAACCGATGAGACATTCGATGCAAATACGCTGAAATTACGAACGTAATGGTTGAATTCGTGCGCTGACTCATCCTTAATTTACGAGCGATTTTATGAAATTTCACTTTATGCGCATCCTCAATCGCTGAATTTACGAACATGCCCATTGTCTAAAGACGACGTAAGCGTTCCTCTGCACCATATAGTTAAAATGTTATTACAGTGTTAATAAACCGGGAAATGTATAACAGGCGTTGTGAATCGCCCTCTATACACTAGTATCTTACCTGAAATAATTTACATTTGTTACATCGGCAGCTTATATGATCACTACAATTTTTATCATAATTGTACATGTATGGCGGTTCACATTCAAACGCCATCTATGCGAGGCAGCGATCCTGTTGACGAATTGAAGTATTCCGTAAAGTTGTGACGAAGCGAAAAAGCTCGAGACGGACTTCGGGTTTTGATGTTACGCAGTGATCCAGCGAGTGCTTTCCAGCACTCTCTCTTTGGTTCCCAACTTATACAAACTGGAATCATTAACGCTTAGAACTACAGCTAGAACACTCCTAGCGGCAATCAGTCCTCTGTTGACATCTGGAACTTTGACTACGACATTTTCACCAATCCCAACAGGAGGTAGTTTTTCACGGGACAGCGCCAGCATTTTTCCAGCTTGCTTCACCATTCCGGCTCTAGCAGTTTCGGGTTGCTCTCTGATTGCATCACGTCGGCAGCAAAGGTCGCATACGACTTCTCCTTCAATTTCAATCCTACACTTCATGTTTTACATGGTTGGGTAACTCCAAAATCTTCGCAAATGGAACATGCTGCCGCAGTGGATACTGCATTGATTATATTTTCTTCCCCTTCCTGCTCTTTTTCGAGTGTCATCCCTTGTAAAATTTTCTCCAAACCTTCTTCCGTTTCCAAAGGTTCATATGTTTTCCTTCCCAGAGAAGAATCTGCCAGTCCAATTCTTTGCTTGTCACCAAACATGGTCTCGTAAGGAGTTTTTCTAATCCCTTCGTGCAAGGTACGATTTTTTTCTTGCTCTGGATAAACCGTAATCCCTCTGACCATCGTTTGGTATCATTGTAAAGCATCCATGCTACCAACATATCTCTGACGTCCTGATTGGATCGTTTTAACCGATCCTTGGCTCTGTGAGTAGCGGGGCGTACCATGTACAAGTTTAAGGCCTGGCCACAGATTCTTTAACTCTTCGATTATCTTATTAGAAAATCTCTTCCGTTGTCGCTTAGCATGATAAAGGTAGCACCGAACATGCAAAAAATGTCTAATACATTATAAGCGACTTCTTCAGCTGTGTTCGTTTTGAGTGGTTTCAAAATTTTTCATTTTTCAATACTCTCAAAAGAGTTTTTCATTAAACACCTCTCTCGTATTATCGTTTTGGGTAGCAACACAATAGTAGCAACTTCGCTCAATAACATAGACATAACTTCACTAGAAAGCAGTCGTAAACACACTGACAAGCCTAGACAAGAAAAATCGGTTTATGAGCTTTCTAAATCATCCACAACGCGTCGTGGCCGTTTGAGCATTATCCACGACGCGTCGTGGTCAACAAGAACGGACACAACGCGAAAAATTAAGTCATTTCGGTATTTGGTCGTTCAGCACCGTCCGCAACGCGTTGCGGTCGTTTTTTCCGCTCAGTGAGCGTTTTTTATGTTTCGGCGTAACATATATATATATATATATATTATATATATATATAATAAAAATCTATTAGTCGTAGTTGATTAAGGCCCGGTATATTCATTTATTCAGTAAAGTGTTCGTTAGCTAAGTGTTCCATAAAGTTACATGCAACGTTAAATCTTATCGACGTTACAAAACGTTAAACGTTCTTATTAACGGGGCCCGACTAGCTCAACTCGTCGGTGAGTGGTCTTGGGTGAACTACAATATGACCACATACTCGATGGTAAAGGGCGCCAACAACTACAAAGCCCGACCCTGACTGATATCTCGAACCCCCTCTAGTTGTTAAGGGGAGTCGATCAATGTCTCACAGCTATCAAACGTCTCACTTACCTTTACGAAGGCTTATTCGAATCCGAGAGAGAGGTTGAGGTTAGATTCGTTAAATAAAACTGGACAACTATAATAAATGAATTTAATAGCCAGTACTTGCTTGTAAAGAGAAATTCGATACCCAACTCTCGGATATGCACCCAACCTATATGTTACAACCTCCCTATCTAATCCCCAATCTAACCTCCCTAACCTGACTTCTTAACTAAGATTCCGACCTGCACGGGTGCGACGCTGCCAGTGGCCCACGATCGAGGATCGGTTGGCTCGAACGGGGATGACGGAAATATCAGCGAAGCCTCCTGCCTCTCACGGTCAAACTGCTATCTGATGACACCGCTGATGCGCTGATGACACCGACGCTGCGGAGATCTATTCACAACGGAACGGTCGGAACTTCACTTCGCTGTCGCCTGTCGTCCGTCAGCCCACGAAACACCGTTTTCTGTGATCGATCGTGACGCGAACTCACTGAACACAACTAGGCTTAACTCGGAGACCGGGAGACTGGCTGATGCTCACTCGAACTAACAATAATTACTCTCCGTAACACTCGGGATAACACTCGGATTAATAACAATGATCGTAATAATACTACTATTCTTACTAACACTCGGAATCGGAAATCACCCAAAAGAGAGATAATAACAATAATCGCAATAATACTACTACTCTTACTAACACTCGGAATCGGAAATCACCCAAAAGAGAGATAATAACAATAATCGCAATAATACTACTTCTTCTACTAATACTCGGAATTAGAAATCACCCAAAAGGGAGAGAGTCGGGGGGAAAGTGTCCACTATTATACTATTCGTTCCTTCTATACAAAAAAAACGAACATTCGAGAAGGTATTACTGTAAACTTAACGAGTATTCGTTACCAACACAAATAAATGTTCCTAGCTATCAACCAATCCGGATCAAGTGTGAGAAAGAGAGACATATTTATATGAGTGAACTAAAACTACTTGTATGACTGGTTGCATACCCTTAACGTCTACGAATAGATAGAATTTAATCAAATTATCCCTATTTCCTTGAGTAATGTTCCTGTAGGGATTCACTATATATTCCTAAAGTTCACCCATACTTCTTACTACATTTTAAGCCGAATTTTCCTAATGAATCTAACCTCTCATCCAAAAATGTGTTCACAGAGGAAGGGAGATCAACCTAAGGGCTCAACCCTTAGATATGGACTGCGTGATAATCTATCATATCCCCTGTGAAGACATTCCGGATACATCAGTTCTATTATTGGCAATTTATTACATGTGTTATAATTGGAGGTTAGAATTCCTAGATTACCTGTTCTCTACCTAGTCCACACAATCCTAGCTAAGATAAGTTCGTTCGTGTATTACTACCTATTCTCTCGGAACCTTATCTGATGTTATTCGTGTTTAAGCTAGTTCCCTCACATAACCTCTTATGAACCCGAAATGTGTTCACAAAGGAAGGAAGACGAAACTAATAACTTAACCCTTAATGAGGGACAACATGATACCCTATCCCTTGCGACACCAGTCCTGTTACACCGGCCCTATTCCTGGTATTTAATTACATGTGGCCTGTTAGAGGTTATAATTTACATTTACCTTCACTACCTGACTCCTGTTGACCTTAGGGGCAAACGAGCTATGTCAACAGGTTATTCTGGCTCCCGGGGAGGTGAATTGCATAAAATGTGTGAGAATAAAGTTAAGTGGAGTTGCTAAGTAAAGAGCTAAGTTGGTTGCATATCAAAGGATCTTGAATAATTTCCAATTATCTGGCTACGGTTGTAGATTCATGCCTCTTCTCAAAAAAATAACGTTACATACAGGTCTTCTGTAAGATTTTCGGGTATATTCATTCTGTTGTATGTATTTGGTAGTTATTGAATGCTTAGTGAACACAACTAACGTTTTCATGTCAATAGTACAGTAAATAGTGAAGGACAAAGTCATATAAATCTACGAGATAGAAGGAGATAGTACGTTGTTAGTTTATTTTCGACTTTACGGTTACCATCATTGTGATATATTGAGGTTATGTACGCTGGTGTACGAATCGCTCGTGAATCCAGAATCGTTGTGTTATCTACGTTAGTTAGAAATTTGTGGTTTATTTGGGATTATTTCACTGTGGAATTATATCTGTATAACAGAGAAAAAATCACCCAAAAATGTCAGATAAAGAACCAGGTATGTACAATAATATATAAGGTTTTTTTTTATTTCACCACATAGTAGGCTGTAGATAGTGTTTGTGATTGCGCCTTAGTAAAACATGTCAATATTGAGAAGTGGGTTGACATAACCACACTTTTTTAATAAAATTTGAAACTGCTCCAATCGGTTACTAGTGTCTTGAAAAAGACAGCTTGGCTCTATTAATTAGGCGTAGATGAATAAGATTAAAGAATATAAAAATCGAATTTCACAGAACCTCTGTGAAAACAAACTTGACAACTCTTAACTCTCCCACGGAACAATAGTCTTCGAAGTGCTTGGACCGATTTGACTTTTGAGAATGACATTTTTTTGGTAAGGCGCATTCACAAACACTATCCACAGTCTACTATGAGGTGAAATTTAAAAAAAAAACACCCGATACATTATACACCAGTGTCTTAATTTAGGTTTTTTTTTAATATTGAATGACCTGAATGCAGCTACACGAAAATGAATTATTCGAATTAAAATTTCCTTCAAAAACAATTGACCGATTATTGAAATACCCTTAATCAAATTTTGGGACATAAACGACCAAGATTAACTAATTTTTTGTTGAGAAAAACGGAATGCCTCATAGAAGAAGTGTTGAAACGGGCTGCTATAATTGAAAATAAAGAAACGTGCGCCGTCACCTGGAAGAAGAAGGAAAATGCGTGGAAAGATTTGACCGAAACATTCAACGTACTTACCGTCACAAATCGCACAATAATGCCTGTATGCACCGTTTTACCGCTAATATATTCTTAGCAAAGCAACGCTTAATTTAAGCAACCATTTTAAATGCACCGTAAACAAATTTAGTTTTCTTAGCTAAGCACTAGTTAAAACCGGCAACAATGTAAATTTTTGGTGACTTTGTTTTTAATCAGATGCTTGTCACTGCATTGTATGTTCTGTGCTGTGACAGTTCCTACAATGGTGATTTGTGTATTATACCACAATAATAACAATTTTGCGTTTGTAATTTATCGGGTTGCAATACATTAAAATGAGTGATAATGAAGTGAAGAGAAAGCGTCAGACAAATTTCTCACAAAACGAAAAACAGCTCCTTGTCTCGATAATATGCAAATATTCACATATTATCGAGGATAAGAAAACAGACCGAACCTCCATGAAAATGAAGCAGAAGGCCTGGAAAAACATCCAAAGAGAATTTAAGTACTGTGAGAGTTTTCCGAAATGACGACCGCCTAAAGAAATTTTATAATAACAAAAAACATGATATGCGGGTAATCCAAGCCGAAGAAGCAAAAAATAGGTATTTTAAAACGGATAGTGCTTCTTCGTCAAATTCATGCCATGAAGAGCATGAGAGCGTGGACCACCTATCTACTATAGTGGAATATTACGAGGAGCAAAGGAAAAAGGTAAAAAGCGGAATAGCTGAACCAAAGAAATGTCTGTCCAAAACAGGGTTAGGAAATCTTCCCATTCGAAAGCGGGATGGTACAGAAGATGTTATGTTAGCCATAATGAATAAAAAACACTACATGGATTACCTATTCACCCATTTGATAGTGATAACCAGGAAGGTGAAATTATAAACAGTAAAGATGTGATTATGGAATATATCGTAGATCCCATCGACGAGCCGTTTGAAGTTAATATATGTTCAACTATTGTCGACAAACAGCCATGTGTTACTCAAGAAGTAATTTTTTTAATTGTAATTTGTTCTTGTATAATCATACATTTGTTTTATCTTAAGAATAAGGAGAACGCACAAGTGGTAATCCATTCTCCAGCATCTAGTTGGAATGTTCGTGGTTTTATAGCTGACCAGTTGGCCAGCCCCATTTCCTCACAATTGAGAAATAACAAAAGAAAGGTTACTACCTACCTACCTATGTGTTTTACCTATGCGTAGTCTACTAAATTAAATTACAATGTATGCCAATTATAATTTATTTATTTACTATTTCAATAGACCACCAATAAAATGGAAAAGTCTAGCCCCATGGTAGACAAAACTAAAAGCGAACCATTTCTAATTGGCATCTCTTCTCTCGATTTTGCTGGTCCCCAAGAATTAAGTTTTTACAGGCCATTTAAAGATTTTGTTCCATTGAATTTGCCACTATTCACTGGAGTAATAAATGAACACGCCATAAGCATAATTTATTTCATCATAGATACCGTTTGTATATTAAAGGCGCAGTTGATTGTACAATTATTTAATTTTAGGCATTATCATCAACAGGAAAAAACGGCAAGTTTTCTCGACGAACACCAACGCATTCCGTTAAAGTTTTGACTTCATCAAAGTTTGCAGAGAAATATGATGTATTGATGGACAAAGGATTGGTTCTTACTGCGGTGCAGGCAGTAGATTTGGAAGAAGAAACAATTTTCAAACGAAATAAAAGGCAATTAGAGCTTGAGATTTTGCAGGCTCAGCTAGATGCTTTAAAGAAGCCAAATCACACATGACATGACCAACATTTATAATATACATATAATAAATTTTATTTTTTATTTTTCCATGCAAACCCTGTAATACTACTACATTCAAATGAAATTTAAGGAATAATTATCAATTAAATGTTGTCGATAATTGTTTGCCCCACCATTATTAAGAGCTAGGACTTCTATAGTACTATAGAAGTGTATAGGAAGTTCTATAGTATGTTTCCTTGGGCGATTAAATAATTTAACTGATCTAGGTTCACATTCTCCGAAACTGGCGGCATGTCATCATTATCTGATATAGCAACATTATGTAACACAGCGGTAGCAATGACGATGGTTATGCTTGTTTGCAATTTGCACCTTAAACCATATGCAATGGCTGGAAATCGGCGCTTCCAAACACCAAATGCTATTTCTATGGTATTGCGTGTTCTTATATGGGATTCCTAATATAAGTTTTCAGCCCTTGTTATAGGTTGTGACAGTGGCGTTAAAAAATATTCTTTTAGTGCATATCCACTATCACCTAAAAAGAATTTCTGATGAGAAATTTATTGTTATCGAATAAATTTATTTTTTAAACTTGCGTTAATACTAAGCTAAAACTAAACACTTGGGAAATATTCCTCCCTCCATTCGAGCCCTTATCCGGCTATTGTTAAATATTGTCATATCATGTGTAGATCTTGACCATCTACATACAAGATCTCTTATTTTAAGATGGCCATCGCAAATAGCCTGAACATTCAAAGAAAAATATCCTTTCCGGTCTCTTCTTCTCCTCCTCCTTCATCTTCTCCTACTGAAAATAACAAGTGGTTGCCTCTATAGGGAATAACATTAAAAAAATGTAATTCACATACCTGTTGATTAAATTTTAATATGCGTACTATCAACACATCCGATTACTTTGGGAAATCTGGCAATATCATAAAAATCTTGTTGGATGGTTAGAATTTCTTGCTGATTCGGCATTTGTATTAAGCGTGGTGCCAAACCAGACAACGCATATGATACCTTTTTTATCACACGTGAAACAGTTGTCTGATGCATGCCGCAAGCAAGCGAAAACTCTCATTGTTATTAATAACTGATTAATTGGGGAAACACTGTTGTTCGTAAGAACACATATTTGTAATAAAACTGAAATAATGTACGCATCTGATACTTTCCTACTATAGGTACAATACAATATATTAATATTTGCACTCACAAATCATTGTCGAATTCCAACATTTCTTCTATTCTAAAAAAGGTTCTATTTCTTGCAATACTTGCAAAACAGTGGGTTTCCTCAATCTGAATCGTCTAAAGAAAGATATTTCATCCATTGTAAAGAAATAGTTTTCCCTAGCGACAGCTCTTCTTGGAAAACCCAAATCAATTATATCCAGAACAACCAAATCATCGTCAATTAACATGTCAAATTCCATTATATAGGTATAATCGTAATAAACCACCCCCCACAACACAAATACCGGTAAATATATGAATAATTTATCTACAAAAGAAATTTTCTTTTACTGGACGTTGTTATAAAATACAAAAAACAGCTATAAACATAACCGTCCGATATAAAGTACTTATGGCGGGACTACGATGGTCGTAACGTGACTTAACTTAACTTGGACTTGAAGTGATGTGAAAGTTAAACGCGGTAGGGAATGGAACCGTTTACGATTGACGTGCCGTGAAGCGACGCTAACGTGAAACATTGGCACGGTCAAGCTTTCACGTCACGTTAAGTTCAAGTTAAGGATCGCGCATTGACATAGACACGTCAAATAACATGAAATATGTGATTCTGTGAATGTGGTGATGTGTACCTTGTCAAATGTTAATGTGTTTGTGATCATGAAACTAGTTAAAATACCTAACGTCCAACGTCCATAACCTCTGTATAGTATTTAACCTATGTGTTGGTTCGTTGGTTGTGGTTGAGCGTCCTGCGTCCTACTCGTGCTACTCACTTGTCGCCTTTTGTCGTTGCCTTCTCACTGATACCACGTAAGGTGTGTGAACACAATGGACGACGCTTTACTAATCGAGGCGGTGCGAGCAAAGCCCGAGATATACAACAAGCGTCACCCCGGCTTCAAAAATCCCAGCATTAAAGAAGCCGCGTGGAAATATGTTGCCAGTGCAATCGGTGGAGGTCAGTTTTTTATATTTGTTTTTAAACTGTTATAACTGTTTTAAATGAATTAAAAAAACTTCCCAATAAAAAGTGTGTTTGGATGGTATGATGTACCTCACCGAAGTGGAATCGTTGAACAGCATGAGTTCTGAAACGTTTCAATTGATTTGCAAAACTGACTTCAATTTTACATTTTCATGCAATGTGAATAGAACTGAGAAATTTGTACGTAGGTTGATTGAAATGCATATATTTCCAGTCACTACTGAAGAGTGTACGGCACGATGGTTGGTTCTCCGTGAGCGCTTCAACAGGGAACGACGCCAATTGGAGCTGGGCATGAGAAGTGGTACGTCCAGTAGTTTAGCAACCATTACTTGGGAGCACTACCCAGTAATGTGCTTTTTGCAAGAACACATTCGTGTGAGAAAGTGAGTTGTTATCCAACAAAGCTTTCATTTATTTGAGATGTATCGAATTACTTGTCAAACAATATCATTACATTTTGTAGAATAAAATATTACAATAAATTGCTTTACAGATCCAGTACAAACTTCGGAATTAGTTGTACAGCGAGTCAGCTCATGTCACCACCAACTCCATCAGGACCAGGTCAACTACCGACACTAATACAGGCTGAACCATCCTCATTCACACTGGCTCCTTCATCGTCATCAACAACACCTACATCATCATCATCGACAATGGACATGCTGACTGAACTGTTTGTTCAGGTAGGAGAAGAGGAAGTGCCTCTTTTGGCAAGTACTGTGGCAGGTGATATATGGCAACGCCTTCAACACCTCGGCTACCAACAGCAAAGAGGGCAATAAGTAGCGGGGTGAAAGCAGGTGTGGGAGGTTCTCTTCCATATTTGGGAGCCACTGGTCGAGCAAAAAAACCGAAAGAAGATGAAACGGCCCATTTATTTCAACAAACTCTAAATAATTTAAATCAACACATAACAACAAAGAAAACAGATAACCCCAACGAGCTGATTGGAAGAAGTGTTGTCGCAGCGTTGGATAGTATAAAAAATCCTGCATTACAAGTAAAATTCCGGGGAAAGTTTAGGGCCCTTATTCAGGAATGCGAGGAGTCATCCTTGTAGTTATTTTAGAGTAAAAAATGCAAATAATCAGAAAATAAATTTATAATGAAAAATGGTGTATCATTACTTTAACCTAATTATCTTATAATTTTTATTTTATTTATTTAAGGGAAGACCCAATTATGCAATGCTTCAACTATATAACTTTCAGTATACATGTTATAGTACAGTTACATTTATACATATACGGAGGTTTTCTATCGAAACGCATGATGGCAATCCAACAAGAGCAAACGAGAAACTTATAGTAGTTCGTTAATGAGACAGAGAACGATGTTTTGCAACGTTGCCGGCCGCAGTCCAAGTCCAAGCATCTAACGCGTATCGCTTTACGCTTTTCGGTCTCGGGTCGTCTCCTGCGAGGCGGATGACTGAGATATTTCGTGAGCTAGCAACTTCGCAAAAGTTGTTTCTCTGTTCAGCCAACGAGAAATGTATGGCCTTTCTCTCGCTCTCACGTTTATTCCATCCTGCGACTCTATAGAATCGGTCTGTATACAGTATACAATTTACATCTAGTTATAACACAGGATGAAGTAAATATAAATGTATAGGAAAAGGACTACACTTAAACTAACAAATATGATGTAAAATAAATATTATGAAAAGATTAAGAAATATAAATACTAATAAAACAAATACAATAAAGCAGTGCAACAAGGTAAGACAGTGCAACTGCTAAGAAGAGGAGAATTCAAAGAACCCTACTATTATGAATACTATACTAATATGAAAACTAAACAGAAACTAATAAGTTAATAAAGGTTTAGGTTAGAGTAGCCTCCATTCCTAGACGAACTCGGGCAATGTCATCTTGCCTGGGCAAAGCCCCTTCCCCATTAACAAAATCCCGCAGAACATTCCTTTGTCTTATGGCTTTCATGGTAGCATTTCTTGCTCCAAGTCTTGGTCCTGCAATGATCGCCCCATTTTCGCCCTCAACGATGTTTCTCCATTCCCCTGGTACCATCTCTCCATCTGGGGTTTCAAAGTCAGTGAAATTGGCAGGGCAATATTCTGTTTGCAAGTGTCGGGATCCACTTTTCAATATAAAATTATGCAAGCAAATTGCACAATCCACTATTTGGACCACATTATCTTCAGTGGCTGTGATAGCTCTGCGAAAAATCCTCCATCGGGCAGCTAGGATCCCAAAACTGTTTTCTACTACACGATGGGCTCTGCTTAATCGAAAGTTAAAAACAGCAGAATTGAAATCTACATTACGACCACCATATGGTTTCATCAAAAATGTTTTTAAGGGAAATGCTGCGTCCCCCACTATAAAATACGGCATAGCAACATTGGTCCCCTGTAGATGTTCAGCTTCTGGTAATTCCAGTTCTCCTCTTTCCATGGCGACACCAAAGTCCGCATTGGAGAAAACTCTGCCATCACTTTGTGAGCCTTCGGCACCAACGTCTGTTATAAAGTTATACTTTACATCGCAAACAGCAAGGAGAACAATGCTGAACATCTTTTTATAGTTGAAGTATACACTTCCTGAAGACTTTGGGGCCTGAATATGGACGTGCTTCCCATCAATCGCTCCGACACAATGAGGAAACTGCCAGTCTTCCCAAAAACAATTTGCAATTTTTTTCCATTCATTTGCATTCGATGGAGCTTTCACATATGTTGGCTTCAGTTTTGCAACAAGTGCTCAGGTAGTTTCTGCTAAAATTTGGGAAACGGTGCTTTGGGCGCATCGGTACGCGAAGCTTAAGCTGTCTTGGCTGTCCCCAGCGGCAAGAAATCTACAGATAAAGTGAATCAGTCAGGTCCAAAATGGGTCATTGTAACAGATCCACATATTTACAAGTGAAGATTTACCTCAATGTCATCGTCAGCCGTTGGGTCGGTGAAATTGCTGTTCTTATTTTCCTCTTCCTCAATGTTGGGCCAACTAATCCCAGCAAATACTCAAATCTGTCAAAAATAATGTAGTTTGAACACATGACCCAAATTAACCGATATTTTTTATACAAACCTTTACACGTTAAAACGCATTTCATTTATCAACTTATGTCCATCTCCAAACCGTTCCCGATTTCGAAAAATTTCTCGCACACCAATACTTCTCATTCTTCGTTTCTTTTTCCCCTTCATCCTTACGTATAGGTAGCCAGCAAGTAGAACATTATAATAAATTAACTCCGGGATTTCAAGAGACATTTATTCGTATTTATAATTAAAATAATACCTCAATACTCATACCAAAAATAATAAACAATTAATAACCAATTTGACATTAATGGACATCATGGATGTCATGTCACTAATGTCACTTTTGTACAGAACATGCAACTTTATACGTCTACGAGATTACGTTACGTGCATCGTAATGATACGCATTCAGTTTCACGTTACGTCACTTTAAGTCCAAGTTAAGTTAAGTCACGTTACGAACGTCGTAATCCCGCCTTTAACGTTTCCTAAGTCGAGAACTTTTCAAACTTATCTTTAGGAATAACTTAAATTGTTTTCAAAGGCAGTGCATACAAAATTGGCGACTTAAGAAGACATTTTGAACTAAGAATAGAATAACCTGAACAGCATACACAGCATACACAGCTGATACAGGCATAAAAATGTTAAAAGTAAAGTATGGTGGCATTAAAAGAGCGATGAAGAAGAAACATAGCAATGCAAGATATGAGCTATGTAAGACAGGAGGTGGTGCTGCAGAGGTTGTCTCATATACACCTTGGGTGGAAAAACTGATGCAGGTAATATCGTTAAGTGTGGAAGGTCTTCCAAGTGAAAATCACTGTGATGAAGGTAAAATCTTCTACGTGTTATAACACTACTGTTCCAACTATTTGCAAATTTAACACATGATTCAAGAATGAAATAGTGATCAATGTTACCTTTTTGGTTTTAGTGGAAAATCGTAACCCTCATCCTAACTCACCTAATATAATTATTAGAGTAACTTACACTTCAAAAAGAACATTTATTGAAAGACGAGTAAATGAAATAGCTATTCATTTATCTTTACAAGTTTCTAAAATAATTTAAAAATTCCACACGATGAAAATTATTGTTGTCACCATGGACTACATTTTCATTAATTTCTTGCACAATATTCTCATTTTCCAACAATAGTTTGAATAGCACAATAGTTAAATGTGATCATAATTTTTGTTTCTTGCAATATTATGACGCACTGCTATAGCTATTATTCTATTTTGTACCATTGTAATATTACATCTCATTTCAAACGAAAGACAGGGGAAGCGCCGCTTCCAAATTCCAAACGTTCTTTCCACTATGCCTTTAGTTATAATTTGGGCTTCATTCAGGCCAGCTACGATATCTCGTATTTTCTAACCTGCATGGTAAATGCACTGAACATTTGTGAAAAGAAACCTTTTCTATTTCGAAATACTTCAGCATTTGGCTCCCCTGAAAATTGTCATTTTTTATTAAGGTCATCACTTGTATTTGTGTTACAAGGATTGAGATACCGACAGGAAAATCTTTTCAACGGCCCGATTAACATAGTTAAAGGGAGGTATTGTAATCTTTTAAATTTTAAATGAAAACATTTTTTTTAATGTTATCAATCTGTGGACATATTGTATAAAGACACTTGGATTTTGAATTTGGATATGCGTAAGTCTATAGCCCCTATCACTCTGGGAAAACGGGATATTTGCATAAATTTTCTTTGACTGCTAATTTTTTGTTCTTGCTTCGACGGCATGTGAATAAATCGTTGTCTCAAACTGGCTAATTGTATTGTAACCTTTCGTATAATTTTAGCGGCAGTTGTTTTATGTATATGCCCAAAATCTTCTACAGATACATCAAAACCACCAGTAGCATAAAACCTTAGGGTTATTAAGAGTTGTTGTAGAGGTGGTATTGGGTTGTTCCTGAAAGCAAATTATATTCATTATAATGGCTTTTTGAATATGTACTCGTATCCCATTATTATTGTATAAGCACCATAAAGTAATAAAAATTACCATACTATTTACCTATTTGACCGATATAAAAGTTCTTCTATAACCGATATAATTTATAACACAGCATTTTTCGAAAACCGAAATCGTTGGAAAAATTGTAAATGAGATGACGTCTTCTACGGTGAATAGTGCCAGCATATGTCCGGACGATATTCTGCGTCGTCCAGATTTAAATTGGATGTTACGTGGATGTTGTTGCATAAGCATAAAATACCGGATGTACCAATGTGGGTAGCATATTATAACAAGATTTGGATTGATAATTCGCCAGTCCAAAAAGTTTCTTATCTCACGCCGATAAACGGCTCTCCTACTCAAAACCCAACTGTCTTAAAAACTCTAGAAATGAGTCAAAGTGTAGCTGCACAGTGTAAATCTCCATACATCCAGATCACCTATGATCTAGCAATCGCTAGAATAAGTTATTGTTATTGGATTCAATCTCAAGAACATCCAAAATTTAATAGTATTTATATTCATTTGGGGGTCTTTCATGTTGAGATGGCTTTCTTTAAAGCAATTAGTACCTTCATTGAAGATTGTGATCTGAGCCATATCATGACTGATTGTGACATGATTGCTAATGGTTTAGTTGCAGGTCCTATTGGCGGTCTGTTCCCAGTTCGGGACTACCCATTTCGGGACCGATTACAAATTTACTTGATTTGGTGCCATTTCAGGACTAAGCATAAATTTAATTATTGCTCTGCCCCATTTAGGGACCTTTTCCAAGTACCTAAGGATAGAGTAATGGTCGTCATTAAAAACAAATCTAAACATAAGATTACAGTTTTCTGTTCCTGGAAGATTCGTGCATTATCACGTATAAATGACAATTTTTAATCGGTTCTTTGTTGGTGGTTGTCATTAGGGCCTTCTTACCTAAGCATTAAGAAAAGGGATAGCTCTAAGTATTAGTCTTCATTAAAGACAAATCCTAACAGAGGATTACTGATTTTAGTTCTAGGAAAATTGATACAATTTTCAGTGTAAGTTAAGAGTTTCGAAAATTTGCAGTCAGTCATTCGTCAGTGGTTGTGAAAGTATTTACCAACTCAGCTCTATCAACGAAAAATGTCTGGTGAAAATGTGATTAAAATTGTTGAAACATCCAAGGGTAAGTAAACATCCCTTTGTTATAAATATTATCACGTTTTTTAAACTTTGTATATTTACTTCACTCTTTATTTTTATTCACGTCTCTTAACCTGGCAGAGTAAAGTAAGCAGAACACGATATTATTACTAAATTATTATTAAAGTTAATCAAATTTTTATTTGGTGCATTTAATTAGCATTTAATTATTTGAGTTTGTTTGCACCCATTTCATAATTTTAATTTCCATTTTGAAAACATTGTTCTGCTAGCTTAATTTGAAGCCAGCAGAACTGTAGTTTTTTAAACGGATGGTTTAATTTTAAATTGGTCTAATTTTATAGAACAATTTCTATCGTGTTCTGCTCACTTTGCTCTGTCAGCTTAAGGGACGTCGTTAATTTACTTTGATTGCTGTAATCATTATTCTGACTAATCTGGTGTATAAGAAAAGAGCACAATGAAATTTTTTTTCAAATATCAAAAATGGCTGTGCTAAGTTCACGGACATCCATTTGCTCTAGTAAATTTTGCCGATGGCTTTCATTAACACAATCCCTTAGTAATTCGATTTCGATTTTTCCTTGTTGTTGTCCTTCGTTTACGGTTTTTCGTTGTTTTTCCTGCACCCCATTCTCGTTTTCTCCTTCTTTTAATCGTCTTCTGTTTAATATTACTTTTTGTCCTCTTTCGTGACACCATCTTATCACTGAATAAGTTTTCTTTAGCCTACTTAAAAACGATGTGGTTCATGTGCTTTATAACAGCCTAATTTTCTTGCGAGATTCTCTATCATCATCAGCATCATCATCATCTCTATTCGATATTCTTTTCTGTGATTTGGGAAGAAATAATGGTTCATTTAAATCAGACTGTATGGATTGCTTTTAGTCTCAACTTCATCATCATCATCTGCATTAGCAATTTTTCTCTTTCTCAATTCATTGTTAACAATATTATCATCCATCTTCTTCTTTCTCACAGATCTAAGCCTTTGACGATTTTTTTCATTTTCTTTCAATCTCTTCTCGTAGGTTTTCATCATAAACATGTTGTTCATCCTCCCCATCGATGAAATTAGAGGCTCGTTTTTTTTCTAGAATTTCGTCTTCTAACTTTTTCATGATTTTTTTTTATTTTAGTCTAATCTCACTTCCCATTGTACGTGTTCTACTTCTTCGTTCGGGGGCTGTTGTAAACTCATGGGGGACTAGCTGAAGGATATGCATACAATCTTGAATACATTTACTACATTTTTCGTTCAATACCCTTAATTATTGTAACATTTTGATCCCTTTTTTAATTATTGTACTTCCTTTCTCGTTCTTGACGCCCATTCCAAATTTAACTTTTGTTTTCATCGCACCCGCGACTCCTAAAGCAGCCATTTTTTGCCTAATGCTGCATCCTTAGATCGAAAACGTTTCATAGATTTTCGTGATAAAACCTTGTCCGCCTCGTGTCTTTGTGTTAGATCCTTTTGTTGGCTGTACGCTATATCGTGTTCACGACAAGCCTCGTCGAGAGCGTTGATGCCTCGATCGCCTCTAGCTAATCGTTTATCCAACTTTGTTCCCTGGCCACAAAAATTATATGAGGGTATATGTAATTCAAATGGCAGCTTATTAATCACACTATTTAGCAAAACCCTTACATTTAACATTACTATCATTACTAGAATCATTGTTTGTGAATGTGTGACGCCAGCGTGAATATGAAACTTGTTAAACAAAGTGTATCATTTCTCATAGAAAACAACATATTCGAGGGTGGTGGTGGTGGTGCTCAAATTAAAAAACACGTTATCTCATTTCCGCCTATATTATAGTTTTATAGTTGGTCCATCGAATTGTGGTAAAACGAACATTATGAGTAATCTGATTGAACATGAACATGGTTTGAAATTTGAAAACGTCTACGTTTATTCAAAGTTCTTGTTTCAATCGAAATATATTTATTTAGAAAAGTTATTGAAACCGATTAAAGGTGTAGGCTATTTCCCATTCGGAGAGAGTGAAAATATAATGGACCAGTCTATCGCTAAGCCTAATTCATTATTCATTTTCGATGATGTCTCATGTGCCAATCAACAAGTTATACGAGAGTATTTTTGTATGGGAAGACATAATAATAGCGACAGCTTCTATCTCTCTCAAACCTATGCAAAAATTCCTAAACATTTGATTAGAGACAACGCGAACTGTTTAATTTTATTTAAACAGGACGATTTGAATTTGAAGCATGTATATACAGACCATGTGGAAACAGACGTGAGTTTTGGTAAATTCAAAGCTATGTGTGCTTTATGTTGCAATCAACCTTATGGATTTTTAGGCATTTTCAAAAACGAAGCGACAAACAACGGTCGATATAGACAATAATTCGACCGTTTCTTCATTAGCAACGAAATTTCTACTATCGCTGCTGCTCATATATAACCTTATTTTCTATATAACCACACCATTTGCCCCTGTGCACATGGCTATTCAAAGCTGTTTAAAAGCTGTTCAAAGCGGTTCAAAGCAGTTTAATAGCGGCTCAAAAGCGGTTTCAAAGTTGTGCTGAAAGTACGGATATGGATTCAAAGGAGAGAAAATTAAAGCGAAGGCTCATTCAGAAAAGGGGGATCGTTAAAAAAATTGGGACAATTGAAATACGGTGCATATGTGCAAGAATCTATGTTCAATCCCATAACGAAACATTTAAAAAATATTGAAACTATTTTTGAAAATAAAGATAAAAGCATAGAGGGAGTAGAGAATAATGGTGCGGTTGTACATATATCAAAACCCCAAGAGATTAGACAACGTTTTCAAAATGTCATGATTATTATTATGGTAAAACTCCTAAAATTCCTATGTCTCTAGAAACACCATATTCTTCATCTAAAATTTTAGATTATGATGATGATAATGATGATCTTAGTGAGGCGAAACAATCGATTTTAGAAAATCTGAAATCTTAAGGTATTGAAAAAGAAGAGACTGAAGAAGAGTGAGGAGGAACTTCTCTCACCAATCCGAAATTTAAGGATTTAGCTGAAGAATCCTTTACGGACTATTTAGAACAATACCATCAGTCACCTAGGAAATAAATATGCTAATATATACAGATGATAATAAAGATCATGATCAGAAATATGGAATTCGACTGGACACCTCAAGCGAAAAACTAAAAATTGGTGATACAATAGTGAACATAGACGGCCCTGATATCGTCGTTAAAAATAAACGTTACAAGGGAACACACGGGTTATTTCAATTGCTATTTAAAAAATTTCCCGCTAACTATTCAGGGGAAGATAAATGGAATTATGAAAAAAATTGTCATTAATACGAATGCGGCTCGCTGTTACTACCGACCCAGGAAACAAATCGATGGTAGTCGAATGAAAAAATACAAGAATATAATTGCGCCTGTCTTTACCGGCCAAGGCATATTTAGTGAGATAAAGCAGTTCGGACATTTCGGACATGACGGATTATGAGTACTGGGATGACCAAAATGAATTAGTGCAAAGATTACGATTATTACTATCATCACTATATAAACTCTTCCCTACATACACAAAGATCTTTATATGTGGTGTCGTTGAAGCAGCACTAACAAAAAAATGTTTCTTCTAGTAATTTTACTCTGTGTAACAGCCGCAACAATCGAGAAATGTGAGAGGGGGTGCATCATCGAACTACGTTTGACATAACGGTAAACTTTATCCCATCGAGAATGCAAGATTTCTTTTGGCAGAAAAACACAGAGATACCATTATCCTAAATGAGTATCCTGCATTCTATTCAGAAGAAAAACTTCCACAGTTTGCTGAGGTCAAGCGTGAAGATGACGAACGTAAACAGTACCACTGTGGATATATTATTGGATCCAACAAAAATTACTACCCAATTGTTCCATTCAAAAGTCGACTAATGTGTGATCACCATCACATAAGCCCACTCATCAAGAAGAATGAAACCATAATCTATGGTCAACATTGGTGGCGAAACTTGGATGAATTTTATTCTACCGCTGAAAAGGTACCAATTATTAGAGCATATTCTCTACTATATGAAATATGTTTTGTATATCGTCTTGATGATTAAGGTTAGTTAAGATCGTGTGTGTATCATTTGACTTTTATTTAAAATAAATATTATTTAATAAAATCTGGTTTTTCTTCCATTCATCTCCTCACCACCCCTCTGAAAAAAAATTTAAAGAAAAAAGAAGAAGAAACACTCGACTTCGTGGAGATTTGACGAGTCTTGTGTGTGTCTGTTTGGTTTATAACGTACATCCAAGTCTCTAGGGGGTTTACTCTCCTTAGCTATGGAGCTAAAGGCCGCCTCCCATGCGAGAGTTCACGGATCGAAGCACGCCGAAGTAAAATTTTTTTTTGCCAAAAGGGCACTAACCCAATCTTATCTATGTCAGTCTAGGGTAAACTAGACCACCACACCCCCTCGAGGCATAGGTTAAATCATAAGAGGAATACCAAAAGGGGTGAGTCTGGCACCGCTAGGCCACACCCCCTAGGGCGGTTGAGTGTGGAAAATTTTGATGACCGTGGAAAAATTTTGTCCTGTGATGTTTGCCGCCCACCTCGCTCTCTACAAGAAGTAATTAGTATTATCGATCACTTCTTCACACACCCCCAAAACTTAGCGTTGTCGATGGAAAACCCTCAAGGTCACTCTTGAGGGAAGTAATTAGTCTTGTCAATCATTACTTCTGTAACGCCGCACCGTATTTCATACAGGGACGTACTAAGAAATGGTAGCGTCTGCCACCAGCCCAGAAATTATTTATTTAAAATGTCGCTCTGAACGGACGACACTGTTTTTGGCCCAGCGGAGACAAGGTTTCTGACCAACCTCTACAGGAAACGCGAGCCCCAGGGCTTCGCAAATGCCTGTCGATTTCAGTGGGGATTCGGTAGCAAAATAATACCCAAGTGTTAAATTTGAATGAAATTAAAGTTTATATTGACTAGATAAAATTTATGACTATACAGTGAACAAAAAAAAATGGAATCAATTAAATGAAAGAACTTGAAATAACCAAGAAACAGATAACAAAATAACCGAATTCAAATAGACATAAAATTACGCATGCTACCCTTACAAGAATGCGTACAAGATATTTCCCCAACAATCAAAAATATAATAACCTCCACCCTATTTGGGAAAATCCTCTACCCTGTACCTAGATCAATATATGATTCTCTACTATTCTTACTTCCAAATCTCTAGTTCTTACTTGTGACTGAAACTAACCAAAATTACCAAACTGTGAACTGATCAAGGAATTTACGTAGTTGCGCGTTAGATTTCAGAGTTTAAACCTGGATACGCCTCTGTCCCGGGTCGTCGAAATTCGAACAGAACCCACACACACGAAACCCCGTCAAAGAGATATATATAAATACGAATCAACAAAAGAAATTATCGCCTCGTCTGTTCTCCGTCTCTGGAAAATTAGTAAAAACCCGTAACTTATTCCCGACTCACCACCTTGGAGTTCTGCGCTGACTTCCACCCTAAGATTCGTCGCTTCGGCTCTGGTATGACACTCGGAAACGTGGCTCTACACTCGATACGGCCCCAAATAGCAAAATTTGGAATCAACCCCAAAACTAATGACACGAAAAATATCAACAAAATTAAAATCAAATTTAAATAATTGATTTGACGTTAAAGCAAATTCCCACTGAATTCCTTTACTTTAGTTTACACCCTCGGTACCAATAAGTACCAAAACAAAACACTGACTCGAAAACCGCGCCCCAAACGCGTAGCAACCCCGTTGCTATGACCTCGTCTGAACACCTCTGTTCCCCGGACCGAAGTGAAGTTCTTTCGTCCTCAATGCGAGCTGTGTATTTTTCCAAGTCATCAATTTTCGCCCAGTTACGAATTGCAGCGGAATATTTATTTCGTCGCCCATGGCCTATAATAATGTCAAGAACCCTCAAAAACGAATTTTTCCAGAGCAAACCTCTCCCCTATGAAATCTGTGCTTTAGGTATCATTTCCCTGAACGCTCATTTCTGATTACGACGGGGTTTTCGTCTCTTTCGTCGCGTAAATTATTTGTAATTTCGGGCGTTTGACCTTTTGTTATAGTTTCAATTATAAAACATTTTTACGTTTCAAAACAAATTTCGTTATAGTTTCAATCGTTTAGTTTCGAAACCAATTCTACAGGGTGGAGCCTTTTCCCATTTACCTAATCATTTTCTAAAATATCTCTTAAATAAATTAGTAACATCCCCCGGATGTTACACTTCTTGGAAACTAATTAGCGCTTCTTCGTTGTGGCACAACTGATGACTGGTCGGTTCGTGGTCGCTCCGGAGGACCGCGGCCATCCGGAGCGACCATGTGTCACAGAACAGGCATTCTTGTACTACTGTCTATATCGACGCAAAAAACGATGCAGAGTAGAGCCAACTGCAGTGTCAAAAATGTTTGATTGCGAACTATCTGATGTGAAAGATGCCGGTTTAAATTTCGTTACGGAAATTCCCCTGTTTTCAAACAAGAAATCATCTCTTTATAGAACCAGAAAAAAGCTCTTGGATTTTCGACTTTTGAAAAACGCGAAGATATTGTGATACCCGAGAAACTAATAACTAATTTTTTAATTATTGATATTGGTGGTTCGGACAGAATTTTGGCATTTTCCAGTGAATCTGGAAAACAATATTTGGCAATATCTGGAGAATTTTTTGGGGGCGACACCTTCAAAAGTTGTAGTAAACTATTTGATCAATTGTATAACATCCATTTTGATTTGGGAAGTACTTTGTCTAGTACAAATATACGATCCCGGTCTTATATATTCTGCTACCAAACCGAAGACAAGAAACATATGATCGGTTATTTTTGGAAATTAAAAAAGTTGTTCCCCAATTTTACCCAAAAAGTTTTCAAACTGATTACGAAGTGGCCATGATACAATCTATAAAAAAGAATTTCCCCAGATCTACTTTAAGAGGATGCAACTTCCACTTCAACCAGTGCCTATGGAGGAAAGTACAACAATGTGGTTTAACAGGACCATACAAGGTTGATTCTGAAGTCCGACGACATATAAAATTGTGTGCTGCGTTATCACATTTACCTACGTGCTGTATCGATGAAGGATGGCTGAAAATAATGGAATCTTGCCTTAATCACCCTAGTATAGAACAATTTATGATCCTTTTGTAGAGCAGTGGCTGACAAACAACATTGTTGAAGATATGTGGATTTGTTATAAACAAAAACACCGTACAACAAATGCAGTAGAGGGGTGGCATAACATGTTAAATAAAAAAATTACATATTCTAAACCCAATGTGTGTGAATTGATAAATGCTCTCCAAGCAGATGCAATACATTATACTTACATTAAAAATAGACATGATTTAAATATGACTTCTGTAAAGCGAAGAAAAATAGATGTAGCACGTGATGAAAATATTTTTCGAACGGTACAAGCTTTCGAAAATGATGAAATTACGGTAGAAAATTGTTTGAGGAAATTATTTCATCATGTCAAGTTGGATTAAAATTTATGAACATTGTAGTTTACAAGTAATAGACATGTATTGTTCCATTCTGCGTACTGAAAGTTATATTTGCATTTGTATTTTTATATGCTTATATTTTCGTACTTATTTTTTCTATACCTATCTGTGTGTTTATATATTTTTCTGTCTTATTGAATACTTTTATACATAGCCTTTTACTTATATTGCACTTGTCAAACCATACGATAAAAAATAAATAACTAAATAAATAACGTGTTTCAATGGAGAGCATTGAGAATCGGTCCCGAAGTGACACTTAAGTTTACCCTTTAATTATATATCTGCATTTGGACTCCCGAACTGGGAATTATTTGCCTTCGGTCCCTAAATGGGAAGTCCCGAAGTGGGAACAAATCCTATTGGCGGGAAAAATTACAACAGGTGCAAACGGTTACATTCTCAAATAGCATTAGTACTACAGCAATTGCACTTTGAATCACTTTTAGAGAACAAACAGGTGACAATCGAAGAATGAGCATTGTAATATCTCGCCACATTTTTGGAGCATCAAGATACATCTGTACAGGTAGAAAATACACAATTACAAAATTTAATTTAACTTATGGGCAATATAACGCTGAGACTTTGAAAGGCAAGCGTGGAAAAACGGCGCAATTTTATGCAAAGTATATCGATTTCTTTAATCTTCATCACATTTTTATAAAATGTATTAGAGTAGGACTTAGATTTATACATTTATGCACTTGGAAAGATCACTTGTTTGTTTTTCTACTTCAACCAGCAAACTACAATCGCTGGCTATCGTTCTTCATAAATCAACTGCAAACATGTAGATGAGACTCATCCAGGACTGCGAGCCGAAATTGCTAATGGTTCTTTTGGTATTAAAAGAACCGATAAACATTTTTCGCGGATTCCGGTAGATTTAACGTTGGAGCAAACGATAAATGATGATGCAGCTCGTCGACTCACTAGAATTGTTACTGTTAGTTACTGTTAGAAACTGTTAGTTTTTAAAATAATACCAAATATGGTGTCGATGTTATTGACCAAATGGCTAGGCAGTATACCACCAGAGCTGACTCACGTCGTTGGCGTGTTCAAGTTTTTTATAACATACCTGATTTAGTCCTACTAAACGCTTGGGTCTTATACAACAAAGTACAGGGGAAAAATAAGTAGGCACCTGTTTTTGAGTAAACTTGCAGAACAACTGCGAGCAGCGTATTGCAAAAGAAAAATAATTCTGATGTGACCCAAAACCCAGAACCAGGTCCATCGCAAGTAAGGCATAAATGTCAAATTAAAAAACACTACAAAGGAAACAAGACCGTCGTCAAACGTACAAAGTGTCTCAAGTTTGATTGCGAAACTTGTTCCGGAAACGTTGTTAAAACGGTAACCTGTGCCAAATGCGCCAACTAACTTTGCAAACATCGTCCTCTTTTCATAAATTAGCAAATCAAGGCTAAACCTTTTAGTTTTTGTCAATCATGCAAGTTATATGAAAAAAATTAAAGGGTCAGAATTATGCCATCTGTCAGATAGTATAACAATGACAGTTTGTGAACCAATCAGAAGATTTAGCTGTTATGTCCTAGTCGCTTCTGATCGGTTACAAATTGTCAATGTCGTACTTTTATTCAAGTACTTTTGTTTCAAAAATTTTTAAATCGTCAGATTAACGATAGCCCTCAAAAGATTTTTGGTCAGCGTGACTGGGATATCATGGTGATGCTTCAGAATGCTAATCTGACGTGCTCGAGAATTTCAAAATGGCGATTTTTTTACATTTTCAAAAATTCGCTGCGAGCTTGCATCACTTCCAAATTGTCAGATCAAGAAATTGGAGCATCATTAGGGTTCAATGAACACCACCTTTAAAAATCTGACGCGCTCGAGTATTTTTTTTTTCGATTTTCACCCTTCCCACATAGCCACTCCCACCACGCAAATCGTCAGATTAATATATATTTCATATCAGAGACATGGTGGAGCATGAAAAATATTATAATCTGACACGCTTCAGTATTTCCATGTCATTACATTACAGGACCATTTACTCTTCCTGTAAGCTATTCTACCAATTCTAATAGGTCTCCGCGACGCTCGAGTAAATCCACATTTAGCATCATGGGCTCCCCTACTATGTGTTAAAATATATACAAGTTTGAGAGCCATACAAGGTAGTATGACAATTTTTCACAATAACAGCAACTTTGTATATCACTACGATTTCTTATAACCATAATTATTTGCTTTTTCTGAAATTCACGAATGCAAATTCTGTCAATATTTTCTGAAAACCCCATTCAACTGCAACTCTCAAAGTTTCCATTGATCTATTAAACTCTTGTTCATGCATGACCATCTGGGCACAGCACTGATTGGACTTCACACAGTGGAATCTTTTATGCCAGAAATAATATTCCCCTTGATTCCCAACGGCCTAAATAATTGTCTAGTTGATTGGTCCCATGTATAAATCCCCAAAAAATGGGAATAACAGCCCCTTTAATGTGAATTGCCTACAGATATATTACACGTTTAATTTGCATGTGTGGTATGTTCGATATTCACCATTGTTATCTTGAAAAACTAAAAGATACAGGATGGTTTAAATTAGAGAAAAGTTGCTTTTTTTCATGCAGATTATAAATCTGAAAAAAATCTGCAATGTGATGATTGGTTCTTGAATTACAGCGGAAAAACTGGATATTGCTTTTATCTAAAAATATTATTAACTCTTCAACCATTGACACTGTTGCAATAACACTTTGCAATGTTGTTTTTGATAACGCTGAGTCAAAAATCGTTAACGGAAATTTTCTAGATAGACTAGATTTCAAGCTGCGATAGTCAACTTTTTATTTCTATCGGCGCCATATTGGATTTAAATTCCATTAGATGGACAAAAATTACCTTTTTGGATCCCTAACTTGTTTAAACTAGCATTTTTGTTCTAATAATAAACCATTAGATATAAAAATTTCTGGAATAATTGAAATTTAAGTTATTGAACAGGGTAGGTCGTGAAAAAACCATTGAATCTATAATAATAAAGCGGACAGTTTGCATGCAAGTGATGTAGAGTGCCTAATGTTTCGTAATTGCCAACATATTCAGTGATGACGAAAAGCTAGATATGTAAAACACATATATTCGCAGCAACAGGAATTCTGTATTGGCGGATGAATCTTATTTAAATTTGTATCCAGAGAGGGAGCAACCCCACCGAACTACCTTCACGAGAATTTCCAGAAATTTGGCTTTTTGTGAAAGTCAGAAGACCGAGAAGGACGTATAGGAAACAAGTCAATGATGTGAATGTTTTAGCTCAACTAACGACAGGTCCAGAGAATTCCAGCCGTAAAAATGCTGAAGAATTTGTTATTGCTAATTCATCTGATTCATCAAAATAAGCAAAAAACAGACTCTTCATCATGGTGATGGTAACAGAAGGCTGGAGTTTTGTTATTGGTTTCGTGACAAACTGCAACAGGATCCATATTTCCCAAGGAAAATTCTATGAACTGATGAATCTCTATTTACAAACTCGGGAATATTCAATAAAAAAAATGTCATCATTATGCCACAGAGAATCCACGTTTAATTAGACAACGTAGGCCTCAAATTCGATATTCTGTAAACGTGTGGGCTGGCATCGTAGATGACACTGTTCTAGGTCCATTTTTTATCAATGGACATCTAGATGGGCCTACCTATTTAAATTTTTTACAAATTAATTTAGAAAATATATTAGACGACATGCCATTAATAACAGTGCGAAATCTTGAGTGGATTCAAAAAGATTGAGCTGGTTCCCACCAATCTCGCATCGTTAAATTATTTACATGCAACGATATTAGCTAAAGAAAATAATAACTTCAAAAGGAATTTCCTCGAAATGACCTACATCCAACAGGAGGGTAGGCCTATAAACAAAAGATGTGACATTCAAAACCTGAATTCCGCTTACCCATACATTTTGCATTTTGATAAGATGTTAAGAAACAATCGGTGCCCTAGTAACACGAACGAATACCAGGTATCTGATAATGATTAAATTCACAAATTCAAACTTTCAAATTTTGAGGTTGTTTCTTACCAACTGTCATAGAATAAATATAACCTATACTCCAGGATTTCCGACCTGTTTGTGGCTGGTTGACAATCCGTTGAGGACGGTTTAGAACTGTTTTAATACAATCACAAAACTATAATACCAAGTAATCCTTGAACATAGCAATTTACAGTTCTAAGACACAGGCCATTTTCGTTGTTCTGTCGTTTTGAAAGGTGTAACCTAACGACAGTAACGACATAAGTCATTCTCTTTTACATTTCGGACTCCTGGGTGGTAAGATCGGGTAAACGATTTTATGGTTTTTTTAAATTTTAAAATTTTCAACCGTTTTCTTTTATTAATCTAGTCGATCCCGAAACTTTCCAGTATGTAGTCGTCTTCGATTCACTTACTCATCTGCGATTATGTTGATGTTCACGCTATTTTCAAGGAATAACCTCACCTTACGGTAAGAGAGTTTTTTCACGATGTTGAGTCAGTCTGTAACACCCGTAGGGTTGTGTTTTTTATTTTTATTTTAATTATATGTTGTCTAATAGCTTTGCTAAGATTAAGCCAGTTGTCCCTTGGAACTAATCAATAATATCGAGCGGTTAAGCGATTTAGTAAAGGATTTATTAGTTAAGGTGAATTTTAAGAAATATTAAAATCAGTCAGGCGCCAGTCAGTCGCAATTTAATATCGCCTAGAAAAACTTGCACAAAGTCACGTACGGGTCTATTGTTTCGCTATACATTGTAATTACGCTGAATTGAAGAAAAGTCATTGTTACCGTCAAAATTGCTGACTAAATTCGCGTAATAGAGGGCGCCACGTAGCGGGTGGAATTGAAATAGAGTGCGCCACATACCGGGTACGTTAAGAAGAAAATGGGAGTGGTTAAATAATTGCACCAATTAGATTTCAATAATTTTGAAAATCTTCACGAAAGTCTCCGTGAAGAAAAGAATTTTAAGCAGTCTTCTGGGGAGATTCGTCGCGTTTGGACGCGTCTGCCTCGCGTTTTAATATTGAGTTGAGTTAAGTTAGGGTAATTTTGGGTTCAATTTGAGTTGAGTACTAGGGAGTACTTATTTTTTTGAACGTGTCCAGAAGACCGAGAGAGTCCAGTAAATTCGTCGCCGTACTTTCGCGTGTCGTTGCTTTGTTGTTCGCCGTAGGATAAACTGCGTTGTAAAGTCTATTGAATAAGTTCGGTAATTATTCATATAGGTACGTGAATTTTTCGAGAGTGACGCGTGGGCCATAAGTCGCCCGGATCGTTTAGGCGCCTTTCTGCGACGGCGAGACGTCCTGACTGTCAATTGGAGTTCCGGTAAGTCGAACTTTGTCGACTCTTCGAGTATATTGCCTGTCACCGGCCTTTGCCTATGTTCACCCTCTCATATTTTGTTCGCTAAGGGACAACTGCATAGTTTTATTACTGATTTAGTAAGTAAAAGGGCACATTGTTTGATTGATTGATTTTTTTTGTATCTCCTCGTTTGCGTTCAGACATCTCAATTTATTTTCCGTCTTATTTAGGTCATTGCTTTTAAATTATATAAAAAATTTTACATACTTGATTACGCTCGAGTTTTGCATTTTTTTTTTGCTCTGTGGTAATTTTCTCCTTTCACTTTTGTATTTACCTTTTGTTTGTTTAATTATATATCTTACACGAATATTTCGAATTTCTTTTATAAATTCCCCGAAGCGTAATTCCCTTACGAGTAAAGTAGGCGTGTGTAAGCCCTACTACCTGTGTCTCCCTAGAATAAGCCAAGGCCGGCTCAGACATATTTTATTGAGGGTTGTTGTAGTGGATCAACCCCCCTGATATCTCCCAACCCCTCGGAGATACAGGAAAACTTGAGTCAGGAGACTCAAGAATCCATTACTGGTGGCAGCGAAAAGAATACGAACACCAGCAGGTAACACTGGGCCGCACCGATAGATTTAAATCAATACCATTATCAGTTTTATCTAAGTTTATAGTTCCGGTACGGCCCCAGCTCGTTACAAGTCATCAACCATACCTTGCCTTTATAGGATACCGGATAAAGCTCCGAATTCGTATTTTCAATTGTTTCAGAAAGTTAGTTATAAATGTAATACATTAAACCTATCTTTAACCTAAAAACTTAGTCATTGTAACAATCTGGGGTTGTTCTAGGCATTTTAATTTTTTTGGGTTTTATTTTATTTGTAACATTTAGAAATAACACCCTGTATATGAAAATTACGGAGCGAGGAAAGGAATCACAAGGTATATTAATTCAGCGCTTTAGCTGTCGTGAGTGCAGCCGAGTTGTAATCTGATACGGGACATGACGTGATTGTTAGTAGCATACACCGGATACATAATTAGAAACATACAATGTTAATATCCACCAAACTGCTTACGTTTTGGTGACGAGGTCGTAAGCAACTTAGCAGGGTCGAGGAACGGGAGTATCGTACGTTTGCTGAGTCAGTTAGGGGCGTGTACTTACTGAGTCGAAGGAACGCAGAAAAATCGCGAGTTCGATAATTATTCAGTCAAAGGGGCGGATCTTGTGACGTATCAGGAATATTCATAGGCCGAGTAGAAAAAATCCGGGACAGGACCGGCGTCTCGTCCGGACGACGCCTTCTCTTTAGAGTAGGTCGGTTGTGATTACGGGAGTGCTCATTTTTTTGTAAAGGTCCGGGACCTAAGGGAGTTAGATTTTGATCCGCCAGGGGCAAAGTGTAGCGTTGGTGTTACTACGAGGAAGTCGTAAGTCCTGTCATAATTTTGACAGGACATTTTCCTGTCAACTGCACACAAGGCACTCAAGGCACACTGACATTTTCTTTTTCTCAATAGATGTATTGACTTTATTCCGTGTTTAATTTCTAATCGACTAAGGCAGGCATTTGAGAAGCCCTGCGCCTACGATCCCTCTGGAACCATCAGAGTCTGAGTCTATTCTAATAATTGAGTCAATCCCACCCAAGTAATATCGGTCCTTAGTCACAGTTAAGTTAAATTGATATCTTATTGATTTATAGATTCCTTCTTTTCTCAAAGGACCGGTCATTACATCATCAACTTTGAACCAGCTATTATGCAGTCTCAATGTTTTAGCCGCAGTTAAATGTAACTGGTTGGTCTGATTGTAGATTTCACCTTTGTCAAGCATCAATTACATATCTGAATAATCCAAGTTTCCTCCCAAAATTTGGGCATGCACTACAGATAGTATGTGCCGATCTACTAATGCTTGCGAATCTTTTCATTCGTAATTAAGTCGTAGCTTTTATTGTCCTCACCCCAATATATATACATTCTTGGATCTGATTACAGACATACAAAATGAAACTTTTGCTAAAATCAAAACTGCTAATCGTTCTGTTCGTAACTTAAAATCTCGTACTGAAAAAAAAACAACAATTAATAAGCACTAAAATACAAGAATTGTATCAAAACCAAATTACAAAATTTGAATTCGTCAAATCATTAAGTGTAGATTATTCGCCAAATTAGTTTTAACCTCTTAGTGAATTAACTATGTATAATTTATAGCAATGTATATGTATATAATATTATGTATATTAATATGACTAAGTATGTAATAATATGTTACGTAACGTATAAACATAGTTTGTAATGATTGTACAAATTTATTTCATAAAATTTTTTGATCGATAATTAAAATAATAAAATATTTTGTGTGATTGATTCTTGTTTCTCTTTACAATTTTCCTCTCCTAGAAGAATTGGTGGTACAACTCGACGGTGCCCATTCAACCTACCTCTCGCAACTTAATATAATTCGGTGACCATGCCTGGTACAACTCTGTCGTCTCGATAATCCCACCCAGAACGATTTTGAGATTAATTCAGGTACTCGTGGTACAACTCGATAGTCCCCATATGTTTGCTAGGGCTGAAACACCTGAAAATTTACCCGAAATAGAAGTAGAACCAGTTTCTTCCTTTAAAACGATAGGAGAAGTAATAACGGGACGTAGAATTGTCAAACTTGCACATGTTCTCCAAAAATGCGAACTAATTGTCGGGCACTCCAGCGTTCGTACAACGCTGGTAAAATGTATTCGTCAAAGAAACCCGAAAAGGAATGAACTCTATTCTTCACTTCTTTTGTGATAATTTCCATCATTCAATAATTATTCGAACTGATCCAGAAGATGATCAAACCGATGCGGTAGTTTGGAGCAATTTATCGATAGGTATCGGGCGAAGTCAATTCGAGGAATTATTTGGATTAATGGATATTTCATTTGTTGCGCACAAGACGTATTCTCGTAGGACTTTCTCCATTCAAAAGGTAATCAGTTACATACTTCTAACTGTATCATATCTGTATTTCAGCATACCTATGTACATATTTATTTTGGTAACTACTCTTATATACAGGGTGATCAATAATGACTGTTTGAGTTGGCAATCCTACCTGGAGGATTTTTTTGCCTAAGGGTTTGCAATGCTACAACCAGACAAGGCGTATCAACTTTAAATAGGTTGCCTCAAGCGATCCTGACCTACCTCAACGTCATCTACGTCACACGGTGACCGGCGATGCAAAAAATACTTTGAAAAACTCAAAACTGTTGTCAATTACAAACGAAAACGCCAGCCAAACGCCGAATTGTCAGAGTAATACAGAGCATAGATGAAACCAGAGTTAGATTAAACACAGGTAATAAAACTCAGACCTGGGTCGCCAGTCTACGTCACGAACTCCGCCTCCCCTGCGCGACCCCCTCGCCAGGAAGTTTGTTTCATTTATTTGACAAAACAATCAGCGTTATGTAAGTGGCTGGATCGACATAGCAGCGAAGGCCAAATAAAAGAAGAAGAAGAACAATCAGCGATAAGATTGTAGGTTATGTGAATAAAAATTAACGCTTAAAAATGAAACTCGAAATACAGAACAATGATTTAATTAAACCGGCTAAAGGTAATGCTCAAAATGCCCCCCATTTTGGTCCAGACATAAAGTAACTCTTCTTTTTAGGCTCTCGAAGATATTCACCAGCATATTGGGGGTAATGTTTGCCACTTCCTGAACTATTGCCTCCTGCAGTTCCTCTTCAGTATGCAATATATTCCTAAAGACATTGTCCTTCAAGAGCCCAAATAACGCAAAATCTAATGGGGTGAGATCTGGTGACCTACTTGGCCATATGCCCTGACTAATTACTCTGTCGCCGAAATTCTCTCTTAAATATCCCATAGTAGCACGAGCCGTATGTGCCCTTGCAGAGTCTTGTTGGAAATATCCAATTTGATGCTCTTCGTCTGTTAATTGGTTTATAAAAGGCCTCAAAAAGTGTTGGATATATCTCTCCGAATTGACGGTAAAATTAAAAAATATCGGCCCATACACCCGCGTCCTTGAGACTGCCAACCAAACTCCAACTTTAACCGGGTGCAAATTTGTCTCTCTGATAGCATAAGGATTTTCACCTGACCAAATTCTGTAATTTTGTTTATTCACATAGCCGTTGAGATGAAACCAGGCTTCGTCGGAAAAGAAGGTATTGTTAAGGATATCATTATTATTTAATATGTCATTGAACCAATTGCAAAATAAAACTCTCTGCGGGTGATCAGGAGGCGTTAATGACTGGACGATGGAAATTTTGTAAGGGTGATACTTTAATTTCTTTTTAAGCACAGTGGAGCAACTTCCATATGATAAACCTGTAAAACCGTGAATTAGAACAACATGAAAATGTGGAAGTCTTATGGGTAAGAATGAAAATTGTTTGAATAGGAGGCATAAGGACCAAACCTGTTTGAAGGGAGAGCTTTCTTAAGGATTTGCGAGGACTTCTTTGCATTCGAGTTCTGATATCCTCGACAACTTCCTCGTTTAGAGTAGAAGGTCTACCAGTTGATTTTTGTTTGCTTACGCTCCCTGTGTTTAAATAACGTTCAACTACTCGCATACAATGCTGCTGAAAGACAGCAAAAGTGACCAAAGTCTCCGGAAACATTTCCTGAAATTGCTGGTATGTCGCTTCGAGAGAGTACTGCCAACCAGTAATTGGGTTATAAATCCCGCTTCGAAAGTACGCCATTCCAACGAAAATATCGTGTTGTAACGTGAAAACCATTTTAAATAAATAAATTTGAAAAGAATAACAGAAATTTGAATTTGACATAGCAAATTCAAATTACCAGTTGTACCATTTAAAAATGAAATTCAGCATTGCCAACTCAAACAGTCATTCTTGATCACGTTGTACTTGTATGTTAGGTTTATTTTTATTGTATTCAAGAATTGGGAGGAGGAAATGATAAAAATCATGAAGAATGCCGGAAAATAAGATAAAGCAATCGCTCTCGGAAAGGGAGACGTAATGCCTGACGGAACTTCTTTTATTACTCTTATTGTAGATGGAGGATGGAGCAAGATTAGTTATGGACATGCTCATAACGCTGCATCTGGAGTTGTAAGTACATAATATAATTGTGATATAACTTACTAATTGGAATAAAAAATTACCCATACTTATAACTATTGTTATTGCTTTTAGGGTATTATCAAAGTCTATATATTCCCAATAAGTCCGACCACTCTCTCGACGACTCGAAAATCCCCCTCCTGCCGACACCCACCGTCTCACCATCAAAACCCACATTTGATGTGGAATTTATTTATCTTTCAGTTCTGTTTGACTTACACGGTGGTGTAGCAGAGCGTTGTATCGGGTGCGCCAAAGAAAGTGATCTTGAATTTTAATTTGTGCGAACGTTATCTGCTGTGTTTTTGATTGTGTGCGATGCCTTCTTATGGAAATTATTGTTGCGTGGATTCGTGTAGAAACAATACTGCAATTCATAAACAATTATCATTTTTTCGTCTTCCTAAGGATCCTGAAAGGTGAGTTATTGACTTGAAAATTTCAGTAGCTGTTACATAATTTGGAACAAATCTAGAAATATTGTATATTATTAATTATTATAATTACGCACCTCCATGAGTTGATATATAGTAAAAAAAATTAAAGAAACAATGCAAAATTGAAATAGTGTTATTTTAAGATTGCAGCACTGGAAAGACGTTCTTGGATTTGCTGGAGAACATAAGCATACAAACATAACACCTGAAAAAGCTTATAGGAATTTAGTCATATGTAGCATTCATTTTGATGAAAACTCATATACTTCGTCCAGAAAACGTTTATTGAATACTGCTGTTCCAACAAAGGCACTTTTAGAAGGTCAAGGTAAGATACATACAGGCTCATTTTCATTGAAATTGAACTTTCAGCAATTCCAGCTTCAAAGAAATTACCTATATAAACAGCCGTAATCAATTTTCTTGACTTATTTTTTTTTCCCTATTCGATCAAGCACAATATCTTGAAATAATGTCGATCAAGATGTAATACTCAGCTAATAATGAAATATTGTCATTTTTCAGACGACGCCGACGATAGGCAAACAAATGAGGAGGCCCCTTCGAAAGTATTCATTGATCAACAGACCCAAACAGACACATCACATTTGAAAGGTAAATTTCCTTTTCAACACAAAAATAAACGTACCGTACAATTATATTGTTATTTATGAATTAATTAGAGTGTGTAATTGAAAATACATCATTTCCAGCTTCAACATCTGATAGTAGGGAGGAAGAGAGCCTGAACACACCGTCTTCAAAACAAGATACCTCAGCTCAAACCAACTTTCGGCAGGAATTGATGGAAGGTAAGATCAAAGCTTCTTGTGTATAATAATCTATATATTTCATATGTTTTTTCTAAAAATCTCATTATCTTGATATGACTATGACTGCCTTGTACTTATATGTATGTAGATGTATTTTGGTATCAAATATTTTGATATGAATAGATTGAAGGTTGAATACGATTTTTTTTTCAGATGAATCGTGCCAAACTGCTTCTTATTTATCATCAAACACTCCCAGGAAACAAGGTTTAAAGAGAAAAATACACAAACTTCAAGACTCCATTAGGAGTTCCAAGAAACGCGTAGTGACATCTCTTCCGAATGTTTTGGAATTCTTGGACGAACATTATCCCCCAGAATCCATCATGGTGGTAAAAAATCAATTATTACTGCTAGATAAATCACCTAAAGGAGGGCGGTACTCAAATGAATTTAAGCAATTCGCTTTAATTATATACCTGCTTGGGCCAAAAGCCTACAAAAAACTCTCCAAAGTTATAAGAATGCCCTCACCAAGTACTCTGAAAAGAATGACCCAAAATTGGAAAATTTTTGCGGGATTTCAAGAGTTTGTTTTTAAAATTCTAGAGATGAGAGTACTACTAATGAGTGAAAAATCCAGGGACTGCGTATTATGCATTGATGAAATGTCCATCAAGTCAAATTTATTTTATAATATCTCTAGAGATCAAATAGTGGGTTTTGAAGAACTCCACAATAAGAAATCCACAGATATTGCCACAAGTGCATTAGTCATTATGATAAGAGGCATATCACACAATTGGAAACAACCTGTTTCATATTTTTTCACAAAAAACTCAACAAGTGCTGAGGATTTGAAAGAAATAATATTTGAGGCAATCAAGAAACTAAAGAACATAGGTTTTAATGTTCTTGCCGTAACAACGGACCAGGGTCCCAACTTTTTTAGACTGGTGAAATCATGTCTGAAATTAACGGTCGAGAAGCCATATTTTACCATTGACGAAAACCCAATCTTTTATATATTTGATGTACCACATCTGCTGAAGTCCACAAGGAATAATTTTTTTTCATCATACTTTCACCTTGAAGGCGCTGTTACTGACAAGCGTTATCTACAATCTACGTATGATCTGGACAGAGCTAAACAGTTTCGTTTAGCACCCAGATTAACCGATCTGCATCTCAATCCAAATGATTTTCAAAAAATGAGGGTGAAATTGGCGGCACAGGTATTCAGCCATTCAGTAGCTGTGGCAATGCATACCTACATTGACTTTGAAAAAATACCAGAAGAGGCCAAAGCTACAGCAAACTTTGTTCTTAAAATGAACAGGTTATTTGATATGTTGAATTCAAGCACCCTTGAATCATACCAAGCCTTCATGGGGACCGAAAAGCAGTTTGAATTTTTAAAAGAGATGGACGAACTGTTTTTAAATTTGAAAGTTATTCAAAGGAAGAAGGACAAAAATAATGACTACGTATTGAAGGACGTAACGAAAAGCCTGAGGTTTATTTATGGTTGGAGGTTAACTATTTCGTCTACTATCAAATTATGGGAAGTGTTGAAGGAAAGGAAAGGATACAAATTTCTTTTGACTCGCAATCTGAATCAAGACTGCCTAGAAAACTATTTTGGTCAAATAAGGAATGCCTGTGGTAACGCCAAAAATCCCACTCCAATACAATTCAGCAGAGCATTTAAGAAATTATTTGCTCTCAGATATTGTGACGAGAAGGAGGGCTCCAATTGTGTAGAGGACGCCAACGAAATTCTACAGGCAATAACGCCAGATTTATTGAAAAAGGGAGGATCATTGTTTACGACGGCCAAGGAAAAAAATAGTCAGCCAATATTGGACATAAAGAGGAAAGATTATCAGGATTTGTCCACAGAAGAAGGAAATGCCCTGGTTTATGTGGGTGGATATTTTTTGCAAAAGTGTTTTGTTAAACACAAATGCGATATTTGCCTAAACTTTTGCAATAAGGACGGCTGTGACCAATCCACATCATTCTGCGAAAAAAAAGTCTATGAAGGTAGTAAGCAGGGACGGTTTGGAGGATTGACAGTTCCTCCAAAAATTTTCAGTGAATATCTGATTTCTTTAGAAAATATATTCACTGAAAATTTCAATGATTTATGTGTGCAGGATGATGTAGGAATAGGAATTAACTTGAAGACCAAGTTGTCTACAATCGCATTTTCGCATCCTTGCCCAAACTTCCCATGGGAATACCTGCTGTCCTTATATACAAGGGTGCGAATCTATTATACTCTGAAATTTGCAAATTCCTCACTAAGGACCTTTAGAAAGAATAAAGAACATCCTAAATTGAAAATCTTGAAAAATTTATAACTATTCAAGTATTTATTAATTTTTAAGAATGTACATAATACTTATTTGTTTGTTGATATTTCATTATTTTTATTTATTTATTCAATACAACGCTACAGAGTACACTCCAAATGGACTTGACCTAAATAATTGTTCATTTGTATTTGTTTTGTCCCAAGTATCTAGATGTTAAACTGTGTTATTTCTTTTATAATGATTATATCAACACAAATGTTCATTCGCTTATCATTCTGTATTAGTTATTAAGTATTATCAGATATACGCTCGGATATACGTTATTGAAGTCTATGTTTATGATTTTTTTCATTCCATTCCTCGGTTAAAACAAAATTTCTCAAAAGTTACTTAGCAATAATATAATTTATATAAATTGCCAATATTTTTCAAAACAAGAATAAAGTCAACATATTTTCTAATTGCACCCGGTAAATTCCTTCACAAATGAATTCACCGTCCGTCACCTCGTATACTACCAAATGACTAGCAAAACAGGTGTCGCACATGATTTACGACTCTCCGCAAAAAAACGCCGGCGTTTTCCGACGATCAAAGGAGTGACCGGACTTATTGGGAATATATAGACTTTGGTATTATTATTGGGTCACAAACAGAAAAACCTTTATTTGTTGGTGTCCGAAATAAAACGTGTTCTGTATGCAGTTATTATAACATCAGAAACATTAAGGCAACACCTCCCCATTACTGCACAAAAAATTATAGTGTCAACTGGAATACAGCAAGAAATCATGGTCCAAGTATTCTCGACAACTATTGACCAACATGGGGTTGTATACAAATACGTGATTGGTAAATAATATATATACCATATAATTTTGTGTTTGCTTCAATCAATGTTGTAGGTGACGGAGATTACAGCGTTTACGCGAAAATAGTGGAATTAGTTCCCTATGGACCACAGGTCATAAAAATCGAGGGCGCCAATCATATGGCCAAGTGCTCGAGCAACAAGTTACATAAACTGGGAGCTACTACAACCTTTCCAATCTCAAGCAGAAGACTCGTTATTAAAAACACATGTTCCATATCACGTATTGACAGGCTGGTGAAATCTGCTAGAGTAATAATAATAAATAAATACAACGACGTTGTACTGGTGCGAAAGGATTTGAAAAATGCCCCGTTTGATGAATATGGAAATCATTATAACTGTAGGTAATTTGTGCACTAACTTATTTCATTAAGGCACTTTGTAATGATAGGTAGGTAGACACATACTATTGTAATTTGTTTTTTAGAGAGACATATTGTAACCAACACAATGAGGAGGATTTGACAAAAACCATTGAAATTTTCTACAACTTCAAAAACTTATGGAGCACTTATACAATCTTACCACAAACCAGGCAGAGAGGTAAAAAGCCAAACAAATTCCTATAGTTTCGCACATTTTAAATTAGTTTATATCTTTATACGTACATCTAGAAAACATTGCATATCTTTCTACTGTTTAATAATCATTTTTTAGGTACATATATGCATTAGTGGCAAAATTCACCGGAGGGAAAAGAATACATTTTAGTTGGGAGGATTTCTTACACCACACGAGACAACGGTGCGGCGCTGTCATACACCAAAGGTCCTGCATGGCACCTGGATGCATGGAGGGATTATATAGGGCCGAATATGGCCAGGGTCTTTAGAAACAGACAAAGCAAGCATGGATTGAGACGGACAAATACATCTGTTCTGATCTTTAGAAACAGACAATGCAAATAAACATGGCTTCAGACGAACAAATACATCTGTTTTAATAAAAGGAAATATGTACGTACTAGCGGACCTGATTTTCAATACGGACCTAATCCTCTACAGCCTGACAGCGCAAGAATGAGATGAAAATTCAGAAGTACCTATTTATTGAAAAATTAATTCAGAGTTTCCACAGGGGACCAGGTCCCTATGATGGAAGAATCGACAAGGGGTGACCATGATAATGAATTGTGCAGAACTATACGTCGTGGTTATTTGACTGCATCGAATTTTGGAGATGTGGTAAAAAGAAAACCATTCACCAAGAGCCACAATTTAGTCAAGAAATTGTAACAACAAATAAATACACTCGGTATTTTATATAAACGGGTGAATGAGCACGTTGCCATAAAAAAGTATGGGGAATGTACTAAAAGCGAAGTGAAAAAATGCGGGTTTTTTGTAAGTAGGGAATTTCCGTTTTGAGAACTTAGCCAGAAGGCCACATAGGGCGTGACGGTCTGGTTTAAGTAAAATGTCTACCTTCTATAAAAGGAAAATTAGCAGACTGTGCAAGTCGACGGTGCTAAGCAGTCGTAGATAACGGCAAAATACAGTACCTCTGTCTAATAGAATCATCAATCGGCTCACATTAAAATTACTAATGTCTAAGTACACATACTCTCCAAAATAAAAATTATGTAATTTGTACTTTTTAGGTTAAAAAGGAATCACAACTTCTACTTACAAGTTCAAGGTCAGTTGTATATTGCAAATAGGGAGTTCTGGGATTTCGTGTTATAGCCAGACGAAGACTTTCATATAGAAAGAATTCATAAAATTTGGGAAATATGGAATAATATGTTACCACAATTGGTTAATTTTTATAAAAAATGTCTATTGGCTGAAATTATTGACGACGGGGTGCCTAAGCTAAAGAACCTAATACCAGCAATTAAAATAGTTTTTATTTTTCATCTATGTTGTATGGCATTTTATGAATCTTATTCTTTTTTATGTAACAATTAAAAAAGTAGATTTGTATTAGTGAGTTATATTGAAAATAATACTGTATTAGATAAAGCTATAGATGACACTTGATTTTTACACATTTAATTCTGTTTTTATTAACAAATTTAATTTTATTAGCAGGAATTTTAATCTCTGTTGCTATTTTAACTTTATTCGAGCGAAAAGTCTTAGGATATATTCAGGTTCGTAAAGTGCCAAACAAAGTAGGATTCATTGGTATTTTACAACCTTTTATCGTTCTATTTCGAAATTCCATAAATATGGAATTATATTAGTGTTTTTGGTTACTAGACCAGGGTCGATAATTTTTAAGACCAAAAAAAATTATAGTAGGATGAAACCCATTGGAAAAGGTAGAGAATATAACAAAAATGAAAGGAAAAATAAATTACGGGCGATCTGAGATCGGGAAGGGGGCTGGGGTGAGTATTTAAGGGTAAAAAACGGTTTAGCTCGATTTCCGGCAAAACTGCAAGCCCTATGAAAAAAAGTTAAATGGCAGAGTTGTAGGTAATAGAAAGGTCTACAACTTTTGTATCAACACTTTTTTCACATAACCTCGAAATTGTTGTGAAAAATTCAAATAACCAAGTTTTTGGTTTTTTATTTTTAGCTTTTGCAATTTTTTTTATTTTTTCACGAAATTTGGCGAAAACCTCCCTTTTTATGTCCCAAATATACAGTATTTTTTTTTATTTTAAATATTCAGTATTTCACCTTATTTTGACTTTATATCGAAAAAGCACTCTAATTTTCAATCGAAAATTCTCACGTCAAAATATCTGCTTTTTTAAAAAAGTCTGTGTGTTTTTTGTTCGTTGAAATCTCTACTTTCTGATGGTAAAAAAAAATTATACATAACTATGGAAAATGTTCTCAGAAAATGCAAATAATGAAAAAAACTCGAATCCAAAAATTTTTTTTAATCATTATGTATAACTTTGAGCTATTTATTAAAATTTACACTTTATTTACTCGAAAAACGTGAGATGTCATGTTACATTGATAAACAAAAAAATTGCTAATCGAAATATACTACTATAATTAACAACCAATTAACATTAACCAATTAACCATCTACAATATTTTGAGAAAGTTTTAGAATCTTCTTTAAATTATATGCGTATATACCTATTAATTGCTATTTTAAGATTACTTATATACCCGAGTGACCGGAAAATTTTAGCCCTTCAAAAGGTAGCTGCAGCCGAGGTGCGTCCCGCGGTCAAAACAGCCGGGCATACGACAACTGAGCCCCGCGGTCAGAAAAATCCATATATGGAAAATTCCAACGGTAACGCTAATCCCACCCTACGATTGAGCCCCGGTATACCCCAAGGCCAAATGACAACTGAGCCCAGGATTAAAATTCCGAGTCCAGGATAAAAATAGTTAGGTAAGGGAGTAAGAAAATTACGGGAAATTCCATTTTTTTCACGATAACATTAAAGGCAAGAGGGCAAGGAAAATCAGTCAAGGAACAAATATTATGCCTTCCTTTTTTTGAACCGCCAGACGCACCTTTTTTAGATTTTTTAGACGTGACATTTTTTAGATGAAATCCCCTTTAAATCCTATTTTTAATATTTAGAACAACTATTTTCGCATGTTTTTTGCAATCTTGATGTTTCATGGATTTGTAATTTTTTTGTTTATCAATGTAACATGGCATCTCACGTTTTTCGAGTAATTAAAGTGTAAATTTTAATAAATAGCTCAAAGTTATACATAATGATTAAAAAAAATTTTTGGATTCGAGTTTTTTTCATTATTTGCATTTTCTGAGAACATTTTTAATAGTAATGTATAATTTTTTTTACCATCAGAAAGTAGAGATTTCAACGAACAAAAAACACAGACTTTTAAAAAAGCAGATATTTTGACGTGAGAATTTTCGATTGAAAATTAGAGTGCTTTTTCGATATAAAGTCAAAATAAGGTGAAATACTGAATATTTAAAATCAAAAAAATTACTGTATATTTGGGACATAAAAAGGGAAGTTTTCACCAAATTTCGTGAAAAAATAAAAAAAATTGCAAAAGCTAAAAATAAAAAAACCAAAAACTTGGTTATTTGAATTTTTCACAACAATTTCGAGGTTATGTAAAAAAAGTGTTGATACAAAAGTTGTAGACCTTTCTATTACCTACAACTCTGCCATTTAACTTTTTTTCATAGGGCTTGCAGTTTTGCCGGAAATCGAGCTAAACCGATTTTTACCCTTAAATACTCACCCCAGCCCCCTTCCCGACCTCAGATCGCCCGTAATTTATTTTTCCTTTCATTTTTGTTGTATTCTCTACCTTTTCCGATGGGTTTCATCCCACTATAATTTTTTTTCACTTTTTACCGTTTTCAAAATTATAGACCCTGGTCTATACTTGTAAAAATTTAATAAGGATAATATTTGTTTAATTAAATATTAGTAATAAAATTGATTTGATTAAACATTAATAATAATAATACCTATTTAATTTAATGTTATTTAATACTTGAATAACGCCAAAGACTCTGAATAAGAGATTACACATGACACATAAATCCAGAATGTGAAAATTCCCAATAACAATTACCACTATTAACTAATAAGTTAAGATATTAGTAAATTTGGTTAAGCAAATTAACTATTAACTTTTTCCCAAAAGACGATGTTTGATATGAATACCGAAAATATATTTCCAACTGTATTGCTTAAATTAAATTAGTTCGTTAAGATCATTGCCATGGCTTTTATTAATCACTTAATCATATAAACCAAATAATATCCGAAATCAGACATTATTAAACATTTATAAAGTCCCAAGATAAACTACTATATTCTTAAGCACATAGTAAGTGGCTTTCCACAACCGTAAGTAGTGCAAATTAATTCTTTCGAAGTCAATTCGTAAAATAAGTTATTTAATTACTGTAAATGTTTATTTTGCCGAAAAAAATATTTACATCTTATTACATATACATGTGATATTACAGACATAATATTTCTATAATTATTTATTATCCTTAGGTAATACTCTTCACTCAAAAATATGTACTTATACATGCCGATTCATATATTATGTGTAACTCTGAAACAGCTCCATAAGTACTGGTACTGGCATTCCGGAAGATCGAAGAGGAACCTTCGATCGACATTGAAGACCACATTATTGAGGAAGAGGTTTGTACAGAAGAAATGACAGAAGATTCCGACAATCATACAGTGTATGCTGGGACAGGAAAACCTGATTTAGTTTTAGGAACCGAATTAACACACAAAGCGTTACGGAACTCTATGATTTCTCTAAAAAACGCTGACCCTAACTTCGTATGTTCATATTGCGATAAAGCGATCGACTACCCTGCTCAATTGACGATGAACTTGTCCACTCATAAAAGTGAGAAGTCTTTTAAATGTTCATTATGCAATAAAACTTTTGCTAGATCTGAGCATTTGAAGACACCTGCGCACTCATAAAAGTGAAAGGTCACTTGTACAAAGAGTTCGAAAGTCTAGAAGTAGATCTTATTTATAGACGCTTGATAGATTTAAAATACTGAATAATGAGTGGCTGCCTAACGAGACTGCAAGATATTTTCACGAAATACTATCGAAATCTTCAATTTCAAACCCAGAGATACACTGTCGGTTTTAAATCTTCAAAGTCGACAACCACGAACTCGTATTATTCTAATTCCTTCTGATCAACACCATTTGCAAGTAATTCACTCTACTACTTACTGGATCTGTATTTATTTTGATACTAAGCATATTTTTGTGCTGCACAATATAACCATCAGAGCTTCTATTAACGTACTTAGCATAGCGAGCCTCTTTTTTTAGACACGGGGTAGCTCTGGTGCCGCATCTCTCTAGTTTTAGTAGGATGAACTGTGTGAAATGCTCTTGTACTGGATTTTGGTGTAAAATTGGTTTGTAAATTTGCATCACTTTTTTATGATTTAGTGATACTTTCGATTACCTTAACTCTCTCATAAAATGTACCCGATCAAAAATTAGGGTTTTAAAACCACCTTTCAATTTAAAAATGAGATGTAATGGGGCAGGAGTACAAAAAATATACCACTTATTTAAATGCTTGTTTTTTCCAAACATGTTTGGAGGGTTAATCTGTGGACCAACAACATTATAACGCGTGGCTATGGTGTATCTCTAATGTAAAATTAGCCAGTGAGCCGCTGTCGCACTCAGGTTAAAAAATCATAAAGGTAAGCAAATGTGATGTTTTTTGTTGACAAGTGAACTTTGACAAGTGTCCCCAGACCTTCAATTCGGGCGCATAACAGAGATCGGATCATAAATCCTTCAACTGAATACCAAAAATAACTACACCGGCGGCAAGAGCGTGCAAAGACAAACTCACCTGCGTGCGGTAATTACTTCATTTCGTCTAACAACCGAAATATTCAATTGCAAAGTTTGCACTCAAATGTAAACAAAGCAGAAGCCATTTTGACTGTCAATACTATTGACTCAATAGGCACAAACGCGCAAACGCACAAAACGCGAGAAGCGTTCACGGGACCGGCATGGAATGGTATATTGTACAATATTCACGGGGATTTCATTTGTTCCAACGTCATTTGTCGAACATATTACCGGTAAAGGCGGTAAACTAGTCCATACGTTTTCATTATGGATATGGCTGCGTTAAATTATCCTTTACTATTTGTCGGCCGGGGGGGCATTGATCGGTTTGTTAATTTATCGGATGCAGAGATTATTAGCAAACTTCAAGAACGAGGGCTGCTGCCGCAGGGGAAGAGGTGCCTTAAACGGCGGTGTCGCAAGCATTGCAACCTCGTCCCTTACCCAGGTAGGTTCTTGGGCAACTGCTTTCGTTGCCGTCCTTGTAACGCCAAGTATAGCCTCACCAAGGGAACGTTCTTCGACGGCATTAAGGTTTTCGGGAGTGGTTCTACATGTTATGGATGTGGATGGACCAAGCAAGTGTTAGCACGATGGCAGGCAAGCGAGGTATTTCAAAAACAACTGTCGTACAGCACGTACGATATTTCCGGGATGTGTGCTCGTGGCAACTCTTGCGGGACGATGAAACTATTTTGTTGGGGGGGGGGGGGCGGACACGTCGTTCAGATCGACGAAAGTGTGCTGACTCGGTCCACATATCATCGAGGCAGGCGAGTACCTCCGCGGTGGGTCATCGGCATTTATGATGTTACGGCGAAGAAAGGATACGTCAGTCGTCCATCAAAAGTGCTGATGCGCCACATTATACGCGTGGTACTCCCTGGCTCCGAGATTTGGACCGATCAGTTCCGCTCGTACCGGGCGCTTTCAATATTAGGAGGCGTCTCTCTCTACACCCATAAAATGGTGAATCATTCCAGAAACTTTATCGATCCTGTGACTGGTATTTGCACCAATGCTGTTGAGTCGTACTGGTCCAGAATGAAAGGTTTCCTAAGACGACTGGGAGCAATGGGGTCTCGCTATCTCCCCGAGTATGTTGACCAGTTCCTAGATTGGGAGCGTTATGGTTCGCGTCCAGAAGAACGGCTAACGTTTTTTTACAGCACGTGGCCCAGCACTACCCAGTGTAGGCGGATAAGGGTTTGGTATGCGATAATGGAAAGAAACCACAAGAAGGTTAGTTTTTTGGGTATATTCAATTTGTCTCAACCTCAATTGTTTATTTTTGCCCTAACAATCCCTTCCTACGCAATAGCGAATTGGTCACAATTTAAACGCCAATGAAGTTTTCGGTTAATGTTTACATAGACCACTTCTGCCCCCGGGGCACTTGGAATATCCTTGCCCTCTTGCGTTTACAACGCCTTTTGAGTTATTTCACTTTCCCCTTGGTGACGTTTCTACGCCTACGACTCAGCCTGGAAGGTTAGGTTTGTTTGGTTTGCCTTGGATAAAAGAATAAAACTTATTTGCACGTTTTTGAGCGTACGACTCAGTCGGGAAGGTTAGGTTTGGCTTGGATCCCTCCCTAGGAGTCACAGTTGGTGGGAGGTTGAACCCGGCGGCCTGGCACATTGCCGGCTTCCGGGGCCAAGGAGTGACTCACCTCCCCGCATCGTCGGGGGTCCGGAAGATCGGGTGAAAACCCCGGTGGGAAGGGCCCCCGGCACGGGGTGCGGGGGGCGTTATCGCGGACCCGGCTACGGACATGGATTACGCTTGCCATAGCTTCCAGCTTCCTGCTTCACTCTATCTCGCCTTCGCTTTCGCTTTTCTCGCTTCGCCTGTTTCTGCTTCTTTTTTTTGCTTCCTTTCTGGCAATAGTAATGGTGCTGGGACTATGGTGTTGGATTTTTCTTTTAGCTACAGATCATAGACGACGACTGGCGACCCTGCACGGCCCGGATATCGACTGGAAGGAAATCCAGGGTAAAAAACCGGATGGGATGGAAAACCCGCAACCTAAGGTGTCATGCGACCCGTGCCGATAGGTGGATGGCAGATGCGTGAATCTGTCGCGAACGGAGCCCCCGGGGCACCTGGCGCACCCCGGGTGTATGTAGCCTTGGCCGGGGTATAGGACCACTGCCCCGGCCCGAAATAATGTGTACCTAACTCGTGGGAACAGGATGAGAGAAAATAAATTAAAAACTAAAACCAGTAACGGAAAAAACAATGACGACAACGCTATGAACAAGGATTTGGGTAAAGAGAGTGAAACTAGGACGGCAGGAGGGAGCAAGATGGCAGAGGAGAAGAAGGAGGCCAAACCTGTTGCAGCGTTTGCGGCGAGGGGGTCGGCACTGCCCAGAACACCGCCGAGGGATGGGAACTCGGCCGAGGATGAACCGATAATAATAGAGGAATCGCAGGAGCTAGAGAATCCAGAGTATATGGACGAGGAACTGGGGTTGAGCCCGGGGTTCGATCTGGGAGCCAGGAGACCGGAAAAGAAGAGGAGGAGGGACTCCCCTTCGTCACCATCGATGACGGGGGGGGGGGGGGTGTGATGAGGGGACACGGTGTAGTCGCCACGTGGGCTCCCCTGAGAAAGGAAATACTAAAGCTATTAGAAATCCCCAGAACGGAAGGTGGCTCACATGATGAGCTCGAATCCTGCCTCCGGAACATGAAAGAACTAGCGAGTAGATTCGACTGTATGGTGAACTCCGCCAGAGGCTCGGTCGACCTAGCGGGAATAGAGATGGCCTTCGATGCTGGGGAGGGGGTGGAAAACCTCCTTACAGTGCTAGCAGCGGACTGGCCGAAGGACGCTTACCGCATAACAAAAAGAGAGAAAGGTCATCCACCTGTGCCGGACAAATGTGTGGCATGGGATGTGACTAAACCGGCGGAACCTGGCAAGCTGGGGAAACTGGGTCTCAACGGGGAACCCCTGGGCGAAATTATCAGAGAGGGACTAGACCCAGGGAAAATGGAGTACGTGCGGACGCTCTCCCGCAGTTCGACAAGCAGAGGCGAAGCTAGGGGAAAGGAGAGCACAGTATACCTGCTCCCTTTTGATGGCCACGAGCCAGAGATGGAGATCGCACGCAGGGTGCACAGGATGCTAACGGAGCTGAGAGCTCAGATGATTGAGCACCCTGTAGAGTGCATCGAGGTATTGGGAGATATCCTAGGAGAAATTCATACCAAGTGCATAGAACACGTTTTTAGAAAAGACAGTGTCACGTTCTACATACAGGACGCGGAGGGGACCGACAACGGACGGGCGACTGCGGGGAAAGCCGGGCAGTCACGCCCCACCAGACCTATATCGGAGAGCGTGGTGGTCAAAAGTGGCGGCTGCTCTTATGCCGAAGTGATTGGAAGGGTAAAGATCTGCGTTAACCCGGCAGCTATGGGCATAAACCTCAAGGCGGTGCGTAAGACCGCCGGAGGGGATGTCGCGATCGAGGTCGAGGGGACAGCGGATGTTGCTAGGAACCTCAGGGATGAGATTTCTCGCAGAGACAAGGCCCTGGAGGTGAGGGTGATCTCGAAGGGTGGGGAGACGGTCCTGTTACACGGACTAGAAGATACTGTATTGGAGAATGAAGTCACTGAGGCGATACGGATCTTGGTTCCGGACGCACCTATCGCGTCCGTGAACCTCCGACCAGGGTGGGACGGAACGAAAAGAGCGTTTGTAAGGACTAGCGGGAAAGCGGCGGCACGAGTTGCCACTGCCGGCTCGCTGCGGGTAGGCTGGGTGTCCTGCAGGGTGACCCTGAGGCAAGACACTGTCCGCTGCTTTAGGTGCTTGGAGCCCGGGCATAGGAGGGTGGACTGCAGGGGGCCTGATAGGTCATCGCAATGCTTGCGGTGTGGGGCAGAGGACCATGTGGCGGCAAGTTGCTCAAACCCCCCGGTCTGCGCGGATTGCAGGGAGCCAGGGCACAGGCCGGGCAATACAGTGTGCCCCAGGGTGCAGCGGGGCAGGAAAGAAAGCACGCAAAAGAGCACGCCTCGACAAATCGCGAAAGCAACGAGAAGGGCAGCGGGCGAAAGAGCACCGCCCATAGTCGCATCTCGAGACAAAGATAGGCACTCCCTAATTGACTTCGGGCAGGAGGATGAACCAGCTCAGAACACAGTAATGGTAGGGGCTGCTGAGGACCAGCCGACACTGTCGGACGATGTCAGGGCCCTGTTGGACATCGTTCTATAATGGGCCCATCGACTAGGACGGATGGAAGAGACGAACGGAGGAATCGGGTGCCCGGTGCCGCGAGCAAATGTGGACGTGCGAACAGTCGTGATATTAGCTGTGATAATAGCTGGCACAAGCATGTGATAAACTTCGGTGATATGTTGGTGTTAGCGTTGTTGTATTCGTCGTACACGCTTAAGAGTAGAACCCGCTTGGATGGTCAGGGTTCACAGGGCCCAGAGCCGCGAGACAGGGTGGCTAGCGTAGCGAGTAACTGTTGGCGTGCTAACAGACGTGATAATCGCTGTGATAATAGCTGTGACAAGCCTGTGATAAACTGCTGTGATATTTTGGTGTCAGTGTTGGTGCATTTGTCGTACATGTTTAAGAGTAGAACCCGCCTGGACCGGCATGGGTCGCAGGGCACTGAGCCGCGAGATCCCAACAAAGTCTGAGGGGACTATCCATAATACAGAGCAACATTGGCCGCTCCAGGGCGGCCCATGACCTGCTTTCGGCGGACATGGCAATGACTAAGGCGCAGCTTGCGGTGATCTCCGAACCTAATAGAGCAATGGCTTCCAAGGCGGGCTGGTATATGGACAATAGGAAGGATGTGGCAATCGCCTTTAGAGAAGACTCGCTACCACGTGATAGACCAGTCGAGGTTATAAGGCTTGATGGCTGCGTGGGGGCCAAGGTTGGTGGAACTTGGTACTGGGGTATATATTTATCACCCAACACGACCCTAAATAAATTCACAAAGATCTTACGAACATCATGGTGCGGATCAAAACGCGATCCCCGAGGTTCATGATACTCGGGGACTTTAACGCGAAGTCCCCGGCCTGGGGCTCGCCGGGAATGGACCCCCGTGGAGAGTTGGTCAATGAATGGATAGAGGCAGAGGACCTCACGGTCCTAAATAACGGTGAACCGACCTTCCGTCTATATCCCACATCGACCTGTCACTGTGCTCTAAGCTAGTGGCCAGAATGGGCTGGAGCTGGGGGGCCCATTTTGACAATCCTGCAACACTGCACGCAACTATTAGACTACAACCGAGTTCGGGGAATTCACAGTCCGTCAGGTTAACTAAAAGGATAGATCTTGAGAGGCTGAAACTAATAGCGAAAAAGGAAATGGCCGAAACTTCGGCGGTCCTGGGCCCGACCCTCTGGAAGATACTCTTCGACGACGTGCTCGGGATTCGGCTACCTGCGGATACCCGTACGATCGCCTACGCGGATGATCTTGTGGTAATTGCACGATCGGATAACAGAGAGGGGGCCCAAAGCCGCCTGGCGGAGGCATATGATTGCATAGAAAAGTGGACGGGAGAGCGCCGGCTCAAAATGGCGACTCATAAAACTCAAATACTGGTGCTAAAGGGCCCCAGATACGGCAGGAGATTCTCACTCCTGCTGGGAAGGGAAGCTTTCGAGACTCAGAACACACTAAAGTATTTGGGTGTCACGATTGCGGAAGGCCTCGGCTTCCAGGCACACATCCGAGAGGCGGCAATTGCTGCGGAAAAGAAAAACGCCGTGCTTAATAAACTAATGCCGAACATAGGTGGCCCTTCAGGGAGAAAGAGGGAGGTAATGGCTATGGTGGTCCATTCGGTGTTGCTTTACGCAGCCCCAGTCTGGTGCAAAATCATGGACATCGCTAAACACCGGGAGATCACGGAAAAAGTGCAGCGGAGGGCCCTGCTCCGTGTGGTTAGTGCGTATCGCACAACATCGACGATAGCCTTACAGGTAATCGCCGCTACTCCTCCCATACATCTGCTAGCTAAGCAGAGAAGGTTCCTGCATAACATCGGCAGGAGAAGAATGGTCATAAAACGAACATGGCGGGACTGGCAGCGCAGATGGGAGGGGAACACGACGAAAGCCCAATGGACCAAGAGGCTCATCCCAAATGTGGAAGACTGGATTAATTGCAAACATCGTGCGCATAACCACTGGTACGCACAGTACCTCACGGGGCATGGCTCTTTTGGCAGCTACAGACTTCGAATCGGGAAGGCCGCAACGAATGCCTGTGAATGTGGAGAAGAGGACTCCCCAGAGTATGTGGTCTTACACGAGAGGGCTCAGGGCAGCCGTAGGAGCAAACAAGTGGACTCCGGAAGATGTAATGAAAGGCATGATAGCCAATAGACAGACATGGGAGATAGGTTACAATGCCATTACCTCCATTATAAAAGAGAAATATAGAAGGGAACTTGAAGTGCAGACTGCCCTCCAGCAGCACCAGCAGTCACGGACTGAGGTAAGGACCGATTAGGGAGGGGGAGGACTGGGCAAACAGACAGTGTATTAGAGCAGTCTTGGTGGGAGGGTTTCATCGGGGATAGTAACTAATTAGCTAAAATAATAGCGGGGGGCATAGCTTAGGGCAACGTCCCCCGAACCCCTAATCCGGGCCTGCCCGGGACGGGGGACGTAGGGGGGCGTGCTAGAGACGATAATAACAACGATTACTTGGCGTCTTCCTGCAACACTTACCGAACCAGGGAGTGGAGTGCCCCTTGGGGTGATCCTCCCTGGTTAGGTGACGCACTGTAAACCCGGGCCGTTGGACATAACATCGTCCGAGCCTAGGGGGAGACTGCAGGGTCAGGGGAGCCCAAGGGACTCTCTCTGTTCTCCTCCAGGTGAATATACCCGGGGCGGTGTGTTCATTGCCCGCCCCGAGGTAGTGCGCGTGGGCCCTTTGGGCCTCAAGTCGGAAAAAAAAAAGGTTTGGCTTGGATAAAATAATAAAACTTATTTGCACGTTTCTGAGCTTACGATTCAGTCGGGAAGCTTAGATTTGTTTGGTTTGGCTTGTATAGCAGAATAAACCATTTGCACGTTTCTGGGTCTACGACTCAGTCACGACTCTCTTTCGTTCTCTCTCCCTCTCCCTCTCCCTCCCTACCTCCCCCCCTACCCCCTACTTCCCTCCCTGCCCCCTATCCCCTCCCCCTCTTTCTATTTCACCACTTCATACGAGAAATGTTTGAGAAGAAACTTTTTCAGTTGATACATGTGCCGAGCAGTGAGCAGCTAGCAGATATTTTAACCAAGCCACTACCGAGTGTTCTGTTTCAACAACAGAGAAAGAGACTGTGTTATAGTATAGTGTAATAAAAGAAACTGTTTATTTCTGTGGGATTGATATTAAGAAATCAATTTAAAAAAAGAATTTTGAAGATTTTTGCATGATTCACTTTTTATTTTCACGGGTTGAGCGCAGGGGGAATGTCAATGTCGATATATAACCTAAAATAATGTTGACTTCTCGTTTTAACATATAACATGTATGAAGTCTTTTGGAGCTTCATAAAGCCATCATTATCCGACTAATCATTGTAATCAGTTTACCACAAACCAGTTAAACTACCAGTTGCTTTATATATGCTCGATGTCAAAAAATAGTCTGGTCTATGCCTCTGATTTATTTAGAACAAATGGAACATCCGTAGAAATATTTCGTTTGACAATGTCTCGAGAACGGTTTATATTTTTGTTGCAATATATTCGTTTTGACGATAAAAATACTAGAATAGAGATACAAAATTACGACAAATTGGCACCGATCCGGGATATCTATGATTTATTTAATTCTAATTTGCATAAATATTTTTGTATTTCCGAGCTCACAACAGTGGACGAAATGTTGCTGGCATTCAGAGGGAAAAGCAACTTTCGAGTATATATGCCAAATAAACCTAACCGATATGGTTTCAAAATATATTCTCTAGTAGACGCCAAATTGTTTTATACTGCGAACATGGAAATTTATGTTGGACGACAGCCGATTGGACCTTATATAGCTCAAACTGATAATGTGTCCCTCCTTTCCTGTCTTTGTCGCCCCATCTCAGGAACCAGCAGAAACATTACAATGGACAACTTCTTTACAAGCATGGCTGTTGCTAACACACTTTCAACAAATCATAAACTCACGATTCTTGGTACCGTTAGAAAAAACAGAAAGGAACTTCCACTTGAATTCGTCCAACCTGCAAAACGACCCGAAAAGACAAGCATGTTTGCATTCCAAGACAAAGCATCCATAGCATCTTATATACCCAGAAAAAATAAAAAAAATCTCATGTTGTCAACCATGCACCGTAATAAAGATAAAATAGACTGGAAAACCACAAATAATAATTGATTACAATAAAACAAAATGTGGTGTTGATACAGTGGACAAGATGTGTGCGGCCTGTGATTGTGCCAGAGCTACTCGTCGCTGGCCAATGGTTATATTTTATATGCTACTAAATATAGCTGGAATAAACTCATCCGTTATTTTCAAAAGCAATTCAAAATATATGAATAATACACCTCGAAGAATATTTCTGGAGAATCTTGGCATGCAGTTACTAGACGAACACTTACGACGGAGAGCTGCTAATAATCGGATACCACGTACCATTAGACTTCGCTTTAGAGAACTTTTAGGTTTACCACTGCAGTAAGAGTCAGCCGAGTCACAAACCGAAAACATCAAACGCCGCTGCTTTTATTTTGACAGAAAAAAAATAGACCTAGAAGATTTAGCAGTACTTACTGCAAAAAAACCTATTTCTTTGGAACATGCCAACTACATGTGTAGTGACTACTTGGCTGGTAAAAGTGACGAAGACTATGAGTCCGACGTTAGTATGTATGTCACCTAAATCCACGTTAGTAGCTGAAGGTTAAGCAATGACCATTTCTTAGTATGATTTGCAGGATAAGTCGACAAAATATCATACTCGTTGGAAATATATTTAATACTGCGCTCGTACAATATTATCGTTCTTCGATTAATTATATTTATTTTCAGAAATGCAGAGTAATCGAAAATAAGCGGAAATTATTAGAAGCTACTAAAGAATGCCACATGGAAGATGTTTTTCCAACATACCTAATACAATTTTGTTGGCATATACGGGATATATTAACCAGCAGTCACAGAGTTTATCGAATGATGAGGATATCATTAAAATTTGAGGATTTTGCAAAAAATACGCTGTCACTACTATTGACACAAGAAGAAAAAGTCGATGTTTATGGAATATTCATAAGAAATATTCCCTTATTTTCAATTGTAGATGGAGATAAAAAGCTTTTACAAATCCTTAGGGCGAGCCACGGCCGTCTTTACTGAAAGGCCGGAACATTGATATTTGGCAACGCTGCGGCGAAGGCCGATTGTGTGAATTTAAGGTTATATTTACAATATCTAATGTTGAGTGAAGAAGGGTTGTTTCTTTAAATTAAGTGCGTTTTGGACTATATTTTCTATAGTGACTGTGACTAAATACATACTTTACATACCTATATAAATTAATTTTATTTTCGTATGCTCTGCGTACTAATAAAATGTAAGTAATAACCCATCTTTTAAGAATTTCGGTACAGAATTTCTTATATATTTTTTTTTGGTAAAACGAATGTCTTTATACAGTTGAACCTCTATACAACGAGAATGAAGGTGCTGCAAAATTTGCTCGTTATATAGAGGTCTCGCTATATGGAAGTTCCCCCATTTTTAATGGTTAATCGTAATGGTTAGGAAAAAATATTTTTCCTAGTTATTTAAAATAGTTTGTTATTTTGGTTTGTACATCACACGACAAAGTTTTTTCATATACCTAAATCTTCAAGCCGCTATAATTGAACAACCACATTTTCCGGAACGCGTTCAAACTGAAAGGCTGTTCTTATTGTTGAAAATGCATTGAACACTTGTAGCTTAGATGATTTTTGTATAATTTCATCACCACTGTCACCACTTTCCTCCTTTGTCTTCTCTTTATTTTTTACATCCTGGATGAGGCTTTCTTCTGTCGGTGAACCAGATTCTTCTAAATCGTCGTCGAAATAGTTTAAAACCAATTTAACTGTGATTAACGCTATAATCCTATATCCTCTGCATTTGAATTATTCGAATGTAAATACGTATAGACGGTCATGTTCCGATAAGTCGGCCTTCTGTTTTCTTAGTCGGCGGTGTTGCCAAATTTAATGCTCCGGCCTTTCAGTAAAGACGGCCGTGGGCGAGCTAATCAAGAAAGAGCGGATGAAACCCGAAAAAGACTAAATTCCATAGGAAGTGCTTCAAAAGGAGCTCCGACTTGAAAAAAACCAAAAACTCACGGTAAAGCTGTTTCAATTCAATTTATTCAATTCAATTTAATTCATTTAAAACTTCTCATGACAACATATCAAAAAACTTTTTCAAAAAAATTTTAACAAGAAAATCTTGATTTACAAAATCCAATAACTGATTAAGAAATAAATGTGGAAGTGAAAGCCCTCATAAAATGTAACATTTGTGATTTTGTTTCAAAAGCTTAATGCCCAGACAGCCCAGTATGTTCTTGGAATGTTCCCTAAATTTTCCCTGTAACATGAGAATATTCCGAATCTTCCTACATTATTCCATGATTAAATTTCTTCTTTCAGAATATTCATGGAATAAGAATTGTTAGTCCTTTTTAATATCATTCTTTGGTAATATACCAGTAATATTCTGTTGGTGAATATTTATTTTTCTCCGATTCCAGGAATATTCTCTTTGGCATTCATATCTTTCAAAAATCAAAAATTTCCATGTTTACTGAAATCACGGAACTAACAGAAATGTATGTTTGGTACTAGGTAATATTAAACTTGGGTATTAATAACGCCTTTCTGCATATTTAAGCTGTAATGCAGGAAGTATATAAAAATAAATACGCTTTTGATACTTCATTTCTTACGTTGTTCAAATCGATCTATCGTAATCTGAGTGTAATATAAAATCTGAAGTAGAATTAAGAAGACATGTTCATATGCTGAATATAGGAGTTTATTACTTATAGTTACTTTCATTTCAAGTCAATTTTAATTAATCAGGGTATTCAGGGTTACTATTTCAAAACTCGCGCTATTTTATTCGAGTTTGAGCTTTGAGACATTTGACAGCCGACACTGCCGACAGCACAGGCCGACAGATGACATGTTCGTTTCTCGTTTCACTCGTTTTTGCTGGCGTCTAGCTTCTATTTTATAATTCATAATACAATTAAACGTTTTATTATTAGTGGTTGAGTTCAAATAGTTCAATCGATCGTTGAATTTCGAAGTTGCTTCATCAGTTCGGACAACAAAATAGGTAAGTAATATTTTCTCTATGATTTTAGGCCAAGCGGATCTTCGTGTAGGCTGTTAAATTATCGATTTGTTTAATAGATCTTGTAAGGTCCTATGCTTCATTTATAAATATATATCGGGTGTTTTTTTAAATTTCACCTCATAGTAGGCTGTGGATAGTGTTTATGAATGCGCCTTACTAAAAAATGTCAAAATTGACATAACCTCACCTTTTTAATAAAAATTGAAACTGCTCCAATCCGTTAATAGTGTCTTGAAAAAGACAGCTCACTCATCTACGCCTAATTAATAGAGCCAAGCTGTCTTTTTCAAGACACTATTAACCGATTGGAGCAGTTTCAATTTGTATTAAAAAAGTGAGGTTATGTCAATTTTGACATTTTTTAGTAAGGCGCATTCACAAACACTATCCACAGACTACTATGAGGTTAAATTTAAAAAAACACTCGATACTAGGTATAAGTAATATCAATGTCTATAGTTTTATAAAAATGCCCAAACGTAAAAGATACTCTAGAAGACATAGAAACCCAACATGGTATCGCAATGTGAACTTAGAAACAGAAAGAACTATTAATGATATTTACAGTAGGTGTTCAGACATGACAAATTTGAATCCAGAATCGTTTTGATTAAATACTGGGCGTAACGAGGCTTCCCTCGCTTCTTTTAGTAGGTCTGAATCTGTGAGTAATCCTTCAAATGAGACTCTTGACACAGATATATCTATTTAAACGGAAAGTAGCGTCGTTCATAAAGAGATTCTAGATACATGTATGGCTACTGATGGTGATGCGTTTTGTTTAGATGAAGATGGCTTAGAATTTAATATTAATCCCTCTTTGCCCCCTAAACCACCACCACTTCTTCCACAGTTGACCCAGAATCTAGTAAGAAACTCATCTACCGCCAAGCTAAGATATTGGGCTGTTTGTAACAATATAACACAATCAGCTTTAAGAAAATTATTAAACCTAATTTCCGAAGCCAGACCTGATGAATTTAAGAAGTTACCGAAGGACTCGAGAAGTTTTTTAGCTACACCGAGAACTACTCGCGTTAGACAAGTAGAACCAGGTACTTACTGTCAAATTGGCATACAACATGCACTTGAATCTCAGTTCAGAAGTTTTACCATGAGTCCATCTGATTTAATACAAATTGGAGTTAACATTGATGGTTTACCATTAGCTAAAATTTCTTCAAGCCAATTTTATCCAACTTTGGGAATCAAAAAAAGCATCAGTTCACATAATAATGTTTTTTAACAGGAATCTACCATGGGTATTTCAAACCAAAAGATTTCAATGTATTTTTATCCGATTTTGTTGATGAGGTAGTACATTTAATGAATAATGGCATTTTATTATTTGGTAAATTACATCAATTCACAATTTCAATGTTTTTGTTTGACGCCGTTGCAAAGGCATCGGTTTTGAAAACTAAGGGTCACTCTGGATATCATTCTTCTACAAGGTGTATTCAGGAAGGTGAATATATTCGAGATCGTGTGTTTTCCCAGTTTAGATATTACAGTGAGAACTCATCAAGACTTTGTAACCCACAGGGATGAAGACCATCATACTGGTGAGACAATTTAAACCAGGATACCTGGAATAAACATGATAGCTGATATCCCTCTCGATTACATGCATCTTATCCCTTTAGGTGTGGTTAAAAAGCTTCTCAGTGGAATTTGGTGTAATGGTCTTCCTCCACATAAATTGGCAAGTGTCTAAATTATTCGAATATCTGGTCTTCTAGAATTGCTAGCCACATATATTCCATTGGAGTTTCCAAGAAGACCTGGAGCATTAAAAGAGGTAAAGCGTTGGAAAGCCAGTGAGTTTAGACAATTTTTATTATACATGGGCCAGTTGTTTTGAAAAAGTGTCTCTCAAAAAAGAAGTACCAAATTTTTTAACCTTAACTGCAGCGATAAGAATTCTGGCGAGTCCAGTATTTGTTAAAAATTATACTGAATATGCAGAATCGCTTTTAATTTTTTTTACTCAAACCGTGAAAGAATTGTATGGTCCCCACTTGCTGACTTATAATTTCCACAACTTACTACACATATGTGACGATGTTCGCAAGTATGGGTCCCTTGAGAATTTTAGCTTTGAGAACTTCTCTAGCGAGAACTACTTGCAAAGGTTATTAAAATTAACCCATTGGGGCACAGATAATTCGCAGGAGTCATGAAATAATGGTTAATAAAATACATTGTGATTGTGACAATTCTCTTCAAAATTCGACATTTTCTCTTAACCAAGAACATTCAGATGGAATCTTATTATGGTCTTGCACAAATCTACAATATAAAATTGCCACCTTTAAAAATTTTGTTGAAGTCTCAGTAAAAGAGATTGTTGCTGTATTTTGAAAGATGGATCTATTCTTGAAATAAAAAATTTCGCTTTTTCTCAAGATTTAGGACACTTTGTTATTATACGGCATGAATATGAGAAAATTATGTTTTTTGAGACTCCATGCCTCTCATCATTAATACATATCTATTTTGCTAAGAAGATCACTGCGCTCAGTTGCTGGCCACTTTCGGAAGTTAAATCTAAAGAAGTCAGACTACCATCCGATGAAGGTTTTATAGTGTTTGCAATGCTTCACCTTGATTAATTTTTGTATAGAAAAACTGAAGATGTGGCTAATATTTATAAAATAATTTACCATGACATGGTGTACTCTCCTGAATAAGGATGTTGAATTCACTCACCATTTTTTGCCATTTCGGATGCAGTATTATGATACTATTATATTATCTATAATCAAATTTATAAATCACGACGTATCTTAATTTATAATACCCGCAGCAATTATATTATTAAGATGAAACCAAAGATGTAGATGTATAACGCGTATTTAAAACCATCATCACTACCTCTACACATCTAAGTAGTAGAAACGGAGGCAATGCTAAAATACTTCGAAGAAAAAACAAACATTACAGGAACAAAAAGTAGATTATATAGAGACAAGAGTTCGTTCCACACGAACCCACCGGTTAGACCTGTCTCTAATATTAAAAGCAAAATTCGTATTTCATAAATTCATGATAATATCTGATCATGAAGAAATTCTGGAACGCATGGAGCGGAAGATCGATGATAATCACGGTCTATTGCAGGAGCTGATAGGTTCCAATCCTCTTGTGGTGGAGAGCCATCCAGTTATCGATATATTTAAGGATCTCCCATTACACAATATGGAGGAGTGCGATAAAATGAACACTATTTTGATGGATAAGATGCACATTCAAACGTTGGTAAGAATCTTCAAGCTCCTATGCCTTGTCATTCTATGTTATCAATTGCATTGATTGAAGTGTTTTGCTATCATAGAACAGATTGGTCTATTATGTGATTTTTGATTTCATTAGTATACCACTTATTTTTTTTTTGTTTAGAAGAAGGAACTAGGCAAATTGGGTAACGGGTATGACGAAGCTGTTCGAGGAGCTATGAAAATGGTAAGGGATGATGAGCTAGCTAAGCATTTCAGCTTACATGGCCACAAAGGCAAGGGCCTTTTGCCGTTTCGAATCGTTTCAAAGCTGTACTAGGTAAGATAATATTGGCAAATTGGTAATAAAACTAGGCTTCTAAAGGGCCCCATTCACGTTAAGATCCGTATTGATATATGTCGCACGTATCAGTATCACGATACAAATCTCATGGTGTATTTGGCTGTCCCAGTATCGCTGCATCAATATCAGCTGGCATCGCCGCCTGTATCACTGTAGTTAAACCTTGATACACCGCTACTGCAACTGACACTTGTCGCAGCATGTATGTTGACGTTTCATGCATCGCGCTGCCAAAATTCATAAACAATTTCTGTGTGCAACATGACGGATCGCGAATTTTGGGATGAATTTCTGAATATTTATAAATTATATACATGTTTATGGAATTCAAAATATAAGGACTATTCTAATATGACAACTAAGGGAATCCGCAATTATGGCGTTAGTCAATAAGAGCAAGGAAAGGTATCCTGTGATAGGAATTTTGTTATGAAAAAATACACAGCTTTCGTTGTTGCGCCTTTTGACGAGAAAAAAGTTACATCGTCCTTAAAAAGTGGATCAGCTGCCGACGACGTATACGTGCCAAACTTGTGGTATTATGATATTTTGAGTTTTAATGCCGACTCTGAAATGCCTAGAGAAGGTAAATCAAATGTGGGATCAGACTATTTGGAGGAGGCATCTGAAATGGAGGTAAGAACCGAGGTAAGGAAAATTCATTATTCTTTTATATTACATTAATTATAAGTTCAAAAAAATACCTACTTACATAACCATATATGTATATATGGTGTCCCAACAGTAACGCCCGAGTTTTCAGAAATCAGAACAGGGGGCTAAAAAAAATTCCTCGTAAGAATGTGGCCTAGCTTTTTGCGTTTTATATACAGGGTGTACAAATTTAGAAGCAGAATAGGGATTGTTCATGGATTATTCAAAACTATTTGGCTAGCTGTGGAACTCACATTGGCGGTAATAAAAGGGTTATTTTCACTCTTCCTTCTTTATTGAAATATTCTCTGTACGAATTTCGTGCTCTCCTGCCTGCAGATGTATTTCCTTGAGGTGTTTGTTGTAGGGGTGTTAGGACAGGTCCATTTTCACGGCATAACCCAGAAATGATTTCTCTTGTATTGGCATCTTCCCTGTCAATATCAGATAAGTATGTTTCGGAGTGTCGTCTAAAATAGTTATGAAGAACACATGTGGCCAAAACAATGTAATCAATGTTTTTAACATCGACAGCAATGTCCGTGTGAAAAATTCGAAAACGAGAAGCTAGTAGTCCGAATGCATTTTCAACTACACGGCGTGCACGGCTTAGCCTGTAATTAAAGATCCTCTCTTCCGTTGTTAGTGCTCTTTGAGGGTATGGTTTTAGCATGTTTTCCAACAAAGCAAAAGCTTCATCTGCCATAAAGGTATAAGGTAAAGAATACGAAGTTCCATGGGGTACGACAGGCGGATGCAAGTTAAAGGAACTTGACATGAGAAGCTCAAAAACCTTAGTTTCCTTCAGGATGCCTCCATCATATACTTTGCCATTGGTTCCAGTATGGACCATAATGAATTCGTAATTAGCATTCACGATAGCTATTAAAACAGTACTAAACTTTCTTTTGTAATTATAGAAGAATGATCCGCTGTTAGGAGGTTTGACCATATCCACATGCTTACCATCTATAGCGCCACAAGTATCGAAATTCCATGTTCTTCTAAACTCTTCAGCAACTGCTTTCCATTGCTCTTCTGTCCTTGGGAACTGTAATAGAAACCTATATATTAATGTATTTCTTACAGGATTTCGAAGGTGAAAGCCAACAAGCTAAAGCAGACGGACATGAGGAATCATTGTATTCGACAATTCAATCAGCTGATGTTGAAGCATCTAGGCCAGGTTCGTCACATTCATCCTCATCTGTTAACCGTCCCAGATATCCACAAACACCTACATTCGGTCGTTTGAAAGGAAAAAATGTGCAAAACAATGCAAAAATATTGCTCTGCCGAAACCAGTGAAACACCTCTAGCAAGCCTAGATAGTCTAAGCGATGTTTCCATAGCTGGTGTGAAATATGCTCGGGACCTGGAATCATTGGATCCATTGCAACGAAGTTTTGTTAAAAAATTAGTTTCAGACCCGATTTTCTATACACGGATGGGAAAATTAACAGAATATTCTATCATTCAACATTCTAATAGTTTTGTCGCGCGTCCCGGATCGAGTAATTTCAGCTTCCCTCAACAAAGTGACTTTATACCAATACATTCAGTTACTACACCTCCTAGCACTTCACAAACGGCGAATGTACAAGGTCAAGTCGGTGGTTCTGTTCTTACGGACATGTCCCAGTATATACAATTCAACAACAGCCAGTAATATCTCTTGTTTAGATTTAATGGAATAGGTATTGAACTTAATAAAATAACACATAAAAACTTCCCTGTATATATTCATTAACGAGCCCTTCATAAATTGCTTGACATGTTTCAGGAATAATCTTTCAAAGTAATTAAGGAGAAATTGCAGTAGAAAATTTTAAGTCTTCATAGCTGTTCCCTGTAGCCAAATATCTTAACACGATCAGTGCTGACGACGCCAAATGGCGTGATGCGCTTCGTATGTGCGCGGCCGACGACGCCGTTTGGCGTCACCGACATAGGCGAATGAATTGCTTTAGTACGTTGTTAAGCTTGTCGCTCACTTGTCCGTCATGGCATGGTCCTTTCCGTTCCGTTAAAATTCGGGCAGGATTTATTTAATGTAAAGGAATAGACAACCGCCCACAAGTCCGGTACATTACTATCCGGCGAGTCCGTCGACGGGAAGGATTGGAGATCTCCGATCCTTTCCGGCAAACAACGGAATGCACCGTGACGGATCGGACAAGTGAGCGCGTAGACGGCCGGCACCGGAACTTGCCGAATAGACTTTTGTTGCCATTTTTGCCGCCAGTACATGTTTACAATTCAATGTGTACACATCGAATGTAAAATGGACGAGGAAAAATTAATTTGTTTGGTTCAAAAATATAATGAACTGTATGATAGAAGTGACAAGACTTACCATGATCAACAACGCAAACAGAATGTATGGGAGGAAATTGCAGGCGAAATGAACATACCAGGTAAATGTTTAGGTATATTAAGTAATAATGGTTTTCACGATCTTACATAATGCATGTAATACCCTTATCAATTTTATTATAAGTATAATATGATAGTTTTAGTATTTATCAATGTAAGTATTGAACTCAATTATTTCTTCTCCCCCTCCGAACCATTTGTGTTTGCCAGGACACCGAACCGGCCTCAGGGTTAAAATAATTGTTAAATTTATTTCTGATCTCCAATGTATCTATAGTTGAAGATCCTCCTATTCCTGGTATATGTCTGAATCCTTGTGAAGGTTTATTATCTTCGTCGGCTGCTGTCCAATGGCAGGTAACATCACGAAGAAAATTATGTAAACAACATGTAGCAAGTACAACTTTATCCATGTGTTCAGGGATGATTAATTTGTAAGCGTCTCTGATAGATACGAAATTTTTTTGCTAAAATTCCGAAGGCATTTTCAGAAACTCGCCTGGCTCTACTAAGTCTATAATTATATATTTTAATTTCCTCATTATTCAACACTTCGCTACCTGGATATGGACACATTAAATGTTTGCGTAAAGGGAAAGCCTCATCTCCAACGAAAACATGAGGCAGAAAAGTCCATAATGGAACTTGTATCTTGTCATAACCTGCGTTAAGTCATGTTCGCCGCTTGCCTAAATATCTGGCGATTACAACTGGAGGATCATATTACTAAAACTTATGGTAAAATTTCTTATTTCTGGAAACTGACAAACCGAAGAACAATACCTAATTAGAATTAATAATATACATTACTACAATTTGGAAATAAAAATATAATTACCCTGTTCGTTTTAAGTTTTTTTTATTGTACAGATTATATTCCTGGAATCAAATTAGAATCTTGGGAATTAATATGCTTAAGTCTGCACCAGGTAATATTCCCAGAACATTTCTGAAGAAGAAAAGAATGATCTTGAAATATGCTTTGTGAATAGTCCTGGATCTTTTCCAGATAATATTCTAAGAAAATTTTTGGGGAAGAAAATAATGATTAAAGAATATGATTTGGGAATAATCCTAGATCTCTTTCAAATAACATTCCAGTGACAGTCCTGGAGAGGAAAAGAATGATCTTGGAATATT